>OW052015.1:0-1250000 GCA_932526365.1 Lobophora halterata
AACCTAACCTAACCTAACCTAACCTAACCTAACCTAACCTAACCTAACCTAACCTAACCTAACCTAACCTAACCTAACCTAACCTAACCTAACCTAACCTAACCTAACCTAACCTAACCTAACCTAACCTAACCTAACCTAACCTAACCTAACCTAACCTAACCTAACCTAACCTAACCTAACCTAACCTAACCTAACCTAACCTAACCTAACCTAACCTAACCTAACCTAACCTAACCTAACCTAACCTAACCTAACCTAACCTAACCTAACCTAACCTAACCTAACCTAACCTAACCTAACCTAACCTAACCTAACCTAACCTAACCTAACCATAACCTAACCTAACCTAACCTAACCTAACCTAACCTAACCTAACCTAACCTAACCTAACCTAACCTAACCTAACCTAACCTAACCTAACCTAACCTAACCTAACCTAACCTAACCTAACCTAACCTAACCTAACCTAACCTAACCTAACCTAACCTAACCTAACCTAACCTAACCTAACCTAACCTAACCTAACCTAACCTAACCTAACCTAACCTAACCTAACCTAACCTAACCTAACCTAACCTAACCTAACCTAACCTAACCTAACCTAACCTAACCTAACCTAACCTAACCTAACCTAACCTAACCTAACCTAACCTAACCTAACCTAACCTAACCTAACCTAACCTAACCTAACCTAACCTAACCTAACCTAACCTAACCTAACCTAACCTAACCTAACCTAACCTAACCTAACCTAACCTAACCTAACCTAACCTAACCTAACCTAACCTAACCTAACCTAACCTAACCTAACCTAACCTAACCTAACCTAACCTAACCTAACCTAACCTAACCTAACCTAACCTAACCTAACCTAACCTAACCTAACCTAACCTAACCTAACCTAACCTAACCTAACCTAACCTAACCTAACCTAACCTAACCTAACCTAACCTAACCTAACCTAACCTAACCTAACCTAACCTAACCTAACCTAACCTAACCTAACCTAACCTAACCTAACCTAACCTAACCTAACCTAACCTAACCTAACCTAACCTAACCTAACCTAACCTAACCTAACCTAACCTAACCTAACCTAACCTAACCTAACCTAACCTAACCTAACCTAACCTAACCTAACCTAACCTAACCTAACCTAACCTAACCTAACCTAACCTAACCTAACCTAACCTAACCTAACCTAACCTAACCTAACCTAACCTAACCTAACCTAACCTAACCTAACCTAACCTAACCTAACCTAACCTAACCTAACCTAACCTAACCTAACCTAACCTAACCTAACCTAACCTAACCTAACCTAACCTAACCTAACCTAACCTAACCTAACCTAACCTAACCTAACCTAACCTAACCTAACCTAACCTAACCTAACCTAACCTAACCTAACCTAACCTAACCTAACCTAACCTAACCTAACCTAACCTAACCTAACCTAACCTAACCTAACCTAACCTAACCTAACCTAACCTAACCTAACCTAACCTAACCTAACCTAACCTAACCTAACCTAACCTAACCTAACCTAACCTAACCTAACCTAACCTAACCTAACCTAACCTAACCTAACCTAACCTAACCTAACCTAACCTAACCTAACCTAACCTAACCTAACCTAACCTAACCTAACCTAACCTAACCTAACCTAACCTAACCTAACCTAACCTAACCTAACCTAACCTAACCTAACCTAACCTAACCTAACCTAACCTAACCTAACCTAACCTAACCTAACCTAACCTAACCTAACCTAACCTAACCTAACCTAACCTAACCTAACCTAACCTAACCTAACCTAACCTAACCTAACCTAACCTAACCTAACCTAACCTAACCTAACCTAACCTAACCTAACCTAACCTAACCTAACCTAACCTAACCTAACCTAACCTAACCTAACCTAACCTAACCTAACCTAACCTAACCTAACCTAACCTAACCTAACCTAACCTAACCTAACCTAACCTAACCTAACCTAACCTAACCTAACCTAACCTAACCTAACCTAACCTAACCTAACCTAACCTAACCTAACCTAACCTAACCTAACCTAACCTAACCTAACCTAACCTAACCTAACCTAACCTAACCTAACCTAACCTAACCTAACCTAACCTAACCTAACCTAACCTAACCTAACCTAACCTAACCTAACCTAACCTAACCTAACCTAACCTAACCTAACCTAACCTAACCTAACCTAACCTAACCTAACCTAACCTAACCTAACCTAACCTAACCTAACCTAACCTAACCTAACCTAACCTAACCTAACCTAACCTAACCTAACCTAACCTAACCTAACCTAACCTAACCTAACCTAACCTAACCTAACCTAACCTAACCTAACCTAACCTAACCTAACCTAACCTAACCTAACCTAACCTAACCTAACCTAACCTAACCTAACCTAACCTAACCTAACCTAACCTAACCTAACCTAACCTAACCTAACCTAACCTAACCTAACCTAACCTAACCTAACCTAACCTAACCTAACCTAACCTAACCTAACCTAACCTAACCTAACCTAACCTAACCTAACCTAACCTAACCTAACCTAACCTAACCTAACCTAACCTAACCTAACCTAACCTAACCTAACCTAACCTAACCTAACCTAACCTAACCTAACCTAACCTAACCTAACCTAACCTAACCTAACCTAACCTAACCTAACCTAACCTAACCTAACCTAACCTAACCTAACCTAACCTAACCTAACCTAACCTAACCTAACCTAACCTAACCTAACCTAACCTAACCTAACCTAACCTAACCTAACCTAACCTAACCTAACCTAACCTAACCTAACCTAACCTAACCTAACCTAACCTAACCTAACCTAACCTAACCTAACCTAACCTAACCTAACCTAACCTAACCTAACCTAACCTAACCTAACCTAACCTAACCTAACCTAACCTAACCTAACCTAACCTAACCTAACCTAACCTAACCTAACCTAACCTAACCTAACCTAACCTAACCTAACCTAACCTAACCTAACCTAACCTAACCTAACCTAACCTAACCTAACCTAACCTAACCTAACCTAACCTAACCTAACCTAACCTAACCTAACCTAACCTAACCTAACCTAACCTAACCTAACCTAACCTAACCTAACCTAACCTAACCTAACCTAACCTAACCTAACCTAACCTAACCTAACCTAACCTAACCTAACCTAACCTAACCTAACCTAACCTAACCTAACCTAACCTAACCTAACCTAACCTAACCTAACCTAACCTAACCTAACCTAACCTAACCTAACCTAACCTAACCTAACCTAACCTAACCTAACCTAACCTAACCTAACCTAACCTAACCTAACCTAACCTAACCTAACCTAACCTAACCTAACCTAACCTAACCTAACCTAACCTAACCTAACCTAACCTAACCTAACCTAACCTAACCTAACCTAACCTAACCTAACCTAACCTAACCTAACCTAACCTAACCTAACCTAACCTAACCTAACCTAACCTAACCTAACCTAACCTAACCTAACCTAACCTAACCTAACCTAACCTAACCTAACCTAACCTAACCTAACCTAACCTAACCTAACCTAACCTAACCTAACCTAACCTAACCTAACCTAACCTAACCTAACCTAACCTAACCTAACCTAACCTAACCTAACCTAACCTAACCTAACCTAACCTAACCTAACCTAACCTAACCTAACCTAACCTAACCTAACCTAACCTAACCTAACCTAACCTAACCTAACCTAACCTAACCTAACCTAACCTAACCTAACCTAACCTAACCTAACCTAACCTAACCTAACCTAACCTAACCTAACCTAACCTAACCTAACCTAACCTAACCTAACCTAACCTAACCTAACCTAACCTAACCTAACCTAACCTAACCTAACCTAACCTAACCTAACCTAACCTAACCTAACCTAACCTAACCTAACCTAACCTAACCTAACCTAACCTAACCTAACCTAACCTAACCTAACCTAACCTAACCTAACCTAACCTAACCTAACCTAACCTAACCTAACCTAACCTAACCTAACCTAACCTAACCTAACCTAACCTAACCTAACCTAACCTAACCTAACCTAACCTAACCTAACCTAACCTAACCTAACCTAACCTAACCTAACCTAACCTAACCTAACCTAACCTAACCTAACCTAACCTAACCTAACCTAACCTAACCTAACCTAACCTAACCTAACCTAACCTAACCTAACCTAACCTAACCTAACCTAACCTAACCTAACCTAACCTAACCTAACCTAACCTAACCTAACCTAACCTAACCTAACCTAACCTAACCTAACCTAACCTAACCTAACCTAACCTAACCTAACCTAACCTAACCTAACCTAACCTAACCTAACCTAACCTAACCTAACCTAACCTAACCTAACCTAACCTAACCTAACCTAACCTAACCTAACCTAACCTAACCTAACCTAACCTAACCTAACCTAACCTAACCTAACCTAACCTAACCTAACCTAACCTAACCTAACCTAACCTAACCTAACCTAACCTAACCTAACCTAACCTAACCTAACCTAACCTAACCTAACCTAACCTAACCTAACCTAACCTAACCTAACCTAACCTAACCTAACCTAACCTAACCTAACCTAACCTAACCTAACCTAACCTAACCTAACCTAACCTAACCTAACCTAACCTAACCTAACCTAACCTAACCTAACCTAACCTAACCTAACCTAACCTAACCTAACCTAACCTAACCTAACCTAACCTAACCTAACCTAACCTAACCTAACCTAACCTAACCTAACCTAACCTAACCTAACCTAACCTAACCTAACCTAACCTAACCTAACCTAACCTAACCTAACCTAACCTAACCTAACCTAACCTAACCTAACCTAACCTAACCTAACCTAACCTAACCTAACCTAACCTAACCTAACCTAACCTAACCTAACCTAACCTAACCTAACCTAACCTAACCTAACCTAACCTAACCTAACCTAACCTAACCTAACCTAACCTAACCTAACCTAACCTAACCTAACCTAACCTAACCTAACCTAACCTAACCTAACCTAACCTAACCTAACCTAACCTAACCTAACCTAACCTAACCTAACCTAACCTAACCTAACCTAACCTAACCTAACCTAACCTAACCTAACCTAACCTAACCTAACCTAACCTAACCTAACCTAACCTAACCTAACCTAACCTAACCTAACCTAACCTAACCTAACCTAACCTAACCTAACCTAACCTAACCTAACCTAACCTAACCTAACCTAACCTAACCTAACCTAACCTAACCTAACCTAACCTAACCTAACCTAACCTAACCTAACCTAACCTAACCTAACCTAACCTAACCTAACCTAACCTAACCTAACCTAACCTAACCTAACCTAACCTAACCTAACCTAACCTAACCTAACCTAACCTAACCTAACCTAACCTAACCTAACCTAACCTAACCTAACCTAACCTAACCTAACCTAACCTAACCTAACCTAACCTAACCTAACCTAACCTAACCTAACCTAACCTAACCTAACCTAACCTAACCTAACCTAACCTAACCTAACCTAACCTAACCTAACCTAACCTAACCTAACCTAACCTAACCTAACCTAACCTAACCTAACCTAACCTAACCTAACCTAACCTAACCTAACCTAACCTAACCTAACCTAACCTAACCTAACCTAACCTAACCTAACCTAACCTAACCTAACCTAACCTAACCTAACCTAACCTAACCTAACCTAACCTAACCTAACCTAACCTAACCTAACCTAACCTAACCTAACCTAACCTAACCTAACCTAACCTAACCTAACCTAACCTAACCTAACCTAACCTAACCTAACCTAACCTAACCTAACCTAACCTAACCTAACCTAACCTAACCTAACCTAACCTAACCTAACCTAACCTAACCTAACCTAACCTAACCTAACCTAACCTAACCTAACCTAACCTAACCTAACCTAACCTAACCTAACCTAACCTAACCTAACCTAACCTAACCTAACCTAACCTAACCTAACCTAACCTAACCTAACCTAACCTAACCTAACCTAACCTAACCTAACCTAACCTAACCTAACCTAACCTAACCTAACCTAACCTAACCTAACCTAACCTAACCTAACCTAACCTAACCTAACCTAACCTAACCTAACCTAACCTAACCTAACCTAACCTAACCTAACCTAACCTAACCTAACCTAACCTAACCTAACCTAACCTAACCTAACCTAACCTAACCTAACCTAACCTAACCTAACCTAACCTAACCTAACCTAACCTAACCTAACCTAACCTAACCTAACCTAACCTAACCTAACCTAACCTAACCTAACCTAACCTAACCTAACCTAACCTAACCTAACCTAACCTAACCTAACCTAACCTAACCTAACCTAACCTAACCTAACCTAACCTAACCTAACCTAACCTAACCTAACCTAACCTAACCTAACCTAACCTAACCTAACCTAACCTAACCTAACCTAACCTAACCTAACCTAACCTAACCTAACCTAACCTAACCTAACCTAACCTAACCTAACCTAACCTAACCTAACCTAACCTAACCTAACCTAACCTAACCTAACCTAACCTAACCTAACCTAACCTAACCTAACCTAACCTAACCTAACCTAACCTAACCTAACCTAACCTAACCTAACCTAACCTAACCTAACCTAACCTAACCTAACCTAACCTAACCTAACCTAACCTAACCTAACCTAACCTAACCTAACCTAACCTAACCTAACCTAACCTAACCTAACCTAACCTAACCTAACCTAACCTAACCTAACCTAACCTAACCTAACCTAACCTAACCTAACCTAACCTAACCTAACCTAACCTAACCTAACCTAACCTAACCTAACCTAACCTAACCTAACCTAACCTAACCTAACCTAACCTAACCTAACCTAACCTAACCTAACCTAACCTAACCTAACCTAACCTAACCTAACCTAACCTAACCTAACCTAACCTAACCTAACCTAACCTAACCTAACCTAACCTAACCTAACCTAACCTAACCTAACCTAACCTAACCTAACCTAACCTAACCTAACCTAACCTAACCTAACCTAACCTAACCTAACCTAACCTAACCTAACCTAACCTAACCTAACCTAACCTAACCTAACCTAACCTAACCTAACCTAACCTAACCTAACCTAACCTAACCTAACCTAACCTAACCTAACCTAACCTAACCTAACCTAACCTAACCTAACCTAACCTAACCTAACCTAACCTAACCTAACCTAACCTAACCTAACCTAACCTAACCTAACCTAACCTAACCTAACCTAACCTAACCTAACCTAACCTAACCTAACCTAACCTAACCTAACCTAACCTAACCTAACCTAACCTAACCTAACCTAACCTAACCTAACCTAACCTAACCTAACCTAACCTAACCTAACCTAACCTAACCTAACCTAACCTAACCTAACCTAACCTAACCTAACCTAACCTAACCTAACCTAACCTAACCTAACCTAACCTAACCTAACCTAACCTAACCTAACCTAACCTAACCTAACCTAACCTAACCTAACCTAACCTAACCTAACCTAACCTAACCTAACCTAACCTAACCTAACCTAACCTAACCTAACCTAACCTAACCTAACCTAACCTAACCTAACCTAACCTAACCTAACCTAACCTAACCTAACCTAACCTAACCTAACCTAACCTAACCTAACCTAACCTAACCTAACCTAACCTAACCTAACCTAACCTAACCTAACCTAACCTAACCTAACCTAACCTAACCTAACCTAACCTAACCTAACCTAACCTAACCTAACCTAACCTAACCTAACCTAACCTAACCTAACCTAACCTAACCTAACCTAACCTAACCTAACCTAACCTAACCTAACCTAACCTAACCTAACCTAACCTAACCTAACCTAACCTAACCTAACCTAACCTAACCTAACCTAACCTAACCTAACCTAACCTAACCTAACCTAACCTAACCTAACCTAACCTAACCTAACCTAACCTAACCTAACCTAACCTAACCTAACCTAACCTAACCTAACCTAACCTAACCTAACCTAACCTAACCTAACCTAACCTAACCTAACCTAACCTAACCTAACCTAACCTAACCTAACCTAACCTAACCTAACCTAACCTAACCTAACCTAACCTAACCTAACCTAACCTAACCTAACCTAACCTAACCTAACCTAACCTAACCTAACCTAACCTAACCTAACCTAACCTAACCTAACCTAACCTAACCTAACCTAACCTAACCTAACCTAACCTAACCTAACCTAACCTAACCTAACCTAACCTAACCTAACCTAACCTAACCTAACCTAACCTAACCTAACCTAACCTAACCTAACCTAACCTAACCTAACCTAACCTAACCTAACCTAACCTAACCTAACCTAACCTAACCTAACCTAACCTAACCTAACCTAACCTAACCTAACCTAACCTAACCTAACCTAACCTAACCTAACCTAACCTAACCTAACCTAACCTAACCTAACCTAACCTAACCTAACCTAACCTAACCTAACCTAACCTAACCTAACCTAACCTAACCTAACCTAACCTAACCTAACCTAACCTAACCTAACCTAACCTAACCTAACCTAACCTAACCTAACCTAACCTAACCTAACCTAACCTAACCTAACCTAACCTAACCTAACCTAACCTAACCTAACCTAACCTAACCTAACCTAACCTAACCTAACCTAACCTAACCTAACCTAACCTAACCTAACCTAACCTAACCTAACCTAACCTAACCTAACCTAACCTAACCTAACCTAACCTAACCTAACCTAACCTAACCTAACCTAACCTAACCTAACCTAACCTAACCTAACCTAACCTAACCTAACCTAACCTAACCTAACCTAACCTAACCTAACCTAACCTAACCTAACCTAACCTAACCTAACCTAACCTAACCTAACCTAACCTAACCTAACCTAACCTAACCTAACCTAACCTAACCTAACCTAACCTAACCTAACCTAACCTAACCTAACCTAACCTAACCTAACCTAACCTAACCTAACCTAACCTAACCTAACCTAACCTAACCTAACCTAACCTAACCTAACCTAACCTAACCTAACCTAACCTAACCTAACCTAACCTAACCTAACCTAACCTAACCTAACCTAACCTAACCTAACCTAACCTAACCTAACCTAACCTAACCTAACCTAACCTAACCTAACCTAACCTAACCTAACCTAACCTAACCTAACCTAACCTAACCTAACCTAACCTAACCTAACCTAACCTAACCTAACCTAACCTAACCTAACCTAACCTAACCTAACCTAACCTAACCTAACCTAACCTAACCTAACCTAACCTAACCTAACCTAACCTAACCTAACCTAACCTAACCTAACCTAACCTAACCTAACCTAACCTAACCTAACCTAACCTAACCTAACCTAACCTAACCTAACCTAACCTAACCTAACCTAACCTAACCTAACCTAACCTAACCTAACCTAACCTAACCTAACCTAACCTAACCTAACCTAACCTAACCTAACCTAACCTAACCTAACCTAACCTAACCTAACCTAACCTAACCTAACCTAACCTAACCTAACCTAACCTAACCTAACCTAACCTAACCTAACCTAACCTAACCTAACCTAACCTAACCTAACCTAACCTAACCTAACCTAACCTAACCTAACCTAACCTAACCTAACCTAACCTAACCTAACCTAACCTAACCTAACCTAACCTAACCTAACCTAACCTAACCTAACCTAACCTAACCTAACCTAACCTAACCTAACCTAACCTAACCTAACCTAACCTAACCTAACCTAACCTAACCTAACCTAACCTAACCTAACCTAACCTAACCTAACCTAACCTAACCTAACCTAACCTAACCTAACCTAACCTAACCTAACCTAACCTAACCTAACCTAACCTAACCTAACCTAACCTAACCTAACCTAACCTAACCTAACCTAACCTAACCTAACCTAACCTAACCTAACCTAACCTAACCTAACCTAACCTAACCTAACCTAACCTAACCTAACCTAACCTAACCTAACCTAACCTAACCTAACCTAACCTAACCTAACCTAACCTAACCTAACCTAACCTAACCTAACCTAACCTAACCTAACCTAACCTAACCTAACCTAACCTAACCTAACCTAACCTAACCTAACCTAACCTAACCTAACCTAACCTAACCTAACCTAACCTAACCTAACCTAACCTAACCTAACCTAACCTAACCTAACCTAACCTAACCTAACCTAACCTAACCTAACCTAACCTAACCTAACCTAACCTAACCTAACCTAACCTAACCTAACCTAACCTAACCTAACCTAACCTAACCTAACCTAACCTAACCTAACCTAACCTAACCTAACCTAACCTAACCTAACCTAACCTAACCTAACCTAACCTAACCTAACCTAACCTAACCTAACCTAACCTAACCTAACCTAACCTAACCTAACCTAACCTAACCTAACCTAACCTAACCTAACCTAACCTAACCTAACCTAACCTAACCTAACCTAACCTAACCTAACCTAACCTAACCTAACCTAACCTAACCTAACCTAACCTGAGACCTGAGAGAGAAGCTAGCTGCCAGGATAGGAGACTTAGTAAAGTACAAAGTACGAACTCTGGCTTCCGTCTTGGTAAACGGCTTTCGAGAGTCTGATCGGTGTACTCGCCTCATAGTCGACGAGGCCCTAATGAACCATTTCGGATCAATTATTATGGCTAGTCGGCTATCCGGAGCGAACGAAATTGTCCTCATTGGGGATGTCAACCAACTGCCCTATACAGGGTGTAATCGTTAAGTGTGCACAGGCGATTATTCCGTAACTATTGCAGATATCAAAATACTTTAAACTGATATCGAAAGTACTTTACCTAATGAGTAAAATGACATTAATAACTTTTTAAAAATAAAACGAGAAATATCCAAAAAAATTACATTAATCACTCCCATACATTTTATTTCTTAGTAAGTACAAAATTTTGTGTTCAAAGCATATGTTCGAAGTGACGTCCTCCTTGTGCAATACAATGACGAGCTCTATTTACAGTTTCTAAATGAACTTTCCTTAACATTTGCGGAGTAATTAAAGCAATTGCACGACGTACACGATTCTGTAACTCTTCTAGGCTGTGTACTCTCTCAGCGTACACGTGGTCTTTGACAAATCCCCATAGGAAGAAATCACAAGGCGTGAGATCCGGGGATCTGGCAGGCCAAGGGGTTGCACTATTATTGGCTATTAAGCCATTATAATTGTTTCGTAAGAAATTCATTACAACATTTGTATTATTTGCAGGTGCTCCATCTTGTTGAAAAATTATCGACCTTCTTTCATCGTCTGGAATTGGTTCTAAGAGACTTGGCATATCGTTTTGTACAAAGGAGAAATATCTCTGTCCATTTAAGGTTCCACTGTAAAAATATGGCCCAATTATCCGATCTCCAAGAATACCACACCACACATTAATTGAGAATCGCACCTGAGCTCTAACTTCAGTAGTTAAGCGAGGATTGTCAATTGACCAATAATGCGAGTTTTTTCTATTGTAAATGCCGCAGTTTGAAACATTACTTTCATCGGTCCATAAAATTGACCTTACATTGACATAATTATTGACTAGCCAATTGCAATAGACCAGCCGACGAGCAGGATCATCATTGTGCAGCGTTTGAGTAGGTTTTATCTTAAATGCTTTGAAGTTGTGTTTTTTTAATAACTTGTGTACATAATTGTGGGACACTGGAAATGATCGGGCCACTGAACGCGTTGATTCTTGTGGATTATCTACTACGTAGTTAATAATATTGTTATCTAAGTCATTATCAAATTCCGGAGCTCTTGTTCTCGAACCTTTTTTTCTGTTAAAAGATCCATAATTTATCAAATTGTTATCCAACTTACGTAAATACGTACCAGAAGGAACTTCTCTATCTGGGTACTCTCTTCTGTAGGCGATAATGGCCGCCCTATTGTTACAATCATGTTTGTAGTACATTTTTAACATGTCCCTCTTTTCTGTATTGGAATATGCCATTTTTCAATCAATAAATGCAACAATCACGATTATTAACGCAAATTGAAAAATACAATAAATTGGCGGGAACGAGAACCCGCGATAAAGAATTTGAATTTAGAACGAACACCAAAGAGTATCTTTCTTTTTGTTTTTATTTAGTATGTTGCTTTTCAGCTAGTTCAAATCAATACAATATTGAAACAAGGTTTATTATAAATTTGAAGTGGTAAGATAATTGATCTACACGTGTATCTACTTGAAATTCATTAATACCTTCATATCGTACATAATTATAAAATGACAAGGGTAAAATGAGTAGGTACTATTCCACTTAAAATAAGGAAACTAAAACCTTTCTACTATCTCATACTAAATGTATGGGAGTGATTAATGTATTTTTTTTGGATATTTCTAGTTTTATTTTTAAAAAGTTATTAATGTCATTTTACTCATTAGGTAAAGTACTTTCGATATCAGTTTAAAGTTTTTTGATATCTGCAATAGTTACGGAATAATCGCCTGTGCACACTTAACGATTACACCCTGTATAGACCGGGAAAATCTATTTGAATTGTACTACATTCGACCAACACCAGTCGTAAGCATCAGCCAAGAGCTCTTGTGCACACACCGGAGCCCTATGGACACTGCGTACGCGTTACGAGAAATATACTCGGGTATATACGCCTCGTCAACGCGCGTTCATTCCTTGAAGATAGAAAGGTTCACAGGCACCCAAATACCCAAATCCCTCCAAAACACCCTTTTCCTGGTTCACACCCAAGAAGAAAAGGAAACCCTAGCCAGCCAGGGTTACGGAGATGGAACCGGGTCGCGCCTACTTACCATCCACGAGTCTCAAGGATTGAAATACGAGCACGTAGTGATCATTAAAACAACCGGGAAGTTGAAGCTGCACGAAAGTGTCCCTCACGCAGTGGTAGCAATATCGCGGCACACCGACAGCTGCACCTATTGCGCCGATGACAGCGATGACGCAATAGGAAACCTAGTGAGGCAAGCGATGACAGCGCCAACTAAAACTATCACAGATTACAACCTCAAAATGGCGATAAGAAGCAGAAACGCAGCGGTTGCAGAAGCCCTGGCATCAAGGGTGGAAGCGGGTCCAGCTGCGGAATAACCAAATGTAGTATAATTTTAAGTTTGCTGTAATATGTTTACAAAGGAAAAAAAAAAAAAAAAAAAAAAACAAACAAATTAAAATACATAAAAACAAAAAAATAAAAAATAAAATGGGAAATATAAAAAAAATAAAAAAAAAAAATAAAAAAATAAAAGAGAATAAAATATATAAAAAAATAAATAAAAATATATATATATATAAAAATATATCCGTGTAAACATAATAATAATAATCTTTAACAAAGTAGTATAAGTATAACGTAATATAATTTCTATATGTATGTAACTAGCTTAAGAACTTAACTTAGAACCTTACTGAGTAGTCTTAGTAAAATAAATGTTAATAAAAAAAAAGTTCATAAATTAAATAAATGTTAAAAAAGGGCACGGACAGAAAGTCTGTGGAGTTAAAACTTATTAAAAAAAAAAAAAAAAAAAAAAAACCTAACCTAACCTAACCTAACCTAACCTAACCTAACCTAACCTAACCTAACCTAACCTAACCTAACCTAACCTTTTTTTTCAGTATTCAGTTAAAAGTTTACAGTTTACAGTTTTCAGTATTCAGTTAAAAGTTTACAGTTTACAGTTTACAGTTTACAGTTTTCAGTATTCAGTTAAAAGTTTACAGTTCATAGTTTACAGTTTACATTTAACAGTTAACAATTAACAGTTAACAGTTTTCAGTTTTCAGTTTTCAGTTTTCGGTTTTCAGTTTTCAGTTTTCAGTTTTCAGTTTTCAGTTTTCAGTATTCAGTTCAAAGTTTACAGTTTACAGTTTTCAGTATTCAGTTAAAAGTTTACAGTTTACAGTTCATAGTTTACAGTTTACATTTAACAGTTAACAATTAACAGTTAACAGTTTTCAGTTTTCAGTTTTCAGTTTTCGGTTTTCAGTTTTCAGTTTTCAGTTTTCAGTTTTCAGTTATCAATTATTTTACAGTTTTCAGTATTCAGTTAAAAGTTTACAGTTTACAGTTTTCAGTATTCAGTTAAAAGTTTACAGTTTACAGTTCATAGTTTACAGTTTACATTTAACAGTTAACAATTAACAGTTAACAGTTTTCAGTTTTCAGTTTTCGGTTTTCAGTTTTCAGTTTTCAGTTTTCAGTTTTCAGTTATCAATTATTTTACAGTTTTCAGTATTCAGTTAAAAGTTTACAGTTTACAGTTTACAGTTTACATTTAACAGTTAACAATTAACAGTTAACAGTTTTCAGTTTTCAGTTTTCAGTTTTCGGTTTTCAGTTTTCAGTTTTCAGTTTTCAGTTTTCAGTTTTCAGTATTCAGTTCAAAGTTTACAGTTTACAGTTTTCAGTATTCAGTTAAAAGTTTACAGTTTACAGTTCATAGTTTACAGTTTACATTTAACAGTTAACAATTAACCGTTAACAGTTTTCAGTTTTCAGTTTTCAGTTTTCAGTTTACAGTTTTCAGTTTTCAGTTTTCTGTTTACTGTTATCTGTTATCTGTTTTCAGTTTTCAGTTTACAGTTTTAAGTTTACAGTTTACAGTTTTCTGTTTTCAGTTATCAATTATTTTTCAGTTTTCAGTTTACAGTTAACAGTTAACAGTTAACAGTTAACAGTTTACAGTTTTCAGTTTTCAGTTAACAGTTTTCAGTTTTAAGTTTACAGTTTTCATTTTTCAGTTAACAGTTTTCAGTTTTCAGTTTTCAGGTTTCTGTTTACTGTTATCTGTTATCTTTATCAGTTTTCAATTTTCAGTTTTCAGTTTTCCGTTTTCAGTTTACAGTTTTAAGTTAACAGTTTACAGTTTTCTGTTTTCAGTTATCAATTGTTTTTCAGTTTTCAGTTTTCAGTTTTCAGTTTTTAGTTTTCAGTTTTCAGTTGAAAGTTTAAGGTTAACAGTTTACAGTTTTCTGTTTTCAGTTATCAATTATTTTACAGTTTTCAGTATTCAGTTAAAAGTTTACAGTTTACAGTTTATAGTTTACAGTTAACAGTTAACAGTTAACAGTTTTCAGTTTTCAATTTTCAGTTTTCAGTTTTCAGTTTTCAGTTTTCAGTTTTCAGTTTTCAGTTTTCGGTTTTCAGTTTTCAGTTTTCAGTTTTTAGTTTTCAGTTTTCAGTTTACAGTTTTAAGTTTACAGTTGACAGTTTTCTGTTTTCAGTTATCAATTATTTTTCAGTATTCAGTTAAAAACTTACAGTTTTCAGTTTTCAGTTTTCAGTTTTCAGTTTACAGTTTTAAGTTTACAGTTTACAGTTTTCAGTTATCAATTATTTTTCAGTTTTCAGTTTACAGTTAACAGTTAACAGTTAACAGTTAACAGTTTTCAGTTTTCAGTTTACAGTTTTCAGTATTCAGTTAAATGTTTACAGTTAACAGTTTATAGTTTACAGTTTACATTTAACAGTTTTCAGTTTTCAGTTTTCAGTTTTCTGTTTACTGTTATCTGTTATCTGTTATCTTTATCAGTTTTCAGTTTTCAGTTTTCAGTTTACAGTTTTCAGTTTTCAGTTTTCTGTTTTTAGTTTTCAGTTTTCAGTTTACTGTTATCTGTTATCTGTTATCTTTATCAGTTTTCAGTTTTCAGGTTTCAGGTTTCAGTTTTCAGTTTTCAGTTTTTAGTTTTCAGTTTTCAGTTTACAGTTTTTAGTTTACAGTTGACAGTTTTCTGTTTTCAGTTATCAATTATTTTTCAGTTTTCAGTTTTCAGTTTTTAGTTTTCAGTTTTCAGTTTTCAGTTTTCAGTTTTCGGTTTTCAGTTTTCAGTTTTTAGTTTTCAGTTTTCAGTTTTCAGTTTTCAGTTTTCAGTTTTCGGTTTTCAGTTTTCAGTTTTCAGTTTTTAGTTTTCAGTTTTCAGTTTACAGTTTTAAGTTTACAGTTGACAGTTTTCTGTTTTCAGTTATCAATTATTTTTCAGTATTCAGTTAAAAACTTACAGTTTTCAGTTTTCAGTTTTCAGTTTTCAGTTTTCAGTTTACAGTTTTAAGTTTACAGTTTACAGTTTTCAGTTATCAATTATTTTTCAGTTTTCAGTTTACAGTTAACAGTTAACAGTTAACAGTTAACAGTTTACAGTTTTCAGTTTTCAGTTTACAGTTTTCAGTATTCAGTTAAATGTTTACAGTTAACAGTTTATAGTTTACAGTTTACATTTAACAGTTTTCAGTTTTCAGTTTTCTGTTTACTGTTATCTGTTATCTGTTATCTTTATCAGTTTTCAGTTTTCAGTTTTCAGTTTACAGTTTTTAGTTTTCAGTTTTCAGTTTTCAGTTTTCGGTTTTCAGTTTTCAGTTTTTAGTTTTCAGTTTTCAGTTTACAGTTTTTAGTTTACAGTTGACAGTTTTCTGTTTTCAGTTATCAATTATTTTTCAGTTTTCAGTTTTCAGTTTTCAGTTTTCAGTTTACAGTTTTCAGTTTTCAGTTTTCTGTTTACTGTTATCTGTTATCTGTTTTCAGTTTTCAGTTTACAGTTTTAAGTTTACAGTTTACAGTTTTCTGTTTTCAGTTATCAATTATTTTTCAGTTTTCAGTTTACAGTTAACAGTTAACAGTTTACAGTTTTCAGTTTTCAGTTTACAGTTTTCAGTATTCAGTTAAACGTTTACAGTTTACAGTTTATAGTTTACAGTTTACATTTAACAGTTAACAATTAACAGTTTACAGTTTTCAGTTTTCAGTTTTCTGTATACTGTTATCTGTTATCTGTTATCTTTATCAGTTTTCAGTTTTCAGTTTTCAGATTTCAGGTTTCAGTTTTCAGTTTTCAGTTTTCAGTTTTCAGTTTTCAGTTTTAGGTTTACAGTTTTCATTTTTCAGTTAACAGTTTTCAGTTTTCAGTTTTCAGTTTTCAGTTTTCAGTTTTCAGTTTTCAGTTTTCAGTTTTCAGTTTTCAGTTTTCAGTTTTCTGTTTACTGTTATCTGTTATCTTTAAAAGTTTTCAGTTTTCCGTTTTCAGTTTACAGTTTTAAGTTAACAGTTTACAGTTTTCTGTTTTCAGTTATCAATTGTATTTCAGTTTTCAGTTTTCAGTTTTCAGTTTTTAGTTTTCAGTTTTCAGTTGAAAGTTTAAGGTTAACAGTTTACAGTTTTCTGTTTTCAGTTATCAATTATTTTACAGTTTTCAGTATTCAGTTAAAAGTTTACAGTTTACAGTTTATAGTTAACAGTTAACAGTTAACAGTTTACAGTTTTCAGTTTTCAGTTTACAGTTTTCAGTATTCAGTTAAACGTTTACAGTTTACAGTTTATAGTTTACAGTTTACATTTAACAGTTAACAATTAACAGTTTACAGTTTTCAGTTTTCAGTTTTCAGTTTTCAGTTTTCTGTATACTGTTATCTGTTATCTGTTATCTTTATCAGTTTTCAGTTTTCAGTTTTCAGATTTCAGGTTTCAGTTTTCAGTTTTCAGTTTTCAGTTTTCAGTTTTCAGTTTTAAGTTTACAGTTTTCATTTTTCAGTTAACAGTTTTCAGTTTTCAGTTTTCAGTTTTCTGTTTACTGTTATCTGTTATCTTTATCAGTTTTCAATTTTCAGTTTTCAGTTTTCAGTTTTCAGTTTTCAGTTTTCTGTTTACTGTTATCTGTTATCTTTAAAAGTTTTCAGTTTCCCGTTTTCAGTTTACAGTTTTAAGTTAACAGTTTACAGTTTTCTGTTTTCAGTTATCAATTGTTTTTCAGTTTTCAGTTTTCAGTTTTCAGTTTTTAGTTTTCAGTTTTCAGTTGAAAGTTTAAGGTTAACAGTTTACAGTTTTCTGTTTTCAGTTATCAATTATTTTACAGTTTTCAGTATTCAGTTAAAAGTTTACAGTTTACAGTTTATAGTTTACAGTTAACAGTTAACAGTTAACAGTTTTCAGTTTTCAGTTTTCGGTTTTCAGTTTTCAGTTTTCAGTTTTCAGTTTTCGATTTTCGGTTTTCAGTTTTCAGTTTTCAGTTTTTAGTTTTCAGTTTTCAGTTGAAAGTTTAAAGTTTACACTTTACAGTTTACAGTTTTCTGTTTTCATTTTATAGTTATTTTTCAGTTTTCAGTTTTCAGTTTTCGTCTTACAGCTTACAGTTTACAGTTTACACTTTACACTTTACACTTTACAGTTTACAGTTTACAGTTTACACTTTACAGTTTTCAGTTTTCAGTTTTTGGTTTTCTGTTATCTGTTTTCTGTTGTCAGTTTTCAGTTTTCTGTTTTCACTTTTCAGTTTTCTGTTTTCAGTTTTCAGTTAACAGTTTTCAGTTTTCAGTTTTCTGTTAACTGTTATCGGTTTTGTGTTTTCAGTTTTCAGTTTTCAGTTTTCAGTTTTCGATTTTCGGTTTTCAGTTTTCAGTTTTCAGTTTTTAGTTTTCAGTTTTCAGTTGAAAGTTTAAAGTTTACACTTTACAGTTTACAGTTTTCTGTTTTCATTTTATAGTTATTTTTCAGTTTTCAGTTTTCAGTTTTCGTCTTACAGCTTACAGTTTACAGTTTACACTTTACACTTTACACTTTACAGTTTACAGTTTACAGTTTACACTTTACAGTTTTCAGTTTTCAGTTTTTGGTTTTCTGTTATCTGTTTTCTGTTGTCAGTTTTCAGTTTTCTGTTTTCACTTTTCAGTTTTCTGTTTTCAGTTTTCAGTTAACAGTTTTCAGTTTTCAGTTTTCTGTTAACTGTTATCGGTTTTGTGTTTTCAGTTTTCAGTTTTCAGTTTTCTGTTATCTGTTATCTGTTATCTGTTTTCTGTTTTCAGAGTTCAGTTTTCAGTTTTCAGTATTCAGTTAAAAGTTTACAGTTTACAGTTTATAGTTTACAGTTTTCAGTTAACAATTAACAGTTTTCAGATAAACAGTTTTCAGTTTTCAGTTTTCAGTTTTCAGTTTTCAGTTTTCAGTTTTCAGTTTTCAGTTTTCAGTTTTCAGTTTTCAGTTTTCAGTTTACAGTTTTCAGTTTACTGTTATCTGTTATCTGTTATCTGTTTTCGGTTTTCAGTTTACAGTTTTCTGTTTTCAGTTTTCAACTATTTTTCTGTTTTCAGTTTTCAGTTTTCAGTTTTCAGTTTTCAGTTTTCAGTTTTCAGTTTACAGTTTTCAGTTTACTGTTATCTGTTATCTGTTATCTGTTTTCGGTTTTCAGTTTACAGTTTTCTGTTTTCAGTTTTCAACTATTTTTCTGTTTTCAGTTTTCAGTTTTCAGCTTGCAGATAACAGTTTACAGTTAACAGTTTTCTATCTGTTTTAGTTTTCAGTTTTCAGTTTTCAGTTTTCTGTTTACTGGTATCTGTTATCTGTTATCTTTATTAGTTTTCAGTTTACAGTTTTAAGTTTACAGTTTACAGTTTTCAGTTTTCAGTTTTAAGTTTTCAGTTTACAGTTTTAAGTTTTCAGTTTTCAGTTTTCAGTTTTCTGTTTACTGTTATCCGTTATCTTTATCAGTTTACAGTTTTCAGTTTTCAGTTTTCAGTTTTCTGTTTACTGTTATCTGTTATCTTTATCAGTTTTCAGTTTTCAGTTTTCAGTTTTCAGTTTTCGGTTTTCAGTTTTCAGTTTTCAGTTTTCAGTTTACAGTTTACAGTTTTCAGTTTTCAGTTAACTGTTATCTGTTATCTGTTATCTTTATCAGTTTTCAGTTTTCAGTTTACAGTTTTAAGTTTACAGTTTACAGTTTTCTGTTTTCAGTTATCAATTATTTTTCAGTTTTCGGTTTTCAGTTTTCAGTTTTCAGTTTTCAGTTTTCGATTTTCAGTTTTCAGTTTTCAGTTTTCAGTTGAAAGTTTAAAGTTTACACTTTACAGTTTACAGTTTTCTGTTTTCATTTTATAGTTATTTTTCAGTTTTCAGTTTTCAGTTTTCGACTTACAGCTTACAGTTTACAGTTTACAGTTTACACTTTACACTTTACACTTTACAGTTTACAGTTTACAGTTTACACTTTACAGTTTTCAGTTTTCAGTTTTTGGTTTTCTGTTATCTGTTTTCTGTTGTCAGTTTTCAGTTTTCTGTTTTCACTTTTCAGTTTTCTGTTTTCAGTTTTCAGTTAACAGTTTTCAGTTTTCAGTTTCCTGTTATCTGTTATCGGTTTTGTGTTTTCAGTTTTTAGTTTTCAGTTTTCTGTTATCTGTTATCTGTTTTCTGTTTTCAGAGTTCAGTTTTCAGTTTTCAGTATTCAGTTAAAAGTTTACAGTTTACAGTTTATAGTTTACAGTTTTCAGTTAACAATTAACAGTTTTCAGATAAACAGTTTTCAGTTTTCAGTTTTCAGTTTTCAGTTTTCAGTTTTCAGTTTTCAGTTTTCAGTTTTCAGTTTTCAGTTTTCAGTTTACAGTTTTCAGTTGAATGTTATCTGTTATCTGTTATCTGTTTTCGGTTTTCAGTTTACAGTTTTCTGTTTTCAGTTTTCAACTATTTTTCTGTTTTCAGTTTTCAGTTTTCAGTTTTCAGTTTTCAGTTTTCAGTTTTCAGTTTTCAGTTTACAGTTTTCAGTTTACTGTTATCTGTTATCTGTTATCTGTTTTCGGTTTTCAGTTTACAGTTTTCTGTTTTCAGTTTTCAACTATTTTTCTGTTTTCAGTTTTCAGTTTTCAGCTTGCAGATAACAGTTTACAGTTAACAGTTTTCTATCTGTTTTAGTTTTCAGTTTTCAGTTTTCAGTTTTCTGTTTACTGGTATCTGTTATCTGTTATCTTTATTAGTTTTCAGTTTACAGTTTTAAGTTTACAGTTTACAGTTTTCAGTTTTCAGTTTTCAGTTTTCGACTTACAGCTTACAGTTTACAGTTTACAGTTTACAATTTACACTTTACACTTTACACTTTACAGTTTACAGTTTACAGTTTACACTTTACAGTTTTCAGTTTTCAGTTTTTGGTTTTCTGTTATCTGTTTTCTGTTGTCAGTTTTCAGTTTTCTGTTTTTACTTTTCAGTTTTCTGTTTTCAGTTTTCAGTTAACAGTTTTCAGTTTTCAGTTTTCTGTTAACTTTATTCGGTTTTGTGTTTTCAGTTTTTAGTTTTCAGTTTTCTGTTATCTGTTATCTGTTATTTATTTTATTTATTTTATTTTATTTATTGATCACCAACACAGTATACACTAATACATTTTTTTGTTTATCTGTTATCTGTTTTCTGTTTTCAGAGTTCAGTTTTCAGTTTTCAGTATTCAGTTAAAAGTTTACAGTTTACAGTTTATAGTTTACAGTTTTCAGTTAACAATTAACAGTTTTCAGATAAACAGTTTTCAGTTTTCAGTTTTCAGTTTACAGTTTTCAGTTTACTGTTATCTGTTATCTGTTATCTGTTTTCGGTTTTCAGTTTACAGTTTTCTGTTTTCAGTTTTCAACTATTTTTCTGTTTTCAGTTTTCAGTTTTCAGCTTGCAGATAACAGTTTACAGTTAACAGTTTTCTATCTGTTTTAGTTTTCAGTTTTCAGTTTTCAGTTTTCTGTTTACTGGTATCTGTTATCTGTTATCTTTATTAGTTTTCAGTTTACAGTTTTAAGTTTACAGTTTACAGTTTTCAGTTTTCAGTTTTAAGTTTTCAGTTTACAGTTTTAAGTTTACAGTTTTCAGTTTTCAGTTTTCAGTTTTCAGTTTTCAGTTTTCTATTTACTGTTATCCGTTATCTTTATCAGTTTTCAGTTTTCAGTTTTCAGTTTACAGTTTTAAGTTTACAGTTTACAGTTTTCTGTTTTCAGTTATCAATTATTTTTCAGTTTTCAGTTTTCAGTTTTCAGTAAAAAGTTAACAGTTTACAGTTTTCTGTTTTCAGTTATCAATTATTTTTCAGTTTTCAGTTTTCAGTATTCAGTTAAAAGTTTACAGTTTATAGTTTACAGTTTACAGTTTACAGTTAACAGTTTACAGTTATCTGTTATCTGTTATCTGTTATCTGTTATCTGTTTTCGGTTTGAAGTTTATCAGTTTTCAGTTTTCAGTTATAAGTTTTCAGTATTCAGTTTTCAGTTTTCAGTTTTCAGTTAAAAGTTTACAGTTTACAGTTTTCAGTATTCAGTTAAAAGTTTACAGTTTACAGTTTACAGTTTACAGTTTATAGTTTATAGTTTACAGTTTTCTGTTTTCAGTTATCAATTATTTTTCGGTTTTCAGTTTTCGGTTTTCAGTTTTCAGTTTTCAGTTTTCAGTTTACAGTTTACAGTTTTCAGTTTTCAGTTAACTGTTATCTGTTATCTGTTATCTGTTATCTGTTATCTTTATCAGTTTTCAGTTTTCAGTTTACAGTTTTAAGTTTACAGTTTACAGTTTTCTGTTTTCAGTTATCAATTATTTTTCAGTTTTCGATTTTCAGTTGTCAGTTTTCAGTTTTCAGTTTTTAGTTTTCAGTTTTCAGTTGAAAGTTTAAAGTTTACAGTTTACAGTTTACAGTTTAAAGTTTACACTTTACAGTTTACAGTTTTCTGTTTTCATTTTATAGTTATTTTTCAGTTTTCAGTTTTCAGTTTTCGACTTACAGCTTACAGTTTACAGTTAACAGTTTACACTTAACACTTTACAGTTTACAGTTTACACTTTTCAGTTTTCATTTTTCAGATTTCTGTTTTCTGTTTTCAGTTTTCAGTTAACAGTTTTCAGTTTTCAGTTTTCTGTTAACTGTTATCGGTTTTGTGTTTTCAGTTTTAAGTTTTCAGTTTTCTGTTATCTGTTATCTGTTTTCTGTTTTCAGAGTTCAGTTTTCAGTTTTCAGTGTTCAGTTAAAAGTTTACAGTTTACAGTTTACAGTTTACAGTTAACAATTAACAGTTTTCAGTTAAACAGTTTTCAGTTTTCAGTTTTCAGTTTTCAGTTTTCAGTTTTCAGTTTTCAGTTTTCAGTTTTCAGTTTTCAGTTTACAGTTTTCAGTTTACTGTTATCTGTTATCTGTTATCTGTTTTCGGTTTTCAGTTTACAGTTTTCTGTTTTCAGTTTTCAACTATTTTTCTGTTTTCAGTTTTCAGTTTTCAGTTTTCAGTTTTCAGTTTTCAGTTTTCAGTTTTTAGTTTACAGTTTTCAGTTTACTGTTATCTGTTATCTGTTATCTGTTTTCGGTTTTCAGTTTACAGTTTTCTGTTTTCAGTTTTCAACTATTTTTCTGTTTTCAGTTTTCAGTTTTCAGCTTGCAGATAACAGTTTACAGTTAACAGTTTTCTATCTGTTTTAGTTTTCAGTTTTCAGTTTTCAGTTTTCTGTTTACTGGTATCTGTTATCTGTTATCTTTATTAGTTTTCAGTTTACAGTTTTAAGTTTACAGTTTACAGTTTTCAGTTTTCAGTTTTAAGTTTTCAGTTTACAGTTTTAAGTTTACAGTTTTCAGTTTTCAGTTTTCAGTTTTCAGTTTTCAGTTTTCAGTTTTCAGTTTTCTGTTTACTGTTATCCGTTATCTTTATCAGTTTACAGTTTTCAGTTTTCAGTTTTCAGTTTTCTGTTTACTGTTATCTGTTATCTTTATCAGTTTTCAGTTTTCAGTTTTCAGTTTTCAGTTTTCGGTTTTCAGTTTTCAGTTTTCAGTTTTCAGTTTTCAGTTTACAGTTTACAGTTTTCAGTTTTCAGTTAACTGTTATCTGTTATCTGTTATCTTTATCAGTTTTCAGTTTTCAGTTTACAGTTTTAAGTTTACAGTTTACAGTTTTCTGTTTTCAGTTATCAATTATTTTTCAGTTTTCGGTTTTCAGTTTTCAGTTTTCAGTTTTCAGTTTTCGATTTTCAGTTTTCAGTTTTCAGTTTTCAGTTGAAAGTTTAAAGTTTACACTTTACAGTTTACAGTTTTCTGTTTTCATTTTATAGTTATTTTTCAGTTTTCAGTTTTCAGTTTTCGACTTACAGCTTACAGTTTACAGTTTACAGTTTACACTTTACACTTTACACTTTACAGTTTACAGTTTACAGTTTACACTTTACAGTTTTCAGTTTTCAGTTTTTGGTTTTCTGTTATCTGTTTTCTGTTGTCAGTTTTCAGTTTTCTGTTTTCACTTTTCAGTTTTCTGTTTTCAGTTTTCAGTTAACAGTTTTCAGTTTTCAGTTTCCTGTTATCTGTTATCGGTTTTGTGTTTTCAGTTTTTAGTTTTCAGTTTTCTGTTATCTGTTATCTGTTTTCTGTTTTCAGAGTTCAGTTTTCAGTTTTCAGTATTCAGTTAAAAGTTTACAGTTTACAGTTTATAGTTTACAGTTTTCAGTTAACAATTAACAGTTTTCAGATAAACAGTTTTCAGTTTTCAGTTTTCAGTTTTCAGTTTTCAGTTTTCAGTTTTCAGTTTTCAGTTTTCAGTTTTCAGTTTTCAGTTTACAGTTTTCAGTTTACTGTTATCTGTTATCTGTTATCTGTTTTCGGTTTTCAGTTTACAGTTTTCTGTTTTCAGTTTTCAACTATTTTTCTGTTTTCAGTTTTCAGTTTTCAGTTTTCAGTTTTCAGTTTACAGTTTTCAGTTTACTGTTATCTGTTATCTGTTATCTGTTTTCGGTTTTCAGTTTACAGTTTTCTGTTTTCAGTTTTCAACTATTTTTCTGTTTTCAGTTTTCAGTTTTCAGCTTGCAGATAACAGTTTACAGTTAACAGTTTTCTATCTGTTTTAGTTTTCAGTTTTCAGTTTTCAGTTTTCTGTTTACTGGTATCTGTTATCTGTTATCTTTATTAGTTTTCAGTTTACAGTTTTAAGTTTACAGTTTACAGTTTTCAGTTTTCAGTTTTCGACTTACAGCTTACAGTTTACAGTTTACAGTTTACAATTTACACTTTACACTTTACAGTTTACAGTTTACAGTTTACACTTTACAGTTTTCAGTTTTCAGTTTTTGGTTTTCTGTTATCTGTTTTCTGTTGTCAGTTTTCAGTTTTCTGTTTTTACTTTTCAGTTTTCTGTTTTCAGTTTTCAGTTAACAGTTTTCAGTTTTCAGTTTTCTGTTAACTTTATTCGGTTTTGTGTTTTCAGTTTTTAGTTTTCAGTTTTCTGTTATCTGTTATCTGTTATTTATTTTATTTATTTTATTTTATTTATTGATCACCAACACAGTATACACTAATACATTTTTTTGTTTATCTGTTATCTGTTTTCTGTTTTCAGAGTTCAGTTTTCAGTTTTCAGTATTCAGTTAAAAGTTTACAGTTTACAGTTTATAGTTTACAGTTTTCAGTTAACAATTAACAGTTTTCAGATAAACAGTTTTCAGTTTTCAGTTTTCAGTTTACAGTTTTCAGTTTACTGTTATCTGTTATCTGTTATCTGTTTTCGGTTTTCAGTTTACAGTTTTCTGTTTTCAGTTTTCAACTATTTTTCTGTTTTCAGTTTTCAGTTTTCAGTTTTCAGTTTTCAGTTTTCAGTTTTCAGTTTTCAGTTTTCAGTTTACAGTTTTCAGTTTACTGTTATCTGTTATCTGTTATCTGTTTTCGGTTTTCAGTTTACAGTTTTCTGTTTTCAGTTTTCAACTATTTTTCTGTTTTCAGTTTTCAGTTTTCAGCTTGCAGATAACAGTTTACAGTTAACAGTTTTCTATCTGTTTTAGTTTTCAGTTTTCAGTTTTCAGTTTTCTGTTTACTGGTATCTGTTATCTGTTATCTTTATTAGTTTTCAGTTTACAGTTTTAAGTTTACAGTTTACAGTTTTCAGTTTTCAGTTTTAAGTTTTCAGTTTACAGTTTTAAGTTTACAGTTTTAAGTTTACAGTTTTCTGTTTTCAGTTATCAATTATTTTTCAGTTTTCAGTTTTCAGTTTTCAGTAAAAAGTTAACAGTTTACAGTTTTCTGTTTTCAGTTATCAATTATTTTTCAGTTTTCAGTTTTCAGTATTCAGTTAAAAGTTTACAGTTTATAGTTTACAGTTTACAGTTTACAGTTAACAGTTTACAGTTATCTGTTATCTGTTATCTGTTATCTGTTATCTGTTTTCGGTTTGAAGTTTATCAGTTTTCAGTTTTCAGTTATAAGTTTTCAGTATTCAGTTTTCAGTTTTCAGTTTTCAGTTAAAAGTTTACAGTTTACAGTTTTCAGTATTCAGTTAAAAGTTTACAGTTTACAGTTTACAGTTTACAGTTTATAGTTTATAGTTTACAGTTTTCTGTTTTCAGTTATCAATTATTTTTCGGTTTTCAGTTTTCGGTTTTCAGTTTTCAGTTTTCAGTTTTCAGTTTACAGTTTACAGTTTTCAGTTTTCAGTTAACTGTTATCTGTTATCTGTTATCTGTTATCTGTTATCTTTATCAGTTTTCAGTTTTCAGTTTACAGTTTTAAGTTTACAGTTTACAGTTTTCTGTTTTCAGTTATCAATTATTTTTCAGTTTTCGATTTTCAGTTGTCAGTTTTCAGTTTTCAGTTTTTAGTTTTCAGTTTTCAGTTGAAAGTTTAAAGTTTACAGTTTACAGTTTACAGTTTAAAGTTTACACTTTACAGTTTACAGTTTTCTGTTTTCATTTTATAGTTATTTTTCAGTTTTCAGTTTTCAGTTTTCGACTTACAGCTTACAGTTTACAGTTAACAGTTTACACTTAACACTTTACAGTTTACAGTTTACACTTTTCAGTTTTCATTTTTCAGATTTCTGTTTTCTGTTTTCAGTTTTCAGTTAACAGTTTTCAGTTTTCAGTTTTCTGTTAACTGTTATCGGTTTTGTGTTTTCAGTTTTTAGTTTTCAGTTTTCTGTTATCTGTTATCTGTTTTCTGTTTTCAGAGTTCAGTTTTCAGTTTTCAGTGTTCAGTTAAAAGTTTACAGTTTACAGTTTACAGTTTACAGTTAACAATTAACAGTTTTCAGTTAAACAGTTTTCAGTTTTCAGTTTTCAGTTTTCAGTTTACAGTTTACTGTTATCTGTTATCTGTTTTCGGTTTTCAGTTTATCAGTTTTCAGTTTTTAGTTTAAAGTTTACAGTTTACAGTTTTCTGTTTTCAGTTTTCAACTATTTTTCTGTTTTCAGTTTTCAGTTTTCAGCTTGCAGATAACAGTTTACAATTTACAATTCTCTATCTGTTTTAGTTTTCAGAGTTCAGTTTTCAGTTTTGAGTATTCAGTTAAAAGTTTACAGTTTACAGTTTTCAGTATTCAGTTAAAAGTTTACAGTTTACAGTTTACAGTTTACAGTTTACAGTTTATAGTTTACGGTTAACAGTTTTCAGTTTTCAGTTTTCAGTTTTCAGTTTTCAGTTTTCAGTTTTCAGTTAACAGTTTACAGTTTTCAGTTTACTGTTATCTGTTATCTGTTATCTTTATCAGTTTTCAGTTTTCAGTTTTCAGTTTTCAGTTATCAATTATTTTTCAGTTTTCGGTTTTCAGTTTTCAGTTTACAGTTTTCAGTTTTCAGTTAACAGTTTACAGTTTTCAGTTTACTGTTATCTGTTATCTGTTATCTTTATCAGTTTTCAGTTTTCAGTTTTCAGTTTTCAGTTATCAATTATTTTTCAGTTTTCGGTTTTCAGTTTTCAGTTTTCAGTTTACAGTTTTCTGTTTTCAGTTTTCAGTTTATCAGTTTTCAGTTTACAGTTTTAAGTTTACAGTTTACAGTTTTCTGTTTTCAGTTATCAATTATTTTTCAGTTTTCAGTTTACAGTTAACAGTTAACAGTTTTCAGTTTTCAGTTTTCAGTTAACAGTTTTCAGTTTACAGTTTTCAGTTTTCAGTTTACAGTTTTCAGTATTCAGTTAAAAGTTTACAGTTTACAGTTTATAGTTTATAGTTTACAGTTAACATTTAATAGTTAACAATTAACAGTTTACAGTTTTTAGTTTTCAGTATTCAGTTAAAAGTTTACAGTTTATAGTTTACAGTTTACAGTTATCTGTTATCTGTTATCTGTTATCAGTTTTCGGTTTGAAGTTTATCAGTTTTCAGTTTTCAGTTTTCAGTTAACAGTTTTCAGTATTCAGTTTTCAGTTTTCAGTTTTCAGTTTTCAGTTAAAAGTTTACAGTTTACAGTTTTCAGTATTCAGTTAAAAGTTTACAGTTTACAGTTTGCAGTTTTCAGTATTCAGTTAAAAGTTTACAGTTTACAGTTTACAGTTTACAGTTTACAGTTTTCAGTTTTCAGTTTTCAGTTTTCATTTTTCAGTTTTCAGTTTTCAGTTTTCAGTTTTCAGTATTCCGTTTAAAGTTTTCAGTTTACTGTTATCTGTTATCTGTTATCTGTTATCTTTATCAGTTTTCAGTTTTTTAGTTTTCTGTTTTCAGGTTTTAGTTTTTAGTTTTCAGTTTTCAGTTTACAGTTTTAAGTTTACAGTTTACAGTTTACAGTTTTCTGTTTTCAGTTATCAATTATTTGTTAGTTTTCAGTTTACAGTTTACAGTTAACAGTTAACAGTTAACAGTATAGTATTCAGTTAAAAGTTTACAGTTTACAGTTTATAGTTGACATTTAACAGTTAACAATTAACAGTTTACAGTTTTCAGTTTTCAGTTTTCAGTTTTCAGTTTTCAGTTTTCAGTTTACAGTTTTCAGTTTTCAGTTTTCAGTTTTCTGTTTACTGTTATCTGTTATCTGTTATCTTTATCAGTTTTCAGTTTTCAGTTTTCAGTTTTCAGTTTTCGGTTTTCAGTTTTCAGTTTTCAGTTTTCAGTTTTCAGTTTACAGTTTACAGTTTTCAGTTTTCAGTTAACTGTTATCTGTTATCTGTTATCTTTATCAGTTTTCAGTTTTCAGTTTACAGTTTTAAGTTTACAGTTTACAGTTTTCTGTTTTCAGTTATCAATTATTTTTCAGTTTTCGGTTTTCAGTTTTCAGTTTTCAGTTTTCAGTTTTCAGTTTTCGATTTTCAGTTGTCAGTTTTCAGTTTTCAGTTTTTAGTTTTCAGTTTTCAGTTGAAAGTTTAAAGTTTACACTTTACAGTTTACAGTTTTCTGTTTTCATTTTATAGTTATTTTTCAGTTTTCAGTTTTCAGTTTTCGACTTACAGCTTACAGTTTACAGTTTACAGTTTACACTTTACACTTTACACTTTACAGTTTACAGTTTACAGTTTACACTTTACAGTTTTCAGTTTTCAGTTTTTAGTTTTCTGTTTTCAGTTTTTGGTTTTCTGTTATCTGTTTTCTGTTGTCAGTTTTCAGTTTTCTGTTTTCACTTTTCAGTTTTCTGTTTTCAGTTTTCAGTTAACAGTTTTTAGTTTTCAGTTTTCTGTTAACTGTTATCGGTTTTGTGTTTTCAGTTTTTAGTTTTCAGTTTTCTGTTATCTGTTATCTGTTATCTGTTTTCTGTTTTCAGAGTTCAGTTTTCAGTTTTCAGTATTCAGTTAAAAGTTTACAGTTTACAGTTTATAGTTTACAGTTTTCAGTTAACAATTAACAGTTTTCAGATAAACAGTTTTCAGTTTTCAGTTTTCAGTTTTCAGTTTTCAGTTTTCAGTTTTCAGTTTTCAGTTTTCAGTTTTCAGTTTACAGTTTTCAGATTACTGTTATCTGTTATCTGTTATCTGTTTTCGGTTTTCAGTTTACAGTTTTCTGTTTTCAGTTTTCAACTATTTTTCTGTTTTCAGTTTTCAGTTTTCAGTTTTCAGTTTTCAGTTTTTAGTTTACAGTTTTCAGTTTACTGTTATCTGTTATCTGTTATCTGTTTTCGGTTTTCAGTTTACAGTTTTCTGTTTTCAGTTTTCAACTATTTTTCTGTTTTCAGTTTTCAGTTTTCAGCTTGCAGATAACAGTTTACAGTTAACAGTTTTCTATCTGTTTTACAGTTTACAGTTTTCAGTTTTCAGTTAACTGTTATCTGTTATCTGTTATCTTTATCAGTTTTCAGTTTTCAGTTTACAGTTTTAAGTTTACAGTTTACAGTTTTCTGTTTTCAGTTATCAATTATTTTTCAGTTTTCGGTTTTCAGTTTTCAGTTTTCAGTTTTCAGTTTTCAGTTTTCGATTTTCAGTTGTCAGTTTTCAGTTTTCAGTTTTTAGTTTTCAGTTTTCAGTTGAAAGTTTAAAGTTTACACTTTACAGTTTACAGTTTTCTGTTTTCATTTTATAGTTATTTTTCAGTTTTCAGTTTTCAGTTTTCGACTTACAGCTTACAGTTTACAGTTTACAGTTTACACTTTACACTTTACACTTTACAGTTTACAGTTTACAGTTTACACTTTACAGTTTTCAGTTTTCAGTTTTTAGTTTTCTGTTTTCAGTTTTTGGTTTTCTGTTATCTGTTTTCTGTTGTCAGTTTTCAGTTTTCTGTTTTCACTTTTCAGTTTTCTGTTTTCAGTTTTCAGTTAACAGTTTTTAGTTTTCAGTTTTCTGTTAACTGTTATCGGTTTTGTGTTTTCAGTTTTTAGTTTTCAGTTTTCTGTTATCTGTTATCTGTTATCTGTTTTCTGTTTTCAGAGTTCAGTTTTCAGTTTTCAGTATTCAGTTAAAAGTTTACAGTTTACAGTTTATAGTTTACAGTTTTCAGTTAACAATTAACAGTTTTCAGATAAACAGTTTTCAGTTTTCAGTTTTCAGTTTTCAGTTTTCAGTTTTCAGTTTTCAGTTTTCAGTTTTCAGTTTTCAGTTTACAGTTTTCAGATTACTGTTATCTGTTATCTGTTATCTGTTTTCGGTTTTCAGTTTACAGTTTTCTGTTTTCAGTTTTCAACTATTTTTCTGTTTTCAGTTTTCAGTTTTCAGTTTTCAGTTTTCAGTTTTTAGTTTACAGTTTTCAGTTTACTGTTATCTGTTATCTGTTATCTGTTTTCGGTTTTCAGTTTACAGTTTTCTGTTTTCAGTTTTCAACTATTTTTCTGTTTTCAGTTTTCAGTTTTCAGCTTGCAGATAACAGTTTACAGTTAACAGTTTTCTATCTGTTTTAGTTTTCAGTTTTCAGTTTTCAGTTTTCTGTTTACTGGTATCTGTTATCTGTTATCTTTATTAGTTTTCAGTTTACAGTTTTAAGTTTACAGTTTACAGTTTTCAGTTTTCAGTTTTAAGTTTTCAGTTTACAGTTTTAAGTTTACAGTTTTCAGTTTTCAGTTTTCAGTTTTCAGTTTTCAGTTTTCAGTTAACAGTTTACAGTTTTCAGTTTTCAGTTTTCAGTTTTCTGTTTACTGTTATCCGTTATCTTTATCAGTTTTCAGTTTTCAGTTTACAGTTTTAAGTTTACAGTTTACAGTTTTCTGTTTTCAGTTATCAATTATTTTTCAGTTTTCAGTTTTCAGTTTTCAGTTTTCAGTAAAAAGTTAACAGTTTACAGTTTTCTGTTTTCAGTTATCAATTATTTTTCAGTTTTCAGTTTTCAGTTTTCAGTTTTCAGTATTCAGTTAAAAGTTTACAGTTTATAGTTTACAGTTTACAGTTTACAGTTAACAGTTTACAGTTATCTGTTATCTGTTATCTGTTATCTGTTTTCGGTTTGAAGTTTATCAGTTTTCAGTTTTCAGTTATAAGTTTTCAGTATTCAGTTTTCAATTTTCAGTTTTCAGTTTTCAGTTAAAAGTTTACAGTTTACAGTTTTCAGTATTCAGTTAAAAGTTTACAGTTTACAGTTTACAGTTTATAGTTTACAGTTAACAGTTTTCAGTTTACAGTTTTCAGTATTCAGTTAAAAGTTAACAGTTTACAGTTTACAGTTTACAGTTTACAGTTTACAGTTAACAGTTTTCAGTTTTCAGTTTTCAGTTTTCAGTTTTCAGTATTCCGTTTAAAGTTTTCAGTTTACTGTTATCTGTTATCTGTTATCTGTTTATCAGTTTTCAGTTTTCAGTTTTCAGTTTTCAGTTTTCAGTTTTCAGTTTTCAGTTTTCAGTTAACAGTTTTCAGTATTCAGTTTTCAGTTTTCAGTTTTCAGTTTTCAGTTTTCAGTTAAAAATTTACAGTTTACAGTTTTCAGTATTCAGTTAAAAGTTTACAGTATTCCGTTTAAAGTTTTCAGTTTTCAGTTTTCAGTTTTCAGTTTAAAGTTTACAGTTTACAGTTTTCTGTTTTCAGTTATCAATTATTTTTCGGTTTTCAGTTTTCGGTTTTCAGTTTTCAGTTTTCAGTTTTCAGTTTACAGTTTACAGTTTTCAGTTTTCAGTTAACTGTTATCTGTTATCTGTTATCTCTATCAGTTTTCAGTTTTCAGTTTACAGTTTTAAGTTTACAGTTTTCTGTTTTCAGTTATCAATTATTTTTCAGTTTTCGGTTTTCAGTTTTCAGTTTTCAGTTTTCAGTTTTCAGTTTTCAGTTTTCAGTTTTCGATTTTCAGTTGTCAGTTTTCAGTTTTCAGTTTTTAGTTTTCAGTTTTCAGTTGAAAGTTTACAGTTTACAGTTTACAGTTTACAGTTTAAAGTTTACACTTTACAGTTTACAGTTTTCTGTTTTCATTTTATAGTTAGTTTTCAGTTTTCAGTTTTCAGTTTTCGGTTTTCAGTTTTCAGTTTTCAGTTTTTAGTTTTCAGTTTTCAGTTTACAGTTTTAAGTTTACAGTTGACAGTTTTCTGTTTTCAGTTATCAATTATTTTTCAGTATTCAGTTAAAAACTTACAGTTTTCAGTTTTCAGTTTTCAGTTTTCAGTTTTCAGTTTACAGTTTTAAGTTTACAGTTTACAGTTTTCAGTTATCAATTATTTTTCAGTTTTCAGTTTACAGTTAACAGTTAACAGTTAACAGTTAACAGTTTACAGTTTTCAGTTTTCAGTTTACAGTTTTCAGTATTCAGTTAAATGTTTACAGTTAACAGTTTATAGTTTACAGTTTACATTTAACAGTTTTCAGTTTTCAGTTTTCTGTTTACTGTTATCTGTTATCTGTTATCTTTATCAGTTTTCAGTTTTCAGTTTTCAGTTTACAGTTTTTAGTTTTCAGTTTTCAGTTTTCAGTTTTCGGTTTTCAGTTTTCAGTTTTTAGTTTTCAGTTTTCAGTTTACAGTTTTTAGTTTACAGTTGACAGTTTTCTGTTTTCAGTTATCAATTATTTTTCAGTTTTCAGTTTTCAGTTTTCAGTTTTCAGTTTACAGTTTTCAGTTTTCAGTTTTCTGTTTACTGTTATCTGTTATCTGTTTTCAGTTTTCAGTTTACAGTTTTAAGTTTACAGTTTACAGTTTTCTGTTTTCAGTTATCAATTATTTTTCAGTTTTCAGTTTACAGTTAACAGTTAACAGTTTACAGTTTTCAGTTTTCAGTTTACAGTTTTCAGTATTCAGTTAAACGTTTACAGTTTACAGTTTATAGTTTACAGTTTACATTTAACAGTTAACAATTAACAGTTTACAGTTTTCAGTTTTCAGTTTTCTGTATACTGTTATCTGTTATCTGTTATCTTTATCAGTTTTCAGTTTTCAGTTTTCAGATTTCAGGTTTCAGTTTTCAGTTTTCAGTTTTCAGTTTTCAGTTTTCAGTTTTAGGTTTACAGTTTTCATTTTTCAGTTAACAGTTTTCAGTTTTCAGTTTTCAGTTTTCAGTTTTCAGTTTTCAGTTTTCAGTTTTCAGTTTTCAGTTTTCAGTTTTCTGTTTACTGTTATCTGTTATCTTTAAAAGTTTTCAGTTTTCCGTTTTCAGTTTACAGTTTTAAGTTAACAGTTTACAGTTTTCTGTTTTCAGTTATCAATTGTATTTCAGTTTTCAGTTTTCAGTTTTCAGTTTTTAGTTTTCAGTTTTCAGTTGAAAGTTTAAGGTTAACAGTTTACAGTTTTCCGTTTTCAGTTATCAATTATTTTACAGTTTTCAGTATTCAGTTAAAAGTTTACAGTTTACAGTTTATAGTTAACAGTTAACAGTTAACAGTTTACAGTTTTCAGTTTTCAGTTTACAGTTTTCAGTATTCAGTTAAACGTTTACAGTTTACAGTTTATAGTTTACAGTTTACATTTAACAGTTAACAATTAACAGTTTACAGTTTTCAGTTTTCAGTTTTCAGTTTTCAGTTTTCTGTATACTGTTATCTGTTATCTGTTATCTTTATCAGTTTTCAGTTTTCAGTTTTCAGATTTCAGGTTTCAGTTTTCAGTTTTCAGTTTTCAGTTTTCAGTTTTCAGTTTTAAGTTTACAGTTTTCATTTTTCAGTTAACAGTTTTCAGTTTTCAGTTTTCAGTTTTCTGTTTACTGTTATCTGTTATCTTTATCAGTTTTCAATTTTCAGTTTTCAGTTTTCAGTTTTCAGTTTTCAGTTTTCTGTTTACTGTTATCTGTTATCTTTAAAAGTTTTCAGTTTCCCGTTTTCAGTTTACAGTTTTAAGTTAACAGTTTACAGTTTTCTGTTTTCAGTTATCAATTGTTTTTCAGTTTTCAGTTTTCAGTTTTCAGTTTTTAGTTTTCAGTTTTCAGTTGAAAGTTTAAGGTTAACAGTTTACAGTTTTCTGTTTTCAGTTATCAATTATTTTACAGTTTTCAGTATTCAGTTAAAAGTTTACAGTTTACAGTTTATAGTTTACAGTTAACAGTTAACAGTTAACAGTTTTCAGTTTTCAGTTTTCGGTTTTCAGTTTTCAGTTTTCAGTTTTCAGTTTTCGATTTTCGGTTTTCAGTTTTCAGTTTTCAGTTTTTAGTTTTCAGTTTTCAGTTGAAAGTTTAAAGTTTACACTTTACAGTTTACAGTTTTCTGTTTTCATTTTATAGTTATTTTTCAGTTTTCAGTTTTCAGTTTTCGTCTTACAGCTTACAGTTTACAGTTTACACTTTACACTTTACACTTTACAGTTTACAGTTTACACTTTACAGTTTTCAGTTTTCAGTTTTTGGTTTTCTGTTATCTGTTTTCTGTTGTCAGTTTTCAGTTTTCTGTTTTCACTTTTCAGTTTTCTGTTTTCAGTTTTCAGTTAACAGTTTTCAGTTTTCAGTTTTCTGTTAACTGTTATCGGTTTTGTGTTTTCAGTTTTCAGTTTTCAGTTTTCTGTTATCTGTTATCTGTTATCTGTTTTCTGTTTTCAGAGTTCAGTTTTCAGTTTTCAGTATTCAGTTAAAAGTTTACAGTTTACAGTTTATAGTTTACAGTTTTCAGTTAACAATTAACAGTTTTCAGATAAACAGTTTTCAGTTTTCAGTTTTCAGTTTTCAGTTTTCAGTTTTCAGTTTTCAGTTTTCAGTTTTCAGTTTTCAGTTTTCAGTTTTCAGTTTACAGTTTTCAGTTTACTGTTATCTGTTATCTGTTATCTGTTTTCGGTTTTCAGTTTACAGTTTTCTGTTTTCAGTTTTCAACTATTTTTCTGTTTTCAGTTTTCAGTTTTCAGTTTTCAGTTTTCAGTTTTCAGTTTTCAGTTTACAGTTTTCAGTTTACTGTTATCTGTTATCTGTTATCTGTTTTCGGTTTTCAGTTTACAGTTTTCTGTTTTCAGTTTTCAACTATTTTTCTGTTTTCAGTTTTCAGTTTTCAGCTTGCAGATAACAGTTTACAGTTAACAGTTTTCTATCTGTTTTAGTTTTCAGTTTTCAGTTTTCAGTTTTCTGTTTACTGGTATCTGTTATCTGTTATCTTTATTAGTTTTCAGTTTACAGTTTTAAGTTTACAGTTTACAGTTTTCAGTTTTCAGTTTTAAGTTTTCAGTTTACAGTTTTAAGTTTACAGTTTTCAGTTTTCAGTTTTCAGTTTTCAGTTTTCAGTTTTCTGTTTACTGTTATCCGTTATCTTTATCAGTTTACAGTTTTCAGTTTTCAGTTTTCAGTTTTCTGTTTACTGTTATCTGTTATCTTTATCAGTTTTCAGTTTTCAGTTTTCAGTTTTCAGTTTTCGGTTTTCAGTTTTCAGTTTTCAGTTTTCAGTTTTCAGTTTACAGTTTACAGTTTTCAGTTTTCAGTTAACTGTTATCTGTTATCTGTTATCTTTATCAGTTTTCAGTTTTCAGTTTACAGTTTTAAGTTAACAGTTTACAGTTTTCTGTTTTCAGTTATCAATTATTTTTCAGTTTTCGGTTTTCAGTTTTCAGTTTTCAGTTTTCAGTTTTCGATTTTCAGTTTTCAGTTTTCAGTTTTCAGTTGAAAGTTTAAAGTTTACACTTTACAGTTTACAGTTTTCTGTTTTCATTTTATAGTTATTTTTCAGTTTTCAGTTTTCAGTTTTCGACTTACAGCTTACAGTTTACAGTTTACAGTTTACACTTTACACTTTACACTTTACAGTTTACAGTTTACAGTTTACACTTTACAGTTTTCAGTTTTCAGTTTTTGGTTTTCTGTTATCTGTTTTCTGTTGTCAGTTTTCAGTTTTCTGTTTTCACTTTTCAGTTTTCTGTTTTCAGTTTTCAGTTAACAGTTTTCAGTTTTCAGTTTCCTGTTATCTGTTATCGGTTTTGTGTTTTCAGTTTTTAGTTTTCAGTTTTCTGTTATCTGTTATCTGTTTTCTGTTTTCAGAGTTCAGTTTTCAGTTTTCAGTATTCAGTTAAAAGTTTACAGTTTACAGTTTATAGTTTACAGTTTTCAGTTAACAATTAACAGTTTTCAGATAAACAGTTTTCAGTTTTCAGTTTTCAGTTTTCAGTTTTCAGTTTTCAGTTTTCAGTTTTCAGTTTTCAGTTTTCAGTTTTCAGTTTACAGTTTTCAGTTGAATGTTATCTGTTATCTGTTATCTGTTTTCGGTTTTCAGTTTACAGTTTTCTGTTTTCAGTTTTCAACTATTTTTCTGTTTTCAGTTTTCAGTTTTCAGTTTTCAGTTTTCAGTTTTCAGTTTTCAGTTTTCAGTTTACAGTTTTCAGTTTACTGTTATCTGTTATCTGTTATCTGTTTTCGGTTTTCAGTTTACAGTTTTCTGTTTTCAGTTTTCAACTATTTTTCTGTTTTCAGTTTTCAGTTTTCAGCTTGCAGATAACAGTTTACAGTTAACAGTTTTCTATCTGTTTTAGTTTTCAGTTTTCAGTTTTCAGTTTTCTGTTTACTGGTATCTGTTATCTGTTATCTTTATTAGTTTTCAGTTTACAGTTTTAAGTTTACAGTTTACAGTTTTCAGTTTTCAGTTTTCAGTTTTCGACTTACAGCTTACAGTTTACAGTTTACAGTTTACAATTTACACTTTACACTTTACACTTTACAGTTTACAGTTTACAGTTTACACTTTACAGTTTTCAGTTTTCAGTTTTTGGTTTTCTGTTATCTGTTTTCTGTTGTCAGTTTTCAGTTTTCTGTTTTTACTTTTCAGTTTTCTGTTTTCAGTTTTCAGTTAACAGTTTTCAGTTTTCAGTTTTCTGTTAACTTTATTCGGTTTTGTGTTTTCAGTTTTTAGTTTTCAGTTTTCTGTTATCTGTTATCTGTTATTTATTTTATTTATTTTATTTTATTTATTGATCACCAACACAGTATACACTAATACATTTTTTTGTTTATCTGTTATCTGTTTTCTGTTTTCAGAGTTCAGTTTTCAGTTTTCAGTATTCAGTTAAAAGTTTACAGTTTACAGTTTATAGTTTACAGTTTTCAGTTAACAATTAACAGTTTTCAGATAAACAGTTTTCAGTTTTCAGTTTTCAGTTTACAGTTTTCAGTTTACTGTTATCTGTTATCTGTTATCTGTTTTCGGTTTTCAGTTTACAGTTTTCTGTTTTCAGTTTTCAACTATTTTTCTGTTTTCAGTTTTCAGTTTTCAGCTTGCAGATAACAGTTTACAGTTAACAGTTTTCTATCTGTTTTAGTTTTCAGTTTTCAGTTTTCTGTTTACTGGTATCTGTTATCTGTTATCTTTATTAGTTTTCAGTTTACAGTTTTAAGTTTACAGTTTACAGTTTTCAGTTTTCAGTTTTAAGTTTTCAGTTTACAGTTTTAAGTTTACAGTTTTAAGTTTACAGTTTACAGTTTTCTGTTTTCAGTTATCAATTATTTTTCAGTTTTCAACTATTTTTCTGTTTTCAGTTTTCAGTTTTCAGTTTTCAGTTTTCAGTTTTCAGTTTTCAGTTTTCAGTTTACAGTTTTCAGTTTACTGTTATCTGTTATCATTTATCTGTTTTCGGTTTTCAGTTTACAGTTTTCTGTTTTCAGTTTTCAACTATTTTTCTGTTTTCAGTTTTCAGTTTTCAGCTTGCAGATAACAGTTTACAGTTAACAGTTTTCTATCTGTTTTAGTTTTCAGTTTTCAGTTTTCAGTTTTCTGTTTACTGGTATCTGTTATCTGTTATCTTTATTAGTTTTCAGTTTACAGTTTTAAGTTTACAGTTTACAGTTTTCAGTTTTCAGTTTTAAGTTTTCAGTTTACAGTTTTAAGTTTACAGTTTTCAGTTTTCAGTTTTCAGTTTTCAGTTTTCAGTTTTCTATTTACTGTTATCCGTTATCTTTATCAGTTTTCAGTTTTCAGTTTTCAGTTTACAGTTTTAAGTTTACAGTTTACAGTTTTCTGTTTTCAGTTATCAATTATTTTTCAGTTTTCAGTTTTCAGTTTTCAGTAAAAAGTTAACAGTTTACAGTTTTCTGTTTTCAGTTATCAATTATTTTTCAGTTTTCAGTTTTCAGTATTCAGTTAAAAGTTTACAGTTTATAGTTTACAGTTTACAGTTTACAGTTAACAGTTTACAGTTATCTGTTATCTGTTATCTGTTATCTGTTATCTGTTTTCGGTTTGAAGTTTATCAGTTTTCAGTTTTCAGTTATAAGTTTTCAGTATTCAGTTTTCAGTTTTCAGTTTTCAGTTAAAAGTTTACAGTTTACAGTTTTCAGTATTCAGTTAAAAGTTTACAGTTTACAGTTTACAGTTTACAGTTTATAGTTTATAGTTTACAGTTTTCTGTTTTCAGTTATCAATTATTTTTCGGTTTTCAGTTTTCGGTTTTCAGTTTTCAGTTTTCAGTTTTCAGTTTACAGTTTACAGTTTTCAGTTTTCAGTTAACTGTTATCTGTTATCTGTTATCTGTAATCTGTTATCTTTATCAGTTTTCAGTTTTCAGTTTACAGTTTTAAGTTTACAGTTTACAGTTTTCTGTTTTCAGTTATCAATTATTTTTCAGTTTTCGATTTTCAGTTGTCAGTTTTCAGTTTTCAGTTTTTAGTTTTCAGTTTTCAGTTGAAAGTTTAAAGTTTACAGTTTACAGTTTACAGTTTAAAGTTTACACTTTACAGTTTACAGTTTTCTGTTTTCATTTTATAGTTATTTTTCAGTTTTCAGTTTTCAGTTTTCGACTTACAGCTTACAGTTTACAGTTAACAGTTTACACTTAACACTTTACAGTTTACAGTTTACACTTTTCAGTTTTCATTTTTCAGATTTCTGTTTTCTGTTTTCAGTTTTCAGTTAACAGTTTTCAGTTTTCAGTTTTCTGTTAACTGTTATCGGTTTTGTGTTTTCAGTTTTAAGTTTTCAGTTTTCTGTTATCTGTTATCTGTTTTCTGTTTTCAGAGTTCAGTTTTCAGTTTTCAGTGTTCAGTTAAAAGTTTACAGTTTACAGTTTACAGTTTACAGTTAACAATTAACAGTTTTCAGTTAAACAGTTTTCAGTTTTCAGTTTTCAGTTTTCAGTTTTCAGTTTTCAGTTTTCAGTTTTCAGTTTTCAGTTTTCAGTTTACAGTTTTCAGTTTACTGTTATCTGTTATCTGTTATCTGTTTTCGGTTTTCAGTTTACAGTTTTCTGTTTTCAGTTTTCAACTATTTTTCTGTTTTCAGTTTTCAGTTTTCAGTTTTCAGTTTTCAGTTTTCAGTTTACAGTTTTCAGTTTACTGTTATCTGTTATCTGTTATCTGTTTTCGGTTTTCAGTTTACAGTTTTCTGTTTTCAGTTTTCAACTATTTTTCTGTTTTCAGTTTTCAGTTTTCAGCTTGCAGATAACAGTTTACAGTTAACAGTTTTCTATCTGTTTTAGTTTTCAGTTTTCAGTTTTCAGTTTTCTGTTTACTGGTATCTGTTATCTGTTATCTTTATTAGTTTTCAGTTTACAGTTTTAAGTTTACAGTTTACAGTTTTCAGTTTTCAGTTTTAAGTTTTCAGTTTACAGTTTTAAGTTTACAGTTTTCAGTTTTCAGTTTTCAGTTTTCAGTTTTCAGTTTTCAGTTTTCAGTTTTCTGTTTACTGTTATCCGTTATCTTTATCAGTTTACAGTTTTCAGTTTTCAGTTTTCAGTTTTCTGTTTACTGTTATCTGTTATCTTTATCAGTTTTCAGTTTTCAGTTTTCAGTTTTCAGTTTTCGGTTTTCAGTTTTCAGTTTTCAGTTTTCAGTTTTCAGTTTACAGTTTACAGTTTTCAGTTTTCAGTTAACTGTTATCTGTTATCTGTTATCTTTATCAGTTTTCAGTTTTCAGTTTACAGTTTTAAGTTTACAGTTTACAGTTTTCTGTTTTCAGTTATCAATTATTTTTCAGTTTTCGGTTTTCAGTTTTCAGTTTTCAGTTTTCAGTTTTCGATTTTCAGTTTTCAGTTTTCAGTTTTCAGTTGAAAGTTTAAAGTTTACACTTTACAGTTTACAGTTTTCTGTTTTCATTTTATAGTTATTTTTCAGTTTTCAGTTTTCAGTTTTCGACTTACAGCTTACAGTTTACAGTTTACAGTTTACACTTTACACTTTACACTTTACAGTTTACAGTTTACAGTTTACACTTTACAGTTTTCAGTTTTCAGTTTTCAGTTTTTGGTTTTCTGTTATCTGTTTTCTGTTGTCAGTTTTCAGTTTTCTGTTTTCACTTTTCAGTTTTCTGTTTTCAGTTTTCAGTTAACAGTTTTCAGTTTTCAGTTTCCTGTTATCTGTTATCGGTTTTGTGTTTTCAGTTTTCAGTTTTCAGTTTTCTGTTATCTGTTATCTGTTTTCTGTTTTCAGAGTTCAGTTTTCAGTTTTCAGTATTCAGTTAAAAGTTTACAGTTTACAGTTTATAGTTTACAGTTTTCAGTTAACAATTAACAGTTTTCAGATAAACAGTTTTCAGTTTTCAGTTTTCAGTTTTCAGTTTTCAGTTTTCAGTTTTCAGTTTTCAGTTTTCAGTTTTCAGTTTTCAGTTTACAGTTTTCAGTTTACTGTTATCTGTTATCTGTTATCTGTTTTCGGTTTTCAGTTTACAGTTTTCTGTTTTCAGTTTTCAACTATTTTTCTGTTTTCAGTTTTCAGTTTTCAGTTTTCAGTTTTCAGTTTACAGTTTTCAGTTTACTGTTATCTGTTATCTGTTATCTGTTTTCGGTTTTCAGTTTACAGTTTTCTGTTTTCAGTTTTCAACTATTTTTCTGTTTTCAGTTTTCAGTTTTCAGCTTGCAGATAACAGTTTACAGTTAACAGTTTTCTATCTGTTTTAGTTTTCAGTTTTCAGTTTTCAGTTTTCTGTTTACTGGTATCTGTTATCTGTTATCTTTATTAGTTTTCAGTTTACAGTTTTAAGTTTACAGTTTACAGTTTTCAGTTTTCAGTTTTCGACTTACAGATCACCAACACAGTATACACTAATACATTTTTTTGTTTATCTGTTATCTGTTTTCTGTTTTCAGAGTTCAGTTTTCAGTTTTCAGTATTCAGTTAAAAGTTTACAGTTTACAGTTTATAGTTTACAGTTTTCAGTTAACAATTAACAGTTTTCAGATAAACAGTTTTCAGTTTTCAGTTTTCAGTTTACAGTTTTCAGTTTACTGTTATCTGTTATCTGTTATCTGTTTTCGGTTTTCAGTTTACAGTTTTCTGTTTTCAGTTTTCAACTATTTTTCTGTTTTCAGTTTTCAGTTTTCAGTTTTCAGTTTTCAGTTTTCAGTTTTCAGTTTTCAGTTTTCAGTTTACAGTTTTCAGTTTACTGTTATCTGTTATCTGTTATCTGTTTTCGGTTTTCAGTTTACAGTTTTCTGTTTTCAGTTTTCAACTATTTTTCTGTTTTCAGTTTTCAGTTTTCAGCTTGCAGATAACAGTTTACAGTTAACAGTTTTCTATCTGTTTTAGTTTTCAGTTTTCAGTTTTCAGTTTTCTGTTTACTGGTATCTGTTATCTGTTATCTTTATTAGTTTTCAGTTTACAGTTTTAAGTTTACAGTTTACAGTTTTCAGTTTTCAGTTTTAAGTTTTCAGTTTACAGTTTTAAGTTTACAGTTTTCTGTTTTCAGTTATCAATTATTTTTCAGTTTTCAGTTTTCAGTTTTCAGTAAAAAGTTAACAGTTTACAGTTTTCTGTTTTCAGTTATCAATTATTTTTCAGTTTTCAGTTTTCAGTATTCAGTTAAAAGTTTACAGTTTATAGTTTACAGTTTACAGTTTACAGTTAACAGTTTACAGTTATCTGTTATCTGTTATCTGTTATCTGTTATCTGTTTTCGGTTTGAAGTTTATCAGTTTTCAGTTTTCAGTTATAAGTTTTCAGTATTCAGTTTTCAGTTTTCAGTTTTCAGTTAAAAGTTTACAGTTTACAGTTTTCAGTATTCAGTTAAAAGTTTACAGTTTACAGTTTACAGTTTACAGTTTATAGTTTATAGTTTACAGTTTTCTGTTTTCAGTTATCAATTATTTTTCGGTTTTCAGTTTTCGGTTTTCAGTTTTCAGTTTTCAGTTTTCAGTTTACAGTTTACAGTTTTCAGTTTTCAGTTAACTGTTATCTGTTATCTGTTATCTGTTATCTGTTATCTTTATCAGTTTTCAGTTTTCAGTTTACAGTTTTAAGTTTACAGTTTACAGTTTTCTGTTTTCAGTTATCAATTATTTTTCAGTTTTCGATTTTCAGTTGTCAGTTTTCAGTTTTCAGTTTTTAGTTTTCAGTTTTCAGTTGAAAGTTTAAAGTTTACAGTTTACAGTTTACAGTTTAAAGTTTACACTTTACAGTTTACAGTTTTCTGTTTTCATTTTATAGTTATTTTTCAGTTTTCAGTTTTCAGTTTTCGACTTACAGCTTACAGTTTACAGTTAACAGTTTACACTTAACACTTTACAGTTTACAGTTTACACTTTTCAGTTTTCATTTTTCAGATTTCTGTTTTCTGTTTTCAGTTTTCAGTTAACAGTTTTCAGTTTTCAGTTTTCTGTTAACTGTTATCGGTTTTGTGTTTTCAGTTTTTAGTTTTCAGTTTTCTGTTATCTGTTATCTGTTTTCTGTTTTCAGAGTTCAGTTTTCAGTTTTCAGTGTTCAGTTAAAAGTTTACAGTTTACAGTTTACAGTTTACAGTTAACAATTAACAGTTTTCAGTTAAACAGTTTTCAGTTTTCAGTTTTCAGTTTTCAGTTTACAGTTTACTGTTATCTGTTATCTGTTATCTGTTATCTGTTTTCGGTTTTCAGTTTATCAGTTTTCAGTTTTTAGTTTAAAGTTTACAGTTTACAGTTTTCTGTTTTCAGTTTTCAACTATTTTTCTGTTTTCAGTTTTCAGTTTTCAGCTTGCAGATAACAGTTTACAATTTACAATTCTCTATCTGTTTTAGTTTTCAGAGTTCAGTTTTCAGTTTTGAGTATTCAGTTAAAAGTTTACAGTTTACAGTTTTCAGTATTCAGTTAAAAGTTTACAGTTTACAGTTTACAGTTTACAGTTTACAGTTTATAGTTTACGGTTAACAGTTTTCAGTTTTCAGTTTTCAGTTTTCAGTTTTCAGTTTTCAGTTTTCAGTTTTCAGTTTTCAGTTAACAGTTTACAGTTTTCAGTTTACTGTTATCTGTTATCTGTTATCTTTATCAGTTTTCAGTTTTCAGTTTTCAGTTTTCAGTTATCAATTATTTTTCAGTTTTCGGTTTTCAGTTTTCAGTTTACAGTTTTCAGTTTTCAGTTAACAGTTTACAGTTTTCAGTTTACTGTTATCTGTTATCTGTTATCTTTATCAGTTTTCAGTTTTCAGTTTTCAGTTTTCAGTTATCAATTATTTTTCAGTTTTCGGTTTTCAGTTTTCAGTTTTCAGTTTACAGTTTTCTGTTTTCAGTTTTCAGTTTATCAGTTTTCAGTTTACAGTTTTAAGTTTACAGTTTACAGTTTTCTGTTTTCAGTTATCAATTATTTTTCAGTTTTCAGTTTACAGTTAACAGTTAACAGTTTTCAGTTTTCAGTTTTCAGTTAACAGTTTTCAGTTTACAGTTTTCAGTTTTCAGTTTACAGTTTTCAGTATTCAGTTAAAAGTTTACAGTTTACAGTTTATAGTTTATAGTTTACAGTTAACATTTAATAGTTAACAATTAACAGTTTACAGTTTTTAGTTTTCAGTATTCAGTTAAAAGTTTACAGTTTATAGTTTACAGTTTACAGTTATCTGTTATCTGTTATCTGTTATCAGTTTTCGGTTTGAAGTTTATCAGTTTTCAGTTTTCAGTTTTCAGTTAACAGTTTTCAGTATTCAGTTTTCAGTTTTCAGTTTTCAGTTTTCAGTTAAAAGTTTACAGTTTACAGTTTTCAGTATTCAGTTAAAAGTTTACAGTTTACAGTTTACAGTTTTCAGTATTCAGTTAAAAGTTTACAGTTTACAGTTTACAGTTTACAGTTTTCAGTTTTCAGTTTTCAGTTTTCATTTTTCAGTTTTCAGTTTTCAGTTTTCAGTTTTCAGTATTCCGTTTAAAGTTTTCAGTTTACTGTTATCTGTTATCTGTTATCTGTTATCTTTATCAGTTTTCAGTTTTTTAGTTTTCTGTTTTCAGGTTTTAGTTTTTAGTTTTCAGTTTTCAGTTTACAGTTTTAAGTTTACAGTTTACAGTTTACAGTTTTCTGTTTTCAGTTATCAATTATTTGTTAGTTTTCAGTTTACAGTTTACAGTTAACAGTTAACAGTTAACAGTATAGTATTCAGTTAAAAGTTTACAGTTTACAGTTTATAGTTGACATTTAACAGTTAACAATTAACAGTTTACAGTTTTCAGTTTTCAGTTTTCAGTTTTCAGTTTTCAGTTTTCAGTTTACAGTTTTCAGTTTTCAGTTTTCAGTTTTCTGTTTACTGTTATCTGTTATCTGTTATCTTTATCAGTTTTCAGTTTTCAGTTTTCAGTTTTCAGTTTTCGGTTTTCAGTTTTCAGTTTTCAGTTTTCAGTTTTCAGTTTACAGTTTACAGTTTTCAGTTTTCAGTTAACTGTTATCTGTTATCTGTTATCTTTATCAGTTTTCAGTTTTCAGTTTACAGTTTTAAGTTTACAGTTTACAGTTTTCTGTTTTCAGTTATCAATTATTTTTCAGTTTTCGGTTTTCAGTTTTCAGTTTTCAGTTTTCAGTTTTCAGTTTTCGATTTTCAGTTGTCAGTTTTCAGTTTTCAGTTTTTAGTTTTCAGTTTTCAGTTGAAAGTTTAAAGTTTACACTTTACAGTTTACAGTTTTCTGTTTTCATTTTATAGTTATTTTTCAGTTTTCAGTTTTCAGTTTTCGACTTACAGCTTACAGTTTACAGTTTACAGTTTACACTTTACACTTTACACTTTACAGTTTACAGTTTACAGTTTACACTTTACAGTTTTCAGTTTTCAGTTTTTAGTTTTCTGTTTTCAGTTTTTGGTTTTCTGTTATCTGTTTTCTGTTGTCAGTTTTCAGTTTTCTGTTTTCACTTTTCAGTTTTCTGTTTTCAGTTTTCAGTTAACAGTTTTTAGTTTTCAGTTTTCTGTTAACTGTTATCGGTTTTGTGTTTTCAGTTTTTAGTTTTCAGTTTTCTGTTATCTGTTATCTGTTATCTGTTTTCTGTTTTCAGAGTTCAGTTTTCAGTTTTCAGTATTCAGTTAAAAGTTTACAGTTTACAGTTTATAGTTTACAGTTTTCAGTTAACAATTAACAGTTTTCAGATAAACAGTTTTCAGTTTTCAGTTTTCAGTTTTCAGTTTTCAGTTTTCAGTTTTCAGTTTTCAGTTTTCAGTTTTCAGTTTACAGTTTTCAGATTACTGTTATCTGTTATCTGTTATCTGTTTTCGGTTTTCAGTTTACAGTTTTCTGTTTTCAGTTTTCAACTATTTTTCTGTTTTCAGTTTTCAGTTTTCAGTTTTCAGTTTTCAGTTTTTAGTTTACAGTTTTCAGTTTACTGTTATCTGTTATCTGTTATCTGTTTTCGGTTTTCAGTTTACAGTTTTCTGTTTTCAGTTTTCAACTATTTTTCTGTTTTCAGTTTTCAGTTTTCAGCTTGCAGATAACAGTTTACAGTTAACAGTTTTCTATCTGTTTTAGTTTTCAGTTTTCAGTTTTCAGTTTTCTGTTTACTGGTATCTGTTATCTGTTATCTTTATTAGTTTTCAGTTTACAGTTTTAAGTTTACAGTTTACAGTTTTCAGTTTTCAGTTTTAAGTTTTCAGTTTACAGTTTTAAGTTTACAGTTTTCAGTTTTCAGTTTTCAGTTTTCAGTTTTCAGTTTTCTGTTTACTGTTATCCGTTATCTTTATCAGTTTACAGTTTTCAGTTTTCAGTTTACAGTTTTAAGTTTACAGTTTACAGTTTACAGTTTACAGTTTTCAGTTTTCAGTTTTCAGTTTTCAGTTTTCTGTTTACTGTTATCCGTTATCTTTATCAGTTTTCAGTTTTCAGTTTACAGTTTTAAGTTTACAGTTTACAGTTTTCTGTTTTCAGTTATCAATTATTTTTCAGTTTTCAGTTTTCAGTTTTCAGTTTTCAGTAAAAAGTTAACAGTTTACAGTTTTCTGTTTTCAGTTATCAATTATTTTTCAGTTTTCAGTTTTCAGTTTTCAGTTTTCAGTATTCAGTTAAAAGTTTACAGTTTATAGTTTACAGTTTACAGTTTACAGTTAACAGTTTACAGTTATCTGTTATCTGTTATCTGTTATCTGTTTTCGGTTTGAAGTTTATCAGTTTTCAGTTTTCAGTTATAAGTTTTCAGTATTCAGTTTTCAATTTTCAGTTTTCAGTTTTCAGTTAAAAGTTTACAGTTTACAGTTTTCAGTATTCAGTTAAAAGTTTACAGTTTACAGTTTACAGTTTACAGTTTATAGTTTACAGTTAACAGTTTTCAGTTTACAGTTTTCAGTATTCAGTTAAAAGTTAACAGTTTACAGTTTACAGTTTACAGTTTACAGTTTACAGTTAACAGTTTTCAGTTTTCAGTTTTCAGTTTTCAGTTTTCAGTATTCCGTTTAAAGTTTTCAGTTTACTGTTATCTGTTATCTGTTATCTGTTTATCAGTTTTCAGTTTTCAGTTTTCAGTTTTCAGTTTTCAGTTTTCAGTTTTCAGTTTTCAGTTAACAGTTTTCAGTATTCAGTTTTCAGTTTTCAGTTTTCAGTTTTCAGTTTTCAGTTAAAAATTTACAGTTTACAGTTTTCAGTATTCAGTTAAAAGTTTACAGTATTCCGTTTAAAGTTTTCAGTTTTCAGTTTTCAGTTTTCAGTTTAAAGTTTACAGTTTACAGTTTTCTGTTTTCAGTTATCAATTATTTTTCGGTTTTCAGTTTTCGGTTTTCAGTTTTCAGTTTTCAGTTTTCAGTTTACAGTTTACAGTTTTCAGTTTTCAGTTAACTGTTATCTGTTATCTGTTATCTCTATCAGTTTTCAGTTTTCAGTTTACAGTTTTAAGTTTACAGTTTTCTGTTTTCAGTTATCAATTATTTTTCAGTTTTCGGTTTTCAGTTTTCAGTTTTCAGTTTTCAGTTTTCAGTTTTCAGTTTTCAGTTTTCGATTTTCAGTTGTCAGTTTTCAGTTTTCAGTTTTTAGTTTTCAGTTTTCAGTTGAAAGTTTACAGTTTACAGTTTACAGTTTACAGTTTAAAGTTTACACTTTACAGTTTACAGTTTTCTGTTTTCATTTTATAGTTAGTTTTCAGTTTTCAGTTTTCAGTTTTCGACTTACAGCTTACAGTTTACAGTTTACAGTTTACACTTAACACTTTACAGTTTACAGTTTACACTTTTCAGTTTTCATTTTTCAGATTTCTGTTTTCTGTTTTCAGTTTTCAGTTAACAGTTTTCAGTTTTCAGTTTTCTGTTAACTGTTATCGGTTTTGTGTTTTCAGTTTTCAGTTTTCTGTTATCTGTTATCTGTTTTCTGTTTTCAGAGTTCAGTTTTCAGTTTTCAGTGTTCAGTTAAAAGTTTACAGTTTACAGTTTACAGTTTACAGTTAACAATTAACAGTTTTCAGTTAAACAGTTTTCAGTTTTCAGTTTTCAGTTTTCAGTTTTCAGTTTACAGTTTACTGTTATCTGTTATCTGTTATCTGTTATCTGTTTTCGGTTTTCAGTTTATCAGTTTTCAGTTTTTAGTTTAAAGTTTACAGTTTACAGTTTTCTGTTTTCAGTTTTCAACTATTTTTCTGTTTTCAGTTTTCAGTTTTCAGCTTGCAGATAACAGTTTACAATTTACAATTCTCTATCTGTTTTAGTTTTCAGAGTTCAGTTTTCAGTTTTGAGTATTCAGTTAAAAGTTTACAGTTTACAGTTTTCAGTATTCAGTTAAAAGTTTACAGTTTACAGTTTACAGTTTACAGTTTACAGTTTACAGTTTATAGTTTACGGTTAACAGTTTTCAGTTTTCAGTTTTCAGTTTTCAGTTTTCAGTTTTCAGTTTTCAGTTTTCAGTTTTCAGTTTTCAGTTAACAGTTTACAGTTTTCAGTTTACTGTTATCTGTTATCTGTTATCTTTATCAGTTTTCAGTTTTCAGTTATCAATTATTTTTCAGTTTTCGGTTTTCAGTTTTCAGTTTTCAGTTTACAGTTTTCTGTTTTCAGTTTTCAGTTTATCAGTTTTCAGTTTACAGTTTTAAGTTTACAGTTTACAGTTTTCTGTTTTCAGTTATCAATTATTTTTCAGTTTTCAGTTTACAGTTAACAGTTAACAGTTTTCAGTTTTCAGTTTTCAGTTAACAGTTTTCAGTTTTCAGTTTTCAGTTTTCAGTTTTCAGTTTTCAGTTTTCTGTTTACTGTTATCTGTTATCTGTTATCTTTATCAGTTTTAAGTTTTCAGTTTTCAGTTTTCAGTTTTCTGTTTACTGTTATCTTTATCAGTTTTCAGTTTTCAGTTTACAGTTTTTAGTTTACAGTTTACAGTTTTCTGTTTTCAGTTATCAATTATTTTTCAGTTTACAGTTTTCAGTTTTCAGTTTTCAGTTTTCAGTTTTTAGTTTTCAGTTTTCAGTTTTCAGTTTACAGTTTTCAGTTTACTGTTATCTGTTATCTGTTTTCAGTTTATCAGTTTTCAGTTTTCAGTTTTCAGTTTTCAGTTTTCAGTTTTCAGTTTTCTGTTAACTGTTATCTGTTATCTGTTATCTTTATCAGTTTTAAGTTTTCAGTTTTCAGTTTTCAGTTTTCTGTTTACTGTTATCTTTATCAGTTTTCAGTTTTCAGTTTACAGTTTTAAGTTTACAGTTTACAGTTTTCTGTTTTCAGTTATCAATTATTTTTCAGTTTACAGTTTTCAGTTTTCAGTTTTCAGTTTTCAGTTTTTAGTTTTCAGTTTTCAGTTTTCAGTTTACAGTTTTCAGTTTACTGTTATCTGTTATCTGTTTTCAGTTTATCAGTTTTCAGTTTTCAGTTTTCAGTTTACTGTTATCAATTATTTTTCAGTTTTCAGTTTTCAGTATTCAGTTAAAAGTTTACAGTTTACTATTCAGTTAAAAGTTTACAGTTTACAGTTTCAGTTTATAGTTTACAGTTTACAGTTAACAGTTAACAGTTAACAATTTCAGTTTTCAGTTTTCAGTTTTCAGTTTTCAGTTTTCAGTTTTCAGTTTTCAGTTTTCTGTTTTCTGTTATCTGTTATCTTTATCAGTTTACAGTTTTCAGTTTTCAGTTTTCAGTTTTCAGTTTTCAGTTTTCAGTTTACAGTTTTAAGTTTACAGTTTTCAGTTTTAAGTTTTCAGTTTTCAGTTTTCAGTTTTCAGTTTTCAGTTTTCAGTTTTCAGTTTTCAGTTTTCAGTTTTCAGTTTTCAGTTTTCAGTTTTCTGTTTTCTGTTATCTGTTATCTTTATCAGTTTACAGTTTTCTGTTTTCAGTTTTCAACTATTTTTCTGTTTTCAGTTTTCAGTTTTCAGTTTTCAGCTTGCAGATAACAGTTTACAGTTTACAGTTTTCTATCTGTTTTTTGTTTTCATAGTTCAGTTTTCAGTTTTCAGTTTTCAGTATTCAGTTAAAAGTTTACAGTTTACAGTTTTCAGTATTCAGTTAAAAGTTTACAGTTTACAGTTTTCATCTGTTTTAGTTTTCACAGTTCAGTTTTCAGTTTTCAGTATTCAGTTAAAAGTTTACAGTTTACAGTTTTCATCTGTTTTAGTTTTCACAGTTCAGTTTTCAGTTTTCAGTATTCAGTTAAAAGTTTACAGTTTACAGTGTTCAGTATTCAGTTAAAAGTTTACAGTTTACAGTTTCTAGTTTACAGTTTACATTTAACAGTTAACAATTAACAGTTTACAGTTTTCAGTTTTCAGTTTTCTGTTTTCAGTTATCAATTATTTTTCAGTTTTCAGTTTTCAGTTTTCAGTTTTCAGTTTTCAGTTTACAGTTTTCAGTTTTCAGTTTTCTGTTTACAGTTTTCAGGTTTCAGTTTTTAGTTTTCAGTTTTCAGTTTACAGTTTTAAGTTTACAGTTTACAGTTAACAGTTTTCTGTTTTCAGTTATCAATTATTTTTCAGTTTTCAGTTTTCAGTTTACTGGTATCTGTTATCTGTTATCTTTATTAGTTTTCAGTTTACAGTTTTAAGTTTACAGTTTTCAGTTTTCAGTTTTAAGTTTTCAGTTTACAGTTTTAAATTTACAGTTTTCACTTTTCAGTTTTCAGTTTTCAGTTTTCAGTTTTCAGTTTTCAGTTTACAGTTTTAAGTTTACAGTTTACAGTTTTCTGTTTTCAGTTATCAATTATTCGTCAGTTTTCAGTTTTCAGTTTCAGTTTTTAGTTTTCAGTATTCAGTTAAAGTTTACAGTTTATAGTTTACAGTTTACAGTTATCTGTTATCTGTTATCTGTTTTCGGTTTGAAGTTTATCAGTTTTCAGTTTTCAGTTAACAGTTTTCAGTTTTCAGTTTTCAGTTTTCAGTTAAAAGTTTACAGTTTACAGTTTTCAGTATTCAGTTAAAAGTTTACAGTTTACGGTTTACAGTTTACAGTTTACAGTTTTCAGTTTTCAGTTTTCAGTTTTCAGTTTTCAGTTTTCAGTTTTCAGTTTTCAGTTTTCTGTATACTGTTATCTGTTATCTGTTATCTTTATCAGTTTTCAGTTTTCAGATTTCAGATTTCAGGTTTCAGTTTTCAGTTTTCAGTGTGCAGTTTTCAGTTTTCAGTTTTAAGTTTACAGTTTTCATTTTTCAGTTAACAGTTTTCAGTTTTCAGTTTTCAGTTTTCAGTTTTCAGTTTTCAGTTTTCAGTTTTCAGTTTTCTGTATACTGTTATCTGTTATCTGTTATCTTTATCAGTTTTCAGTTTTCAGTTTTCAGATTTCAGGTTTCAGTTTTCAGTTTTCAGTTTTCAGTTTTCAGTTTTCAGTTTTAAGTTTACAGTTTTCATTTTTCAGTTAACAGTTTTCAGTTTTCAGTTTTCAGTTTTCTGTTTACTGTTATCTGTTATCTTTATCAGTTTTCAGTTTTCAGTTTCCAGTTTTCAGTTTTCTGTTTACTGTTATCTGTTATCTTTAAAAGTTTTCAGTTTTCCGTTTTCAGTTTACAGTTTTAAGTTAACAGTTTACAGTTTTCTGTTTTCAGTTATCAATTATTTAACAGTTTTCAGTATTCAGTTAAAAGTTTACAGTTTATAGTTTACAGTTAACAGTTAACAGTTAACAGTTTTCAGTTTTCAATTTTCAGTTTTCAGTTTTCAGTTTTCAGTTTTCAGTTTACAGTTTTAAGTTTACAGTTTACAGTTTTCTGTTTTCAGTTATCAATTATTTTTCAGTTTTCAGTTTACAGTTAACAGTATTCAGTTAAAAGTTTACAGTATACAGTTTATAGTTTATAGTTTACAGTTTACATTTAACAGTTAACAATTAACAGTTTTCAGTTTACTGGTATCTGTTATCTGTTATCTTTATTAGTTTTCAGTTTACAGTTTTAAGTTTACAGTTTTCAGTTTTCAGTTTTAAGTTTTCGGTTTACAGTTTTAAGTTTACAGTTTTCACTTTTCAGTTTTCAGTTTTCAGTTTTCAGTTTACTGGTATCTGTTATCTGTTATCTTAATTAGTTTTCAGTTTACAGTTTTAAGTTTACAGTTTTCAGTTTTCAGTTTTAAGTTTTCAGTTTACAGTTTTAAATTTACAGTTTTCACTTTTCAGTTTTCAGTTTTCAGTTTTCAGTTTTCAGTTTACAGTTTTAAGTTTACAGTTTACAGTTTTCTGTTTTCAGTTATCAATTATTCGTCAGTTTTCAGTTTTCAGTTTCAGTTTTTAGTTTTCAGTTTTCAGTTGAAAGTTTAAAGTTAACAGTTTACAGTTTTCAGTTATCAATTATTTTTCAGTTTTCAGTTTTCAGTATTCAGTTAAAAGTTTACAGTTTATAGTTTACAGTTTACAGTTATCTGTTATCTGTTATCTGTTATCTGTTATCTGTTTTCGTTTTGAAGTTTATCAGTTTTCAGTTTTCAGTTTTCAGTTAACAGTTTTCAGTATTCAGTTTTCAGTTTTCAATTTTCAGTTTTCAGTTAAAAGTTTACGGTTTACAGTTTTCAGTATTCAGTTAAAAATTTACAGTTTACAGTTTACAGTTTACAGTTTACAGTTTTCAGTTTTCAGTTTTCAGTTTTCAGTATTCCGTTTAAAGTTTTCAGTTTTCAGTTTACTGTTATCTGTTTTCAGTTATCAATTATTTTTCGGTTTTCAGTTTTCGGTTTTCAGTTTTCAGTTTTCAGTTTTCAGTTTTCAGTTTACAGTTTTCAGTTACAGTTAACTGTTATCTGTTATCTGTTATCTTTATCAGTTTTCAGTTTTCAGTTTACAGTTTTAAGTTTACAGTTTACAGTTTTCTGTTTTCAGTTATCAATTATTTTTCAGTTTTCGGTTTTCAGTTTTCAGTTTTCAGTTTTCAGTTTTCGATTTTCAGTTGTCAGTTTTCAGTTTTCAGTTTTTAGTTTTCAGTTTTCAGTTGAAAGTTTAAAGTTTACACTTTACAGTTTACAGTTTTCTGTTTTCATTTTATAGTTATTTTTCAGTTTTCAGTTTTCAGTTTTCGACTTACAGCTTACAGTTTACAGTTTACAGTTTACACTTTACACTTTACACTTTACAGTTTACAGTTTACAGTTTACACTTTACAGTTTTCAGTTTTCAGTTTTTGGTTTTCTGTTATCTGTTTTCTGTTGTCAGTTTTCAGTTTTCTGTTTTCAGTTTTCAGTTAACAGTTTTCAGTTTTCAGTTTTCTGTTAACTGTTATCGGTTTTGTGTTTTCAGTTTTTAGTTTTCAGTTTTCTGTTATCTGTTATCTGTTTTCTGTTTTCAGAGTTCAGTTTTCAGTTTTCAGTATTCAGTTAAAAGTTTACAGTTTACAGTTTATAGTTTACAGTTTTCAGTTAACAATTAACAGTTTTCAGATAAACAGTTTTCAGTTTTCAGTTTTCAGTTTTCAGTTTTCAGTTTTCAGTTTTCAGTTTTCAGTTTACAGTTTTCAGTTTACTGTTATCTGTTATCTGTTATCTGTTTTCGGTTTTCAGTTTACAGTTTTCTGTTTTCAGTTTTCAACTATTTTTCTGTTTTCAGTTTTCAGTTTTCAGTTTTCAGTTTTCAGTTTTCAGTTTATAGTTTACAGTTTTCAGTTTACTGTTATCTGTTATCTGTTATCTGTTTTCGGTTTTCAGTTTACAGTTTTCTGTTTTCAGTTTTCAACTATTTTTCTGTTTTCAGTTTTCAGTTTTCAGCTTGCAGATAACAGTTTACAGTTAACAGTTTTCTATCTGTTTTAGTTTTCAGTTTTCAGTTTTCAGTTTTCTGTTTACTGGTATCTTATATCTGTTATCTTTATTAGTTTTCAGTTTACAGTTTTCAGTTTTCAGTTTTAAGTTTTAAGTTTTCAGTTTACAGTTTTCAGTTTTCAGTTTTAAGTTTTCAGTTTACAGTTTTAAGTTTACAGTTTTCAGTTTTCAGTTTTCAGTTTTCAGTTTTCAGTTTTCTGTTTACTGTTATCCGTTATCTTTATCAGTTTACAGTTTTCAGTTTTCAGTTTTCAGTTTTCTGTTTACTGTTATCTGTTATCTTTATCAGTTTTCAGTTTTCAGTTTTTTAGTTTTCTGTTTTCAGGTTTCAGTTTTTAGTTTTCAGTTTTCAGTTTACAGTTTTAAGTTTACAGTTTACAGTTTACAGTTTTCTGTTTTCAGTTATCAATTATTTGTTAGTTTTCAGTTTACAGTTAACAGTTAACAGTTTACAGTTTTCAGTTTTCAGTTTACAGTTTTCAGTATTCAGTTAAAAGTTTACAGTTTACAGTTTATAGTTTATAGTTTACAGTTTACATTTAACAGTTAACAATTAACAGTTTACAGTTTTCAGTTTTCAGTTTTCAGTTTTCAGTTTACTGGTATCTGTTATCTGTTATCTTTATTAGTTTTCAGTTTACAGTTTTAAGTTTACAGTTTTCAGTTTTCAGTTTTAAGTTTTCAGTTTACAGTTTTAAATTTACAGTTTTCACTTTTCAGTTTTCAGTTTTCAGTTTTCAGTTTACTGGTATCTGTTATCTGTTATCTTAATTAGTTTTCAGTTTACAGTTTTAAGTTTACAGTTTTCAGTTTTCAGTTTTAAGTTTTCAGTTTTCAGTTGAAAGTTTAAAGTTAACAGTTTACAGTTTTCAGTTATCAATTATTTTTCAGTTTTCAGTTTTCAGTATTCAGTTAAAAGTTTACAGTTTTAAGTTTACAGTTTTCAGTTTTCAGTTTTAAGTTTTCAGTTTACAGTTTTAAATTTACAGTTTTCACTTTTCAGTTTTCAGTTTTCAGTTTTCTGTTTACTGTTATCTGTAATCTGTTATCTTTATCAGTTTTCAGTTTTCAGTTTTCAGTTTTCAGTTTTCGGTTTTCAGTTTTCAGTTTTCAGTTTTCAGTTTTCAGTTTACAGTTTACAGTTTTCAGTTTTTAGTTAACTGTTATCTGTTATCTGTTATCTTTATCAGTTTTCAGTTTTCAGTTTACAGTTTTAAGTTTACAGTTTACAGTTTTCTGTTTTCAGTTATCAATTATTTTTCAGTTTTCGGTTTTCAGTTTTCAGTTTTCAGTTTTCAGTTTTCAGTTTTCGATTTTCAGTTGTCAGTTTTCAGTTTTCAGTTTTTAGTTTTCAGTTTTCAGTTGAAAGTTTAAAGTTTACACTTTACAGTTTACAGTTTTCTGTTTTCATTTTATAGTTATTTTTCAGTTTTCAGTTTTCAGTTTTCGTCTTACAGCTTACAGTTTACAGTTTACACTTTACATTTTACACTTTACAGTTTACAGTTTACAGTTTACACTTTACAGTTTTCAGTTTTCAGTTTTTGGTTTTCTGTTATCTGTTTTCTGTTGTCAGTTTTCAGTTTTCTGTTTTCACTTTTCAGTTTTCTGTTTTCAGTTTTCAGTTAACAGTTTTCAGTTTTCAGTTTTCTGTTAACTGTTATCGGTTTTGTGTTTTCAGTTTTTAGTTTTCAGTTTTCTGTTATCTGTTATCTGTTATCTGTTTTCTGTTTTCAGAGTTCAGTTTTCAGTTTTCAGTATTCAGTTAAAAGTTTACAGTTTACAGTTTATAGTTTACAGTTTTCAGTTAACAATTAACAGTTTTCAGATAAACTGTTTTCAGTTTTCAGTTTTCAGTTTTCAGTTTTCAGTTTTCAGTTTTCAGTTTTCAGTTTTCAGTTTACAGTTTTCAGTTTACTGTTATCTGTTATCTGTTATCTGTTTTCGGTTTTCAGTTTACAGTTTTCTGTTTTCAGTTTTCAACTATTTTTCTGTTTTCAGTTTTCAGTTTTCAGTTTTCAGTTTTCAGTTTTCAGTTTTCAGTTTACAGTTTTCAGTTTACTGTTATCTGTTATCTGTTATCTGTTTTCGGTTTTCAGTTTACAGTTTTCTGTTTTCAGTTTTCAACTATTTTTCTGTTTTCAGTTTTCAGTTTTCAGTTTTCAGCTTGCAGATAACAGTTTACAGTTTACAGTTTTCTATCTGTTTTTTGTTTTCATAGTTCAGTTTTCAGTTTTCAGTTTTCTGTTTACTGGTATCTGTTATCTGTTATCTTTATTAGTTTTCAGTTTACAGTTTTAAGTTTACAGTTTACAGTTTTCAGTTTTCAGTTTTAAGTTTTCAGTTTACAGTTTTAAGTTTACAGTTTTCAGTTTTCAGTTTTCAGTTTTCAGTTTTCTGTTTACTGTTATCCGTTATCTTTATCAGTTTACAGTTTTCAGTTTTCAGTTTTCAGTTTTCTGTTTACTGTTATCTGTTATCTGTTATCTTTATCAGTTTTCAGTTTTCAGTTTTCAGTTTTCAGTTTTCGGTTTTCAGTTTTCAGTTTTCAGTTTTCAGTTTTCAGTTTTCAGTTTACAGTTTACAGTTTTCAGTTTTCAGTTAACTGTTATCTGTTATCTGTTATCTTTATCAGTTTTCAGTTTTCAGTTTACAGTTTTAAGTTTACAGTTTACAGTTTTCTGTTTTCAGTTATCAATTATTTTTCAGTTTTCGGTTTTCAGTTTTCAGTTTTCAGTTTTCAGTTTTCGATTTTCAGTTTTCAGTTTTCAGTTTTCAGTTGAAAGTTTAAAGTTTACACTTTACAGTTTACAGTTTTCTGTTTTCATTTTATAGTTATTTTTCAGTTTTCAGTTTTCAGTTTTCGACTTACAGCTTACAGTTTACAGTTTACAGTTTACACTTTACACTTTACACTTTACAGTTTACAGTTTACAGTTTACACTTTACAGTTTTCAGTTTTCAGTTTTTGGTTTTCTGTTATCTGTTTTCTGTTGTCAGTTTTCAGTTTTCTGTTTTCACTTTTCAGTTTTCTGTTTTCAGTTTTCAGTTAACAGTTTTCAGTTTTCAGTTTCCTGTTATCTGTTATCGGTTTTGTGTTTTCAGTTTTTAGTTTTCAGTTTTCTGTTATCTGTTATCTGTTTTCTGTTTTCAGAGTTCAGTTTTCAGTTTTCAGTATTCAGTTAAAAGTTTACAGTTTACAGTTTATAGTTTACAGTTTTCAGTTAACAATTAACAGTTTTCAGATAAACAGTTTTCAGTTTTCAGTTTTCAGTTTTCAGTTTTCAGTTTTCAGTTTTCAGTTTTCAGTTTTCAGTTTTCAGTTTACAGTTTTCAGTTTACTGTTATCTGTTATCTGTTATCTGTTTTCGGTTTTCAGTTTACAGTTTTCTGTTTTCAGTTTTCAACTATTTTTCTGTTTTCAGTTTTCAGTTTTCAGTTTTCAGTTTTCAGTTTTCAGTTTTCAGTTTTCAGTTTTCAGTTTTCAGTTTACAGTTTTCAGTTTACTGTTATCTGTTATCTGTTATCTGTTTTCGATTTTCAGTTTACATTTTTCTGTTTTCAGTTTTCAACTATTTTTCTGTTTTCAGTTTTCAGTTTTCAGCTTGCAGATAACAGTTTACAGTTAACAGTTTTCTATCTGTTTTAGTTTTCAGTTTTCAGTTTTCAGTTTTCTGTTTACTGGTATCTGTTATCTGTTATCTTTATTAGTTTTCAGTTTACAGTTTTAAGTTTACAGTTTACAGTTTACAGTTTTCAGTTTTCAGTTTTCAGTTTTCGACTTACAGCTTACAGTTTACAGTTTACAGTTTACAATTTACACTTTACACTTTACAGTTTACAGTTTACACTTTACACTTTACAGTTTTCAGTTTTCAGTTTTTGGTTTTCTGTTATCTGTTTTCTGTTGTCAGTTTTCAGTTTTCTGTTTTCACTTTTCAGTTTTCTGTTTTCAGTTTTCAGTTAACAGTTTTCAGTTTTCAGTTTTCTGTTAACTTTATTCGGTTTTGTGTTTTCAGTTTTTAGTTTTCAGTTTTCTGTTATCTGTTATCTGTTATTTATTTTATTTATTTTATTTTATTTATTGATCACCAACACAGTATACACTAATACATTTTTTTGTTTATCTGTTATCTGTTTTCTGTTTTCAGAGTTCAGTTTTCAGTTTTCAGTATTCAGTTAAAAGTTTACAGTTTACAGTTTATAGTTTACAGTTTTCAGTTAACAATTAACAGTTTTCAGATAAACAGTTTTCAGTTTTCAGTTTTCAGTTTACAGTTTTCAGTTTACTGTTATCTGTTATCTGTTATCTGTTTTCGGTTTTCAGTTTACAGTTTTCTGTTTTCAGTTTTCAACTATTTTTCTGTTTTCAGTTTTCAGTTTTCAGTTTTCAGTTTTCAGTTTTCAGTTTTCAGTTTTCAGTTTACAGTTTTCAGTTTACTGTTATCTGTTATCTGTTATCTGTTTTCGGTTTTCAGTTTACAGTTTTCTGTTTTCAGTTTTCAACTATTTTTCTGTTTTCAGTTTTCAGTTTTCAGCTTGCAGATAACAGTTTACAGTTAACAGTTTTCTATCTGTTTTAGTTTTCAGTTTTCAGTTTTCAGTTTTCTGTTTACTGGTATCTGTTATCTGTTATCTTTATTAGTTTTCAGTTTACAGTTTTAAGTTTACAGTTTACAGTTTTCAGTTTTCAGTTTTAAGTTTTCAGTTTACAGTTTTAAGTTTACAGTTTTCAGTTTTCAGTTTTCAGTTTTCAGTTTTCAGTTTTCTATTTACTGTTATCCGTTATCTTTATCAGTTTTCAGTTTTCAGTTTACAGTTTACAGTTTTAAGTTTACAGTTTACAGTTTTCTGTTTTCAGTTATCAATTATTTTTCAGTTTTCAGTTTTCAGTTTTCAGTAAAAAGTTAACAGTTTACAGTTTTCTGTTTTCAGTTATCAATTATTTTTCAGTTTTCAGTTTTCAGTATTCAGTTTAAAGTTTACAGTTTATAGTTTACAGTTTACAGTTTACAGTTAACAGTTTACAGTTATCTGTTATCTGTTATCTGTTATCTGTTATCTGTTTTCGGTTTGAAGTTTATCAGTTTTCAGTTTTCAGTTATAAGTTTTCAGTATTCAGTTTTCAGTTTTCAGTTTTCAGTTAAAAGTTTACAGTTTACAGTTTTCAGTATTCAGTTAAAAGTTTACAGTTTACAGTTTACAGTTTACAGTTTACAGTTTATAGTTTACAGTTTACAGTTAACAGTTTTCAGTTTTCAGTTTTCAGTTTTCAGTATTCCGTTTAAAGTTTTCAGTTTTCAGTTTTCAGTTTTCAGTTTAAAGTTTACAGTTTACAGTTTTCTGTTTTCAGTTATCAATTATTTTTCGGTTTTCAGTTTTCAGTTTTCTGTTTTCAGTTTTCAGTTAACAGTTTTCAGTTTTCAGTTTTCTGTTAACTGTTATCGGTTTTGTGTTTTCAGTTTTTAGTTTTCAGTTTTCTGTTATCTGTTATCTGTTATCTGTTTTCTGTTTTCAGAGTTCAGTTTTCAGTTTACAGTTTTAAGTTTACAGTTTACAGTTTTCTGTTTTCAGTTATCAATTATTTTTCAGTTTTCGGTTTTCAGTTTTCAGTTTTCAGTTTTCAGTTTTCGATTTTCAGTTTTCAGTTTTCAGTTGAAAGTTTAAAGTTTACACTTTACAGTTTACAGTTTTCTGTTTTCATTTTATAGTTATTTTTCAGTTTTCAGTTTTCAGTTTTCGACTTACAGCTTACAGTTTACAGTTTACAGTTTACACTTTACACTTTACACTTTACAGTTTACAGTTTACAGTTTACACTTTACAGTTTTCAGTTTTCAGTTTTTGGTTTTCTGTTATCTGTTTTCTGTTGTCAGTTTTCAGTTTTCTGTTTTCACTTTTCAGTTTTCTGTTTTCAGTTTTCAGTTAACAGTTTTCAGTTTTCAGTTTCCTGTTATCTGTTATCGGTTTTGTGTTTTCAGTTTTTAGTTTTCAGTTTTCTGTTATCTGTTATCTGTTTTCTGTTTTCAGAGTTCAGTTTTCAGTTTTCAGTATTCAGTTAAAAGTTTACAGTTTACAGTTTATAGTTTACAGTTTTCAGTTAACAATTAACAGTTTTCAGATAAACAGTTTTCAGTTTTCAGTTTTCAGTTTTCAGTTTTCAGTTTTCAGTTTTCAGTTTTCAGTTTTCAGTTTTCAGTTTACAGTTTTCAGTTTACTGTTATCTGTTATCTGTTATCTGTTTTCGGTTTTCAGTTTACAGTTTCTGTTTTCAGTTTTCAACTATTTTTCTGTTTTCAGTTTTCAGTTTTCAGTTTTCAGTTTTCAGTTTTCAGTTTTCAGTTTTCAGTTTACAGTTTTCAGTTTACTGTTATCTGTTATCTGTTATCTGTTTTCGGTTTTCAGTTTACATTTTTCTGTTTTCAGTTTTCAACTATTTTTCTGTTTTCAGTTTTCAGTTTTCAGCTTGCAGATAACAGTTTACAGTTAACAGTTTTCTATCTGTTTTAGTTTTCAGTTTTCAGTTTTCAGTTTTCTGTTTACTGGTATCTGTTATCTGTTATCTTTATTAGTTTTCAGTTTACAGTTTTAAGTTTACAGTTTACAGTTTTCAGTTTTCAGTTTTCAGTTTTCGACTTACAGCTTACAGTTAACAGTTTACAGTTATCTGTTATCTGTTATCTGTTATCTGTTATCTGTTTTCGGTTTGAAGTTTATCAGTTTTCAGTTTTCAGTTATAAGTTTTCAGTATTCAGTTTTCAGTTTTCAGTTTTCAGTTAAAAGTTTACAGTTTACAGTTTTCAGTATTCAGTTAAAAGTTTACAGTTTACAGTTTACAGTTTACAGTTTATAGTTTACAGTTTACAGTTAACAGTTTTCAGTTTTCAGTTTTCAGTTTTCAGTTTTCAGTTTTCAGTATTCCGTTTAAAGTTTTCAGTTTTCAGTTTTCAGTTTTCAGTTTAAAGTTTACAGTTTACAGTTTTCTGTTTTCAGTTATCAATTATTTTTCGGTTTTCAGTTTTCGGTTTTCAGTTTTCAGTTTTCAGTTTTCAGTTTACAGTTTACAGTTTTCAGTTTTCAGTTAACTGTTATCTGTTATCTGTTATCTGTTATCTTTATCAGTTTTCAGTTTTCAGTTTACAGTTTTAAGTTTACAGTTTACAGTTTTCTGTTTTCAGTTATCAATTATTTTTCAGTTTTCGATTTTCAGTTGTCAGTTTTCAGTTTTCAGTTTTTAGTTTTCAGTTTTCAGTTGAAAGTTTAAAGTTTACAGTTTACAGTTTACAGTTTAAAGTTTACACTTTACAGTTTACAGTTTTCTGTTTTCATTTTATAGTTATTTTTCAGTTTTCAGTTTTCAGTTTTCGACTTACAGCTTACAGTTTACAGTTAACAGTTTACACTTAACACTTTACAGTTTACAGTTTACACTTTTCAGTTTTCATTTTTCAGATTTCTGTTTTCTGTTTTCAGTTTTCAGTTAACAGTTTTCAGTTTTCAGTTTTCTGTTAACTGTTATCGGTTTTGTGTTTTCAGTTTTTAGTTTTCAGTTTTCTGTTATCTGTTATCTGTTATCTGTTTTCTGTTTTCAGAGTTCAGTTTTCAGTTTTCAGTGTTCAGTTAAAAGTTTACAGTTTACAGTTTACAGTTTACAGTTAACAATTAACAGTTTTCAGTTAACAATTAACAGTTTTCAGATAAACAGTTTTCAGTTTTCAGTTTTCAGTTTTCAGTTTTCAGTTTTCAGTTTTCAGTTTTCAGTTTTCAGTTTTCAGTTTTCAGTTTTCAGTTTACAGTTTACTGTTATCTGTTATCTGTTATCTGTTTTCGGTTTTCAGTTTACAGTTTTCTGTTTTCAGTTTTCAACTATTTTTCTGTTTTCAGTTTTCAGTTTTCAGTTTTCAGTTTTCAGTTTTCAGTTTTCAGTTTTCAGTTTTCAGTTTACAGTTTTCAGTTTACTGTTATCTGTTATCTGTTATCTGTTTTCGGTTTTCAGTTTACATTTTTCTGTTTTCAGTTTTCAACTATTTTTCTGTTTTCAGTTTTCAGTTTTCAGCTTGCAGATAACAGTTTACAGTTAACAGTTTTCTATCTGTTTTAGTTTTCAGTTTTCAGTTTTCAGTTTTCTGTTTACTGGTATCTGTTATCTGTTATCTTTATTAGTTTTCAGTTTACAGTTTTAAGTTTACAGTTTACAGTTTACAGTTTTCAGTTTTCAGTTTTCAGTTTTCGACTTACAGCTTACAGTTTACAGTTTACAGTTTACAATTTACACTTTACACTTTACAGTTTACAGTTTACACTTTACACTTTACAGTTTTCAGTTTTCAGTTTTTGGTTTTCTGTTATCTGTTTTCTGTTGTCAGTTTTCAGTTTTCTGTTTTCACTTTTCAGTTTTCTGTTTTCAGTTTTCAGTTAACAGTTTTCAGTTTTCAGTTTTCTGTTAACTTTATTCGGTTTTGTGTTTTCAGTTTTTAGTTTTCAGTTTTCTGTTATCTGTTATCTGTTATTTATTTTATTTATTTTATTTTATTTATTGATCACCAACACAGTATACACTAATACATTTTTTTGTTTATCTGTTATCTGTTTTCTGTTTTCAGAGTTCAGTTTTCAGTTTTCAGTATTCAGTTAAAAGTTTACAGTTTACAGTTTATAGTTTACAGTTTTCAGTTAACAATTAACAGTTTTCAGATAAACAGTTTTCAGTTTTCAGTTTTCAGTTTACAGTTTTCAGTTTACTGTTATCTGTTATCTGTTATCTGTTTTCGGTTTTCAGTTTACAGTTTTCTGTTTTCAGTTTTCAACTATTTTTCTGTTTTCAGTTTTCAGTTTTCAGTTTTCAGTTTTCAGTTTTCAGTTTTCAGTTTTCAGTTTACAGTTTTCAGTTTACTGTTATCTGTTATCTGTTATCTGTTTTCGGTTTTCAGTTTACAGTTTTCTGTTTTCAGTTTTCAACTATTTTTCTGTTTTCAGTTTTCAGTTTTCAGCTTGCAGATAACAGTTTACAGTTAACAGTTTTCTATCTGTTTTAGTTTTCAGTTTTCAGTTTTCAGTTTTCTGTTTACTGGTATCTGTTATCTGTTATCTTTATTAGTTTTCAGTTTACAGTTTTAAGTTTACAGTTTACAGTTTTCAGTTTTCAGTTTTAAGTTTTCAGTTTACAGTTTTAAGTTTACAGTTTTCAGTTTTCAGTTTTCAGTTTTCAGTTTTCAGTTTTCTATTTACTGTTATCCGTTATCTTTATCAGTTTTCAGTTTTCAGTTTACAGTTTACAGTTTTAAGTTTACAGTTTACAGTTTTCTGTTTTCAGTTATCAATTATTTTTCAGTTTTCAGTTTTCAGTTTTCAGTAAAAAGTTAACAGTTTACAGTTTTCTGTTTTCAGTTATCAATTATTTTTCAGTTTTCAGTTTTCAGTATTCAGTTTAAAGTTTACAGTTTATAGTTTACAGTTTACAGTTTACAGTTAACAGTTTACAGTTATCTGTTATCTGTTATCTGTTATCTGTTATCTGTTTTCGGTTTGAAGTTTATCAGTTTTCAGTTTTCAGTTATAAGTTTTCAGTATTCAGTTTTCAGTTTTCAGTTTTCAGTTAAAAGTTTACAGTTTACAGTTTTCAGTATTCAGTTAAAAGTTTACAGTTTACAGTTTACAGTTTACAGTTTACAGTTTATAGTTTACAGTTTACAGTTAACAGTTTTCAGTTTTCAGTTTTCAGTTTTCAGTATTCCGTTTAAAGTTTTCAGTTTTCAGTTTTCAGTTTTCAGTTTAAAGTTTACAGTTTACAGTTTTCTGTTTTCAGTTATCAATTATTTTTCGGTTTTCAGTTTTCAGTTTTCTGTTTTCAGTTTTCAGTTAACAGTTTTCAGTTTTCAGTTTTCTGTTAACTGTTATCGGTTTTGTGTTTTCAGTTTTTAGTTTTCAGTTTTCTGTTATCTGTTATCTGTTATCTGTTTTCTGTTTTCAGAGTTCAGTTTTCAGTTTACAGTTTTAAGTTTACAGTTTACAGTTTTCAGTTTTCAGTTTTCAGTTTTCGACTTACAGCTTACAGTTAACAGTTTACAGTTATCTGTTATCTGTTATCTGTTATCTGTTATCTGTTTTCGGTTTGAAGTTTATCAGTTTTCAGTTTTCAGTTATAAGTTTTCAGTATTCAGTTTTCAGTTTTCAGTTTTCAGTTAAAAGTTTACAGTTTACAGTTTTCAGTATTCAGTTAAAAGTTTACAGTTTACAGTTTACAGTTTACAGTTTATAGTTTACAGTTTACAGTTAACAGTTTTCAGTTTTCAGTTTTCAGTTTTCAGTTTTCAGTATTCCGTTTAAAGTTTTCAGTTTTCAGTTTTCAGTTTTCAGTTTAAAGTTTACAGTTTACAGTTTTCTGTTTTCAGTTATCAATTATTTTTCGGTTTTCAGTTTTCGGTTTTCAGTTTTCAGTTTTCAGTTTTCAGTTTACAGTTTACAGTTTTCAGTTTTCAGTTAACTGTTATCTGTTATCTGTTATCTGTTATCTTTATCAGTTTTCAGTTTTCAGTTTACAGTTTTAAGTTTACAGTTTACAGTTTTCTGTTTTCAGTTATCAATTATTTTTCAGTTTTCGATTTTCAGTTGTCAGTTTTCAGTTTTCAGTTTTTAGTTTTCAGTTTTCAGTTGAAAGTTTAAAGTTTACAGTTTACAGTTTACAGTTTAAAGTTTACACTTTACAGTTTACAGTTTTCTGTTTTCATTTTATAGTTATTTTTCAGTTTTCAGTTTTCAGTTTTCGACTTACAGCTTACAGTTTACAGTTAACAGTTTACACTTAACACTTTACAGTTTACAGTTTACACTTTTCAGTTTTCATTTTTCAGATTTCTGTTTTCTGTTTTCAGTTTTCAGTTAACAGTTTTCAGTTTTCAGTTTTCTGTTAACTGTTATCGGTTTTGTGTTTTCAGTTTTTAGTTTTCAGTTTTCTGTTATCTGTTATCTGTTATCTGTTTTCTGTTTTCAGAGTTCAGTTTTCAGTTTTCAGTGTTCAGTTAAAAGTTTACAGTTTACAGTTTACAGTTTACAGTTAACAATTAACAGTTTTCAGTTAAACAGTTTTTAGTTTTCAGTTTTCAGTTTTCAGTTTTCAGTTTACAGTTTACTGTTATCTGTTATCTGTTTTCGGTTTTCAGTTTATCAGTTTTCAGTTTTTAGTTTAAAGTTTACAGTTTACAGTTTTCTGTTTTCAGTTTTCAACTATTTTTCTGTTTTCAGTTTTCAGTTTTCAGCTTGCAGATAACAGTTTACAATTTACAATTCTCTATCTATTTTAGTTTTCAGAGTTCAGTTTTCAGTTTTGAGTATTCAGTTAAAAGTTTACAGTTTACAGTTTTCAGTATTCAGTTAAAAGTTTACAGTTTACAGTTTACAGTTTATAGTTTACGGTTTTCAGATTTCAGTTTTCAGTTTTCAGTTTTCAGTTTTCAGTTTTCAGTTTTCAGTTTTCAGTTTTCAGTTTTCAGTTTTCAGTTAACAGTTTACAGTTTTCAGTTTACTGTTATCTGTTATCTGTTATCTTTATCAGTTTTCAGTTTTCAGTTTTCAGTTTTCAGTTATCAATTATTTTTCAGTTTTCGGTTTTCAGTTTTCAGTTTACAGTTTTCAGTTTTCAGTTAACAGTTTACAGTTTTCAGTTTACTGTTATCTGTTATCTGTTATCTTTATCAGTTTTCAGTTTTCAGTTTTCAGTTTTCAGTTATCAATTATTTTTCAGTTTTCGGTTTTCAGTTTTCAGTTTTCAGTTTACAGTTTTCTGTTTTCAGTTTTCAGTTTATCAGTTTTCAGTTTACAGTTTTAAGTTTACAGTTTACAGTTTTCTGTTTTCAGTTATCAATTATTTTTCAGTTTTCAGTTTACAGTTAACAGTTAGCAGTTTTCAGTTTTCAGTTTTCAGTTAACAGTTTTCAGTTTACAGTTTTCAGTTTTCAGTTTACAGTTTTCAGTATTCAGTTAAAAGTTTACAGTTTACAGTTTATAGTTTATAGTTTACAGTTAACATTTAATAGTTAACAATTAACAGTTTACAGTTTTTAGTTTTCAGTATTCAGTTAAAAGTTTACAGTTTATAGTTTACAGTTTACAGTTATCTGTTATCTGTTATCTGTTATCTGTTTTCGGTTTGAAGTTTATCAGTTTTCAGTTTTCAGTTTTCAGTTAACAGTTTTCAGTATTCAGTTTTCAGTTTTCAGTTTTCAGTTTTCAGTTAAAAGTTTACAGTTTACAGTTTTCAGTATTCAGTTAAAAGTTTACAGTTTACAGTTTACAGTTTTCAGTATTCAGTTAAAAGTTTACAGTTTACAGTTTACAGTTTACTGTTTACAGTTTTCAGTTTTCAGTTTTCATTTTTCAGTTTTCAGTTTTCAGTTTTCAGTTATCAGTATTCCGTTTAAAGTTTTCAGTTTACTGTTATCTGTTATCTGTTATCTGTTATCTTTATCAGTTTTCAGTTTTTTAGTTTTCTGTTTTCAGGTTTAAGTTTTTAGTTTTCAGTTTTCAGTTTACAGTTTTAAGTTTACAGTTTACAGTTTACAGTTTTCTGTTTTCAGTTATCAATTATTTGTTTGTTTTCAGTTTACAGTTTACAGTTAACAGTTAACAGTTAACAGTATAGTATTCAGTTAAAAGTTTACAGTTTACAGTTTACAGTTTATAGTTGACATTTAACAGTTAACAATTAACAGTTTACAGTTTTCAGTTTTCAGTGCTCAGTTTTCAGTTTACAGTTTTCAGTTTTCAGTTTTCAGTTTTCTGTTTACTGTTATCTGTTATCTGTTATCTTTATCAGTTTTCAGTTTTCAGTTTTCAGTTTTCAGTTTTCGGTTTTCAGTTTTCAGTTTTCAGTTTTCAGTTTTCAGTTTACAGTTTACAGTTTTCAGTTTTCAGTTAACTGTTATCTGTTATCTGTTATCTTTATCAGTTTTCAGTTTTCAGTTTACAGTTTTAAGTTTACAGTTTACAGTTTTCTGTTTTCAGTTATCAATTATTTTTCAGTTTTCGGTTTTCAGTTTTCAGTTTTCAGTTTTCAGTTTTCAGTTTTCGATTTTCAGTTGTCAGTTTTCAGTTTTCAGTTTTTAGTTTTCAGTTTTCAGTTGAAAGTTTAAAGTTTACACTTTACAGTTTACAGTTTTCTGTTTTCATTTTATAGTTATTTTTCAGTTTTCAGTTTTCAGTTTTCGACTTACAGCTTACAGTTTACAGTTTACAGTTTACACTTTACACTTTACACTTTACAGTTTACAGTTTACAGTTTACACTTTACAGTTTTCAGTTTTCAGTTTTTAGTTTTCTGTTTTCAGTTTTTGGTTTTCTGTTATCTGTTTTCTGTTGTCAGTTTTCAGTTTTCTGTTTTCACTTTTCAGTTTTCTGTTTTCAGTTTTCAGTTAACAGTTTTTAGTTTTCAGTTTTCTGTTAACTGTTATCGGTTTTGTGTTTTCAGTTTTTAGTTTTCAGTTTTCTGTTATCTGTTATCTGTTATCTGTTTTCTGTTTTCAGAGTTCAGTTTTCAGTTTTCAGTATTCAGTTAAAAGTTTACAGTTTACAGTTTATAGTTTACAGTTTTCAGTTAACAATTAACAGTTTTCAGATAAACAGTTTTCAGTTTTCAGTTTTCAGTTTTCAGTTTTCAGTTTTCAGTTTTCAGTTTTCAGTTTACAGTTTTCAGATTACTGTTATCTGTTATCTGTTATCTGTTTTCGGTTTTCAGTTTACAGTTTTCTGTTTTCAGTTTTCAACTATTTTTCTGTTTTCAGTTTTCAGTTTTCAGTTTTTAGTTTACAGTTTTCAGTTTACTGTTATCTGTTATCTGTTATCTGTTTTCGGTTTTCAGTTTACAGTTTTCTGTTTTCAGTTTTCAACTATTTTTCTGTTTTCAGTTTTCAGTTTTCAGCTTGCAGATAACAGTTTACAGTTAACAGTTTTCTATCTGTTTTAGTTTTCAGTTTTCAGTTTTCAGTTTTCTGTTTACTGGTATCTGTTATCTGTTATCTTTATTAGTTTTCAGTTTACAGTTTTAAGTTTACAGTTTACAGTTTTCAGTTTTCAGTTTTCAGTTTTAAGTTTTCAGTTTACAGTTTTAAGTTTACAGTTTTCAGTTTTCAGTTTTCAGTTTTCAGTTTTCAGTTTTCTGTTTACTGTTATCCGTTATCTTTATCAGTTTACAGTTTTCAGTTTTCAGTTTACAGTTTTAAGTTTACAGTTTACAGTTTTCAGTTTTCAGTTTTCAGTTTTCAGTTTTCAGTTTTCAGTTTTCAGTTTTCTGTTTACTGTTATCCGTTATCTTTATCAGTTTTCAGTTTTCAGTTTTCAGTTTACAGTTTTAAGTTTACAGTTTACAGTTTTCTGTTTTCAGTTATCAATTATTTTTCAGTTTTCAGTTTTCAGTTTTCAGTTTTCAGTAAAAAGTTAACAGTTTACAGTTTTCTGTTTTCAGTTATCAATTATTTTTCAGTTTTCAGTTTTCAGTTTTCAGTTTTCAGTATTCAGTTAAAAGTTTACAGTTTATAGTTTACAGTTTACAGTTAACAGTTTACAGTTATCTGTTATCTGTTATCTGTTATCTGTTTTCGGTTTGAAGTTTATCAGTTTTCAGTTTTCAGTTATAAGTTTTCAGTATTCAGTTTTCAATTTTCAGTTTTCAGTTTTCAGTTAAAAGTTTACAGTTTACAGTTTTCAGTATTCAGTTAAAAGTTTACAGTTTACAGTTTACAGTTTACAGTTTATAGTTTACAGTTAACAGTTTTCAGTTTACAGTTTTCAGTATTCAGTTAAAAGTTAACAGTTTACAGTTTACAGTTTACAGTTTACAGTTTACAGTTAACAGTTTTCAGTTTTCAGTTTTCAGTTTTCAGTATTCCGTTTAAAGTTTTCAGTTTACTGTTATCTGTTATCTGTTATCTGTTTATCAGTTTTCAGTTTTCAGTTTTCAGTTTTCAGTTTTCAGTTTTCAGTTTTCAGTTTTCAGTTTTCAGTTTTCAGTTAAAAATTTACAGTTTACAGTTTTCAGTATTCAGTTAAAAGTTTACAGTATTCCGTTTAAAGTTTTCAGTTTTCAGTTTTCAGTTTTCAGTTTAAAGTTTACAGTTTACAGTTTTCTGTTTTCAGTTATCAATTATTTTTCGGTTTTCAGTTTTCGGTTTTCAGTTTTCAGTTTTCAGTTTTCAGTTTACAGTTTACAGTTTTCAGTTTTCAGTTAACTGTTATCTGTTATCTGTTATCTTTATCAGTTTTCAGTTTTCAGTTTTCAGTTTACAGTTTTAAGTTTACAGTTTTCTGTTTTCAGTTATCAATTATTTTTCAGTTTTCGGTTTTCAGTTTTCAGTTTTCAGTTTTCAGTTTTCAGTTTTCAGTTTTCAGTTTTCAGTTTTCGATTTTCAGTTGTCAGTTTTCAGTTTTCAGTTTTTAGTTTTCAGTTTTCAGTTGAAAGTTTAAAGTTTACAGTTTACAGTTTACAGTTTTCTGTTTTCATTTTATAGTTAGTTTTCAGTTTTCAGTTTTCAGTTTTCGACTTACAGCTTACAGTTTACAGTTTACAGTTTACACTTAACACTTTACAGTTTACAGTTTACACTTTTCAGTTTTCATTTTTCAGATTTCTGTTTTCTGTTTTCAGTTTTCAGTTAACAGTTTTCAGTTTTCAGTTTTCTGTTAACTGTTATCGGTTTTGTGTTTTCAGTTTTTAGTTTTCAGTTTTCTGTTATCTGTTATCTGTTTTCTGTTTTCAGAGTTCAGTTTTCAGTTTTCAGTTTTCAGTTTACAGTTTTAAGTTTACAGTTTTCAGTTTTAAGTTTTCAGTTTTCAGTTTTCAGTTTTCAGTTTTCAGTTTTCAGTTTTCAGTTTTCAGTTTTCAGTTTTCAGTTTTCAGTTTTCAGTTTTCTGTTTTCTGTTATCTGTTATCTTTATCAGTTTACAGTTTTCTGTTTTCAGTTTTCAACTATTTTTCTGTTTTCAGTTTTCAGTTTTCAGTTTTCAGCTTGCAGATAACAGTTTACAGTTTACAGTTTTCTATCTGTTTTTTGTTTTCATAGTTCAGTTTTCAGTTTTCAGTTTTCAGTATTCAGTTTAATACAGTTTACAGTTTTCAGTATTCAGTTAAAAGTTTACAGTTTACAGTTTTCATCTGTTTTAGTTTTCACAGTTCAGTTTTCAGTTTTCAGTATTCAGTTAAAAGTTTACAGTTTACAGTTTTCATCTGTTTTAGTTTTCACAGTTCAGTTTTCAGTTTTCAGTATTCAGTTAAAAGTTTACAGTTTACAGTGTTCAGTATTCAGTTAAAAGTTTACAGTTTACAGTTTCTAGTTTACAGTTTACATTTAACAGTTAACAATTAACAGTTTACAGTTTTCAGTTTTCAGTTTTCTGTTTACTGTTATCTGTTATCTGTTATCTGTTATCTTTATCAGTTTTCAGTTTTCAGTTTACAGTTTTCTGTTTTCAGTTATCAATTATTTTTCAGTTTTCAGTTTTCAGTTTTCAGTTTTCTGTTTACTGTTATCTGTTATCTTTATCAGTTTTTAGTTTTCAGTTTTCAGTTTTCAGTTTTCAGTTTTCAGTTTTCAGTTTACAGTTTTAAGTTTACAGTTTACTGTTTTCAGTTATCAATTATTTTTCAGTTTTCAGTTTTCAGTTTTCAGTTTTCAGTTTTTAGTTTTCAGTTTTCAGTTGAAAGTTTAAAGTTAACAGTTTACAGTTTTCAGTTGAAAGTTTACAGTTTACAGTTTATAGTTTACAGTTTACAGTTTTCAGTTTTCAGTTTTCAGTTTTCAGTTTTCAGTTTTCAGTTAAAAGTTAAAAGTTTACAGTTTACAGTTTTCAGTATTCAGTTTAAAGTTTACGGTTTACAGTTTATAGTTTACATTTCATTTCATTTCATTTATTCACAAACAATTTTAACATTGTGTCGGAATTTCTAATACTAAGCGAATTTGTAAATAGTACTTACATTAATTTATTTTTACGAAACACACTATTATACCTATTATGATCAATACATAGAATAAACATTTAAATAAATTTCAGCTCAAACAAAAATAAAACAAATACAAAAGTCAAAATAGCATGAATGTCAGATTATTACTAAATATAATGTTGCCATGTCATACCAAAACAAATCTACCATCTATAAAAATATTACTTAAATTTTGTCAGTTTATCATCACAAAATTCGTCTATGGAGTAATAACTATTCTCCAACAAGAACTGCTTCAAATTATTCTTAAATTTGTATATACTATCAAATGGTTTCAAAGTGAGAGGTAGTTTATTGTAGAGGCGGACCGCTTGATACCGTGCAGAATGCTTTGCTATTTGTAATTTTGGAGCATAATTTTTATGTCCATTCTTCTAGTTTTTAGCCTGACTGCCCTATCCTCCTCTGTTTCGAATTTATCAATGTTTTTGACCAGCTCTGTCAACAAAACAAGAATATATAGACATGGAACTGTCAAAATACCTAAAGTTATGAAAAATTGCCTGCACGACTCTGTTTGCGGTATGCGTACCATTGTCCTTAATGCTCTCTTTTGCATAATGAATGCTGCATTGATGTTATATTGATAACTATTTCCCCAGAACATGATGCTATATCGAAGTTTTGATTCTACCAATGCAAAGTAAATCAGTCTTAACTGATCCGTTGTGACTTCGTCCCTTAGACTACGTATTGCATAACATGATGAACTTATATAATTGTCAATGGCGTGAATTTCTTCTTTCCAATTAAGATACATGTCAATATTTATACCTAAAAACTTAACTACGTCAATCGATTTAATTGTATATTTGTCATGCTTAACTACTAGTATCTCAGAGTTTCTTGCCGTCGTCCTAAAAAGCAATAAATTAGTTTTTTCCATATTCAAAATAAGATTATTCGTTGTAAACCATCTATTGAACCCTTGAAGAGTCAAAGTAACTTTTTCCGTAAGCTCATTTAAGGAATTTCCAGAGATAATGGCATTTGTGTCATCCGCAAAGACTACTAACTTTAGCCCTGGGCAGAACTTTTCCATGTAATCAATAAGATCATTAGTAAAAATAATAAATAGTATGGGTCCGAGGATCGATCCCTGCGGTACACCTTTTTTCAAATTTGTCATATTAGATCTGTACCTTACTTCTTCTTTTTTGTGTATTGCTTTAATTTCTACACACTGTTGCCTATTACTTAAATATGATTTAAATAGGTTCAATGTTTTGTCTCTTATGCCATAGTATTCTAATTTACGTAATAAAATACTGTGATCTACTGTATCAAAAGCCGAGCTGAGGTCTAGAAACAGTCCCGCAACCCTTTGTTTTTCATTTAACTTTCCTATGGCGTCATCTAATAGTGTGTTGATGGCATCTTGCGTTCCCATATTATTTTGGTATCCATATTGTCTAGTATTCATGATTTTGTTCTTATAAAGATGTGCTGTCAGTCTATTTTTAATAATTTTTTCAAATATTTTGGACAGTATTGGAAGCAAGGAGATTGGCCTATAATTTTTTGGATCCGATCTAATACCTTTTTTAAAAACAGGTAGTATCCTGGCAATTTTGAATTGATCTGGGAATAAGTCATTGTCGATACACATGTTGTATAGGTGTGCTAATGGTTTCGATAATATGTCAACATTTTCTTTAATAAGTTTTATAGTCATCTCGTCGTAGCCGTATGAGTTCTTATTTGGCATTAATTTAAGAACCTTTTCTATCTCAAAATGATTAATTAATTCAAATGTCATGTAATTATGTTCGTCAATTCTATTTCCATTATCTCTTAGAAGTTCTATGGCTGACATGCCTGTATTCACCTTTTGCGAAGCTATATTTTCCTGATCAAACTTATGTGAGAAAATGTTAGCTATATCTTGTGGTTTGTCAGTGAAATTGTCATTGTGTTTAAGCTTTAATTGTAATGTTTGGTCCTTTTCCTTAACCTTTCTATTTTTATTTACTACCTGCCAGATTGCTTTAATAGAATTTTTTGCCCTGCTAACCTCGTCTTGTACTGCAAGTTGTTTTGCATTTTTTATCACTTATTTATTTTATTATTTATTTATTTTTTCAACTATTTTTCAGTTTTCAGTTTTCAGCTTGCAGATAACAGTTTACAGTTTACATTTTACAGTTTTCTATCTGTTTTAGTTTTCAGAGTTCAGATTTCAGTTTTCAGTTTTCAGTTTACAGTTGTCAGTTTTCAGTTTTCAGTTTTCAGTTAAAAGTTTACAGTTTACAGTTTTCAGTATTCAGTTAAAAGTTTACTGTTTACAGTTTATAGTTTACAGCTAACAGTTTTCAGTTTTCAGTTTTCAGTTTTCAGTTTACAGTTTTCAGTTTTCAGTTTTCAGTTTTCAGTTTTCAGTTAACTGTTATCTGTTTTCGGTTTTCAGTTTATCAGTTTTCAGTTTTCAGTTTTCAATCATTTTTCGGTTTTCAGTTTATCAGTTTTCAGTTTACAGTTTAAAGTTTACAGTTTACAGTTTTCTGTTTTCAGTTTTCAACTATTTTTCAGTTTTCAGTTTTCAGTTTTCAGCTTGCAGATAACAGTTTACAGTTTACATTTTACAGTTTTCTATCTGTTTTAGTTTTCAGAGTTCAGTTTTCAGTTTTCAGTTTTCAGTTAAAAGTTTACAGTTTACAGTTTTCAGTATTCAGTTAAAAGTTTACAGTTTACAGTTTATAGTTAACAGTTTTCAGTTTTCAGTTTTCTGTTTTCCGTTTTCAACTATTTTTCAGTTTTCAGTTTTCAGTTTTCAGTTTTCAGCTTGCAGATAACAGTTTTCAGTTTTCAGTTTTCAGTTTTCAGTTTTCAGTTAACTATTATCTGTTATCTGTTTTCGGTTTTCAGTTTATCAGTTTTCAGTTTTCAATCATTTTTCAGTTTTCAGTTTTCAGTTTTCAAATTTCAGTTTATTAGTTTTCAGTTTACAGTTTAAAGTTTACAGTTTACAGTTTTCTGTTTTCAGTTTTCAACTATTTTTCAGTTTTCAGTTTTCAGTTTTCAGTTTTCAGCTTGCAGATAACAGTTTACAGTTTACATTTTACAGTTTTCTATCTGTTTTAGTTTTCAGAGTTCAGTTTTCAGTTTTCAGTTGTCAGTTTTCAGTTTTCAGTTAAAAGTTAAAAGTTTACAGTTTACAGTTTTCAGTATTCAGTTAAAAGTTTACAGTTTACAGTTTATAGTTAACAGTTTTCAGTTTTCAGTTTTCTGTTTTCAGTTTTCATTTATTTTTCAGTTTTCAGTTTTCAGTTTTCAGTTTTCAGCTTGCAGATAACAGTTTTCAGTTTTCAGTTTTCAGCTTGCAGATAACAGTTTTCAGTATTCAGTTAAAAATTTACAGTTTACAGTTTTCAGAATTCAGTTAAAAGTTTACAGTTTACAGTTTATAGTTTACAGTTAACAGTTAACAGTTTTCAGTTTTCAGTTTTCAATTTTCAGTTTTCAGTTTTCAGTTTACAGTTTTAAGTTTACAGTTTACAGTTTTCTGTTTTCAGTTATCAAATATTTTTCAGTTTTCGGTTTTCAGTTTTCAGTTTTCAGTTATTAAATATTTTTCAGTTTTCGGTTTTCAGTTTTCAGTTTTCAGTTTTCAGTTTTCAGTTTTCAGTTTTCAGTTTTCAGTTTTCAGTTTTCAGTTTTCAGTTTTTAGTTTTCAGTTTTCAGTTGAAAGTTTAAAGTTTAAAGTTTACAGTTTACAGTTTACAGTTTAAAGTTAACAGTTTACAGTTTACAGTTTAAAGTTTACACTTTACAGTTTACAGTTTTCTGTTTTCAATTTTCAGTTATTTTTCAGTTTTCAGTTTTCAGTTTTCGACTTACAGCTTACAGTTTACAGTTTACAGTTTACACTTTACACTTTACAGTTTACACTTTACAGTTTTCAGTTATCAGTTTTCAGTTTTCAGTTTTTGGTTTTAGTTATCTGTTTTCTGTTGTCAGTTTTCAGTTTTCAGTTTTCTGTTTTCATTTTTCAGTTTTCTGTTTTCTGTTTTCAGTTTTCAGTAAACAGTTTTCAGTTTTCTGTTAACTGTTATCGGTTTTGTGTTTTCAGTTTACAGTTAACAGTTAACAGTTTTCAGTTTACAGTTTACAGTTTTCAGTTTTCAGTTTTCAGTTTTCAGTTTTCAGTTTTCAGTTTTCAGTTTTCAGTTTTCAGTTTTCAGTTTTCAGTTTTCAGTTTACAGTTTTCAGTTTACTGTTATCTGTTATCTGTTTTCGGTTTTCAGTTTATCAATTCAATCATTTTTCAGTTTTCAGTTTTCAGTTTTCAGTTTTCAGTTTACAGTTTAAAGTTTACAGTTTACAGTTTACTGTTTTCAGTTTTCAACTATTTTTCAGTTTTCAGTTTTCAGTTTTCAGCTTGTAGATAACAGTTTACAGTATACATTTTACAGTTTTCTATCTGTTTTAGTTTTCAGTATTCAGTCAAAAGTTTACAGTTTACAGTTTTCAGTATTCAGTTAAAAGTTTACAGTTTATAGTTTACAGTTAACAGTTAACATTTTTCAGTTTTCAGTTTTCAGTTTTCAGTTATCAGTTTTCAGTTTTCAGTTTTCAGTTTTCAGTTAAAAGTTTACAGTTTACAGTTTTCAGTATTCAGTTAAAAGTTTACAGTTTACAGTTTATAGTTAACAGTTTTCAGTTTTCAGTTTTCTGTTTTCAGTTTTCAACTATTTTTCAGTTTTCAGTTTTCAGTTTTCAGTTTTCAGTATTCAGTTAAAAATTTACAGTTTACAGTTTTCAGAATTCAGTTAAAAGTTTACAGTTTACAGTTTTCAGTTTTCAGTTTTCAGTTTTCAGTTTTCAGTTTTCAGTTTTCTGTTTTCAGTTTTCAACTATTTTTCAGTTTTCAGTTTTCAGTTTTCAGCTTGCAGATAACAGTTTACAGTTTACATTTTACAGTTTTCTATCTGTTTTAGTTTTCAGAGTTCAGTTTTCAGTTTTCAGTATTCAGTCAAAAGTTTACAGTTTACAGTTTTCAGTATTCAGTTAAAAGTTTACAGTTTACAGTTTATAGTTTACAGTTAACAGTTAACAGTTTTCAGTTTTCAGTTTTCTGTTTTCAGTTTTCAACTATTTTTCAGTTTTCAGTTTTCAGTTTTCAGCTTGCAGATAACAGTTTACAGTTTTCAGTTTTCTGTTTACTGTTATCTGTTATCTGTTATCTTTATCAGTTTTCAGTTAACAGTTAACAGTTTTCAGTTTTCAGTTTCCTGTTATCAGTTTTCAGTTTTCTTATTTCAGTTTTCAGTTTTCAGTTTACAGTTTTCAGTTTAAAGTTTACAGTTTACAGTTTTCTGTTTTCAGTTATCAATTATTTTTCAGTTTCTTATTTCAGTTTTCAGTTTTCAGTTTTCAGTTTAAAGTTTACAGTTTACAGTTTTCTGTTTTCAGTTATCAATTATTTTTCAGTTTTCAGTTTTCAGTTTTCAGTTTTCAGTTTACAGTTTACAGTTTTCAGTTTACTGTTTTCTGTTATCTGTTTTCGGTTTATCAGTTTTCAGTTTTCGGTTTTCAGTTTTCAGTTTTCAGCTTGCAGATAACAGTTTTCAGTTTACATTTTACAGTTTTCTATCTGTTTAAGTTTTCAGTTTTCAGTTTTCAGTTGTCAGTTTTCAGTTTTCAGTTAAAAGTTTACAGTTTACAGTTTTCAGTATTCAGTTAAAAGTTTACAGTTTTCAGTTTTAAGTTTTTAATTATTTTTTTTCAGTTTTTAGTTTTCTGTTTTCTGTTTTCTGTTTTCAGTTTTCAGTTTTCAGTTTCCAGTTTACAGTTTACAGTTTTAACAGAAAACTGAAAACTGAAAACTAAAAACTGAAAACACAAAACCGATAACAGTTAACAGAAAACTGAAAACTGAAAACTATTTACTGAAAACTGAAAACAGAAAACAGAAAAATTAAAACAGAAAACTGAAAACTGACAACAGAAAACAGATAACAGAAAACCAAAAACTGAAAACTGAAAACTGAAAACTGAAAACTTAAAACTGAAAACTGAAAACTGAAAACTGAAAACTGAAAACTGAAAACTGTAAACTGTAAAGTGTAAACTATAAAGTGTAAACTGTAAACTGTAAGCTGTAAGTCGAAAACTGAAAACTGAAAACTGAAAAATAACTGAAAAATGAAAACAGAAAACTGTAAACTGTAAAGTGTAAACTTTAAACTTTCAACTAAAAACTGAAAACTGAAAACTGAAAACCGAAAACTGAAAACAGAAAACTTTAAACTGTAAACTGTAAACTGTAAACTTTAAACTTTCAACTAAAAACTGAAAACTGAAAACTGAAAACCGAAAACTGAAAACTGAAAACTGAAAACTGAAAACTGAAAACTGAAAAAAAAAAACAGTTTTCAGTTTTCAGTTTTCAGTTCTCAGTTTTCAGTTTAAAGTTTACAGTTTACAGTTTTCTGTTTTCAGTTATCAATTATTTTTCGGTTTTCAGTTTTTGGTTTTCAGTTTTCAGTTTTCAGTTTTCAGTTTTCAGTTTTCAGTTTTCAGTTTACAGTTTTCAGTTTACAGTTTACAGTTTTCAGTTTTCAGTTAACTGTTATCTGTTATCTTTATCAGTTTTCATTTTTCAGTTTTCAGTTTACAGTTTTAGGTTTACAGTTTACAGTTTTCTGTTTTCAGTTATCAATTATTTTTCAGTTTTCGGTTTTTAGTTTTCAGTTTTCAGTTTTCAGTTTTCAGTTTTTAGTTGAAAGTTTAAAGTTTACAGTTTACAGTTTAAAGTTTACACTTTACAGTTTTCTGTTTTCATTTTTCAGTTATTTTTCAGTTTTCAGTTTTCAGTTTTCGACTTACAGCTTACAGTTTACAGTTTACACTTTATAGTTTACACTTTACAGTTTACAGTTTTCAGTTTTCAGTTTTCAGTTTTCAGTTTTCAGTTTTCAGTTTTCAGGTTTTGGTTTTCTGTTATCTGTTTTCTGTTGTCAGTTTTCAGTTTTCTGTTTTCATTTTTCTGTTTTCTGTTTTCTGTTTTCAGTAAATAGTTTTCAGTTTTCAGTTTTCTGTTAACTGTTATCGGTTTTGTGTTTTCAGTTTTTAGTTTTCAGTTTTCAGTTTTCTGTTAAAACTGTAAACTGTAAACTGGAAACTGAAAACTGAAAACTGAAAACAGAAAACAGAAAACTATAAACTGAAAAAAAATAATTGAAAACTGAATACTGAAAACTGAAAACTGTTAACTGGAAACTGAAAACTTAAAACAGAAAACAGAAAACTGAAAAATAAAACATAAAACAGAAAACCGATAACAGTTAACAGAAAATTGAAAACTGTTAACTGAAAACTGTAAACTGTAAACAGAAAACAGAAAACAGAAAACTAAAAACTGAAGAAAAATAATTGATAACTGAAAACTGAAAACAGAAAACTGTTAACTGTTAACTGTAAACTGTAATCTATAAACTGTAAACTGTAAACTGTAAACTGTAAACTTTTACCTGAAAACAGAAATCAGAAAACTAAAAACTGAAAAAAAATAATTGAAAACTGAAAACTGAAAACAGAAAACAGAAAACTGTTAACTGTTAACTGTTAACTATAAACTGTAAACTGTAAACTGTAAACTGTAAACTGTAAACTTTAAACTGAATACTGAAAACTGAAAACTGAACTCTGAAAACAGATAACAGAAAACTGAAAACTGATAACCGAAAACAGATTACAGTTAACAGATAACAGATATCAGATAACAGATAACAGATAACAGAAAACAGAAATCTGAAAACTAAAAACAGAAAACCGATAACAGTTAACAGAAAACTGAAAACTGTAAACTGAAAACTGTACACTGTAAACTGTAAACTGGAAACTGAAAACTGAAAACTGAAAACTGAAAACTGTTAACAGAAAACTGAAAAATGAAAACAGAAAACTGAAGACTGACAACAGAAAACAGATAACAGGAAACCGAAAACTAAAACTGAAAACTGAAAACTGAAAACTGAAAAATTAAAACATAAAACATAAAACAGAAAACCGATAACAGTTAACAGAAAATTGAAAACTGTTTACTGTAAACTATAAACTGTAAACTGTAACTGATAGACGCTCTACCAGGTCGCGCACTAGAGAGTAGGATAAGCCTGTTTGATCTGCCGCATCCCGCTGATAGGATGGTGATTAGTTTTAAACTGATAGGTTCGATTGAGGAGGCAGCTCTGTTGAATACGGAGATGCCAATTCTTTATACAGATGGGAGTAAGTTGGAGGACAAGGTGGGGGGAGCGGTGTCCTGTTGGAAGCATGGCAGAGAGTACAGGTATATGAGTTTCAGACTTGCCGGGTACTGCACAGTGTTTCAGGCGGAGCTCTCTGCCATTCTTAGAGCTCTACAATATATCAGGGATGGTATGGGTGCGGATGAGTTCTGTATAGCCAGTGACTCTAGGTCTAGTTTAGAGATTCTAGGTGATCCTAACTCACTTAATCCGTTGGTGAGTGAGATAAAACAGTGTTTAGTGCAGCTAAGAGCATTGAATATAAAAATCAATTATTTTTGGGTGCGGGCTCATGCTGGTATTCCCGGAAATGAGAGAGCTGACGAACTGGCCAAGCGAGCTGCCCTTCACAATAAAGAAACACCTCGGTATGACTTAGTTCCTATCTCTTATGTTAAAAAAATTGGGGAAATCCTCATGGATGCCCACCACCCTTGGGGGAAGGCGGAGGGGTATGTCGGACTCTTACCGACTAAAACCCCATGGTGGCCGACCTCTGCGCATTAGAGGGGCCCCGGGATATCTTAAAGAACACGTACCGGTGCCCCTCACGCACGTTGCCTTTAAGGCCCATCCCAGGGAAGGCTTACGCCATTTACTAACATTAGCCCTGGATTAACCTAACCTAACTTTTTTTTTTTATATATGAGGAGAATGCCCACGCATGTCTTCCACCCCACGGGAAGGGCGGGGGGTCTGTCGGACTCGAACCGACTAAACTCCTCGGTGTTCCCACCTGCGCCTATTTGCCGGGGATACGGGAACGCTACCCGCACACAACCGCGGCCCAACAGATATAATATTACGCTACATTTCTTCAGAGGGTGTCACATATTAAAATCACTTTATTCGTTAAATCGATCTTTTACAAGTAAATCGATAGATTATGCACATCTTTACCTACATTTTTAGTCTGTTTCCATTCATTTTTAAAACCTGTTTAATCTGTGCAATATTCCCAACTTTTTCACAACATTATCTATTGTTAATTTTTCTCGTGTTGCCATCAATTAAAGGCGACATCCTCAATGTTTAGACAGTTCGACGTAAACATAGTAGTTTATTTGTTTTGGGAAGGTCATTCACCCCCAAATATGATGTTTTTGAGTTCTTAACCTCGCTGCAATAGTTTGGAATTTTATTTACTTCGTTTTCTAGTGTTTTTGAAATGGACTTTTTATTATCCTGCTGGTGGTAAATACTCCCCTAGTATCAGGTGTTTTTGTAGCGGCCACATTACTTCAAAACCCATTGCAGTGCAGGCTGTAGGGTTGACTTCTACATATCTAGGTGGGTAGGTTCTGTATTATGAATAAACAGTCAGCTGCCAACCTCCGCCTTTCATTTACGTTCCACTGGCGACGATTTGAATTTACGCGTGTAAAATAATCATAATCTTGTGTTTAACGGAGTTGTAGTTTACCGAAGTGCGGGATAAAATGCCGATCGGCAAATTAGAACCGTTTGAACTGCATTCCAAACAGTGGCCGGCGCTGGAGGCGGCGGAGCGCCACGCCGAGGTGAGCGGCGCCACAGTGGGCGCTACCTCTGGCGCGGCGAGCCATGGCTGCGGCGGCGCGGCGGGCGAAGGCCTGCATCAGGCGAATGTGAGGCGCACGGGTGGCGGCGGCGGCGGCGGCTGGCGCGCGCGGCCGGGGCAGAGCGGCGCTGCGGCCGCGCCTCGGAACGCTGCTGACCCGGGTGTCCGCTGCTGGCGGTGCGGCAAGCCGCATCGAGCGGATAGGTGCCGGTTTGCTCAGTATAATTGTGATACGTGTGGTGTGCGGGGCCACTTAAAGGTAATGTGTAAGCAGGGGCGTGCGGAGGCCCGTCAAAATTATGTGAGTGACGATGACGACGACGGCGAGGACTTCTTCAACATCCAAGTGGACGGTACAGGTGACAAACCTTATATTATTACAGTGATGATCGATGGACAGTTTCTAGACTTTGAAGTCGACACGGGGAGTAGAATTTCGACTATAAGCGAGGAGTTTTATAGGCGTAATTTTAAAAATAAAGTGTTGCAACCAGATAATCTTAAGTTGCGCAGCTATGTCGGTTCAGAAATGCAGTCGCTTGGATTTATTGCAGTAAATTTAGTTCTCGGGGATGTGTCGGTCGTGGGCTGTAAACTTCATGTTATTCAGAACGGGGGCCGCCCCTTGTTGGGAAGAGAGTGGGTACGCACTTTAAAAATTAAAAATATTACGATTGATTTGCATGAAATCAATGATCAGTCGAGTGATCCATTTGTGAACCGACTTATAACCGAGTTTCCGGAAGTGTTTACGGAAAAGCTAGGTACCTGTAAGAAAACGGTACAATTGCATGTCAGTGACAATAAGCCGGTGTATGTACGGGCGCGGCCCGTGCCGCTGGCGCTGCGCGCGCGCGTCGAACGCGAGCTCGAGCGGCTCGAGCGCGAGGGCACTATCTACCGAGTCGAGTCCTCGGAGTACGGCACGCCTATTGTACCCGTCATAAAAGAGTGCGGTGATATTAGAATATGCGGGGATTATAAAATAACTATTAACCCTAAACTGAAGCGCGATCATTACCCTCTCCCTCGTATTGAGGAACTATTTGCTACGCTTAGCGGGGGCGAAGAATATTCTAAAATTGATCTAAAACATAGTTATCAGCAACTATTGCTCACTGAAGACTCACAACCGTATACTACTATAACTTCGCACGTAGGTACATTTACTTATCGTCGGACACCGTTCGGATTGTCGTGTATACCGGAAAAATTCCAAAAAATTATGGAAGAGACTCTGAAAGGTGTGCCCAATACGGTAGTATTTCTTGATGACGTCTGTGTGACCGGCCCTACGAGGCAAGATCATTTGAACAATTTGCGGGCTGTACTAGAAAGATTGCGTAACATGGGTTTCACCGTAAAACTCGAAAAATGTAGTTTCTTACAGAAAAGTGTTAAGTACATAGGGTTCATTATTGAAAGATCGGGTCTCCGTCCCGATCCAAAAAAATTAGAAGCAATCAATGAGGCTCCGAGGCCTAGTGATGTGACTCAGCTAAAAAGTTTTTTGGGCATGTTAAATTACTATGGTAAGTTTATACCTAACCTTAGTATAATTTTGCACCCATTGCATGCACTTTTAAAGAAAGGTGCGAAATGGGAATGGGGTAAGTCATGTGATGAATCTTTTGCGGCGGCGAAACAGGCGTTATCGAGTGACAGGGTGCTTGCGCACTACGAGCATGAGCGGCCGCTCGTGCTGTCGGTGGACGCCAGCGCGTACGGGCTGGGCGCCGTGCTGGCGCACGTGTATCCGGACGGCAGCGAGCGCCCGGTCAGCTGTGTGTCGAGAACGCTCAATACGGCTGAAAAGAATTATAGCCAGCTTGATAAGGAAGCGCTGGCCATATTTTTCGGTATAACAAAACACCACCAGTATTTATATGGTCGCCGGTTTATTTTGCGTACTGACCACCAGCCGCTCAGTTTTATTTTCGGTGAAAAGGGGGGGATTCCTCAAACGGCGGCAAGTCGCTTACAGCGATGGGCGGCACGGCTAGCTGCCTACGACTTTGCAGTCAAATTTGTTAGGTCGGCGGATAACGGGCCCGCGGACGCGCTGTCCCGCCTGCCGCTGCCGGGCGAGCGGCGGCACACGGAAACGGTCAGTTACGCGGAGTTAGTGCGAGACACGATGCCGGTTAGTTTTAAGGAGATAGGTGTGGAAACCGAGAAAGATAAGCTGTTGAATAAAATTAAGGGCTATGTAATGTTTGGCTGGCCATCGACGACTAACAATGAAGAGGAGAAACCGTATTTTTCGCGAAAAGAAGATATTGTACTTGATTTAGGGTGTTTGATCTTTAAGTATAGATTAGTGGTTCCACCCCCATGGCGTAGTAGGGTTTTAGAGGACATTCACGAGGGGCACCTTGGGGTAAATAAAATGAAAAATTTGTCCCGTAGTTATGTCTACTGGCCCAGTTTAGATCAGGAGATCGAGAAGTTATGTCGAGACTGTGGGGCGTGCCGCGCCGTGCGAGACGCGCCGCCACACGCGGGCATGCATCCGTGGGAGTTCCTTCTGAAGCCCTGGCAGCGCGTACATGCTGATTTTGCTGAGTTAGGAGGAAAAAAATATTTTATTTTAGTCGACGCTCATTCAAAATGGATAGAAGCGATTGCTATGGCTCGAACAGATGCGGAGTCCACTGTGAATGTCTTGAGGTCTATATTTGCGAGATTTGGCCTTCCGTCACAATTGGTAACAGATAATGGGCCACCATTTTTATCTTTAGATTTTAATGATTACTGTATAAAAAACTGTATAAAACATGTGACGTCGGCACCGTACAGGCCTCAAGGGAACGGCGCGGCAGAGAACGCCGTTAAATCTGTAAAAAAAGCTATGGGCTTAACTATGGCAGTCGCTACATTGTAATCTGGAATTTAGGCCAAAATACTAAGGTTTAAACAGCGTCAAGGGGTGTTAATAAAAATAAAAAAAAATTATTATAATATTATTTGGTCTTTTATCTTGAAAACCATTAAGAAACATTTATTTTATTCGCTTATTTAATATGAAAAAAAAAAAAACAAAATAAAGCTGTTTTTGAATGTTTTTTTTGATTCTTCTCCTAAACGGCATTATATATATTATATATTTTTATACCATTAGCAAGGTGAAAAAAAGTTAAAAAAAATAAACTAAGATTTTTATGATACGCTAATAATTCTTGCGACAAGGAATTAATATACGTAATTTTGCAATAAAAGTAGGCGTGCACCGCTCTGGACCTCAGTACCCATCTGACTACGGGACGGGGAGGCCGCGTCGCTCTGGCGCGCACCGCCTCGCGAAACGATTTTACGAAACACGACTGAATAAAGTAATATTCACACCATAATACTGTTGGATAGTACGTCCGTTAAAGATAAATTTATTTATGTATGCAAATGAGATGGCTATTGGCTTTATTGTCAATACGCGCATGAAACAACATTTATAAGAGGCTCGGATTTGACTGACTGACAGACAATTTACAGGCCAAACCGCTGAACCTAGATACTTGAAACTTGAAGAATGTGATCGTCGAGAGCTGAAAGTGAGTACTGGCATGTAGGTAGGTGAGTGAGTAGTGGGCGAGTAGGTGGGCGAGTTGGTGGGCGAGTACGTGGGCGAGTAGGTGGGCGAGTTGGTGGGCGAGTTGGTGGGCGAGTTGGTTGGCGAGTTGGTGGGCGAGTTGGTGGGCGAGTTGGTGGGCGAGTTAGTGGACGAGTAGGTGGGCGAGTTGGTGGGAGAGTAGGTGGCGAGTAGGTGGGCGAGTTGGTGGGCGAGTAGGTGGGCGAGTAGGGGGGCGAGTTGGTGAGCGAGTTGGTGGGCGAGTAAGTGGCGAGTAGGTGGGCGAGTTGGTGGGCGAGTAGGTGGGTGAGTTGGTGGGTGAGTTGGTGAGCGAGTTGGTGGGCGAGTACGTGGGCGAATTGGTGGGCAATTAGGTGGGCGAGTACGTGGGCCAGTTGGTGGGCGAGTAGGTGGGCGAGTTGGTGGGCGAGTAGGTGGGCGAGTTGGTGGGCGAGTTGGTAGGCGAGTAGGTGGGCGAGTTGGTGGACGAGTTGTTGGGCAAGTAGGTGGGCGAGTAGGTGGGCGACTTGGTGGGCGAGTAGGTGGGCGAGTAGGTGGGCGAGTTGGTGGGCGAGTAGGTGGGCGTTTTGGTGGATGAGTTGGTGGGCGAGTTGGTGAGCGAGTAGGTGGGTGAGTTGGTGGGCGAGTAGGTGGGCGAGTTGGTGGGCGAGTTGGTGGGTGAGTTGGTGGGTGAGTTGGTGGGTGAGTAGGTGGGCGAGTTGGTGGGCGAGTTGGTGGGCGAGTAGGTGGGCGAGTTGGTGGGCGAGTTGGTGGGTGAGTTGGTGGGTGAGTTGGTGGGTGAGTAGGTGGGCGAGTTGGTGGGCGAGTAGGTGGGTGAGTTAGTGGGCGAGTTGAAGGTAGAGTAGTTGGGCGAGTTGGTGGTCGAGTAGGTGGGCGAGTAGGTGGGCGAGTTGGTGGTCGAGTAGGTGGGCGAGTAGGTGGGTTAGTAAGTTTGAGTTAGGGAAGTAGTAAGGAAGGTTGGTAGGTAGTAGGTAGGTAGGTAGGTAGGTAGGTAAGTAAGTAGGTATATAGGTAGTCAGGTAATTAGGTAGGTAAGACAAGTTTTCTTGCCCCATTTTTTTTCCTTCGCTTCGCTCAGGTTAACGATTCGCACGTCCACCTTGGGTTCTACTTGCTATCTCGAAAAGTGAAGTTGTTTTTCAAGTCGTTTTCGGCCAAGTTTTTTTCGGTCAAGTTGTTTTTCGGCCAAGTTTTTTCGAACAAATTGTTTTTGGCTATTTATTTTTCGGCTAAGTGGTTTTTCAGTAGTAGTTAAGTACTTACTTCAGTAGTACTTAAGTAAGTAGTTGCTTAAGAACTTACTTAAATAGTAGTTAGTACTTATTTAAGTAGTAGTTAAGTACTTACTTAAGTAGTAGTTAAGTCCTTACTTAAGTAGTAGTTAAGAACTTGCTTAAGTAGTACTTAAGTAAGAAGTTACTTAATAACTTACTTAAGTAGTACTATAAATACAAAAAATCTAACTATGGGAATGTATAGGGTTGGGAAGGGGGTGACCTCGGAAAAACTTCAACTTTTGACGATTCGCACGTCCACCTCGGGACCTACATGCTATCTCGAAAAGTACAAGTCGTTATCTACGCCCTAAGTACCTAACTTAACTAACTTACTTAAGTACTACTTAAGTAAGTACTTAACTACTACTTAAGTAAGTACTTAACTACTACTTAAGTAAGTACTTAACTACTACTTTAGTAAGTACTTAACTACTACTTTAGTAAGTACTTAACTACTACTTAAGTAAGTACTTAACTACTACTTAAGTAAGTACTTAACTACTACTTAAGTAAGTACTTAACTACTACTTAAGTAAGTACTTAACTACTACTTAAGTAAGTACTTAACTACTACTTAAGTAAGTACTTAACTACTACTTAAGTAAGTTCTTAAGCAACTACTTACTAAAGTACTATTTAAGTAAGTACTTATGAAAGTAAGACAAGTGCCTACTTTCTTGCCTATTTACTTGCCTACTCACTTGCCTACTTACTCGCCTACTTACTCGCCTATTACTCGCCTACTAACTCGCCTACTTACTTGCCACTTAATAACTTATTAAGTAGACACTTGTCTTACTTACTTAAGTAGTACTTAAGTAAGAAAGTTAAGTAAGGTACTTACTTAAGTAAGCAAGTCAGCAGGCACTTGTCTTACTTACTTAAGTAGTACTTGTGTAAGTTAGTTCAGTTAGGTACTTACTTAAGTAGGCAGGTAGGTATGGTAGCTAATAGCTATGCAGTAGGTAGTAGGTATGCAGGTAGGTAGGTAAGTAAGTAAGTAGGCACTTGTCTTACTTCCTTAAGTACTTACTTAAGTAGTACTTAAGTAAGTTAGTTCAGTTAGGTACTTACTTACTTAAGTAGGCAGGTAGGTATGGTAGCTATGCAGTAAGTAGTAGGTATGCAGGTAGGTAGGTAATGTAGGTAGTAGGGCATAGTACCAGGAAATCCCGGAACCGAAAATCCCGGGAAATCCCGGGATTTTGGTCTGTGTCCAGCACCGGGACTAGAAAAATCCAGAACCGGGATTTTCGGTACTTTCGGGATTACCAAAAATTAAGTGTATAAGAGCTTTTTTAGGGTTTTAATCTTTAAAAACATAGCTAAATAGTGCATTCTGTTAGTACAAAGAAGAAAGGACAGTAACTCCTCTACCTGCTGGATCCTACCCGCCCATCTTACTAACTTTCGAAGGTGCTGTTGAGTTGATGTTCAAACATAGGAAATGTTGCAATATCAACTTATAGTTGGTATCGTCGTCCCAATGCTTTGCAATGCAATGTTATTTAAAGAATGAAATGGGCTTTGGGGTTGTTTGTACTGAGACGTGACGGTCTCCACAACCTAAGCCACTGAATGAATTATTTTTATTTCTTATTATTAGTTTATTATGAGCCTGAATCATCCCACTGTAGGGCAAAGGCCCTCCCTTTCTTCTTTCCACTATTTTCTGTCAAGGGCAACTGTCTTCCAGTCTTCCAAGTAGGAGTCTAGCTCGTCTCTCCATCTTCTCCGATATTGTCATCAACAGTCTAATAGCCTACTATTCATAAAAAATTATGAATAATGATTCCGTTTTCCGCAATGCGACTATGCTTTATGTTGATTAAAACCAGCTGACTATGGATAAATGGATTTATAAGCTTTTTTAATGACAATAGTGCCCTATTATCTCAAACTCCGGGCGTAGCTCGTTTCATAGTGTATTTTTGCATCTTTTATCTGCATATCTAGCAGAACAGTGAGTGTTCACGCTTCGGCTGAGTATTTCATTATAGGTAGGACGCACTGGTTAAAAACAAAGTATAAGTAGATACTGCTATACGTTACGTCTTTGACAAAATATAGAAACTGACACTTACATATACATATACATATCGATGAGTGGATATGACTATGAGTGTGATAAACTACAGAGGAAATTAACAAAATCGGCACTTTCTCATTTTAACATTCTTATGAGACCGATCATTGACATTGACATGATCATTGAGCTTTGACTTGTGAAGATTAATAACAAATAACAAATAAAGTACGATTGAAAACTATTTTTATATCAGAAATCAAATCAACCTTCGTTTAAAAGTGTGGTTACGCATGTGACGTACTAACTTTTGAACTGTTATCTTATATAATTCTGCAAACAAAGAAATATCCACTTCAAAACTTTCGTTATAAGCCATTTATACTTAAAATATAACTTAAAAAGTGGGACTGTATTGTTAATGCAATAATCAATTAATTACGCGAATTTTCTCTCTTACAAATCATGCTTGCAGTAAATTACATAAATTTAAAAATATAATTTTAAACTTTTCGTTATTTTTCGCTCGATTTTTCTTTATTTTATCGTTTTCTGACGTTTTCTTTTTGACTTAGTAATAGGCTACTAATTATTTTCGGGAGTACCGAAAATCCCGGTACTCCCGGTTCCGGTCGGGTGGCGGTACCGAAATCCCGGTACTGGAAAAAGGAACCGGTACTGGAGGCCCTAGTAGGTAGGTAGGTAAGTAAGTAAGTAGGCACTTGTCTTACTTCCTTAAGTAGTACCTAAGTAAGTAGTTGCTTAAGAACTTACTAAAGTAGTAGTTAATACTTATTTAAGTAGTAGTTAAATACTTACTTAAGTAGTAGTTAAGTCCTTACTGAAGTAGTAGTTAAAAACTTACTTAGGTAGTAGCTAAGTCCTTACTTAAGTAGTAGTTAAAAACTTACTTAGGTAGTACTTAGGTAAAAAGTTACTTAAGAACATACTTAAATAGTACTAAAAATACGAAAAATTAAAAATCTAACTATGGGAATGTAAAGGGTTGGGGAGGGGTGGGGGGGTTGACCTCGGAAAAACTTCAATTCTTTTGTTCACCTCGGGACCTACATGCAATCTCGAAAAGTAAGAGTTAAGTACTACTTAAGTAAGTACTTAAATTTGACTTAAGTAAGTACTTCTTACGAAAGTACTTAAGTAAGTAAGACAAGTGCCTACTTACTTGCCACTTAATAACTTAGTAAGTAGACACTTGTCTTACTTACTTAAGTAAAAAAGTTAAGTTAGGTACTTACTTGAGTAAGCAAGTAAGTAGGCACTTATCTCACTTACTCGAGTACTTTCTTAAGTAATACTTCTGTAAGTTAGTTCAGTTAGGTACTTAATTAAGTAGGCAAGAAAGTAGGTACGTAACTTACTTAAGTACTTTCTTAAGTAGTTCATGTGTAAGTTAGTTCAGTTAGGTACTTACTTAAGTAGGCAAGTAAGTAGGTACGTTACTTACTTAAGTACTTTTTTAAGTAGTACTTGTGTAAGTAAGTTAAGTTAGGTACTTACTTAAGTAGGCAAGTAAGTAGGCACTTGTCTTACTTACTTAGGCAAGTAAGTAGGTAGGTAGGCAAGTACTTAAGTAAGTAAGACAAGTGTCTACTTACTTGCCTACATACTTGCCTACTTACATACTTAAGTACTTTATTAAGTAGTACTTAATTAAGTAAGTTTAGTTAGGTACTTACTTAAGTAGGCAAGTAAGTAGCTACTTGTTTTACTTACTTAAGTAGTACTTAAGTAAGTTGTTACTTAAGAACTTACTGAAGTAGTACTTAAGGGCTTATTTAAGTAGTACTTAAGTGCTTACTTAAAAAATACTTAAGTACTTACTTAAGTAGTACTTAAGTAAGTTAAATTAGGTACTTAAGTAGCAAATAAGTAGGCACTTGTCTTACTTACTTAAGTAAGGTTACTTAGGCAAGTAAGTAGGTAGGTAGGCAAGTAAGTAGGCAAGTAAGTAGACATTTGTCTTACTTACTTAAGTACTTACTTAAGTTTTACTTAAGTTACTTAAGTTAAGTTTACTTAAGTTCTTACTTAAGTAAGTAAGTAGGCTCTTGTCTTACTTACTTAAGTACTTACTTAAGTAGTACTTACTTTCTTAAGTAGTACTTAAGTAAGTAAGGTACTTACTAAAGTAGACAAGTAAGTAGGCAAGTAAGTAGGCAATTAAGTAGGCGAGTTAGTAGGCAAGTAAGTAGGCGAGTAAGTGGGCAAGTAAGTAGGCAAGTAAATAGATACTTGTCTTACTTACTTAAGTACTTATTTAAGTAGTACTTAAGTAGGCAAGTCAGAAGGCACTTGTCTTACTTACATGAGTACATACTTAAGTAGTACTTAAGTATGTTAGTTAAGTTAGTTACTTACTTAAGTAGACAAGTAAGTAGGCACTTGTTGTAGGCACTTAAGTACTACTTAAGTAAGTACTTTTTCGAGACAGGTTACGAGATGGACGTGCGAATCGTCAAGCTGAGCGAAGCGACGATTGCCGCTTCGCGGTGCGAACCCGGACCCGGACCCGGACTCGATCCGGTCCGGGTTCGGGTTAGAGTTAGAGTTAAAGATTCGAGAAAGTGAGTAAGTGACTAAACTAAGCAGAGCTTGTACTATGGGAACCAGATAACTGATACAATACATACCTACTTATATTTTTAATACATACATAGTGTACATATAAAACACCAAAACTTAGGACAAACACCAATGTTCATCACACAAATATTTCTCCTGAAGCGGGAATAGAACCCGCCCCAGTCCCCAACATACATGCCACTCGACCACTCGAAAACTCAAAATAATGATATAATGTAGCCTAGGTATATGATTTTCAAACAATTCGCATACCTACCAAATTTTGGTTCAGTAGTTTTGGCTTGATTGAGTAGCAAACATCCATTTAGCGAATTTTTAGTAGGTAGGTAGGTATGGACCTGACTGAGCGCGGACCGATTAGTAAAAAAATAATCTGTTCTGAACTATTTGTTAATATTAGGTGATATTATTAGGTAGGAGGTACCTACTTATCTTTGAATAAACTATGTAGGTAAATACTGTTGCATTATTTTCTGAATTTATCTTGTTTAAATGTCGGTAGGTAAGAAGTTGAACGATAATATTTTTTGGCCCGCAACAGTAAGTCGGCATTCAATAAATATCCTAAATTTATTTTATAAAAAAATATGTACCTACTTACGAAACGTTTCTTGCTACTCAAATGATTGTCTGAATCTGACCTTACGCAATGGCAAAGCCGCGCGATGTCTGTTTCTGTTAGTCGTCGTGAGCGTGCGGGGTGCGCGGGACAAATCAGAGTGATCCACCCATTTCTGCTGACGTCATAGCAGCCACAGCATTCTTAGAGGGTGAAAGTGTACCAAAAGCTTTAAGTAAATTTTTGTTCCAATATCGTAACGTGGAGCATGCAACGACGGGCGTCGCGCCGGCCGTGGCGCTGCTAGGTCATCGCCTGCGCGGGCGCCTCGACGCGCTGCGGCCGGACGTCACTGCGGTCGTTAGCTCCGCTCAGCAACGGCAGGTCGCGAATAAGGGAGGTCAACACCGAGACATCGGGGTCGGTGACCCTGTGCTCGTACGGAGTTACGCGGATAAGGGGCGTAAATGGGTCGAAGGGAATGTCACGGATAAAACGGGACCTGTATCTTATAAAGTCAGGGTAGGGGACGGAGTACATTGGCGAAGGCATCAGGACCAAGTAATTTCATTAAATCCTAATAGGAAGAGTAGGTATTCTCTGTCGCGTCCTAACGTAAGTTTAACTGATAGTTCAGATGTGAGGTGCGATAGCGATGTCGACGACTCATTTGAGGATGCCGCGGAGGAGGGGTCGGGAGATGAGAGTCCCCAGGACCAGCCTTCAGCTTCGGAGCCGCCGCCAAGTTCACGCGTCGTGCGCTCACCGACGCCTCCTCCGCAAGACGCATCAGCTCGAGCTGTGCGAGCTTACAAAAGAGCTAAAGTATGTAGTAATTTAGATAACTTATAAGTAGTTAAGAAATAAACTGTATATGATTGTTTGAGACTATGAGTTGTAGTTGTATACAGGCTAGCTTGAGATGTGTATTGTATGTGTAAGGTAGGTATTAAGTTAAGGTGCTGGGTATTTAAGTATTCTAGGTTTACTGTTGCTTTTACAATAAGTATCTGTTGTTTTGAGAGGGGAAAAATGTAGGGTTGACTTCTACATATCTAGGTGGGTAGGTTCTGTATTATGAATAAACAGTCAGCTGCCAACCTCCGCCTTTCATTTACGTTCCACAGGCCAAACACTTTTTTTTCGATTCCAAGACGCGGTCGCGTTCACACCTACTCAAGTTCCTCCTCTCTTTTCTTCTGCTTTGTGACCCGAGTTCACACTTTTTCTGCATGCGCACGCGCTGATTTGGACTCAGCCGCGTGGCGTCACTTTTCTTTCTTCTACTTCGCTTCGAAAAACGTCTTGGACACTAAATAGGAGGTTTTTTTTTATACCGGGACTTCCCTACAACGAGCCCAGCGGCCTCTTTTCTCCGGAGCCCGTCCGAGGAGATCTACCCGTCCTGGACTGGCTGGCTTCTTTCACAGGAAAGCGTAACCTACATATTTCTACAAATACCTATTTATGATAAAATTTCACTCGGTATAGCAGCCGCTACTAAGGCTTTCATCCCGGGAGTCTCGGTCTCGAAAATCCCGAGAGTCTCGACGATTTTTTGTTATTTTCGAGACTCGAGACTGATGGTTTCGGTACCGGGAATAACGAGACTTTCGATACTTAGAAAAATGTTAACAATATTCAGTGTAGAGTAGCCCTAAGTATAATCTAAAACAAGGATAAGAAATGGAATGAAATGAAATGTACTTTTATTCACATTAAATAGAGTTTACAGTAAGATGTCAGGATTTTTCGTAGTACGTCTATTTAACCATCAGATTATGAAGTATGTGAATACATAATTTATAGTCTTAAAAGTTTAATAAGCACAACCAAAACATGCAAAACCTAAATATATGCATACAAAAATACTAAATATTTTTTACAAACCCATCCTAAGACAAAGTGGTATAGTCTTATGACTTTAGCCTCCTAAAAAGGGCAAATAAATGTGGAATGTGGAACGATTTAATTCTAAATTAAAAATTAAAATATTTCGAAGAAAAACGCGGATTTTGATAAATCTGGAACATCGAACATCATTAAACACTAGATTGAAAAGTTAAACTGTGATGTGTTAGCTAAAAGGTTCGCTGAAAGGTATCTATCTAATTCACGCTAGAGTTATAAGATGTTTTCAAATAAGTAATAAAACATCTGATTGATTTCTGGATTTTGCGTGAATTTCATGTTGTACATACTTGTGTTTTTTGTTGCAACATTATGACACGAAATGACAGCGTAGAGTATCTATGCACTATTTAATAATTAAATTATTGTACACTAACATGCTTTTTGACGCAATATTGATGCTCAAAGTGATTTTTTTTAATAAAAGTAACAGATGTTAACTGAGTTGTTTATTAAAGTACTAGATTAAAATATCTTGTTTTGACTGTCTAGTTGCCGATCCTAGTGTACTTATAAGTACTATTGAAATAGTCTCGAAAGTCTCGTTTTTCCCGGGAATTTCGAGACCGCATCGAGTCTCGATTTTTTTTTCCCGGGACTCAGAAAGTCATCGAGACTGAAAGCCCTAGCCGCTACCCCTGCTATTAGCGCCTGACAATAATTCTATTTATTTAACACCAACACATGCATCTGCAACACACCTGCGGCTAATCTAAGTCTTTATAAGCTCGCATATAAGTTTTATGACTAGAATTATACTTTTAGATATTAAGCTTATCCTTGTAACAATTCATCTCAGGTACCCATCTTCTCCGTCTGAGAAGCCATGGCATTTTCTTTTATACTTGTATCTTGTAACTTCTCCTATAAATGAGACACCGTGGCTTAGTTGGTAGTGACCCTGCCTACGAAGCTTGGTGTTCCGGGTTCGATCCCCGGCCGGGGCAAATATTTGTGACGCACTCAAATGTTTGTTCTCGGGTCTTGGATGTTGTGATGTGTTGTATGTGTCCATGCCATCTGCGACACAGGGAATCCTAGTGCAGGGGTGTGAGTGTGTGAATGTTTATGTTTATATAAACTCATATGAACTCATATAGATTGATGAAATCTCATATACTTAACCGGTAACTTTTTCTTGTTATTGTTTTGTAACCTTTTCTTGTTATTGTTTTGTAACCTTTTCTGGATTGATTGTTATTAAAATAAATAAATGTTGTAAACCCTTTGGACATCTTTTTTTTATATGCTGGGGTTTAGGGGGGGTTAATAAAATATCTTGTAACAAGGGTAGATATAAAAGTTCAAAGTTTGTATGGAAACAGTTTTTTTTATGAGTGTATTCATCTCAAACTTTGGAATTATATTTTACAAAACAAATAATTACATGGGTCTCACCGATTTTCAAAAGTAAAGTTAAAATATGTAAAAGTACGGATTTAAGGTGTTATAAGACCAAAAGTTGAATGACCCTATCTCCTCAGGTATTGTAAGTTGCATTTTTATAACCTACGAAGATAAGTACCGCTAAGTTTTTCAGTTTTATACTAAATTCAGTGTTTGAGTGGTTAAAAAGAGGGTTTGAAAATGTGCAAGTTTTGATTGACTTGCTTAGTACTGACACTTTGCTATTCTGTGATATTTCTTCCGCGGGTGGAACAAACAACATCGACAATAAACAATTCGTCCACGGGTGACGAAGTCGCACGCGGGTACAGCTAGTTTATTAATAAAAACATATATTTTTTTAAAAAGATGATAGGTAGTATAAAAAAGTAATCCTTTTCAGGATTTTTTAATCTTAAAAATAATAAATAATGTTAATTGGTCTGAAAAAAATATCGATTCTGATTTCGAGACATTATAATATTATTATACAAGCTCAAGATATACCTTTGTTCCTCCATGGCTATACTAAGTAGCTCAAACAAAAGTATCGATACATTGAAAAAAGAGTATAAGTATCGATGTATCGATTTTTTCCAACAATCCTAGTATTATTAACTACCTACTCATAATAATGATATTTATTGATTTATTTAATTTATAGGTATTAATCTAGGTACCTACCTACATAAGATACTTGTTTTAAAATTGATAAGCCTTATTTGCTTCTGTCTGATTTGGATCCACCACTGCGTGCAGCAACGAACTCCCGGGAGGCTGGCCGGTGGTGGCGAGTTGCGTTGCGCGCTGGCGAGTGTGGCGAGTGTCACCATGCGTCACGCAGCCTCGGCCGAGCGAGTGGTCGAACGCGCGGGATTCCCGCGGCGCACGAGGAAGCCAGCGCAGCGGCGTCACTGTGCGGTGCGTTGCGGTCATTTGCGGCGCGTCGTGTCGTGTATAACACGCGCGCCGCCCGCCGACCGCCAGTCAGCCCGCACCGCGCGCCCCGCTCGGACGCAACGCAGCCCGGCTCCGACCGACACACGCTGCTTACTTACACGAGCACAACTGATTGCTTAGTATAAAAGTTGCAGTGTAGTTTCTTCTCAATTATAAAGTACCTATTACTATAGATAAATTAAAATGAAAGGCCCGGCGAAACGGTTCCTAAACCACAAAGGGAAGGCGTACGATCTGGATGTGAAGAGTCGACAGCCCAACGAACATATTGGATTCTTAGATTTGGTGAGCATCTTCAGCTATTATAGCAGATCAGACAGTGTTGCCAACCCATACCTAATTTTACCCCCAAGTATTTTTCAAATCTCCCTAAAAACCCCCTAAATAAATATTTTTTCATAATTTTCTTTTGTATGCAGTGCAAATCACATCTCAATTTTTAGAGATATAAAATACAGATTAAAACTGTATTTTTAGTATAGTAGTGCCCAAAGCCTTCAACTTGGCAAATGATTACAACAACCGACTGAGACTCGTGCATCTGAACGCTAAGTCTTTTTCTCTGCAAGTTTTGTCAGTCCCCCTAAAAAATATCTACCCCTAAAATTCCCCTTGTTTACATTTCCCCCCCCTAAATTTAGGGGGAAATCCCCTAAGTTGTCACCACTGAGATCAGATAGTTAGGTACCGAGTAGGTTAGGTACCTACTGCTTAAATAATACCTCTCCACCTACGGCACCTACGTAGTCGAACCTTACCCTTACACTAGACTAGACAAACAAAACGAAACGAGCCTAAACACGAATCGTAAGTTAATCTACAGTGCCTACTCAAAAGTACCTACCTTACCTTCCTCTCCCACCTATTCAAAGCAAACCCGATATTATTATTTTATTTATAACACATTTGCTCGTAAAGGGTCTATTATTGCACCAATTTCAATATCGTATTGTATCTCATTACGCACTAGTGCGGTAATGTAATTAAAAAAGGAAGGTTTATCAATGTTCTCCGTTTAAAACGAACGATACTTTTTTTAAATCTTAGCAAAGAGTTTTTATGTCAGAAAAGTGGTCAACATAATTATGAATAAAAATAACTTTGGGAGATAAAATATAATAAATAGACATTTAATTCTTTAATTTAATTAATATTGACCTTAAATTACAACCATTTAAATGTAACAAAACACAAAAATATTAATTTACTTTATTATAATACTGGCTGTTTTGTGCCTTTGCCTTAAAAAAAAGCGCTGATGCGCGCGCATCGCTAATTTGACAACTAGTAAAAATTATTCCGGGCACTGTTTTTTTTCGCTGTATTGTTTTTATTTGAAAATGTCGTCAAGTAATGATGAATTGGTAGCTGGAAACACAAAGTGCTATACCATTTCAGAAAGCCAATGAAGTAGGCAAGTTTTTCACGAATTGGTCATTAGGGTCACCATACATTTTTTTTGCACCACAGGGGATCAAACTTTTGGAAAAAAATGAGCAAAACACATTTTCTTTGCTAAATGATGCTGTACCAAAAAAACTGTACCTGTGGCACATAAACAAGAAATACCATTCGATAGCACAGTTATCCAGGAGTACTTTAGCAAAAAAAAAATGAAGAATTGTAATTTTGGCAGCAAACAACTCGAAATCTGTGGGATTTTTACTGGGTACATAATTTCATTTTCTGATCAGTCCTGAAGTCCCCCACCTGCACCTGAAGGATTATCCACTCATTACGACACACCCTGTATCTAGTAATAAACCGCCACTGCATTGCAAATGACCTTTTTGGTCATTTGCAATGCAGTGGCGGATGGACTCTATTGGATTATTATTAACTAGCTGAACCCGCGTGTGACTTTGTCACCCGTAGAATAATAAAATTGTTAATTGTCTCTTAAATTATTTTTTTCGAGAATAACATTATTTATACTTTTAAATGTTATTATTATGCTATTATTTTTATCAAAATCGAGCCCATGACTCCTAGCAAAATCCATACTTACCTATAAGACCTACAGCCGTTTAGATTTTCCCCCCAGAGGGTGGTCGAGAGCAGGTATACCTACCTATGTACATACTCGTAGGTACATCGTTACATAATGTACCGCGATATCGCGAATTACAAACAAATACCTAAAGGTAGCTTAGCCACGCACGACACGGCACGGCACGGCACGGTACGGTACGGGTGACGGGCCAACAATAAGAGGCAGAGCACAGTAGGTACTGTACTGTGTACTGCCTTGCCTACCTACATAACAGTAACTAGGTACCTACTACTACAGTAAACGTGCCTAATTAAATGGGCCGCAAGTCGATCATTGTTTATAAGTGAAATTATTTACGGGCATTGTTTGATTTGTTACTAATGTATGGTAGGTAATGTAGGTATTGTGCATAACGCAATAAATTGATTAGCGGCGGGCAGGGGCTGCGCTCTCGATCGGCCTCGGTCCAGGGCTTCCCGCGCCCCGCGCCCGCGCCCGCCTCGGCGCGGCCCTCGTGAACGCAGGCTGTGAGAAACCACCATTACAATCTGAGACAAAAATTTTGGCGGTTTCCTAAATCGTTTTTTAAACGACGAAAATAAATATCAATAAATTATATAAATATATTTAGTAATAAATCCGCTTGATTTCTAAACAAAGGTTTTAATTAACTTAACTTTAGTTTAGAACTTTAGTACATATTACTACATTATAAACCAAAGAGTCAACGAACAGAAAACCAAAGTTCAAAGATACGACACGTGTTTCGCCTCTACACGAGGCATCATCAGGAGGTGTGGACTCGCCGAAGTTCGAAACGAGAGTGTTTATTCACTCTCGTTTCGAACTTCGGCGAGTCCACACCTCCTGATGATGCCTACACTCATCACATCCATCCTCCGAATTTAGAGAATATTTACGGTTTAGTTTTATACTATTGAGTGAGTAATCATAGAACTTAGATAAATGTAAAAGGATTTTTTTATAAATTCAATACTTTTCAAGCAATGCGATGTTTTATCATTTGTCGCTTACGTCCGTTACTTTTGAGCGACAAAAATCTATATCTAACCTCTTCCCTCGGGGTAAGGTGTCTAATTGCGCTATCACCGTCTTACAATTCGGCAGCTGTCATTTCTGACAGTTTCACATATCCTCTTAAGGGCGCGTAGTCCCACTAAGGCCGAATTTATAAGTTTTTTAAAACCATCTGAGAAATCGAAAATAGTGTTATAAATTCTGAAAATATAGGCATAAGTTATTATTATATTATATATTATGTTGTCTAGCCAAATTCGTAACCAGTTACAAGATTTAATGTACTTCATTCTATAGAAAAAAATCCCAAAGTTACCCCTCTTTGTAATGTTTTTTCAAAACCATTTCTAGCCTAATGATATTTTACATTTAATTTTTGCACTTAACTATAGACAATAAATATTTCTAGACAAATTTGTAGATTTTGGCTTGAAAAAATGATTTACTTTTTTACTAAGTTTAAATAACTACAAATTCGCGAGTGCGGCGGCTTGGCAGGCTCGCTCAGTCGCGCGCTGGCGCTTACGGAGGCCGGACCTGTGTCAGTTTTTCCGCGATGACAGACTTCACAATCACAAATTAAATTACGCACGACATTATTTAGTTTGTGAAGTCTGTCGTTCTCTGTCATAGTGTCATAGTTTATGAAAATCAGTATGACTAGATACCTACTGAAGATCGTTTCAAGTCAATGGGGCAGCCTCAGGAAACTGACATGGACGCCACCACAGTAATGAATGCCATCTGCAGATTCTTTTGAAACACCACACACAAATACCGAGTATTCGGCTTGTATCGGGTACAAGATACCTACAAGAAATACATTTTGTAGAATTTAGTAATAATAATTTTATTAAAAAAAGTATGTTCTAAAATAGACGCGAGCTGCAAGCAGCACCCTAAAATTTAGTATAATAATAAATAATAATATTAATATATTATTTGTTTTTTTTTTGACTCGTATTCTAATTATGACTTGTTTGTTTTTGAAAATAAATAATCTTGCAATCTCCTCTGGCGGCTTATGAAATTAATAAATCATCGAAATTAATTATGAAAATAATATCTTATTATTAATGTACAGTGTCTGAATTATTTATTTATTATTTAACGGACTATTTTTTTTTCTTTTATTGTTATTATTTATGCAAACAAGGTGCTCTCAACAAGTACCTGCCGGATTATCAATTTATTATTGGATAAAAATATATACAGGGTGGTTTTTTGATAAGGGCGTTGATGGCCAAGTATAAATCGAGGGTATGACTCTCTCTCTAACTCTCGTAGTTTCGGACTTGGCCATCATCGCCCCTCTCATAAAACCAACCTGTATATTCAAACATAACTCATATTTATCATTACTATAAACAAAGTTTGATAATAAATTATGCATTTCTAAAGTCAAATAAAATTATCCTACTGTTCACTTCTGTACTGTAATTCCTGGCGGGGTCATTCAGAGTTCACTGTTGATGCATCCGCGCGATGTATTTCGCGCGCGGCTTGGGACAACCCTATATGCCTATTTATTTATGCCCCTTAACCGATAATTCTAGTTTGCAAAATCGTTCGTCAAAGTGTTGCCGGAAATAAATGGGTAGATTACGCGAAAGTTCAGTCAATTAAATACATTGTTTTAGTGTAGGTACCATAGAATTAACCAATATAATTAACTGTATTATAGATATATTTGAGAATGCGATGTAGTTTGATTGTCTAGATTCATATAAATTATAGATTTAATAATATTGAACGCAGGCGAAGCCGCGGGCGGGCAGCAGCTCTTTTGCAGGATAAATATGAATAAAGCGGGAACTGGGGCCGAAATGATCACCATCCTGTCTGAAGTTAGTACTCGATTCCTCAGTGGTTAACATACCTATAAGTTTGCATCCCACCACGTGGTCACGCTCAGGCTCACGGTCAAATGAAGAGGGCTAATTTTTGATGTTAGATGGCACGCTGCCGCTGTCTTGTTGAATGAAATGAAAAAGTGTATGGGTACCTACTAATCACTTGATTTGACTGGTCGAGTGGATAATATGAGTGCTTTAGGTAAGTAGGTAATCAAGTAATAAATAGGTCTTAGGTACCTACTGAAGAGACATTTTGAAGACCTAAACCTACTTAATATAATGTGAAATTATAATTAAAATACTTCTAGACTATCTGCGTACTACTAGGTACTACTGGAGTCGCGAGGTCTACAGCTCACAGAGCTTCTAGTACTACAGTGATCGACCTACTAAAACTTCACTCAAAACAAACTAATAATCAAAAATCGACTATAAAAATAATAGTTTTGAAATTATCTTTGTACCTAAGTATTAAAAACTTATATTATATTTTTTGTGGTAAGTATGTACCTACTTATGTATGTGATTTATTTGGCTCGGAAGTGTTGCAATTGCAACCTATGAGCGACGACCGACGACGTGTGACCGACCGTGTCAGCAGGCTGCATGCTGTATCCCACCCACCCCACCGCGCGCGTCACACGAACGAATTATGGAAGAGATACACGTTTAGCCTATCGTTAGAAACGGTTTCTGGGAACTTACCGACTAACGTCAGTCGGCAGAAAACGGGAAATACATACTTAATTTATAATGTAAATAGTTGGCGAGTAGGTGGGGTCGGCGAGACGACCGGTTTCCACCCGTGTGGCGCGTCGGTCGCCGTCGTGTGAGCATAGTCGTCGCGGAGAAACCGGTCCGGTATCTGAACTACGCACATTTATTATGGATATTTTTATTAAATAATGCACATAATTAATGTCATTTTGTTCTCTTAAGTAGATAGGTGCTTATGACGACCCGGGGTGGGTCGAGTGGGAAGTGTGTTGGACAGCGACGCGCCGCGCCGCGGGGTCGTAGGTTCGAATCTCACTTTAGGACAAACATTCATGTGATGAACATCAGCGTTTTGGCGTTGCTTTCTGTACTTGGTTATTTTGTCATCTTTTCCCTGCGCAATTGCACAACATGGTAATGCCCGAGGCGCGAACCGAGGCTTTCTATTGTACTATTCCAATGTCCTAGTAAACCCGTGTCGTGCGCTCCTGCCCCATCACCACAGTACGGGGGTGGACGCAGTGTGATGGGAGCCGAGTGTCCGAAGTGGGAACGCAGCGCAGGAACCGAGAGCCGTGCGATGGCCGTGCGAGGGTCTGTCTATCTATACTAAGTAAACGATCCGATACGAGTAGCTACTGCAATACAAGTACACACTTAGCCTAGCCGTATTATCCTCATCGGGAAAGTAAAGTCGGGCGGGAAACCCGGCGCGGGCGGCGCGGGGCGGCACGGGCGGCGCGGGGCGGCGGGCGGCGGGTCGGCCTGCTCATTGGTGGTCGTCCGACATTGCAGCTGAGCTAACACCGTCGGCCGGCTGTCACACCGTCACACGGCACACCCCGTCTTCGTAGTTGCAACCGAGTGCCCTCCGCATGTGGGGTGCGGGACTGCGGGCGCTCCCGACAACCGCCCGTCACCAGTGTTACTTCACGAGGGCAGCACAAGGGCATCGCATACAGCACTCAGACTCTACGTAGGTAGGATGAGTTCATGTCAACCTCGTTTACCTGACCGGCTGATGAACCAATAAGTTGTAGGTACCTACTTGAGAGTACCAGACCAGTATGTAAGTACCTACGTTATTGCGTGAGTAACAGGAAAACACTTAGGTATACCTATACTACCTAGGGTCGTATTGCCTTACCACAGACTCGGAGTACTGAGAGGAACAAGCTTACACCGTGTACAAGCACACAGTAGTACCTAATACATATATGATATGTATTACGGGGCTATAGCCCCGATGGTTCAGGCCCGCCTCGCAGCCGGGGTGCCCGGGGTGCCCGGGGCCGGACTGCACCTCCCTCGGGGGCAACAGAGGGTGGTAGTGGGATGCCGCAGCGCGCAGCACTCACGCCACGCCACGCCACGCGCAACGCCACTACCACACAACCAACAGTCACGTAAGTAGGTGAGGTACTTTTACTACCTAGTTCGTTGGAGCGAGTTACGGGCGCTTCGTCATCAGTAGGTACACACAACACAGACAAGTTTCCGAGGTGGTTCACAACTATTGTTGAATTCCACGCGGGACTTCCAATTACTGTACTTATACCAGGTGGTAGTGATTCATTTACCTACAAGTTGTCTAGTGAAATCTGTGCTATAATTTAAAATTTTCCAAGTGCGAGACGTGCGGATACTTCCCAGTCGTTCCTTTACTTCACTACATGGAACGATTGGGAACAAATCGGTCCCAAGGAAGGTATAGGTCCTTGATCTATATCCATGGTATAGGTAGTTCGTCGTTGACTGACGCGATTACCTGTAGGTGCAGTATGCGGGGGCGGGGCGCGGTTCGACGACCGATGTGTCCTGCACGACGCGTCTGCAGCGAGCGATCCGCGACCCGCACTCGGCACTCGTCAGTCGTGTACGTCGCCCGCCGCCGCCGCGCCGCCGCCGCGCCCCGCACTAATTATCCTGCGGGGTTGCAACTGCAAGCCGTTTTGTTACTTGAATGCTACTAAAACGATAACAATGAATAGCATAGGATTCGAGTGTTATAATACAAAGATAAATAAGTAACAATAATATAAGTATTATGTACCTACCTCCTCTCTCTTAATCCATTATCCTCGAAAACGTAGAATCATAAAAACGTGTCATAAGGAAGAAGGCATCCAAATCTTAATTAAAATCCATTATGACGCCCGCTCGTCGCGAGTTCTCACTCGGAAAACCCAAACAAAAGCATGTGGGTACGTACGTATTAAGTAGAATAATGTTAGTAGTTTGGTTCTAGCCAGGCAGTAAGTAGGTAGGTAGGCAGGGTGGATGGTGCTGGTCATCATCGGTATCCTACGGCGAGCTGCTGGCTCTAGCCGTGTTGGGGCTTCGAGGATTTCCTCATTGCCCCGGCTTCAACTCCAGGGGCGACTACCCCTGGGTCACGTGGTCCCTGCTGTACCTTAACATTAGTAAAAACACAGGAAAAGGTACAGACAGGGCCGCATATAGCGGAGAATTAGTAAAGTCGAACCGCTGGCGGGGGGCCTCGGCGCGGCACCTGGGTGTCAGCCTAGTCTTCCCGCCGGCGTCCGATGAAAGGGGAGGCGGAGAAGCCGCCTTCTCCTTTTAAATTGTATACTACATATACATACTATACACTACTATACATACTATACATGAAAATGGAAATACAAGAATAAGAAAACGGAAATCAACACAAATAAAAGGAAGGTGAAAATAAAAGTGGCGGCAGTACGTACGTATTAAGTAGAATAATGTTAGTAGTTTGGTGCTAGCCAGGCAGTAAGTAGGTAGGTAGGCAGGGTGGATGGTGCTGGCTGCCGGCCCAGTGTCCTTGTAGGGGTGGTGGATACCTGCGGGTGGTACCTACGTGGGTGGTACGGGACATCCAAGACCAGGGCCGTGTTCATCCAACATTACACTACTTACTACTTACTTCCTACAAAGGTTATAAAATCAATTGCTTTGTACATAGCAGCGCCTCTCTGTCATGTTATAAACTTGTCATTTACGGAAGGCGTTTTTCCAGATAATCTCAAATTCTCCTTAATAAAACCGATTTACAAAAGGAGATACAACTTGTCTTAATAACTACCGACCCATTGCTCTCATTCCCGTAATGGCCAAAATATTTGAAAAGGCTATGCTGTCACGACTTAATAACTTCCTTGATAAATTCAATATTATTACACAAATTCAAAATGGATTTCTCAAAAACAAATCTACTATCTTAGCTAATTTTAAATTAATTAAAATCATTTCGGAATGTATTGATTCTGGTTTACCAATAGCAACATTATTCTTTGATATGAGCGAGGCATTCGATTTTGTTCATCATAAAAAACTGCTTGCAAAACTCTACAAATATGGGATAAGAGGGACAGCTAATGATTGGTTCGAAAGCTATCTTAAAAACAGGTATCAATGTGTTTCTATATCAAAAATTAATGATAAACCTAAAAGAAAAACGTTCAAATCTAACTATGCACTGAATAAATTTGGCGTGCCACAAGGTAGTATACTTGGACCTAAATTATTCCTATTGTACATTAATGACTTGCCTGAAGCAACTGACAAAGATACCATTATTTTTGCTGACGATACAACGGTTATTATTAAGGGTACCTACTGATATACGCACATTTGAAAATGACATCCATATTACTATTTCTGACATTATATGCTGGTTAAATAATAATAATTTAAAAGTTAATATTGATAAAACTAAAATAATGCAATTCCATTCTTATAAACGTAATCCAATTAAACTAGACATTCAATACAACAATAATAAAATTGAAGAGGTAGAGTCAATTAAATTTTTAGGTATATATCTTGACAAAAATATAAACTGGAAATTACAAATTGATCAAGTTTGCACTAAACTCAGCAGATACGCATATGTACTTAAGAGACTTCGTGAGATTGCATCAGTAAAAGTATCCTTAAATGCGTATTATGGTTATGTTGGGTCGGCTCTACAATACGGCGCCCTATTCCATAATATTTCCCCATGGAAATAGTGTGGAAGTGGATAGAGCGTTCAGAGCGCAAAAAATATGTATTCGGTCACTATGCGGTGCCCCCTTTATACAGCCCTGCAGACCACTATTTAAAAAATACAAAATATTGACTCTCCCTTGTCTCTACATCAAACAGGCAGCAGAGTTCGTAAAGCAATATCCTGAACGTTTTAATAAAAGACGAGACTTATGCAATAGGGTATTGAGAGATTCGTCACAAAATAAACTGCACCTTCCTAGATACAAATTAGGACAAACTCAACGTTAAACATATTACACGTGCCGCAAGGTTTTTATTAAGTTACCAACTAGTTTAAAAAATTTAAATGGTACCTTATTTTCTGTAAAATTGAAAAACTGGCTGGTTGAAAAATGTTTCTATTCAGTAAACGATTTTTTTTTATGACAGGGACACAAACATATAGTTACATAAACTTAATTTATATAAACTCATATAGACATTTATGTATTTAAACTCTCTTTTCTATTTAATAATTTCATAATAATATTATAAAATTTGCACACCTTAAACTAAAGGTAGAACATACTTAGGACACCAATTTATTTAAGACCATATATTGTACTTGTGTTTTGGCAAATAAAATATCTTTATCTTTACAATTCGACAATTTTGTAAATAAATGACAAATTTGTAAAATTGTATGACAAGTGCTGTTTAACCAACCTTACAAATATGTAAGAACTTTACAAGTAAAAACATTACAAATATGTAAATTACACATGCTGTTTAACCAACATTTACAAGTGCACAAAACGCCTGTAGATTTCGATGACAATATTGCTACTACAAATATGTAATTGTAAGTTACAATTTACATAAAATGTAAGTTTTTGGTTGGAGATTCTTAAACTGAGGTTTTTCTGACAATCGTTGCGGTTTTTCTGACAATCGTTAGTTTTCAAATCCAATAAAAATCAAAATCGTTTATTTCAGTTCATTCAATGACACCATATTTTGTAAAATGTTAATCCCAACAAAAACTTTTTTAATTAATGTAAAAATTAAAGCCAAAACGAGTTTTTAGTGCACAAAAATACGTGAAATCTTGTAATATTGAGCCAAAACTGGAACTCTATTTATCGTTAACTCTTATTTTATACAATAATTCATTGTAAGTTTGTAACAACTGAATTCGCCTTTGTTTTTTATTCATTAACACCTTAATACACCATAATAGAATACTTCTCATCATCAATCTGCATTGGGTTTGCGTGGTGGATTAAGATTCTTTCGCTATTCTAGTCTAGATTAGGCCTGAGGCCCAGCAGTGGATTAATATAAGTACCTATCGAACTTCGATATTAAACAGCTTATTTATAACCAAAGTCATCAAGTAAGGAAACGTTAATGAACAAACAAAGCCGAATTCAGTTGTTACAAACTAACAATGAATGATTGTATAAAATAAGAGTTAACGATAAATAGAGTTCCAGTTTTGGCTCAATATTACAAGATTTCACGTTTTTTTGTAACAGTAAAAACTTTTGGCTTAAAATGTTTTTTGCTGGGATCTCACTTCTTTTTGTAGGTTTTGTTTTTTTATTTAAATTTATTTGATGTTCAATGACTTCTTTCTTGAATAAACAAACGATAATTCTACTCATCGATAGATGCATTCTGGCGGTATTTAGAACTAAAGTGACTAATTTTGTTAATTTATTTAAATAACTAGATAACTAGATAACGAGATAATCTTCTAATACAGGTGTAGCAAACTTACCGGAAGATCCTCCATACCTTATAAATAACTTTCATGTAATATTTGGAAAATAAAAATTGAGATTTTATAATTTTTATGTAGTTTACTTCATGAAAACTAACTTCATTCCAAATTTCAAGTTTCTAGCTCTTCTAGTTTTGGCTCAGACTTTTGATTATCTATTCCTACGTGAGTGAGTGAGTGTGTGACAATACAGTGGAACTTTTGAGATGGATATCTCTCAAAGTTTTATAGCTAGTAGAACCTTATTTTTTGGAAGTTTACCTGTATAAACAAAGTTCTTTTTGTAATATAATTTTCAAGCTTTTACCACATTCAGTAACAGAGATTTAAGATGCTGAAAAGTGCCTCGAGTTGCTTCGAGAAAAGGTAGTTACGGTCGTGCTTCTCGTTTCGGCTTCGGAGGCACTACCATGCCTCCAGAAATAAAATAAAATATTTTATACGTAAAATTGTATAAAATATTTTATTTATTGTACCTATAAGTAAACGTATTATTTTGCAGAACCGAAATATTTTGTTGCATGTAAAATTTGTCACATCGAAAACAAAATTCATATAAGTATTTATCACTAGCTGTACCCGCGTGCGACTTCGTCACCCGTGGAAGAAGTCGGAAATTTATAATAATAATAATAATATATCTTTATTGCAGACACATGATCCATAACAAAAAATTTGCTACAATTTACATAAAATGTAAAATTGTAATAACAATTATGCGTTCAACCAAGCAGGCTTTTTTTTTTGCGGATTGTTTGATCTAGTAATGTTTGTATGTAATGATGACTTAATGAGGTACGGTCACAGAAGTACCTATTGAAGAAAAGAAACACAAGATAGTATATAATATAAAAATGAGACAAATAAAAGAAGCCACATTGGCTAACTTCTAGTACATTTTGGTTCGAACCAACCTATTTTTCAAAAAAGAGAAGTAAAACGGCTAGATAATAGTACATTATGATATGAGTGCGGTAAGTTGAGAATTACAGCCGAGGCGATATTGCTAGCCCGAGCCGTAGGTGAGGGCTACAAGAAAGCAGAGGCTGCAATTATCAAAGCGCACGTATGTCATACGACGTTTTATAACACATTTGCGAGGAAATAAATAAAACTGACTTGACAACATTTTCAAATAAAAACAATACAGCGAAAATTTTACTGGAATAATTTTTACTGGTTGTCAAATTAGCGATGCGCGCGCATCAGCGCTTTTTTTTTAAGGCAAAGGCACAAAACAGCCAGTATTATAATAAAATAAATTAATATTTTTGTGTTTTGTTACATTTAAATGGTTGTAATTTATGGTCAATATTAATTAAATTAAAGAATTAAATGTTTTTTTATTATATTTTATCTCCCAAAGTTAATTTTATTCATAAAATGTTGACCACTTTTCTGACATAAAAACTCTTTGCTAAGATTTTAAAAAAGTATCGTTCGTTTTAAACGGAGAACATTGATAAACCTTCCTTTTTTAATTACATTACCGCACTCGTGCATTTTACATTACATCACCGCACTAGTGCGTAATGAGATACAATACGATATTGAAATTGGTGCAATAATAGACCCTTTACGAGCAAATGTGTTATAAATATTATAATGTTAAAACTACTTTAACTTTTCATTGTTAATAAACTATATCTTAAAAAGTTTTGAAGTTCTGAAGGACTCAAAGTAGCTTCACATAAAACCAGTTGTCTATCTTTGCCTAATTTTATCATATCAGTAACAGAATCAATCATGAAATATTAGAAAGAAAGGCACTCGTATTAATATAATATAATTCATTAATCACAGGTGAAGTCCCGTTAGTAAAGTACAAGTTGGCAGTCGAAATAAAGTAATTCCATGGACTCATGGAAATAATATAAATATAGGGGTTCCCCCATTTTAAAATGGACATTAGTTAGAACATAGGTACCTATAGGATGAATGTGAAACGATCAGTATTGATTAGAAATACGCGACATGAAATAAATGTTGTTAGATTTTTTAATTATTAAAACTGGCGAATTTAAGTAATGTTAGTCCTAGTCTAGAAATTAAAGATTGGTCTAACTAATTGATATGAATTGCCTACACGAAAAAGTCACGTAAAAAATTGTTTAGAACAATTTGAACTGTTTGTTATATTTTTATCTGAACCAAACACATATAATAATAATATGTGAAAATAGGAGCCACGATCGAGAAGTCGTTTTCCCCGAAAAAAGACTTCAGATCTAAACATATGGCTAGCCAAGGTCTGCGTTATAAATAAAGTAATACGTTCTTATAAATAAATTTACGAATGTCTATAGTAGACCTTGGCAAGCCATATATTTAGATCTGAAGTCTTTTTTCGGGGAAAACGACTTCTCGATCGTGGCTCCTATTTTCACATAATTATTATATGTGTTTTGTTCAGATATCATTACTTTTTGTGAATAAATTTATTACTATTCAAAGGCATATAGGTTAGGTACCTACTATAATTATAATAGTTACCCACCTATTTATTTTCCTAATAAGGTAGTACCTTGACCCATGTGCCGGGAGATTAAAGTGTTTTGCGACAATTTGCTTGCATTCATCTGGGCTGTTGTAATTAATTTTTAAATTATTGAACGATAAAAACAACATTTCATCATGAAATGAAAATATCCTGCAAAAATTTGCAAGGCAATTGCTCTCATAATTAGCAAGGCGCTAAATTTACCTCAAAAAAACAAATAATTTGAAAATTAAATGAAAATCTTATAAATTTACTGTTTTCTGATTTTTTCCTTTGTATACACACAATTACCTAGCTGGATGCCAAATTTGAACTTTCTAAGTCATCTGGAAGTGGGTTAGGTTTTACGTCTATATGTCAGTCAATCAGTGATAAAATATACGATTTTTGAACGTTAATATCTAAATAACCGTTTAAGCTGTGTTTATGAAATTTGAGGTACTTCATTAACTCCAGGCTTTCAATACATAAACCAAATTTGGTGTGTTTATATTGATTAGTTTTTTAGCTATGACAAGGTCAAAAGTGGCCCCAAATGGTTCGTGTAAACTTACACACAGTGCTACTCGCCAGTTCGCTGGGCCTGACCGTGGCTTGACACAATTTCGTGTGTCGAGATCTAACCCTGACCAGTAGTAATTTACAAAATAACCAATAATGGTGTAATGAAACTATGTTACAAGGTCAATAAAGCCAAGATGCATACGGTGTTTGTTGATAACTATTTGGTGTATAGTGTTGGTTCCCAGAGCCACCTCGATGCAGGCCACCGACACCTGACCTGTGTGCGTGTGTGCAGTGGCGGTACGCGGACTGGCGCGAGCGGCTGGCGACGGGCGGCGGCGCGCTGGCGGCGTGGTGGTGCGCGCTGGGCGTGGTGGCCGCCGTCACGGTGTACGGCGAGCTCACCTCGCTGTTCGTGCTGCGCCACACCGCCGCGCCCACCACCCCGCACGCGCGCATCCTGCGCCTCTTCGGCGGCGGCGCCGTGCTGTGAGTGCCCCCCCCGCCCCGGCGAGCCGCGCTAGCGAGCCGCGCCGCGAGCCGCGCCTCTGACGCGCGCGTGTGTTACAGGCCGCGCGGCAACCGGTCGCTGCACATGGACGCGCTGGTGCGCGACTCGGCGGCGTTCGGCGCGGCCAGCGTGGCCATCATGTGCTTGCAGCTGCTGTGCGCCGCCCTCGCCGTCTCGCTCGCCAACTGGGCCGCCGCCCGAATGGTACGCTGACCCCACCCCCCCCACCACGTCCCTCACCGAGACGGCCCACTTTCGTGACACGACTGTCGGTCGCAGGTGGCGAGGTTGCGGCTGCGGCTGCTGCGCGCCGTGATATCGCAGGAGATCGCCTTCTTCGATACGAACACGAGCATGAACTTCGCGTCCGCGCTGACCGAGTGAGTGTCTCCCCCGCCCCGCCCCGCCCCCACCCCCGGGGGTGCGGTGCGGGGCAGGCAGTGACGGCGTGGGTGTGTGTGCGTGCGCAGGGACATGGAGAAGCTGCGCGCGGGCGTGGGCGAGCACGTGGTGATGACGTCGTACCTGGCCGGCTCCGTGGTGTGCGGCTGCGCGCTGGCGCTCAGCTACGGCTGGGAGCTGACGCTGGCCGGCATGGCCGTCGTGCCCGTCGCCATACTGGTGGCCGCCGTCGTCGCCAAGGTGAGCGCCGGACCGCGATCGCGCGGCGTCGGTCGCCTTCGTCGGCGGCGCATTTGACTCGCCGATCTCGCTCTTTGCAGTATCAAACGAAGTGCTCCGAGGAGGAAGTGGTGGCGTACAGCGAGGCGGGCCGGATCGCCGAGGAGGTGTTCTCCGCCGTGCGGACGGTGCGTGCGTACGCCGGGGAGCAGGTGGAGGCGGCGAGGTGAGGCGCTTGGTCGAGCGGGCGGGGGGGGGGCGCGGGACGTGCGCTACAGGCGGTGCGCTCGGCAGGTACGCGGCGGCGCTGCGCGGGTCGGCGGCGGCGGCGCGGCGGCGCGGCGCGTGGGCGGGCGCGGGCGCGGGGCTGGGCTGGCTGCTCACCTACAGCCTCAACGCCGTGGTGTTCGCGTACGGCGCGCGCCTCGTCGTGCGCGACCGCGTGCAGCCGCCCGAGCTGCAGGCCTACCACCCCGGCGTCATGGTCACCGTGAGTATTACCCTCCCCACCGACACCCCGCCGCCCCCCTCCGGGCATCGATCGTGATGCGTCGTGTTGCAGGTGCTGTTCTGCTCGTTCATGGCGGCCCAGAACATAGCGATGTGCCAGCCGCACCTGGAGGTGTTCTCCCACGCGCGCGGCGCCGCGCGGTCGCTGTTCCGGCTGCTGGAGCGCTCGTCCCGCATCGACGCGCTGCGCTCCCGCGGCCCCGCGCCGCGCCCGGCCGGGGACGTGACGTTCGAGGCCGTGCACTTCAGCTACCCGGCGCGGCCCGACGTGAAGGTGCTGCGCGGCCTGTCGCTGCGCGTGGGCGCCGGCGAGACGGTGGCGCTCGTGGGCGGCTCGGGCTGCGGCAAGTCCACGGTGCTGCAGCTGCTGCAGCGGCTGTACGAGCCGGACGCGGGCTGCGTGCGCGTCGGCGACCACCGCCTGGCCGACCTGCACCTGCACCACTACCGCGCCAGCATAGGCGTGGTGGGCCAGGAGCCGGTGCTGTTCAGCGGCACCGTCCGCGACAACATCACGCTGGGCATGCGCGACGTCAGCGAGGAGCGCCTCGTGGCCGCCGCCCGCACCGCGCACGCGCACCGCTTCATCTCCAAGCTGCCGAACGTGAGTATAGCGTGGCGCCGGGGCGGGGACAGGCGGGGACAGGCGGGGACAGGCGGGGACAGGCCAGGGGCGCGGCACTGACGCGCGCGGGCCTCGCTTGCAGGGGTACGACACGCCGGTGGGCGAGCGCGGCGCGGCGCTGTCGGGCGGGCAGAAGCAGCGCGTGGCCATCGCGCGTGCCGTGCTGCGCGACCCGGCGCTGCTGCTGCTGGACGAGCCCACGTCGGCGCTGGACCCGGCCGCCGAGCGCCGCGTGCAGCGCGCGCTGGACGCCGCCTGCCGCGGGCGCACCACGCTCGTGGTGTCGCACCGCCTCGCCACCATCGCCAACGCCACGCGCATCGTGGTCATGGAGCGCGGCGCCGTGCTGGAGCAGGGCGAGCACGCGGAGCTGCTGGCGCGCCGCGGCCGCTACTGGGCGCTGCTGCAGCACGACCTCACGCACCGGTGGGTCCCCGCCCTAACGCCCCGAGCGCAGCTGCACCGCCACCTGATCCTGAACCATGACGTCATGTTCGCAGAAGTATCGCAGACACGCTGACGGAGACGGAGAGCCGAGACAACGACGACGACGACGACGACGACGAGCCCCCCGAGCCGGCCGCGGAAAAGCCTCTCGATAGGTCGATAGGTCGCAGATCAACCAACATCAGAAGTGAGCAATCGATGCCTTCTCTCTCTTAGTCACACGAAGGTAATGTGCAGCGTCCTCGTGCGGAGCTCAAGTCGATGTGGCACGTTGCAGGCTCCGTGCGGGCGCCGTGGCGCGGCAGCATGCGCGTGGCGCCGCCGCCCGCCCCGCTCGAGCGGCCCGGCGGGGAGGAGGAGGAGGGGGAGGAGGAGGAGGAGGCACCCGTGGCGGACGCGCGCGCGCTGGCGCGGTTGCACCGCCCCGAGTGGGGGCTGCTGGCGGCCGGAGGACTCGCCTCTTTCACCGTGGGCGCCACCATGCCCGCCTTCGCCTTCCTCTTCTCCAGGCTGTACGGGGTGAGTGGGGGCGCCGGGGGAGGGGCGCGGGGGTGGGGCGTGGCGGAGAGTGCATGTGCGCGGTGTGTGCAGATGTTCTCGTGGAGCGACGGCGCGGCGGTGGAGGCGGCGGCGACGCGCTACGCGGCGCTGTTCCTGGGCGTGGCGGCGCTGTGCGGCCTCGTCACCTTCCTGCAGACCTGGCTCTTCAACCTGGCCGGCTCGCGGCTCACGGACCGCCTGCGCGAGCTCACCTTCCGCAACTTCCTGGCGCAGGTGCGTACGCCCGAGCCCTACCTGGGGTGGTAGGCCCCGCGCCCCCTGACCCCCGACCTGCCCCTACAGGAGCAGGCGTGGTTCGACGCGGCGCGGAACTCGACGGGGGCGCTGTGCGCGCGGCTCGCCAACGACTGCGCGGCCGTGCAGGGCGCCACTGGCACGCGGCTCGGCGCCGTGCTGCAGGGCGTCAGCACGATGGTGCTGGGCGTGGGGCTAGCCATGGCCTACTCCTGGAAGATGACGCTCGTCAGCCTGCTGAGCGTGCCGTGCGTGATGGGCGGCATCTACCTGGAGGGCTGGGTGGTGCGGCGCACGGAGGCGCGCGAGCGGGCCGCGCTGGAGCGCGCCTCGCGCCTCGCCACCGAGGCCGTGCTCAACGTGCGCACCGTGCAGAGCCTGGCCGTGGAGGAGGCGCTGCTGGCGCGCTACGCGGCGGCGCTGCGCGAGGCGGCGGCGCGTGCGGCCGGCGCGCGGCGCGTGCGCGGGCCCGTGTACGGCCTGTGCCTGTGCGCGCCCACGCTGGGCTACGCCGTGTCGCTGGCCTACGGCGGCTACCTCGTCGCGCGCGACGGCCTGCCCTACGAGTCCGCCATCCTGTGAGTGGCCTCCGCCCCGCCCGCGCCCCGCTCCCCGCCCCGCCCGCAGCTAACCGTCCTCTCGTCCGCTCGGCAGCGTGTCGGAGGCGCTCATCTACGGCGCGTGGATGCTGGCGGAGGCGCTGTCGTTCGCGCCGTCGTTTGCGGCCGCGCGCCGCTCCGCCGCCCGCATCCTGGCGGCGCTGGCGAGGCGGCCCGCCGTGCGCAGCGAGCCCGGCGCCGCCGCCTGCCCCGCCGACTGGGTGGCCGACGGCGAGGTGTCCTTCGAGAACGTGGAGTTCCGGTACGGCGGGCGAAGCGACGCGGCCGTACTGCGCGGCCTCTCGCTGCGGCTGCGCGCCGGCCGCTCGCTGGCGCTGGTGGGGCCGAGCGGCTGCGGCAAGTCCACGCTGCTGCAGCTACTGCTGCGCAACTACGACGCGCAGGCCGGCTCCGTGGTACGTGTGGTGTGGTGGGGTGTGGTGGGGTGCGGGGTGCGGGACGCGGTGTGAGCGCGGGCGTGTGTTGCAGCGCGTGGACGGGCGCGACGCGCGGCGCGAGGTGCCGCTGGCGCGGCTGCGCGCGCAGCTGGGGCTGGTGGCGCAGGAGCCGGCGCTGTTCGCGCGCTCGCTGCGCGACAACATCGCGTACGGCGACAACTCGCGTACCGTGCCCATGGCGGAGGTGGAGGCGGCCGCGCGGCGCGCCGACGTGCACGCGTTCATCGCCGCGCTGCCGCAGGGCTACGACACGCCCGCGGGCCGCAGCGGCGCGGCGCTCTCCGGCGGCCAGAAGCAGCGCGTGGCCATCGCGCGCGCGCTCGTGCGCGACCCGCGCGTGCTGCTGCTCGACGAGGCCACCTCCGCGCTCGACGCCACCAGCGAGAAGGTACCTCTCCCCCTCCCCACCCCTCACCACCTCCGCAACAGCCCACTGCAGCCGTGCGTGCGTGTCCACAGGCGGTGCAGGCGGCGCTGGAGGAGGCGGCGCGCGGCCGCTCCACCATCATGATCGCGCACCGGCTCGCCACCGTGCGCCACGCGGACACCATCGCCGTCGTCGACAAAGGTAACGTGGGCTCGGCGCCCCCGCCCCCTGCCCCGGCGCCCCCCTGCCCCGGCGCCCCCGTGTCTAGCGCCGCGTGTTGCAGGCGCGGTGGCGGAGAGCGGCTCGCACGCGGAGCTGGTGGCGCGGCGCGGGCTGTACTGGCGCCTGCTGCAGCAGCAGGGCGCCGCCTAGCGCAGCGCGACGCCCCTCGTCCGACCGAAGCCCGAGTGTACGATGATACAACTCGACTATCACGTACTGTTACGTACATGTTACAGAGCGATAGGACGCTGCGTGTACGTAGAGCGTACGTACGTACGTAGAATACGGTTTCGAGAGAAGACTAAACTTGTGTTCATTACTGCAGAATATTTTAGTATACCTAGTAGTAAGTATAGAACGACTCAAATAGCAAATTAAGTTGAACGAGACATGTGAGACAACGACTGTGATTCCATTAGATTTGTAATTAAGCAAGTAGCTCGTATTTATATGTAAGTAGGCGCCTCCATCGCCAGACGAGCGGGACCCGAGCTGCAGAATGTGCGGCTAGCACTCGTTGCTTTCGTTCGTCTCGTTGCTTTTCAGTCAGGTTCAAACCATGTATTCATTGAGAAACATTTGTTTACAAACAATGTTTCAGAAACAAACTTTACGTGTTTGTGAAACCAATAAATGTTTCTGAAACATATTCATTTGTTTCGGTAAACACTAGGTACGTGTTTCTCAGCATGTTTCTACGCTCCCCGTTCGGGATGGAGAGCACAGAAACAAATCAGTTTCACAACAGATGCATATGAGTGTGGATGCGCATTAAATTGTTTCATAAACATGGAGATAGTGTGGAGCGACGGATTTCTATTAAATAAATAGAAATTTTGAAGTGAAGCGCATTTTTTGTGATTAATCTTCGGCCCATTATAAAGATATATAAAAAAAATGACGCGTGGGACGAATTTTCTAATGATAAAAGAATCTCTCTCTATAACCTCGGGTAGTTTTTATCCTCCGTGCCTCGGGCGACATATTGTAAACAACTGATGATGTGAACGGCAGAGTTTCTGAAACATTGTTTCTGTAAACATCTACGTGATGTTTCTGAAACAATGTATCCGAAACATTGTTTCTCAATGAATACATGGCTTTAACGTGACGTTAACTTTCATAAACATTGTGATAATGGTAGGTAGGTAGGTTATTTAAATACATCGATGGAGGTTCAATTACGCCAAAAATATTAAACCGGTTTAGTCGAAATTCGGTAGCTACGCTACGGATAAATCGGGCCGGAATATGAATACCGGACCGGACCGGAATATGGATACCGGACCGAACGGCGGATACCGGGATCGGCCGCGCGGCGGTACCGGACCGATCGGCGGATACCTAGCCAAATTAATTTTAAAATTTACATGGCGAATGAACATGACACCTGGCTGCCACTTGGCTCGGCACTTGCTGCGTCCCCCGCCCCCCGCGCGGCGACCTCCGTGTATCTTCTTCCTCTAATTGCGGAGCCTTCATTACCAAGTATTGCAGGACCTCTTCTCTATCAACATTATCCAATACCACGCTTTTCTTTGCACAAACGTCATACGAGCCAGGTGTCATGTTCATTCGCCCGAGTAGTAAGTAGGTACACATTCGTACATTAATAATTTTAGTGTATTATGTATTTATTGTTGTCCAAAATAAATATATGAGAAAGTTTGTAAGTATTTTTTATTCTTACGTCTTGCCTTGCTTTCAACTTCTACAGGGTGTTCCATAAATAATTAATGGATAATCTGGCAGATTCTTTTGCTACGTGAGCCCAGACGCGCACGTCATTGGTTTAAGTGTTTCTGAATGATACGCCTTGCCCTTGCCTACGTGCTACTCAATTTATGATTGGCTATTGCTGGTTTTAATCTATAAAGGCCTTAAAAAACCAAAATAGCAAATATCTGTTTTTAATGCCTGACTTTGAGCATCTCTAGTGAAAAATAAAGCATAATGGTGAACTGGGTGACCATTTTTAAAATATGCGTCAAGCGAGGTCCCCGGGCTCTACCCGTACCTTCTTCTTATCGTGTCACTAATTCCTTCGAACCAGTGTGGTAAAAGGATTTCAAGTGCGCCTCGAAGAGGCTCCTTTCGTGTACTCGATACATGTTTTCGAACTGTAGGTTCTACGACATGCCGGTTTCCTCACGATGTTTTCCTTCACCGTTGCGTTCAATATCAAATTAAACAAATGGATTAAAAAAATATAGCGTTTCACTATTCTTGTCAAGTTATAGTTAGCTCAGAGCATAGTATAATCAGCCTATGTCGTTCCCACTGCTGGGACTCACCTACTTTTTTTCAGCTCACTGACATGCCTACACCGTTGTGTGAAGCTCGTAGATTTTTCAACTATAAAAAAATTATAATTTACGCATGACTGCCACACGAATCGGAACCTGCGACCTTCGGATCGCAAGGTGATGCCTCATCCACTCGACCGCCATTTTCTTCTACTGCAGAAGAAAATGGCGGAGTAGCTATCTGTAACAGTTAGCTCGGGTAGGTGCATGTCCAAATTGAGTCATAAACAAACTTAAAGTTTATAAAGACAGCAAACCCGACTGCGAAAATACTATGCATTCATTACCAATTCATTATTCCAAATTAAGTTTAAATATAAGACTTATGCTTGCTTATGTATATATATTTTTGTATCTCCTTTTAATCTCCTTCATATTGATACCCTACTCGATAGGTTTGGTTAACAAAAATATATAAATGAATTACTATTTAGCGCCAAAAATCCGCCTTAAATAAATCCGCCTTAAATTAATATATATAGAGAATTATAATATATATGTGCAGTTTTTAAACCTAAACTTTTGAGATTAATGATGCTGGCGATTTTAGAGTATGTGTTTTGAATTTTGAAAGTACAGTGTCTAGGGCTGAAAATGTTCGCACGGCGAGTTCAGGTTCAAAAAGTCTTTGGAAAAGCACACAGCACTGCTATGAACCCGCGACACTTCACTCGTATTAAAATGTTGAGATGCAGATTAGGCACGGCCAAAAATGGAGGGAATATCGACGGATTTTGAGTAGAACCTCCACACGCAACCGATCACAATGACTCCCGCCAATGCACTCTTGAGCCTCGAGCTCTTCACATTCGGGCAGGCGGTGATTTACCAAACTACCCTCAAAATAACAATAGAAACGCAACAATATAAATTTATAACAATTATATTGAGACGAATCTAACGATACCTTAATTGTCCAAATCCATCTAGCCGTTTGGAAGATATGATGTAACAAATAAATTTACATACATACAAAATATGCGCGCAAAACATAACCCTTCCTTGGCAGTCGGGTAAAAATAAGTTTTATTTGTGAGTTTATAGTTATTTGTACACCAAGGGCCTAAAGCAAGCCTTTCCATACGAGACTTTTAAGAGCCCGAGCCGAAGACGAGGACGGATATTTTATTCGAGGATAAAACGGACTTCAGGAACGAGGTACTTATTCATTTATTTATTGGAGAACCAACAGCTTCTTACAAAAGGTAGACTTTAGAGAGCCAATTACAGGCTCCCGCGGTAAATATAGGTACATAAGGGTGGAGCGATTATTCTTACACGAATTTCTATAGGTATATATATACGGTTAGTTTTTGTTTATGCGTAAGCCAAGACCCGTTAATTTTTATTCTAATCACGAAATCATAATAATAAATAGGTAATTTTTTTAGAAATTCGTTAACAACTTTAACAGGGGTTTGTTTATTTTTTTTTATTTGGTTTTCGATTCTGAGCAAACTAATTTCAGATTTCGCATAAACAAATACTAATGTTGTATAGATATAAGGTACATACACTAAAATAATTCATTAGTTATAAATAATATTCTTACATTAAAATTCTATAAAAGTAAACTAATGGAAAAAAATATTTAATCTAAATTAATATTAGAGGAACTTATAGTTAATATAATCATTTAGTGATATTTAATCCTTCTCAAACACGCATATTATTTGATGATGGAGGATATTTAATCCTTCTCAAACACACATATTATTTGATGATGGAGGATATTTAATCCTTCTCAAACACGCATATTATTTGATGATGGAGGATATTTAATCCTTCTCAAACACACATATTATTTGATGATGGAGGATATTTAATCCTTCTCAAACACGCATATTATTTGATGATGGAGGATATTTAATCCTTCTCAAACACACATATTATTTCTTACAAATTTATTAATTTCAAATAAATACAAAAACGAGAGTGATAGCAGTTTATTTTTTACTGAAATTTTAAAACTATCTGGAAACACGCCATTTTCCAGAGACTTTAATATGTATGTGAGAGGCTCAATCAAATGACAAATAATTTATTTAAGAAGTTTAGTAGTAATCTCATCATACCCAGCAGAGGTTGTATTGCGAAGGTTCAGTGTTATTTTAAATGTTTGGGTTCAAAGAAAATTGAGTTTCTTATAATCTTTTTGTGTTAACATTAACGTTAGTGTCAATGTAATACTCACATGCGCATCGCGCGTCAGGCGGGGGCGGGGAGCGCGGCCTCCTCGTCCTCGTCCTCGGCGATGGCGGCCAGCAGCAGCGCCTGCGCCGGCGCCAACACCGCGCCCGCCAGCCGCGCCAGCGCCGCGCCGCCGCACGCGCCCCGCGCCGCGCCCGCCGCGCCCCGCGGCAGCGCGCACAGCGCCACGCAGTGCGCCTCGCCCGCGCGCAGCAGCCCGCAGCGCCCGTAGCCCCAGCACGCGGCCGCGCTCAGCGCCAGCCAGCACCACTCTGCGCACAGCCGCCGCTACAGCACACCGCGCCCCGCCCCGCCCCGCAACCCAGCCCCGCCCGCAGCACGCACTCACCCAGCAGCAGAAGCGCGAGCATGTCCCGCAGGCGCACGGAGCCGCGCGGCGCCAGCGCCTCGCACCACTGCATGTACAGCAGCGCCAGGGCACAGGCGCGCGCCGCCCACCCCGCTCGCCGCCCGCCGCGCGCGCGCGCCACGCCTGCGCCCGCACCCCACGCGCCCAGCGCCGCCGCGCACGCCGCCGCCACCGCGCTCGGCGCCTCCACCGCGCCGCGCCCGCACTGCCACACCGCACGCATCGCTAGCACACCGCCGTCACCCCGCCACCCCGCCCACCGCACCGCCAGCACTCACCAGCAGCAGCATGGCGGCCGGCGTGGTCACCAGCGAGGCGAGGTAGAGCGCGGCGACAACGGGCGCCGCCTGCGCGTGCCCGCACAGCGCCAGCGACAGCCACCCGCAGCCGCCGCCCACCGACGACTCGACCAGCCTGCGGACACAGCGCCGCGTGAGGCACCGCGCCGCCACCCGGAGCGGGGTCGGGCGCGTCACGCGTCACGCACCCCTGCACAAGGGAGCGGTGCACGCGGAGCTGGAGCGCGGCGGCGGCCAGCAGCGCGGCGAGCGCGGGCGCCACGAGCGCGGCGTGCGCCAGCGCCACCAGCACGGTGCGCGCGCGCGCCGCCGCGCCCGCGCCGCGCCGCCCCGCACTGTAGTAGACGTAGCCGAGAGGCAGGTAGCGCACGTACTGCGCCCGCAGCACGCCTGCAACACACGCGACTTCATCGTCGTTACGTAGCGTAGTATAACGCAGTGTAGTACCGTGAGGCCAACAACTAATTGGTCATTGACCATGTTTATCAGACAATAGGTAAATGTCGAACCTTTTACGCTTTTGGCTCAGATATTTTGGGAAACGAAACAGTGAGACGAAAACAAAGTAAATCGGTTGGCGAATTTCTCCGAAAAAATAAATTATAATAATTAGTTCCTACAACATGAAAAAGCAATAATATTATCTAAGAAAACGTGTGGAGAATCAAGAACCAAAAAAAGCTGTAAAGAATATATGCCACAATCTTAATTCTAGCGGTAGCTTGTAATGATTATAAAATATATATTTTTGGCATATCAATGTGTTTTTGCTGTTTGTATTTGTATTTGTTTTAAACACTGAGTTCGATCATTTGTATCCAACTCAGTGGTTTTAAAGGTGTTTTATCTGGTTATAATGAAGGGCTATGTAGGTGATGAGTTGGGGTCTGTCATTGTCTGCTTACTGCTACATCATCTAGGAATTCCAGAAAATCGTATTTTAACTTCATATGGTTATGGATAGGGAAGTAAAGTGCTGCCAGTATGAGTGCTTAAAAATTTACCTACGAAAAACTGCTCTAAAAAATATTTTAAGTAGGTATCTAGTTAAAAGGTATGTAAATATGTATAACTTTTTAGTATGTACTGGCATCGCTGGTTTTGATTTGTTTAGATGACCATGACAGATCATTAAATTAGGGAATTTCTAAGTGCTATGAGGTGGGGTTATGGAATTCTAATTATAAGGAATTCTTTAGGCATAAGATAATTTCTTATCGTTGGTGCAATGAATCTGGATTGTAAAGATCTCCCTAGCAAGTAAAATAATTGCTTAGGAATTTGTAAAGATTGGTGCAAGGGGACATGAGTAGGTTGAACTAAATAAACACCAGTTTATGAGTTAGAAATATTACCTAAATCATCTTTAGTCACAAATAATCAAGTGTGGCACTTTATTCCCATCAAGTAACAACGAGTAACAGTGTTACTTGTTGGGAAAAAAAACCCTAAGAGTAAAACTGTTAATTGTTTAGGTGTAAGAACCTGCCACCTTTTCCGGCCGGGTTTTAGTTTTCTCCTAAATTCAATGTGAGTGAGTAAAAAGAGAGACCGAAAATACCACCGCAAGTAAAGATTGAATTTCTTAGTAAGTAGGTACTGTCAATTTGCTATTCTATGTTTATTTTGAGGGTGGAACCTGCTACTCGGGCGAATGAACCACACCAATGAACACATGACACTGGCTGACACGTGGCTCGGAACTTGATGCGACCCCCGCTGCCCCACGCGGCGCTCTCCATGTTTCTTATTCCTATAATTACGAAGCCTTATCATTACTTATCACTACCAAGTATTACAGGACCTCTTCTCTATCAAGATTATCCAATTCCACGCTGTACTTCGCACAAATGGTCATTCGAGCCAGGTGTCAAGTTCATTTGCCTGAGTAGTACAATGTTATTAAAAATAAACATTTCTTCCACAGTGGACGAAGTCGCACATGGGAAACTACATGTGCATAAAAAATATTACCTACTGAATATACTATTGATGTGAAAGAAGAGTACCATTATGTCAGGATGGCCTCATTGTTAACGTGCAATGTGTTCTAGGTATGATCTAGTTGACTAGACTACACTAGAATGGGGCAGTGGGAGGAGGCGAGCATGCAGTAGTTGCCTCCGGCGGCGCCCGCGCGCGGCGCCAGCACGCCCAGCGCCACCGCGCCCAGCACGCCGCCCACCAGCCAGCGCCGGCGCGCCGCCGCCCGCCAGCCGCCCGCGCCGCGCGCCATCACACCACCACACCACACACCACCACCAACCGACAACTTCACATTCACTGTTTCCAGTTGATTGATAAATCAATCAAATTATCTTTACCGCTAGGAGGCTGGAAGGTGAATGTTTGCCTTGCCTTGCACCTAAGTGCACGTAGGTTTGGATAAAAATATATTATTTAGGTATTGGTCTGCAGAAAAAAATCCCGCAAAATACCTACCTACATAATATTCACAATAATATTTCACAAATAAGTACACAGAGTTGAAGATATTACAATCAAAGAGAATATAACCACTACGTTTAATTACAATCAAATAAATTCACAGATTAGTCAGAGTACTACCAAAGAATAAATAAATAATAATATTGTACTACGTACAGATGGTCGGCTCCCCTCCAGGTGAACCACAGATTAGTCAGAGTACTACGTAAATAAATTGTAAACCTACTAGTTCGGTGCTATGCTACTCAAAGAGCTTTTATACGTAGATATAATACAAGCAAAGAATTTGTATACTATGAGTATAGAAGCTCTTTGAATACAAGTTCTTTGGTGCTACTAGCAAAGAGAATATAACCACTACGTGCTACTAGTATCAGTTTAGAAGCTCTTCTCTTTGATTACTTAGGTACTTAATTCAAGCAAGTTGAACCTTCTTGCTAAAGAAATTCTAGGCTGTTTGTCTACTTCTACGTCGTGTCTTCTACTTGTCTTGGGAGGCCCCGAGGCAGTAATGTAAGACGTGATAATGCACAACATGAGAATGCCCGACACGAGAATGTACAGCAGGGAAATGGAACCCATGACATCCCAGGACTCCTCGTGACGTTTCCAAAAATTTGACACTTTTCAAGGTAATTGCCCCTAACGTGGTATCGACACGTGATGGACTGAATGCCATGATTGTGATATGACTAGGTATACAAAATATATTATAATACGTTAATAATTTCAATTATTTTATATTCACGTAGGTGCAAAGCTTATGAAATGAGTAGGTACCTGAGTAATAAATAAAAAGTAACTACCTACCTACTAGAAAATCTATAATATTTCTGTAGGATTTCAGACTAAGGATTTGTTGAATACATCTCTGTAGTGAATTTTGCTGTGAAGCATATCATTCTCATTCATTTCAAGCTTCATCGGTGGGATCAGAGCGGCTGCGACACATCTGAAATACAAGAATGCAGACGTTTACTGTAGATACCATACTGTCCACACTTACCGGACCCAATGACTGAAAAGTAATCAAGTCAATAGTCGGGCATAAGGTGCATATTCCCCTCCATGAACATAACATAACCCGCTAGTGGTCTTCATACCTATGTAAAATTGATTTATAACTCTGTGGATAACGCAGTGGGCTATAATATAGTTAATGTAAGATGTTATAATTATTAAGAAAAATGTATATTATAGTTGTTTGTTGTCTCAAATAAATAAAATAAAAAAACATGTTGAAGTTCTCGTCTGAAAGCGAGGGTCGTTTTGGTGTTAAAATGTCTTTACCCGTGGAAAAAAGACGTTCAACTGCAGCGCTTGAGGGTTTAACAGTATTGTATTTCATTAATAGATTTATGAATATATTTTCCACGAGGAATGTAGCATCGTTGAACGAGTCTTTTGACTTCATGTCTAGCCACATTTTAACGAGACTTTGCACTTTACTCTTTAAAGAGTTGGAGCCCTTTGGTTTTTCTATAGATATTTTTATACCGTGCGGAAACTATTATTAGGTATTGGATTAACGATTAACGGACTTCTGCAGAATTAACGGAAGTTAACGTGTCCGTTAACATTTTTAAAAGTTACCTTAAAAGTTAATCTGTTAATCAAAATGTTAACGGATTAACGAGTTAATGCCCAGCCCAGCTATGGTATGGATGGGTCTAACGCTATTGGAACACTTTTTCGATTACTTGGATGACGTAACTTTTTCAGTTATTTTGATTTCAAAACCAAATCACTGTACCGATTTTCATGAAATTTCTATAGGACCAATATGAAAGTATATTCTCTCAAACTTTTTTTTATTCGGTTAATAAACAACAAAGTTATGGGGTAACAAACATAAAAAAACAGCCGAATTGATAACCTCCTCCTATTTTGAAGTCAGTTGAAAAAGTGGTGCTAGAAGATGCCATCCGTCAGCGCGGATGATCCGTAACGGATGCCAGCGACTGACGTTCACGATAGACAAAAAGGGGTCTTCTTAAAATTCTGTCAGAAAATTACCTGCTTTCAGCATTTAAGAAATTGAAAGTGGAACACGCATGCTCCGTCGGCAAGATCTCAATGTTGAGCTTGTTTGCCCGCGCCGCCGCGTACACTGCATCGAACTTGGTCCTGTCATTGCGCTCCAATCCGATCACCTAACATATTTAATAACATTAAAAAATTACAGTTACCTATAATATATTATATATAATCAAGGCTTTACAAAAACATACCAAATAGTGCAGTCTTATTAGGGGCTCAACTCGGAATGAGATAATAAGCTGTAACTCATGTACACCTTCATTTTGGTGTTCCCAAAAGTCACCTTTAATATCGTGTCTAAGTTATTTCAGGTTAAAGGTCACGGTCATCGGTATTTCACGATTATTTAGTATTTATTTATTTACTTTAAAAAAACGGTTAAACAACCAACCCATTATTTTAATAAAATTATCTCAGTTTCTATAGCTAAAAAATGTAAGATCATTATATTTTCGACAAATTCTATCGCAAACATTTTAAAATAACTAAACTGTTGTTGCAATAGAGGGCGGAGAGCGAAATACCACTGACTGATTTACTCATCACGATATATCCTGAAAAGACTTAGTCCTGACTGACTAACTGACAGACTAGAAATTTCAAGAGTGCGTTTGTCAAGAAGAATAAGCGCGTACCAACATAGGAAGGAATTTGTTAATTCGCAACGCAAAAAAAGTTGTGAGGGTCAGCTGACCCTCACAACAGAATAGGTTATTAAGTAACTTAACTTAACTGACTTAACTAGCTAGTTAAGTTACTTAATAACCTACATTAAAAGAGGACCAACCGAATATAGATAAATAAAAACAAAACAAAATTAGGGAGTGAACCATCTCACTCACCAGCAGGTCAATTCTGGGTTCCAGCAGTCTGAACAGGCCAAGTGTATCTGCTGTTATCGAATCTGATTCCTGCACCTGCCACGACAGCACGGTTCTGTAATGGTATATCATTACAACTATAATACTAATGCAATACAATTTGATGACTTCATTACTTTCATATCACCATTGCGTAACAGGGAGCTACCTGGGAAATATCGCCATAGGACCGAGCACAGTGAGGCCATTGTTGAGACGAAATCCATACTGCAAGAATAATCGTTAATAAGAAAATAGGCAGTCACCAACTAAACTTAAAATGAGCACACATCCTTCCTTAACAAGACTTCATAAGATCATTCATAAGACGAGCTGAATTAATAAAACGAGGGAAGACAGTTGCAGGCACTTAACGCACGGAGAATACTGAAGTTGGCTACCGGTTTTGTCGACAACTCCTCATAACACAATATCTTGTCAATAGGTAGGTAGGTACCTACTTCTATAATTTTTATCGCAGCTCGTTGAGCTTGCCATTGTATAATAGCTACCTATCGTTGATTCGTGGTCTATGTATTTCGTGTAGAGTGCGCCGTCGTCACGCGTCTGCTTATAACCCTTGCTCTAGTTTAAAGTTAGGCCTCGCCCCCGGCAACCCCCCACAGCCCCCGGTCCAAAGCCTGGCGCGGCGACGACGCTCAGCTGTTGGTTGTGGATCGCCTGGAAGCAAGCTCTCACCGTGGCATACGCGTCAATCATGAGTCCCATGTCTTGCTCCTGGTTGATAACACGGACGGTGGTCTTGCCTTCGCCTTCATAGGCTGCCTTGTGCCGCATTGAACTTTACATAAAAAGTTATTTTATTATCAAATATTGTTATATAGGATGATTTATTTTTATTTGATTTTATTTGAAACATTTTAAGGAAATTAACAGTTTACTATGAGTTATCTTGAATAGAATGAAGATTCCTGCATTCAAAGATTTAAAAAAATATTTTCATACTATTATATTTACTCAGTTATATGGTATTTACTCAGTTTGTGTCTTGAAATCAAATTAGATTTATTTGCCTGAAGTATGGACATTGCAAGGTCTCATAACAGTATGGTATGACAAATTTCTTTAAATGCAGTATCTATAGAGGTGTTAATTTCAAAAATAAAAGTAAGTAGGTAAATAAAAATAAGTAGGTAAATAAAAGTAACTGATCGCCACCGCGGACGCCAGCTGAACGCGTTGATTTGGTCAAGGCTTAACTCCTTTGATTGCTAAAATGTCCAAACCATAGGAAACATTCTTTAAAGGTAATCCTAGAATCCGAATTCCATACAAATTGATTCGGACAAATACTCAAAAAGTACGCCGTATTATAAATAGTAAATTCTTTGCACTATTCGTTACGTCCACGTTTTTTCATTTCGTCAACAAACGAAAATTAAGGTGTCATACTTTAATTTAGATTTTATACGTGTTTTAAAATTTACCCTACTAACTTAAAAACACGTATAAAATCTAAATTAAAGTAACTAATGAAACCTTCCACTTTTTTTGTAGACGAAATCAAAAAACATGGACGAAACGAATAGTGTGAAGAAATTACTATTAATAATACGGCGTACTTATGAGTATTTGTGCGAAACATTTTGTATGGAATTCGGATTTGATGATTCCCCTTAATAAAAGAGTATAATATAATCAAAGCAAACATTATAATTCATAGTCCTAGATTAATTTTATTTGTATAATGTCATGTCGTGCATTCAAGCGACTTGCTTTGCTAAATAATGTTGTGATTTTAGTGTAGCTTTGGTTATTTTTATTTAGTGTTTAGAATAAATTCACTGTAGGTCTGTAGGTACAGCTTTAGGAACTAACCTCAACAACGGAATCCTGTTTCGAGAAGATAAAGATTTAACTTGTTTTATTGTTTTAAATAACATTTCTGCTATATTTCTGTGATGTCTTCCTAAAATAAATAATCTATGGTTGGTTGGTTTCTATACACTTGCTATTTCCACACTAAATTCTCTATTATCATATTACTGCCGGTGCTACCAGTACATACTGAAATGTAATGTTTACGTTCCTTTTACCACATTATCTGTCTTTATCTGCAGCAATAAAGTACTAACGTACTTTATTAATGTAGATCGTGATCACCCATTTTGTATGTGCGGACGGCCTGTCTCCAATGGGCCCGGTCTTGGCTGCCTGCACCACATAATAGAATGACGCATAATCTTTAACCTGTTCAGACCTTTTACCACCCGCACCTTTTACGAACCTGGCTCTAGAGAACAGGTTTCATTTATTATATTTTTTTATACCTTTGAATCTGAAGTCTCGGCAATTTTGTTTGTTAATCCAAATTCATCCAAAAATGGGCCTCATCGCTGAAGATGATTTTTCGAATCGGGTCACTTTCCAACTGCTCTAGAGCCCATTCAGCGAACACACGTCGTTGCTTATAGTCGTTTACCTTCAGCTCTCGGGTCAGCTGAATTTTGAACGGGTGCAGGCCCGAATCACGAAGCAATTTTCGCCAGTTTCGAGTACATGTGAGCGACATGGTAGGAATTTATGATTCTACAGACATATTTTAGTTATAAAACTACCGTTCGAGGGTAATATGTTCTGTAATTGATCAAACCCTTATAAAATAAATGATTGAATAAAAAAAAACATTTATTTATAAATTATAGGTATTTAATTGTACCGCAAAATTTTTAAGACCTTTTTTTTATTTATTTTTTCAACGAAGAACGTTATTCTTTGTGATTGGCTCCACCAAAGAGGTTGGATATACTATAATAGAGGCAATCATAGGAAACTTCAAAGTAAGTCACACAAATGTCATGAGGGACTTAATTATCCAACCAAGTGTATTGTAAAAAGGTTCTGTCGCTTTCTATCTACATTGACTATCTTTCAAATATAGTGTCATAAAATGTCATTGTTTTTGTTTATTTTTCAACGGGGTTTTGGATGTTTTATATTGTTTAAAACGTATTGAACTATTGTAAATAGTGATATAAATATGTGAAATGTCGAATTGTGTCCTCGTATTATGCCAGGCCTCCGCAAGTATCATGAAAAATCAAGAGAACCTGAATTTTCACCGGTAAGTATCTATTTGTGTATTTACTCATTAATAACCCATACTAAACACATAATTATTACGTAGATACATTGAATAACGTCCAATAAGTATAGAAATATGAAGAATCGGCGTTTTTCATGCTAAAATCATGAATAAATCGAGGCTATGATATACTAACTAGGGATGTCATAAAACGTAAAAAGATTTGTCGATAAGGCTATGCAGACACGTCGAGTATACCTAGTAAGATTTTTCGAATAAAGTGAGCCATTGAGGAATCCCGTAGCTGACCCATCTCAATTAAACACACTCACACTCTTTGTATTTTGTTCGATTCATATTTTATTTATTAATATTATATATTTGCCGTCCTGCCTACTGTATCATGGTTAAACACAATATCTATGTGTTCAACCATGATAGTGTAATATACAAAAAAGAGAGCTTCAAAATAATCACGGAGAATATTACGTTTACACTATTAATATTTCAGGGTGTCTCTTTGGCGTCCAATAACGATCGGCAAGAGTTAAAATGTTCTTCCGGCTATTCTTCAACTTGAACCAAATGCAATGCTCGTGAAGCTAACGGTCAGTACTGTACTTAAAATTGCGTGTTATAGGTATATTATAATTACATGAACTATAAATTAAAAATATAATGTGTTTCAGGATATCCCTTTCATCAACGTACCTAAGCCAGGACCTTCGGATATTACAGAAATAAGTTCATCAGTGTTTTCAGACGTACCACCGAAGAACACTAGCGTAGAATGTACAGAATGTGCAGTGTGAGATGGTCGATAAAAATCTAGCCTACTCCAGTTTGCTAAAAATGAACTGTTTCAGACAGCGTACGAAAAGCCTTGAAAAAAAAGTACTGCTAAAGTATGCCAAGAAAATATAAGAATTATAAATAAAGTTAAGGAAAATAAATTAATAGAAATATATTTAGCAAAAGAGTCTTCGCCACATGCGTATAGCATTGAGTTAAAAAGATTTGATAAATTAACACTTCTACCATCAATATGTGATCGTCAACGTTATGCTTACCCCAATGACGGGAAAAGTACTCAATACTCAATAAATGTATTGTCTTCACATAGTAAAATACTTACAAAAAACCAACAAGGTGGTAGAATCGCATGTAAGCCCTTTCGGGGCACTAATCTATAGGTAGGGGGCAGGCAGAACAAGGTTTAGCTGAAAAAAGTATTAAGCTCAAGTGTTAACTTTTGTTAAGTATAAATTTTGTAATGTACTCATTTACCTATGTATGTTGTATATTATTTTATCAAATAAAAAAATGTCATCTTAATTCGTGGTTTTTACAAAGTTCAAGGTTCCTTTAATCCAGAGTGAATCTAGATAACGTTATCATAGTCACGGACTTTAAGTTGTTAGGATTGATATATCGATATCGGTATCGGATCATCGAACTCTTAATATCGATATCGATATTTTATGACTTGGACATCTCTGTGGCTCAACGTGTGACAGATGCCCCCTATATTATGACGTACGACAAATGCATGTTTTGTCTCGTTTTATCTAGTGCAAAAAGTGGTATGCGCAGAGAAGATAGCGAATTTGTCAAATTTAGGAGGGATTCTATTTACTTCGTTCTTCTGAGGGCTCCACACATATTAGTGTATTTAGCCAGTGTCAAGTATAATATCGCAACTTGGTCAAGTTATTGAATATACATGTTTTATTGAATTGTTGTAAAAATTATAAAAATAATTATTATTCAGTCAAATGTCTTTTATTTATTTATTTATTTATTGATAGACGAGCAGTTTCCACTGATGTGTCTATGTCACATAGTGTTTGATTTTTTTAGTAGTTTTCTGTCACCTTTTTTAACATATAAGTAGGTAGTTAGTCTTGTTGGTTCCTAATCAAGTATCAAGTTTGTTCTTAAACGAGTTTGTGGATGCTGCAGAAACAACTTCCGGCAGTGTATTCCAGTTGTGCACATCTGTTTTGTGCACCACTCTGTTGCTAGCCAACATATCCAGCTAACTATAATCGTGATAATGAACACCCTACGGTGTTGGTTTGATCACGGTTTAATTTGAGTTGGTGCCCACTAGACAATTTTATTTGATTCTTTTTTGTGTATTATGTCTTGAAGCTGCGGCATTCTCGAAGGCTGCGGCAGGTTGTATTGATGGGCCATAAAGTTTAGTTTTTGTGAAGCTTTTCATACTTTGTCAAGCATTGACACTGGCAGCACTGTACATTTTATTTCGTTGACGTTAAAATGAAATGCATCCAATCATCTCCTGTGTATTGATAACGTTAAGGACTTTATGATGTTCAGAAGTTCTTTGCATTGATTTCAAATAAAAAATAATGAATGAAGATCATTACCCATAGTAACCGCATGTTCTGCTGAAAAATCACCGCAATACAAATATACGATCGCGAGAAAGCCATGGCGGCTGTATGTCAGAACGCCTCAGCGGACCCACAAGAGGTAACTAAACTAACAGTCAAACAAAAGTAGGTGTAAGTCCCTGAATATTGTCACCGTAATGTTGTTTATGTTATGAACCATACATTTTAAAATTAAAACCCCCTCGGGTTATTGTGGCGTATCTAACGACACCTAGTTACTCAAAAACCATCCAGCCGGCTGGAAGATAAGAGGTACCTAACATAGAAATATACATGAGACCTACGGGCCAAAAACAACCCTTCCTTGGCAGTCGGGTAATAAATTATTTATAGGGGCAGAAATCAGCTAAAATAATTAGGTCTCTCCATCCTTAGGTCTGACTTGAATTTGGAGGGTTTGTCATCAAGAAGTGTACAGGCATACCAAGAAAGGAATACTGTTGATTCAATTCTTGATTTGAGGCCTTCGCGACAGGTTGATTGTGTCGCCGCGATTCTGCCAATGACCGTACAATGCTGGCGCCAGAACTTTAGGAAATAGGGAAGGGAAAAAGAAGAGTGTGCAAAGTGGGAATACCGGGATTAAAGTTTAATTGTTTATATCCAAAAAATTAGGTATAAGAATAATAATTTTGGGATAGATTTGGGACAGAAGGCATTTGAATGAAGGGGACATTGGAAGGAAGGATATCAGAGGTTCCTCGTGACGTCGGGGGCCGCCCGCCGCTGGCGCTGGACTCGTGGATCTTCCGGGCAGCCCCTCCAGTAACCACTGGGTCGTCGTAGGGTCTTCAGCAGGGCGGAGGAGAGAAACTCGACTCGTGGTTGTACTAGTAGTGAAGACATTTATTTAAAACAAATTACATCTTATATACTAAATTACTCTATTATCACATTAACAATAATATAGTAGTGTGCTGTCCGTGTGATGCTGAACGTGCCGCCGGAGTAAACCAAGTTACGTGCCGCTATTTTGCTGAATCTGGGAGATTTTGCACTTCTGATGCTGTTGCTCTCTTGATGTGGTTCAAAGTACAGATTGTAGTTATTAGAATAATTAGGTTATTATGTTTAAACTAATAGTTGGTTTAAACACAGGGAATTTTGTTGAAATTCACAATGCAAACGAAGTTGCGGGTGTCAACTAGCCATAAATATAAAAGGCTTAGCCCTGGCTGACTGACAGATAATGCACCGAACGTCACCAGTGTTAGCTAGTTGACAATGAAAGGGTTGAAATTAAAAAGCTGTTGGTTCTCCAATAAATAAATAAATATTCGGCTAAGTTCAAGCTCAAGAGGGCTTCATTACATAATGATACGATGAACACATAGTGCAATGTGATATCACTTGTCTAGTTATATGTCCAGATTAATTCAAGCTCCTGTGTTGTCAGAATGTGGAGGTGGCGTGTGCCGAGGCGGGTAGTCTACACGAGCGCCTGGTGGCCTACGTGAATACTCTCCAACATGTGAGTACAATCACCCTGGCTAGCTCCTGTGGAGTCAGAATGTGGAGGTGGCGTGGCCTGTGCCGTTACATTTTTTTGTGAAGATGAGTCAACCGTGTGATGTAGATACCTACCTATGTGTATTTCGTGGATGGGTTCCCATCCAGTAACACCCAAACGAGTAACACCCGGCCCGGCATAGCAGCCTCTCTTTGCAGGTATCAATCTTGGCTTGCATGTCGATTCGTCAGTGATTAATTATGCATAGGTCGTCCGCATAGTCTAAGTCTTGCAGGTGCTCTGTTGGGCCTCATTTGATTAGTTGCCGTGCCGAGTTATTATCGCGTGACATGACTGACATGACATAGATGGATCCAGAACAACCAGTAATAGCAATGTTGATAGCAGGCAACCCTGCCGAACCCTGGAGTGTACCCCAATATTTTCAGAGACAAGTCCTTCAAGTCTAACCTTGCATGAATCTCAGTCCAATTGAATGCAATTGTAGGTAGTATGCTTTTGTAAAACCTTGATGATTTTTTCAATAAAATTATGATTTTTATCAACCCTGGGGTTCAGGGTTCACGACGTGGCGTGTGGGGCGAGCATTCGTACGCGCGCGCGGGCGGCGGCGGCGGGGGTGGTGGGGGTGCGGGGCGAGTCGCGGCGCGCGTGCTGCTGGCGCCGCGCGCGCCCTCCCCGCCCGCGCCGCCCGACTTCATCGACGTGGAGAGCGTGCCCTCGCCGCCGCCCTCGCCCCCGCGCGCGCCCGCCCCGCCCTGCGCCGCGCCCCGCCCCCGCGACGACGGGGACGAGGACGGGGCGGAGGGGGCGGAGGAGGAGTGGGAAGCGCGCGTGACGGCGCTGGCGCCCTCGCCGGCGCACGCGCGCCTCGCCGCTGGCGCCGCGGCCGCGCTGCGGGCCCTGAGGCTGGAGCGGCTGGTGCGCGGGCGCGGCGGGGCGCGCGCGGCGGCGCTGCGGTTGCGGCGCGCGCTGGCGGGCGCGTGGCTGCGCGGCGCGGCGCCGGCGTGGCTGCACGCGACGCTGCTGGCGTACCTGCCGCGGCCCTCGCGCCGTCTCTACGAGGAAGTGGTAGGTGAGCTGCGGCGCGCGGTGCCGCGGCTGGCGGAGCGGCTGACGGGCTCGTGGGCGCCGCCGCCGCCGCCGATCGCGCCGCCGCCGCCCGCGCCCGTGCCGCCCGATTCGGACCCGTGGCTGGTGTGGGTGAGCAGCGGGTGCGCGGCACTGGACGTGCGCTGGGAGCGGCGGCTGGCGGCGCTGGTGCACACGCGCGTGCTGCGGCCGGGCGGCGCGGGGGCGGCGGCGGCGGGGGCGCCCGAGGCGTGGTGCGCGAGCGCCGCGGGTGCGGCGCGCGCGGCGCTGACGGACGCGCTGGCGGAGGCGGGGTCGCGCTCGGTGGTGCTGGGCGGGCTGGGCGCGGGCGCGGCGCTGTGCCTGCTGCTGGCGCGCGGCGCGGGCGCGGCGGGCGGGGAGGGCGGCGTGCGGGGCGCGGTGCTGGCGGCGCCGGCGCTGCGCACGGCGGCGGGCGCGCGGGGGGCGCGGGACGACGCGCTGCAGGCGGTGCGGCTGCCGCTGCTGCTGGTGGTGGGCACGCGCGCCGCCGACTCCTCGCGCGCCATCGCCAACGACGTGTGCGGTGAGTGCGACGCGGCGGGGCGGAGGCCGGATGAGCTGGAGCTCGAGCACGGGATATCGCTTGGTTGCAGAGAGCGGCGGCGGCGCGCGGCGCGTGCTGGAGGTGGCGGGCGCGGACGCGGCGCTGCGCGTGGGGCGCCGCCTGCGCGCGCGCCTGCGCCTGCCGCAGCACGCGCTGGACGCCGCGCTCGTGGTGAGTTCGGAATCCGCAGTCCGCACCCGCACACACACCCACACCACGCCCGGCTGACGGACGCTCGGTTGCAGGAGGAGTGCGTGCGCTGGGCGGTGGAGACTGCGGAGGGTGGTGCGGAGGGGGGGACGCCCCCGCCCGCGCCCCCGCCCCGCCGGCACGCCCTGCCCGCCATCGTGCGACAGATAGGTGAGGGAGGAACTGAGCCGCGCGCCCGCTCTGTGACCGCGCTGTGACCGCTCTGTGACCGCGCTGTGACCGCTCTGTGACCGCGCTGTGACCGTGTGCATGTTGCAGACATCAACGGACCGGACGAGGAGTACGCGCACCTGCCGCCCCCCGTGGCGCCCCCCGCCGCGGCCCCCGCGCCCCCCGCCGCGCTGTAAGCACCCACCGCTACACTTTGGCATTGATATCAGATCTCCTTCATCGACTCATTATTTTATACCGTTGTTACAGAAATAGATCGATCGAGATAGTCGGTAAGCACGCAGGTATGGCTCCATCTACACTTTATTGCACACCACACAAATTTATCTTTCCTATAAACTATTAAGGAATATAAAACCTTCTTAGGAAGCCTAACGTCCTTAATTAATAGCTGATCTAATTTTATAATAAATTATGTCTAAAAAGAATAAAAACATTGTTTTGTGGAAACGCCAATTTAGATATTTAGATAGATATTATTAAATTTTTAATAAAATCTTTAGTAACCGCAATGATCACGAATGATATGTGTCGCTAACATCAACGGTATAATAACAGTATGGTAGGTACATAATAATATGATCGATATGGTATGGCGATGGCAACCGTGTGTGTGCAGAGGGCCGCGTGGTGTCGCGCGCGGCGGGCGGCACGCCGCTCACGCTGCTGCCGCCGCGGCGCCCCCCGGCGCCCCCGGCGCCCCCCTCGTCCGCAGACATCATGCAGATGCCCATCGTGTTCGCGGACGACTCGTCGGTGCCCGCGGCAGGTGAGTGGGGGCGGCGCGGCGCCGAGCGGTGCGGTGCGTGCGGTGCGGTGCGGTGACGCGCGCTGTGTGTTGCAGACGCGGCGCCGGCGGCAGCGGCGGGCAGCCCGGTCACGGTGACGAGCGGCAAGGCGCGGGTGAGCGTCCGCGACGCACCGCACGAGAGTGCATCCACACCCGGGAACGCGACACCGACAGTACATGACACACATTATTAGACCAAAGAATGCTTATTTTTTTTATTTTTTTTTATTCTTTATTGCACACATAAAAACTATTAACACACGTAATTAATAAAAGGCATGTACATAGGCGAGCTTAACCCTTAAAAGAGTTTTCTTCCAGCAAACCTTTGAGTATAGAGAGTAATCGTACACTCCTGCACGAATTTTTGTATACATGCCTGGGCCGGGCCGGGCAGTACCGTGTCGTCCTTTAGGAAGGCAAATGCGCGACATGGTATTGCACGCACACCACGGCAAACCCCGGCCCCGGGATGTACTTACACCACGGAATCAAAATCCTAGCTAGGCTTTCCATTCCTGTGTCGTACAATCCAGTGTCTCGCGTTTCTGCCCTCATACACTATGCACAGGAGTGGAATGTATGGCACGAGTCAGGAATGTCCGACATAAGAGTAGAAAGCCTCTATTATAGCTGTCAAGTCTGGCGGCCTCCCCGCGAGTCAGTGTGTGTCCTCCACAGGGCGGCGGCACTCCCCCGCTGACGATGACGCGCGTGATCGTGGCGAAGCGCGGCGCGCGGCCGGAGGGGGCGCCGCGCGCAGAGGGCGCCGCGGGTGCGGGGGGCGCGCGCCGCGTGCTGCTGCGCCGCGGCATCCGGCTGGTGCCGCGGCGCGACGCGCACGCGCACTAGCCGCCCCGGCGCCGACAACATGCCGACGAGCCGACCGCACATTCTAACTGCATATTATGAAATAATTTCATTGCTTAGTTAATAAATAGGTACCTAGTTAACAAATCATCAATAAACATGTTATAAGTTTCATATTTTATTATTTTGACGACCGCTTGCAGCAGCTCCAAACAGAAACCGTCTTCATACCTACGCCAAAGAATATTGACAAAACGTACACTACGAGTCCACGAGTAATGAACTACTACAGATACTTAGGTACCTAGTCGAACACGTTCGCTTCGTAAAGTCGTTAGTCTTCCGGTAAGTGTCCGTACTTAAATAAATATATTGTGATTCATTATTTTTTTACTCCCCTTCCTTTCCTCTCTCCTCTTCCTCCTCAGTGAGATGTCGTGAGATTAGTTTAACACTCTCCCCCTTATCTTGCTTGATAGCGTTGGATTTATTTATTTAGTGAAGTCCATAGTTTTTGTCAAATGGGTGATGCAGCAGGGTACTTACTACGTTGTATCTGTGCAGTCAGAATTTTGGGTTTCTTCAAAATGACAGAGTGACAGTGGCGCCAGAGCCGAGCTCTTGCGAGCTGGCTCGAGCTAGGTAGCTGGGTGTCTTCAGCCGCCTGATCCCCCGAGTCCAGAGGGTAGTGGCACCGGATCCTACTGAATCTCGGGGGACCACAGGAGGGTGTTCGCCGCCTTTACGCGGGGGTAGTGCGGTCCATGGCACTCTTCGGAGCGCCCGTCTGGTCCTCCAGACTGACGGGTGTTAGACGCTGTAGGACGCTCTTTGAGCGAGTGCAGCGTACTATGGCCTTACGGATCGCACGAGGATATAGGACGATATCCTTTGAGGTGGCGACCATCCTGGCGCGCTTTCCTCCTCTGGACATCCTAGCGGAGATAGACTGTCGGGTTTACGACCGTCTCCGCAGCGCTGAGGAGGAATTCGCGCCCGCTGAAGTGATGTTGCAAGAACACCGGCGCGCGTTTGACAAGTGGCGCGAACGGCTCTTGGAGCCGCATCGTTTGCGCCAACGCGTTGTCGGTGCGATTGTGCCGCTCTTCAAGGAGTGGATGGAGAGGAAAGAATACGTCACCTACAGACTGACTCAGGTGCTCACCGGACATGGGTGCTTCGCTGCGTACCTGAATCGGATTGGCCGCGAACCAAACGCGGAGTGCCACCACTGTGGGAGGGACCAGGACTCTGCTCAGCACACGCTTGAGGAGTGCTCGGCGTGGAGCTCTGAACGGCGGGTCCTGATGCACCAAATCGGGCAAAACCTCGCCCTGCCTAGCGTTGTTGCGGCAATGCTGGCAGAGGCGACAGCGTGGAGAGCAGTAGCCTCTTTCTGTGAGACCGTCATGGTTCAGAAAGAGGCTGCTGAGCGGGATCGCGAGAGATCCGATCCCGCTCGGAGACGGCGGGGCCGGGTTGTCCAGGTGGGACATCCCGGGCCGTCCGCCCCATGAGATGAGGGGCGGCGGTGTCTCCTGCCAATGAGGGAGATCTTGCTGGGTTCGAGAGCGGTCGGAGTGGGGGCTCTGGCTGCATTATACTCGAACCCGGGACGGCTGCAGTAAACGGGTAAGCATGCACTGCAAGCGGAGCTCGGGGTCGGTGTAAGCCTTCCCTGGGATGGGCCTCACAGCAACGTGCGCGAGGGACACCGGTACGTGTTCTTCGGATATCCCGGGGTCTCTCTAATGCGCAGAGGTCGGCCACCATGGGGTTTTAGTCGGTATGAGTCCGATATACCCCTCCGCACTCCCCCAAGGGCGGTGGGCATTCATGAGGATTTCCCCATGTAAAAAAAAAAAAAAAGTTAGCTGGATGTGCCAAACGATGAATAAAACTTAAATTCAATATATCAATAAAGGGTACCGCCTGATGCAAATCCATGGGAAAACGATGAACCAATTTGAATCAAATTTATTTTGATAAAATCGATCGTTTTTTATAACAGTATACCTAGTCATATTTAGGGCAAAGTGGCCTACGATCACGGATCACGGCATATAATATTTTCCGATGAGAATATTGTTGTTTCATACTTTTTGTGCGTGATTTTTCAGTAGGTACTTAGTCGGGTTTGAGTTTTTGAACTTAATTTTTATTGGAAGTAATTTCATCACCGAAACGTTACGAGGTGGTGTCACTTCACTTGACTGACTGGAAGTAAAGAAGAGTGGTACATAATGTACCCACTTCGTGGTCCGTATCCGTACGCGCAGGCGCGGCGGGCGCGGGGCGCGGCGGGCGCGGGGCGCGGCGGGCGGCGCGAGGCGCGGCGGCGGCGGCAGTAGCCGCAGGCCGTGCGTCCGCCGCAGCCCTCCGCCGCGCTCCGCCTGCCTCCTCGCGCAGTCCTCGCACGCCGCCGCCGACACCGGGCGGGCGCCGCGCCGTCTGCTTCCACGGGCTCACCGCACCGCCCGCCGCCGTCGCCGAGCGGAGCGCGGGCTCGGACCGCTCCATCGACGCACGTAAACACTAGGTATCGATCGCTACAGAGTGCTGGAACTGCATTTCATTAAAAACATTGCTTATTTCTTGCATAAACTTCGTGACGATCATGATGGATGTGCATGGGTAGGCAGGCAGGGCTGCTATCTCCGTATCCGTCGTCGCTCTGCGTCGGACATCGGACTGGCTCTGGTGATATAGTTGTGCTACGTTACGTACCTGCAGTAGGTGCCTACACTCGAGTGGTCGGTCCGCAAGTAAGTAATCCGATCCGATCTGCCGTGAGTTCGACAGAAGACGGTAAATCGATGTGAGTGACCTGATAATGTCCTAACTAAAACCAGGCCTATTTTAATATGTAGGTAGGTACTACGTAACTAAAATAGCTACCTAATTATGTTTAAATCTTAAGTAAATAATAATTTAGCATTGTAGTGTAGTGTAGCCCTTACAAGGTCATAGACAGGGCTCATGTTGTGATTTTAATTTTACTAGGTAGGTACTAGGACCTTTGTATGTTGGTAGTTGGTAGGTATCTACGTACCTCTACAATGTCCCTTTTAGCCAGGGGAGAGCCAAAGGGGTATGTCGGCCTCAGCACACGCTACTTACCTACTAGCAGAGTGCTGGCAGCTGGCAGCATACCGACTAAAAACCCATTGATATTCCTTCAATCTTTGAATAAGCCTTCAATCACCTCAGTGCCAACGCGTCGTCTGTCTACGTACCTATCCTAAATGAAACAATAAACGAATTAATTTAATTTAATTGACGACCGACGGTGTTATTATTTTTATTAATAAATAAAAAAAAAAATTAATTACTTAAAACAAGCTTATATCTATCTAGACGAGATAGAGAATTTTAGTAAGCATTATTATGTATAGGTAGGTACCTACTTAGAAACACAATATGATACTTATGTGAATGTGTGTAAGTAGTAGGTAGGTAGGTCTTTTTGATTTATGGTTGTGGTGGCCCGTGGCAGGATCCGAGTGTGCGGTGCGGCTGCAGGCGGCCGAGAACAGCCGAGAGCGGCCGCGGGAGACTCCTAGGGCAAAACGACACGTGTCGATGAGGCCAATCATCGATGTATAACAATAAAATACATTGTAACTTCTCACTACTGGATCTACATGTTTACCTGCCTGTGTGTCTGAGATGTTAGTGGCAGAGGAAACGTAGGTCCCTGCCTGCCTTACCGTTACCAGGGCAGGTGGTGCAGCACTGGCGTCGGCGCCGCGGAGTATAGGAATCTTATGTTATATCAGTTAGTATTAATTAATGTTTGAGCCCTTTGGGGTCGAGACCCAAGGTCTATGGCATGGGGTCTAGGAGCCTTCCGCGTTTTCAAAATTTTGTCAGAGCGTCTGGTCGAAGCGACGCGTGATCAGAGGGCTGGCAGCTATCTCGGCCAAAGAATAAGCCTTGCAATACAATGAGGCAATGCAGCCAGTATCCTCGGCACGCTGCCATCGGGTATCGAGTTGGAGCAGTTGAGCTTCCTATAGGTAGATCGTTTGCAACGGTCTATGGGTGGCCTAATTGTTTCCTTTTGTATATTTTGTAATATAGATTGTAGTACCTAGTTAGTTTAATAAGCTAACTAGGTACTACAATCTCATCAAAACCGGTATCGCGGTCTTCGGCGGGTATTCGATTCCCGCTCAGGACAAATATTTGTGTGATTAAATGAATTTGACTGAACCCGCACTATAGACTCTACTGCCCATTTCAAATATCTGTGGTTTGGTACTGCAATAATAACTAGGCAACTTTAATTTGGGAGATAAAGTTATTATTTTTCAATAAGTATGTCGCAATTGATTAGGCGATTTTCATGAAAATGCTGTAGACACATACAGGTGCTGCAGGTGCCTACAGTGAGTGGGAGTGGTGTGTGCAGAGGCGGATGCGGGGCGGGCGGGCGTGAGCGGCCGAGGCGCATGCTGCAGCGGCATGCCGGGCGGCCGCCGGGGGCTCGTGGCCCCTCAGAACACCTTCCTCGAGAACATCATCCGCCGCTCCTCCTCGCAGCGTCAGTATCTCACGCACATCTCTCTCATCAGCTCTATCGGCTCTCGATCTAGAAATGTGACTCCCTATACTCTACTATAGCGTAGGTACAGTGTGTCGCAGATGGCTCCATATTAGGGTTTCGTTTTTCCCGGCCATTTTCGGGAATCGGGAATCAAATTTTTGGATTCCCGGGAACACCCGGGAATAGGGTTTTTTTTTTACTTTGACTAAGTTGTCGTACCAATAGTCAACGTTATTTAGACAAAAAAGTTAAACAAACCATTTATTTTGTCTCAGAAGTAATAAAAGATATCAATAACCTATCCTACTAAAATGTTCAATAACCTATTCTATGAACTTATAAATCTTAATATTTGTAGATGCAATATGGATTTTTGTGATAGATAATCTCTGTAACGACTGCACAAATTGAATTAAATTTAGAATATTTTTACTAGTCAATACAACAGTAAAAATGAATGAATGAAACAAATGAACTGTAAAAGACACATATTTGACGATTTCTTTTGAAACTTAAAATATAAAATACATATTATAATTTTAGAACTTTTACTAAGACAATGTTATTTAGAGATGAATATTAATATTTTACTTCTTCTACATTTTAATCAGATCAATTTAAACTACTAACATCGTTATTCTAATGACATCAACCTCACTTAATCAAACTCACGCTCATTTTTATTCATTAATCAAATTTAGATTCTTTAATCATATTTTTTTTCAACACGACACGACACGACGTTCGCAGCACAAACTGATCTAATATCTGATAAATTCGTTTTAACTACTAACTGGTTTACCACTCGAAACTCGAAACCGAAACACGGGGGTGGGTGTTGAAGAGCAGGTAAAAGTGAGTGAAACACAGAGATACGATAGACATTATCTAGTTATGCACTGCAGCTGCATGAAGACAAAAAACGCACACATTTCAGAGAAATTGCCACTAATACGTCTTCAACGCCTTTATGACTGTTGCAATACAGTCGAAACGTTGGGACACAAAAACATACGAGGTGAGCGCGATAAATACCCGTTATAATCAAATAACTAGGCTTTATGAAATATGGCTCGTCTGCTTTCATTAGTTAACTTTTTGTTGATATTTTTTTGTTAGGATGTGTGTGTTAGGTATGGAAAAATGTAGTCTCTGCCTTCCCCAATGGGATAAAAGCGTAGTTTGTCTCGTTTTGTGTATTTACGGGTGTTTTATGGCAAAAAAAAAATCCAGGGAATTCCCGGGAATTGCAAAAAAATTCTTGACGTCGGAAATTACGTTATTCCCGAGAATTCCCGATTCCCGGGTCCCGGGAACGAAACCCTACTCCAAATGTATAGAGACCTTAGTAGGTAGGCATTTAGCTTACATTTTCAACCGACTTTAAAAAAGGCGGAAGTTCTCAGTTCGTTTGTTTTTTTATGTTTGTTACCTCAGAACTTTGTTGTGTAGGAACCGATTTGAAAAAATCTTTTTTGTTTGAGATGTTATACTTACTTTCAGATTGGTCCCATAGAACTTTAATCTAAATCAGTTCAGTAGTTTAGTTTTTCGAGCAGTAGAACCGAACTGCCAAGTACAGTCAGTGCGTAGCGTAGTACGTAACCGTGGGGCGGGCGGGGTGTTGCAGCAGACAGCAGCTTCCTGCTGGCGAACGCGCAGATCGTGGACTACCCCATCGTGTACTGCAACGAGACATTCTGCAAGATGAGCGGCTACAACCGCGCCGAGGTCATGCAGAAGTCGTGCAGGTGGGTCCCCCTCCCCCCTATCCCCCGCCCGCAGCCCCCGGGCTGTGAGCAGTGACGTGTGTGTGCGCGCAGATGCGGCTGGATGTACGGCGAGCTGACGGAGAAGGCGGGCGTGGAGCGCGTGGCGCGCGCGCTCGACCACCACCTCGCCGACCAGTTCGAGATCCTGCTCTACAAGAAGAACCGTGAGTCGACCACGCCCACACCCACACCCGGCGACGATGTTACCGCTCCTTCCTATCGTGGCGGTTACAAGCAACAAGAGTTATCAGTTTATGCTGTATTTTAGAATGCGCAAGTGCAACGCGCAAGTGGGTCATAAAGCTTTTGTATGGCAGTCATGGTTTTTTGTATGGTGGGTATGATGTTTCTGCAAGGTTTTGGAAAGTAGAAGAATAATTTATCATTTTGCAAAAAACCCGAACGCTCTACGACTTATACTTTCTGAGATATTCGCAGTCGCGCAAATGTCCTTTCGCGTAAATAATACCGTCGCGCTGACAGCGCTCGGGAGAGAGGTGCGTCTGCACAGCCCCGGATATAGAATATTTCGTGGGCGGGTAAAAATTGAAAAATGCCGCCCCCGCTTGCCTACATTTTTACCTTTATCATTATCATTTTAGCCATCAGACGGCCACTGATGGACATAGGCCTCCCGAAAAGAACGGTACAATGACGTAGTAGGAGTAGGTGTTACCTACACCTACTCCTACTACGTCCTGGAGGCGGGCGGCTTAGGACTCAGACGACCCACCTCGCGTCGACGATTCGGCTGAGAAATAATAATCGCTTTTACAATTATTGTGAATCAGAAGCCAGCAGCTTCTTTGTTGCCGTGCGATCTCTGTGAACCTAAGTAGGTATTCAGATAGAACACTGAACGGAGGAGTTATCAGAGTCTACAACTTTAGATACTGGGGCGAATTGGCGTTTGTAGGTATATTTTTTGTACATGCATACGAGTATGTAATAATAGGGGTAGGTATGTAAATATCCATGTCTCTCGATCCGCTCATGAAAATCGCCATGAAATTGAGCAGATGAGCAGTGGAAGACACCCTTATAGCACCCTTCACCCGACATCGACAACGTGAATTACTATCGTCTCGTCTGCTATCGTGTGCGGCGGGTGCGGGTGCGCAGTGAGCCGGTCACGTGCTGTGACCATGCAGTAACACGTCACGAGAAATGAGTGGTCGTGTTCTGATGGCTCACGGAATATAGAAAATGGTCTCGCTATTGTGTGTTGTATTGTATGAGCTGGCTGGCTGTTGTGTGTGTGGCGGTGGCGGTGGTGGTGTGCGTATGTACCGGTGTGTTGTGGGTGGCGGGCTGGGCGCGGGCGGCGGCGCGGGCGCGGCCGGCACGCCGCTGTGGCTGCTGGTGCAGGTGGCGCCCATCCGCAACGAGCGCGACCTGGTGGTGCTGTTCCTGCTCACCTTCCGCGACATCACGGCGCTCAAGCAGCCCATCGACGCGGACGACCCCAAGGGAGGCCAGTACACACTCCATCTCCATCACTCTCCATCGAGCATCGCACGTTCCCATCTCCATCCCATTCACGTCACCAGTACAGTACATTCATCGATGTGGCACTTTCATCATTGGCGCGTTAGAAATCACAAAGTTATCCTGACCTTGAGTGTACCCCATTGAATACTTGAATACCTCGCATGCTTCATTGCGATCATTATAAGCTACCTACATAGGTAATTACTCGTAAGTATGCAGTATGTACGTACTTGGTGTAGTAGAGGCGGTGGTGTTGTCTGTGCGCGCAGGGCTGTCCAAGTTCGCGAAGCTGGCGCGCTCGGTGACGCGGTCGCGCTCGGTGCTGGTGTCGGCGCTGCCGGCGCTGAAGGAGCCGCCGCGCGCGTCGCACCTCGCGCACGTCAGTACCGGCGCCGGCTCCCCGGCCGCGCGCGCGCACCACGTACGCACCGCGCACTGCTCGCACCGCGCACCGCGCACTACTCGCACGCCCCGCCCGACACTGCCAATCACTATCTAATGCCTCTCGCTGATCTGATCTATTTGCACGTTTTCTAAATCTTAATACTCTATGGTTTATTTGCATCTCTATCTCTCTCTCTATCTATCACTGAATTATTCTGAAATTCAAATAAGTAAGGTAAGCTTACCTATCGGTTGAGTCGGGACGTGCGAGCATCGCGCGCGCCGCGCCTCGGCCGTATTATAGAATACGTCTTATTAGCCTCCGTGTCCCAGGCGATAGGCTTCATTTTATGACACGATGTAATAGGTTATATCTATACATAATCAACCTCTTACAATAATCTTATTGCTGGTTGTAACTATCATAGGTACAGTATTCTGAGAAGGCCGATCCGTTGAAACGTCGTTTACGGAATGGCTATCGGTGCGCGTTTTATTGTGTCTGTGTTACCTAGGGCCCATGCTTAGGTCCCCGATCTATGGGTATAATAAGATGATCGAAGTTCAAAATAAGATCTTTGCTTTCGGTAGGTAGGTATATAACCTATTAAAACGGAACCTCTTTGAACAGATTTAAAAGCAATACCATTTTCGCCCTAGGGCCTATATAAAATACAGTTTTACACCCTCTGAACTTTACGAGCATTAGAAGTGAAAATGTTATGTTGGGGCCCCTGTCAATACTGGGTGGATATCCTGATCTAAGTATGGATGCTATGAAGGGTCGAAGTTAATTCTTGCATGAAAACTATTACAAACTGAAAATCTTATAACACATATTTAATGCAATCACTTTTATGGTCCTAGAGCAAGGCCGGCTAAACCTATGCCCGCGGGCCACGAAGGTGCACGCCATGGCCATGGCATTCGAATTTTCCCGACAGCACTTGGCTGATGATTTTTCTTTAGCTTAACTGAAGTCGTTAAATTTAAATATTGTAGCTCGCTACGCTTGCGGCGATTATATTTACCGTTGGGGATACGCTATTTATTGCGACCTTAAAAAAGTGTCTTTTTTTCAATCTTAACTAAAGACATGGAAAAATTGCGTCTCACTTCGCTCGCCGCGATTGAATGTGCGTGAAATTGCGTGCTTGTCTTTAGCTGCCCGAAAATTTTAAATGGTTTCTCGCCGAATGGCTAACTGGCCGTGGCTGTGGGATGTGGAAGCTGTCGCTTTGACGAGCCTCGAGCTCAAGTTTACGATCGATCGTGCGTGTGCAACAGCCAGCTCCGTAAGCGACGTTTCATGGTTCTTCAAATACCACAAATCTAGGTATCTCTTTTTATTTCTAAAATCTGTAATGTGTTTCGGTACCTACCTATTAGATTCTCTGTCCCACAATGCACTTCTCTGGCACGTTTCTAGTAAGTTATTCTTAATATTTTCGCTTCCCTGATACTTCGACGCTTGATCTAAGTAGGTATTTTCGCACTTTCTATATTTTTGAAATCACCAATACTGTACGTACATACCGTGCACGGAGCGTGTCGCACTGCGGGCGTACTGTAGACGCGGGCGTGCGGCAGGTGATGTCGCTGTCGGGGGACGTTCTGCCGCAGTACCGGCAGGAGGCGCCCAAGACGCCGCCGCACATCCTGCTGCACTACTGCGCGTTCAAGGCCATCTGGGACTGGATCATCCTGTGCCTCACCTTCTACACCGCCATCATGGTGCCCTACAATGTGGCCTTCAAGAACAAGACGAGCGAGGTGAGTGCCGGGGGGTGTCGGGGCACGCGGCGTGGTGCGGGCGTGATGCAGGCTGCGTTCGGTTGCAGGACGTATCGCTACTCGTGATCGACTCCATCGTGGACGTGGTGTTCTTCATCGACATCGTGCTCAACTTCCACACGACGTTCGTGGGCGCGGGCGGCGAGGTGGTGTCGGACCCGCGCGTCATCCGCAAGAACTACTTCAAGTCGTGGTTCCTGATCGACCTGCTGTCGTGCCTGCCGTACGACGTGTTCAACGCGTTCGACCACGACGAGGACGGCATCGGCAGCCTGTTCTCGGCGCTCAAGGTGGTGCGGCTGCTGCGGCTGGGGCGCGTGGTGCGCAAGCTGGACCGCTACCTGGAGTACGGCGCCGCCATGCTGATCCTGCTGCTGTGCTTCTACATGCTGGTGGCGCACTGGCTGGCGTGCGTGTGGTACTCCATCGGGCGGTCGGACGCCGACTCGGGGCTGCAGTACTCGTGGCTGTGGAAGCTGGCCAACGTGACGCAGGCGCCCTACAGCTACGTGTGGTCCAACGAGTCGGACGGGCCCGAGCTGGTGAACGGGCCCTCGCGCAAGACCATGTACGTGACCGCGCTCTACTTCACCATGACCTGCATGACGTCCGTGGGCTTCGGCAACGTCGCCGCCGAGACCGATAACGAGAAGATCTTCACCATCTGCATGATGATCGTGGCAGGTGCCGGAACTCTTCTCTTATTAGCCGGAGCACGCGCGACCCGCCCGCAGCGCGCTGCCGGGGCGGGCCGCGCCCCCCACCCCTCCCTGCCCCACCCACTGCCGAGACCGATAACGAAAAGATCTTCACCATCTGCATGATGATCGTGGCAGGTGCCGAAACTCTTCTCTTATCAGCCGGAGCAGGCGCGGCTCGCCCGCAGCGCGCTGCTAGGGCGGGCCGCGCGCCCCCTTAACCCAGCTCCCCGCCCCAATTCGCCACACCCTACACGCCCCGCGCGACGTCTTCGAATGGTTTTAGTTAACCGATTCGCAGACGGTCACCATCATTTCTACCCGTCCTCTGTCCCGTTTTGTTTTAACCTTTTTAAATGAAGTACCCACTTATTATATAGGGTTTTTCATTAGGAGCGTTGAACTTAAAAATTAAATAAAGAAAACCTGTTTAAGTGATATTGCCACAATTTTTATTTTATTTTAAATCGATCGTGGCGATTGTGAAATTGAGCCCCATTTATGCGAAAATGTCATCCAAAATTGGTCCACCAGGACCACAGATCTCGGATACTTTCGGCTACATTCTAACTTTATGACCAGGACACTCCACCTACAGCGGAGTCGCGGCGGCCATTTGGCTGAAATTATATTCCAAACATGTCGGTGAATATCCTTTAAAATAAAATAAAAAATTGTGGCAATATCAGTTAAAGAGGTTTTTTTATTAAATTTTTAAGTTCGAGCGCTCTTAATGAAAAATCCTATAGTTTTTCGTTTTTTTTAAGTTTCTGCTGGTTGGTTTAGCCCCTCCCCCCACCCCACCTCCCCACAAAGTGCAAGCCCACGAGCCGTCGCGGCGCGTCACCTGTGTGGTCTGGAGCCTCGTCTGTTCGTCGAGGTCAATATAAAACCTTACGTTTCCATTTGTGAGGTTAGCCGGTACAATGCCTTTATAAACTATTTTTTTTAAAGGTAGTTTATAATTTGTGCAGTTTTAAAAAAAAATATCAAAAAATAAAACAAATTTGAAAGGGATCAATCAATTCGATAACTAGTCATCACGGAGAATAGATCGCGGTTGCTCGGCAAGCAGGCGAGGCTCATTGTAGCTAGGGTCACGGTCGTGTGGTGTGATGTTTGTGCGGAGTCGACAGCGTGGTATGTGCAGCGCTGCTGTACGCGACGATCTTCGGCCACGTGACCACCATCATCCAGCAGATGACCTCGGCCACGGCCAAGTACCACGACATGCTGAACAACGTGCGCGAGTTCATGAAGCTGCACGAGGTGCCCAAGGCGCTGTCCGAGCGCGTCATGGACTACGTCGTCTCCACCTGGGCCATGACCCGCGGCCTGGACACGGACAAGGTGGGTGCGGCGGGGGCGCGGGGGGAGGGCGGCGGCGGCGGGGGTGCGCGCAGTACACACCGCGTTCGTTGCAGGTGCTCAACTACTGCCCCAAGGACATGAAGGCGGACATCTGCGTGCACCTGAACCGCAAGGTGTTCAACGAGCACCCCGCCTTCCGGCTGGCGTCGGACGGCTGCCTGCGCGCGCTCGCCATGCACTTCCACATGTCGCACTCCGCGCCCGGCGACCTGCTCTACCACACCGGCGAGTCCATCGACTCGCTCTGCTTCATCGTCACCGGCTCGCTCGAGGTCATCCAGGACGACGAGGTGGTGGCCATCCTGGGTGAGTGCCACCTGACCCCCTGGCCCCAGCTCCCCCACCCCCCGCTGACCACCGCCGCCGCGCGTTGCAGGCAAGGGCGACGTGTTCGGCGACTCGTTCTGGAAGGACAGCGCCGTGGGCCAGTCGGCGGCTAACGTGCGCGCGCTCACCTACTGCGACCTACACACCATCAAGCGCGATCGCCTGCTCGAGGTGCTCGACTTCTACCAGGCCTTTGCCAACTCCTTCGCCAGGAACCTCACGCTCACCTACAACCTGCGCCACCGCCTCATCTTCCGCAAGGTGCGTACCCCCCAAAGCGGCGAGCCGCCCACCCCGCACCCCCTTACCGCCCGCATCACCCGCCGCAGGTGGCGGACGTGCGGCGCGAGCGCGAGCTGATGGAGCGCCGCAAGCGCGAGCCGCAGCTGGAGCAGGCGCAGGACCACCTTGTGCGCAAGATCTTCTCGCGCTTCCGCCGCGAGCGCAGCGTGGCCGCCGCACCCGCCCCCGCACCCACGCCTGCGCCCGCCCCACCGCCGCCCGCCGACCCGGAGAAGGGTGACTCACCAGGTCGGCACGCGACACACGGGAGAACACCTCAGAACTCAACTGCGATGGAAGAATACCTTACTTATAGGTTTTATTGGCGTAGGTATAACATGGTATCTACAGGTCCCGTTCTGATTGCAGCGAATAGTCAATCTACGGTTGCGAGCGGCGGCGGTGTGGGCGGCGGGGGCGCGCGCGGCAAGTGGGGCCGGCTGCTGGCGGGGGGCGGCGGGGGCGGAGCGGCACCCGAGGCGAGTGCGGAGCCGCGCGCCGCCTTCACGCGCAGCCTGAGCGCACGCGCCGCCGCCGACCCGCCCGCCTCCGCCGTAGCGCTGGCGCTCAAGGTAGGTCCCTCCCGACGCCGGCCCGGCTCAGCCGTCCGCCGCGCCAGGCTCACATCCTGACTGTGCGTGTGCAGGCATCGTTCGCGAAGGGTCGCAGCGTGAGCGCGCTGGTGGCGAGCGCGGGCGGCGCGCGGCAGGACACCATCGAGGAGGAACTGGAGGCGCCCCGCACGCCCATTGCGCAGGCGCCTACCGCCCCGGCCGCGCCCCCCGCACCCTCCGCGCACGAGGCGGCTCTCGCCGAGCTGCGCAAGGACGTGCGAAGCGAGGTGCAGCGGCTGCAGCACAAGGTGGGCGCCCGACACGCGCCGCGGCCTCACAGTCCTGCGACTCTCCTCACCCTGCACGTTGCCCTCCCTCTCCCTCATTTCCGTACCCGTACATCACGTCCATCACACACAACGTCTTAGTGCAAGGCTGGCCAATGCATTTTCCAGGTGAGCAAAATTTCTTAGACTGTAGCGACGCCCAGGGTCAACGCACCGCCACATATATTATATAGGTACCACATACCTATATAATTCCCAGGTTTAGGCCGAAAGGACCCCAAAACCCGATTGGATAATATCGCGGCGAGCAAAGCCTGCCGAATTTTTTTTATACTATAGCCAGCTCAGTTCAATTAAAATTACGATTACAAAAACATTTTTTATTTTTTTCTTGCGGAAATTTAAATTTTTCGAGCAGCTAAGACAAGCACTCAATCAATATCACGAACATTCAAACGCGGTAAGTGAAGTGAGCCGCAATTTTTCCAAGTCTTTAGTTTGAAAAAGGCCAGCCAGTCGACCAAAGTGCTGGTGGGCAAATTCGAATGCCAGGGCGGGCCACTACGTGGCCCGCGGGCATAGGTTCGACCGGCTTTGTCTTAGTGAGTTTCTTCCCTCACAGAGGTAGGTATAAAATACTAGTACCTACCTACTTGCTACTTCATTTAACGAATATTATAGGCATAGGTGTGAAGTGTAGTGTAGTTGATAGTGTGTGTGGTGTCGCAGCTGGGTCGCGTGGAGGAGCTGCTGACGCTGCTGGCGACGCGCCTCGGCGCAGACCCCGCGGCGACGGAGGGCGAGATCGAGGGGGCGCCGCGCCCGCCCTCCGTCGACATCGCCGCGCTCACCAGGAAGCGGAGAACCAAGGTACGGGACGTGCCTGTGATGCCTGCTCCACTCACTACTTCGGCGTTCTTAATATCGTTTGCTTTCATCATCAGAGTGTCCGTCACTCGTGTCACTTTTCGTAGTCTGTATGAAACAGTAGTGCAGCGAATATATGATGACGTGTCTGGGTCCAGGGTCGCAGTAAAGGCGCAGCGCCGCAGGTGCCGACGCCGACGACGCCGGGCTCGGGTCCGCCGAGCCCGGGGGCGGCGGCGGGCCCCGGCGCTGGGGCGGCGGCGGGCCCCGGCGCGGGGGTGGCGGCGGGCCCCGGCGCGGGGGCGGCGGCGCGGCGGCGAGACTTCGTGTAGCGCGGCGCGGCGCCCGGCGCCCCCAACGATTAGCGCCGCGCGCCACACCACACACAGGTCATTATATAACGACTCAAGCCTCAAATACTCGACACATACTGGGGCAGGCAGACTAGCCACTTTTCAAATCGATTCAAACAAAAAAACATGCGAATAGTCGCGTGGGACCACAGAACCATTTTCGTGATGAACATCGGTGTTTCTCCTGTACTTACATTACTTTATTGATTTAAATTCAAGATTGTATAGAAAATGTAGGAATACTTATTGCCTGTGTATTTATAGCAATGTGCATGTTCCAGATGAGTCCCTCCGGCGAGGTCGCGCGTCTCGCCTCGACCGAAAGCTGTGCCTTGTAGTCCGCGCGCCCCTTCCCGCGGTCACGTCACGGACACTAGCCTCGACGCCGCGCGCCCCCACGCCCCCCGCCCGAGTGCGCCCCAGCATAGCATCGGAATATCTTTAGAGTTACCTACTTGCGTATATAAGCGAATATAAAATTTTTATCTTCCTTTCAAATAGTTTTAAATAGACTTGGAATTTAATAACTAAAATGATAATAGTGATTTCATTGAACGTTTGTGTACCTAATGCGGTACGGAATTGATATAAAATTATAAAAATTGGCGTAGCTCCGTGGCCTTTGTGCACCGCCACGTGCGTGACGCTGTTAGAGCACTGCTTTGTCGCTGCAACATGTTTCGTATTTGATTCCCACGAGTAGAGTAGTGATCGGGGGGCGCGGGGGGAGCGGCTCGTGCACCGCATGCCCGTCACGACACGAGTAGTGCGTCTCACGTGGCACGCCACGCTGCATCCGCTTCAGCGTCCTCCGGCGCGCGTGCGAGCGAGACGGCGCGACGTTCTCAGCTCCGCGCTCGCGACGGAAGATCGCGTCTAGTGCTACTACTTAAACTATTAACTATATCGAATTTGTATAAATGAATGATATTGATAACGTATGAAATGTCATATGTACAAGTGATAGATCGAAAGCAATATTCACCGCGCCCGGCGCGGGCGGCGCGGCGTGCCGACCAACTATTGTTACAATACTCCGCAACCGTGAGCCGGAGCTCTGTTTTGCAATATTCTGCGTTTACGGCGCTTGTGATTGTCACGCCGGTAGTTTTCTTACACGTTAGTCACGCGTAAGTATGTACTTTTAATATAATTCTTACATCGTATCTAATTTTTGATCACTCTACTACTTGCGAAACAGTTTTTATGAAGATTTTCTACCACATTATTACAAGACGAAGGTTATTATAATTGTTTTTATATGCTTGTAAAAGGTCGATTAATATATTTAAGATTTATTTTATCATATATTTAAGATTTGTATAGTGATAGTTCTCGTGTGTTGAGCACAGTCGGTAACTCGGTGTTCAGCACAAGAGTACGTCATGCTTCAAGGTGACGGTTCATTTGTGTACCTGGAGTGCGCCCGCGCATACATATCCGCGCGGGGCGGGGCGCGCGCGTGACGCAGCATCTCAGCGACGATAAGTCCGTAACGGGCGCGACGCTACGTCACGGGCGCGTTGCTACGTCCGTTACGGGCGCGACACTACGTCACGGGCGCGTTGCTACGTCCGTTACGGGCGCGACACTACGTCACGGGCGCGTTGCTACGTCCGTTACGGGCGCGACACTACGTCACGGGCGCGTTGCTACGTCCGTTACGGGCGCGACACTACGTCACGGGCGCGTTGCTACGTCCGTTACGGGCGCGACACTACGTCACGGGCGCGATGCTACCGTCCGTAACGGGCGCGACGCTGCGTCACGGGCGCGCCGCTCCGCAGCCGTGGTTCATTAGTTACCGGTTGTTAATGTTTTGAAAGTTTAATGATGATGTATATCTGGCGAGGTCGCCGGAGCGCTGAGTACAAGTTCCGGAGCCGGCAAGTTCCGCGCTGATCTTCTTTTAAACGAAATATATCAAAATAACAAACATTACTCACTCGTTTCAATTGACGGTACGCTGGGGTGTGATGTGGGAACTGTGCTCAAATGAAAAACCAGGTATCTTTAATCCTAACTTTAATATATACAAAATGAAATACATAGCACGAGGCGCAGCGCGGCGCGGGGGCGGTCTCCCGCCCGCCCCCGCGCCGCCCGCGTCGCCCCCCTCGCCCTGCACCACGGCACACACTTCAAGATAGATGTATTCATCTATTTTTTAACGGTAATGTTCACGAGCACTGGTGCGCGTAAATTTTTTTTCGTAAGTTTGAAAATCTTCAATCGAGAATCGTCTGAATCAGATTAAAATTAAGAGCTGTCGCATCATACTCTCACCCCCACCCCCGCCTTCTCCCCGAGGCGGGGGTGGGAGGGAGTTGCGGGGGCGGTGCTGCGAGGCGGGGCGGGCGGTGCCGTTCGATCTTGTAGTAATACGCTTAACCTATTAATAAAAATACATGATTACAAACGGGTCGCGAGGGGCGGGGCGCGGGGGCGGGGCGCTACTGGCGCTTGTCGGACAGCGCGGCGTTGTGCGACAGGTGCGACAGCGCCGAGTGCGCCGACGAGCAGATGTCCTGCAACACACGCGCGCACACGTGAGCACCGGCCGGGGAGGGGCGGGTGTGAGTGTGGGGGGGGCGGGGGGTACCTGGTAGCTGAATTGCGGGAAGTGCTCCTCCTGGATGCGCTGCAGCGCGGACTCGTTCTCGGGCGGGGTGAGCTCCACGGACTCGCCGGTGAACTCGGAGTCGAAGTAGCGCGTGTCCGTCTCCGACTCCACCTGCGGCTTGAACGGCACCGGGATCTGCGGGGGGCGGGCGCGGTGAGCTGCCGGTGGCGGCGTGTGTGGGAGGAGGGAGGGGCGGCACTCACCCGCTTGGCGAGCAGGTCGGCCCAGTTGACGGCGGCGAAGAAGGGGTGGTTCATGATCTCGAGCGAGTCGTCGGGCCCCGCGCCCAGCCGCGCCGCCGGGTCCTTGGTGAGCAGCCCCGCCAGCAGCGCGCGGCACGCCGGCGACACCACGCGCGGGAAGCGCACCTGCAACACCCACGGCGCACGCGCTCAGCACGCGCCCCTGCACCCCTGCACCCCTGCACCCCTCCACGGCTCCGACCGTGCGAGTACACCAGCCTCATTTCGATCTTTTAGGACTCTTTCAATTCAGACGTTTCGTGTCACGAAACGTCTAAATTGAAAGAACCCTTAGTGTTAAAATGCACGCGTTTTGTTTTAATGCGACTCGAAAAATTAACACTACTAATATATTTATTGATTGATTGGGAGAACCAACAGTTATTTACACCTAGGTAGACATTGGTTTAACTTCAGAGAGCCAATTAAAGGGACAAACATACATTAGGAACATGCCGGTAAATCTACTTAAGTTTAGTCCTTATATAAAAAAAATAAAGAATAAAAGAACAACAAGATAAAGAAACTCAAGACTAACTAATAAACAAACGAAAGCCCCTGGCACGTTATTTTGACATTAATTGTACGCTAAGAAGAAGAGAAGAACTCTCTGCTCAGCCGCGAGAGGGTGCTGGTGTAGCATAAGTCAATGTCTACGTCACGCTTACAAATCTTATTAAGGTTGTTGCTCTAATATAGCTTATACAACGAATCCCGAACTAGGAGTTCGAGCATGTTACGCCTGAGGGTGTGGTGGGTGTGGTGGGTGGGGGTACCTCCTCGGAGATGATGAGCGAGAACAGCACCTCGTGGTCGCGGTTGTAGAAGGGCAGCCGGCCGCACGCCATCTCGTACAGCACCACGCCCGTGCCCCACCTGCGGCAGGCGAGCGTTACCAGGGCGTGTGGGGGGCGGGGGGCGTGTGTGGGGGCGGGGGCGGGGGCGGTACCCACCAGTCGACGGCGGGCCCGTAGTCGGTGTCCTCTAGCACCTCGGGCGCCAGGTACTCGGGCGTGCCGCAGAAGGTGCGCGTCGTGCGCCCGTACGTGATGTTCACCTGCAACACGAAAGAAAGAAAGAAATAAATAATTTTATTGTGGGAAAACTAGACTATGTATAAAATATACCTAAATACATGTTAAAAATAAAAAAGTAAAAATAAAATAGGGAATAACGTAGGTACCCAAATGAAGAGTATTCCAGACAATGGGTGCCTAGCTCAGCTTTAATGCTACAGCGCTAGTTTCTGCTAGGCCCCATAGTAACGACGGCTCGGATCGTATTTAAAAAACTATTCAAAACTTTATAGGTATTTACCAATAAAACTAAGATACCATAAAACTGAGACTAAAAACAAATTTTTAGGTCTAGTTTTAGAGTGTGATAGTATTTTTACCTAACTGGCAACAATACCTATTTATGCAAGATCACCCAATTGAGCCATTTGAAATTTTAAGCCATAGACAAGGCTAGGGAGATAATAACAATCATCCACGACACGATACACGACGAGGGTGCGGCAGGCCGTACCTTGCAGAGGCCGAAGTCGGCGATCTTGATGTGGCCGTCCTTGTCGAGCAGCAGGTTCTCCAGCTTGAGGTCGCGGTAGATGATGCCCTTGGAGTGCAGGTAGCCCAGCGCCGACACGATCTCCGCGCCGTAGAACCGCGTGCGCTCCTCGCTGCGACCGCGCCACACAATCAAATTCATCAAGATAGGAAGAACGGCTCGACAGTTATTGTCGGACAAACATACATACATACACATGCGTGGGAGTGTCAAAGCAACGAGAGGAAATCCTCAAAAACCCGAGGTCACTTCGCGAAGCCTGCGAAGAACCCAGGAAACTGTGCTTCTGGGCGGAGTTAGGCTGGCTAGACTATTAGTCAGGATATCTGACGCACAAAGGACCGACAGGAGTCAAGTGCGGATAAGGGAGTCCATTTACATCTAAACACATACACAGTCATACAAACGCCGGCTTTGCCAATATGTAGAGTCGGCCGTCTCGAAGGAGTGCTAGAGTGCCGCAGTACCTGAAGGAGCGCTCCCGCGACAGGTGGAAGAACAGCTCGCCGCCGTTGGCGTACTCCATGACGAAGCAGACGCGGTCGGCCGTCTCGAAGGAGTACTTGAGCGCGGTGAGGAAGGGGTGGCGCGTGTCCTTGAGCACGCGGTTCTCGGTGATGGTGTGCGCCAGCTCGTCCTTCTGCATGATGATGTTCTTCTTGAGGATCTTCATGGCGTAGATGCGGCCCGTGCCCTTCTCGCGGCTCAGCACCACCTTGCCGAAGGTGCCCTTCCCGAGCACCTTCACGAACTCGAACTTCTCCAGCGTCTGCGGGACACGCCACCCGTTACTGTTTGCCCGACCACACTTGACCCTTGCTTACTACGGACGACACGGATGGTGGAGTGGCAAATGTGTCAGACTGCCACGCCGATGTCGCGGGTTCGATTCCTGCTTCAGGAGGCTTTTGTGTGAATAACATTGGTGTTTGTCCCGAGTCTCGGTGTTTTCTATGTAGTATGTATTTACAAAAAAAAAAAGTAGTCATGTATTGTATCAGTTATCTGATTCCCATAATACAAGCTCTGCTTAGTTTGGGGTTACATGGCGCTGTGTGAAATGTCCACATTATTATTACCCCTGCTATTACAGGTCGGGCTGTTCCATTTATCATATCTCATAGCTACAAGGTTACAATAATGGAATAATAACAGTGTACGTATGCCTACACCATCAATAAAAACAATGAAAGGAAAAAACATGTTTTTCAATACCATCATCAATTCTACTTTGCATTTGTAGGGTAGGGAATGACTTCTAATTAAGTCATAGTTTGAATTATTTGAATCGAATAAAAAATAATACAATACAATATATATTTTTCTAAAATTTACCTATGCCGGCTATTGTTTTTACCTATAATAAAACGGCTAATATTTATTTAAAATTTGTCATCGGTGTGTTTGCGCCGCATACTCATTGTGATACAAGTCGTATCCTACTAATATTATAAACGCGAAAGTTTGTAAGGTGGGATGGATGGATGGATGGATGGATGGATGGATGGATGGATGGATGGATGGATGGATGGATGGATGGATGGATGGATGGATGGATGGATGGATGGATGGATGGATGGATGGATGGATGGATGGATGGATGGATGGATGGATGGATGGATGGATGGATGGATGGATGGATGGATGGATGGATGGATGGATGGATGGATGGATGGATGGATGGATGGATGGATGGATGGATGGATGGATGGATGGATGGATGTTTGTAACTCTTTCACGTAAAAACTACTAAATGGATTTTAATGAAACTTTACAATAATATAGCCTATACATCAGAATAACACATAGGCTACAATTTATGAAGATACCTGCGCAGACGAAGTCGCGGGCACCAGCTAGTACTACAATACTTTGGCCACAACACACGCAGAAATGCCAACAACATTGAAATGCTAACAAACCTAATGCTAAGTCCCCACGTACGTTCATGCTCGTCGTTTTTATAGCCAATAAAATAAAAGGCTTAAGCTTCATTGATCGCCATCGAGCAAAACGCCGATTGATCAAAGTTCAAAGAAACATAATTTTTGGTCAATGTCCGAAACGAACATATTGTAATGTGTAGCCGCTGCGTGCATCGAGTGCATCGAGCATGGCAGTCAGTAGATCATGAGAGCTCGACGTGTGGAGACAATGCCCGCACTAGTTTGTAGTAACCATGTTTGGATGAAACTGGCTCCATCGAGCATGTGTCTGCGTAGAGACGCACCATCTCACGCTCCGAATGAAACGTCAGTGTATGTGAATGGACTGACAAACGGGCATAGGACTTCATGTAGTAGGTACGTCTCGCGCACGTGGCTCACCTGTGAGCGTCAGTCACAGTTAAATGGGCTTTATCTGTAGGTATTTGCGAAAGTGAAACAAACATGTTTACTGCATTAACTCAGAGGTCGAGCGATAATATATCTCGAGAACGCAGCGGCCGCGGCCCAAAACAACATGCGCGCACGCACCGCTCCACAACAAGTGCATTGCGTGGGTTAGGGACTTGCACTACAGGCAGGGTTGCCATCTCTAAAATTTGGAAACCAGGACAAGACTCAAACCCCGGATTTTAGAGCCCAGATGAACCCGGACATGTCAACAGGTTATCAACCGACTTCAAAAAAAGGGGAGGTTCTCAATTCAGTTACTTTTTTTAATGTTTCTTACCTCAGAACTTGGTCATGGATCAATCGACTTGGATTTTATTTTTTTTTATTTAAGAGGATACCTGTATCAGTATCTCAAAAAAATTTTTTTTGCTCCACCTTTGTGTGGGCACAGTGCGCGTGTCGCGAGCGACCCAAGACTTTGAAAACCGGACTACAAATGAAGTCCGGCCCGGACGCTCCCCGGACGCCCTCTAAACTAGGACAAATCCGGGGAAACTCGGACGGATGGCAACCCAACTACAGGCACACTTGCCTACTCTATTTACAAAACAATACACATTTTGAGAGGTCTACATTGGTTCTACGTAAGTAAATGGGATGTGTGGTAACGCGTATCGGTTAATTCCTGGATCCGCCTCTGGGTGGGCGCGTGCATCGCACGGAATGTCGGATTGCGCAACCCGCCGCCGCCGCCGCCGCCGCGCGCTGCCTCGTGCGGTCAGTACTCCACATAATGGACTTGTACGGGCATTTGTGAGGCGCACGTGTGAGGCGCGCCTCGCGTCGACAGCGCATTGCCAGCGCACGGTCCCGAGTGGACGGGCGCGCTGACATAGCGACACACGTGTAACCCTAGTGCCAACAATATTTCCAAAACTACTAGTAAACTAGTATACTTATTTTAAAAATAATTAAAAACTTTATACGAGTTTACAGCTTATTTTCTCTCATTCCGAGGTTGACCCCTTTTTTTGTTTATTTCACTGGTCTACTACAGTATTTAGTAAACTGTCATCCAAATGGACGAGTAACACCCTGACGAGGGGTGTTACTCGATGGAAAAAAAATCCCAGCCATCGATTAGACAGGTGTTTATTTATTTATTTATTTATTGGAGAACCAACAGCTTTATACTTCTAAGTATACAATAGTTATAGTATATAATATAAGTAAATAGTAATAGTGTTCTTGTTTAGTTTCGTATGTTGTAAATTGATTCGATCCCTACTACGATGTGCGAACGAAATCGTGGCGACGGACGCCAACAGTCCACTCACAGCGTAGGTAAGTACGAGAGCATGGGCGATGCATTGCGGAATATGCGTCGATGAGTGACGTCACTTGTTATTGTTAGTCGCGAGTTCCATGAAGGAGCGCGTGAGTCAGCGGCGACGCGGCCGGCCGCGGGCGGGGGGCGGCGGGGGGCGGCGGGGCACTCGGGCCTCGGGAAAGCACAGCTCAGGGAAACCCCCCCAACCCCCCTAACAAACCATAATGTCATTGCCGAGTCAGCCAACGGCAAAACTCAACGTGTTGGGAAGAGAACCGCGTTCTGTAACATATCCCGGAGTCCCTCTAATACGGTTGTGTAAGATATCCTGGGGTCTCTCTAATGCGCAGAGGTCGGTCACCATGGAGTTTGAGTCGGTAAGAGTCCGACATAACCAGCCCGCCCTCCCCCAAGGACGATGAAATCCATGAAGATTTTGTCAAGTAAAAAAAAAGAAGGAAGAGAACCGCGGCGCGGTCATGTTACTGCCGCGAGGGAATCCCGGGCTTCACACAGGGTACACGCACGAGACTGACTTAAGGGGAATCCTCAAGGCAAATTTCCATACAAAATGTTTCGGACAAATACTCAACAAGTACGCCGTATTATAGTAATTTATTCACACTATGAAGATTACTACTTTTGATTTTGTAAATAAAATCATGATTTATATCAACTCTGGATAGAAAGAAGATAGATGATGATGAGATGGGAGGACCTAAGTATTTATTCTTGCGCTTATGTAAAGATAACAAAATTTTAGTAATTACATATGCACATCGAAGGTAATTCAGAAATCTATTGCAATATAATTAGGTGTCCAACTGTATGGATATCAGCCACACATGCGGGTGCGGTGCGTGTAAGTGTGTGTGCTGCATGCACTACTCACGATGCGGCGCGGGTCCTTGTAGCTGGTGCCGAGCTGCGCCATGTCGGTGTGGTTGTCGAGCAGGCAGTGGGGCGCGGGGGGCGCGCCCACCGCCCCGCTCCCCGCCTCCGCGCCCAGCTGCGACGCCACGCGACGGATGGCAGCCACCCACTCCTCACTGCAACACACCACGGATGTACCTCTCATCATACTGCTTGAAGATCATGCATGTAATCTCAAACCCATAGCTCAGACGAACCTGCAGGCAATAACTATAGCTAATAATGGAAGACTGAGTAAACAATAACAGCTATATTATACCTATAATAATAGCAGTTAGCAACAGAGTGGTGCACAACTGGAATATACTGCCAGAAGATGTTGTTTCTGCAGCATCCACTAACTCATTCAAGAACAAACTCGACACTTGGATACGAACCAACAAGACTATGCTAAAAAATGTGACACAAAACTATTAAAAAATCCAACACTGTGTGATATAGACTAGACACATCAGCGGAAGCTGCTCGTCTATCAACAAATAATAAAAATAAATAAATAATGAAGTATTAATCGCTATCTATCTATCTATTAATATTATCTATTAATATATATATAATATTGCAAATAAATACTGAATACTGAATCTATTAAAATAGGTGTCATGTGCATCACCCTTACGAGAGAAGCGTACTGGGAAAGAACTCAAATAACGGCTCAAAGAACATTTGCTTCAAGGTTTCTTACTCATGCAATTTTTAAATAAAAGTTTTGAAGTAAAAGTAAACCAGTGACAGTTACGGAAAACCATGTTCCAAATACACTCTATCCTATCCAGGAACAACTAAAGTAACTGCAAACATCATGTCATGGTTCCTTCATAACATTATGAAGTATCTTCCACTCTTATTTATACAGTAGGTATATATAAGGACTGTTATATTACAGTAGGTATATTTTAAGCTAAATAAATTTTAATTGTTGTAAGTTGTTGGTAAACCAATAAACCAATAATAATAGATAATAAAGTACACCATTTTCATTAGATGTGTAGTGCAAAGGATCAACACGAGTTGAAGTAAAGAAAAGGGATTCCATTTACACTAGCAAACCAAATTTCACATTCTTACTGTTTATAAATAATTGCTTGAACTTGAGAAGGAATAATTAGAATGAATCCAAATGAGTTAGAATGCATTATTGAGTAGTTCTAAACCAATGGTCAAGTTTCATAAATATCAAAAAATGGATCTGTCGACATGATGTATAATGCCATATAGGTGACCTTATGAGCTTCGCTCTGCGAGGGATCTTGCTGGGTCGGAAGGAGCGAAGTGGTGAATGTGAGTGAGTGAGGGTGAGTGAGCGAGTAAGGGTGAATGAGTGAGAGAGTGAATCTGTCTGCACCGACCGGTCCTTTTCGTTGTCGACGGAGAAGTTGCGCTCGATGACGGTTGTCCACTGCAGGCCGCGGATGGTGAAGGTGTAGGGGCGCGGCTTGTCTACGGCCATGATCTGGCAGTCGCGCACGGTGAACTTGTTCAGCGGGTCGCGGTAGTTGTCCTTCTCGGGCTGCGCCTTGAACCCCACGAGGTCGCCGTTGCCGAACAGGATGAAGTAGCGGTTGCGCCAGTTGCGGATGTGCTCGCCGCGCTTCAGCAGCCAGCCCTCCTTCACGATCTCCAGCGGCGCTGCCTCCGCCATGCCGACCTGTTTGATAACAACACCGCACCGCACCGCACCACCACGTTTGCACGCTCACGAACGTGCCGAGCCGCGCTCAGCACCGACACTTAATAAAACTTATTGCCCGTGCGCGTGCACGGCATTTTACCGATGTCCGATGCGGTTAGTTGAAATTTCCAATGTTTTTCCTCTCAAAAAACACGGACGTAAGCGATGTTACGACGTACAAGTAGACTCGCAGTAATATGTAGTGATTCGAGAAGAAACGTCTGTCTGGTGAAGTGAGACAGGGATGCACTTGGGAAAACAAACAAGATAGAAAGAAATGTTATATAAAATGACGTATCCAATAATGGTGTTTTCAACTTGGTTTCATTATAACCTATTTTGACAAATTAATGCAACATGTCTGCCGCTAGGTGAATTTAAGGCGCTACTACTAGCTTAATTTTACGTTCCAATTTACGAGGCTATGCGCGAATTCCTAAGCATATAAATATAATGTGTCAGTATTTCCTGCCCGTGTAGAAAGCCCTATGCTTCCGGTCCGGTCGGTGTTCCGTAAATAAGCTAACGAACTGCATCACAGCTACTCTCAGTTCTGCCTGCTTGATATTAGAATATAATTTCGACCCTACACAGCATTTAGCACCTCCCTTGGATTGTGTTTTGGCAGGCATTCTTCTGATGCCCCATGACCAAAACCGGGATACATGGCATCAATGTACATTTACAGGACTTTTATTCACACAGTCCAGTGCAACTCCAAAATAGCGCTCATCCGTTTCATCATTAGTCCGGGAGGAGGGCGTTGAGACTGCTACACAGTTTTATAACTTTTGTAGTTTCACCGTTCCTACTGTAACATAGTTCCTTTGTGTAATTGTTCTGAATAAATATTTTGAAATATTTTGAAATATCCACTTCGAAACATTTTGATGGTCGATCGATCTAGAAATTCCGTAGGTAGTTTGACACTCAGTAGGACACCAAGAAGGTAGTTTGGTTTACTATTATTAGCAGGCAGGAAAGTTCGAAAACATGTGTCGAGTGCACGAAAGGAGCCTCTTCGAGGCGCACTTGAAATCCTTTCACCACACTGGGTCGAACGAGGTCGACACGATAAAAAGAAGGCAGGAGAATAACTAGCAGCGCACTGTGGATCGAAAATCGACTTTCTAAGACCATAAAGATAAAAAAAATTAGATGTCGTTTAGCATACCATATTTTTTATTTTATTCCCGTCAGACATAAAGTAAAGCAAACAATATTGTGCATTAGCAGCAGCCGGCATTCCAGGCTTATATGGACGAACGATGGACGAGTTAAGCGCAGCCGAGGCTCGCTCGCTTGGAGACCAGTCGCAACCAACCGATTTTTGAATTTTAGGTAAACTCAAAGTATCTTTCTTACACTCATTTTCTTCATTTGAACTCCACATTTTGTGGAAATAATATCAACAATAGTTAATTTTTCACGCGCTTATTCTAAGAATAGATATGCTTTTTTATAGTTTTCTTTAGAAAGGAAGTACGAAATCTATGATGTACACGTACGTACCTCTAAGATTAAAATCTACGTAGTACTCTGACTAATCTGTGATTAAAATCTTAGAAAAAAATCTTATTGCGTAGCGTCCTAGCCGTTTTTTTTGTTGTTTAGTTTTCCTGATCTCTTTATCTGTAGGCTACTTACGAGTAAAAGAATAGTTAGTCAAAGATATTCTTTTCACTTTTCATGCTCGGTAATTGCTTAAAAAATCTTATTATAGTCTTTATGAGTGTTCGTTTTTAGTAGATTTCATGACAGAGGTTGAGAACTTTGTAGGTATTTGTATTTGGTGGCTGTCTCTGTTTTTTATTTACGAAATGGGCGCTCTTTTATCACAAAGTTTGTTTAAATATACCTACTAATATACCTTAATTATCCACCCGCTACCTATTCAATCGATTGTTCTATCAAGCACCTACTAATTAGGTAGGTAGTCTAGGTAGGTACCAACCGTCCATGTAAGAAATCCATCTGTAAATGCGTCATCAGATAGCTGTAGATACCTACCAAGATATTACACAACAGAGCTGAGAGCGAACTTCCCGAACGTGACACTTGCATATTCCGGAGGGCGGTGCGCGGTGCGCAGGGCGGCGCGCAGATCGATGGGCGGGCGGCGGCGCGGGGCGGGCGGACGGCCGCGGACGGGCGCCGTCAGTCCAGCGGCGTCGGCGGTACGCACCTCCGCCCGAGCTCGCGATCCCGCGTCCGTGTTGCGATGAAGGTATAAGTCCCTCTGTCCGTAGCGCGGTAGTGGTATGCCTTAGCTGTAAGTAGACGGCTGGAGCGGCCCGGTACGTACTGCGTGCTACGTGCCCTGCTAGCCCGCGCCCGCTCACCCGCTCACCCGCTACCACCGCCCTTCGACACCCACACCACTTACACATCCGCCATACTTCTTTTCACTGGTTGCATGATTTCATCTCAATTTTTATTCGGATGTACCTATTTATGATTTTAAGACATAGCCCAAAGCCATACCTATATAATATCTCCAATGCTAGTTACCTACGAGCACAGGCATAGATGTACCTACGAGCTTTTTGGTTTATATTACCTACTTACTGATCTGACTTGCACCAATAATAGGTAGATGTTGGAATGTCACGTAACGCACCGAAGTAAAGTTTTGATGAAGGTAAGTGGTAGCTGGTAGGTAGTGGGCTAGTCGGGGACTTCTGACTGCTCATGGCTATAGTTAGTTGGGCCGCAGTCCCCGGTACAGACCCACGCACTGAGCGGCTGGTTGAGCGATCAATATGAAGCGCCCCATCCCATCTGTGAGCACTTTACTTCGGCCACTTCAATGACCATTGCTCGATACTCATTTCATTGAAACCATTAATTCAAATCATTTAATGATAAGCTAAGTATCGTGAACTTGTTGTGGGTTTAGGTGGCATTAACATACTAAGCCTCTCAAAAGGCAACTAGATAGATATGCCTACTTATTCGATTGCTGAAAGTAAACTTAAATGATAAGTTATTAAAAAAGTAAACATTTTATTAAATTTAATTTAAAAGCGATATTTAAAAAAATTGGTAAAGTTAATAAAGGAGTATTTCATTTTATGGTGGACTAGCCTATCCAGAACGTCGTTTGCGTTGCGAATTGACAAAATCCCTTCCTTAGTAGTACTACAAAGTACTACGATATACACAAGTAGTACGTCTACACTTCTTTGGCTAACATGCCCCTCCAAATTCCGAGTCTCTACGTTCAGCAGTTTGGCCTACTGTGCATTGTATAACCGAGATCATTGTTTTATTTTTTGCTACGCGTGTATATTGGCTCAATTTTAACGAGACCACCCTCGCTCGGGTGTACTCTATCAAATAAAAAGTAAAATGTTCTTGTTCAAAACTATAGACACGTGAACAGACATAAGTTTTTCGTTTTTCGAACAATGAGACTCATAGGTTTTCTAAACAGACAATTTTACAGATACACAGGTTTTATATACAGATAGACGGTAGATTTTATAATGTAATCACTTAACTAAGAATGTAGGTACGTACCTAGGTAGGTATAAAAGTCACGTTGACTAAAATTAGTGAAATTTATTTTTTTCAGCAACTCAGATCTCTGTCTCGAAACACGTATAATGCTAAAGCTACCCAAAGGACTTAAGAAGAAGAAAAAAGGCAAAAAGTCGAAGCGCAAAGGGGAGGAGGAGCTATTCACCGAAGAAGAGCTTCAGAAATACAGGAAGGAGCACCAGCAGCAAGCAGAAAGTGGTGAAGGGTCTGAGAAAAATGAAGAGTGGTCTAAATTCAAGGATCTGACAACCGGAGTCGACTCCATCCTTAAGAAAACTCAAGGGGACCTCGATCGGATAAAATCTACGTCGTTTTTCCAAAGAGTCCCTACCGGAGTTAAGGAAGTGGTACCGGCTCCCAAAGAGAAGCCGCACAGGCCGGTCGTTGAGATCACCGAAGCGGACTTCCCCGGGCTTGCGCAGGCGGCGGCCGAGGAGGACGGAGACCACAGCGAGTACGGCCTCACCGACGACTCCGAGGACGAGGACCAGGACGACATCTTCGACACCTCGTACGTGGACGCCGTTGAGCGCGGCGAGGTCAAGCTCGCGTACGTGCCCGACTCGCCCGACTACCTGCCCGACGACGATATCTTTGACACTTCACATGTCGACGTATTGATCAAAGGCCAGGAAGCCAAGAATTTCAAGGGTAAAAAGGGTTTGGACATCGGAGTCGCCGTTGAAGTTCTCACTGGCCGAATCGACAATCTGACGGTAACTACTAAACGATCATCTAAACGTACTATCCCTGGAGATCTTTTACTTGAAGATAACAAAACAGATTCACCCCCACCGCCACATGCAGTTCAGGAATCGGAGCCCGTTGAAAAGAGTATCCTCGATTTAGATTCTGATATTCCGATCACAACTCCGATAGACTTGAGCGTCTCGCTTCATACTTCGTTGATACAACAACAAACGAAGGCTCAACAAGAGCAGGAGGTTGAAGCGCAGACTTTTTCTAAGGGAGTTTTTGATGCAGATGATGAAAAAGACGAATTCACTTTGTTAGCTACTGAGTCGTTAGAAGTCGGTGCCGAAGCGGCTAGAGTAGAACGCAAAGAAATAAAACTAGAACCCGTCTTACAAGAATCTTGGTCAGCATTTGAAGCAGATAAAAATGAATCAGTATTTGCAGAATGCATTGTGGAAGATCAGATTGATGTGTTAGATCCCTATGTTGATGGAGACGATCCGTTTGATACGAGTTTCGCTGACGCGGTTGTTCCACCCTTACAATTGAAAGAAGTAACAAAAGAAGCCGTAATACTTGAAGACGACGACGATTTTGATCCACGTGCTGAAGAAGTACCCGCACAATTAAACAACAGGCGGAAATCAACGGTCCGTATTCATTTGACAGATCCAGCAGGTATACGAGAGTCGATTACTTCTGACGATATTGTTGATCACAGCAAAGATAAAGGACAAACTCTTGATTTACTAGGAGGAAGCGCCACCGACTTAACTCAACTGGCGGATTCTCCTTTGGATCCGATTGATATTATCACTGATTTTGATCCTTTCGATACAAGCATCGTTGATAAGATAGTTGCTCCTGGGAAAGTTGAATTAAAATTTTTAGAACAAGAGTTAATTGGCACGTCTCCTGCGCCTGTTTATCGAGTCCCGAGTGATCCGGACTTCGACCCTCGAGCAGAAGAGCCGGTTAAAGTTGAGAGACGTCCATCAAGACCTGAAAACTTAGTGGTAAGCAAAAGTGTGGTTTTCAACGTCAACGAGGATACATCCCTAGAATTAGATCCTAAAAATAAAAGTAACAAACCATTAACACCCTATTACACTCGTGAACTATCGATAACTGAAGATTTGAACGAAGAGGCTGAGGCTGCAGATACTGTTTCTGATACTTTGACAAGGACGCACTCTGATGAGAATTTAGCACCGAAAGTAAGCTATCAGACAAAACGGAGACACTCTGAATACGCACAAACTCATCAATCCAAGGTAAAAGCAAGTGATTTGCTCCACAGCGGTCAGTCGGAAATACAGGCCAAGGTGCTCACACCTACTGGCCCTCAAAGCCCTACAAAAGGACCTGAAATTGATCCCTTTGATACTTCTTTTGCAAATAATATTGCACCAGGAAAAACTGAACTAAAACTACTAGCCAAAGAGTTTTCTTGTGAAGAGAACTTGGAACCCATAAGTGAGCCTGATCTGTTAGATCCATCTGACGATCTTTTCCAGGTTAAAGCACTCACACCTGAACCAACAGAAACAGGACAGGGGGACGACTTTGATCCTTTTGATACATCGTTTGCAGGCGATTTAAACCCGGGACGAACAGAGCTTAAATTACTTGAGTCGGAGTTCTTGGGCTAGATAAGAAAAAACAGATTTGAAAATGGCGTTTAATCCATTCTTGAGTATGAACGAGCCCGCCGCGCCGGTCACCACCGAGGAGCTAAATCCGTTCATGATGACTGACGCCCAGCCGGTAACCTTCGATAGTGCCGACAACCCCTTTGCCATTAGTAATCCGTTTTCAGACTTTAGCGGAGGTGGGTACGAACCACCGACGGGAGATACGGTGCCCGGCGACATTTTCGGTGATGCTGAACCGACGGGAATCGGTGCGAAGCAATTTGTCGGTTTCGAAGTTGACAACGCCATCAATCTTTTCGGAAACCAACCAGTCAAACCAACTGAGCTTGAACTCATTACCACTACCGCCGATTTCTGTCCTGACGATGAAGTCACCATACAACATTCGACACGCCCACTGCCTCCAGAAACTCAAAACTTAATTCTTAGCGTTACGGGGCAGATGGAGTTTAACAGCTCTCACCTGCTGGATCGCATACCACTGACACGAACGCCAAGCCCTGTGTCTGTGCGAGACATTCATTCACCGAGCCCAACTCCTGATTTGGAGATGGAGCCGCGAGAAGAACCCGCTCCGGTGGTGGAACCGGCCGATACTACGCGAGCTAAGCCCACGCGGCCCCCACCCGCGAGGCCCCCGTTGCCTCCGCCGGTTGCAAGGCCACCTCCTCCACGACCGGCTCCCCCTCCCGTACCTCAGATGCCGCAGCGTCCACCTCCACCGCAAACTACTGATGAGATCAACCTATTTGATGCACCTGCCCCTGTGGTAATCAAACCGACCAAGGAAGCTATACTTAGTTTGTACTCAGCTCCCAAAAAGGAAGAAAAGCAAATCGATTTCCTCAGTGACGATATTATGGATAGCATGTCGACCGAGCCCACTACGGAGGCTCCAACTACTTCTACTACAATAGCTGATTTCAACGTGGTGACGACTACTTCGGGGACTGCTGCTGACTACAACATCGACGTAGACATTGCAACATCGGATGCCTCCGCTCCAGTTTCCGTTCGAGGGAATATGTTCCCTCCAGCCTCAAGTTCACCGCAACAAGCCGTTACTCCGATGGATTGCTCGGAGCCCCCGTCTGAAGATAACAAAAATTCCCCGTTTGCTGATTTTGCTGACGATGATGTACAAGCTCAACGTCAGGAGCTGGAAAAAAATCCATTTGAAAGCGGCGGCGAAATGGACACAACAGAATTTTCCAGCCCTGGTGCCAATATTTTCGACATCGATTCAGCGGAACACAACATGACAACAGATAACATATTCGGGATGGACAGCAGTTCATTCGGAGAGGCACCACCCGCTGCGGTTGCATCGACGAAAGAATCTAATCTATTTGGCAGTACTTCCAGTCCCTTTGACGATTATAATTCTACCAATGCTTTCGCGCCCGGTGACAATGAAAATGTATTCTCTGGAGTGAACCAGGGTGCTTCTTCAAGTCCATTCAATGACAAAAATCAAAGCGAAGCTTTTGCCTCTACATCCGGAACCAACGATGATATTTTCGGAGTGAGTCAACCACCACCTTCCGATCCTTTCGATGACAACAATAAAGCCGATGTTTCCATCAACGGAGGAGGCGGCGGTGATATTTTCGGAGCGAACAATCTTGTGGATTCTGTTGACCGAGGTTGGGGTTCGGAAGCAATGATCCAAAATGCTATTCCAGAAGCTCATGAAGCTTTTCCAGACAGCCACGATGCATTTCCTGAGTCCCAAGATGCATTTGATGCTTTTTCTGCAAAGTTTGATTCGACATCTGCCAATCACATGAACACCGGTATGTGTGCTAGCTATTCCAAATGAACAGTCTGTCGGTAGTGTTCTGTCTGAGGTAACATCACATTTAATGTTAACGTGCAGGCGCGTGGGGCGAAGACGCCGACGCTGACGACGGCTCCGGTGGCTTCGAGGCGGAAGCCTTCGACACATTCCTCAGCATGGGTGCCCCGCCCCCTCCCGCCGCCACACCGAGACTCGATCACCAGGGCTCTCGGGAATCCACAGATGATACATTTTCCGTATTCATCAGGTAACGCATGATAGATGCCTTTATCTAACTCTATTTAGATTATGCATTATTTTTTTAATAAATGAGAGTATTTTTTAAGGCCGAAAGACAGCGAGACGAGTGGAGAAGAGAGTGCGGTGCCGGTGCTAGCTCCGCCGCCGAGGCCTCAAGCTGCACCGGATTCTCCTCGGGTCAATCCGTTTGACAAAAGTGCGTTCGAAGCACCGCACATCGACACTCAGATGGGTATGGTTAAGTAGCACCGAGTAATTGACATTTCTAACGGCATTGGCATAACATAAAGCACGAAAGTTTTTGGTAACGTCTGTGTTGCGCAGTGGAAGAGCCTCGGCGAGCCAGCGGCAGCGAGACGCCACCGACTCCGCTCTTCGACGAAGATCAGTCGCAGCCGCTGGAGCAGTTCCCGCGCGTCGAGTACACCGGCCCCGGCTGGGAGATGCACTTGCGACAGCCCAATAAGAAGAAGATCACAGGACAGAGGTAGGGTCTACGGACTATCTGTACCGTAGTGAGGTTTTCTAATTTTGTTTATCGTGTTAAAAAAAGTGAAACTTATTAAAAAATGTTGTGTTGTAAAATATGAATGGATGTGGAACAGGTTCTGGAAGAAGATCTTCGTCCGGTTGGCGATGCAGGGCGACAACCCGGTGGTGCAGCTGCTGAACTCGGCCGGTGACAAGGAACCCTTCCAGGAGCTGCCGCTGCAGGCGTGCTACTCCGTGTCCGAGGTGGGCGCGCAGCAGTTTGACCAGTTCGGCAAGATCTTCACCGTCAAGCTGCAGTACGTCTTCTACAAGGAGCGTCCAGGAGTCAGGTACACACTGACCTTTTTTACTCAACCCTCTTGAGCTTAATTATCTCGAAAAACAGAAAAAGAGAAACTGTAGTAGACTTAACAGCTGGGTTTGTTCTTGTGTGACGAACACAAATGTTTGTTCTCGGGTCTTGCCACCATGTGTCCAATGTCCATGCCACCTCGACACAGGGAATCCTAGTGCAGGGGTGTGAGTGTGGAAATGTTTATTATTATTATTATTATAACATTATGGTACTCGCTCAGGCCGGGTCAGGTGACGAAGGCGGAGCGCATCACAAACAAGCTGTCGCAGTTCGCAGCCTACGCCATCCAGGGCGACTACCAGGGCGTCAAGGAGTTCGGCAGCGACCTGCGCAAGCTCGGCCTGCCCGTGGAGCATGCGCCGCAGGTACCTCTCCGCTTCCAGCCTCCCTCGCTCACATACCGTATATATAATCCCGCCATCTCCCGTTTACCACCGAACTAGCAGGCGTACAGGGGGGTACCACCCCTATCTCGTAGACATGCCACGAACTCGAACCAAGCGGTTTTCATCGACATTTATGATGCGCACCAGCAGGGAGTGGAACTCGCTGCCGGCGTCTGTTTTTCCGACACACTATAATCTCGGAGTCTTAAAATCAAGAGTGAATAAGTTCTTACTAGGCAAGCGTGCTACATCCTCAACCACACCGTCACTTACCATCAGGTGAGGTTGTGGTCAAAAGCTTGCCTACTCCATAAAAAAAAATTCGTGCATCGTCATTGCTCATAGGGTAGTGCCGGCGTTGTCACGTGTAGTCTTGTGCAGGTGTCGCAGCTGTTCAAGATCGGCTCGCTGTGCTACGAGGACGTTAAGCAGTTCTCTTGCTGCGTAGAGGAGGCTCTGTTCCGCCTCTCCGCGCACCGCGATCGCGCACTTACCTACAAAATGGAGGAGGTAATCCACCCTTCTATCACTTGCCAACCCCATCACGAATACAATGTATGTTTTAGGTGTTCCTTATTTTGAGGGGACGCACCCGTCTGACTGTCTTATATCCTTGCGAGACCACGCATGACTTCACTTCGACACGCAAGAATCAAGAATATATTCGCTAGAACATCGTTTTCATAGTATGTTGTTATAATAAAGGTTTTACAAAAACACACACAACCGACTTCAATTGGACTATTTTAGTGACCGTAAACACCGCTGAAGAGTCACAGGGAAGCCAAATACGCAATTTTGTTTACATCGACGACATATTTCTTTCAGTTATTGTGATATAAAAACTAAACTACTGAATTGAATTTGATGAAAGTTTGGGACCAATCTGAAAGTATCCTCTGAAACGAAAATAATTTTAAAATCGGTGCATACACAACAGAGTTCTAAGGTTTTTCTTTAACAAACATTAAAAAAAAAAACAAAAAAGAAACTATTCAACCGAATTGATAACTCCTCCTTCTTGAAGTCGGTTGAAAATATAAATTGTGTTTTATGCTCTACATATCATACATGCAGAGTTAGGCTACCAATAGATTAATGGCCCAGGAATCCCAATCCCAAGTAACATTTACCGTGTAATAGCATAAGGCCGTGGTTTGAGGTGTTGTGTTGCGGCGCAGGTGCAGATCACGGCGGTGGACGAGCTGTACGTGGAGCAGGATGCGGAGGGCTCGGTGCTGAAGCAGATCGCGCGCGTGCGCGTCTTCTTCATCGGCTTCCTCAGCGGTACCGTCCGCACTCATCTCGCACCCGTCTCACGCATACTTACCCACTCACATTTTTTTCACAAAATATATACATATACGTACAGTCAGCTGCACAGACATGTATACTTGTATACACTCCCAAGCTTTCACATTTATATTACTCTTAATTGTGCAAAAAAAGTACACGCAAGCATTTTCAAATTAATGTAGTCATCTTACTTGCCAGAATTCTTGTAGGATGAAGATTGTCTTTGCAAAATTAAGAGTAGGTTTACTATAAATGTGAAAGCTTATGAGTGCATACATGTCTGTGCAGCTGTCTGTACCTCAGCCAGCTGCCATTAAGTATGTAACGTGTTTTCCATAATACCATATTTCCCTGACCTTATAATCTCTTCATTTATGAAAATGTGAAATCTATTCAAACGATATTGAGCCGAGATTGTAAACAGAAGCCAGGAATAATAATAAATAGTATATATTTTGGACATTTCTCACAACGTCATCTAGCCCCAAACCATAGAAAAAAGGTATAGGAAGCTTCGTAGGCAGGGTCACTACTACGAGCCCAAACTAAGCAGAGAACTATGGGAACTAGAAATCTGATAAAACAAAAATATAATAAAAGATGAGAACTGAGAGAATACTTAAAAATACTTTTTTTGTAAATACATACATAGAAAACACCCAAACCCAGACTCATGTTCATCACACAAGTGCTTGTCCCGAAGCGGGAATCGAACCCTTGAGGAATGGTGTTTGTCCGCACCGCAGGCATGCCGGACGTGGAGCTGGGCGTGAACGACCTGCGGCGGCAGGGGCGCGAGGTGGTGGGGCGCCACGACATCATCCCCGTCGTCACCGAGGAGTGGATCCGCGTCGAGAGCCCCGAGTTCCACGCCTGCGTCAGCCCGCAGGACTTCCACGACTCGCAGATCATCAAGTACGTGTACCTCCTCGCTCGTGTACCTCCTACCTTCATCCTCCTCCACCCACATTAACTTTACGAGTATATACTCGTTATATACATATATATATGTTATATATATGTTGGCAGTTTTTCGTGACAACTCTGAACTCTTCACTGGCTTAATTATTATTTTATTTTATTTATTTATTGATCACCGACACAGAGTACACTACATTTTTCATGAAATGTGTGAATGTGTGGCCAAGTGCCACTGCAATTACAGGTAGTGTATTGTTATAACAGATAATCCAGCAATTATAAGCAAAATATCAAAATGATCAACGTTGTATAATTCTAAGTAGATTTTTCTGTTCGAAAAATGTATGTGTCCATTCAAAAATACACATGCTTAACGGTGAAGGAAAACATCGTGAAGAAACCGGCATGTCATAGAACCTAAAAAGTTCGAAACATGTGTCAAGTGCACAAAAGGAACCTCTTCCAGGCGCACTTGAAATCTTTTCACCAAGTTGGGTTTGAAAGAACTAGCGACACGATAAGAAGAAGAATTTAAAGTAGACCTTTCAGAGAGCTTGTGAGACAGAAAGATAGATGAACACTTTAAAGTGAGCCAAACAGGTGTTAGTGATAGAGCAGTTGTAATAAAATATTGTCGATGTGTGCAGGTTCAAGCCGCCGGACGCGTGCTACATCGAGCTGATGCGCTTCCGCATCCGGCCGCCCAAGAACCGCGAGCTGCCGCTGCAGCTGAAGGCGGTGTGGTGCGTCACCGGGAACAAGGTGCGTGGCGGGGGGCGGGGGGCGGCGGGGGCGGTGTTTGCGAGCTCACCTCGGGCCGGTTCAATATAACAATAGTATTTATTGGTAATAAGAAGTTATTACAGGTCAAGAAACATAGAACATTGCTGTATATCTACATACATACACGTCCGCCGGCCCCATGACGTGGCTCAGCTTGGCGGACTTCGCTCGGGTTTGGGAAACGGCCGTAAGGTTGCCCGCTCCTCGTGTGTTATTTATTTATTGGAGAACCAACAGCTTTATTAGATAGACAATAGTTTAGCTTTAGAGAGCCAATAGCCAATTACAGGTTCCCACGGATAGACATAAGAACATAAAGAAAATGAGATAATAACGCTTACATAAAAAATAAAGAAAAGGTGAACACCATATAAAGCAACTCTTCTTTTTTCTTACCTTGCAATGTTTCCTATTTGGAATACGAATCTAGATCTAATATTGTGCATAATATGTAATTTTAGTTTTAAATCGATTGTATTCTGCTTGTAATAAATAAAATTAAATAAAATAAACTCAACTCAATACTTAACTAATAAAGAAATGAATGCCACTGGCATGTTATTTAGACATAAATATACGCTTAGAAGAAAAGAAGAACTCCCTGCTCAGCCGCGCTCGGGCCGAGGGGGCGCTGGTGCAGCATAGGTCAATGTCTACGCCACGCTTACAAACTTATTAAGGTTTCAAATTTAAATATTTATTTCACAAATGTTATTAAGGTTATTAAGTTTCCAGCGCTTTCTAAACTCTTGAGCTCGGTTCTAACACACACCGCCTGCAGGTGGAGCTGCGCGCGGACGTGCTGGTGCCGGGGTTCGCGTCGCGCAAGCTGGGGCAGGTGCCGTGCGAGGACGTGTGCATCCGCTTCCCCATCCCCGAGTGCTGGATCTACCTGTTCCGCGTCGAGAAGCACTTCCGCTACGGCTCCGTCAAGTCGGCGCACAGGTACACTGAACCACGCCATGCCTCTGTACACATTGCTCATTCCATTCTACGGAGACGGCTGGATACATTGATACTGTATTTATTTTTTGTCAACTTTGTACACACGTACAGTCAGCTGCACAGACATGTATACACTCTCAAGCTTTCACATTTATATTACTCTTAATTTTGCAAAGAAAAGTGCACGCAAGCATTTTCAAATTAATGTAGTCATCATACTTGTTAGAATTTTTGTCAGGAGAAGAATGTTTTTGCAAATTTAAGAGTATAATAATATAAATATAAATAGTTTGCTAGTGTCTGTGCAGCAGACTGTACCTATTTCAAGCAATAAAAATTAAGTATTCCTATCTGTCACCCTGCTCTCCCTGTCTCCCTGGGGTACAGATAGAACAAAAGTTATATCTGTCCCCCTGTTGCAAAAAGGCGGACAGATGGAACTTCTGGATGGAAATCTGTCTCCCTGTCACCAATAGGGGGACAGATAGTTACTATTTATTCCTGTCTGTCCTCCTGTATACTTTGACTTTGACTTAAACATAATCTGGCTGCGTCCTGTAGCCGGCAGCAGAGTTAGCCTAGCGAGAGACCTGATTGTCTGTATCTGGCTGGATCAAGAAACAGTAGTTTGAAGCTTCGTGATTCTTTTATTTGAATACAATTTGTTTTTTTTTTTAGTAACAATATGTATAAGTTTTATTAAAGCATAAGCTAACTACTAAAATCTATATAACAAAATATACAAAAGGAAATAATTGGGCCACCCATTTGAATTTGAATTTAAATTAAAGTTACAAAGAGGTTTGGTCCTTGTGTGTAGGCGCACGGGCAAGATCAAGGGCATCGAGCGGTTCCTGGGCGCCGTGGACACGCTGCAGGAGTCGCTGATCGAGGTGACGTCGGGGCAGGCCAAGTACGAGCACCAGCACCGCGCCATCGTGTGGCGGATGCCGCGCCTGCCCAAGGAAGGCCAGGGTACCGTGCACATACTACATTTTCAAATTAACTCTCCAATATTGTGTTGGCAGATTATTTCGTTATAAGTAGGAGCCAAGAGTCGGACAGAATAAGTTTTTATTAGCCAAGCGCGCTTCATTCTCGAACACACTGTCGTCGCTTCCATCAGGTGAGGTGGATGGCGGTCAAACGCTTGTCTATTGTTTAGAAAAACAAATAAAGTACCTACTAATAACTAAATAAAAAAAAAATATAAATATTTTATTTCCAACAACTGATATCCAAATTTATAACTTGAATGAAATAAAATTATCGCACGCAGAAAAGGTGAACTACTTGAATGCGTTGAAGTGTTTTTCTGGGCAGGTTAATTTTTAGTACAAAAGACTTCAACGCGCTACTGTTGAAACTTGCGAGGCTTTTGCGTGACACGTTGATTTTGATTTCAAAACTGAATCAATGTTTATTTTTATACCATTTTATTGACATTGATCTAAAATACTCGTACATACGTGTATAATATACGTATGAGTGTCGTGGACGGTATTCTGAATGACGTGTGGTGGCGGTGGCAGGCGCGTACACGACGCACAACCTGGTGTGCCGCATGGCGCTGACGTCGTACGACCAGGTGCCGGCGCAGCTGGCGCCGCACGCGCTGGTGGAGTTCACGATGCCGGCGACGGCCGCCAGCCACGTGACCGTGCGCTCCGTCTCGCTGCAGAACCACGACTCCGACGACCCGCCCGAGAAATACGTGCGTTACCTCGCGCGCCACGAGTACATGTGAGTCACACAAGTATACAAACACAATGTAGTACAGTCAGCATCAAAAGTCGATGACCACATTCACATTTTCATTTCTCTACACCATATTCATATACTTGAAAATGTGGTGTACAGTTAATTTTTAACTTTATGATGTTAATTCAATACTAGCACTTGTCATGGTTAGCGATTTAGGCATAATAAATGGTGTAAAGCGATTTTGAAAATCTGAATGTGGTCATCGACTTTTGATGCTGACTGTACAATGAAATTGCGACCAATAAAATAAGCCTTATTGGCCAACTTCTATTACTTATTGGTTCGATGCTAATTTTTGAAAAAGAGAAGTCACAGGGTTATATCAATATTATGGTAAAACTCTAGGCTAATGTAGTAAAAAATATTTGAAAATAGAGATATTTCATTTTCATCGACAGGGTGTCTGAATATGTTCTGTCCTGTATTACGCATTCACTTTGCTTTGATACTGTCTATCTTGGTGTTCTATAGGAACAACCGTTATTCATCTATGGAACCGTTGTATTAATATTCTCTGAGGTAGAACTGGTTCAAGGATTGAGGTGTGGTCCTCAGTGTGGGCATCGAGCGCACGTCGGGGCAGTCGGCGCCGGCGTACGCGGTGGCGGCGAAGGTGGAGCCACCCGCGCCCCCCGCCGCGCCCGCGCCCGCCGCCGCACTCCCGCAGCCGCCCTCCTCCGACTCCGACTCCGACTAGACTCCTCAGGCGAGTCTGCGTGCCTCCACCTAGTTTCCACCTCCTCTCCTCGTCTTTGATCACATATTCCCTTACTACCCGAAGTCCACAGCCAAAGACATTTAATTGAAAATTTCGGAAATTTTAATATAATGGCAGGTATACTAAGCGTCAAACTAGTTGTCGTTCTGCGCATCTTTAGTCACGAGGTTCGCCAGAGGACAACTTGTTTGACGATTACTATACTTAACGATAACCTCCGGTTATTGTAAAGTATCAGCAAAATGAATTTCAAGACATTTACGAAACTATAGCATAGTATTATATTTTTTATCTGTGCTATAGCATATAATAACTAATAGGGAGTGCAGCGCGATAGAATGGTGCAAAAGTAAAGTCGGAATAAAATCGATAGATAATTGTGACGTATAGAGAACTTGACTATAATTTTATCTACTATGGTGTCGGACACTTGCACTGCGCACGAGCGCTCAAGGAGATGAAGTCGGACCATTCTGTGAAAACCTAAATATTTACTGCACGTACTACATCTTGGGATTAGAAATTAAGATTATGTTTATGTAAAGATGTTAGATGTATGATTTATGCCTACTTGCACCAAACTGTCAAAGCTCCTAAGCAATTACTTTTCTTGCTTGCCAGTTCTTAACGGTCCAAATTTAGACCGTTAAGAACTGTCAAGCGAGTTAAGTAATTTCTTAAAAACTTTGATAGTTTGGTGCAAGTTGGCATCAAACTCTCACAAATGTAAGTTCTAATTAATTTGCGCCAGAAAGGTACTTATAGTTACGTAATTACGTATATCTATTGATTAGCGTTTAGCGTTTATACAGGTTCAGTTGTGATATCGTTTGTAAAGTGAGTAGTGTTAGAGGCGAGTCCACATATCGCAGCAGTCTTGATGAGGGGCCGGCTGAAGCTGGGCGTGGTGGTTGTGGCCGGGAGTGGCCGGCTGGTGGTCGAAGGAGGCGGGTGCACACGACGGTCACATCCGCTGCGTGATTGCGACACGGTATTATACACACATTTCAGAGATCTAGTTTATGAACAAGATTTAAAACTAGGTCGTGGCATGAGTCATGCCGCATGAGTCATGCCATGACCTCGATATTTTGCTGTCTGCAGCCTAGAGAAATAAGAATGTCTGTCAGTAGGGTGTAGGTAAGCTGGTAAGGTGGTAAGGGTAATAAAGGGACTATTATAGTCGTACGAGTAGATACGACAAATAATGATTTGATAATAAATAAAATAATACCTAATCGAGTAGTTATAATATAAGAGATGGACGGACGATCTCCCGCCGCGATTCTAGTCATAATACATACTTACATATTTATTAAAATTTATGAAATAACAGAACTAGAATAACGAGTCATTCCACAAAGGTGGTGACTATTCTTCTTCCTTCTCTCATATTTGTACCAATAAGGTGCACCTTTTTGTTTTTATACCAATAAATCAATCCACCTCTATCTTTTCAATAATACCTTTATCTATGTTTGTTTATCCTAAGAAGTTATAAATATTATATTTATTTTTTTAATGTATTACCTACTCTTTCGTGCTCGGAGAAGTCTTGGCACGTACCTTCTGATCAGACCATTTTGTGAACTTGTTAGTTAGTATAAATTTATTACAGCATAAGCTAACTACTACAATCTATAAATAGGTATATTACAAAATTTACAAAAGGAAACAATTGGGCCACCCATAGACCGTTGCAAACGATCTATAGGTAGCTCAACTGCTCCAACTCGATACCCGATGGCAGCGTGCCGAGGATACTGGCTGCATTGCCTCTTTGTATAGCAAGGCTTATTCTTTGGCCCAGATAGCTGCCAGCCCTCTGATCACGCGTCGCTTCGACCAGACGCTCTGACAAAATTTTAAAAACGCGGAAGGCTCCCATTCCCCATGGACCTAGGGTCTCGACCCCAAAGGGCTCAAACATGTACGACCTATCAAGACCTACATATTTACGCCGCTTGAGATCTTCAGCAGAGTTTGCCGCCGCACCAGCCCTAACTTGCGTCCCTGGCAAATGAGAAGGTGCCAAAGTGTCTACGCATGTAGCGTCCCACACCAAGGGCCTGCCCATTCTCCATGGGATAAGCGTCATACCGTCAGGCCGCTTACCATCGTCACGACTTAGACCGTTCGGCTCGAGAACGGCTGGCACATTGGCGGTGGTAAAAGCCCGGCGAATGATTTCGTTAAGACTACTGTGGCGGGAAATTCTGCCAGCACTCCTAGTGCACGATAATCCATGGTGACCAAGATGTTCGACCGCAGTACCACACCGGCATCTATGTGGAGCGCAGCATGGAGCACCCAACCGCAGACGTGTTGCAACGCGGAAAGTTAAAGGGTCCAATAATGTGCCAATCGTTTGTGAGGGCAATGCTTGCAGCCAAAGTCCTGACTCCCATTTGGAAACGGCTAGGAGGCGAGCACGATCTGAGGGGCTAGAGCACGTTTGTAACAGACAGTTCCGTGTTAGCTCACAGATAGGCCCGTCCCATTGCCTTTGAGACGAAAGGGTTTTGGGGGGAGTAGTATTTGGGCAAGCAATTTGCCAAGCGTTCCTGGCCTCGTCTAAATGTGAAATTTTGAAAATGTTGCCAGATTGAATTGAAACCGTCGGAGCTAAAATTTTTTCAACCAAAGAACTTGTGCTATAGACTGAGGACAAGAAAGCTGGTAGGCTAACACTTGAAATTTTGCGTATACCTAAGCCTCCCATTTTAATAGGAAGGGAGGCCTGCGACCATGCCCTGTCATCCAACGCGATATTCAAAACCACCGACAGTGTATTCTTTATGATGTTATCTAAGCCTTCCATCAGCTCAGTGTGTTTCCACAGGTGACAACACCGTAAAGCGTACGTAAATTTGGGAACAAACAAACAAAATTTTATAATTGTAAAGGCCATGTGGGGATTTAATTTCAGAAGTTTGTCGGTGGTTTGTGAGAAATTTTGAATTTTTTCATCTACAAAACCTGCAAAAGACTCGTCAAAGATTGGTGAACCAAGGAGCCGAAGAGAACACTTCTCCACTACGGTAATGTTCGGTGCCAAACTGTTAAATTTAGCGATAACCGAATTTCGATCCAAACAAGTTTCAGACACGAATAGTTCGCTCTTTGAAAAATTTAGGTCCAATCCGATTTGCCGAAATTCATCAGAAATTAGTTTAAGATCATCGAACACCGTGTTCACGTCGCCCCCTAATGTTCCGTCATCCAAATACCAAACATTAAGTTTGGATTGGAGACGTTGAATAATCGGGTGGATGGCAAGGCTGAAAATGGCCGGACCTAGAGGGTCGCCTTGCTGGCAGCCAACAGATGACGAAATGACATGGTCCTGATAGATTAATTTAGAGGACGTGCTATAACATTGCCAAAGAAATGGATACATTTTTGGAATTTGTTCTTGAATTTGTTTTAGCAAGGCGCCCCTATCTACGGAATTGAAGGCGTTTTTAATATCCACCTTCAAAATGACTTCCCCGCAATTTTGGTCCAAAAAAGTACGTAATGAATGTACTGCGGCCTCACAACCGCCTCGCGAACCAAATCCTAGCTGGATTGGTTGGAAATAAGAGCCTAGATGTTCGGCCTCTTTTCGACAGCAGACTTTGGCGGCGAGGCGGCGGTAAGTCGTGCCTACGGCTATAGGTCTGATCCCGCCATCTTTTTTTTTAAGTGCGCACAGATTAGCACCATACAGGATTTCTGTGATCTCGCTGTTGACTCTACCTGACAACATCAGGTTGATCAGCGCCGTCATGTCCCCCAGAAGAACTTCACCTGCATGGCCGGATCCACCAGACAGAAGGTCTTTTAAGTGCTGTGGACTCACAGCATCTAGGCCGCCAGCAGAGCCGCTCTGGAACGACATGACGGCGTTGAACACTTCCTGGCTGGTTGCGCCGGCAGCGTCATCACTCTCCTGTGGTGGATCGGGGAGGTGAAGATTACTATTTGGAGACGGATGCTTACTCTCAAGAGCTATGAGAGTGTCTCCAGAATTTGGGGCAATCGTGTCATTTGAGAAGAGAATTCTAGCAGCACCTTTTATGTCACCATCGCTGAGTTTACTTTCCACAAGTTTGTAGATAGCAGACTCAGCGACTCGGTTCCTAGATTTTGAATTTGTAGGCAAAGGGTTCTGATCTATATGCGAAACAGGTGTGCTACCGTCACGTGCAGTGTACTTCACACAGTTTTGTTTTATTCTGATAGTTAGAGAGGAATTGTTAGTCGAATCTTTGCTTACGTGAAGCACACTATACGAGAACGTTAGTAGGTGTTCCCAAGCGTGCTTTGTATTTTTTGAAATTACATTTTTGATAGCCTGAGAAAGAGCATTAGCGACAGAGATGCGGGCACCTCGAGGAATACGTTTCAAAACTGGGGTGGAAACTTTGGACTTGCTCAAAACTTTCCAAAAAGGTTGTCTAGCCGGAACATTAGGATTTTGGATCGAAATATCTACCGTACCTGTAACTGGAGCAGATAACGGGATATGAGGCTTGTGGCATCGTGTTTGATGGATTTTGAGGCCTCTCTGTCCCTTGAAAAAGCGAGCCTGAGAACACAGCGTGCACTCCAAGAGAGATTGCACGGACACAATGCCGTGGACGTCATTTAAATTCACGTTTGCAGTCGTCGGTTGTGTGCAAAATGCCATCACAAATATTATTATTTTTTCTAAGAAATAAAATAAGCCTATGTAAACAAAACTACACTTAGAATATCTAGTACGAAGTGCAGGGCGCAAGCGTAGTAGCGCAAAGCACCGGAATCCACAGCAACGGCCCTCAGCGTGACCATGAAAATATAAACAAAACGTTAGCAACGGCCTTGACAACTCACGACGAACTTTTTCGAAAATAACACACCTTGTTTCGGGTTTTTCGAGCTTGCCTACACTACCTGAGCCTAGCTTCGGTGTAGCCTCTCGAGCCAGGGGCTCCGTGAAGCCCGAAAAGCCTCGAAAAAAATTCTTTCTGAAACACAAAAAAATATTTGAGTTGATAGATTCAAATATTTTAAAAAGTTAGTTAGTTGAACTTGAAATGTATATTTAGATATTATGCAATAATAGTGGGTAAGTACCGTTGGGGAGTTGGGAGGTGTTCCGCTTTAAAAAAATTAAGTTGTACATTAATTTAAGTAGTACCTGTTATAAATGCACAAAATGTTACAAATACATACCACTGCATTACATTAGAGATTCATAGCAGTTAGATATATTGCATGCAATGTGTATTATTGGCCTTCTACATTGTAGGAAATGTAACTGAAGTTGCAGTTGCATCACTAAATAATATATTATTTATTAGATTTATATGTATTTAGCTAATATAGAGAAAAGTAGGACAGTAAAAACAAAATGTGCGAGAGTGTTATTTGATATTTACATATTTAATACTTATTTCGACAACACGGATGGTCGAATGGCAAGTGTATTGGACTGCCACGCCCGGTGTCGCTAGTTCGATTCCCGCTTCAGGACAAATATTTGTGTGATGAACATTGATGTTTGTCCTGAGTCTGGGTGTTTTGTATTCTATGTATGTATTTACAGAAAAAATAAATAAAATATTTTAGAATTCTATCAGCCATCTGGTTCCCATAGTACAAGCTCTGCTTAGTTTGGGGCTAAATGGTGTTGTGTGAAATGTCCAAAATATTTATTTATTGGATCCACACTTTGGTTTGCTGCAAATTCATATCATAGAAAGACAAGAGAACGTTGTGGAATAATTTTAAGCATTACCTTTTCAGACGTTTTAGGTACTAAATAATAAAAGATGTGTTCATAAAATGCTTCTGTAAGCTCCAGAATATAAACATAATGTTTCAATGTACAGAAATCGGAGAAAAATCACGAAGATATTTACATGGCTGCATAAATACTCGTACTTATAATATTACATACTGTTCATAAATTCCATGTACTTAATGTAATGTATTATAAAATTAATCTGTTGTATGTATAGTATTAATATAATAATGTACTAACCTCCTTAACTTATTATCATGAAATATAGACGCTGTTTATAGGTGTTGTACGACTTGTACGAGTACTTAGTACCTGCATACATCGTGAACCCCGTTGTGTTGGCAAATAAAGAAGTTATGATTGTGTGTTCGATTTTACTTATTGCTAAGATTGACCTAGTTTACCTCCAAGTTATCTCACTTCAGGAAATTAAATGTATTGGTAGTATAGATACACTGATAAGCATAATTTTATAGGTACCTAGATAGATAGAAAATACTTTATTGCACTTAACAAATAGTACAAAGGCGAACTTAATGCTATGTAGCATTATCTTCCAGCTAAACCTTTGTGTATTGTGAACAGTTGCGTGGGTAGTGTACAAAGAACAGACAGAACAGAGTACCTACCTACATAGCTGACATTTCGTGACTCGTGATCCTATATCATAACAAGTAGACATGCGAAGAAAGACTGGGGAGAGCACTCAAAAGCGAGATATAACGTTATTATAGGTACCTATAAAAGAGATTTTGACCAACAAAATACTTATTATAATATGACCAGTTGATGTAGATAGCATCGAAGTATTAGTCTGGTACGAATAAAAACACCACTAATGGAGGCGCTAGCACGCCACAGCCTGGCTCATGTCGCAATCGACACGCTAGAGGCAAGAGCGCGCGGTTCGCCCCCGGCCTCGATCCAGCCGACTCGGCACCGACGGCACCCAGTGCCAGGAACCGGCCTCTAATCCCATTCACAAGGGCTCCAGCGCCGACCGTAACACATCTAAAAATAATCGAAGGTTTAGTGAACCGAGGATCGAACGTCGCCCACTGACATGGGGTGAAGTGGGGCGCGAATGGGTCGGCATGCAGGGCGCAGGCGCGGTGCAGCGCGGGACGCATGCGCGCCGCCATCGCGCCACTCCGACCTAACCCTACCGCGCTCGCACCGCCACTCCCGGAGGCCTGGGGCTCCGCGCGCGACCTCGCTCCGTAACCCGCGCACCGAGCCGGTGCAGCGCGCGCCGCCGCCTCACGAGCGAGCCAGCTCACCTGTGACATGATACGAGCCACGGACGGACACACACAGTGCTAAGTACGACTATAACACTCCAAGGTATGTATCATTTAAGACAATATAAAAATGTGGTTTTGTAGACTATGAACTCTATAACAATCGCTGCTCTATGTATCATATGTGTAGGAGATATAAAAAAACTCTACTGTCGATCAATTTGACTATGAAGGGCGATTTTTGACATTTTCGTCAAAAAATAGACGTGCTGGGCAAGTTAAATATTCCTAATAAAAATGGTAATCACGGAGGCTCGGTTTATACATTAGGGTATGCATGCAGATTAGTAATTTACATGCATTGGTTTTTCCACCATTCGTGTCATTATAAATTCAGAGCACTCGTTATTGATTAAGTATCGTATGTATAAAAAAAACAAATTTCCAATGAATATAATTATACCTAGGTAGTTACTATAAAGAAACAAAATACTGGTAGGACTACTTACCAGTTTCATATAAAGCAAATTGAACTGATCCTACTCTATATAAATACTACTATATAAATAAATATTTAAATATATATATATATATATATATATATATCCTACTATCCTACTATCCTACTATCCTACTTCCTACTATCCTACTATCCTACTATCCTACTATCCTACATATATATATATTTCCAACAGGCTTTATGATAAAGTGTCAAACACTACGTTATATCCTCCTACTAATATTATAAACGCGAAAGTTTGTAAGTATGGATAGATGTTTGTTACTCTTTCACGTAAAAGCTACTGAATGGATTTTAATGAAACTTTACAATAATATAGCTTATACATCAGAATAACACATAGGCTACAATTTATAAATATACCTGCGCAGACGAAGTCGCGGGCATCAAAACATCACCCCTGTAACGGTACTGTTTACGGTAACGGCTGTCGTAACGTGGTCCGCCTGAGCTACGCCGCCCGCCGCCGCTCACTCACGGTCAACAGTGCCAGTGTAGTGTAGACGTGCTACGGCTACGACTTCACAAGCTCTACGACATTAGGTGCTACGACGCGGCTGTAGCACGCGCAGACTTCGGCTACGACACCGTACGAGTGTCACACCGCGCTCGTAGTCCCTTCACTTCGGAGGCTGTCGTAGCCGTTCCCGGCGCGTCGTCTTCCGGGCTGCACTAGTGGGGTCGTACGTGTTGCAGTGCCGGTGGGTGCGATGCGCGCATAGCGTATGGAGGGTTCGGGGGCGGGCGGCGCCCCGCCGGCGGGGGCGCGGCAGGCGCGTCGCGGCCCGGCGCCCATCGCCTCCTTCGACCACGACTACTCTGACGAGGTGAGACCACCCGTACGTATCCTTCTATTTCTCTCTCTTTGTCGCTTCTCACAGGCCCTCTTCTTTCGTTGTATTCGCATCCCATTCATATTCATACTCATAGTTAAAAGGGCTTAGCGTTAGCTTGCTACTTCTATGATTGAGCTGCTCGGTCGTATCCGCAGCGGGCGTCGTCGTTTTCAACTGAGGTTCGTTCTTCCGCAGTCGAGCCCGGAGAGCAAGCAGGCGTTCCGTCTGCCTGAGATCCGCGAGCACCCGACGGCGAGCGGGGCCCTGCTGGCGCCGGGCGCGGGCGAGGGGCGCGCGCGCTCGCACTCGACGCCGGGCCTCGGGGCGCTGGGCGCGCCGCCCGCGCCGCGCATCGACATCTCGCGCGCCTCCAGCTCTAGCCACCACGACTCGCGCGACAGCTCGCCCGAAATGGCACTATTCGCGGGCGACGCCGCCGAGGGCACGCGCCAGCGCCTCGAGCTCGGCTTCCGCGAGGACGGCGCGCTCGACCTGCGCTCCTCCACCGAGGAGCTGTCCTTCCTGGAGCCAGCGCCGGGCGAGCCGCGCCCAGCGCTCCCCGCGCCGCCCGCTCCACCCGCACCCCCCGCTCCACCCGCACCCCCCGCCCCGCTGCCCTCGGAGCGCAGGCACTCGCGCAAGGACAGCCAGAGCTCGGAGGCGGCGCTGCTGGGCGTGTCGGGGCGCACGTCACGGCTGTCGAGCGTAGGGTCGCAGTGCAGCGCCGTGTCGGGCGTGTCGCGCGTGTCGCGTCTCTCCGTCGCGTCGGCGTCGGGCGTGTCGCGCTCGCCCTCCCCGCACCGCATGCTGCTCGAGACCTCCTTCTGCGGGCCCAAGCCCATCGAGACGGACCCCGAGGCGTGCGCCGCCGCCCTCGCCGACCACATGCTCGATATCGCCGAGCTGAGCGCCGCGACCGACCCGCGCCCCTCCCCACCCGCACCCGCACCCGCACCCGCACCCGCGCTTGACGCGAGGGACCACCGCGAGATCCGCACCGAAGTGACCGTAGAGGCGACACGTGTCCCGCCCGCCACCTGTCCGGCCCCGCCCGCCGCCGTCCGGCCGGCACCCACGCCCCCGCCGCCGCCCGCACCTCGCCCGTCAGACGACACCCAGCAGGAGGCGGCTGGCACGGCGCGCGGAGAGGAGCGCCGGGCCCGCGCGCGCGTGCGTCGCCAGCCCTCCGAGCCCGAGGTGTACAAGAGCAAGAACAAGTCCAAGGACATCATCCGCATCAAGCTGCGGCCCGGCGACGAGGACGAGGAGGAGGAGGAGAGCGAGCCGGCGCCGGGTGCGGCGGCCCGCAAGCCCGCCTCGCTCGCGCTGGGCGCGGCCGGGGGCGCCGCGCCACCCAGCCCCGCACCCTCACGCCGCCGCTCGCCCTCGCCGCTCGGTCCGCCTTCCGTGTCGCGTAAGTCCTCCTTCTGCTCGTTGTTCAAGTCCCGCGAGACGATCGGCTCGCCGGACTCGCCGCAGGCGCAGGAGGCGCTGCGCCGCAAGCGCAGTCTGACGGAGGGGCGCGCGCGCAGCAAGAGCCGCGACCGCTCCGCCACGCCAACCTCCGGCAAGATCCGCGGCTCGGTGCTGTCGCTGTTCCGCACGCCGCGCCGCAGCGCCGCCTCCTCCTCGCCCGGCTCGCGCGCGCCGTCGCCCGCCGCGCAGGCCGCCGCGCTGCCCGACGCGCGCCGCAACGACAGGGACAAGCTCAAGTACTACGAGGCGGCTAACGATGGAGTCATACACATCCCACTGCGGACGCCGCCCGACGAGGACGCGGGCGCGACCGCGGAGGTGCCGCGCCCCGCCTCGGCGCCCCAGCAACGAGACTGCGGGCCCCCGCCCGCCGCTCCCGCCGGCACGCGTGTCGCGCCGGTGCAGCGTACCGTGCTTCCCGACGGCAGCATCATCATCCCGCTACGATCGCCCACGGAGCGCATCGAGCGAGTGTTTCCGGAGCCGTCCCAACCCGCCGTTGCCTCGCCTCGCTCGACCGGCCGCCGACCTGACGCGGAGAGTGCTGCGCCCGCCCGATCGGAGTGCGTCGCCGCCGTCGCCGCGTCGTCCAAGCCGGCGGTCGACAATATGAGCCCGGCGGCGCCGGAGCCCGCGGCCTCGCCCGTCACTCCCGTCACTCCCGCCACCCCCGCCACCCCCGCGCCGCCCGAGGACGCCAAGCACAGGCGTAAGGAGAGACTCGTGTTCACCACGCACGTCGGCAGTAGAGAACAGGTATATATTTAAGCAGGTATTTAACGCAAATAACTATTGATTATGACCTAAACATCTCTCATTTCTTTGCACTTTCGTAAGCACGATCGAACGACCGATGACACGTAAATTCCGGTTTTCAGGTGTTCAGTACCCAATTCAGCATAACGAAGACTCCGAGCGTGACCAGCGAGATGTCGGGTTCGTTCCCCAGCTTCGACAACGGAGAGCTGCGCGACACGCACATCACGGCCGCGCCCGCCGGCCCTGCGCCCGCGACACCGCACGAACCGCCGCATCAACCGCCGCACGAGCCGCCGCACCAAGACTCTTCAGAGTCGGAGCCCAGCTCGGAGGCGGCGGCCCCGCAGGCCGGCAACGACGTCGAGAGACGCGGCCTTGTGGTGAGTAAGAGACCCCCCCCCCACTCGACGCTCTAAAAACGCTAGTGTGGGGGGTCTCTAAAGCACATGCAGGTATCATTCGGTAGGCGCTTCATCGCCCTGCCCGACCGACCGACTGACTCGTTGTGTAGGTCCAAGAATCGTTCGAGGAAGAGCTTCCGTACGTGCCGACGACGCTGCCGCAGGAGCGGTCGGTGGCGGTACCCATGGTGCCGGTGCGCGAGCGCGGCGGCGTGCTGGTGCGCGGCGTGCAGCGGCCGCGCGCCGCGCCGCCCCCGCCCGCGCCGCCGCCCGCGCCCCCACCGGTGACGCCGCCCGCTTCGGCCGACAAGCTGCGCATCAAGCTGCCGCGTCGTCCGAGGACGTCCTCCGCAGCCGCCGCGCTGAGGCCCTCGCGGGAACGCACGCGATGCGGCAGCGGTGGCGGAGACAGTGGTAATTATTGTTTTCCCACCGTTAAACTGACCGCTAAGCTCCAACTTAACGATCTTCTTCTTATCGTGTCACTGGTTCCTTAGAACCAGTGTGGTGAAAGAATTTCAAGTGCACCTCGAAGAGGCTCCTTTCGTACACTCGACACATGTTATTCGAACTTTAGGTTCTACGACGTACCGGTTTCCTCACTTTTCCTTCACCGTTGCGAGAACGTGGGATGCATACCTACATAAATAAATAAAATAACATAGATTTTCAGATATTATCGACCGAAAAAACCCATTTACGCATGACTGCCACGCGGATTCGAACCTGCGGCCTCATCTACTCGGCCACCACGTCCTCTAGCCTAACGATGTGGTATGGTGTGGTAAAGGTGGCGGCAAGCAGGAGTGGATAGACTTCTCGGAGGTGCCGGAGCGGCGCAAGCAGCCGAAGCGCATCCAGACGCTGCCGGTAGGCGGCGCGGCGGAGGCGGACGCGGGCGTCGTGTTCAGCTACGTGGAGCCCGAGCACTGCCGCTGCGAGTGTCACGCGCACCCCCCTGCACCCGCGCCGCCGCCCGACGACACGCTGCCGCTGCTGCACGACCACATGCACGACTCCATCATGAGGTTGACACCTAACTACTCAGCATAGCTATACTTAATTATTATAAAAAAAAAAAAACATTCACACACACCCCTGCACTAGAATTCCCTGTGTCGCAGGTGGCATGGAAACATACAAGACATCACAACATCCAAGACCCGAGAACAAACATTTGTGTTATTATTGTTATTTGTTGATAGACGAGCAGCTTTCGCTGATGTGTCTATATCACACAGTGTTGGATTTTTTAATAGTTTTGTGTCACTTTTTTAACATAGTCTTGTTGGTTCGTAACCAAGTGTCGAGTTTGTTCTTGAACGAGTTAGTGGATGCTGCAGAAACAACATCTTCCGGCAGTATAGGTATTCCAGTTGTGCACCACTCTGTTGCTAAGGAAGTGATAAGCCGTAAGCCGTAATTATGATCAGGGCAATTCAAACCTTTGGAGCATCTGACAAAAAAGTGACAAAACTCGCATCCTATAGTCGACAAGACGAAGCAAATTTATAAAAGATCATGTTTTTTTACCGACACGCCAACCTTTTCCTAGTTATCGTAGGTAATTTAGGTAAATTATACATTTTTAAGAATTAATGAACAACACGATTTTTCTCGCAATGAGAGTTGACGTCACATCCTGCCCGGTCTAGAACGAGCTCAATTTAAAACATAACGTTTTGCGAATTGGAAAAAAAAAATCACAAGTGATTTTCTTCTTCAATGTCATATCTTCCCATATTATTATAGGAATGCTCATCTCTAATTATGACGGTGTCCACAGCTCGTCACCAGCGGAGGGCGAGGAGGCGCCTGAGGAGGGTCGCGCCCCGCCGCCCCTTCCCGCGGAGCCAGCGCTGCGCCCGCAAGCGCCCGCGCTTCACACGGTACCTAACTAGCTAAGGCCTGTTTTATACAGAAGCGACGTAAGACGAAGGCACGGTCTTATTCATACAAAATCTGTAAACGACGCGTCATGCGATTAGAATATTTGTGTACCTACCGCCTGCGCCGTATCTTCGCCTTATGCCTTTTCTGTATAAATCAGGCCTAACAGCCACACCACAAGCTCCCACCACCATCTTACCCCGCTATAGGTACCTACTGTTACAAGTAGCGGCACGTAACTTTAGCGCTGACCGTTATTGCGCAGAAGTAAGAAATAACTAGTACCTACCTGAGGAGGACTACCTACACACACAATAAACATGCGCAGTAACACCCCCCGCGTATCGTTCAGCGCTAGACTTATGTGCCGCTACATGATACTAGCGAAGCTCTTGTGGTTTGTTGCAGACGGCGGACGGCGTGCCCTGACGCGCGGCGAGCGGCGACTCCGCCGCCTTTGCACACTTTTAGATACCAACCTACCATTTACGATATTCTCTATTGACTCGAACGTGTTTATCTTTTTTGAGATGTAAAATTTACCCGGTTCATTAGATGTTAAATATATTTATAGCGTCGTTTATATCTTTCTTACTAGCCACCGTTGACCTGCATTTTTGATGTATATTGACACCTCGAACGAAGGGGTGCGGGTGTAGCGAGTAGCGGATCGCGCCAGTCCCGGCACACGCTGTTCAATCACCTCAATTCACCTTACTACTTATCTTGTATATAAGTAATTATTTGATTTTGTGAGTCGCTTGTGAATGCACCGTGAACTTCTATCACGAAGTACCTATTTTATAGCTGTAGGTATTCGTTTGTTATTTAATAGATAAGTTGTTCTTACCCCTATGGGAGTAACGCGAAGAGGGACCCGCTCGCATAATCATGTACATACTTACGTAGGCATACCTACCTACGTATAAACGGTACCTAATGGTAAGTACCTACATCTTTAGGAAATTTTACTGATAGAGGAATTAAAGTTTCCTATTTAGCCAATCAGGTCTAAGATATCTGATATTTGTTCAGAGACGATATTTTGTGGTAAAACTGAATAGACATCTGATTGAATTCTTAGAAATTGTTATATTTCCAGGTCTCGGACGTACGTACCTACTACTTACATCCCTATTTAAATTATTGTAAATACCTACTTATCGATGTACTTAAACTACGTATGTTGTCCTTTTGACTAATTCAGAGCAATAAAATAGTGAGTACAATTAGGTACCTACCTACATGTTCATTGATTTGTGATAGGCGAGAAGAGTAGGGTGACATGTTGAAAATGGAGTTAATTCTAAAATGTACTATGTGCTGTAAATTGTAAGACAAATAGCGTTGTTGTGATCAAGGAATGTACCTAGGTACGATCTGAGTTGTGGACCTACTCGTAGTTGCGAGTGTGCTGCACCAGCAAGGCCGAGCTCGACATTGAGCAGTTTTCATTCAGTTGTAGCGCAAGAGCCTTCCTAAGGCCTGACTTACACAGAAGCGACGTAAGGCGAAGGCACGGTCTTTTTCATGCAAAATCTGTAAGCGACGCGTCATGCGATTATATTTTAGTTCCGCCTGCGCCGCGCCGCCCCGCCCTAAAAACAATGCATTTAGTTATTATAAGAACTTGTATTTTGTCACAATACTCGTAATTGTAGGTTTTGCTACATTTTTTCGTTTAGCGGCTTTGTTCTCGCGGATTCGCCACTCGTGTTTTATTATTGAAGTGCGGGGGCCGCTCTTAGTCAACAACCAATGAGATATGTATGATGACCTATGTATTCCAATAAGTTCTTACCTACAATAAAACGAATGTAATGTACTCTGCTCAAAGTACCGTTTTATGAACTCATAGCGTTAATGCGAATTAAATTGTATGACTATGTATCTACTTGTAATATGTCGCGCCGATCTCGTAGCCACTACAATTGTATTACTATGTATCTGCTTGTAACATGTTGCGCCGATCTCGTAACCACTTGAAATATGTTGCGCCGATCTCGTAGCCACTACAATTGTATTACTATGTATCTGCTTGTAACATGTTGCGCCGATCTCGTAACCACTTGAAATATGTTGCGCCGATCTCGTAGCCACTACAATTTTGTAACGTTAATTTCATATACGCAATAAATGTACAAAAAAAATTGCGTTAAACGATTTTTCCAATCTATCAGTTAGCTAAAGTCTGATAAAGGAATATATGAATTTTAGCTTTCCGAATGTGTTTCATTTGAACTTCGAGAATCCAGCAAAAGGAGGGGTTAACGCAAGGCTAACTCCTCTTCCGGCCATATAACCTTCTTGGCCATTCACGTTAAATAAAACTATACGCTGAATTTGATAACTGTGTGCATATTTTAAGATGGTATGCGTTTACATGAATAAGTTTTGTTAGGCGCGTGTGCAGTGAGTTTACCTCGTCCCCCTCGAAAATGGCAGAAATATATGTTAGCAGATTCTGACGTATAACCCCTCCTTTTGCAGAATTCTCGAAGCCTTTAGACGATCCCTCTAGCACCCTCAAGGTATTGAAATGACAACATCGTTTTATCCATAAATAAAAACATTTTTAATTACACGCTTCGTACAAATGAGACTGATAATGGGAACATAGTAAAACATTAAATGCAGTATGTAGACACGAGCGGCCTCGGCGGCGCACGTGTGATGTATGGATGGATGTGTTCCGGGTGGAGGATCACTTGAAGATCTTGCCCTGGTTGAACTTGCGGCCCGCGCTGTCGGCGCCGCTCCACGAGAAGTACTGCTGCACCAGTTTCTTGGTCTCTTCACTGGCCGGGTCCAGTTTCTTCCACTCGTATGATTCATAGTCGATCTGGAATGATGTAACACCTTTAGTAAGCCCAATGGAACGAGATAGTTTTGAACTAATATGTATGTGAGGATGTGGTGGTCGTGTGGGGAGGGGATTATTCCTATCTGTCATCCTGCTCTGTCACCCTATGGTGACAGATGGGACATAAAAGTTCTGTCCCCCTGTTGCTAAAAAGGGGACAGATAGAACTATTTATTCCCATATGTCGATCTTGCGTGACTAACCGATGGTCGCGGGATCGAATCCCGATGGCAGTCATGTGGATACGGGTTTTCGAGTTGAAAATTTTACAAGCGTTTCCTCTGTTTGTACCATTGGTGAAGGAAAACATCGTGAGAAACTCGGCATGTCAAACAATAATCAAGATTTTATAAAAAATAGACAACTGACTTCAATCGGACTGTTCTAGTGACCGTAGGCACCGCGTTCCGAGGTAAACAAACATTTAAAAAAAACCATTCAACCGAATTGAAAACCTCCTCCTTTTTTTAAGTCGGTTACAAACAAACAAACGTTCTTTGACATGTGAAATCTACACATGGTGGATTAAGTCCCAGGCTGGAGGCGGGAGGCGGGAGGCGGGAGGCGGGTGCTGACCTGCGTGTCGGGGGACTGCGTGAAGGCGAGGTCGTGGCCCTTCCACACCCACACGCCGGAGATGGTGGAGTCGTTGTCGCCGCCGAACAGGCACACGGACGCGAACGCGTGCTTGCGCATCTTGTCCAGCCGCTGGAACATGCCTGCAACGCGCCGAGAACACATCTAAATTATTGGTAGTTTCTGTGTGTATATCAGTAACTTCCTAGGAATTTAAAAATGTAAATAAATCTGTTATGTTACTACATGCCATAGATGAATAACGGTGTTCCTATAGAACAAGATGGACAGCATCAAACCAAAATGGATGAGTATAGGACCGAAAATTATGGTTATTATGGTTCTCAACTACTTAACCGATCTTGATGAAATTCCTATGGAACTAATCTGAAAGTAATTTCAAGTGCGCCTTGAAGAGGCACCTTTCGTGTACTTGACACAAGTTTTCCGAACTTTTTAGGTTCTTATGACATGCCGGTTTCCTCACGATATTTTCCTTCACCGTTAAGGGGCATCCTCAAATCTGAATTCCATACAAATTTATTCGGACAAATACTCAAAAAGTACGCCGTATTATAGTAATTTCTTCACACTATTCGTTTCGTCCATGTTTTTTGATTTCGTGAACAAAAAAAGTGAAAGGTTTCATACTTTAATTTAGATTTTATACGTGTTTTAAAATTAACCCTACAAACTTAAAAACACGTATAAAATCTGACATCTTCATTCATCTATCACTTTTTTTGTTCACGAAATCAAAAAACATGGACAAAACGAATAGTGTGAAGAAATTACTATAATACGGCGAACTTTTTGAGTATTTTTCCGAAACATTTTGTATGGAAGCACATTTTATAATGCACACAAAGAGTCACGCTGATATGAGGTTTAAACTGAGGTCACCTCGAGTTTACAACTCATTTCATAATAAAGCTTCAGCTGCTCTAAACTCAGTTGATCTGTGAGTTGCATGTAAACTATAAGATAATTAATTCTTTGTTATTTTTTATTGTTATGACTTAGCCTCTCTACAGCTATAGAACCTTGTTATTTTGTATTTAAAACATTTTAACTTCAACTTCATTAATTTTTCTCTCTGCTCAATGTAAATGTTGAAAACTTTGTAAACATAGCTTTATGACGTTACCAAGAGTGCAATCTGTTCCTACGGTAAATAAATAATATGAGTATAAAGTATGTTGGAGTGAAGTGACGTCACCTGTGATGAGGTTGCAGCTCATGAAGACCTTGGCCAGTTCCTGCGGGAACTTGTACTCCCCGTACCAGATGGAGTAGGCCTCGGGGTCGAAGTGCTGCCAGAAGTAGGGGATGGACACGGCCTCGTCCTCGTTGGAGTAGCACCGCTTGAAGTCATCCATCACGAACTTTCTGACAACAAATCCCACTTATTGCATTGTGATGTCACATATGATGATGGAAATTACAGCTTCATTTTTTTTTATAGATAGATAGAAAATGTTTTATTGCACAAAGTAAAAAAACAAGTACATAGGCGAAATTAATGCTAGTTAGTTCTCTTCTAGCTAACCTCTGCGTATTATGGAGATGTGGTAGTGCTATATGTGTGATTAATAGTTGGTAGGTACATAAAACTGGTTGAACACAATAATAAAAATAGGTTTAAATAAAAACATATGCTTATCAGATTAGTGTTACAACCTTTTTGATATGAACACTGCATGCATATTAATAATAATATACTTAGTTCTCGAAAGTTAACTGTACAAAGTTACGAAGAAATAAACACTTTATAATATTTTATGCTTATCCAAATATAATTACTAAGAAAAAGTGGAAGAGACATAACGAGAGGGGGGTTACTGCGCATGGTAAAGGCTTCGCCAAACAGAACGCGTACTTACGCCGCGTCAGGACGCTAAGTTAACGCCGCGCTATAGCGCCGAAGTGTGTTGTACTATGACGGTATTGTACTGTCACACCGAGCGCCGGCGCTAGCAGTACGCAACGTTCTATCGCGGCGTCAGGACTGTTTGCCAGGCTCTCAATATATCTAAACAACACTACGCAGCGTTATAGCCCAACGTAACGTTACGCCTTGACGCGCGCTGAGAACGCTTCCTGTTTGACGAAGCCCAATTGTTTACCGCGACGATGGCGCCGCCCCTACAAAATCGCATCGGCGCACACCTCAACTCCACACTGAGAGAGTAATAATGACTTGCGAATGGTAATGCTTACTCTGTGGGCAGGTTCTCTGGCTCTTCGGGCGCGTCTTCTTTCTTCGCCTGTTCTTTCTTGGGCTGTTCCTTCTTCTCACTCTTTTTACTGTCTTTCTTGCCTTCAGGCTGGAACACAACACATCACATTAATTACTTCAAAACAAGACGTGTACAGGTATAGCATTATATGTCTACTAACTAGGTAGTGGGTTCCGTACCGACCTTCTTCTGTCATAGCAGCGTGTAAAAGAAAAAAGGTATAAAGATGAGATATGTTAAACATTATCATGTTTTATATACCCTCACTTTAGCTCGTAAATGCACAGGAGTCGTCGTGGCGGCCGAGTGGATGAAGTCCTTGCCTTGCGATCTGATGGTCGTGGGTTCGAATCCCGGTGGCAGGCATGCGTAAATGGGTACTTCGGTCGAAAAAAATCTATGTATGCATCCAACGTTCTCGCAACAGTGAAGCAAAACATAGTGAGGCAACTCATGTCAAAGGACAGAAAAAAAAAATGTTCTATGGCATATGACATCCACCAATCCGCATTGGGTTCACATGGTGGATTAAGACCCATTTGCTCTCCTGCCGAGAGTAGGTAGAGTCCCAGCTGTGACTGACCATTATAGGTTGATTATGCTTATGCATCTGGCAAGGCACGGGGAACAAATGGATGTTTGTCCCTCGATCACGCCGAAACTTATGAGCTGGAAGAGGAAAAACTTAGTATCCAATTATCAGTGAACATAATTATTTATTTATTGTTGATAGACGAGCAGCTTCCGCTGATGTGTCTATATCACACAGTGTCGGATTTTTTAATAGTTCTGTGTCACATTTTTTAACATAGTCTTGTGGGTTCGTAACCAAGTGTCGAGTTTGTTCTGGATCGAGTTAGTGGATGCTGCAGAAACAACATCTTCTGGTAGTATATTCCAGTTGTTATTATCTCGATAATGGCAGATACCTTCTTGGTCTGTGAGAGTTCTTGGTACTTCTTGGCGTCGTAGTGCGGCGGCGCGGCGGCCAGCGCCAGCGCGCCCAGCACGGCGGCGGCGGGCGGCTGGTGCGCCAGCGTCTGGAACCAGCGCGTCACGTTCACCAGCGAGCTGCGCACGCCGGGCTCCAGCACGTGCTGCAACACACACAAACACACAATGCAATTTTGACCCAACTTTAATGTAAGCAATTTTTAAATTAATGTAATTGGATAATCCGTTTTAATTTGTAAATCAATACAAAATACAAATACAAATGCATCTCACGCGCGAGAACTGAAAATCATTACCACCGGGAAAGTTCTTTTTCACAGACATATAAAAAACAGGTTCTTAATTAATAGGTTTTTTTTTGCCCAGCTGTGGTTGAGGTTAATTTTTTGCCAGAGAAGGGTTATGTTTTTCTCTGCGTCTGCGCAGGTACCTTTATAAATTGTAGCCCATGTTATTCTGATGTATAAGCTATATTATTGTAAAGTTTAATTAAAATCCATTCAGTAGTTTTTACGTGAAAGAGTAACAAACATCTATCCATCCATACTTACAAACTTTCGCGTTTATAATATTAGTAGGAAGGATGTATTTCTATGTATCTATGTGGAGCACATTCCTCGCACTTACTTCCACGCATCTAAGACATCTTGGACCTTGAGCCTTTGCTTGTAAGCCGATATTACAGCTCTTGGCTACCAAGTTGATTAGTAGGTAGGCGTGAGCAGCCTCTTCACCACCAGTGAAGAGCCAATGAGCTCATTCGTGAGGGACCCTCACCTGGAAGGCGTGGATGAGCGTGCAGAACACGACCACGTCGGCCAGCGTGACGCGCTCCGACACGAGGAAGGTGCGCGTGAGGAGATGAGCGTCCAGCACCTGCAGCGCGGAGATCAGGTCCTGCTTCGCACGCTCCACGTTCTGCAAACGACACCACACACGTTAGCCATTTATTTAATTACCAGCTGGTGCCCGCGACTTCGTCTGCGCAAAAATCTTCATAAATTGTAGCCTGTGTGTTATTCTGATGTATAAGCTATATTATTGTAAAGTTTCATTAAAACTAAAAAAAAAAATTTGACGCTTTTGATTGACTTGTTGACAAATTGAGGGTAGTTTTTGTAACTCGTAAATATTGAAATCGCGAATTTTGGCACTAAGTTTGAGTGAGTGCACTGGAACCAGCTCTCCACAAACACTAATGTTACAATTTATTAAAGCCCAGGAAGGAACTAATGACACACACAGGCTCTGCCTAGTATAGGAATTAGAGAATTTTGTGTGCAATAACTTAAGTTTGTATCATTAGAACAACTTTTACTCTTAACCTTTATTTTTCCCTACTTTCATATTTGTATACTTTGTAAACTTTTGTCATTTAATAAATAAATTTGATTTGATTTGAAAATCCATTCAGTAGTTTTTATGTGAAAGAGTAACAAACATCCATCCATCCATCCTTACAAACTTTCGCGTTTATAACATTAGTATGATTTGTTGAAAGACAAACAGCTTTCCCTGATGAGTCTATCTATGTAACACAGTCTTGGATTTTTTAATAGTTTTGTGTCACTTTTTGTAACATAATCTTGTTAGTTCGCAACCTAGTGTCAAGTTTGTTCTTGAACAAGTATGTGGATGCTGCAGAAACAACATTTTCTGGCAGGATCTATTCCAGTTGTGCACCACTCTGTTGCTAAGTAAGTGATGAGTCGTAAGGGTGCTGGTTTAATCACCATTTAATTTCACTAATCAACTGGTTCTCTTGGCATGTGATATATCATGCCCCCATACGCCAATCACACCACTATACTACACCTGCTAGAATGCCCCGTAGTGTCCCGACACCTGCTCAAGGGTCGATCTCAATGAGGCCATTGACAATGCAGTCAAGATGGCCTCTCATATTTCTAAGATCATTTAATGATACCATCAATTTACTATGCAGTAGTCGCCCATCCTTTCTTAAGCTTAGTATATGAAAACAGGAGAATCCTTTTTTTTGGAACTGATCATATCTGAACAGAGTTGAGGCTTTGCTTACATAATTCTGTGAGTCTGGTCTCAATCCTGTAATTCCAGTCTCAAATTCTAATAAGTCTTAACTGTCATTCATTCAGTAGCAACATGGACAAGGACGCGGTGGCCAAGTGGATGAGGCCCTTACCTTGCGATCTGATGGTCGCGGGTTCGAATCCCGGTGGCAATCATGCGTAAATGGGTTTTTTCCGTCGAAAAAATCTATGTATGCATCCCACGTCCTTGCAACGGTGAAGGAAAACATCGTGAAGAAACGGGCATGTCGTAAAACCTAAAGTTCGAAAACATTTGTGTTGAGTGCACGAAAGGAGCCTCTTCGAGGCGCACTTGAAATCCTTTCACCACACTGGTTTGAAGGAACTAGTGACACGATAAGAAGAAGTAGCAACATAACGAATAGTACAAGAGTGTGTGCTGACCACTTTGTTGAAGGGCATGATGCCGAGGTAGGGGAACACCCAGGCACAGGAGGCGGGAAGCAGCTCACTGTCGGCCCAGGAGGCCCACTGCCACACGCGCGCCTGCGTGGCTGCGTCGCCGCCACGGAATGCTGTGCTCGACACTGCACACCAAAAACAATGGAAGCTGAGATTATTTAATTTTATTAATTTCAATTATCAACATATGAAGGAGTATCCACCATGATCCACCTTGATAATGAGCAATCCCCAAGATGAAAACAATTACAACGACTATGTAAACCAAAATTATGTTTAGATAAGTCATGATCATCTGGGCAATCAGCTGTTTCATGCACAATAACATCGCACAATGAAAAGTTAATAATTTTAAGAGTAGATTTTTTTGAGTAGAAAGTACTTCTCATTGATTAGTGGATTGGGTCAGTCACCCAGGTACATGTTACAATGTTAAGTTATAATATTGGACAGTTATTACTCCTCGGACTGTTGGGTTACCAGTGTCAGTCACCCAGGTAACCAATCTTGTAGGTTATCATTTTGTAACTAATTTATTTGTATGTTATATGCTTTAGAGACTCACCATAGTATGCGATAGCATTGCTCTCGGACAGAAGGACCTGTCCGTCGGCACTTTCGTAGGCTGGCACCTACAATAAACAGTCAATTTTACACGTCACCTTGGCATAAACATATTGCCGATTTATCACTGATAATATCTCAGAAAATATCTTCGAACGACACTCACTTTACCGGCAGGGAATTTCTTCAGGAATCCCTCAGACTTGTTGGTTTCACCGAATACGAAATTGGGGGCTACTTTCACATCAGTCCCCGAGTACTTTGCGGCGATCAGCGCCTTGTAGGCACGGAAGTTTTCCGGATAAGTATAAAGTACCTACGAAAATAATCACACGATACATCAATATGAAACTAAATCTTGCAGTAACTTCGATTTTACACTTTTAACTGACTCGATTATACAGATTTTTCTCGATAAAAGTTCAACCTACCCCAGCCGCCATGGTTGGATTTTGGAAAGAGAGGGGGAGGTAAGGACGGGGGACTAAGGTTGTTGACTTTGATATTGACATTTATCTGACAGCCTTAGGTCAACTGTTTCATTCGTTTCGTTTCACAAAAAAAATCCAAAATTATGTGATCAATTGATCAAGTAGAGGGCGCTGCGGTTGCGCCCGTCTTCGGCGCCCTCTCAGTAGCAGTAGCTCTCCAGGCGTAGAGAGCAATTTATGAGGATAATTTCTTACTTCTCCTAAGGCAGTGTCCTAATAGAACGCGATGACGCGACCATCGGTAATTCGCGCGAACGTCGATCGGGCGATCACGCGATCAAACGTACTAACGTCAAATAGGCGTCCCAATTGGCATCGCGTCGCGATTGCCTTGGATTCGCGCGACGGTCGCATCGCTTGTCGCGCGACGATCGCGTGATCGCGTTATATTAGGACAACGCCTAAGAATTTATAAACTACCTATAGTTTATTTTCTTGGATGAGCCCAGTTTGTAAATTACGTATTTGGAAAGTTCACTCAGCATTTAATTTTATCTATGGATTAAAGATTTTGAACTTTATTACAATCAAATAAAGTTGTTTTATAATAAAATCTAGACATAGAAGGATACACGGTCTCGCGAGAAACTCACTTTTCATTGGTATCATTCGGTTCCGTGGTGGCGACTTGCACTAAAAATAATTCCGTTTCATTTGAATAGTAGCGACTATTCAAAATTGAAACTATATTCAATAGTTGTTAAGGCTAGGCCGAGAAAAATAAACTGTTAGAAAGAAACAGTAATAAAGTATTGAGTCAGATTATAACATTGTTATCAGAATGAATTTTCCCTTGGTTGCTTGTTGTCGCAACTGAAATTTGAGTGAATTTATAATCAAAGGTCAAATATTATAGGCACCCTTAGAAAGAGATAGGTACCTTCATAATTTTAGTCTCTTTCGGCTCGCGGTTTTCGTATCAGTCAGCCTTCTAAATACTTTTGAAGAGTAGGTAAAAATTCCGTGTCGCGCTTTTATTATCTGTGCTATGCTATGCAATTTTCTTTAAAATATTCAATCTGTGCGAATTTATTTAGATCGATGGTGTGAAGATTTAGCAAATTCACTTTTGCAATTGATTTTTAGCTATTTGTGGAGTTTCTCGTGTCCATTGTGACGATAATTTTCTTATTTCAGCGCTTAAACCCAGTTTGGCAAAATGGTTAGTCTTATTTTCCTAATATTCTGTGAACATAGCCATGATTTTGGTCTTCAGGACTAAAATTTATTGAACCGGTGGTGTCGATGGTGTCTAAATAAAATAGTATTAGGGTTTCCTATTTATAAGAATTCGTTGTTAGTGATCCTGCTTACGATCAGTCACAGACATGAGACATTGTGTTGTTTGTTGCAGGGCAATGAGAATTCTATTCCAATGGAACTATGCTCCAACTGTAAGTATGTGACTAGAAGCCTACCCTCTAAGTACACAACTCTAATTTCTTACTAAGTCTTTCCTTCGTCCTTTTAAATTGAGAATAATAACTGCTTACTTGCCTTATCAGTAATACTTGGCTTGAATAAAAGCAATGAGCTGTCTCAATGTCTAACAAAAGTACTAAACCCTCATGAAAAGTCGCTTTGTCTGTATGAACTACATGAGTACTGTTAAGTAACGTCTGATGTATCGGAGAGTGTGAGTGTGTGTGGTGAGCTGGTGCAGATAAAGCATAACAAGAGGTTTGTTTTCAGCGCGTGTTAACTGCATTGATTTTAAGGTGGAGAACTGTGAGTGTCGTAGTGTCACTCGGGTCCCATGTCATCTCCATGTTACAGTATCGCACCAACACCATCTACGTCCAGAACAATTTTTCTCTTTTTAAAAATTGCCTCATCTCCTGAGGCATCTTGTAAAACAAAGTTCAATTGAAACTAGCTGATGACTATTGAATCTGGACTAAAATTATTTGATGATTTGCCCCAACATTTCTCTTTCCTATTTGTTTTGCTGCTCCTCTCAGCTTGCCTGCTTTCGGGTATCCACATGTATCTAATGCATAATTCCTCCACCCTGACATTATTACAAAAATTGTTCTGGATATGAGACATGTGATCCATATGTGTATAGTTAGTGCATCCCGCGACAATGGCTGCTAGACCTAGAGCGCTAATGTGATGAATGTTCTAGAACTCTGCTCAGGTGCGAGGAATCTATGCAAAGCGGGAGGTCACTTGTGAATAAACAAAATTTCTACACCTACTTCACATCAAAACCTACATAATACCAGTTTTGTTACAATTGTATTTTTTCAGATCTTTTATTCTGTTATCTATGAAAACAAAAAAAAATTGTTCTTGTAACATAAAAAAAATAATTGCAACCTATTTAATTTGATGGAGTCATTTATTTGTGATACAGGAGGAAAACATACACATAATTGACACCACCTAACAAATGACCTCTCTGGCAGCTTTTTACTGTTAGTTGTACATTGTTTGGCTCCGGTGGCATTGACGGGGAGAGTCAGAAGGCCTGTTTGCATGCAGGCGACCACTGAAGTTGACTTCTCGAGATAACAATGAGACAGATAATGCTGTTATGTTATGGGCAGTGAGCAATGAGCATGTAAGCAGGCCTTCTCGTCTACCAATAGACTGCAACCTATCGCCGCCGCTTCCCTGAGTCCGCGGTACCGCGTGTACTAGCGGCTAAGACACCTACTGGGGAAAAGTCGCATAGCGCACCCACGACACTAAACTATCGCTTTGTATGTTATTTATAGAACATAGCCAGCTACGAAGGTCAATTAAAACTCTGATACCGTGTATTTATGTTATACAAATTCGCACCCGCAACTGTGATCCCTATCTCAAACATTTAAAGTTCACAATACACAGCTTATCCGAGGCGTAACTGTTTGCACTACTGTGGAAACGGTTGCAGCCGCAAGATAAGCTAGGGCCGGTCGTCGGCAGGTCTGTGGAAACATGCTTCGTAGCTGACTACTCCGTTGACTATTCTATATACCTAAACTCGTACGGGATTTTCACTTTCAACAAATACCTACCTGCGTCACAATAAGTGCGGGACCTATAATGGATAAACAACATACGGCGACCTCGACCTCGTCGCTGACGTCGACATTTATTTACCATTCAATTTTAACTATTGTAAAAATGTTTGTTTGTGTGTTGAATAGATGCTTAGATTTTTGTTATAAAAAAAACTGACGCATAGGTCACGGGCCTAGCCGCCCGAGCGCAGCATGCGGATGTGTGACCGAGCTCGAGAAGTAGACGAGGCTACTGAACTTAATTTTCGATAAATGTCCTAGTTGTTTTTCGATGTTTTGTAATCAATGAGCGTAGTCACCCTACCTTAGAAGGGAGTAGCCCGCTGTTGGTTGGTTGTATGTTGTATGTATTGTGCGTCGTCCGCGGTGAGGGCGCGAGGGGCGCGAGGGGCGCGAGTAACGCGGTGTGTGTGTGTGGCGCAGTCGACGCGGACGAGATCCGGCGGCTCGGCAAGCGGTTCCGGAAGCTGGACCTGGACAACTCGGGCGCGCTCTCCATCGACGAGTTCATGTCGCTGCCGGAGCTGCAGCAGAACCCGCTCGTGCAGCGCGTCATCGACATCTTCGACGCTGACGGCAACGGAGAGGTAACCACCCTTCACCCCCTAACCCCACCCATGACTTTCTGGCTGACTGATGTATCTTATCTCCGAAGATTTCTCTACTGATACGTATACGTACGATACGTACGATATGTTTGTCCAAATATTATGTAGATAGTTTCACTTCAGATAAGATACGATGCACTGATTTGAGGACTCCAAAGATCAATCATTATTCAGCTCGTAAATGCCTTAGAGCAGATCCTTTTATGTTAGGCGATCCTGCAGTAAATTTCTAGGTTTAATGCATCCCATAGAACCGAAAACAGTGACCGACTTAGAATGTACGTGACACACATGACACAGGACAAGATTACTGACTTTATAATAGTATACTTCTCCCGCTTGTTTAAGAAATAAAAAGTAGCCTACGTAATTTTCCAGCTAAGCCAAATTTTATCTTTATTGGTCCAGTTCATTTGGCGAGATTGAGGAGCAAACATTATTATTTATATGCATGAAACCTCACAAACTTTTGCCTTTCTATTTATTAGTAGGATTAGTATCCGGATATCGCGTATGATGCTAGTGTCCCATGTCCGATACACTTGTCGATAAACAAACCGGCATCACCGCGCGAGCTATCAGTGGTAGCGCGTTTAGTGATGCAGGTATTTGTGGTATCACCGCTTATCGGCGTGATGTCGAGCGTTTATAGCCTCTCTAATCCATCAAAACGATTCACAAATCTGTTCGGGCTATTGCTGTGATTGATCGGTGTCTTTGGACAGTTTGATTAACAAATGGAATTCATTTCATCATTCGCGAACAGCCAGACCTAGACTTCTGGGGCGATCGGTGCCCTAGCCACCCTAGCCACACTAGCCACCCTAGCCACCCTAGCTAGCAGATGCAGTTCAACTATACAAATCAAATCCTTCTCTTTACCTCCACTTCTTATTAAAAGTATCGATCGATCTAATGGTTCGATCCTGCGGCTAATGGACTGACCTTGACGACATCGTCGGCCCTATAGTTCTGTGATTTATTATATCATTATGATACTTATGCCGACTTGCACCAAACTTTCAAAGTTCCTGAGCAATTACTTTACTCGCTTACTCGCTTGGCTGTTCTTAACGGTCAGAATCCGGACTGTTAAGGACTACCAAGCGAGAAAAGTTGCTTAGAGACATATGCCTACTTGCATCAAACTGTCAAAGTCCCTAAGCAATTACTTTACTCGCTTGATAGTTCTTATCAGCCCAGATTCTGACCGTTAAGGACTGCCAAGCGAGTAAAGTAATTGCTTAGGAACTTTGAAAATATAGTGATACTACTGCCTTCCTAACTCTTCACAGCACAGTGGTGCTATGTTGGAAGAGTTAGGAAGACAGTAAATGGGACGAAAGCCGTGATAAAGATCAGAAAGTGTAGAATGAGAGAATAACCGGCCACTGGGCTCGTGGTCGGCGAGGGGTCGAGGGAGGCTAAAGCGCGTCGGTCGGGTCGGTTGCAGGTGGACTTCAAGGAGTTCATCCAGGGCGTGTCGCAGTTCAGCGTGAAGGGCGACAAACTGTCCAAGCTGCGGTTCGCCTTCCGCATCTACGACATGGACAACGACGGGTTCATCTCAAATGGGGAGCTCTTCCAGGTAACGCGAATTCTTTACTATTTGAATTCAATCCATATATGACTGATGTTTATTTGGTATGTATTATGTTCACAAGTGACGAGGCGAGCCGGCGCTCTGCCAAGAGATCACCACCAAAACAATATTTTTCTTCTAATTCTCCGGAGCCATAGCTTCCCGGTGTTCATATCACACAGAGTAATGATTATACTGCTAAACTTCGGAGTTATTCTCTACATCTTCCCATAGTATCTCAGTGGCATCACCACAAACATCTTTAGGTTAATCTTCATCGTAATTCACCAGCGTGAGCACCCACTGCTGGGTGCAGGCCTGTCTGCGCTCAGCGCAAATGAAATTAAATGAAATATTGTTTATATTCTAGAACATATGTATTTACAAATAAGGTCTTAAATAGATTGTGTCCATTTGATGTCCTACCGTAATAGGCATGCGAATATTAAGTCTTATTAACTAAGTAAGTAGGTACTAGGTACATACTAAAACAAAAAAAATCTAATCTACTATGAGTTCAAGTATTCAAAAGGTTCATACAAATAGTTGTTATAATGTGTCGGTTGGTTGTTGGACTTGTCGGTGGTCAGGTGCTGAAGATGATGGTGGGCAACAATCTGAAGGACACTCAGCTGCAGCAGATCGTGGATAAGACGATCCTGTTCGCCGACAAGGACGAGGACGGCAAGATCTCCTTCGAGGAGTTCTGCTCCGTGGTGGGCAACACCGACATCCACAAGAAGATGGTGGTGGACGTGTAACGCGGCTGGCGCCCCCCGCCCGGCGCCCCCCGTCCGGCGCCCCCCACCCTCTAGCTAGAACTCTATCTAATAGGCGGCCGCAACTCGGGGGGCCTTCGGAACTTCATTTGATCCATCTCATGTTTTTTTATAAGGCGACTGCAAAGAGGAGGAAGTAAACGAGGGCTTCCTTGCACCAATATTATCTCTTACGGAGTACAAATAGGAGTAAACTAATCAAATGTTTTGAAAAAGAAAAACAATTTTCTATTCTATACGGTCTTACTGTCGCTGAGCCATAATTTGACGGCCTTTGTTCGGGTTTGAATCGCTAAATTGCATATAATGTAAAGATAAATTATGAATCATAATTCTTTTAAAAATGGTTATAGTTACAGCTATTTTTCAATCATTTTTCAATTTGTCGCGAAAATTGCCCCAATATGTCGAGGTAATAAGAATCGGACGTATGAATTTAACGTGTCTAATTGTTTTACACGCATTTATCTTACACTATACTTACTTCAACGACTTGTAAGTAACTATAATTGAAAAAAAATTGTGAAATAGATAAAAAAAATAAGTGATAGGTAAGCTAGTCCCGGTCTGAGGCCGGCTCCGGGCGGGTCTCGGTTTATCTTACTAATTATACGATTAACTTTGCAATTTGGTGGAACTCATAAAATGTAGTGAGTTGCACAGCCCTACGTGCACAGCAAAGTGTGCGCTATCAGCTCGCAGTAAGGTGTACAATTGCGCGGCGAGTGTCAAGGGCGCGGGTTATTATTTCGCACATGCACACTTTACACGACAATGCGTGGTTTGACCTACTGCGTACTGCGTAGCTGTCGGTCGTGCAGTGAAACGCAGTATAATAATGCCGACTTGCACCAAACTTTTAATTAGTACCTAAGCAATTACTTTACTCGCTTGGCAGTTCTTAATGGTCAGAATCTGGACACTGGAACTTTGACAGTTTGGTGCAAGTAGCCATAAGTGTCGTTGGGATGCACTGTAATGCCGCAAGGGTTGTGTGCACATGGCGCGTAATCTTAAGGCGTATAGTACCCGAACAAAAAAATCTTTGGGCAAGGTTTTACACATCGTCACTGTTTTACAGGTAAAACGTACTAAAGCGCCATTTTAGCTAAATGGCGCTTTAGTACGTTTTACTTTTGCTTTTCCAGTGACGAAATGAAAAATGTTTTGAGTGAAATGGTTTTTTTTACTGCGTTTGTAATGTTATTTTCTACAGCCTGGAGGTCTTTTTTCCGTAATTACAAGCAGTGCGCGAGCTAGAGGCCGAATCAGGGGTACTATACGCTTTAATGATTTTCTTTTTATCGTACTTGAAAGTGCGCTATGGCTTGTCGAGCTATTCATTTCGGTTTGACGCGTTTTGTTTCAAATATATTATGTACACATGGTTTAAGCAGCGTGTTACTCTGATTCGTTCCGATTCTTCCATAAACATACTCGATACTCCCGGGTTCCTAGTTTGGTACTCTCGGGTCTCTGGTTAGGTACTCACGGGTCTCTGGTTAGGTACTCCCCAGGTCTCTGGTTAGGTACTTCCGGGGTCTCTGGTTGACGGCACAAATGGTCCCCCGGGTTGCGGCCACCGCTCTATCTATTCATTTTAACTCTATTTAACTTTAGTTAGATATACATTTATGACTAGTTATACAACATAATGAACTTTTTATTGTAGTCAAATCAGATAGATTTTTTTATTTCGTTGTGTTGCGGTAAGTTTAGTTTGTTATTTAGTATTTTATTTATACAATGCATTCGTGTTGTACGCGAGTTTTAATCTAGTAGTCCTGTAGAGATATTCGTGTCGTGTATAGTGTTAAAGTCAGCCTTATAGCTCTGTAGTTCCAAGTCTAGCGTAGCACTCGAAATGGTACAGTCGGGGAAATGATAAGCGTGTCATTTCTGCGAAGGTACGAGCCATACGGCACTGTAGGATAGGTACTTAACTACACAACCGTCTTTCTTACTGTTTGTTATACTGATCTTGTCGCCTTAACCGAATTCTACTACTTATACAATTTAATGATAGCTTGTTTATAAATAAGTACTTATATTTTATCTTTGTAAGTGAACGTGTGTTTGAGCGTAGCTTCTCACTAGTCCTTCCGTAGCTTTGTTGATAGAGATGGGAATAAAACATGAAGATACTTCAAATATAATGTAGAAAAAAATAATTCACGCCGCATCTCGGTTGAGGCCGCATCCATTGACGAGCTTAAACTTGGACTCTGCGAGATAATGTCGATACAGTTCCGGCATAATATCCTGGACATCGTGAAATAAGATGTTTGTTTCATGATATCCAGTGCTCATGCACTAAACAGCCGCCGCATGTGTTGCCGCTGTGCAGGCAACATTGTTGGCTGCACAGCGGCAACACACGATATCCAAGATCTGTTGCCTCTTCAGAACTGTTCCGTTCTCGTGTGTTATTCCATACAGTCCGTGACACGAACCTATGGGGTTGAAACCCACAGTCAGGGATTTGTATTTATTTTTTTGTTTCTTTAAATTAAATGAATAAGAGCCATCACAGACCACTTGTTTTTTTAAAATATTTAATGTAAATAAATGCGGTATGCTTTAACCCTATCTGTAATAGAATGTGGTCAAGATTTTTTTGTCTCTCCGCGGGTCGTGTCGCGGACTGTATCTCCATCTACATTGAAAGTAGTGCTTGTAGCTGTGTTTACCTCCCACCCTTACCCTCTACCTCCCCCTACTCACCCCTCCCCCTTACTCACCCCTCCCCCCTCCGCAGGTCCTGGCTGCCCTGCAGTAGCGCCGCAGACCGCATCCCGAACAGACGTTACGTGGATGATTGTACAAAATGTTGTGTTACCTTTATTAACTGTTTGTGTTTGTTGTATCCGCTAGGGCCACTGCAAACTTGAACAGTACCTACATCACTAAGATCAATGCGTGATAAACAGGATCTATTAAGCGTCGCCCCCCCCCCATCTCTACTTTAAGCATAATAGCCCAATCATAGTCTGGTCAGGTTTTGTACAAGTTTGCAGTTTCAAGCCTAGCTATCTTTAGGAATGTTTTATGTAATATAACTATTTGACCAATTGGAGATCATGGTTTCGAATCACTACATTTATCTCCGATCGGCACTTTTAAAATAATCGTTTTTACAGATCATATTTTTCATTAAAACTATTTTAATTACATAGGAAGGCGGTTACACACGTCGTCTGTAACATCACACCATACCAGTACAGTAACATCACATGAGTACTATTTAGTACTAGGTACTAAAGGCCTTTGTCTTGTGCTTGTGGTTACATAATAATGTTATCTCATTCAAAAGCTTTTTTAAAATTTCAGTCTACTTAGGCCTGATTTATACAGAAGCGACGTAAGGCGAAGGCACGGTCTTTTTCATACAAAATCTGTAAGCGACGCGTCATGCGATTATACCTTGGTTCCGCCTGCGCCGTGTCTTCGCCTTATGCCGTTTCTGTATAATTGAGGCCTTAGAGATGTTATGAACCCTCGGGAGCATAATGAACTAGCATCGATGGAATAGATACTTTTTAAAATTATTTTAGACTTTTTAAGCTCCATTGATTAGGCGTTAGCACTAATAGGTACCTGGCACACCTGGTTTGATGTTACTGGCGTCGCGTTAATCGCCTCTAGCATAGTGATCTATTTAGACTTGTATAGTATGGTTTATACATGGTACGATAAAATGAGCCATTCTCATACGGCCAGTTCCGATATGCTATGATAATAACACTCAATAATGCCTTGCATACGACTTGAAAAGTTGTACATTAAAAGGCAAAAGTACTAAAGCGCCTTGTAGCTAAAATGGCGCTTTAGTACTTTTGCCTTTCCAGGGACGAAATGAAAAATGTTTAATTTTGACATGAAACACTATTTTCGTAACGTTTTTGCTTTCGATATTCACCGAGCATATTCTTATGGCGCATACTCCAAACGTAGGTATAAGAAAGTTTCTTGAACGTACATTGGCAGAATAGTGGAGAACGTCACTAAAGCCACTAAACAAGAATTGAATTGCTTTCGATAACTAATGTCGCTATCAAGAGTGTCCTGTGAGCACCTAGAGTCGTGTCTGGCTCGTTTTGTCGTACGATGGTAGATGCAAGTCACCGCGGCGCAGGCGCAGACACAGGCTCCCAGCATGTCGCATGTCGCACGTCGCTCGCGGAATATCGCACGACAATCTAGTCACAGCTTTTGTGATTTCCCTATCATTGCAAGAGCCACAGAGGGCGCCACGTGTGCCATTACTAACTTCATCTTTTATTTCTCAAACAATATTTTTTTACATTGCGTCATTAATCATTATGTACGAAGGTAGGTACCTACCTACGTACATTGATTGTAACAAAATAATTGGTTACAATCAATGTACTTTCTCTCTGAAAACCGAAGAGCCAATCAAAGTAAGTAGTAATGTTTGTTAGTGGTGCCTCTATGTGGCGCAGTCGTGTCGGATCGCTGTTATGATAGATATGGATGTTCATGATAACTTGTAGGAAATGTATTGAGGTATTGTTTACAGCTTTAACTACTCGATGTTTAGCAATACTAATATTGTAAAGCCTTATTATATGGGGACAGGCGTCCGACGTGCATTTCATTGGTATTGCGACTTAATGAAAGACAGAATGTGGTTGGTTGTCTAGTAAGACATTGATGTAGATTTTCAAAATGTCTCTTTTCAAAAGTAGCCTTTACACCCTGTATATTGAGATGTTTTTGGCACATGTTCTTTTCTGATGTAATTTTTTTTTAAATCATTGTTGCTCTGTAAGAATTTTTTTTGGTTTCTACTAAACTCAAGTGGAAACGGGGAATGCGCGTGGAACGGTCTAGTCCCCGGTGATGTGAAGTCCTGTGTGTGTCGATACTGCGGAGACTATTGTTGTCTGCTCTTCATCGGTAGGTGCGTGTCTATTGTAAGTCTACAAATTAAAATGAAAGGGTTTATTAAATTTTCAAATTTCAATCAATAAGTTTTTTATTTCATTCTTCCTACATGTTCTAATTACTTACTTGTGCTTTAACTTTGGGGGGTTTCATATAATGAGTAATAATATGATTTGTGTGACCAAAAATTAATTTCATATGTAGTCTGCTCTGTAATGGTCTTTACGCCCAGCTTACGCCGGTGTTCTCTTGTAATTAAACCACTCACACTAACTCATTATGAGTGTGCATGAGTAAATTACTATCACATACTTTTCTGATACTATTGTGCCTGTAACCCACCAACCTTTTCTTCATTTCCTGCTCTCAAGATAAAAGTAGCCTGGCCATTTCCAACTTCTGAACTAATCCCACACTATTCATCCATACCCTCAATTTTCACAATCATACTAATAGAGAGTGGTGTGATCTGATTTTTATAAATAAAAACTAACAGTACATAATAATAATTATGTTACATAAGAATTCTTAAACAATTGATTTTACACTACCTACTTATAAATAACAATCTAAACAAATCTAGTGGCAATAGCTAAAAGCTTGGTGTAGTCAGCTCCCTTGGAGTGTGTCCTCTCCTTGAGGATGGTCCGCAGGATGGTGGGGACAGGCACGTGGATGCGCGTCCCTAGCGGGGTGCCGTTGTCGTCAATCAGCACCACATTATTGCTGTCAAACTTGGGAACCTTCACATTCTGCGTCTGCTTCAGCCCAACAAGGATTCCCTTCTTCTTCTGACCCTTGATTGCTACCATGACTCTGTCTCCGATCATGCCTAGACCTGCAATAATGGTTTGGTTTAAAGTAAGATTTCCCAATTAGACATTGCACAAAAATCTGGGAAATGATGGAATTTTGACAATTTTTTCCCTTTTCAAATAGAAATAGTAAGTGGACTATATTTATGATATATATCTTAAATATGTAGTGTAGGTACAAGGATTCTTACGTTTTTTGTTATAAACATGAATAACTTTGGGTGGTTTGCCCTCGGCCATCGCTCGTTTTCCTATTTCAGAGTTGTCGACCACTCTCAGTCTTGTCAAAAGCTGCACTTCACTCAGGCGCGCCGTGGTATGAAATCCACATGATAAATGAGAAGGACTTAGTCTGGATAGCAAAGATTTTAGCATTTTTGTGGTACAAAACACAACGTATTGAAAAAAATTAAGGTTATTTATTTGTTGTTAATTTGGTTGACAATGACATTTCAATGAGAAATACTTTGACATAACGATGGTGACAGTTCTTTATATAAATCTACTTTCACACGTTCCAATGTGCTTGCCACGTTGCGTTCCGTTTCACGAAAAAACTAGAAATGTTATTTTCTACTGGCTCCAAAATAGCTCCAAACCACTGGCCGATAAAGCGAGCGAGCGAGCGAAATCTCGTTCTCGAAAAAATGCGATCAAATAAATATAAAGTAGGTACGTATAGTTCAAGTATATATGTGGCCGGAAGTGACGGACGTTGCTTTTAGAAGACGGGACTACAGGTGAGGCCAGGGCATACAGTTATAGCCAGAGGCCTTTCGAGCTCACTCTACTCGACTCTTCGATTAGTACGACGACGACGAGCTTTCATGTATTGTCTAAAATAATGTTTCAAATTGCTCCAAAAACTAGTAGATCTATATTTCAACAAATTATATAAATATATTTGTACTAAATATATTTATATAATTTGTTGATATTTATGGATTTCCGCAAAGTAACGCCTGAATCAATCAAGATCTATATTTATTTCATCGACGATAAGGGACAAAAGAGGCTGGATTTTATTAAAAATGAGACCTTTCATAGGATTTCCATTAAACATTGCCTACTTGCCAGAATTTGTCGCAGGTTACGGGATTATTTTTTTCAAAATCAGCTAGGTACTTAGTTCGATTCCCGGCAGGGTAGTTTATGTTAATAAAATCTGTGTAATATGCAGTTTTAGTTTTCATTAAAATCGGCTCCGAGCGGCTTTGATCATTTTTCGATATTCCCTATAATTTAGGATAATTATGGCCATCCAAACCTAGGTATTCAAAAAATTCACATTTCTTCCCTGATATTCAGAAATTTGCGTTTGAGCACGGAGGAAAAAAAGTTTGAGTGTTGACCCCATTTGCAAAACGCAAAATACCTAACTTATTAAAGAAAACCTGACTGGTTTTTTATTCGACCAAAATTAGTTTATTAATTAGGACCCTAACTAATATAGCGCAAGAAAGAGATCAGGTGTTGTCACTCTTCGGAAATATCAGATGTTTTATTTTTTTTTCTCCACATAGGTACCTAAGGTACCTAAGTAATATGAAATGATGACACATAATGACTAACTTTTCTTCTGCAAAGCGTCAATAACTTCGGATTAAATCTCTGAAATCCGATAACTTCTTAGGAATTTCAAAGAAATTGTGAGCGGAAATATGATTCGATAATTTTTCGCTGAATGAAGGCGTATTGATTACACAATCAGGTCGACGAGTGTCGGCTAGGTATTGATTGAGCGACAATGATTAAAGGAGGTAACCCAATAACTGGCGGAATCGCAGATCCGTCCTGTCATCGGAAACAAAACAGAAGAGCGCGTCTCGGCTTACGTCATTAGGCGCGGGAGTCGCCGACACCTTCACCTTTCAAAGACGCTCTTTTAAAATGGTTCGTTTCAATCCCATCCGGCGATATTGTCTCGCTGTCCAAACAACCCGCCCCCCCTCCACCCGCAGCCACCCCCCTCCTCCCGGATCCATTACCGAGGATCTTGAATTGAACAAGACGTTCAGTTTGTTTTGCTGACGTGCGTCTGACATGCCTTTTATTGGGACAATACAACCCCTCTATCATAGAGCCACACCTTTTAGTAATCTATTAGTAGAATCGTTTGATTGTTATACCTAAGGTTCCGAAAACGTCCATTGTTAAAAGTACTTAGAACAAGAAAAGCGGCTTTACCGATGTTGACGACATAGAAACTAGGAAGAACACATATATCACCAGTATCAAACCAAAAGGGAATCGTATGACAGGACCAAAAAATTTCAGACACCTTGTCAATAAAAATGAAATCTCTCCATTTCCAAATAATGTTTGTTACTTTTTACGATGTACTTTTATTAACGATGAAAAAGTCTAGTAGATTTAACATATAATATTTATCTAGCCCTGTTACTTCTCTTTCACGAAAATTTGCATCGGACCAAAATGTACTACAAGTTAGCCAAAGTGGCTCCCTTTTACTGGGCATATTTTCAATGTAGGTACTACATTGTGTTTCTGTACTTTAATACTTCTGTGGGTTAAAGTAAGGACCCAGTAGTTTACAAAAAAACATATTTGAAAATGTTCCTTGCTAACTGTACTAGAACACTTCGGATGCTGATGCTCGGTTGAATTGAGAATAAAAATATATTTTTTTATTTAATTTTGCAGCCTATGAGAATCAATGAGAGATTTTTTTTTCGGGGCAGATGCATCTCAGAACGACCCATAATAAAACAGCGAATCCATTTTATAATAAACCTACTTAAATGACCTATAATTACTATTCTAATACTATGCTCTACCTAATATTATGCTCGTACAAGAGTAGGTATGTGAATGATTGGTTACACTTGTGATATTTATAATGCTAATAAGTACTTACGAAACTATTATGTTCGGATTTGTTCCATATCAACTTGCCAAATGCCCAACGCCTGGCCTTCGCATTCATTTATTGGTGCGGCAGCAGCAGTTTTTTTATCTAATGAGTTATTCGTTATTATCATTCTCAGCATTTATCTTTTCAGTATTGGATGTATGCCTCCCACAACATCCTCTTTTCCCAGTTCTACGTATCCACGGTCGTCCAGCTACGGTTTGAATATTGTCGGACCATCGTGCTTTGGATCTCCTTGGTTTCCGGCTTCCTTTAATTAAGAGTTATTATTGTCTCTTTGTAGCCTCATAGGTTTGCCGAGAGGAATCTTTTGAAAAAGTAGGTACAGTACACAAAATTTAAAACAGATACAGTACTGTCAGAATGACTCTTTGGGCATACCCGTCCCACTCACAGCATAGAGTTTGCTAGATTCTCGAAGCGTAGAGTCGACATCAGTTTTTCACCAGTCGCAAAAATTTGGAAACGTTTTGCAAAGATAATTTGTGATTTAATTAGATTCTGTCGAACCGTGATGTGTATTTTGTATGAGTCGTTCTGCTGTTGATTACAATATAATGTATGGTAGGTATAATACTCTACCTGTGTCGTGCTACGAACTCTTTCAATTCCACCAAAAATTTTAGTTTAAGCCCGCCCTAGTCACATAACCAAGTTTGAAAAACTTGTACTATGGTAAATAGTGCCTTCCAATCATATTATTATTTAACTAGTAAATACTTTAATAAATTAACAAACTGAAACGAAATCCTGGAGATAATAAAATGAAAAATGAATACCTACCTATATAATATCTAAAGTTTTAATTTATATATTAGATTTAATTTAATAACAATACATCTAATGTAATTAATAAATTAAGAGTGCTGCACATGGTAATTACAATGTTTTATAAGTAGTATATTATAACAATTTAGAACCTGATCGGTATTTCATAATTAATCATATCAAGAACATTAATTTGGATTTTTTAAATAATTATGTTTCACATATCGAACTGTTTCATTTTAACTTTGTAAAGATCACGATCGGTAAAATATACAACAACTCGATATTTATGGATTTCCGCAAAGTAACGCCTGAATCAATCAATTAAGTGATAGTGACACGATAAGAAGAAGCGTATAATAATACCTGGTCTATCTCACCAATCCTTTACTATTCTTGTTCTCGGTGTATAATATATACTATGCAGGCACAAAAGTCCATTTTCTTCTTATCGTGTCACTTGTTCTATCGAACCAGAGAGTGGTGAAGGATTTCAAAGCCGGCTCGAAGAAGCTCATTTCGTGCACTCGACACAATGTTTTCGAACTTTTTAGGTTCTATGACATGCCGGTTTTCCTTGTCTATTAAGCGTGTTTTAATGCCCTTATAGATTTTTTTAAAATCCATTGGTATACGACCGGGTATGAGTTCGAACCCACGACCTTCGGATCGAAAGTCGAGGCACCTCCCACTTGTCCAACACGGCTTTTGTCAAAAGTCCATGACTGCAGGCAAACCATTTGACTAAGCAAAATATTTTTTAAGACAACCCTAACCAGACCTGTTCCATGACCGCCCAGCCCACATGCCGGCCCAAAAAAGTGACCACAACGAATGCAGTCCCTGAATAGGTAAGTACTTGCCTAATTACCCGCCAGCCGCAAGATGGAGGTGCAATATTGTATTGTGCGCTCACTTAGTTGTTCACGCGACGCGGTTTTTTTGCGGCCATTTTGAAAGAGGTGGCGAATCAAATAATGGAGAAATAATTTAATCAGGCTGGGTTGTGGGCCTTTTGCGTCCTAGGCAGAAGGGTTAGGGTGGGTTTTTGCGCGGCCTGAGATCCTGGGGGGTGGAAAAAGTGTGTGGTTGTCGTGTGTGCCCGTGCACCCCCAGCCTTCGCCTCGCGGCGTCTTCGGCGCAAATTGAAATGAAATTGTATAATTTGGTTCCGACGGAATTTTTGCGCGTAATGAACTCTTTCAGGCTCTATTTAGAAATTTTAATAAATTTACTGCACTCTAGCGGGATTTCAATTTGAGATTTCTAGTTGATCAGTATTGTTTACTAAACAAGTAGGATGCTATATCTTCTGACCTAAATGTCGTCAACGAACAACTATTTATCGTAAATTTTTCATGAAAATATTAAACTGCTATCCTATCTAAGTCTACAGCTTTGTTAATAGTAGAACTGCTCCTATATCTAATCCATCTGAAAGGGTGATCTTAGAGTAAAGTAGAGGAAGAAAGAGAGAGCTCCTAACTCATAGACGTATGGAAAGACAAAAAACTTTTTTTAAGTTAAAAAAAATCTATACTAAAATGCAACTATAGAAAAATATAATCAAGTGAAAATGAGTATCTAAGCAACATACTTTGTTATGATCAGAGTAGATACTTGAAAAACTTTGAATAAATGAATGAATGAATCTTTACTTGCGTAATACAGGTATATTGTGGTCTTACTTTAAATTAGAATCATTGCATCTCGCCACACGACAGTGTGTCAAGCCACGGTCAGGCCCAGCGAACTGGCGAGTAGCACTGTGTGCAAGTTTACACGAACTATTTGGGGCCACTTTTGACCTTGTCATAGCTAAAAAACTAATTAATATAAAAACACCAAATTTGGTTTATGTATTGAAAGTCCGGAGTTAATGAAGTACCTCAAATTTCATAAACACAGCTTAAACGGTTATTTAGATATTAACGTTCAAAAATCGTCTATTTTATCACTGATTGAGTGGCATATAGACGTAAAACCTAACCCACTTCCAGATGACCTAGAAAGTTCAAATTTGGCATCCAGCTAGGTAATTGTGTGGATACAAAGGGAAAAATCAGAAAACAGTAAATTTATAAGTTTTTTTTTTCTTAAAATTATTCGATTTTATGAGGTAAATTTAGCGCCTTGCAAATTATGAGAGCCATTGCCTTGCAAATTTTTGCAGAATATATTCATTTCCATGATGAAATGTTGTTTTTATCGTTCGATAATTTAAAAATTATTTACAACAGCCCAGATGCATGCAAGCAAATTGTCGCAAAACACTTTAATCTCCCGGCACATGGGTCAAGACCTTATTAGGAAAATAAATAGGTAGGTAACTATTATAATTATAGTAGGTACCTAACCTATAGGTATACCTTTGAATAGTAATAAATTTATTCACAAAAAGTAATGATATCTGAAAAAAAACGACATATAATATGTGAAAATAGCGAGCCACGATCAGATGGATCGGATTATGATGGAGAAGTCGTTTTCCCCCAAAAAAAGACTTCAGATCTACATATTTGGCTAGCCAAGGTCTACGTTATAAATAAAGTAATACGTTGTTATAAATAAATTTACGAATGTATCTGGTAAACCTTGGCAAGCCATATGTAGATCTGAAGTCTTTTTTCGGGGAAAACGACTTCTCCATCATAATCCGATCCATCTGATCGTGGCTCGCTATTTTCACATATTATATGTCGTTTTGTTCAGATCAACTTTTGTCGTGCAAAAACTTAAAATTAGAGCTAAATAATTGTTAATAATTCTTAAATAAATTGCTAATAAAAATAATTCATTAATAATTAATAGTATTCTTACATTAAAATTCGTCAAAAAAAACATTAAAATTCGTAAAGAGTAAACAAATTGAGTAGGTAATTTAATATTAGGGGAACTTAATATTAAAATAATCATTTAATGAATAAAAGCATCTATCACAGAGTCAATTATACAACATGTGTTTTAATTAATTGTCTTTCAGGTGTCTAAATTCATTAGGTAATTTATTATAAATCTTTACTACCATTGCATAACTGTTTTTTTACATAATTTATAACCTATATTGTGGAATGACTAATGGTTTTTGGACAATTTTCCTTTTGAAGGCGGCTCTTTCATCTTTCATCTTTCTCATATAATGACTTATTATTTCTTACAAATTTAACCATTTCCAATAAATACAAAGACTACTTTAGCGTGTTTTCGTCCCCATCTTTCTTTAATAGGAACACCATTATTAATCTGTTGTAGAAATGTAGATATTTGTTTACGTAACAAATTTCTTCCCCGTGAAACTTCCAAAACAGTTTAACTGTAAAAATATATTTTTTAATATTTTCAGCCCACTTTAGGCTTTTATGCTTCAGAGTTTTTCGGTGATCGATAGTTCAAAGCGTCCACAACTTTCTTGTGATTGTAAGAGAGGCTGGATTTAAAAAAAGTAAAATCAACTATCCAGTCAGGTATGTTTGTTTTTTTAGAATCCTACATCCACAGTAAAGTTTAATATTTTTGTTATCTCAATCTCAGTACATTATCATCTCCATGGTACCTAGTCTCCGACTAGCAGGGCTTGAAGTTATTGATTCTGAAAGTTTAACATCAATCCACTCGGCCACCACGTCCTCCAAAAAGAGTAAGATGATTAATAAGTCAATCTACGCCCTTAAAGTAATGTAGAGCAATAAATCTAAACTGAAACTCACTATTCCACAAGTATAATTTGTAAAGTATGTACCACTAATTTTTAATTACAAAAAATTAATTAAATGGGCAATGCAGACGGGGTACTACATTGTATCTGTGCAGTCATAATTTTGAATTACTACAAAATGGCAGAGTGACAGCGGCGCGAGTGCGGCGCCCGAGCCGAACTTTTGTGAGCTGGCGGTACCGCCGGATGCAAATCCATAGGAAAATGACTAACGGTAACAGTTAGCATTTTTAATTTTAAAAAAATGTCAAAAATTGGACCTAATTTTTTCAAGTTTTTGCCATATCTGTGTTCAGTAACGGCAACTGACCATGTGTGTTTTTTTTCTGGTGATTAAAAATTGACGATGTATAATTCAGATAACTTTAAGTAGATTTGTTATGCCTGCTGTACTCTGTCGGCACTCGGCAGGCACCCATTAGTTTTAACAGGTGCCTTAGTGAAATCATCGGAAAGTACCGCAGGTAAAACAATTTTAATATTCGCGCTACACTAACGCCCTCATTATATAAACTCAAGAGGCAGCGCCGAAACAACGCGAAAGAAAATAATAATCCGCGTTTTAAGCGCAATATTTCTCCATTGATTAAAGCGCCGGAGTCATCCACTCCAGCGCCATTATGCTGCACTGCAATCACCAACTACTAGGCCTGGAACTTATTGCTACTTCTATTTCATTGCACATCACATGGTGCGCAATGAAATAGAAGTAGACGACCCGTATGACGACACGGCAGGTCGAATTGTACTGCCACGTCCGGTTTTGCGGGTTCGATTCTCACTTTAGGACAAACATTTGTGTGATGAACATCGGTGTTTGTCCTGAGTCTGGGTGTTTCATATGTATTCTATATATGTTAGGTAGGCACCTACTCATTAAGACTTCGCACAACACACACACACACATCACATTCACACTCCACACACACCACTGACAAACACAATGCGATTATTTGTTTGTTTGTAATTTACTGCTGTTAGAGTTACTAATTATCTACCCAGACTTACCTACCTATAATTTTTATATATTTACAGTAAACAAAATGTAGACTCAATTTGGTTTAAGAATAGTATATATTTCATAGCTTATATAAGAAAAAAATGTAACTGTGAGTCTAATGTTAATTAAATAAATAAATAAATATGTATTTACAAAAAAATAGTATTTTAGTATTCTATCAGGCATCTGGTTCCTATAGTTCAAGCTAAACTAAGCAGTAGTTTGGGGCTAGATGGCGTTGTGTAAAATGTCCAAAATAGTTATTATTTATTATTGATATGATTTCATTTTGTAATAGTGAAATCACCGGTGATTTTTCATCAGTGGCCTAATGTGTTAATGTCACATTTTGTCAAAATAATTTACGCATGATGCGACGTCACGCAATCATTCCCACTTACAGTCAGCACACTAATGACTGTCTGTTATTGTTAATTACGATACGAATTAAATTGTGAATGGTGACAAGTATCCAAAGAAAAAAAAAGTGACATTAAAGCGTACTAAATAGCGCCAGGTGGATATCACCGTTGATGTTGTAACAGACTTGGCCTCAGAATGTAACAAGTGTTATGTGATCAGTTTTATACCATGATAAATAACATGTTACTCGGTATACTTTCCATGCCTACCAACTACCCGCGTACCCCGTTCCCCGTACCCACCCCCGGAATTACCGCGCAATGCAACACTCGCCTGTGATACTCTACACGACTCTAGGAATTTGTTAAAAATATGTTTTGAACACTAGACACACATTCTCCGCACCCACGGGATAACTGTCAGTAAATGCTACTATAGCATTTGGTCTTCCTACAACTTTGTCATTGCCCCAGTGCCAGTGACACGATAAATGATAAGTTTTTATAAATATATATGTTAGTCTCTGAGGTAATAGGTATATATTATATTATGGGCCCTAGTTAAGCTACATTGTACTTTTCTTGTGACTGAAATAAAATTATTATTATTATTATATTTTGTGTAAGAGGTGATGAGTACTTGGATAATTTAGAATTTATTTATTTACAAAAAACATAACATTACAGATATAATCCAGTCTTTACATTTTAAACAAAAATTAAAGTTACAGTCAAGATAAATAGTCAAGCAGAATAAATAATTACCTACTACCTGAAGACGAGTCGTCCAACACGAACTTCACTGAAATACTCGTACTAGGTATATATATTAATCTAAAAAAATGTCAGTAGGTACTTTGATTCATATTTATGCTTCAATCATAATGTGTTTTGCTATCAACTTATCATTAACTAGAGTAAAAAACAATTTGCACGGGTAGGAAATCGAATAAATTGGTTCTCTACAATGTAGATTAACTATACTTTTAATTGTTATGTATGTAGAGTCTACATACATAACAATTAAAATTAATTTAAGAACAATCTCTGTATTGTATCCTGTACGATAAACCATAGGTACCTACTTTACATTCAATAGTCAATAGTAAGTCTGAATCTGGGCCTTTATTTTGACCGAAGATCTTGCAAGCGTAAGTATAATTTGACAGTAGAGTGCAAGTATAAAATGTCTCAAAGTGAACGAGCGCTAATAGCAGTGTTGCACCGGCCTATAAATCAAAGTCCAAATAAGCACTGTTTTGGTCGTAGGCAGGCGTGATCTCTTACCATCAGGAGAACCAATGCGATGGGTCCAAATGCAATGGCAGTAAAAATTTACAATAAAATTCCAGATAAAACAAAAGTCCAGGAAAATTATCACATTTTTGAGATTGATCAAAAAGAAATGCTTTTAAAAAAATGCTATTACGAGTTGCAAGATTTTATGAATGATTGATTTGGTGACGTAACAATATAGTTAAAAATATCGGCCCGTCTCTATCAGTTGCAACACCCTAAACGGGTAATATTGTGTAGCTGTACTTTATTTAGTTGACTTACCAAGACCTAAAATGTAACCCACCCAATACTGCAAATAAATATTTAATACTTTACTGAACGTCTAGCTCATCTCGTGACTAATTTGCATAAAAAAAAAACTGAAAAAGTTAACGCATGACAGATACCTATCAGTGTGGGTCTGTGGCAGTCTGTGACACAAAGCACCGAGACTCATAATTTTTTAAGTTAATGATATACCTAGTACACGTTTCTTGGTATAAATGGTTTGTTTCTGCGGTTGTGCGAGAGGGAGGTGTATATGCGAGGCGCAATGTGGGAGGGAGACGACAGGTGCAGGGTGGTGCCCCCTACCTGGGTTGTATGTACTGGTGAGCTCAGTTTTTAAACTCGTTTACTTATACAGGGTGTAATCGTTAAGTGTGCACAGGCGATTATTCCGTAACTATTGCAGATATCAAAAAACTTTAAACTGATATCGAAAGTACTTTACCTAATGAGTAAAATGACATTAATAACTTTTTAAAAATAAAACGAGAAATATCCAAAAAAATTACATTAATCACTCCCATACATTTTATTTCTTAGTAAGTACAAAATTTTGTGTTCAAAGCATATGTTCGAAGTGACGTCTTCCTTGTGCAATACAATGACGAGCTCTATTTACAGTTTCTAAATGAACTTTCCTTAACATTTGCGGAGTAATTAAAGCAATTGCACGACGTACACGATTCTGTAACTCTTCTAGGCTGTGTACTCTCTCAGCGTACACGTGGTCTTTGACAAATCCCCATAGGAAGAAATCACAAGGCGTGAGATCCGGGGATCTGGCAGGCCAAGGGGTTGCACTATTATTGGCTATTAAGCCATTATAATTGTTTCGTAAGAAATTCATTACAACATTTGTATTATGTGCAGGTGCTCCATCTTGTTGAAAAATTATCGACCTTCTTTCATTGTCTGGAATTGTTTCTAAGAGACTTGGCATATCGTTTTGTACAAAGGAGAAATATCTCTGTCCATTTAAGGTTCCACTGTAAAAATATGGCCCAATGATCCGATCTCCAAGAATACCACACCACACATTAATTGAGAATCGCACCTGAGCTCTAACTTCAGTAGTTAAGCGAGGATTGTCAATTGACCAATAATGCGAGTTTTTTCTATTGTAAATGCCGCAGTTTGAAACATTACTTTCATCGGTCCATAAAATTGACCTTACATTGACATAATTATTGACTAGCCAATTGCAATAGACCAGCCGACGAGCAGGATCATCATTGTGCAGCGTTTGAGTAGGTTTTATCTTAAATGCTTTGAAGTTGTGTTTTTTTAATAACTTGTGTACATAATTGTGGGACACTGGAAATGATCGGGCCACTGAACGCGTTGATTCTTGTGGATTATCTACTACGTAGTTAATAATATTGTTATCTAAGTCATTATCAAATTCCGGAGCTCTTGTTCTCGAACCTTTTTTTCTGTTAAAAGATCCATAATTTATCAAATTGTTATCCAACTTACGTAAATACGTACCAGAAGGAACTTCTCTATCTGGGTACTCTCTTCTGTAGGCGATAATGGCCGCCCTATTGTTACAATCATGTTTGTAGTACATTTTTAACATGTCCCTCTTTTCTGTATTGGAATATGCCATTTTTCAATCAATAAATGCAACAATCACGATTATTAACGCAAATTGAAAAATACAATAAATTGGCGGGAACGAGAACCCGCGATAAAGAATTTGAATTTAGAACGAACACCAAAGAGTATCTTTCTTTTTGTTTTTATTTAGTATGTTGCTTTTCAGCTAGTTCAAATCAATACAATATTGAAACTAGGTTTATTATAAATTTGAAGTGGTAAGATAATTAATCTACACGTGTATCTACTTGAAATTCATTAATACCTTCATATCGTACATAATTATAAAATGACAAGGGTAAAATGAGTAGGTACTATTCCACTTAAAATAAGGAAACTAAAACCTTTCTACTATCTCATACTAAATGTATGGGAGTGATTAATGTATTTTTTTTGGATATTTCTCGTTTTATTTTTATAAAGTTATTAATGTCATTTTACTCATTAGGTAAAGTACTTTCGATATCAGTTTAAAGTTTTTTGATATCTGCAATAGTTACGGAATAATCGCCTGTGCACACTTAACGATTACACCCTGTATACTGCGGCTATGTACTCTGTAATGATACGCAACGCTTCAGTTACAAAACTACGAAACGAAAATTCTATTGAAGGAAACCTCTTTTAAGTTGTTAATTTAGATGGGTTCCCATACTTCCCATCGAGTAACACCCAATCGAGTAACAGTGTTACTCGTTGGGGTTTTTTTCCCAACGAGTAACTCCAAGTACTATGATGTTACTAGATGGAAATGAATTATAGACATAGACAAACATTTATTTAGGTACCACATAAGTAGCACATCATATTAGATTTAACAGATTGAGAAAATATACTAGGATAAGTATTAAAAACAGGGAAAAAAGAAGGGTAAAGAATAGGTACACCTTAACTTTGTTGTGCTACAGCAGTATACCCGGTTTCAACTCAGCTATATGCCTATTTTTCCAATTCCAATTCATTTATATGCAGAAACAAGTGTTACAATGTTATAGGACACCCTGTGTGATAGTATGAACACGAAAATAAAAATATGTTCACAATATTAAAATGATTTACAACCCACCAATATTTCATACTGATGGATGGATATTTGTTGCTCCATCGTGCCAAAAGTATTGAACCGATTGGGTATGGCAAAATTGGTAGGTAGAAAACATAGATAACTGGTTACCTAAAGTTAAACTGAAACCAAGTAGGCAAAACCGCAGGCATCAGACAAGCTAATTTATAAATGCGAAAATTTGTGCGGATGTACAGAATAGCTGATTGAGCTGATACCTGAAGAGGGACCTAGGCATTTAGGTATAGGCTACTTGATGTCTTGATACCATGCAGCGAAAGAGGGCTGCACTGCAACTAGTTTTCCAAATTGGGCGAATAAACCACACACCGTATACACCAATATTAAAATTTTTTTTATTACAGCATAAGCTAACTACTACAATCTATATATAGATATATTACAAAATTTACAAAAGGAAACAATTGGGCCACCCATAGACCGTTGCAAACGATCTATAGGTAGCTCAACTGCTCCAAATCGATACCCGATGGCAGCGTGCCGAGGATACTGGCTGCATTGCCTCTTTGTATAGCAAGGCTTATTCTTTGGCCCAGATAGCTGCCAGCCCTCTGATCACGCGTCGCTTCGACCAGACGCTCTGACAAAATTTTAAAAACGCGGTAGGCTCCCATTCCCCATGGACCTAGGGTCTCGACCCCAAAGGGCTCAAACATGTACGACCTATCAAGACCTACATATTTACGCCGCTTGAGATCTTCAGCAGAGTTTGCCGCCGCACCAGCCCTAACTTGCGTCCCTGGCAAATGAGAAGGTGCCAAAGTGTCTACGCATGTAGCGTCCCACACCAAGGGCCTGCCCATTCTCCATGGGATAAGCGTCATACCGTCAGGCCGCTTACCATCGTCACGACTTAGACCGTTCGGCTCGAGAACGGCTGGCACATTGGCGGTGGTAAAAGCCCGGCGAATGATTTCGTTAAGACTACTGTGGCGGGAAATTCTGCCAGCACTCCTAGTGCACGATAATCCATGGTGACCAAGATGTTCGACCGCAGTACCACACCGGCATCTATGTGGAGCGCAGCATGGAGCACCCAACCGCAGACGTGTTGCAACGCGGAAAGTTAAAGGGTCCAATAATGTGCCAATCGTTTGTGAGGGCAATGCTTGCAGCCAAAGTCCTGACTCCCATTTGGAAACGGCTAGGAGGCGAGCACGATCTGAGGGGCTAGAGCACGTTTGTAACAGACAGTTCCGTGTTAGCTCACAGATAGGCCCGTCCCATTGCCTTTGAGACGAAAGGGTTTTGGGGGGAGTAGTATTTGGGCAAGCAATTTGCCAAGCGTTCCTGGCCTCGTCTAAATGTGAAATTTTGAAAATGTTGCCAGATTGAATTGAAACCGTCGGAGCTAAAATTTTTTCAACCAAAGAACTTGTGCTATAGACTGAGGACAAGAAAGCTGGTAGGCTAACACTTGAAATTTTGCGTATACCTAAGCCTCCCATTTTAATAGGAAGGGAGGCCTGCGACCATGCCCTGTCATCCAGCGCGATATTCAAAACCACCGACAGTGTATTCTTTATGATGTTATCTAAGCCTTCCATCAGCTCAGTGTGTTTCCACAGGTGACAACACCGTAAAGCGTACGTAAATTTGGGAACAAACAAACAAAATTTTATAATTGTAAAGGCCATGTGGGGATTTAATTTCAGAAGTTTGTCGGTGGTTTGTGAGAAATTTTGAATTTTTTCATCTACAAAACCTGCAAAAGACTCGTCAAAGATTGGTGAACCAAGGAGCCGAAGAGAACACTTCTCCACTACGGTAATGTTCGGTGCCAAACTGTTAAATTTAGCGATAACCGAATTTCGATCCAAACAAGTTTCAGACACGAATAGTTCGCTCTTTGAAAAATTTAGGTCCAATCCGATTTGCCGAAATTCATCAGAAATTAGTTTAAGATCATCGAACACTGTGTTCACGTCGCCCCCTAATGTTCCGTCATCCAAATACCAAACATTAAGTTTGGATTGGAGACGTTGAATAATCGGGTGGATGGCAAGGCTGAAAATGGCCGGACCTAGAGGGTCGCCTTGCTGGCAGCCAACAGATGACGAAATGACATGGTCCTGATAGATTAATTTAGAGGACGTGCTATAACATTGCCAAAGAAATGGATACATTTTTGGAATTTTTTCTTGAATTTGTTTTAGCAAGGCGCCCCTATCTACGGAATTGAAGGCGTTTTTAATATCCACCTTCAAAATGACTTCCCCGCAATTTTGGTCCAAAAAAGTACGTAATGAATGTACTGCGGCCTCACAACCGCCTCGCGAACCAAATCCTAGCTGGATTGGTTGGAAATAAGAGCCTAGATGTTCGGCCTCTTTTCGACAGCAGACTTTGGCGGCGAGGCGGCGGTAAGTCGTGCCTACGGCTATAGGTCTGATCCCGCCATCTTTTTTTTTAAGTGCGCACAGATTAGCACCATACAGGATTTCTGTGATCTCGCTGTTGACTCTACCTGACAACATCAGGTTGATCAGCGCCGTCATGTCCCCCAGAAGAACTTCACCTGCATGGCCGGATCCACCAGACAGAAGGTCTTTTAAGTGCTGTGGACTCACAGCATCTAGGCCGCCAGCAGAGCCGCTCTGGAACGACATGACGGCGTTGAACACTTCCTGGCTGGTTGCGCCGGCAGCGTCATCACTCTCCTGTGGTGGATCGGGGAGGTGAAGATTACTATTTGGAGACGGATGCTTACTCTCAAGAGCTATGAGAGTGTCTCCAGAATTTGGGGCAATCGTGTCATTTGAGAAGAGAATTCTAGCAGCACCTTTTATGTCACCATCGCTGAGTTTACTTTCCACAAGATTGTAGATAGCAGACTCAGCGACTCGGTTCCTAGATTTTGAATTTGTAGGCAAAGGGTTCTGATCTATATGCGAAACAGGTGTGCTACCGTCACGTGCAGTGTACTTCACACAGTTTTGTTTTATTCTGATAGTTAGAGAGGAATTGTTAGTCGAATCTTTGCTTACGTGAAGCACACTATATATATTAAAATAAATAAATCATTAATACACTACACCTCAGGTGTAGTAATGATTTATTAAATCAACTGCATCATTGTTGCAGCTACATACAAACATAATTAGTCAAAATCAGGTGGAAAATATTAAAATACTATATTAAACTTTTTTGCCTGAGTAAGTATCTTTTTCCATGTCCTTCACATTTTTTCAGGAGGATGCGTAGATGGATGTTTATTACTCAGTTGTTGGCGCAGAAGGCTTAGGGCGATCAACTACAAAGGAGATTAGATTAGGACTGTGCAATGTACCTAATCTAATCACCTTAGTAGTTGGTCGTTTCAAATGTTATTAAAAAGTTTCCTTTTTTAAACTGGGCCGACGACATTTCAATATCATGCGTTAACACAGTCACGCCTAAACTACATTCGGCTAAAACTTGGTTTACCCGTAAATTACATCAGGACCTGAAAAATAGGCTACTTTTTATCTAATCCTTTTATTATTTATTTACGAGTAGTTGGTCATTTATTTTCATTATTGAACATGTATAGGTTCAAAATTATTAATAAGTATGAGTTGTTGTTCTAGTATTACCTACCTATGTATGTGTTTCTATATCTTAGTTTTTTAATTGTGTTTCAGGATTTTAGCAATAAATACCTACTTTTCATTTCTTTCTAATACCAAAGAGAATAATAAGAGTTATTTTTACATCTGATGGCATGCGAAACTCACTAGCAACCTTTTTTTTTTGAAAAAGCAAAAAATAAAGTGTTTAATGACTACTATTCAGCCCACTTCATTAGTCATAAGTAGTATGTGGAGCCACGACTTGAGGGAGGCAGAGCGTAAGGTATCTAGGTACCTATATATATTCATCTATATCTCCCATAACGACATGTAGGTAGATGACACTAGAAGCTTCTACGTGTATTGGATCTTCGGTTTGCCTTTATCATGTCTGCCGGGTACCACCTCTGCGGTAGAAACTAACATTTCTCGAGCTTTCTCGACACAGATCATCTGTCATCGGTGATTTTTTTCATTATTTCCTTACAGATATACAGTACTCATATGTCATAGTTACGTCATCACTAACTTACTCACTAAATGTAAAGTTAAATTGTCGGGATCTAACGAAGGATCCATGATGAATCAGTATGTCAATAAGTAGAATTCGGAGCTCTATTTCATAATATTATTATTATTATTATTAATATTATTATCATAATATTTCATATTCTATATTTTGTTACAAAAAATACATTTTGGTTGTGGCGTTTTAGGGTCTAATTTTATTTGGCCTTAAGATGCCCTGTATTTTTTAAATCAGAGCTTAGCTGGCAAGTTTGGTATCATCAACGAAGAACAAGAGAACAAGTGACTGTATTTAATTCTTAACTAAAGAAAGTCTTAAAAATGAAGTTAATAACAATGTTGGTTGATGATATGACACTTTATGGCAAAGATACGTTCATAGGTTCAGGATTATGTGTGTAGTGCTCAATAAAACATTTGCTAGCCCTGATAATAACACTCGTTCTGTTTCATATTTATTTTATCCACTGAGGTCTTGAGCCGCCGCTGCACTTACACTTACTTACACTTACTTAACTAATCCATTAAAAACGAAATCCAAATTTAAATAAAACAATGGGTCACTTAATTTATCCTGAATAAATAATTACCTATTGTCATTTTTCAAATCTCACCGAATGAGCACATATGTATGTAATTACCCAATGTGTTTTTTTCACTAAATCTTAGAAATCTAAGCATAAGCTTGCAGTATTTGTCTTTTATACGCGTTAGATTGTTATTTGCAAAAACGATTCATTTGAAATGTATAATAATTTTTTTTCTACATAGTGAAATTTATGCATTCTAATTAGTTATTAGACTGTAACGGGTATATTATATATCATAATAGATGAGGTGAGCGCGATAGATATCCGTTACAAACGAATAACTATGTGTGATAATCGCGAAAGTTTACAAAAAACTATGCATCCTAAATCCTATTTAGGCATACAATAAAAAAAAATAACAAGTAATTAGTTTTTTTTTAATTTAACTATTTAACAAAATAACCAGAAATAATAAAACAAATATTGTTTAACTGTGTACATAAAGATCTTAGATTCCGATGATCTGATGCAATGTTTCTTCTGTCTGTACCACTGTGGAGGTATGTACTAGCTCAGAGCTAGCTGAGTATGTCTGATGTTGTCTGTGGTAGAACGCGAGAGGGACGCACAGGCGAGTCGCCGGGTGCTCGCGATGGCTCCATTCAGCATGCACCTCGCGTACCTAATACTATGTGCCTGCTTCGGTTTACTTACAAAGTGTAGTATACTATGTATATTTATTATTATTTTATTTTAAATAATGATGTACTATGTGCGTTTGATATGAAAGAGCTTCTCATTCATAGTTACCAACAAAGTATTGAAAAGTTGAAATGTACAAGTAAGACAAATAATACTTATTTACTTTAGATTGATCATACATTTCTGAAAGACTTTGTTGTTTTTACTTATTTTTCCAGAAAGATGGTAATGTTTGACAATGATAAAAAACCGTGTTGACCGAGTGGGAGGTGCCTCGACTTACGATCCGAAGGTCGAGAGTTCGAACCCGGTCGTACACCAATTAATTTATTTATTCAAAGAATCTATGTGTGAATTAAAACCGGTGAAGGAAAACATAGTGAGAAAACCGGCACGTCATAGAAACTAAAAAAAAAGTCCGAAAACATGTATCAAATGCACGAAAGGAGCCTTTTTGAGGCGCACAAAATCCTTTCACCACACTGGTTCGAAAGAACTAGTGACACGATAATAAGAAGAACAATGATAGGTTATATCTATTATACGCAATATTTTTCTATATTGCGTCGTAAAGAACTTCTACATTTACCTCAACATAACATGTAATTAGATGAATCACATCGCCTCAGATGAATCGTCCCTCATCTTCGGAATTATCTTCTGTAATCTCATAAAGACCCTCCGATCCTTCAAGACCTCAGTGTCGAGGTAAACTTAACCTTATCACTACTATACAGCGTTGAAATTGGAAGTAGCACGCCTCGCTACAGAGAACGGAGCTACGGGAAATTGAACCTTAATGCGAGGCATTAGTGGTGGAAATAAGCGAATCAATCTGGTTAGCTGTTGAGGGTCTCAGGGCTGTCAGAGGAAATCGGTTCTGATCTCGTTACGTGCATTTAGGGGTGCAACAATCCTGAAAAATTATCGCAGTTTTCATAAATAAGCACTTTTTAATAAGTTCTTCAGTGAAGTATGTGACTCTACTTTATACATTCATAAGACCTGTCTGTAACTTACCATACTTGACACAAATAAATTATTCATTCACTTATTCTTTACAGCTTAAATTTGATGAAAATAACAAAAATGTTTTACCTGCACAAAAGTAGACTTGGATATTTGTCCATCTACATAATTTCATATTAGAAGTACTTATTAGATAATATAATAGAACATAAACACAAGTTCTTTAATTATCATGTTGCAAGCGGCGGCTTTGTTGCATGTTGCACTTACTCCAGAAATAGAGAGATATAGAAACAGATGTTTGTTTGTGAGAGTTATCTATGTAGGTAGACATCGATTTTAAGTAAGCATTTTAAATTTTCAGAGCTACGTAATGTAGATGTGTAAAATATAAACGAATAATTTAGTTTCTTAAAAGAAATAAACAGCGCTAGCAGTGGCAGCCCTAGCCTCTATTTCAGTATTAGGGGGTCCTTGTTCGAGTATAATTTGATAATTCGCTTCCCGTCGCCATTTTGTACTAGCGCCGAGGGGAACCATTCAAAAATACTCATTTACAATACATAAGACTTCATGTTTCAAAAAATAAGATTTGAAAATTCATGGGATTTTGTTTTACAAATAAGAATACTAGCCAAGTTTTTGGTCCCTGATTGCTCAAATGCAACATTTTAACGACCTGAGTAGATTAAGTCTTATTTCTTGGCTGAAAATCACAATGTTCCTGAAAGGTACCAGCATCTACGACACAAGCATAACCGCTTAGTGTAGGTGCTAAAACCGTAAGGGTATATGCTCAAGCAAGCCAATATGTGAAGTAGAATGCAAGCTATATATTGTATGTAAACGCTTGAAATGGAAAATAATTAAATATGAACTTCAAGAGCAATATAATCAAGATTTTACAAAAACTGATTTCAATTGGACTGTTCTAGTGACCGTTAACACCACTGAATAGTCACAGGGAAGCAAAATACGCAAATGCGTTTACGTGGATGACATAATTTTTTCAATTGTTTTGATTTCAAAACCAACGTACTGAACTTATTTTCATGAAATTTCTATGGGTCCAATCTGAAAGTATATCCTCTCAAACAAAAAAAAATGAAATTGATTCCTAAATAACAAAATTCTGAGGTAACACACATAAAAAAAATAACTGAATTGATAACCTCCTCCATGTTTGTTCTATGAGAATATAGTATTGAGTCTTAAAAAAAAAAATTTTTTTTTGAGTATTGTATGTATAATAATAAAATCGATTGTTAGAGTCGTAATTTGTCAACTGTGACTAATCTTTAAAATCAAGATGGCGAACTCTCCCTCCGAATCAGAAATTAAATTGAATTGTATCGAGCGCCAGGAAATCATCTCGATTGAACGAATGATTAGCGAGAACGCGGACTCGGAGGGGGCGAGGGCGGGGGCGACGGGCGAGGTGCTTTGCATAAAGTAAAAAAAATACTTTGTTAATACTGTTACTAAATCGTGTAGGTCAACATATCAAGTAAAATGTGTGTTGGAGGTTCCATTATATATGTACTAGTTTTGACCGCCCTTTATTATGCAGTAATATTTGTACTTAGAAAAAACGCAAAAAATATCCCTATAGCATATTGTTTTTTGTCAAAACTTCCTAAAATTGTTTTAATATATTTATAAACCGCTAGGGTGGTCGAATGTTTTTTTCTAAATCCGCAATCATAACTTTCAACATCTAGAATCATAAATTCATGCAATAAACCACTGATTTTTACTTAATTTCAATGATAAGGGAAGTTTCAGCTTGTGCTAGTAAGGAGTAGAGTTCCAAATAATAGCTGACAAGAAGTAGATACTTGAGTAAGTTAATGTTATCATTGTTTACAAAACGAATTGCATTCAAGTCTACAATTAATTTATCAAGATTTTCTAATTCTCTCACTGCATAGGTGAATAACGATGTTCCTATAGAACAAGATGTCAAACCAAAAGGGTATCGTAAGACAGGACCAAAAAATTTCAGACACCTTGTCAATAGAAATGATATATATCCATTTTCAAATAATGTTTGTTACTTTTTACGATGTAGTTTTATTAACAATGAAAAAGCCTTGTAGTTTTAACATACAATATTTATCTAGCCCTATTACTACTCTTTTTCGAAAATTTGTCTCGGACCGAAATGTAGTTAGCCAAAGTGGCTTCCGTTTACTGGGCATATTTTCAATGTATTTCAACTACATTGTGTTTCTATACTTTAATACTTCTGTGTCTCACTGCTATATTAAAAGTGCTTTTACAATTGTGCGTTTGTGCCTTATGCCCAAGTTATGTAAATGCAAATAAATATTTGAGCTCTCTCACCGGTCATGAAATATTCATTCTCAATCTGGAATCTTCCGAAATCTTCCCAAATAAAGTTAAGCTCGTTCGGGAGCGGAATATTGTGGAATATTATCATATTTTCGAGTTCGACGCCGGACTCCCCTGGGAAAGTGTTGAATATAAATTGCGAGTTAGGTTTGTGTATTCAAAGCAAAATGGTAAATATTAAAAGGATAAAACTATCACGAAATTATAATATTCATGAAAAGCAAGACACATCTCAATGTAAAGAGTATTATTATATGTTAAAAAAGTTAAGATCATCTTATTTGTAAATTCACTGGGTATATAATTATACATACCTCCTTAATAACTTAAATATTCAAAGCCCTATATATGTATATTGCTAGGATCCTTTCACCACACTGGTTCGAAAGAACTAGTGACACGATATTACATACCGTACGATAGTTATCATGACCGAAACTCCTAAACGTTACCTACTGAAAAATTTACCGTATTTTTCAGTGCAGACGTTTCAAGTAGTAAACCATAATATTATTCATTAAGTTTTTCGGTAGTCAAAGAATATATTATCAATCTTAGTTACAAAGAGTAAACTCGTCTTAAAAGGTTTTAAAGGTTAAATAAATCCACTACAGAGACATGTGACCCAAGAGCGGTGGTGGTGGTGGTGGTGGAAGATGCTGCCTGTGGGTTATTTGCGAAAAATAAATTGCTATTAGCGCCGTGATCGAGGACCCTCGCCGCGCCGCCAGGGTTACTCCCGCGATCTTCAGATCGGTTTGTGAGAACACTTTGCTATGACTTATACGATTGCTTGAACTAGAGATTATTACAGTGGAAATGCTCCAAAACTTTTCCGAATGTAGTGTATATGAAAATATTCATTCAGCATTGTCCTCGTACATCAGCTGCAGAGACATGTATACACTCCCAAGCTATAACATTTATATTATACTCTTAATTTAGCAAAGACGTTCTTAATTCTGATAAGTATGATGACTACATTAATTTGAAAATGCTTGCGTGCACTTTTCGTTGCAAAATTAAGAGTACCTAATAATAATGTGAAAGCTTGAGAGTGTATACATGTCTCTGCAGCTGACTACATCGCCAAAATAAATTAAAAATTAAAAAAAAATGCTTTTTAAAAACGTTCCGAAGTATTTTTCATTTTCATTTATATCATAGATTAAACGTCAAAGATAACGGACGGAGAGGCCTAATCTTCTGATTATCTATTGGTGAACACAGACCTAAGCGTTTACTGATTTACACAATTAACTATGCACTAATAAAAAAAATTGAAACATCCTGCTAATAAGAAATAACTTTGGTAATTTCGCATTTGTAAACTTAAACCACATTCCAAACTAAAAAAAATCATTTTCATTAATAGCATTTGTCGTCAACCCTCAACAGAGGCCAGTGCCATCCGCCCGGGCAGCATTAACGGCCTGAATGAGGAGTGCGGCGGCAGAGGCTTTTACCCTGATTGCAGGCATCTATTGAATCCAAGTCACGTAATACGTACACCGAAGAGGGTACTTTGTTACGGTTGTTTGTTGTAATACGTTTAAAATAAACAATTGCTGTGTTAGTTATAGACTTCCGCGATTATCACACAGTTATTTTTGATTGTAAATGGTATTTATCGCGGTCACCTTATATGTTTTTGTGTCCCGACGTTTCGACTGTATTGCAACAGCCGTGGTCACGGGTTGACTACCCACGGGTTGAGTCAACAAGTGCACGAAAGGAGCCTTTTCGAGGCGCACTTGAAATCCTTTCATCACACTGGTTCGAAAGAACTAGTGACCCGATAAGAAGAAGTAATCAACCCGTGACCACGGCTGTTGTAATACAGTCGAATCGTCGAGACACAAAAACATATGAGGTGAGCGCCATAAATACCCGTTACAATGAAATAATTGCTGTGTTATTTTATAAAATTCGAACATCCAATTCACCAAAATACGTTTTGAGTTCGCAATTCCCTATGGCGCATCACCCGTCCCTAAATAGAATAAAAATATGGTTTCTTTCTCCTACTATAGCGTTTTCTATGTTAAAACACGGCGTATATATAAAACCCCAACACAGTAGAGTACAATTATCTGAGCCGCGCATAAAGCATAATGCCCACATGAGGCACGAGTCTTCGCATAATGACAAGTGGTACATAACGTAGTGTATAATGTACGGAGCACATGCTTGATGATTGTGCCGCTCATTATGTAGGAACATCAGGGTTGTGACTTTCTGACTATTTCATGTCGATTGTGAGGGAAAAACATTATGCCATCAGAGAAGAAAGAAACTTTGTAAAAAGAACCAAGTCTCGCTTTCTACCGTAAAAAGTTGTGCGATCCATGTAACACCAAGTCGGTTACTTTATTAAGTTCCTACTTAAGGGACCTATGCCTACTTGCACCAAACTGTCAAAGTCCCTAAGCAATTACTTTACTCGTTTGGTAGGTCTAACAGTCCAGGTTCTGACCATTAAGAACTGCCAAGCGAGTAAAGTAATTCCTAGCGATTGGACTATTTATTTTTTATGTTAAGATTTAATCATACGTTCTGGTGTAGAATAAAGTATTTCTATCTACTTATCTTTCTATTTTTAAAAGTTATAAACAATACTTCGTATATTCTTTGCAAGAAAATCACTTTCAAATGTCTAATAAAAATACATCGATTCATAATAAAACTAACACTGTTTAGATAGATGGATCATGTTAGTGTCTCACCGTTTTAACCTATATCGTTTAAATTATAATTTAAATTACAAATTGAAATCAATATAAAGTGAGGATTAAAAGTCAGCAAAATTTCCTACGACTCGTTAGCTAAGCCACCGACTGCGACCATCCCTAGCTGGCGGCTGCAGCGATGCGTGCGCGCTCGTCTCCACATTACTCCATAGTGCATTTTATGTATTTTTACATTTGCACGCAAAAACGCTCATTACGGGACGCATTTGCTAACGAATGTGAAAATAGCACATGGTATATAACTACTAGTCTTGAAGCTGGTCAGTAATTTCTAACAAACATTTGACTTCTCAAAATCTGTTTTTAGGTAGTTATAGAAACAGTTTTTCATGTCAGCCTTTAGACAACTACTTATGGATATAACACCGATGCTTTTCCCACGTAAGTAAATTAATACTAGTTACCAGTGCATTTCACAGAGAGATTCATACATACATATTGGCAGATATTACAGTTTGGCATTTACTAATAGTCAACAGTGCATTTTGTAGAGAGATCCAAAAAATATATGTATATTATATTGCAGTTTATGTTATTGAAATGACTCACCTCCACCAGCTATGTCTTTGAAAATGAGAGGCTGACTCCCGATCTACCTTATCGTCTGAAATGGCCGGGCACATAGCGGAGGCTTTGTTTGTAGCTAACGACAGTTCCGCCCCCTAACGACCCCGGTAACGACTCCCTCCACTGGCGCATCATCAGCGTCAAATGCTAGAGTTACACAGAAAAAAGCCGTAAGTGTAAATAGGTATCTAGAGAATTTATTACAGCATAAGCTAAGTACTACAATCTATTTTTTATAACGGGTATTTATCGCGCTCACCATGTTTTTGTGTCCCAACGTTTCGACTGTATTGCAACAGCAACATGGTCACGGGTTGACTCGCGTATTGGAGCTACCGTCGCGGTGAAATGAGGGAACCCTCATTTTGGTCGTTAAAAATATTCGGTTGGCACACCACAATAATATCAAATAACTATGTGTGATAATCGCGAAAGTCTACGAAAAACTACTACAATCTATGTTACAAAATGTACAAAATGAAAATGTAGACCAACTATAGACTGTTGCAAACGATCTAGGTAGCTCTACTGGTATATTACAGATGACAATGATAATGTTAGTAAGTTTAGCTGTGATCTACTTTACAACGTACAAAAATAACAATTTTTTTTTAAAGTTATGTAACATTATTATTTTTATTGGCCTGATATGTCCCACAACTGAGGAAAGGCCTCGATGCCTTTCATGTTACATTAAATTTAATTAAATTTAAAATTATTACAGTTCAACAAAATGTCACCGTGATACAGAAATAATAAAAAATCTAAATTATACAAATATGCTGTTGTCCAAGGCTTCGTCCACATGGTATCAAAATCAAAACATATGGGTATTTATAGCTTACAAACTATATACAAACAAAATATTATCTCAATCGGTTCAGTACTTTTGTCGTGATCCAGGAACAAACATGCACCTATCCATCCGTTTTTTATAACATTAGGTCAGATAGCATCGCAGCCTTCGATCCAGCCGATTTGGCCGGACTTTTCCCACCTCTAAGTATTTAAAACAATGACATTAGTGCGTTGTTTTCATACCCACTCCGATGAAAAGGCTTCCCGGGGGCATAACGAAGAGCGTTTAATACCGATAGTGCTGCAGTAGGGAAATCGCCTGAGTGGAGGGTACAGCTACATTTCATAGTTTTCAAACCTTTTATGTGGAGAAGGACTTAAAGGGAAGCGGAAATTGCCGAGAAACATGAGGAAACTATGAAGCTGAGGGGAAGTATAGCATTGAATAAATCATATATTTATTTTCTCATATCTATATTTTTCTTTTTTATTGTTTAATTTAACTAACATGAATATAATCAAGGTTTTACAAAAATACATATACAACAACTGACTTCAATCGGATGGTTCAAGTAACCGTAGGCACCACCGACAAGTCACAGGGAAGCAAAATAAACAACTTTGTTTAATTCCACGTCGTATTTTTTTCAGTAATTTTGACCACTGAACCGATTTTGATGAAATTTCTATGGAACCAATCAGAAAGTATATTCTATCAAACAAAAAAAAATTTTTCACACCACCTGCTCGACAATGTCCAATTACATATCATGCTATCATCGAGGTAAAGCAAAGCATTACCTCTCTAGGGAGGTAATGTTGTATGAAACTCCCAAGGGTTGTAATGTGATTTGAATTTGGAACGTCAAATTCGTGTGGATACTCATGGGAAAACTCTTAAGTAAAAGAACACCCATCATGGCATTGTAAAAAGGTTTGTTCGAAAATCGAACTGGCCACTTATAAAAAAAAGAAAAAAGGCGCGACTTCAAAGATTGTGAAACAAAAGACGGTGCATGTTCGCTGCTGCCGCCCTGGCTTTTTATTGCCTCGCAGAAGGTGTGAAAAGTAGAGTATGCTCCTCTGGGATAAAGCCTGTCTTCGTCTTGGGTCGCTTGAACCCCTCGCGTCACTCAGGACTCTACATAACTCCCTCACTTCGCTCAGGAGTTAACTGAGCCCCTCGTTAGCTCAGGGTTCAATATGCCACCCGCGACATAAGACACTGCTTTATCCCCTTAGTGCATAATCTACTATTAATAAATCCCCGAACTGCTACGCCCGTCGTCGTAGCAGTTCGTAGCAGTTCGTAGCCGTGTGGTCGCGCTACGAAGAACAAAAGACATCAACGCACTCATTTGCGTAGCAGCCTCTACGAATAATTACGAGTATGTTAGACTAATGGTGTCAATTTAGATGTCGCCAAATCTAAACTAAACTAATTTAACAGCACTAAAAATGTTGCTGTCCCTTTTGTAACGATTGAAATAAAATGGATGGCATAAAGTTTTAGTGATGTTTAATACAAACACAAACACTTTATTGTGAAAAACTACTATGTTGTTTACAGGACATACATCGTAATTTTATGGTTCAATAGTATTTGTCCGTCTCGGACATACAAAAATGTTAACTTAATTTACTCCCTGTTATGTTTTGGACATAGAATAATGTTAAATTACCAATAAGTTTAGTTTAACCTTAATAAGTTTAGTTTAGTTTTAGCAACATCTGAATTGACACCAATGTGTATGTATACTAGAATTTTAATATAAAGGGTTGATTAAAATAATAATTCCATAAACAATATAAAAAAGGCGGTTAAAATAAAGTACCTATTTATCATTTTGAGATAATTATTTCACGAAATATTTTTTAAATTACTTTAATCGTTATTTGAATGTAGACTTACCGTTAGGTATATTTAATAGGTATCTTCTTTTCTAAAGAGCCACCATTAAAAATCCCGGGTCTCATTTCCCAACTTCGAAAACCAGAAATAAATTATACAAGAAGTAATAACGACGTCCAATTGGGAGGTGCCTCGTTTGTGGAGGCTTTGATCTCGTCCTCGTCTCGGCACCGCCGCTGAGGAGTTCGCAACAAAATAATATGGAAATAAATGAGAAAACATCACAGACTCCGCGGTCACAATACTGTTTTGTAAATAATGGGAAATGCGATCTACACTTGAGGACCGGAAAAGGAACACATTGGACGATCTTGGATTTTGTTGTGTGGCATTAAAATAATTTCGAAAATGCATGGTATGAGCACTGCCTAGATTGGAACTATATAGTGCTATATGAAATTTCAAAACGGCTGCAGCCTAAGCTAATTATATTACAGAAGAAAAATGCATGCCCTCTGAAAAAAATAACTCTGAACAGAACACTAAGGCCAAATTAAGGTTTTTTTATAATTTATGGACGCTATTTTTAGATATAAGAAGAATCATTATTATTAACTGTGTTATCCAGAAATGATGAATGAATGAATGATTTATTTGTCTCAAGTATGGTTAGTTACAGAATGGTCTTATGAATGTATAAAGTAGAGTCACATACTTCACTGTAGAATACAGTATACAAATTTTATTCTTATTTATACCTATGGCTTAAGTTTTTCATTCAAGATTGCTTTAAATAGTAAGGTCGGGCTTTGGCATATGACAAAAAGTTATAATTTTTTCTACATTTCTTATACAATTTTCTTGTCTTGCAGTGTACCTGGTTACCTAACGATGAGCGACCATTGTCATCGCCGTTCATTGTGGAAAGCTATCCAAGTAAGTGGGCGTCGCTTTGAACCCGCTATTATACCATCTATGTCAATCTATGCTATTGCTTGCCATCTATACAACCTCCACCATATCTAGGTAGATACTTTAGGCATTGATCAAACAGTCGTGATTACTTAAGAGCTCAGTAAGTAATAGCTTTTTATTGTAAGTTATACATTCCTACAGTGTTGGTAGAAAGGGTGATCGCTTAGTTCTTTGAACTCTACTCATGAGTTTTTTTGTAAAAAATATCAGTCACTTCGATTACTAGATCAGAACTAAATAGAAAGTATCTAAAATAAAATAAAAGGTTCTAGTACTAAATATTAATAAAAAAATACATTCGTTTATTGTAGATTTTATAATTTGTATATATCAATATCTATAAAAGACAGCCTTGACTGTCTGACTTTACTACTGGATGTAGAGACTTGAAATTTCGAGGGTGAGTTCGTCAGGAAGTGTAAGCGCGTTCTAAGAAAGGAGTTTTGTTAATTCGCTACGCAAATGATGTGGCGGGTGTCAGCTAATTTTTAAAATAAATTTGGTTTATTTAATTAAAATTTATTAAGTTTGTATCAACAAACTATTTATTTATTGTTATAAAGCTCCATAACCTTAAAATTCCTCGACTTAAGTTTGAAAATAGACTCTTTATTGCACCTTTAGCCAACGTTTCATATTTTAGTATCACTCTCCATCCCAAGGTTTCCTGAAAGAGATCGCTGCTTAGCGATAAGTTCGCCATTGTACATGCTTTTCAATTAACTTGTTTGCTCATACGGTTTTTAGAGCTAAATTGACCGGAGTATTTTATTATTATTTTATTTTATTATTATATTATTTTATTATCTTTATAAATTGTAGCCTATGTGTTATTTTGATGTATAAGCTATATTATTGTAAAGTTTCATTAAAATCCATTCAGTAGTTTTTACGTGAATGAGTAACAAACATCCATCCATCCATCCATCCATCCTTACAAACTTTCGCGTTTATAATAATAGTAGGATAGCAGAATTGCTCATTAAGTTTATTGCTGGCATTATGGTGGGTTTGATATAACTTTCTCAAACCTCTACCCTTTTTTTGAATTCCATTCCATGTATTGTAACGATGCATACTCGTGATCCCGCCCGGCTCCGCCCGCATGCTCCGCAAACAAAGGTGTTCTCTTTCAACAATATCGCGAGATCTGTCACAAATGTCACAATAAAGATGTTTTGACATGCCTTGTTGACTGCCAGAATGGTGACAGATGTGTTTGAATGGATTTTGCGAAGAGAATGCATTTTTTTGTTGAATGACCCATGATTTAGGCGAAATCCAACTTTTAATGCAAACTAAACCTTTAAATGATTCTAGATATTAAAAAAAATTATTGTCAATTGCTATTTGTTTATTTATTGTCGACTCTCAACGACGAAAAAACAAGCAAATACCTCTTCGAAGCGCACTTTAAATCCTTTCAACACACTGGTTCTAAATAACTAGTGGCACGATAAGAAGAAGAAGCAAATACCTAATAATAAACAAGAAGCTAGTTTATATTTCGCAGAAAAAAACCTTTTAGAAAAGAAGACTCTAAAACCTTAAATAACTACTTACTTACGTATGCAGACGCAGCGTCTATTTACTTTTAAATTGCTTACTTTAATCAAATCATTTTTTCATCGAAATCGTATCGTATCGTATTTACATTTTTAAAGGATTTTTATACTTAGTTTTGTTTAATTTCTCTGCAAGTGAAGTTTGTAATTATTTTAGAAATAAATATCTTAAACCGTAAATACCTACCTTGTGTGTTGCTCTAATGTACCTAGTTATGTAGTAAAAGCCAATCGTTTAGCGAAGACGTGCCGCGCCCGCACTCGCGGTAAGAGTTCACAATCCAAACCTACCTAATGGCCCGACGACACACAGATTCACGAAAAACGCGAATTCACGTTCGCAGGTAGATACATAGATATCCTTTCTTATTAAGCGCTTATACTTCTTGACGATCATATCCTACTTTTAATGTTTTTTGGTTTCGTGGTTTGGTAGTCAGGAAAAAGCCTTTTAAGAATTGATTGATAAATGTTACAAAATTTTTAGGTTTTTAGACCTATCTTGCTGTATAAAATAGATTGTATTATTTTGTTTCTTTTTTATATGTAGATATTTTCATTTTAGTGTGATGTATTTTATTTTTATGTATTTTTTTATGTGCATGATAAATTTAAGATTTAGGCAGATTCGTATTAGGCCCTACTGTTATGGCTAAGTATAGTTTACGCAGTTTTATGCAGGATGTGGTCATTTATAATTGCATGCAACTTAGTTACTGTAGATAAAGAAATGCACGACACCATGTAAATTTTAATAATGACCCAAATAAATTAATTGAATTGATAAAAAAAAGATCACTACGCGGGTGAAGCAGTAACATAACATTAGTCATAAATACGATGAGGACCTGAGGGCCGAGTGGGTGAGGCCCTTACCTTGCGATCTGATGGTCGCGGGTTCGAATCCCGGTGGCAGTCATGCGTAAATGGCTTTTTTCGGTCGAAAAAATCTATGTATGCATACCACGTTCTCGCAACGGGAAGGAAAACATCGTGAGTAAACCGGCATGTCGTAGAACCTAAAAGTTCGAAAACATGTGTCAAGTGCACGAAAGAAGCCTCTTCGAGACGCCTTTGAAATCCTTTCTCCACACTGGTTCGAAGGAACTAGTGACACGATAAGAAGAAGTCATAAATATGGAACAAGTCTTATCAAACTCCTTCCTACCTCCAGGTCACGTCGCCTCACGCGACCGATTTGCGATTTTCCAAAGTGTGCTCACGTCGCAAGCACCCTCATCGTAACCGTGCGGCGCGGCGGCCCCGGCGGCCCTAGCGACCCCAGCGGCCCCAGCGGCCTCTCGACCGGTCTGTAGAGGCCCGAGAGCCCTCCACTCATTTCTTTCAACTGTTTTTACAGGATCTCAATAGTTTTCAGGTGGATTCTAATTTTGTTTGCAGCGACAGAGGTTTTACAACACCCTTTGAATTTTTGCTCTCAGGTTTAGAGAGACTCGTAAATATTGAACTTGCCAGTTATCTTCTTTTGAATTCTAGTCAACAAACAACGAAAATTATTTCGTTACTTAGTTTTTATAATATCCTACTAACATTAGGTATTTTATTTATACAAAAGACACCAACAGCAATTTACATAAAAACAGGTTAATCTTATGTAATACTAGCCGGTGCCCGCGACTTCGTCTGCGCAGGTATCTTTATAAATGGTAGCCTATATGTTATTCTGATGTATAAGCTGTATTATTGTAAAGTTTCATTAAAATCCATTCAGTAATTTTACGTGAAAGAGTAACAAACATCCATCCATCCATACTTACAAACTTTTGCGTTTATAATTTTAGTAGGATAGGATAGTAGGAAGTAGGATAGTAATTCAGCTAATTATAATAGCTAAATATAGTAATTCATTTTTTTAGATTTATAAAAATATAATTTATTACAGCATAAGCTAACTACTACAATCTATAATACAAAATTTACAAAAGAAAACAATTGGGACACCCACAGACCGTTGAAAACGATCTATAATTATTAGATTATCTGTAATTCATTAGATTTTTTTTGGCAGATAAGGTACAGCTATAGTTTTTGATCTAGAAAAGGATACAGGCTACTTATTATCTTACCGCAGGCTACCGCGGGCAGCAGCTAGCACATATACCTATTAATAATGTATGTGTAAAGAGAAACAGACATGTGCCGCCTTGTCGATCAACAGTTTACCATTCTACAGCACCAGTTTACTTGATCGCAAAGAATTATCCTCTTAGATGCTGCGTAGGTAATATTACTTATTCTTTGGTAATAGCTTTTGATGACAACGTAGATATTCACAATGTAAATGGACAAAATCACTAGCTCAGCTCAGCTAGATGCACTTTCTCGTACTGATTACAAGCAGATCTCAGCGCGCCTCGTTAGACGACCATTTACATCATATTCTGTTTCGCTGATTTTTGTGGGGATTGGAATTAGAGATGGATTTTGAATTTAACACTTGTGAACACTTACATTTTATTCAACGTTTACAAGATCATAAATAATGGGCGTGCAATCGTCGAGGATTATATGAAATCAATACGGTTTAGTCCTAACTGACTAAATGAATGACTTACAGACAGCCTCTAAACAAACCAGTAGACGTAGAGACTTGAAACTTGGAGGATGTATTGACCAATAAGCTGAAAGTTAGTAGGTACTAAAAATATTTTTGTTAATACGACACAAATTAAGTTCCGGGCATCAGCTAGTTAAGTATACCTAATGGAAACTCTTTAAATACATTAATTTGTAAACTGATGAAAACAGCCGATGTATAAACGAAATAATTATTTATTGTTCACAAATTATATACTACTTAAAAAAAAATTTTTTTTTTTTTAATTTATAGAATGGTACTAGGCAGCTTTTTCGTTTTGATTACACGGGATTGGCAAGAACATCGATGCCTTTGGTTCGGGAATATTGTAAAAGTGAGAAATAGTTATTGGGGTGGGCGTAATTGTGTTTGTTGTCAATCAACGCCGTTCCCGCGCCCTTATGTGTGCCTGCGTACCGACCAATCTACTCTTGTACATACCTACTCTACTTTTAGAACCAATCGATGGGACTTGCCTTTACGACACAGACAAGGTACTTCAGTGTGTGGTTTGGCTGAAGGAGACAGTTTCACGTTAAACATGATTACATAATAAATAAGTTGATACTAAGTTACAAAAAAATATAACATACTAAAAGATGAAATAACCCATAATACTTTCGACGAATAAGCCAAGGTTTTCAGTACCTTCGGTACCTACTAAAAATGTCAGTAAACTTTTACGGGTTATTGAAATATTTTTTGAAACTACCTATGAAAATTAAAATGAAATAAAAAACACCAATCATTAGCATAATCCATAAATACAAGCTAAGTTTAGCTAAGCTAACCAAGCTAAGTGTAATAATAAGTACATTTTGTAGCGAGATTCAAACATTATATTCGTATTTACTAACGACCCCACACTAGGCAAGCCTGTATCTATGAACCTATGAACTACCTATGAAATAATGATGTTGTAGGCGTAGGTACTTGTTGTTTACATCAACGTCAGCCACAATCACAACTTCGATCAAATTATTCCAAATCAGATTGTTCCATTATGTAATTGGATAAACCGCCATTATTTACCGCCCCCGCCTTATCAGCAATCTACAACGCAACGCAATGCCTCGGGGGGGCTGTGCACTGCTCTTTAATCATTGAACTAGGAAATATCTATAAGACGACACGACTGGTCGTCTGGCAAGAATGTTGGACTGCTATGCCGGTGTCGCGGGTTCGATTCCCACTTCAGGACAAACATTTGTGTGATGAACATCGGTGTTTATCCTTAGCCCAGACTCAGGATAAACACCGATGTTCATCACATGTGTTTTCTATGTATGTATTTACAATAAAAAGTACTTATATACTTTATCAGTTATCTGGTTCCCATAGTTTCCATACTCTAAGTTTGGGGCTAGATGGTGTTGTGTGAAATGTCCAAAATATTAATTATTTTATTTATCTATCTAACTTTCATTATCTCTGTTTATGTTTAAAAGTGAAAGGACCAATGAGGCTCTCCTTTCATGGCACTGACCGTCCACTTTGATCTCTTAAAGACCTTTGAGTATTTATTTATTAACGATATTTTTTACGTAACTAAGGCGTTGAGACAAGAAACCACGCTTGCATGGAAGGAAAACTAGAACGCAGACATTTAAATTAGAAAGATGTAACACTGTTTTTATTTATATTTATTTATTTCACCAACGTAGTTCACACCGAAATTATAAAAAGAGTAAAATCATTTTTAAACTAGTCTCTTTATTTTATTTGATGTTTGGCAGTACTTTAAATATGTAGGTAATACTGCAGATGAGTTCAAATGATAGGAGGTAATCTAAATTCAGAATATCCCCGAATAAGTTCGGAGGCAGTGCACAGGCGCGGCGGATCTCGTGGGGTAGTGGTTGCGCGGACGGCAGCCACAACAGCGTCGGGTTACCGAGGCGGGACACAAACACATTGCACTCACGTTACGCTGTTATTCCATCTCGAATGACGTGTTTATAAACGACACAATGCACAACATTATTATATTTAATCATTTACATAATAGTTCACAACAATAGATGGGACGTGATAGGCATTTTTAGGGGTGCCTTTTGTTCAATTTGAATACCCAAATCATGTATTAATAATAAAGTTTGGTAGATAAATAGGGTAGATTTGAGATTGTTAAACTAAAAATATTCAAACATAATTGAAAAGGTGTTCCAATCATTACCAAATTATTTTATTCATGTCAAATTATACAAATTGGAATGGATGTTGTTATGGATTCAATGAATGAGGTGTTATAGTAAAATAATACCGACTCGGCCCAAGAAGACCCGTCGCGTAGCACTGTTGTAGACCCTCTACGACAGTGCTACGAAGTTTTTTTCATAAATTTTTGAAAAATAAATAGTAATAATAATACATTTTCTGACGTAAAAATAGTTTGTTTTCATGCTTTGGTGTGACTTATGATTTTTCTGCTATAATTTAATTTGTATAATATTGACATTGGTCTAGAAAATTTTTAGGTATTGAATTGTTGATTATTGTGATTGTAGGTTAATTCTGTTTTCTTTGCATATAATTATTTAATTGGAAGTTGTACTTAATTTACTAAACTTAAATTTTATGTAATTTTTAGACACATTGATCGAGACTATGAGAAACATAAGCCATTTAAATAAATAGAAAATTTGTATACTGTATTCTGAAGTGAAGTATGTGACTCTACTTTATACATTCATAAGTCCAATCTCTGACTAACCATACTTGAGACCAATAAATCATTCTATTCTATTCTAAAAAATTATTGCAGAAAAACTCTTTGTGGTTTTTACCTGACTATACCTGAATTTGAATTTAAAACTTAATTTGAAATGCAGTATTAATTTCATTTACATTGAGTGGCTTTTATAAAACTCTTCTTCTGCCTCGAGAAAGGATCAATGAATGAACATCCTGAGATTCCTAACAATGCTCGTGCGTCATCGCAAAAACTAAAAACAATCATCGAACGTAATCGATAACCAAAATAAAGCTGCGATCGGAAGTATCCCATTTCGCGAGTTTAACCCACAATGACAGTGACAATCGACACCTGTCAATTACCGCGCTGTCACAACCGCGTCGGCTGTCAAACGGACAATGACCTCCACAAAGATGGCCATTATCAGTGTAGTGGGTACATTAAAGACAGGCATGGTCAATTGGAGCAGCTGCGATTCAGGTAAGGTCTTTTTGTGGCTCTTTCTTATTGTTATCGTATTATCGGTGATATTTGAGGCGTTTGTGTGAATGTGCCGATTCACGATGATCTGTCTGTCCGTCGGTAACGCGACTACGTTTGTTGTGGAATGTGACAATACAGCCTTTTGTGGTGAGTGTTGGCGATTGTGAAGTGTAATGTCATAATAAGATGACAATTTGACAACAGTACATTTCTATTGATAACGTACAATGGGTTGAATTTAAAGTGTTTTTTCTTTGTAACGATTTTGATGCTCTACCCAATCTACTGATGTCGGACAATTTTAGTATATGTTTTTTTCATTGAGACAAACTTTTTGCCAAACGTTTTCAGACAAAATTTTCAAAGATTGTAGGTACTTTAGGTATCTTGTTACCAAGACAAACCTGGTAAGGTTTAATGGTACTCATAAAACAACAATACATGTAACCTTTTTTCTGAATAAATAAATACAAAAAAAAAAATACTTAACATACTCGTGAGTTAGTGAAAAAAAGTTTGAATTTTGCAATTTGAAGTCTAAATGTTAGTAATTATATTAGACTTTCAACTCAACACTCATACGAGAGCACTCTTCGTTTCTAATAAAAATCATTTCCAAGCAATTTTCTGATTTGATTACCCATGCGTATTCCCTCTGCCGCCATTTGCAATCGCAATCAACATTACTGCCACCCTTCCACTTTTTAACCTGTAGAGAACACAAAGTGTCTACCTATAATCTAGATTTTATATCCCAAGTCATAAGGTTGAAAGTTCTGTATAAAAAGTTCATGAATAGATTTGTTAACAAAACCGCGACCTAAAGCTCCAGGCTGAAGGGAAAATACGAATGAATCGAGCCGAGCATAATTTTGAGTTTCTTTTCTGAAAAGTCGTGCCCTGATTGGCGCAGGCATGGCGCGACGCGGGCCTGTGATTGGTCGGACAGCGGGGAAAAAAGCGTCTTTGTGCCGACTCCGGCGATTTATTCACGACTATTAGTTATGGTCGGGTGCGTGGACCCCGGGAGAAGTGATGGGACGCGCGTATCGATAACGCTGCATTTATCGTTTATTAATTTATGTAGAAAATGTTTGCAACTCTACATAGCTTAATCTCTATTTTCACACTTACTCGAAAATTTAATTTCCTTTCTGAATTTCTTGTTTATAAGTTATCCAGTTTCGGTTTCTTTGTTCCTTTAACATAGAAACCAATTCATATATTAAAAAATACGATCTCTACTACTTACTATACACCGCAATTAATCTCACTCAAATTATTGATTGTTAACAAACTAATGTTGAATCGCAACGGTATATATCCGAGCTAAAATAGGAATGCTTTTCAGTCCAGCTCCGAATTTATTTTTCAAAATAAAGTAGGTAGGTATATCATACATTTTTAAAGTTGCATAGAGCTCTACCTTTTTCATCGATACTGAGAACTCTTTCAACACATCACTGGCCGTGTTTACTCCCCGGTGTAATGGGACCAGTGGCAGTTGGCAGTACGTCTCAATCACCCACCTTTTACTTATGCTAGAGCGAGACAGACCAATCCTCTCGCACAAGACAGAAGGAGACGGAACACACGCATTCAACAATGTGCATTTTGAATTTACCAACAGTCTTGATACACGATTTTGTATTCAATAATGTTGGAGTAAGGTCGATTTCTTGTGAGCAGGTCAAGTTATGATGTCGTTCGCAATATTTAGCATGTATGTTTTCTTTAGATATGAATGCAAATAGTAATGGCGCATTTTATTTTGAATGTTTACATAGGGGGTTGTGTGCTTCGGGCGTCGGCGCCATTTTGTTAAAGTTGTACCGTCAGCAAAATAAGGAGCTGAAGATGATGAGCCGAGGGTGAGGAGTTCTCGAGTGGAGCCACTGGATGAGGGCTCTCGGAGATGGATGAGGCTCGATTGGATTTCACTTTGATCGTTTCAGTGATTTTTGATGGATTGGTACCTGCATCTTTGAAACCGGGTAGGTATGCGGGTTTTATACTCGAATGAGTGGTATTTTTATTCTATGAAGTCAAACTGAAGTGTCACACTTTAGCCAGCCACCGGCTCACACAATTCTAAACAAGACGAGTGAAATTAATTTATAAGATAGGTGAATACTACAATGGGTAAACCCTTATGCCACATGAAAATAGTTTCGCTGTTAAGAACTTAGCTTTGTTTTTAAACTTTAACTTTTACTTATTTTAGAATTATTATTTTTCAAAACATAATACAAACTGTTGACTTTTCGGTAACGAATATGCTACATTAACTTTAACGCGAAAGTTCCTGATCGAGCCACTGATTATGTCCTGCTATGCTACTAACGTTACGTTAGTGCACGAAAGAAGCCTCTTCGAGGCGCACTTGAAATCCTTTCACCACACTGGTTCGAAAGAACTTGTGACACGATAAGAAGACTAACGTTACGTAGTCCTTTTTACTAAGCTGTCGTGCTGCACAACGTTCTCTACATCAACCTCCATAAAAACAATAAGTGCGTAAATAAGGCCACTCCCCTTTTGGATAACGTTTCATTTCGTAACCATTGTTAAATACCTATCCAAAAGTGGCATTTGGCAAACTTTTTATTTTTCATTCATTTTGTAGCATTTGGACAACCATGATTTTGGTGAGATACAATCTATGTATACATCCCACGTTCTCGCAACGGTGAAGGAAAACATTGTGAGGAAACCGGCATGTCGTAGAACCTAAAGTTCGAAAACATGTGTCGAGTGCACGAAAGGAGCCTCTTCGAGGCGCACTTGAAATCCTTTCACACTAGTTCGAAGGAACTAGTGACACGTTAAGAAGAAGAAGAGGAAGTGAGATACAGTCAGCTTACATTTCTTTTATGATATATACGAACTGCTAATTTAGCTTCCTCTGTAATTCTTTATTGTACACACAAACACATTAGAATATAAATCATAAAAGAAAAGACATGTACAAAGGCGAGCTTAACCCTAATAAGAGTTTTCTTCCAGCAAACCTTCTGAGGTTAGAGAGAGGCCATGGAAAGTGTGGGGGCGTGTACAGTAATATAAATTATAATGGATAAATTAAAATTATGAAGAAGAAAATGTATATAATGTTTGAATAAATATATCTAAATACATATAATAAATACTACTTAGATGTATACAAAATAAACTAGAATTAATACCTATATATAAATAAATATATAAGTTACTTATATATATTTATATATAAATACTAACATAAATACTGAATATATCACAGTGATAAGTAGTGCTCTTTGACTCTTCTTCTGAAAATGTTTAGTGACTGACTGGCTCTAATAGTGTGAGGAAGAGTGTTCCACAGTTGGACAGCATGGACAGTGAATGAATCACCGTAGCAGCGGGAGGAATGATTATTATTTGTTTATTATGGACACATATGAAGTAATGTTACTTCGTGGTATAGATTTGATCTGTTTATAAACCCACCAGCAGAATGTAAACTATGTACAGTTACAACATACATTCTGTACTGACTATGTACAGAATGTATGTTATGTTATTTTGCACGCTGTAAAGTAGAGCACAGCTGAACTCATCAACATGTTTTTACCAACTCTTTTTACATGTGTTTCGCATATAAAGATTATGAATATGAATATAAACTGCCCCGTACTTAAATAATTGTTATGCTATGTGTGGTAAGATATATAATGCTAGAGACATAAAACCATTACCATATAGACCATTTGTAAAAAAACTTCAGCAATTGCTTGTCATGAATAGTTTTTATACCGTAAAACAATTTCTTGAAAGAAAAGATAGATAGAATTAGTTTGAGTAGATGTCAATTTTGTGTTTAGTTTTGGTTCTAAGAATATTTGTAATTTGTATGTATAAATAATTGCAACAATATTTGCATATCAGGAAGGAGAATATGCTGAGCTATCTATTTGTGTAAACACCTTACCATAAGTACCATATTTAAGCAAATATATATACATACATATACTCTGTAAAATAATATAAACACTGCACAACAAATACACATACTCATAACTTAGGCACAGTACTAATACCTGCTACAGTACACACATTGAAGTGCACAAATGTAAGTAAAAACAGCACACCTTGCGAGGCGGCTAGTTATACGCTCCGAGATACAGTTGTCCCAACTAGTTCGGAGTATATAAAAAAACCGACCTCGCTAGGTTAAATATATATAGATATCACCTGCTATGTATGTAACGTTTTACACCTAAGATGTGTCTGTTGAAAAATAAATATATTTGATTTGATTTGCTTTGAAATACATAAATGTCCATGTCTATGTCTTGCTAATGGAGCAGTGTATCGTCGGTAACAAACTGGCCGGATCTGGCCGGATGAGGTGGCCGCGGCTCCTGCACTCATTAGCAACTTGTCCCAGCTCGTTATAACTTTCTCCAGCTCTAAAAACTAATTCGGAGAACAATGTTCAAGAAGCAGGGCTGTCCCGCAACTGCGGTACTAGCGTTATTCTTACTTCGAATTACCTAACGATATCTAGCTACTGGTATCAAGCATAAACAAGCTTATACATAGTTTAAAAAACTGATAACCCGACTGCGAAATAATTATACATTAATTGTCAAGTCATTATTCCAAATTAAATGTAAACATATAACTTATTAATACATTTGTAATCTCCTTTAAAATACCTTCATTTTGATACCCTACTCGAAAGGTTTGGTCATCAAACAATTTTATGTACGACTTACTAATAATTTAACACCAAAAATCCACCATTTTGATTATTTTTAAAAAAACACATCTAGGAGCACTCGGGTGATTGAGACGAATCTAAAGACACCTTAACTATCAAAATCCATCCAGCCGTTTGGAAGATACGAGGTAACTCAGAAATTTACATACATACATACATACAAGATACGCGCGAAAAACATATATCCTTGGCAGTCGGGTAATTAATTCGTGATCTAACCAACACCCTTACGGCTAATCACTTCCTTAGCAACAGAGTGGTGCACAACTGGAATACCCATACTGCCGGAAGTTCTCTCAAACTCGTTCAAGAACAAACTGTACACTTGGTTACGAACCAACCAGACTATGTTACAAAAAATAACACAAAACTATTAAAAAATCCAACACTGTGTGACACAAACACATCAGCAAAAGCTGCTCGACTATCAAAATCAATAAATAAATAAAAGAGGTTAAAAGCTTCCAATAAAAGTAGAGCATGGCCTTTTCTAGCACCTAAATTATGCCTACACTGAATTTCAGATGAATTGCTTCAGTTGTTTCAGCTTAATTGAACAATAAACACCTACTTATGTATACTCAAAACTTTCGCAATAATTTGTAGAAGTAGAAGTAGTTCAATTTTCATAGAAAAGCGTGATCGCTTACTACCAAGAGAACGCCATACTAGTTATGCCAAGTTATTACATACTAGAATTAAAACTAAGCTGTCCTGTAGTAGGCCTTATTCATTTGCTTATACACTAAACCTTACCTTAAGGGTTTCAACGTGCACAGTCAAACTGGTCGAAATAAATTGCAAGAAACAAAGCATCAACATTAGATTCACGACATTTTTATAAACCCTTCTAACAGCCAGGAATTGTATTATTCTCTCAAAGTGTATTCATTTGATAGAACACGTAGCTAATTGTTTGTAATGATCATGAAGTTGTGACATATCATGAACTGTAGCAGCCCTGCGGCCATCACGTGGCGCCGCCGGGCAAGTCCACGTGCGCGCTAGCTGTTATAAAGTTAACTATTATTTGATCTGCACGCGTCACAGTATCAATTTGCAGTTAGGATAGTCAAGTAAAGTGATACCAAGTGATAATTTCTACAGCTCGATACTGGGAGTTATGTATACCATTTAGAACAATCGTAGTTCGCAGTAGACGTTCTTATATTCTAACATAAAAATACATTTAGGTACAAAGACAAGCTTAACCCAAACTAGAGTTTTCTTCCAGCGAACCTTTGAGAGATGAACAGAACAGACGTTGCAAGCGATAGCTCTGTTGATTGATCGATGTTCCAGGCTTGGTCTCGAGATTTTGATTTTGATTGTCGGTCTCGGGTATCACTCCCGATTTGGACTTGACGTGAAATATATAGAAAATTCCCTAATTTATCAGCAATTGAAATGTTTTTCTCAAATAGTGCTCATAACTTCGCCACGAGCTTCTCTGTCCGGTGGCCTATCATCTACATTTGTGGAGCAAAAAGAGCACAATCAAGGCACATAATAGATAGTCAAAGATGAAACAAAAGAGGCTACTCGTTGGGCATTGTCAAAAAGGTACCTACTGTTTGGCTCTACCGTCCAGATAACCTGTCGAGTTTCTCCGTAGTGTGTGTACCTACTGTATTTTTCCTCTCCTGTGTACCCTGGGCTGGTGGCACCTGGATCCGTGCCACAGCCGCGGGCGAGTGCGTGACATCGTGACATTCGACCGCCAAAACCCCCACCGCCCTCGCACCCCCACCGCCCCTGCACCCCCACCGCCCCCCGGAGCCGCGCAAATTATTTTATATCATAATGTATTGACGATAATTCCCACAACGAATTGGATTGGAGTACAGCGTGGTTCAATTAAGTTTGTAAAATTCTGATTTTTCTATGATTTTCCTATCAAATATTGAACAGCTAAATAAAGGCACTCTATGGATTTTTAATTGGGTCCACATTTAATTTTGTAAAGTCAACATCGGAAGAAAAAACTATCTCAACAGAATTCTGCAGAGGACACCTCCAATTTAGTCGTCGTGAAATCTTTGCGGAGCCAAATTCAGGTTTAATATTTTTGGCGTTGTTAAGGGAAAAACATCTATCTACCTATAATGTTAGTATGATTATTCTTTATTTGAAACCAAAAAATGTTGAGAGATACATTACAAATGTGTGCAATGGGCGGTCAAATTGCCATAAAGCGACCTCTTCAAGACAACCATAATAGGATGTTGTCTGAACCACCACACTGTCTTGCATACAATTGCTGTATAAATAGGTAATGTTGCCAGTTAGGTAAAAAAATTATACTCTAAAACTACCTACTCTTATAAATTAGAGTTTAGTTTTAGTTTTATGGTATTTATAATATAAAGTTTTGAATAGTTATACGATCCGTGTCGTCGATACTGGGGGCCTAGCACAATACCAGCGCTGCAGCGTTCTGTCAGTACGCTGCAGCATTAAAACTGAGATAGGCACCCATTGTGTGGAAGGCTTTAACACGTTCCCTATTCATTTTATTTTTGCTTTTTTTATTATTATCATGTAATAGGTATATTGTATAGTCTAGTTTTCCTACAATAAAATTGGGTCTTTCTTTCTTTCTTCTTCTTTCTTTGCATACCTTCTAATGAGAGTGCGTACGGAGCACCCTGTAGAGCGGTGCTGGTGGAGTAGGTATATCGGTGTTGCAGGCTTGTTCTCGTTAGCACTGATGAGCATCGCGGCGCCGCGATTCGACTTATTGGTATCAACCCAGGACGCGGTACCTACAGGAAGCAGTAGCATAACTCCACAATATCCAAATATTTTCGCAATATTTTTAACTCTAAAATTGTTATTGATTTTCAATTTGTATGTCTGTTACTGAAACACAACGAAACTAGGGGATGTATCAGATTGAAATTCGAGAGTCGCTGATTTCGGAGATTCTGCGCGGTGATACACTCCCGCAACCCATCTCGACACCTTTTTTTTTTTTTTTTTTTTTACGAGGAGAATGCCCACGCATGTCCCCCACCCCACGGGAAGGGCGGGGGGGTCTGTCGGACTCGAACCGACTAAACTCCTCGGTGTTCCCACCTGCGCCTAAGTGCCGGGGCTACGGGAACGCTAACCCCCCTCGACACCTACTACTACGCAAGCTAAAAGTCATAACAGCGAGTTAACTATATAAGCTAATTAATGACACTAAAACTATGTTGCGACTAATAGTTTTTTATTAATTAAGGAAAGATGATAAACAAATTCGGTACAGTCCGATTTAATTCGTTACTTTACGACAAATTCCAATTTTCTGTTATAGTACCAGGTATTGGAGTGATTTTAAAGACGTTTCACGTCAAAAAATCGTAGTTGAGTAACTGTCCATCTTTATCCTTTGTCCGTGATCAGCGGCGGGCGCGGGCGTGGTGGATTAGTCTCATTATTTAGACAAGGCGATAGGATCATGCCGTCATGTCTCGGCTATAAATATAGGTACTTACTTAGGTAAGTTCTTAATTGTTGTTCGTGACTGCTGGTGAACAATTATCACAAAATGCTACTGCCAGCGATGCCAGTAGCATTTTGTGATAATTGTGAAACTGTAAAAATGCGAATGCCACGCGAGGGAAGCCCTCGCGTGGAATCGGGAAAAATGACTTTTGCTCTCTCTAATCAGAAATATGTATAAAAGGCTTAATCCCAACTGACAAACCGACAGACAACGAAAGGTCAAACCACTGGACGTAGAGACTTAAAATTTCAGGGTATCTCGGGGAGCTGAAAGAGTGAAAGAAAGGAATTTTATTATTTCGCATCGCAAACGAAGCTGCGGTCGACAGCTAGTCTAAATTATAAATCTAGCAATAAGCTCATATCAATTGATTCTAGAGTTTCGTAACCGAGCAACATTCAAATTCATCTATCCATACATAGTCAAGAACTATCGCTTAGTAAAAGTGTAGTACGATTTTTAGGCTATAGATGTGGAAAAAATAGAGCGCTGGAGTATCATTATAGACAGTTTTTTATCATTGTCAAAGTTGTGAAGAGTAAAGTTTCAACATACCTTACTGCTTATCATGCTTCCAAAATGTAGTATAATGTGGAACACTGTGTTGGTGTTCGATAAATAAAAATTAATAAAACGAGCGTATTTTTTATGCTTTTGCTCTAACTCGCTTATTTTACGGGATACATTATCGATACTTTTGTTTTTTGAGGTTAAGTCGGATTTATGAATTAAGAATGCATTGTCATCGAGTTATGAGCTACCCTGAAAGTTTCAGCAGAAATTTGAGTTACAAGATTCCATCCAAAACGACTGACGAAGCGGACAAGAAAGTGACTTTATAAAAACGTAGTAATAAAAAAATAGTTGTAAAAATACCCAGTCAAGTGGTGGATAAGACGGTGACGATAAAATAGTTTTCAAAAGATTTCTGAGCTAGAGTCGATGTTATTTCCTATCCATCATCTAGATTTCAATATTTAACGATTATCTTTCCGATAAATAAGGAAGCAATCCAAAATTAAGAAGTAATTAATTGAGAAGTAACGGCCGGGGCAAATATTAGTGTGACGAACACAAATGTTTGTTCTCGGGTCTTGGATGTTGTGATGTGTTGTATGTGTCCATGCCACCTGCGACACAGGGAATCATAGTGCAGGGGTGTGTGTGTGTGAATGTTTATAATTTGAAACAGAAACTCAACTATCAACGAGCTTATTGCTTATCCCAAATGAAGCTTCATTGTTCCATCAAATTAAACAATCATTCCGTTAACGTCTCTGGAGTCCAAGCGCAGTGAATCCCCAATCAAACCGATTTAATTAGGTTTCCCGCGCGTTCAACGTTTAATTCGAATTCGGAACGACCGAGCGCCAATGACCGTCGCCCGCAGCGGATCGCGCCAATCGCGGCCGGCGCTGATTGGCTGCGAGGCTCCCCACCATTAATTATTGGCCCGCGCGAAACAAAAGCGACATTTTGATTGCTAATATGGCGGCGATGATGCATTGTTCCCAGATTTGCTGACTCGCCAGATTCGCCAGTTGAAATGGCGTCGTGATTATTGATAGTTCTGTTGTGCAATTAATATTGGCAGTAGTTAGTTTCAGTGGTTTATGTTGGTACCTTAATTACTCGTATGATAGCTATTGATTAGAGAGTGATTAGCTCGTGTAGTCCGATGCTTTGCGTTTACCGGTATCAAGTGTGACACCTTATTCCCATCGAGTAACACGCTTTTATTATTTTATTCCCATCGAGTAACAGTGGTACCTACTCGATGGAAAAATAACCCAACGAGTAACACTGTTACTCGTTTGGGTGTTACTCGATGGGAAACCATCAACCGGTTAATAAAATGGTAAGAAGGTTTTTGATCTTTTATTTGGTTTTTTTCATAATATAAGATAATGATTTGGTTCATTACTAAATTATGTGTACCTAAATTATGTAATTACGTACCTAATCAGCTTGGTATGTTATAGTACGATGACACACAGCTTTATTCACAGATATATATTATGTCTGTGGCTTTATTAGACGCCAGCGACTTCGCTTGTAGCGTGTAAAGTCGCCCAGTGTCATCGGCGTTTTTACAATCTGTTTGTTGACAATCCTCCCAAACACTACACGCTCACACGCTAGCGTTTATGCCTAGATCACACGTAACGAGTACTCGGTTGAGATAGTGTATGATGCCTATTACTTGGTACGTGTGATCTAGGCATTAGAACCGCCACCAATCAGCTTGTAAAAAATCTTGTGTGTCATAGACGCTTTAGGGGTAACTACACAGAAAAAAATTACACTCCATATTTCCTTAAACCAAGAAAGCCATTATTCTCAAAAATATTGTTTATATGTAAAACAATATTATCTTAACTTTAAACATTATCCTTAATCTAAGAAGTACACAATTCTTCGATTGACAATAATTTATTCTCATTATAACTACTAAAAATAAGAATCGTATACTTGATTCAAAACTAAGTGGTTTTTATTTAAGAATCATTCAAAGTATCAATCCAAGAAAAGTATATGTTTTCCTTTCAAGAATATATGTTTTCATTCGAGAAAATTATATACTTAAACTTAACGATATATAATTATTTCGGTCTGAGAAAATAAGTATTCTTATTTTTAAAATAAATTTGATGGAGAGTTTTACTTTAAGAATCATACTCTTAAAAGTGAATAATCACATATAATACTCCTTCACTAAGCAATTATTTCTTCATAGAAGAATATACATGTACACATTTTAAGCATATATACTCTTAAATGAAACAAATACTCTAATATTCAAGTTAAGAATATAAAAAGTCTTAAAAGAAGAATCAGTATACTTCAGTTAAGATGTTTATTGTATCACCAAAATCATTTTAAAATTTCTCAATCGAAAACAATACAAATCTTAATTGAAGTTAATGATTCTTCACTGTAGAATGGAAATTGAAAACGGAAAATTTCGTAATAAGAATGTGAAATTCTTTGTAAGAGAACCGTTTTTCTGGAACTAAAATAATATTTTACTTGGCTTAACTGAGAAATTAGCTTCAAAGAAGACACTAGTGTTTTCATTCAAGAATATTTTACTGGTTTTGAACGAAGTAAATATGCATAGTTGGAAAATACACATTGCTCTTTTAACGCATTTATATTCTTGAAATAAAAAATAATTTTATATTTAAGTTAAGAATATAAAAGTCTTACATGAAGATTTAATATACTTAAATTATGAAGTTTATTGTCTAGTTAAAAAAAATCAAATATATAATAATCGAAAACAATACAAATTTTAACTAAAGTTAGTGACTCTTCATTATAAAATAGCAGAAATTAGCTTCAAAAAAGATAATAGTGTTTAAATTCAAGAATATTTTTCTGGTTTCAAAAGAAGTTAACATTTTTTTTTGTTGATGAATGTACATTGCCCTTTTAACTTATTTAATTATTCTTAAAAAAAATAACTTTCATTCAAGTTAAGAATTCAATAATCTTATAAAAAGAACCAGTGTACTTAAATTATGAAGTTTATTGCCTAGTTTAAAACTTCTTAAAATGTCTTATTCGAAAACAATACAAATTTAAATTTAAATTAGTGATACTTCATATTAAAATTATATTGAGAATAGAAAATGACAAAATAAGAATGTGAAACTCTTTGTAGGACAACCGTTATGCTGGAACTAAACTAATATTTTACTTGCCTTTACTGAGAAATTAGCTTCAAAGGGGATAATACTGTATTCATCCAAGAATATTTTTCTTGCTTTAAACGAAGTAAATATTTCTTATTTGAAGAATAGACATTGTTACTTTTATGAAATATTATTCTTGAAACAATAAATATCTGTTTTTATTTAAGATATTTTTCTGGCTTTAAACGAAGTAAATATTTCTTATTTGAAGAATACACATTGTTACTTTTGTGAAATATTATTCTTGAAACAATAAATATCTGTTTTTATTTAAGATATTTTTCTTGATTTAAACGAAGTACCTAAATATTTCTTATTTGAAGAATACAGATTATTACTTTTATGCAATATTATTCTTGAAACAATAAATGTATATTAAACTTTCAAGTTAAACATTTATAAATCTTATATAAAGAATCAGTATAGGTACTTCAGTTATGTATGATTTTGTTTGTCTAGAAATCATAAAATGTCTCGAACTTATGATTTTTCATAGCACAATATTATAGATACCTATATCTGTAATTTTGAACCTTGAAATTCTTCAAATTCTTGATGTGGCTATTTCTGTCCTCAAAACAGTTATGCTGAAACCAAAAGTTTAGGATACGTAGGTACGTAATGTTACTTATTCTTTGCCGTAACTCTGATTCCCCCCTAGCATTAGTTTGGCATAAAGAACTTTAAAGCTATAGACTAGTTTTTTGGACGGTGCGCGAGCTGGCCAAAATAAAAAATAGGCTAAAAAAAGGCCAAAAATTAGACATAAAAGAATTGGCCAAAAAAAAAATCTTGGTCAAAAAATAACTTGGCCAAAAAAACATGGCCAAAAAAAATATTTAAATATTAATTTACGGCTTAAATATTTTTTTCAAAATTTTATAATCGGAACTAAAATAAATACCTTGTGTGAACACCGCATGTCAATACGACTTTTACTTCTTGAGATAGCATGTAGGTCCCGAGGTGGACGTGCGAATAGTCAACCTTCGCTTCGCTCAGGTTAAAAAAAATGTATGGAAATCCAACAATTGTAGGGTGGCAATTTTGGATTTTTCAAAATTTCTAAATTGGAACAAAATTAAATACTTTTAGCGCTTAACTGCAACCCTCCACGACTTATATTTTTCGAGAAAGCATGTAGGTGCCAAGGTGGACGTGCGAATCGTCAACCTTCGCTTCGCTCAGGCTGAAAAATTTTGTATGGGAATCCAACTTTTGTATACAAATCCAATTATTTTGTATGGCGGCATTTAGAAATTTTGCAAAATTTCCAAATTGGAACATAAAAAAATACCTTTGGCGAAAACCGCAATGTTCTACGGCTAATACTTTTTGAGATACCATATTTTATCCCTAGGGAGTAAAAGAGGGGTAAAAAGTCGAAGTTTACCCCAACTCATCTCGTGTTCCTCTTTACATTCCTTATATTAGATTTTTCAATGAATGATATCACGGACGAGCTTACTCTAAAGAAATATAGGTGTTGCCTTAGGTAGGTACTCTGTTGGATGGACAGAAAAATAAAAGTTACTAGGTATATATACCTACCTATTTATCGAATAGGTAGGTATATATATAATACCGACACCTATAGCGGCACGTGTTACTGTTATGTGTACTTGTGTAGCCCCCCTCAGGTAACTTATTTTTTACTTCTGCGCAATAGTGCTTAAGTTTCGTGCCGCTAATTGTACTCAAGCTCATGTTTCATTGTTTATCTTCACAGATTAGTCAGAGTACTTTATCTTCGCTTCAAATCCAATCAAAACATGTTTACTTGGTTTAAAAATACAGCTAGCGCCATCTATACGATATTAGACGAAGCATGACAACAGATTTTTTGAGACACAAATCAAAAATCGTTATTCATAAGTCAAGAATATAATTCTAGAAGGATAATCGCAATGTTGCCACTTGTTAAGCAAATAGTACTCATAATTTAAATACTCCCATTAAAATAAAAAAAGTGTAAAGTAAGTGCCCTGAATTATTATTATACATAATAATCAATCTAAAATAATTATAAAAAAGCCACTTTTTTTGAATATCAAACTCCTTACCTATTATCATCTTGTACCAATATGCTACAGTGCAACGTTCTTTTTGTAAGTTGTCTTTCTCTTTTTGTTTACGGTATTGGTTGATTATGATGATGATGATAGATCTACACCTATTATTCCATTAAATTATACATATACAGGTACGTTGATTCATTAACTGCAAATGTAACTTTGTAATCTCATACATTTTTATGGGATTACAAAGTTATTTATGCAGTTGATGTATCTAGAAAACTGGACGGATATTACAAAATATTTTAGTTATTCCTTGATTTATACACTAAACACTAATTGCATTCTAAATTTGAAGCTTCTATGTCTGCTAGAAGTGACTTAGACTTTTGATGATTGGTCAGTCAGTCAGTCAGTCAGTCAGTGAGTGAAAAAATTAAGAATTTTGACTAGTTACAATTCTTAAACTACTGGTTCAAATTGAATGAAATTTCAAATATACCGTGTTTATACAATGCCCGCTTGGGTACTGTAAATTCAGGCTTTAAGTTTTATCTACAACGAAGCTATAAGTGGTCGAAAATGGCCTGAACTGCTTCGAGAAAAGGATAGTACGGCCGTGCCACTTTTTTGCTCGACTTGGTGGGGGCACTGCCGTGCCCCCAGATATTATGATTACAGAATTTTAACTTGAACTAGGTTCCTTGTTTAACATGGCAAATCAGCTGCTATCTGGTACCCAAGATACAAACTCTGCTTACTTTGGGGCTAGATGACGCTGTGTGTAATGTCCACATAATTATTTTTATTTATTCCCACTGCTTATCCATGGCGATTCCCCTTCATTTTTTACCAAGAGTTAGATAAATAATTGAAAAAGTGTTTTATGAGTTAAAATTTAATTTGGGGAAAATTTGGTTAGGGACTAGCAACACTAGCGCCGCTGGCCGGCAATCCCGCCATGCGTTTTTATAAATCATTGTCCGTTGAAAATCTCTGTGTTTCATTACATTAAAAAGCATAACTTTGGATTTTACTGCTATTGCCTTTATTTAAATTTAAATTGTACTGTTGCTACCGTGATAAAAAAGTGTAAGAAAATGGAAGAATTACTATCAGATTGGAATATTCCACCAGAAGTTATTAAAACTTTTAGAGGTGAGTATTTTATGTATTATTTTATGTAGACCAAAGATCTGAGATGTGGATGTGATTATTGTACGAGGGTTGTTTATCCTATAAAATGATATACCTACCATCGAAAAGTTCATGGGCTCGTGATTTCGAGACTATCGATTCTCAATTTTGAGACATTCTTTCTTGGTTTCAGATAATAGTATGACTATAGATCAACTGAAAGATGTAATAGAAGGGGACCTGCTCAAAGAACTGTGCCCGTCTATTGGCATAAGGATAATCCTAAAAAACAAGATCCAAGAATTCCTGACTTCGATGGTATGTATACGATTGTAATGTCCAATAGTGTGTGTAAAGGATTTTTCAAATGGAACGCAGCCCATTTATTTGTCGATCTGGGCAAGGCAACCAGTCAGCGATCTAGGCAGGACACCAGTCAGCCCGGGCAGGGCCATCGGTCAACAGGCAGAGTAAGCAGCTTCCACATACCCATTGTGAATGATGTTCACATAGGATGCAGGCTGTGTTCGAATTGACTAGACCACAGGATGGGCATGCCCCTAATGGTTGATTCCTTACAATCCATTTGTTAGTAATGCAAAATATTATGTTTCAGACTGATACTGTGACAAATACGACCACCAATGACATTATATCGGATGTAGATGTAGACAGCATCGACATCAACGATCTCATAAGATTGAAGCCGATCCTGCCACATTTTGAATTAAAAACACTACTGACTACATCACCATGTGGAAAATCTATTTTAAAATACTATGAGTTAGCAACACATTGAGCAACAAACACCGGAACCAGCTAACTGAGATAATAATTCATCAAATATTTACGTACATTGTGAATAGGTAAGTGACTAGATTTTTTTTATCCAAATCTTTGTTTGGTGACCTCCATGGCTTAGCAAGCGTGTGGCAGGCTTAGCCACCCATCGTGAGATTTGACCTTATATAAACTCATGTCATCTATACCATCTAATTATCAGTTCTAATATATTATTAAACAGGGCGTCCCACGGATATGCCACATAGAAATAAAGTACCTTGAATATTGTAGATGGAACATTTTAGTGAAAGAAGATATTATTTGAATTTAAAAAACAATTTAAACTGCATTCATAGATATTTAAATAATTACATGCTTGAACCGGGAATCGAACCCGTTACATGAGAAAAATAATCACCCTGTAGCTTATTTAATACGTTACTGGTACACATTTCAGATATAAATGAAGAAAAAATTGTATGGCTCCAAAACAACAACGAGCCATGGCAGAATGTTATTGATTACTGGACTGATACTTACAGCGTACGCAGCGCTACAAATTAGTCAAATTACAGTACCGTTGCAGATTTCGTAAACGAATGGAAAATTGTCAATGATATACGGAGAGAAGCATTGCTGAGTTCAATATAATAGAGAATGAATAATAGGTATAATATAGAAATGAAATGAAAAAAAAACATTTCATTGAGAGAAATAATTAAATCAATTTGAAAAATTATTTATTTATTAACTTTGTTTATCAAATCATTATTTTGTGTTGTTTTATTTAATAGTTTTGAACTTTGTTGCAGGCAAAAAGGCGATCAAACAAATAATGCTGCTTTGCCGGTTAATACCGCCGAAGGGAAGGTTGAATAGAAAAGCAAAATGTTCCACTGTTGAATGCATTGAGGGCATAGTTGTGAATGCTGCGGTAAGTTAAAATTGCATACAACCAAAATACAGGATGTCTCACGCCACAAATTTATTTTTCTATTATTATTTAATTCTTAGCCTCCGTATCGATCACCTTCTTCTTTTTGTCGGTTACTAATAAATGAAAGTGTTTATTGAACAAAAGTTCCTGTCCTTATCCTTACTAATATAGGTATTACTAGCAAAAAGCTGAGCTTTATGAGGGCTCGCTTTGTATTTCAACCTGGGCATAATTTTTGTGGTTGGACATATATATAATATATACATATATATAGTATTTTTCCACGCTAATCGCCTTAACTATCACACGCTATCCCGAAAAATCATACATAACGTTTCTGTAGGCTACTTTATGTCCCGGTACCTAACACGCGAGCTGAGCCGCGGGCGCTAGCTAATATTTTAATTTTTAAAGTACCTAATTCTCCTCTCATGTGGCATGGACGTGGAACATCCTTTGTGTATAATTATTGACTTGAACTGAATTATAGTGAAATAATTATAAAAATATTTCCAGCAACCTGGCGATTTAAAGAAGACGTTTAAATAAAGGCAATAGCAGTAAAATCCAAAGTTATGCTCAATCTTCTAATGCAACACAGAAATTTTCAACGGACAATGATTTATAAAAGCGCATAGCGAATTGGCGATTAAAAGTTTGTTATAAGATGTGGGCTAAAACTGGATTAGAAAATCGGTTAAAAATTGGCAAACCCTCTATTAAAGGCACCTTAAAATTGCCAGACGACGTAAAACGCGATGAGTACATGAGCGTTAATTTTAAATAAAATGGCGTTAAATATAGTCATATGGACACCCATTTGTAAAAGTATGAAAATGACAATCCGTTATTTTATATAATTCGAAGCGTGTTTTTGAAAGAAACTAATAACGAGGAGCCTGTGTATATTTTTTATGTGACGTTTTACACACATTAGGTTACAATGCTCATTTTATGGCATATCATGTAGAAAGGTCCAATAAAACTGATTTCATTTACTTGAACAATTGCCATAGTGTCATGCCAAACGTTATTCATAATATTGATCAGAGTGATAATGTTGACTTAAAAATATAAACTTAATAATATAAGCTTAATAATTGGTATAAACAATACCAATGTGCAATTGTTGTATAATTGATAATTACTAAGTTGTTTTTAAAAGTTGATTTCTTTAGGTACTAGCTATCAGTAGTAGTTAACTAAGTTTAGTTAGGCGTTAGGTATATTTTAAGATTTTTTTTTTTTTTTTTGTAACCAAATGTCACGCTTTATGCAAGCCATAATAGATGATTGTTGAATCTTTTGAACTTGTGAATGTGATAACTAGTGACTATGATACCGATTCTGTTGTAGATAATAAGGTACAGCCAGCTGCACAGATATGTATACACTTCCAAGCTTTCATATTTATACTAAACTCTTAATTTTGCAATGACATTATATTTCTGGCAAAATTCTGACATCTAAGATGACACAATTTTGCATGAATTTGAAAATGATTGTGTGCACTTTACTTTGCAAAATTAAGAGTAATATAAATGTAAAGGCTTGGAAGTGTATACATATCTGTGCAGCTGACTGTATATACTTATCACTAACTTTTATTAGATTTTACTGATTTAAGACTGCAAAATAACTGTAAGTATTTGAACTGTACCTACATACCTCCTATGTAAGAGATGACCATTGATATAACCATTTCCTTATTCCAAAATAAATGATCAACTGAACTTTTTATGACATTTTATTTGATAGATTACTTAGTCAGTTGAGATTATATTTTATTGCATTGTAAACTTTATTTCCTAGTTGTTTTTAGATAATTATTTTAACTATCTTTGTCATTTAAATTATTGTTTTAGCCTGAAATTGTGCATGTATGATTGAGCCTGTTGCTATAATTATTGTTGTGTTGGATTAAATTGAAAATAATTTATAGATTATAATTTCTTGAGTTTGGAGTATTTGTTATCTGCAGAGTGTATTTGATTTTCTTATTTTAGTATAGTGTTCCGTAGGTGGTAATTTTGCCTTTCATCTTTTGAGTGATATGAACGGTAAAAATACTATCCCACCATGACACTTTTCGCATAGCAATGGTATGGTTACCACTGGCGAGTGTTCTGCCACGGTAACCCACTATTTTTATGCAGAAAGTATCGCATGTGAATCTGTACCAAATAAGATAATTTAATGCTCAACTGAAGAAACAATGTGTTTCAATTCAAGAAATTATATTTTCTGTTTAATCCAATACATTTTTGATTACAACGCGCTCATGATCTTACATTAACAATAATTTGTTTTAAATTGAGCATATGATACTATTAATTGAAGACAACACTTTATTTACTGAAGACATTACAATCTTTCACTCAAAAAAAATATAATCTCAACGGAAGAAACCCATTCCTTTAGATTAAGAATCAATACATACTCAAATTAAGAATACGCTATAATTAACATGAAACCTAATTTTATTGAATGAAAACAACTAAATTTTTATTAAAAGAAAATGTATTCTCAATATAAAACAAATAATAGTTTTAACCAAGAATACATTACCAATATGAAGACACAAAAATCATTAGTTCAAGAAATTTGAGTCTATAATCAAAAATAAATTTTCTCTCACCAAGAATATAATTGATTTATTTTTAACCTCAGTTTTATTCGATGAAGACCTAATAATTCTTACAACAACAATGTTATATTCTCAATTCGAGAAAATGATGCCTTTGATCAAGAATTAATTTTAATGCATCTGAGAATTCATTTACTTGAAACAAAAAGCATATTTTATTCATAGTAGAATAAAAAAACTTTATAACAAGAAAAGGGTTGTTTTTAACTGAAAAAAAATATACATTCATTAAGAATAATAATGTTTCAATTTAAAAATATAGTGTATTTAAATGACAATAGATTTTATCCTATACAGACATTATAATTCTTACAATGAGATGTTATATTCTCAAATAATTTTGAATCAAGCAATATTTTCAATTCATCCAAGTATACATATTATTTAATGAAGACAGAGTTTTTATTATTTCGAGTATATCCTACACTTATTCCAAGAATTTTATTATTTTGTAAATAAGACAATCATGTTTCTTGTATTAGAAGAATATGGATATTCTTGGGATAAGACATTTAATGTATTTGAAACTGATTCTTATAACTAGAGAATTATTGTTCTTAAATAAAAACACATTTTCTTAGATTTAAACAGTCGATTTGAAACAATAATATTCTTAAGACAATAATACATTGTTTAGGCCATATATAAATCATTATTATTCTTGGTCAATAGATTTGCTCTTCGATTGAGAATAGTTTTTTTTCCGTGTAACACAGTGAGACGTTATTTTCAAACTTTGTTCTAGTCATAAAATCAACATTCTATTACTTATAACCAAAACTAATTACTATAAGTACCTTCTATGTAAAATATTACCTAACATAAGCAGCAAAATCTCACAATAGAACTACAAAATACCTACAGCTAAAACCACTGTAGGAACAATCCCCAATATTAAATAAATAATGTCCTGAGTAATGTGTGCGTTCTACAAAACTGTATAGAATTAACACCTTACAATAAAGAACTTACCTTAGAAAATAATTTAAAGCTCATTTTGAGACTATTCTTTTATTTTATATTATTTATAGACATATTTTTTTTGGAAATAAAGCATGAATAACTTACAAATTTCCTAATATTTAAACACTTCAAAGATGAATCATTGCAGCTCTACGACATGAAGACAGGAAAAGGTATTTATTGCCTCAATAATTACTCGTATTCTGGTAGTTATTATGGTATAGACGATATGATTTTTGAAACTTGGATAGAGTCTCACATGTCACTTTTTCAAAGTTTTTGATAACGTAGGTGTAACAGACAACTTCCGTCGGTAGTTCTATTACACATCATTCATGAGCACACCAAGGACATAAATCTTACCAAAACTATGAAGTATACATACTCAAATTTCTCAGCTACTTACTACGATTAAAAGAAGATAATTATGTTGTCATGTTGTATTTATAGAATTACTTATATCTAAAGGAAAAAGTGTTCGCCTCAGAGTATCGTGTGCCGTCTGAGGACATTCATAAAAAAACGTGTTTAATCGTATTACATACAATTTAATGGCAAAACACCGATTTGGACCATAATTTTCGTAACAAAGATTTAGTGTTACAAACTCTACTGTGACTTTGATTTGTTAAAACATAGACTCTACCTAAAAAAATAGCTCCTATTAGAGAAATGCGTATAACAAAAATATATGTACGAATAGACGAACAGACGGACTGACACCGAGGTCCTCAAAAACTACCTAATCATTTTACTATTTAGATTTTGGCAAGAAACACACCCTTCAGATTATATTATATGAGACAAATTCGCCTTCTAAAAACAATTTAATATTTTATAAAATTACCTAATATTTTGTTTGTTATATTGTTTGCTACTAAACTTGTCAAAAGTTGACAACTAATTGTACTGAAAAAAGTTAGATAGTAACTCCTAACTACATAAAAACATACAAATAGTGGAGTCCAGTTTATGATAAAAATAAAATATTCAAGATATATAAAGGGCTTTGTCCTGCCTGACTCCCTGACTGACTGACTGACTGACTGACTGACAACGCGAAGGCTAAACCACTGAACGTAGTCTTGAAATTTAGAGCGTATAATCGCCGAGAAGAGTAAGATTGTACCTATAAAGAAGTTTTGTTAATTAATATTTTTTTTGTTCATTTATAATTTGTAACGTAAATGAAGATATGGTTGGTGGGTGTAAACTATGTAGTGAAAAATTAAATCATAATTTTAAAAGTAATCCAAGTGGCAGCCCTGCATCGAGGGAGGTGGTAGGCTGGTAGGGTCGCCACGCCCCGCAACTTAGGTTTTTTAATCAACCGCCCTGTCATTAGTATTCCGTATAATGGAGTGGCGCCCTGGCGTGGTGTAGTCGCGGTAATGCGTTTAGCTCTCAATGTAGCATTATACTATACACTCTTCTACATGCAGGTAAATGGGATTTTATTTACATGCTTTGGTGTGTGTTAAAACTTACCTTCTATCGAGAGTGGGGGATTTTTTTAGAGTGTGGTCTTGCTCTCCTGTAAATCTAAGGATATTTTTTTTTTTCACAATTTACCTGTGATTTTCAAACCCTCTTTTTCTCAAAAAAACAAATTGAGAACCTCCTCTTTTAGATTTTATGTGGAAATAATACTGCGCTTTGAAATTGTCACGTGGATAAGCTAAATTTTTTTATGGCTCAAATACCAGACCTCCCCGATATATTGTTCATTTTGAAAACTAACACAAAGAGCGGAAACTCGCTAATGCTCCAAATCATGCCAGGTACCAGCAAACCTAGGAAGAACACTTTGCCCAACCGCGTTGCCGTAGACTGGCACAAGTTGCCACAAACAGTGATTAGTGCCCCCTCAACTCTTTCAAAAATACACTAGACCAACATTTAAAGTGCACTGACAAAAAATAATAAAGATATACACATCAGCTTTAAGATGCCTGTAATTACTAATTTGATATTTTAGTACATTCTATACATCTACGCTTTAAATATATAAGAAGTTACTAGATTTGTAAACTTATCACTTTATAAGTAGGCTATAGGAGGTAATTCTAGAATTATTAGATTTATCAGTTGGTCGTAGAATAAAATAAGAGTTGGATGTTGTAGTTTTTATTTCAACTGAGCAACTAATTGTTTTAATATGTTCTAAATTCTGTATTCTTTACTTCACATCTCCAAAACTTTTTGTTTTAATCATTAACCTATACGTTTTAGATCAGTCAGCCGATTGAAACTAAAGTAACGTATCGGAAAATTCAGATTTAAGTATATTTCAAGTTGGGTCTGCTATCGTAAAAAAATAACCATAAATTTCCAAAAAAACGTTACAGAATGCCTATAACTGAGTTCCCTCATAGGTTGCAGGGTGCAGGGGGCGCAATTATGCACCCCTCGCCTCCCCACACTCAATAAAAGTAGTGTGGTGCGAATTTGTGGCGGCCCTGACGCCGCGCCCAGGGCTGTCACTATGTTTGACTTTGAAATTTTAGTAGTAAGGTGAATCAGTAAATGGAATTGAGTCTTGAATGTGACTACATAAAATTGCAAAAACCGTAAGTTTATAATTTACCGGTTTTCGAATAAGTAAATTTTGAAAACTTAGACAAATTGTGAACACTACAAAAGTCTGCCATGAAATAGACAAATCAATGGACCGTTCAGAAAACGGTTTAATTTGCAAAACCATCACCCAATTACGAGCGAACAACACGACTAACATGCCGAAAAAAGGAAACCCTAATCGGGTAGATTAGACCAATAAGATTGCTGACTGATAGACTGGGCCGTGATTGGTTTGTTTAAAAAAAAATGCATGCATTCACAATTTGTCGAAAGTAACAATTTAACGTTTTTCAAACCGTTAATTTGTAAACTATAGTTTTTACAATTCTATGCTCAAGAAGCCTTATAAACACTATGTCCAGAATCTGTGTATCACACTTAACACACCAATAGGTATCATAAATCAACTGCTGACTTTAACCGATTAAGACCCGAGTTAACAACAGATGGTTAAGTTTTAACAGTAAGGATTATTTTATTTAACAGTTGTTTTGACGATTTTGACACGAATTTTCATAGATTAAACGTCAAAGTTAACGAACGAAGAGGCCTAATCTTCCGATTATCTATTGGTGAACACAGACCTAAAACATTTTGATTTTAATCCACATTTCTTGTTTTTATTTTATCAAGTGACGAGACGAGCTTGGTGCTCTCGTAATGGTTAAAAATCACGCCTACCCATAACCAGAACAGTACTACACAGAAATTTGATTCACCTAGGCTTGTGCCATACTGCTATAGCGCTGGTCTTCGCCCTTCGGAGACGCCTCGATTAGTTTTATAGGTTCAGCAGTTACAGCGTGATTGAGGAACAAACATCCATTGTGCTATGTGTATTATGGTTAGTATTGCACTATTCGCATGTAGTCTTCGAGGCGCACTTGGAATCCTTTCACCACACTGGTTCGAAGGAACTAGTGACTCGATAAGAAGAAGTACTTTTATAAAATATGCAGTAACGTGTCGCAAGTTAGGTACATAAATAATTTCACAATTTTTTTTTTCATTTTCATTTTCTCAAACTTTGTTTTGTGAAAATATACCTACAGATAGATAAATGTGTTTGGTTGTTACATATAGCTATGATAATTATGTTATATTATTATGTTTACATAGCAGATCAGATCAGAGGTCTGGCAGCTATCTCCGACTTAGCCTTGCAATACAAAGAGGCAATGCAGCCAGTATCCTCGGCACGCTGCCATCGGGTATCGAGTTGGAGCAGTTGAGCTACCTATAGATCGTTTGCAACGGTCCCCCATTTGTTTCTTTTTGTAAATTTTGTTATATAGTAGATTGTTAACAACTACACAAACACAGAAGTATCAAAGTATAGAATCACATTGAAAATGTGACATAAAAATGGGAGCCACATTGGCTAACTTCTAGTACGGTCCTATGCTAATTTTCGAAAAAGATAAGTAACAGCTAGATAAATATTATTTGTTAAAACTACTAGGCTTATTCATTGTTTAAAAAAAATACATCGTCAAGAGTAACAAACATTATTTGAAAATAGAGATATTTTATTTTTATTACCAGGATGTCTGAAAATGATCTGTCCTGTATTCGGCATTCATTTTGGTTTGATACTGTCTATGATGGTGTTCTATAAGAACACCCGTTATTTATCTATGGCAGTAAGGTATTCGCAAAAAGTATGAATGAATGAATGAATGAATGGATGAATGAATGAATCTTTATTTGCGTAATACAGGTACATTGTGGTCTTTAATTAGAATCACTGCATCAACTTTTGTCGTGCAAATACTTAAAATTATAGCTAAATAATTGTTAATAATTCTTACATAAATTGCTAATAAAAATAATTCATTAGTAATTAATAGCATTCTTACATTAAAATTAGTCAAAAAACATTAAAATTCGTGAGTATAGTCTACTAAAAACCATACCTATATATTTTTAGCAAATAAGTTATTAACTTAACTTCTTTTTACTTTATTTTCTAACTCAACAGTTAGATAATAAAGTAAGAAATTTAAAGCAGAGTAGAGTACAAACTAAATAATTTAGTTTATTGCCAACCAATAGGTATTAAAGCGCAAAATACGTCACCCGTCAGTCGATGTTATTTGTAGTTTTAAACATATTATTTTTGTTATGTATATTAACAGGTTCCTTGTTCCATGTAGTATATAGTATAAGCCATCGCGCAATTTTTGTACCGTGTTTCATATATCCGTGGCTCATAAATAAACAAGAGTAGTGCCATTTTCAGATGATTGTCTACGCAATTGGCAATTTTTTTATTTACTTATTTTTTTTAGTATATTTATTATACATAATATACTTCAAGATACACTTATTTATCTAAAACCTTTAGGTTCAAAAACAGAAAAAAACAGCGGGACTTGGGTGTAGTATTACTAACGTATTTTGTTCTTTAATGCTTCAAAATCGTTTGTATGGGGACAGGGAACCTGTTAATGTAATAATTAAATTAAGTAGGTACTTTAATTTAAGTTCTAAATTTGCTTCAAACAAAAAAATAACATTGTGATACCAAACATTAATGTTTGGTATCACAATGTTATTTTTTTGTCTGTCTGTGTCTGTGACTAGGTCTCAAATTTGAGACCTAGTCACAATTACCTAAAAGAAATCAAATAATCCAAATGATAGTCTAACTTATTACGGGATTCCCCATTGATTGATTCCTTTGTACACCGAAAGAGTTAAATTTGAATTTGAACAAAATTTCAATCCAAAGTAGAGGAAATAAAGGTTTGCCCAGGATATTTTCTCGTCTTCGTCACTTTTTTTATATAGTCAAGTACATAACATACTTTTTCCAAAACATGCATCTCCCTCCATACATCATCTCTATAAAAAATTTTTAGAGTCGATGCCATAGCAATTTCACTTACACACAATATACCTATGTGCCTATAATATAACAAAACATTATAACGACTTCAAATGCAACTTAAAATAAACCTTATTTCAAATTAATTCATATTAAATGACTTTTGAGTCGGTGCTGGAGATATTTATTTGGCGTTGACTCAAAAGTTTAAGTATAGAAAAAAATCGTATGAGAAAAGGGTAATTTATTTCTTCTTTTTTCATTATTTCTATTTTTGTCAGAAAGGCTTTTTGTTGAACTTAGCAAAGATAATTGATTGATTCAGGCGTTACTTTGCGGAAATCCATAAATATTAATAAATAGGTATATTTAGTAATAAAGCCGCTTCTACACAAAGGTCTTAATTTACTAAACTCTAGTTTAGAATTTTTGTATCTAAACCAAAGCGCCGAAAATAGAAAACCCAATTTAAGTTTTTTCTAAGGAATAGTAAGCTCTACCGACGTCTGTTTCCCAATCACTACCTGTTCTTTGAGTATTTTCACTTGATGATAAACAGTAGGTACCTATGTATAATATGTAGCTACTGCGTTAACATTATTAAATAATTAGGTATATTTCTCATTAGGCTGTAGCGCCCATTCCTTAGTTTACCTGAGCAGTGTAGAGTTTTGTTGCTGAGGTTGGTCTCTAGAGACAGAAAAATTGAACTCTGTCTGACAAACGTGTGTCTGTTCCATTTCTAATATGTATTTGACGATGAATCCCTAATGTTTGCAAATGTTGGCTGTATTTTGTATTTATATTTAATATTTATTCAGGTGTTTATTCCGGAATAAACTTTGGCGTGGAACTACAAAATTAACTCTGTTAGGTTTTGTGGCTGCGCCATTTTGTAACAGACTTCAAAAAAGTTCATATACCTACCTATCTTTTATGCTTGTTCATAACTTGCCGATTCGGATTTTTTTTGTTTGAAAGGCAATCGGTTGGTACTTTTGGATTGATCACAAATACATATTATAATAACTTGAAAAACGGAGGAGGTTATCAATTAAGTAAAATTCTTCTTCTATTAACTTATACCTAATAGTTATTTTTTTATAACTTTGAAGCATTTATTTTATTTTATTTATTTAACATTACACTCACAGTTATTTTTTTATAAATATGCAATGAAATATATAGTTACTTATCTTAAACCAAATATAATTTTTCTAGCTAACAAATAAATTTCAATTTCAATAACTTTCTGCGAAAGTTATAAGTTTAACCTTATTAAATATTTATCAAAATTGTTTTACGTTAAGTTGATTAATAGCTAGAAAAACATAAAATTGCACCAACTATAATTTTTTTAAAATTACTTAACCGACGGACGAAAGACTCAGCAATAACTTATCAATTAGTAGGTACTAGGTAGGTACCTACTTGCAATAATATATGGTGCTATAAACTATAAGTTAATTATTAAATTTCAACAGTGGGTAAGATTAGTAAATTACATATTTCATAAACTTTTAACAAAAAGTGTAGGTACTAAGACCTAATATCAGTCACATATGTATTAAAGATAAAAGTATGTATCTACTGTACTACGTACATAAATAATAGGTAAGTACAAGGCATCTTACTGGATTACTACTTAAAACTTTAAATGGCCACCTATCACTTAACCAAATATTATATGTTGTTATGTTGTGCTGATGGATCCCCTAAAATAAATAAATAAATAAACTAAATAACTGCTTACATATTTCTATTAATTTTCATCGTATAGTTGAGTATCTACAAATACGTATTATATACGTTGTAGGTATATTATTATTGGTGCTCAGCATCAACATCAACAACAAGGTCCTATTCCTCATATATATGTTCTCTAATCTTAGTCTAATTCTATTTTTTTATATCTTTTTATTTTTTGTCAATTTTTGTGTATTGACAAGTGTCGTATGTCCGTATTCTGGAGGCTGCGAACTGTCTCGCGTTACAATCGCACAAAGCGCGGTCGTGTTGTGATTGTGATCGACACAACACACGAACGCGATACGCCCTCTGTCGGCATTGTTCGCAAAACATCTTTGACAGCTCTGTCTGAATGGATTCTCAAGAGTTTTGCTCACTTTTCAACATTTTATTGTAGTGTTGATGTAGGATTTTAAAATAAAAAAATTAGGCAAGCAACTTTTCTATAGGTATAATATTAATTATAAATATAAAAAATATTAACTATCTACGTATATATATAGTAATATTAATTATTAAATATTAATATTACTATAAGCCTTGCTATACAAAGAGGCAATGCAGCCAGTATCCTCGGCACGCTGCCATCGGGTATCGAGTTGGAGCAGTTGAGCTACCTATAGATCGTTTGCAACGGTCTATGGGTGGCTCAATTGTTCCCTTTTGTAAATTTTGTAATATAGATTGTAGTAGTTAGCTTATGCTGTAATCAAAATTACGAGGAAATTTTACACTATCTACTGAATTTCAGGCCAATTAGTTCAGATTTAAGATGGTAAGGGAGTACAAACATCCATCCATCTATCCTCGCAACCATTAGAGGTTTAATGTTAGGCTAAGTACAAATATGATTTATTTCATATTTTTTAGGACACTTTTCTAGGTACAGTTTAGTTATTTATGAGCACTGTTTTTTTCGATTATTAGTAAACAAGACATTTTTATACGTATAATTTTTAAATTTTAGAATAAAAGCAATAAATAATTGTATTTTATTTCACGTTTTATGTATCTGAAACAACAAACTTTCTGGCAACTCATAACACACTTATTTAAACTGTAAATAACAAGTTTTTCATAGGAACACCCACCCACTAAATTCAATTTGATAATACCTATGATAAATTATAATAATGAGCGTGGGTAGGTATTAATTTCATGTGCGTGAATAAAATTATTGTGGAGTGTGAGAAGGAGGCCGGCAGGTAGAGTTACCGGCAGGTCGGTGACGACCAATGATTGATAATATAATGGGCATTATGCATTCATGCGGACGGACGTGTAAATTATACTCTGGAGAAAACCATCGAGACTTGAGGCCTTAATAAGACATGGAGTACAAAAATCTCCCACCTGCCTTAATGTGGCTCTCGCCTTAAAATACCCCGTCCGACCCCCGCCCGTCACTCCTCGCGCGCCCCTCGACCGCGAATCTATTCATTTCTTACAATTAATCAAAATTAAATCAACCACCAACCGTAACTCTTACTTTAGCATTTAATCAATGATGGAATAGAGTCGTTATTGGTATGGAGTCGCACGAGAGGGGCGTGGCTCCCGGGAAGAAATCTGGCCAATACTGTGCGGTAACAAAATATCCGGATTGGCTATTAGTAGGCCCCGCCCGCGGGGGGAGGGGTCGCAGCGCAGCCCCGATCCGACGTAAGTGCCGCAGCACGCGGCTCACTTGCGCTCTTTCAGCCGCGAGCGAGCGAGCCTGGCCCAGCTCGATAACGGCGTACGTCGCACGAGAGGGTGGCGAATTAGGATGGTTCGGTAGTGAAGGCCCGGTGTCGATGTACAGGGGGGTTTTCTCGTTTTTAGAAGGCGACGGGCGGCGCCGCCGGCAGAAGCGCTTCGGTCGCCGCGCAGAGCGCTCGCGTCGCGATTACCACCGTCTTACGCTAACACGTATTCGCGAATTTTCCACCGCCGAAGAAAATTTGCTTTAACAGTTTTCGCGTATCTAATTTTTTCTTCCCTAACTCTGGCCTTATTTTATTATAGTTAGTTTGAATCAAATTATATAAGAGTGTTTATTAAAAAACTTGCATTTAAATAACGGCCTAAAATTGTGATATTGAAAAAAAAACACTTGAAGATATGTAAGTAAAGCTGCGACTAGCGGAGGTCCCCCGTGATGCAAGCGATGAGCGCAAACGCGGGCGCGCCGCGGGCGCCGCAGCGGTCGCCCTTCGCCATCCAGGAGCTGCTGGGTCTGTCAGACGGTCGCGAGAGCCGGGAGCGCTACTTCGAGAGCCGGGAGGAGCGCGTACTGAACCTATCGGAGCGCGAGCGCAGCCCGTACACGCCGCAGTTCCAGCTGCCAGCATCGGTAGCCAGCCGCGTGGCGTACGCGGCGGCGTTCAACGCACAAGCTGCGGTGGCGGCCGCCTTCTTACCCGGTCCGCCGATGCTGCACCACCCGTCTGGTGAGTGCCCCCTGCTCACGATCAGCCCCGTGCCGACAGGACCTTCTCAAAACAATTTTCTCTTCATCAGTACTGTCGAGCGGTAGGACCATAGAAAAATTGCATAACCAAAGAGTGTACGAACTGGGACATAGCCCTACATACAACATACGGCCGACGTATCTTGGCGAGTCTGAACATAGGCTATGCGAACTTTAGCGCATGAAAACATGCAATAGAAAACTGTTGCAGCTAATTTATTTTTTTATAAACCTACTAGCATAAGCCCAACATATAAAACAATATTTTTAATACGTATTTTCATGCGTTAAAGTTTGCATAGCCTATGTTCTGACTCACCAAGATACGTCGGCCGTATTGTACACCACTATCTCAAGTGACTGTCGAAACGGTTCAAAATTCTTATAAAAGCAACACAGACTCATATAGGAAATAGACGTTTGTTTGTGGCTAAGCAAAATCTAGAGCCTATAAGTAAAGTAAAGTCTAGTAGAAATGAAAATTGTAAAGTAAGAGTAGCCTCTACGCTCTAAGTGTAAAAAGATAGATTAACAATAGGAAAACCTTCGCTACTTTGTTTTGTATGATCTAGTGAAAAGTATGAGTCGATATGTGGCCGCGTATAATTTTCAACTGAAATAAGCAAGGATAAACTATAGTAAATTTATGAAAAACCTTAGGTATACATATTTTTTTATTTCTTTTACGAATTTAGAACGATTTCATAGAAATAAAATATTTGGAATAATAAACAGCATAGAATTTTCTGGTAGGTTAAGGCATTGTTTTTATTCGTTTAGTTTTTATGTAATCTTAGGAAGAACGTCTTTCTATTAGAGTAGAATAAACATTTTAGCATAAAGTAGTTGTAACTATTTACAGATTACAGATAGTAATAATAAATTCTGCAAGTTTTCGTAATTTATTTAAACCTGCAAATTTAAACAAATGTCATTTTAGGGTATCGAAACGAGAAAAAATACTCAAATATAGGTGCGGCGCAACGCTCAGCGCGCTCGAGCCGTCGGCGTGGCGTCGGCTTGCTTTGCACACTATTGTGATTGTGTCGCCTTAAATTACCGTTTTTATTTCTCATTATAATTAGCATCTTTTATTTATATTTTCCATTATAATTAGCGTCTTTATCGAGAGACAATGCGTCCGTCGGCGGCTCAGGTTACGCCACTCTGCCGTGTTATTCTTTGATTAATCATTAAAAAGGTGTTTTGCAGTTCTAATAAGGCATATTCGACATAAAGATCTTGGATCAAGTAGCTTTGGTAGAATGTATAAGATTATAGCTATGGTAAATAATCTTTGCCAAACAGTTTACGTAATTAAAAAAATAATTAGAGACTATAATATAGTTTAGTTTTAACAAAGCCTATCAAATATTTAATTTTAATTTCATATTTATCATTTATTTTGTGCTAAAAATATTGGAACCCGTTCCGTCGGCAATGAGGCTTCCAGAATTTTATTCGCTGATTTAAGTTTTCGCATAGCATTAGCATTTTTATTTGATCTATTTATATTGTTTATTAGATAGAAATTCTTAATAATATAATAAGGTTTGTTAGTACATTAGCGTTAATATCTAAGAAAATACGGAAATTAGCATTGATACTGCGGCGGCGGCGGCGGCGGCTAAAATTAGTTAACCTAAGCTTTTATTTGAAAATTACTTATTTTAATAGCTGGTTGTCCGATTAATATCGAGACAGAAAAAGCTCTATGTTCTGTTCCAGAATTCAAACTACATAATATGAAAACAAAATTTCAACTCAAACAGTTGTCGATAACTGAGCATCAAACATTATTTTTGCAAGAGACGGCTATTTTCCAATATCCAATGGCGTTATGTGAAAATTCCGTCCAGACATTATTATAAAAAAAAATACTCTCTCAGCAATTGATTTGCATGACAAAAACACATATACCCACACGAATCTAACGTGGTTTTATTGAGTACCTACGGCACAGTCGCAGTCGACAGCTAGTTAATGCGATTGCAAAAGCGGCAGATTGCGCGACTCCTGCGCAAGACAAAGGCGCCAGCGCGCACAATGCGCCGGCGATCGGTATTGTTACCCGCTGCATCCAGCTGCTCAGCTTATAATTACGTAAATTACTAATCAAAGCGGTTTTGTATCGGCACTAGCTGCTCTCCACGAGTTTGCCGGCTTAAAATTATGATAAAAAGTAGCTAGGTATGTCCTTTTCTGGCTCATAAATTTCTATATACGTAGCTATCTATTTTAATTTTAGCTCAATTGGTTCAGGCGCTTCGGCGCAATTGCGTTAAAAACATCCATTATAAACAGTCTAATAGTAAAAACATATATTTCATGAAAAACTTCCATAAGCAATGATCTAATTTAATAAACTAAATAGGTTTAGTCATTTTTAAGGTACCAATCATGATTAATTACACCTTAATAATAGACGTAGTAAGTAGATTATTGTCCTAATTTAAACCACCTAGACATAGTTCATCCTACTCGGTTTTGCATCCACCTAGGCATAGTTCATTCTACTTGGTTTTGCAACCACCTAGGCATAGTTTATCCTACTCGGCTTTGCAAAGAAGGCTTGTCCAGCAAGATTGCTCTGAAAATAATTAACCAACCTTACTCGTCACAGATAATTAATAAAATAAGCTAAATCTAAAAATCCACAAGTGACAAAAAACCTATCTCTCCCTAAAGTACCCAATTTCTTTCATTAACTACCCGCACCTTATATATCCTCTTCAAACAACAATACCATTAGATCTTCACAAATTAAAATAATATTCCTATCAAACTCAACACGTCAAAAACACATCAACACCACAGTACAAAAAAAACTTTTTTATGTCCTATTGAAAAGACTAAACGGCTCACACCTCCGAGACACGGTCTTTGTGAGACACAAAGATGGTGAGATAAAGAGCTGAATGAGGTTGTCAGATAAAGGAGCGGGTTCAGTCAGTGGTCACTGCAAGACGGTCGTTTGTTTATGTGGAGCTGTGGTGCCATTGTACAAACAGATTTTTGGCCTTGCCATTATTAAATGTAGTTTTTAGGCTGTGTGGAAGATGATAAGTTTACTCTCACTTATCTAAAGCCTTACATTTATGTTACCAGCTTCAACTATTTATTGAACTAAACATATTTTTATTTGTAAATAAATTAAGTAACGATAACAATACTTATAATATAATAGAGGTTATAAAAAATGAATTAATACATATGTAGATGGTTTATTAATTACTTAGCTGATGCTTGCAACTTCGTTTGCGTTGCGAATTTAAAGGAATTATTTCTTAGCGCGCACTTTCAGCTCTTGACAAAGTTATCCTCAAGTTTTAAGTCTCTACTCTACGTCTACTGGTTTAGCTTGTAGGCCGTCTGTCGCACATTCAGTTTGTCAGAAGTAAGATTTTAAATATTGATTACGCCAAAACTATTTAAGCGATTTGGCTGCAATTGGTTTGATCAAAGTTAAGGAGTTGGAATGGACATAAGCATAATTTTATTGCAGCAGAACAAATACAAAGTCGTATATGTATATATCTTTACTGATCTGATCATGGACATTATAGAAGAACAGGTACAGTGAGGTCTTGAAACAGTATTTTTATGTGAAACTCAGCTGTTTTGAGAGCATGTGGGTCAGAGCGGGTTCCGTATCGATCGCGCTGGTATGCCGGGAACGCGGCACAATTAGACAAGCATTAGACGGGTTATTAGTGGGCCCGCGGAACCCTAGTTAGGTATGCGCTCCATCGACTGAAACTTCAACTCGCGATTTTATTACACACGTAAAGGAAGGTTAATAAGCAAATACTTACTAAAGACTGAATACAAAAAAAAACTGACGTCTACATGTGACATTAAACATTTTTGAAGCAGAAACAAGAGAAACGATTTTGTCACAAATTGCTTCGATCTTTCTTTTCAGAACAAGTTACTGGCTTACACGAGAAGAAGGAACTCACTTTATACGCCCTAGTTGAAATAGAAATCATACAAAAGATGTGCGAGTGTAGAGCTTTCGTATAGATTTCATAGAGGCTGCGTAGATGTTTGGTAGACACTTCTAAAAGGTTGCGTAGAGGTTTAATAGAGGCTACTTAGAGTCTAAGTAGCTTCTAAGTCTTAGAGGTTTTTTTTTTTTTATTAAGAATAGAGAAGCGTTTGACCATTACCTCACCTGGTGGTAAGAGGTACAGGCTAGGTAAAGGTTTCATAGAAATATTTAATATTTCATAGTGTTGACATCCCGTAAATATTCTGCGTCTTCAGTAGCTTCGTACAAGGTTCCTAGAAGTTACACAAATGTTGTGTGTAAGTTTCGTATGTCTTCTTCTTCTTCTTCGTGGTCTTGAGGAAGTTGTATAATCGGGGGCTGTGACTCACTTCGCGATATCTCGCCACTTTCTACTGTCAGACGTTCTGGTGCGTAAGTTTACAATTGCATAAAAGTTTCGTAGATGATTCGTTGAGGGTTGATTAAGACTGTATGAGGCGTAGATTAGAGTCTTTTTACAAAGTGTGGAGAGTCATCATTTGTATAAGATATTTATCCCAGATTTGCATGTTAGCTAAGTCGCTACGAAGTCGTAGCCTAATGTTTATGGAAGCCAGGGTTAACCCAAAACCGGGTGAGGGCTGGCTATTGGTTCGCCGCACTCACACCGTCACGCCGGCAATGTGCGTGTGCGAACCCTTTCACCACCGGTTACGCTACGGTGTCATTGAGGACCTTTCGCGGATTCTTTAAATAGTTTTTTTTTCATATTCAAATAAACAAATGATTACACATGCCCCGATCGGGGATTGATCCCGGGACACCAGCTACGCAGCCAGTCATTTCCAACTTGGTTCAACTCAAGAAAGAGGAAGGAGAAGGAGAGGAAGCTGAAGTCAATGTTGAGCAGTAAATGTTATTACACCTTACAGGAATTTATGAATGACAAAAATTTTACTTAGGTAATTAATTATAGGTACACGACATTTTAATCTGTTAAATTTATTATTATTATTATTTTTTGACATTTTTTTTTCTTTGCTCTTGTTTATTAATTCTTATGTACCTACTTTGTTATATTAACTTTCATGCACATTTTTTTATTTCTATCTCATCATCATCTTTTTTTCATTAACTAACTAAAAGACGTGTTTATATTGTAAATCAAATATTGCATGCCCGCGATGGTAGAATACATTGAGACTCTATAATTTTATTTTCATCCTCATGTACGTGTATTTCACGCAATAAATAAATACTTTACTTTACTTTACTTTCAAACGGAAAATCCTTCGTCAAAAGATATTATTGACTAGCTGTATACCTAACCGGTGTTTATGCCTATGTTTGGTTACTTTGTTCAAATAAAAAGTTGTGAAATAGATAAATAAAAGGACGACTGTTTCAAATAAACCATTGCACAATTAGAACAAAGTCTTTGAGAGGAAAAGCGGGCCCAGACGAATACTTGGTACTAATCAGGATTTAAACTTATGTTTCCTCTTCTGGAAAGTTAATAAGGCCTACTAATTCTAACTTTTAGTTATTTTTTGCTTAATTCTAAACTCATTAGCAACAGTATTAAGCTAGTTGAACTTAAATTTCGATTCTTTGCCAGCAGTTTTTAGTATGGAGAAATAAGTGTAACAGAAATTAAACTAAACGTGAATCGCTTTCGGCTGTCCCTTGCACACGGTGCAATTTGTTGGCGGTCGAAGCCAGGGGAGTGTAGACGTGTGAAATGCACCCAACACTGCGCCTTATTGCTTACCATAACATACGTAACGAACATAACGAATGGCTAAGTACCTATAGCACATGATAATTCCTGTAAAGGCCAAGGCACTGCGGTCTAGAAACTTTTTTTCAACTTACAATGTCAGTGTTTATAATGTTAATGGAAAAAAGTATTGAATAATAAATCTCAAAATGTAGAGTTCAATCTGGTTTCAAAAAAGCTGAAGTTTCGCATATGTCAAGGTTTCAGGCACCTTTGGTAGACCGGGATTTAGCGTCAGAAGATGCTTTCATAGGCATTACGAGGATTGAAAGTTTGGCTGAGGTCTTTCGTTACCTTATTTTTGAATTTTTATTTCAAAATCACTCAACAGTTGTTAAACATACTCCTTTTAGTTATTTTTTGCTTAATTCTAAACTCATTAGCAACAGTATTAAGCTAGTTGAACTTAAATTTTGATTCTTTGCCAGCAGTTTTTTAGTAATATTGTAATCAATTTCTTAGTTTATATTTCAAGGTGATGCGACAAAAGTTTTAATTACGATTTTCGAAACTCATATGATCGTCTCAACTGCTTCTTCCCTCAAATATAGGCCCTATTTCGTTGTGGCAGAGTCTAGATTCCGCTGGGAGTGGGGGTGGAGGGTGCGAGGTGTGAAGTGAGAGCGGCCCGACACCTCGGCACAAAGACCAGCTCCTAACAGCTAGTTTCCCACCAGGCGGCAGTCAGCACTAGGTTTGCTGACGACTTTGCTTGCGTGAAAAAAAAAGTTATTTACTGAACTTAACTCTGGTTTAAAATTTTAGTATCTAAACCAAAGAATATTTTTATATTGAATATTATTTAAAGATTTTTTTTCAATTTTTTCACAGCTATTCTGATTCCAACGAAAAATGTGTATTGAAAGGGGAGGTAAATCAAAATTCCATCTAGTGCTCATTGAATCTTCCATGGATGAGAGTGGGTTAGTGGCATCTATCTTGTGATCAAATTAATCAGGTAAATGTATAAAAACTAAATGGGAATCCATACGAACAAACCTTACAATTTTCTGAAACCACCATCAAACAAATAAATTCTAATCTTTATCACCAAAACCCTGCTCTACGTTTCTATACATAAAGTTCAAATTCATTTACTCGCAAAAATGTTACCCTCGTCTCTAATTAGCCTGAAAACGAAACTATCGTGGGACTATTGGAATTTAAACCTTATAAGACAATAAATTAAGGTTTCAATTTGCGTGGAAATACAATAATAGAGTACACTCGACCTCTCGGAGGAGTGAGATTTGCCCTGAGATTTACTTTTTCTCGCAAAGAGCTGCACTGAGCACTTTGTAACGTAAATTAAGAATATTCCAATTGTTTGGTTAGCAATTACTTAAGGTGTCATGGCTATTAATTGATTGAAGACAATTTAGTATAGTGTTATGAGGGGAGGTGTGGCAAAAATGGATCCTAATGAATTGACTATTTATTACTATATCGGTTTTTTAGCTTTGGCACTCGTTTCCAGAATAAAGTTTTATTATTTTTTTTTCGTTTATTTCGAAATTATAATAATAAAACTTATTATAATTTAATAATAAAACTAATTATCTTGGTAGTGTACCAGTCACCATCAGTTGAAATCACTGAGTATTAAATTATGCAAATTACAAAATGGTGCTACAGAAAGGCATTTAACTCCAAACATCGACACAATAACTCAATAATACCTCATTACCCGCTGGAAACTCCAATAAAACCTAACTTCTCCTCCATATTTCAGCTGACGCCAAATATGCTGCTCGTGCATCCTGCTCTCTCGCAGCCGCAACCGTATCTCTGTCTCTACCGTCCTACAGTAATACCCGATTATGATAATAATCCCTCGGGCAGAATACAAATTGGTAGGTTTTATACAATGAGTTATTTAACGCGATAACTTCATGATCTTATTATGGAAATTTTATTATCGTTTATACGACGTAATGAATTTACTATGGCGATATATTTTATATTATTGTCATGGATCGTGTCGCGTTGTTATATGGCTGCTTTCTATTGAAGATATAGCACGAACGTTAACATACTCACATGTAGAGTTTAAATGAAATTTCAGGATTTTATTAGATGATCGTAAATCGTGCTTCTTAGTATTTAGTACTGAGTCATGACCAAAATCTTCTACTTGGTTATTATGACTTAGCTTTTAGATTTTTTGACGTGACTACGTCTAATAAATTGATGGACACCGGCTGCATGCACGAAAACGTTGACGTCATTGTCCGTTAACGCTCATTGTCCCGTTACGCTGTCAATTTTATTCATAAAAGTATGCAACCATTTCATCAATGTTTTGTTATGACGTTGTCACGTTAAACTATCGTCCGTAACCATCTCTACAGACCACCAATTTTTTTTTATATTTAAATTGTTAGAGCACAGTCATTGCTTTGCGTGGAGAGTTCCAACGTGGGTATTTCCCTTAGTCAATCCACAATAGTCATTTCGTGTGTAATGTACCGCCGCGCCGCCGTATCGCATCTAAACGCTTGTTTTCACAGCTACAACCCCCGAAAAATCTATATCTCTCCCTGCTTCCCCCCTCTCCTCTTTCACCCTCGACACACTCCAGTTTTGGACTTTTTAACCCAAGATGGCTTAATTTCCTTCTCGCAACGATTATTTCTTTCTTAAAAAACTCCATTAGAATTGCTCAGCGGGGTGTAGGGGGGAGGGTACCCCCCTGTTGGTCCCCCGCTTCAAATGTTTGGGGATTAGCATTTAGCAGGTTTGCGGACAATACGTGGAAAGGAACGTTTTTTTGCAAGTGCCGCAAGGTTTACGAGTAGAACGGAACGCTTTTGTTTTTGAGTGGCGTCTCTCGTGATTCTGAATTACGGTTTTTTTAAGGACGTAAATGTTAAAAAATGTTTTAGAATGTACTTAGATTTACACCATAGGGTACTATTTTTACAAAAATATATTTGACCTATTCCTTTCCAATACCAAAAACTAATACCAATGGTATTTGTTTGTTGTCGTAATTCATATCTATTCTATTCCTCACAAATACCAAATTTTAAATATTGCCATGAAGTACTAAACCTATTACTAGTACTAAACCCGACTAATACTAAAACATAACTTTTGGTACAGTCATACAAACAATTTACTCTCTAATAATTTAATATTATGATCATAAAATTACATCACTAAACCTTTACAAAATTACTTCATTCCGGCATTTTAACTCACAAGCAGCCATCGATGTACATCGATGCAAGTAGCTTAAGTTAATCGGCCTATTTTCAATGATTAACCAACAACTATTTCTATAATAATGATATTTTTCGCCATTAATAATATAATTTAAAGTAAGCTCCACTTGTCTCCCTTGCCTGCGACCCGCGCGGGTCAGGCAGACATGGAACAATTAAATTTAATTAGTCGAATACCACCGCGTCTACCACTCGAGATCTATGGCCGAAATAATTAACCTGTCTTATAGAAATGGCTTAATTAAATTGGCGAATTCAGCACCTTCGGGATGTACAATTATTTCATTAAGCTGTAGAAAGCGGTGGTTGTGTTTTACATTCATTACCAGTTCCATTTGTAGGCTAGTCACAGTCTGTATTATGGTACTGGGTCATTTGACAGTCCCGTTGGCTAAGTTAGTCCTTGTGTGCGAAACTTGGTGCTTCGGGTTCGAACCCCGGCTCGGATAAATATTCGTGAATAAACACTTTGTTAGGTTTTGTATGTGTCCAGTCCAGGCCACATGCGCAAAAAGAAAATGTTCTAGTAGGTAATAATCTTCGAGAATCCTGCAAAAGGAGGGGTTAACGCAAGGCGAACCCCTCTGCTGGCCATATAACGTACTTAAACGTTCACGTTAAATAAAACTATAAGCTGTATTTGATAACTGTGTGAATATTTTAAGATGGTGTGCGAGATTATATAATATACTTATAGTATGCGTTTATATGAATACAATTTTGTTAGGCGCGTGTGCAATGCGTGTTTACCTCGTCTCCCGTCAAAAATGGAAGAAAATTATGTTAGCAGATTCTGACGTATAATCCCAGACCTTCTTAAGTATTTTATAGCAATATAGTATAGTAATACAATTTAGCATCCACAAGGACTCGCAAGTCTCGCAAGTCTCGCAAGACTCGTAAGTCACATACATCGTAGTAGTCATGTTTTTCCAGCCAATCGACCCTGGTTGGTACTCGCGAATGCGTTTCGCTCGCGGCTGCGGCACGGCTGCGGAAACGCCGCGGGCTGCGGCTGCTTTGTCAATTAACTGCCTACCTGGTCAGGCTCAGAGGCCCACTGGGAACACACTTAATTATCACTTTGTTCTAAATCTGATTAGGTACATTTGTTATCTTAAAAAATTGAATGTGTTTGTTGATTACCGTCCTAACTTCCATAATACGAGTAAAAATATTTTAATTCAATAACCTCCATTTTAATCGCATTCATGTTGACTAACCCTTGTATTTAATGTATTTTTTTGACTTCTGTTTGTAAGTAATTATTATTATGTATGCTAAATGTATGTATGTACTTTATCGGTCGTCCGTGAAATTAAATATATCAAATTTTGTACAGTTCTCGGGTACACTAGGTGTAGGTATGTTCTCGAAAACTGAAAATTAATTTCTCTATTATCAAAGCTAGGTGTTCAAGATACACCCTACACAAATAAATTGAATGCTGTAAGATTACCTGACCATGTCAAAATAATGCCCAATAATGTTATTCAAATTTATGTGAATAATAGATAATAATAAATGTTATTATAAGGTGGACGAAGCATTTGCAAATGAAAAACTATTTGTCGAAGATACTATTATATCAGATAAAAATGTTTAATTTAACTTTTATATAATGTTTATTTCTAAACGAATATACTTACAGTTCTTGTAAACACTTTAGAACCCCAGCAATCCTATCATTAGGTGCGAAATCCTATCATAATATTATACCTAAATATTGTAAACTTGCCTTAAGTCTATGATGTTTCCAAGTGGACAAAATATTCCAAAGGTAAATAAACATATGAATATGAAAGATAGATAATGCTATGGGAAAATTCCCGCCTAGTGTACCCTCACCCCGCTCGAAATCGCGGCCCTTGCTATGGAATCACAATTTTCTTATTAAGAGCACAAGCGGTCCACCTTAATGAGCTCTTCCTCTGCCCCACTGAACCGAGGCCTGCCTTGGCCTCCGGAGGACGCCTTTTGTGGAACCCTCACTTTGTTTCTTGGTAGAGATGGGCGATCAAACCAGTTTAAAAGATTTATTTAAAGTCAAAATCATTATTTTTTCCTAAAGCATCGATGCATCAGCCTATAATGTTCCCACTGCTGGAACTCAGGCCTACTCTCGGCAGGATAGCAAGTGGGTCTTAAACCACCACGCGGACCCAATGCGGATTGGTGGATGTCACATGCCATAGAACTTTTTTTATTTTTTCTATCCTTTGACACGCCGGTTTCCTCACGATGTTTTCCTTCACCGTTGCGAGAACGTGGGAGGCATATTTTTTTCGACTGAAAAAACCTATTTACGCATGACTGCCACCGGGATTCGAAACCGCGACCATCAGATTGCAAGGCAAGGGCCTCATCCACTCGGCCACCACGTTCTTGTCGCGTCGAGGAGACTCGGCTTTTTATACGCTACAAGGCAGTGAACTCGCTTTAGACCTAGATTATGAAAATCTCCACAATCTCCACTTTTCTTACGTAGATATCAGCCTACTCTCGCAGTCTCTAGATCAATGACATTTCCATGCTCTCTACCAACCAATCGATTTCAAACTCTACACACTTGTAACAAGAAACAAAATCAATTCAAGAACTTTACGAGTATTAAGTAGAGTTATGTGCTATGTTGTGCGTTTGTGTGTGTTTACGCGACATCAAAGCTCGCCGCCGGAGTGAATGCCAATTGGTTTTTTTATCGTTTTGTGGAGAGTCGTAACTTCATCCTCTTTCCACCCTTGGCTTCTCAGCGGTGTCCCAAGATTGTTTGTAAGTATGTAGGTAGGTACGCACCCTACATAATGCAGTGTACGCGCTTCTGAACACTCCGCGGAGAACATAAAGATCCTACGACTGACACAAATAAATTTTACTTACGACTGAAACAAGAATACACGCAACTTGTTTTACGAACATGTAAATACGCAAACATTTTTCCTAGTACATTTGAGATATAACATTGTCCTAGGACCAAGTTAAGACCAAAAGTTTTGCTTCCAATCACCAATACCCCTGGTATCAAACCCACAGTGAGCCCAAGGCAACACAACCCCATAAATACCATCATACTCTGACCCCTGAATCATTCCCCGTTCCACTTGCCTTCAGCTCCCACAAGGTTTATTTTCTCCGGTCCTGATAAACCATTGAATATAACCAGAAATATAGGATCTTCCATAATCATCAAGCTTCCCTTCGATACGCCTTATCGGTTCGCACTACGAGGGACGCGGAAGGTCAAAGATAGCCGGTCATCAAAGTGGTGACTGTTGACTCGCGGCCAAATTTCCAGGACCTCAGAGTTCACCGGTGTGGTCCCCGCGAGGTTGCTGTGCGGTGCGAGTTCTGAGCGGCGGGGCGGGCCATGTCGGCTGGTCGTGGAGTAGTGAGTCGTATGCACTAGTGTTCACTTCACACGTCCTACAAAGGTCCCTAACTGCCTGCTATTAACACGGCTCGCCCCTGCAGTGGCTAGTGATGTGATGTAAGCGGAGGTGCTCGCCCTACCACCACAGCTAATTAGTAGAGCTTTAATTTATCTACATAGAATTTAAAAATCTTTGTGATGTAATCAAAGCAGCTTCTTAGAACTGTTTAAGAAATAAGATGGACTGTATTATTAACAAAAGATTTCGGTGGTTTGCACATACTTTAAAACCTGCGTTTTATACCCAAAGTTAAGAATGAACCCTTGGAATGCAATTTGGGATTAAAATATTATTTATTTTTTAGTATTAAAATATTGCAGCATAGCTTTTTTAGATCAATAAGGTTCTGATGCAAATGTGAACGACCTGTATGCAGAAGTAGGTACCTACCTACATATAATTCCTATTTTATGAATGAAATTGCGTTGTAGCTTTTGTTTTACCAACTAAATTTAACTAAACTTTTCTCTTGAAAAGAATAGCGCTAAATGAAGTGCCTCAAAAATACAAAATGTGTTCCCAAATTCTCAACGAGTAAGTGCTCGTTTTAATTAGCAAAACTCAAAAAAGTAGCTCTTTACATTCGCATCACTACGGCCGCGTCGCCCGAGGCGCGTTTCCTCTGCTCACTTTTAAATTAAATTATACCTTATTCGTTTCATCATAAAGTATTAATTTGCTCATGCTAATATTTCATTATATTTTCTCTCTATGAGTCAATAGAAATTAACTCTAAGGCGTAGAATTTAAGGTTGTTTTTAGAACTAAAAGGTAACTTTTTGATAAAGATGCTGGGAAAGTAAGACAAGAGCCTTGGATTTCAATAAAACCGATAACAATGCGCATCATAAAATTATTTTTAGTAAGTAAAAAGCATAAACCAATCAATGTAAGTATAAATTGCCTTGAACATAGAAATAGAGAGCCTTGGCCTTGGCCACCAATATGAAATTATCAAAAGTATTTAGGGTTTAGATTTCGACGAGAAGAAAATACCTTTTTTATAATATATTTTTTTTGTATAATACGATTATGTATCAAAATCTGAAATCACTTATCTCTTACTATGTTATAAATCTGAGTAAGTATTTGAATTGAAAATTTTAATTATTTGCCTGTAACCAAATAAAATAACACGTTGCACGCCGAATAATGAAGAGGGTGAATGTGTTTTATATTTATTACATTATTGTTGGTGTTTAACCCTATGGTAATTGTAGCGTAGTATGGCGTAGTGAAAACACCCATTGATACAACGTTTCTCAACTTTGGATCCGGTAAGCAGACTGGGGCGGAGATTTCGATCGATCGATCACCGAGCAGGGAAATATATACCTTACTTGGTTTGGATCAGTGTAACATTTAATTGTTGAATTTAAAATCGTCTGTCATACCGTCTGCGAGTCTGCGTGAATTATAGGAATTTTGTTATTTATGTCAATTCACTTTGCAAATTAACTTTGTTGATAGACAGCCAATATCCAGGAAAGTTAGCATAATAATGAACGAAAAAATCTAAATAAAAGGAAATACAAGTCATCATCATCATCTCAGCTAGGAAGGACCTATTGGTGGGTAAAGATCACCTTTCGCTTTAAATAAATAAAAAAAAAAAAATAAAAAAAAAAAATATTTCGGACTACGAGATCCATATAAAGTTTCACATGACATATTACATTATATTATTAAATTACAAACAATAAAATTAAAATAAAACAAATTTAATTAAATTAAATTAAATCGATTAAAAATAAAAATAAATTGAATTAAATGGAATAAAATTCAATTAAAATTGAATTAAAATTGAATTAAATTAGCTTTAGCCAGCCTCCACGAGTTTATACATCTCTGAGCCAGGTAGTCCCAAATACGAGTACTACGCACCTATAATAGTTCTGCAAGATAGATTGATGTTTGTAGCTCAATCACGGCAAAACTGTAACCATTGATCTGAAATTTTGTAAGTCGTGACTCTACGAGCTGGTTAAAGACATAGATTTCTGTCTCAATACCACGCAGGCTCATCCGCCAGCAGCAGCTTGTTCAAGAATAAGGTTGAAAACATACAACAACAGACTTCAATCGGACTGTTCTAGTGACCGTAGGCACCACTGAAAATTCACAGGGAAGCAAAATACGAAATTTTGATCACTTCATCGACTTTTTTTTCATTTATTTTGATATAAAAAAAACTACTGTAACGATTGTGATAAAATTTCTATGGAACCAATCTGAAAGTATGAACTCATAAACAAGAATTTTTCAATTCGGTTTATAAATAACAAAGTTCTGAGGAAGCAAACATAAAAAAAAACAATCGAATTGAGAACCTCCTCATTTTTTGAAGTCAGTTGATAAAGGGATGTTGAAAGTTTGAGCACCAGCGCTAAGCAGCCATCAGATTACGGTTCATCCCATAATATTGTGACAGGGGCACAAAGCCATTGTCGCCGTAAGACGCGCCTCAATGGAGTGTCGTGCAATTGTACCATTTGCCGAGCAATTGCCACTTTGTAACGGTCTTTCTTGTACGGTAAAAAAAAAACAAAACCTTTGATTGATTTGCTTTTCAAAAAGAAGTTGAATTAGCTCCTTGTTGCGTGGTTTAAAACGTTGTTATTTAAAAAATGGCGTCAAAGAGACTTGTCCTTCGTTTGGGGGTGTATTTTTTTAGTCCTTAAGACCTTCATTAAAATTGCAATACGTTAAAATTTTTGACTTATCATGTTGTTTACCTTACACCTCAAGTCCCTTGCAGATGGTACATACACTTATATGTTTTTATTTGGCCCAAAATCAAATAACGTAGGTACCTGTTATTATTGGAAAGAGCATGACGCGGAAAGTCAAAGTTTTGGAGATTTGGAAAGTTGAGGATCCAAAATATTTAGACCATAATCGAGGTTTTACCAAAACATAGACAACCGACTTCAATTGGACTGTTTTAGTGACAGTAAACACCACTGAAAAGTCACGGAAGCAAAATACGCAATTTCGTTTACTTCGACGACATATTTTTTTCAATTATTTGGATATAAAAACTAAACTACTGAATAGATTTTGATGAAATTTGTATGGGACCAATCTGAAAGTATAACCTATCAAACAAAAGAAATAAAGATTTTTCAAATCGGTCTTAAACAACAAAGTTTTGAGGTAACAAACATTAAAAAAAACATTGAACCGAATTGATAACCTCTTTTTTGAAGTCGGTTGAAAACAAAATGGTTCGAAAAATGAGTTACAAACTAGCCTATTCACAGGTCTTTTCTGAGAATCAGGTTAGAATAAGTCTTTTAAGTTAGAATTATTTAGATAAGTAGTTATAAGTTTCCCTATTTGACGGTCATTGTATTGTATAGGCAAAAAAATACCATTTCATTTCATTTCATTTCAATCATCATCACCTAACTTCCCTTGAACGATGTTTACCATCAAGCTCCAACGACCCAGCGCCAACAGTTTCGATGATTTAATTGGCTTCATTCAACAAGTTTATATAGGACAAGTTCTTTTTGCAAGACATGTTTTTTTTCAAAGGACAAGTTCACGGAGTCATATGTTTGTGTAGGCTACCGCATTAGGAACACATTCGGCAAGCATTTGAGGATTTTTTTATTGCGATTTGTGTTTTTGTGCGTTGAGGGATAGGGTCATTATAAATTAACGATTCATAGAAATATTGTTGGTTTTAGACTTGTCTCGTTTCTTCTAGTTTGGCTAATTCTGCTGTCGGAGTTTTCGAATAGCCTAAAAACATCTAACTACAATTATATTGTTATAGCCGTGACCAACACTTATGCCTGCCCAATGTCTAGAAGAGCGTTGATTTTGAAGGAAATTGACTAAACAATAACTAAAAATCTTTTATTTTTCGGTGTAGTCGTAGTTCGTGCGTTGATATTTTAGGTAAATAACGAATTAGGATGCGTTTCATGCGTTTCAAGCTTGTGTTTTGATTGTTTTGAAGAACGCACGAAACGCAACTGAATTCGTTGTTTACTTAAAATGTCGACGCACGAACAGCAACTAAACCATGGTTAACCATGGCACCTCAATAGGAATACAATTGATACTTTCAACAAGCTAAGAAATATCGTCAACATCTGGCTATATATTAAAAGTGTGACTTTCAAATTAATTCCAAGCTTAACACTCGTCAAACTTTGTCATGAAATCCGCAATAAAATTTCATTTACCACCAAATTATAAGAGGTCTTTTGTTAGTGGATTAGCGGCGAAATGCGGGGGCTCCGTAATTGAAATAGCTGCGCACATTAGACCCGCCCGCGACCGCGAGCGCGACTCGCGACCCGCGACCCTAGCAATACTTTCACTGCATTTCCACGGGAAAGAGGTGAAGCAGTGTAAGTGTAATTTTTCAAATTTTGAGAAAGTGTTCGATATCAGATTACTCATTGTGCTTTTTATTAAAGATAAAATAATTTAGTTCGTAGCTCTACAAATTTTATCTAATCCCTATTGAATTCAAAATTATTATGACAAATTAAAGTGTATTTCTTTTGTAAAACACTTTTACTGTCAAATCATTGTACACCATACAATAAATATTTTGTATTTTTTGTTGTAACATCTATATTCCCCTAATCAGATCTACACTGGTATGGCGGCAGGATATTTGGAGCTGTTTTTTGCAATTAGTATATTCGGGGTCTTTTTATCATGTTTACCTTTTTCGTTTTTATATTGAGACAACAAAGACCGTAATAATCTAATAACTACGCGTAATAATCGCGAAAATCTACTTTATCGCATTTCCCATTTAAGCGTCGATATGTGCATTGGGAGCTCAAGCTAGACTGGCGTCGCCCGTGCATTCTTGCAGGATTACAAGTCGCAATTACCTCACCCCAATGATTGGATATTAATTTATTGGAGTCATACAATAAAGTCTTCTTAATGGTGGCGACAGGAATGTCGGGAATGTGCGGAAGTTCACTATTTATAGGTGACTTAAGGGCAGCTGATGGCAGCCGAGTTTTTGATTCTTCTTCTTATCGTGTCACTAGTTCTATCGAACCAGTGTGGTGAAAGGATTTCAAGTGCACCTCGAAGAGGCTCCTTTCGTGCACTACGAAATTACGCTGGCGTGGTAATAGTAGATTATGCACTAAGGGGATAAAGCAGTGTCTTATGTCGCGGGTGGCATTATTGAACCCTGAGCTAACGAGGGACGGGAGTTATGTAGAGTCCTGAGTGATTTGATAGGTTATTAAAACGATTTGGTGGGTTCATAGACTTTCCAACGAGTAACATCACACCTAAATAAATCACAGTTGGGACATTTTTCCAGTATATTTTTAGAAAATAATAATGATTTTAATAGTAAGGGTAGACGCACACTAGTTGGTGTTGGTGGAGGTCGCGAGTCGATGCGTGCGACAACAACGCGGAGAGCACGAGTGGCGCGCGGACGTGTTCTGAATTCAAATTTGACGGTTACAACAAGATGGCGCCGAGGGCTCGCGTGCTAATGAATTGTGACATGAATTAACGCTAAGTAGGTTAGCTTACCTGATTAATGATGCTGTCAATTACCGTCTGATCTTGTTCTGCAAAAAGATTCCGTGAGACGTAGGTCTATCTATTTGAAAATTACTCGTATCGGAATTCATAAAAAGAAGGTTAGTAGAAGGTAGATACTCCTAACTTGTACAAATTAGGTTTGAGTCTTATTATCTGTGGTACAGCTCAGATTGTACGATAAATAACCAATAAATAAGGAGGCCTTACCCTACTCACACGAAGGTACAACTTTCCATCAAAAAATATTTACCCCACAAATCGAGCATTGTACTCAATAGGTCTATTGTGGGCTATCGAATTCCTTCATTATAATTAATCAAGGCAACAGATTTAATTGAGCGCCACTTGAGGCATCAGCGCCTTCAGCCGTCACTTGAGGCCTCACGGCGCCGTCAGCCGTCACAGACGCTCCACTAACGACTCGGGACGATTAGACGCTCATTGGACGGCCTGGCTTGTCCGTTTGGTAATTGAGTGTGTGAAAAATAAATTAACATGACTGTGTGTATTCAGTACTTGATGAGAGAAATTGACTTTTGGCGCTTTACCATCTTTGAGATCTTTTAGTCTAAAAATGCACCCCTCCACTCGTGCAATCAGTCTAAGTAAGGGCATTTTTTAGGCTGATCTCTAAAATCGGATCTAGTTAACATAAATTGTCTTTAGTTAATTAGAAGAAGTGTTTTCATTAAAATACGTTAAGCACGTAAGGAAAACATCGTGAGGAAACCGGCATAGAACCTAAAAAGTTCGAAAACATGTGTCAAGTGCACGAAAGTACACAAAAGGTGCCTTTTCGAGGCGTACTTGAAATCCTTTTACCACACTGGTTTAAAAGAACTGTGACACAATAAGAAGAAGACTATCAAAGCATCAATGTGTTGTTGTAGTTAGAACAAAGAGTGCGCGGGAGTACGCTAATCGTCGTTGACGTATTGAGTGGCTCAGATGAGATGAGGCAGAGTGGCTCGTGGGTAATCCTCTTTACATTGTCAGCGGAACTTGACGCCGCTATTGAGCTATTGTCAATTCACAAAAAACCTGGATGTAAAGGTGAGGGATATCTGCTTGCAGGGGCCGTGTGGGCGGCATGTTGACGCGACTTGTGAGTTTAACATTAGATTATGTTGATTCATACGTCAATTTTAAGAAATCGGAATGAAGTTCGGAATGTTATGAAACTGAATAATAATGCGTAGAAACTTTTATTCAGTTAAGTATAATTCAGATTCAATTTGCATTACATTTGTCAAAAATAATAATAGGTTAAAACTTTTCAACCGACTTCAAAAAAGGAGGTTATCAATTCGGTTTAATTTTTTTTACCATTGGTTGACCATTTTTATGTTTGTAACCTCAGAACTTTGTTATTTATAGACCGATTTGAGTCACAGGGAAGCAAAATACGCAATTTGGTTCACTTCAACGACTTTTTTTTTCATTTGTTTTGATTTTAAACCTAAACTACTGAACTGATTTGGTTAAAAATTCTATGGAACCAATCGGAAAGTATATCCTCTCAAAAAAAAAAAATTAAATCGGTTTGTAAACAACAAAGTTCTGAGGTAACAAACATAAAAAAAAATGTTGAGAACTTCTTCCTTTTTGAAGTCGGTTGAAAAATACTTAATACGTTCTAAATGTTTCACATTTAACTTTCCCTTTAAAATAACACAAGGAAGTGCAATAATTTCTCCATTGTGTTCCGTTCCCAGCCACCGCCTAAACTGACACAAAACTGTCAGCTAGTGACTGTCAGTTTACGCCACCATTCGTGACGAGTGGCGGCCACAATGCTCCACGCATCGGCTCCTTTATTTATCTTGTACATAATTGAGGAAGCGTTTAAGTATTTGTGCTGTTTATGTTAGGCAGAAAGTGTAGGTTTTTGTCGTTTGGTTCCGCAGGTAGAACCTTCTTTGCAACATTACTAGCAAGCATTGCACTGTAATACTGTACTGTATCACATATAATACTGTAAGGAATTATTATTGGCATGAAGTAGCTTTTAATTTTCTATTTCATTATATTAATCAATTTAATCATAATCATTCTTTAGTTTTAAATGTATTTTGCTCGTCTCGAATGGAGGCAGAATGTATAGGACCGCTTGAATATTGACTATGTAACAACCTATTATGTACCTAAATTCTAGCAAATAAATGATTATTTTATCTTATCTTAAATTTTAGTGGTTTGGACTAGCTAGCCTAGAGTGGGTGCTTTGTGTAGTAACTTTATAGGTACTCGTTGTTCTACCTGCCTGCTAATTTACTTTGAATTTCAATAGGTAGATCATCTACCACTCTAGTACTATGAATTGATGATTTTTTTGGTTTTCAATTACGTCGAAATTAGACAACAACTTTTCAACTTGTCGGTAATGACATGGACTCAAAGAGCTTCTATACTATGTATCTAGAGAGCTAACACGCCATTTTGTTTTATTTAAGGATTAAGAATTCTGAACCTTATGACTTGAAAATAAAGTTCTTTTTTAATTAAATCTAAATATAAGGATTTTAATGCTTGATAGAGACCCCCTCGTTAAGGAGTGTGTCTCGTTCACACAGTTGCCAGCATACAATTAAAATTAACATGGCCATAATTTTTGAAATAAGTGGGACAATTTTCGAAATTAGACGATTTGCTCTAAATGTTATTCAGATTAATTTGAAAGGTTTAGTACAGTCGCTGTCATGTAGGTTAGGTACCTAACTGCCGAGAAAAATAATTACTGTTCGAAAGAAACAGTATTAAAACCATTGAATCAGATATACCTTACTAGAATGCGGCGCACGCCCTCCTTTTTGTTGATATTTTAATGCACCTATGTATAATATAATTTTAAAACAATAATGCAAAGTAACGTATGTATATAACATTGATAGCTTATTGAGCAGATTGAATTTTCCCTTGGTTGCTTGTTTATGTCAATGAAATATTCAAAGTTCAAAAATTATGGTCACCCTACAGAACGAGACACACTCCTTACTGGTTCTAGCTCTTTCGGCTCGCAGTTTTCATGTGAGTCGGCATTCTAGATACATAGTATACAAGTTCTTTGCATGGACTACTTACTTTGACACCACACTGGCTAAGCTGCAAGCAACACCTTGATTTGTAATAATATTCAAATTCATTTTTTTATATAACAAAAAGCATGCTTAAAAATATACAATGAAAACATTATTATAATAACTAAAAGCATTGGCTTGTGTGGTGTATGATATTGGTGTTTGGGTGAATATTAGTTTATGGGCCAGTTCTGTCCAGCCTGGTTGGAACGCGATCAGCTCCTCCCGCCACCTTATCGGTCTGCCGCGTCAGAGAGACAGACAAAATTGGAGAGAATGGGAGGAGGCCTTTGCCCAGCAGTGGGACAGGGAGGGCTCATAGTAATAAAATAATAATAATATTAATTTATGGACTTTATGGTACGATCTATGATCATTTGAGTCCTCAAAATAATATAATTATGTGTAATAGGTTTCCTTCTTTTTTATCTCAACTGAAAACTATATTGCAAGCTGTGTTCTGCTGTAATAGGTTTTGCATGCACCTGATCTTCTTCTTATCGTGTCACTAGTTCCTTCGAACCAGTGCAGTGTGGTGAAAGGTTTTCAAGTGCGCCTCGAAGAGGCTCCTTTCGTGCACTCGACACATGTTTTCGAACTTTAGGTTCTACGACATGCCGGTTTCCTCACGATGTTTTCCTTCACCGTTGTGAGAACGTGGGATGCATACATTGATTTTTTTCGATCGAAAAAACCCATTTACGCATGACTGCCACCGAGATTCGAACACGCGACCATCAGATCGCAAGGTAAGGGCCTCATCCACTGGGCCACAACGTCCCCCAAACGTGCACCTAATTAAAAAACAATATTATAGTTAAATAAACATTTACTCATGTAAAACTGTTGGTGAACCAATTAATAAAATAAAATAAAAATAAAACGTTTTCTATCGAATATAAAAGAACTCTAATAAATTAAGGCCTAGTGGAGGTTCGTAGAACTATGGACTGAATAGAGCTGTCTTCGGATTTAGCGGATTGTTCGTTTAGTCTCGCGAATTCGATTTGATTGTGGTGTTCTATGTTTTGTTCGATTGGGAGCCATTGTTTAGTGTTTGATGTAACCTGATAGCTTTGCTGGAATGTACAGAATGCTGGCATCTGTCAGCAATTTAGTTGAATGTGATGAAATCTCTCTCACCGAAGTATTTTCATAGTTAAAAAAACCTTGTTTTGTGTTGTTTGTAAGATTTACACTGATTAGGTCAAAGAAAATTTATTTGGTAAAGAACCTATGAATACTTAATACTTATGTATCTGGCTGCCTCATTATTATAAAGGAAGTAACGATAACTTTAATATAAGTAATGCTATTTCTGTTGAAGTTCTTACTTATGTAAGCTAATCCCGCTACATTCAATCCTTAAAAAAACATAGTTTAGTTATATGTACTTATATTAAAAAATACAAAGTCACTTAAGGATAATATTTACACAAGAGTATCAAATAGGAGGTACATTCTATAAATATTTTTTTTTACGTAGTTCTCATTTCGTCCTAGTCGACCAATTCGGGACGAGTCTGTAATGAGGAGTAGATCTTATGCTGCACTTGGATTCAATTCCCGCTTCAGGACAAACATTTGTGTCATGAACATCGGCGTTTGTCTTGAGTCTGGGTGTTTTCTATATATTTACAAAAAAAAAGTATTTAAGTATTGTATCAGCCATCTGATTCCCATAGTACAAGCTCTGCTTAGTTTAGGGCTAAATAGCGTTGTGTGAAATGTCCAAAATATTTATTTACTTTTAAGTAGTGATTCTTAAATAGTGATGTTTCTGGAGGTGTCGTTAACCTGGGTTATTGTTGCAGGGTTCCCGCAGATCAAATCGCCCTACAGCCCTTCCTCGCAACCGCATCTATCCGGTGAGTTTACTTATAACAACATTTTATCTACATTCACAACACTAGTTTTAGACATTTGACGTAAACACGTATCTCTCTATTACACTCTGTTTTACAGTAGACTACGTTTTGCAGATAACCCTCGTTTAGTTTAATTATTCCCATCTGTCACCCTGATCTGTCCGCCTAGGGTGACAGATGAGACAAAAAAGTTATATCTGTCCACCTGTCACACACAGGGGGACAGACGGAAACATTTTATTCATGTCTGTCACCCAATAAAAAAAATAGTTGGTACATAATGATGATTCACACATATAGGTGAATACATTTAATATAACTAGGTATTACAATGGTAATACTATTTGGTGCCGCAAGAATTGGACGAGAGGTTTAATTTTATCTCTGAAGTGTTTATGACACACCCTATGTGTGTGTACAATTACAAAGTTTCCCCTTTATTGGGACAAGCGCCTTATTTCTGTTTGGAACTTTGGAGACTAAAACGAAATCAAACCCTTAAAGACCACTACCTACTCGTTTTTATAAAACAATACCAATAGCAAATACATATTCACACACTCGAATCGATGTGGCACAGCAAAGCCAGCCAACTACCAACAATACATTTGCCGGTGATTTAGGAAAGTAGCCGAAGGAGGGGGGAACATCCCCCTCACCCCTCCTTTCCCCTCCTTTGTCTCAGTAATGAATCCGGCAAACACCAAACCTCGCGCAGCCGCCTCACCTCCTAATACCACAAATCATAAACCAATACACTAACATGCAAAATACAACCCTATTTGAACCCGTAAAGGATGGTTATGGTGTGCACGTAAAGGGGTGAAAGATCTTTTCAGTTGGTAGAGTAGGAAGAATTCGTTTAGAGTTGATGCTCTAAATAGTTGGCGCAAATTTAAGGTCAATCATAGTTCAAATTTAAATTTCATTCGATAACTACTGACGAGCGTTCATAGAAAATATAATGCTGTGGCTTTGACATAAATATTGCAAAGAAATGAAAAATAGAGTAGGTATACATATACTAGTGTACTAGCAGTGTTGACGTGTGTTTGCTCAGCCCTCGCGGTGTCTATGAAAAGCCGCATGCAGGCTTACAGACCACCTGACTGTATCCCGACCGGCAGCCATTTGTAAAAATTACCTCCGCCGCCATTTTTACGCGGGAATTTCATATTTGGAATTCCGCGGGGTGGAAGTCCCCGTAGATTTGACATTTCATGATGGCTTCTCGGTTTATTGTTTCTAAAACAATGCGCGTTGGCTTTTCGGCTGTTGGCTATTGTTTAGACGACGCCATTTTTAATTTGGAAATTAGGGTCGTATTGTTAGGGACTATGTGCTGAAGTAAGGTCGTAGGGTCGAGACTCTATTGTTGCTTGACCTCATTATAAGGTCCATGCCCAATAAAAAAAACATTTGAGCAGGTAGCTCAATCATGTTGACTCTATCAAGTTCTGACTCTACAAAAACACATTACCTACTGTATTCTTTGTTAAGGGTGACTTATCGAAATCACTCAATTATAATTAGCCAGCCCGTTACACGCTGATAGATATACAAACTCTAATGAGAAAAACGTTTATGAATAGTTTTTTATTTTCTTGGAATTTTGCCGTGACCGCTAATCAAACGTAGAAGTCACTATCGATCACTGGAAGTCACTATCACTATCAAATTAAATAAATCAAAATTATGAACTAATAATTTCCGTAGCGAGTTTTAAATGTTATTATTGATTATTTAAATATTATCTCTACTTTCTGTACCTCAATGGCACGTCTTAATCTAAGCGCCGACACAACGTTCTCAATTACCCGAAACATTGAGGAAACTTTTTTCTGTCACCTAAGACAAGTACGGCCTGTTAATATTGACACTTTTACCCTCCAAACGAGCCTCGACCTTACCACCTCGACTTACGACTCATTTCCGTTATACAATAAAGCGTGCTAACGGCTGAAAGCTGTAACGGATTTTCAGCTCTTTGTTCCTGAACTACGGTTTAGTTTTGTTTGGGGGATGGGGTGGGTGTCAAATGTCACAGAAACCGCTGTTTTCTCGCGCTAAGTGGCGACAAGTTGTAATAACAAGTAGTATATTAATGTGGTGATTGGGTATTGGGTTTCTGCGGCAAATTAATTTGGATACAAACGGAAGCTATTAATAGGGGAAGGAAAAGTTTTTCTGGGGTATTTAGTTACGTTTAGCGTGTTACACGTTTACGAACCTTAGTTGTTTAACCTTCAAAAACATCAATAATATAGTAATCAGCTTCGTTTAATCTTAGTAGGTATCTACATAATATTAATAAATAGTATAAATATAGTGTTGAGGCGAAATACGTGTCGACTTGGGTTTTCTGTTTTCGGCGCTTTGATTAAGATACAATTTTTTTAAACTAATGCTTATTTAACTGGGACTTTTGTTTGGAAATTAAGCGGATTTATTACTATATATATTTATACTATTTATTACTATTTATGGATTTCTGCAAAGTAACGCCTAAATCAATCAATTATCTAACTAATATTATGTTTTTGCCTTCCACAATAACAAAAAAAATAGAACATAAGTACCGTTATAACATTTTTAGATTAGTAATTAAGCGCATCTGTGCCTTTTTAATCCGAATGTCGGTTGAGAATGATGGATATGAGAAATAGTAAAAACCAGAAGGGTTTTTATCGTGACGATGAATTTGCTCGAATATTATTAATACCTACTCGAATAATTAGATTTTAATGGTTTTTATATATTATTTTTTTCATTATTAATTTTAAGTTATAACTTGCCTGTATCTTTTTTAGTTCTAACAATATTTTTTTCTTTGTGGCTGACTCTCTTCTATTACCCACTTTACCATAACTAATTTACGACGCATCGTTCAGTCGTTGAGAGCAGTGTATCGGGTGTCCAAAACAAGCAACACCAAGTGGTAGAAAGTAGCAATTGAAGTTGTATCGTGAGGCGAGGCGAGTGGCGACTAATGTGCGGCTCCGGTTACCACCGGCCGCCACCGCGAACCGTGAGAGACGACAGCTGTGTGCCAAGCCTAACTTACCACTAATAATAAGTACGTCTGACGTCAGTATGGCCGGCAAATACCTTGAGTTTGTGCATTTTTTTTTAACCGTCTTCAAAAAAGGAGAAGGTTGATATTAGAATTGGTTCAGTAGTTTAATTTTTAAATACATGATAAATTAAAAAATATGTCGTCAAAGTAAACAAAATTAATGCTGACTTGCACTAAACTTTCAAAGTTCCTAAGCAACAACTTTACTCGCTTGACAGTTCTTAACGGTCAAAATCTGTACTGTTAAGAACTATCAAGCGAGTTGAGTAATTGCTTAGGGACTTTGACAGTTTGGTGCAAGTAGGCATAAGTATTTTGCTTTACTTACGATTTTTCAATGGTGTGTACGGTCACTAAACAACACAATTGAAGTCGGTCGTAGTATGTTTTTTATTTTGGACCATTTTAGAGATATAACACTTTGTTTATGCAAAAATTATGAAAGATAAATTTATTGTAGTAATTACTTTATTGCACTGATAAATTTAACACAGGTGAACTTGATGCTACTTATAGCAATATCATTGTCTTCCAGCTAAACCTTTCTATTATCCAAATTACTAAGAACAATCAAAGTCACAAGACAAAATATCATGACGCAAAGATTGATTTTCTATTAATAAAAAGTCTTGACAATACTTTTTCAACGTAAAACACAAAAATAAAACTAAGACATTTTACTTAAACGTTGTAAATAGAATTTTACTAAGCGCAACCAACCATATTCTTCAATATCACAAAAACGAAATAATTTCCATCCATTTTCACACAACAATAACATTTTACGATTAGGATCCACCCCACCCCCAGGCCACTGATCGCTTAATGAACCTACCCCCCATCACCCCCCGAGGGAAACTCAACCTTCCTCCGAGAGAATAGGGTGTATTATTCGGTTGGATAAGCTTCCAAAATATCACAGTTAGGCCATTAGCAATTATAATGGTATCAGTAAGTGCCTGCTCATGATGGGCCCCGTCAGGCCGCTCGGGCCGCTCAAGCCGCTGTAATTACTTGAGACGACACTCGATTACTTGCCTATTGGAAAATTTTGTGATGACAAAAGGTTATTTACAAAGGTTAGCACAGGGACAGCAAATAAGTCGCCTTATGCGAGGAGGTTATCTTGCAGAAGGAGACAGCGGAGCGGATCAGAGAGGAAGACCCTCAGGCTGATCCACTCCGCCGGCGGAGGACCGGAAGAAGGCGGCGGGAATTCCACCGGGACCCCGTGACCCTGTCTAGTGCTGATGCGCCGTCAAACCTCTCGTCTGATGATGAGTGGTTTGACGACGCATTGGCTCTGAGGTGATTGAAGGAATATCAATGGGTTTTTAGTCGGTATGCCACCGGCCACTAGCACTCCGCTAGTAGTCTGGTGGTGAGCCCGACATACCCCTTTAGCCCTCCCTGGCTAAAGAGCATGCGTAAAGCATTTTCCCATAGTAAAAAAAAAAAAAAAGGGACAGCAAATAAGTAGGCAGATAGATGTGTCATGCCGAATTGCAGCAAACTTTCAAAGTTCCTAAGCAATTACTTTACTCACTTATCAGTTCTTATTAACGATCAGAATCTGTACTGCTAAGAACTACCAAGCGAATAAAGTAATTGCTTAGGGACTTTGACAGTGTGGTGCAATATGTTAAATAATAAAATACACTAATGCCTAATTCGCGCAGTCGGGTTCCAGTTTTTTTAAACTTTAAGCTTGTTACTAGTAAGGCATATATTGTAAAAAAAGTTGAAGGTAAGAATCTCAAAAAACTCCCATCTTAGTTTAGCTGTGAGTATAATTGGTTGTTTATTTATTGAAATAAAAATAACTCATTAAAAAAACTCATTAAAAATTAGTGTATTTTATTATTTAACATATTTAAGTAGTTGGTATCATTAAATTTACCGATACATAAATGGTAGAACATAAGGCACTAAGACTATTCTTAACAACATACATACATACTATGTTCTGGCGAATAAAAATCTTGAATCTTGAATCTTATTTTCAATAGTTGTTTGATAAAGGTGAGCTTTTATTTATTATTGGGGACGTTTTAGCAGTGTTTGACGATTCAGATACGCTAATTTACCATCCAAAAGGTTTAAAATTATAGAATTGATAAATAGTTTACTGTACCTACTCGAAAAAACTGTCGTTATTTACCTCTGAGATGATTTGAAAAATGGTAAATTCACGTAGCGGCGCGGTACGTTTCGCATTCACCTTGATGAAGAATATCGAGAGATTTCAAAATGAATGGAAATAAAATGTTTGCGAAATGCCACTTTTGGATAAGTATTCAACAAGGGTTACGAAATGAAACGTTGTCCAAATGAGATGTAGCCTTTTGAAACAAGTCTTCTCCTTTTGTGAAGTCGGTTGAAAAAAATTTAGTTTCCCGTATTTTCATGATTAATAGGTACCAACTGTCTATCTGTTCAGTGGCGGTGGTGGTGTCTGGTGAGTGGTAACGGAAGGCTGTCGATGCAAGTGGCCAATAACTGGCAGGCATTTACAGTGTCCGTTTTGGGCCCGCTCCGCCCACAACGCCACTGCGCCGCCCGCCCGTCTTCGTCTGCCCACAGTGCAATCTCCACCGTGTACAGTACACACTCAATACTCAATTTTTTATTCGCAATACGGGTTATACATTTAAAAAATACAGTTGTTCATATTATAGGATAGCACCATCCATTTATATATTTATCTGCTTTGTCAGCATACTAATTTATGTAGGTACAAACAATGTATAAACAATCAAAACGATCCAAACAATACAATACCCACGACCCACATACTAACCTAATCTAAATACTTATCTTAATAATAACGCGTCATAATTATAGGTACTAAAGTGTCTAAAGTTCATTATCCATTCGATATTCATTAATTGAGTAATATGATTTTGAAATGAATAGTTGTGTCGGTTTTCGTTTAAATGACTAAAAGGTTTTTATGTTTTTCAATTGTACCGGTAGATTATTGTATAACCGAGGTGCCATACAAAAGATGCTTTTACCATAAAGTGCCGTTCTATGTGGTGGTATCGCTATGCTATTTGTAAGGCGCTTACTTTTTAACATAACAAATTGATCTAACTCATATTTTTTTTGAAACACATTACTCATACCAACATCTCTTTCAATCTAGCTCTATTTAGAGTTTTCACTTGAAGGAGAACTTCTATGGTGGCATCCTTATCTGCATCAATTAATTTGATATGAGTCTATTCCTTGAAATTGATACTTGAAATTTTTGTTTTTTAATTCATATCTTCTATTATTTTCATTGTCCTAATTATTATCTTTATTGATTGATATGTTTTATATCGGTCTAGAGGCCGGGGTATTGGAGACCACAAAATAAAAAAATATATGTGTCATCTATCATGTAACGTACATACTTCAAGCAATCAAATTCAATTAATTCATTCAAATCCAGTGAGTTGGGTTTTCACACTTGCCCAACTGCCTGCTTACACTGTGGCAATCTGAGAGAAGCCAGTATCTAACAATCCATTATATTTAGTCGCGTGAGTGTGCACGTCCAGGCGGCTGACTCGGTAATCATGAGGATTTTCGCTCAACACCCTCCAATAATACCTATTCAGTAGACTTACTAAGGGTTATTTTATTGTCTTGTATATAAGAGTAGAGGAAGGCCAAAGAAAATATGGATGGACTGTGTGAAAGATGATAATTGGAATAAAATAGGTATAAGTACAGGAAGATGACGGCTGATAGAGACGAATGGAAGAAGAAGACATGTTGTGCCGACCCCACGTAAGTGGGTAATTATGATTTTATTGTGTTGTCTAGAACGTTGAATTTTTAACAACACATGAAATTACAAATGTTTGCCATGCATACTTTACAAATACGACTGTTTGTGAATGTTGAATGTACGGATGTTTGTAACTCAATCACGCCATAACCTCTTAACTGATCGCTTTGAAATTTGGTACGGATATGCTTTAGGAGGTGATTTTTATATTATTTGGTTTTTATCCTAATAGCACACAATCGCGGCAACAGCTAGTAATAGAACTCACGTATACTAATAGAACCACTACGTAACCAGCAAACAAATTCCGCTGGTGTAATACCTCCGTCATTACGTACCCTCGCGAGGGCTCAACAATATCGTTTTCAAAAAATTGCAACCCCCGCCGTAACGAGCCCCGAGGGGCTTTTCCCCCAAAAATGATTTCTCGGAGGCTTCGCCCGCGTGTAACGCCGTTACGCCGTTTACCTGTTTACAACATTATTATTATTTAGCTAGAAAACAATTTTATAAATTGAGAATGAAAGAAGCCTTAATCCTACATGTATTGCAGTGGGATTTATTTTGTATTTTCGACGCAATCGAATATCCGACAACTCTATACTCGTTCATTTTCAACCAACTTCCAAAAAGGAGGAGGTTATCTATTCGGTTGAATGTTTTTTGTGTTTTATCAGAACTTTGTTGTTTAAAAACCGATTTGAAAATTATTATAATATATTATTTTTTGTTTGAGAGGATATTTATACTTTCAGAGTGGTCTCATAATTTCATCGAAATCGGTTCAGTAGTACAGTTTTTAAATCAAAATAACTACTAAACTAAAAAAAATTAAGTCGAAGTAAACGAAATTCCGTAGTTTGCTTCTCTGGTGACTTGTCAGTGGTGCCTTCGGTCACTTAAACCATCTGATTGAAGGCGGTTGCTGTATATTTTGTAAAACCTTGATAATTTTGACAGGTATTAGGAAGAATTAATACACTTATACTTTCTTAATTGCTTTTGGTTCAATATGACGCCAGTATAATTATTCAAAAGTGCCTAATTGTGTCCACTTGTTTCCACACGCAAACAACTTAAAACCTTCAATTGAACAATACTTAGTTAAATCGTCATTGCGTAGTGGTTCAGTTATCTGATAATGCATGTTTACTTGAAACTCTACTAATTGAACTATTGTCTGATGCTCTAATTATTACATTTTGTTTGTCTATTTGTCCTAGGCATGGCGTACAACGCTATTTGTATAACATTACAATGCTTTTAATTCTCAATCATTCATATCTTTTTGATTAATATAATAGACAATTTAATTAAAACTTTTTATGACGTCATTATAATTTTTCGTAAATTTGTAGATATCTAACCTAACTATGACTTTTTAAAACACGTGAATATTTTACTTTTAATTTAGTTTTGGAAACACAATCTTACTTTATAATTTCTTAGTGATCTTGAAGTATAAACACGAATATTTTAAATAATCTAAAAGGCAAAATAATGTTGACCTTGGCTAAATATCTTTTAGAATCATGATCCGACTTCCCTGATGTGCCACTCTTCAGTCCAGCTCCACACAGAACCAGTCGTCCTCAGATCATAATATCGCACAAAGAGCTCACTATAGTCTTTTGTCTTAGTTTTTGCTCGTTTTTCCTTCACACCTGCGACTGTGGGAACACTGGGATGTAATGTGATATCATCTCGCTTTTGAGAGACTAAAATTACCATACGTTTTTGAATAGGTATGATAATGTGTGAGGTTACGCCATCTTCTAGTATATTTTTTTTAGTAGATGTTTCTGAATAGTATTCGATTTGAGTTTGCATTTTGCCTAGCTTAAAAATGTATTTTTTTTGGGTACGTATTAAAAAAATATTTAAAAAAGTAGGTATTCAATTGAAATTGAATAATAACATTCAGTAGGTTAGTACAATAAATTGTCTGTGTTTGTTTTCAGGCTCAGTTTGAAATAGAGCCATGACTATAACATGCAAAAGGTCTTATTTTTTTTCTACTTCCTTTCTCTTTCTCTTTCTCTTAACACTAAAATGTTTTGTGTATAATTTCAGGCTGTTTTTTTCCGTAGCGCTGTTTGCTTCATCTGATGTTGTGTTTTGTTTGTTTCATGTATCCGTAGCGGTCCGACAGTTTTATTCAGGTAACAATTCTATCAATAAGTTTATTTTATGTTGTGCATGTCTCTGTTAGATGCTGCCCTGCTCTACTTATTTTGATTTTCGTTCAATAAGACATACATTAGTAGCATTTATTTTAATGGCTGTCTAAAATAAAGTCCAGAAAAAATACCCTTGCAGCTTATATTCAAATATCACCCGCAGACGAACCACGGATGTACAAATGGGTCGTTTTCAAATTTACAATTCTCGCGATTCAAATAAAATCAGCAAGTGCGGGATTGGCCTGACGCGAAAATTGGCAATTTGTTGCGCACACGCCTTAATTGTGTAGCTCCGGATTCGCGAGGATTCTTTCTAATTCCGTATCCGAGCTTCGAGCTATATACAGATGGAACGATTTGCTACACAAATCACATTAGGATCGGTTGGGCGCGTGGTATCATGATTCATGAGACAAGTTTCGACTTTTCAGATGTTAGCTATGAAATTTCGAAGATCTGCAATCTCAAGTTTTGAGAGACTCAATATTGAGATACATATGCCTACTTGCACCAAACTTTCAAAGTTCCTAAGCAACAACTTTACCCGCTAGACAGTTCTTAACGGTCAGAATCTGTACTGTTAAGAACTACCAAGCGAGTAAAGTAATTGCTTTGACTTTGACAGTTTGGTGCAAGTAGGCACTAGATACAAGTGTCTACTACTTATGATTATATTATTACCTACTTATTATACTGTTTGAGGTATATTTTGTACGTCCCGGGTTTTACCAGTATTAGCATTTAATCCGTCAAAATTATTGCTTTATCGGTTATTCAAACAGAGCTATTTATAAAATTCTAATCTTGATAATTGATAAGACAGATCTAACCTGAGTCTAACTTTAATCCTATTCATATGTTTTTTATAATATATACTACTATATGGAGACGTTTGAATTGAGTTGGAAGACATCAAATTCATAATACTTATTGGGCTGTAAACACTTGTAAGTAATTGCGATAACTACCAATTGAATAACAGCACTACTTTATATCTGGCACAATAAAATAATATGGCAATCTATGTTTTTGTAAGTATTTAGATATTTCTCCACAGATTTCGTTCTATCACAAATCAAACCTCAAAGCTCACAAATAAGATCTAGCAATATTCAATAGGTATTGGAATATTGGGCCAATATTGAGGTGAGTGGCCCAAATTGGCAATCGTGCGTGGCCAATTCGGGACGTCTCGTAAGATTAGATTTGTTTGCGAACGCTTCAGGCCAATCTGCATGCGTCGACTCAAGAAACGGGAGATGAGATGGACTGTAATTGCCTGTTATGGACAAAATGAGACGAAATTGGATCAAGAATGCGTGATAGACATAGTAGATGTTTTTGTGATTTATCACAATATTTGGGCGATGTGCAAACTAAATAAAAAAAAAACATTCTTCTTTCGAAATCATACATAGGAACAAAGTTGTGGTACAGTCGCTGTTTTCCGTTATAGTTTTTTCAGAGCCCTTCCCGATACAAGTAATTTATTCTATACGGATTTAACAACTATAGTTATATGTTTAAGGTAGGTTAGTAGTACTTAATAGGTATATCAGTATTAACTTATCTAGGAGAAACACAGTAAATTTAGTTAGGAGGCTACAATTGGCAGTCGCTCCATTGTGATCTGTGACGGTAGGCCAAAATGCTAAGGTTTAAAAACCGATAGCCGTCAAAGGACGTTTATATAAAAAATAAAAAATGTGATGTTAAACACAATATCTAAATAAATTGCCGAAATATCATGCAGTTTTAATAAATTGTTCGAACTTTTACATACGAGCCTCATAAGCTCCTGTCAGGCTGCATCATCATTTTTTTTTTTTTTGCAATAACTTATATTTTTTGCCTTATAAGGAACCTAGCGAAAAGAGAAATTGGGCTCAGTGGCGCGCAAATTAGGTGAAACTTCTGTCCAGCTGCGGACTAAAGTGGGCTAGTAATGACGAGATGGGAAAATAGATTCTCTTAGCCTATTAAATGAACAGACTAAAAGTATAAATTAAATTCTATTAAAGGTGAAAAACTGTTTTAACTATTGTATGTATACATAATTATGTACTTTGAAATATTAATTGCAAAGACCCAAATTAGAAGAATCTTTGTTGTGCTAAGTTTAATACTTGAAGTAGAGACGAGGGATTCGCTGCTTCAGCAAGCTTCAGGTGATTATTACAGTAATCATTAATGCATAAAAATATAATAAAATAAATAAAACTGTAAACTGAAACTGCTCAGTATTCTTGGAGAGTAACAATATTTACGCTTCAACATTTGTCCGTCTGTAAGTGGCGGTTCTCGTCACAAGTCGACACTTCCCCCGCCCCGGAGGGCTCTTCCGCTAAATTATACCATTACACTCCATCCTATATGAAAACCAACCTTATTTATAACAGTACAAGCTTGAGAATCCACTGACAAATCTGGGGTATGATCGCTTGTATTTTTACACGATTTTCAATGCTATACCTAGGTAATAAGGTCGAAGGTTCCTTGTCGAAAACGACCGTGTAATCGCATACATTATTGGTTCGTAGCGGACTCGTAGCACTGCTACGATGATATTGAAGGAGAGCAAAATGTAAAATAAAAAATAAAAATTGTCAGGTGGATTTTTTTGTTATCAGTGCGTGTAGGGCATTGACCTTGCATATAATTTCTATGGTATATTCCAAGCCATGAAAGATAAATGCCGAGTTCACACGAGACTACAATAATCTTGGATACTTTCGGATTCAATTCACGCGACACGAAACGCAATATAAATGTAATAATCAAGGTTTTGCAAAAACGTACAACAACCGACTTCAATCGGTTCTAATGACCGTAAACACCACTGAAAAGTCACAGGGAAGCAAAATACGCAATTTTGTTCACTTCAACGACTTTTTCTTATCAGTTATTATGATTTAAAAACTAAACTACTGAACCGATTAGGATAAAATTTCTATGGGAATAATCTGAAAGTATGTATATCCTCTTAAACAATACTCTCGGTTTATAAACAACGAAGTTCTGAGGTAACAAATATAAAAAAACAACCTCCTCTTTTTTGAAGTCGGTTTAAAATATTTAGAATATTATGCAAGTGGACAGGTTTTAATCAAATTTAATTAAAATACAGTAAAGTAGAAGCGTGTATAATCGATAATCGGACTCCGCGATTGGTCGCGCCCGTGTGTGCTATTGTGCGGAACACTCGGACACATGTTACTGGTGGCGGGTATTAGGGTTCCCTGGTTAATGTCATGTCGGTCTAGCTGTTGTCCGCGGCTTCGCCCGCACGGTATTAGAGATGTAATTACCCAATTTTCTAAATACTGTATATTTCATTATGACAGTACTTAAAAATGTATCTATTTGGTATTTGTCATATTACGATTTTCTTAGATAAATAAATTTAAATAGATGTATTACATTACAGCCCAATCTGTTTTGGTTTTTCTAGATTAAATATTAAAAAGGAAAACATCGTTAGGAAACCGGCATGTCATAGAACCTTAAATTTGAAAACATGTGTCAAGTGCACGAAAGGAGCCTCTTTGAGACGCACTTGTAATCCTTTTACCACACTGGTTCGAAAGAACTTGTGACACGATTAGAAGAATTAAACTAGGCGACAAAATATTCATTCATTCCTTCATTCTATAAGTCAAAATTAGGATTTTTTCAATCAAAACACCTATGCTCGTTCGTATGTACCTACTTGTGAAGGGAAAGCTGAAAGGCAATCTCAATTAACATAAAAGAAAAAGTCTTTGGTATATCTGCCATGTGTATTAATATTGTATGTATTAATATTATAATAGTAATCCACATTGGGTCTACGAAAGTTGAAAGTAGGTCTGATTCCCGGCCGTTTGAACATCATAGCTCTAAGTATGATGACGTTACCAAGTGTACAAAATGTTCCAAAGGTAAATAAATATATGAATATATTAAGATGATAATAATATATGATAAGCGAAGAGAAAAAAACCAGGTAGGAGAGGCATATGACACAAGAATCAAAGAAAATTAATTATATTTTATTCGAGTATTTGTGCACATTTTTCATTTTATATATCGTATATTATTCTATTATGGCTCACCCGACCAGACGCCGAATTCATATTACTCATCTCCATCTCCATCCTAAGGTTGCCTGGAAGAAATCTTATCGCTTTTAGCGATAAGGCCGCCCATTTTAACCTCTTTTATTTTTGGTTGTTTAGATTAAGTTTTTGTTTCAATGTGTATGTTTCTCCGGGGTGTACAATAAATCATTATCTATCTATATAAAAAACTTCGAAATCAACCATCAGAAGTTACCAGTCTATTCATTTCATTGCTAACGAACACCAAAAACAAACACATTAATAAATTGATATAATGTTAGCGTACCCCCTCGCCCCGGACCCCGCGTCATCACGCGCCATAAACAACGATTCGCCCCACGACCCGGAGCGAAACGTGACGCCATTCCCACATACTACATTCTCATGCATGATTTTTAACCAAAAGATTGCCTAAAAAAACATGCACATAGTTCCGCTTTCAATATTTATAAGAAGTTTAGAAAACAAGCTTAAAGTTTAAAAAAAATGAAAATCCGACTGTGATATAATTATACATTCATTGTCAATTCATTATTTAAAATTAAATTGAAACACACTTTTGTAATTTCCTTTAAAATACCTTCATTTTGATACCCTACGCGATGGGTTATAAAAAAATAACTTACGACTTACTCCACTTACTACTATTTAGCTCCAAATATGCGCCATTTAGATTATTTTTTTAAAGCCATCTAAGAACACTCAGGTGATCGAGACGAATCTAACGATACCTTAATAATCCATCCAGCCGTTCGCTAGATACGAGGAAACCCAGATTACATACATACATACATACATACATACAAGATACGCGCGAAAAACATAACCCTTCCTTGGCAGTCGGGTAAAAAGTTAAGAAAAAAATAAAGAAAATAAAAGCTCTTTCTTAGCACACGCCTGCACTTCTTGAGGATTAGTCACTCCAAATTTCTAGACTCTACGTCCAGTGTTTTAACCTGTGCGTTGTCTGTCATTCAGCCTTTTCTAGATATTGATTGATTGGTTTACAGTTATAGACACTTTCAATGTAAACAAACCGTTGCAGCACATACAGTAGTAATGCAGTTACAAGGTGAATGTTGTGCGAAAAGGGCTCTACTAGTATTAATTTTCTATTTTGCTTAATAATCAATATCTATGCAAAATATGTAACAAAGTGTAATATAACAATTCAGAGAACATATTTGTATGAAAGAGTTTCATTTAATTTTCATATAATTAAATTATTTTCACAAGATTCCTATAAGGTTTGATATCATGTCATGCAACACTTTCAAATTAATTCAAAAACACCATAAATTCTAACTTTCTTTGAAATACTGCTCTTTGTTTTCTAAAAATCTCCTTAGCAAGGCTCAGAGCGATCTAAATTTAATAATTCATTGTCGTATTCGTTGGCACCAAATTCAATTACCCGCTTGTCCCGGGGGATGCCATCCCAGGGGCCAACCTGGGGTCCAATCGGGGGCCGCCCCCACCCGACGATGTTTACTAATTCACGCGACAATGTCACGCGGTAATTATGTGACAAATCCGATAGTTGTTGACTGATAGACTTGTTACTTAGATTGTTTGAAGAGGTTAATTGCTACTTAGATTGTTTATGTACCTACTTATTTGATTTTGTTTTTTTTTAATGCTGATTGTTTTTTAGGCTTGCTACAGACCTCGAATGCTGCCGCTACGCTGAACTTAGAACTAGGTATTTATTCAAACTATTATGTGAGATAGTTATGTTGAATGTTTGGTTTTCACGTCGCAGGTACCTAATCACTGATAAAATAGATTAGATCGATATGTAGAGGGCCCTGGGATATCATAAAATGCTGTTTACGGCGCGGGCTGAGTCGCAGGCAGGGCATTGCTAATAAACTAATAATTCTAAAAAGAATAATTTGCAAAAGGTTTTAATTTTATTTTTATCTCTTTTTGGTCAAAAAACCAATCAAAATAAGATAAATTAACTTTTTAACATTGATTTTGTTATTTCTATATTTTAGTTGTTTGATACTTGCTTCTTTTATTTGAATGATTATTTTGTATACGCTTTGATCGCTTTGATGAATACTTAAATATGTATGAATTGATATTTTTATACGGACGACACCGTTTTTTTGAAAAATGCTAATGAATAGTTTTGTCCTCAGGAGTATCATCTTTGGATGCTGCGAAAGACTTCACAGTCGACGGCATCAATAGTTTCAACAGTAAAAAGAAGAAGAAAAAACGTAGACACAGGTAAATAACTCCAACGTACCGTGTCCTAAAAACTTTACAACTCGACTTCCATTGATTTATTTACTGATTCGATCATTTTCTGAAAAAAAAAAACGAAATGGCTATGCTAATGCTCAGGACATCCAATAGCTGATACGCTTATGAGATTTTTTAATGGATCCAATGACCTTCAGATCGTAAATAATCAAGGTTTTACAAAAACATAATTGTATGTGACTTCAATTCGACAGTTTTAGTGACCGTAAACACCACTGAAAAGGTCATCAACATCACAGGAAAGCAAGATACGCAATTTCATTAACTGTGACAACATATTTTATTCAGTTATTTTGTTATAAAACTAAACTACTGAACCGAGTTTGATAATTTTTTTATGGAATTAATCTGAAAGTTTATCCTCTCAAACAAAAATATTGTTTGAAGTCGGTTTGTAAACAAGAAAGTTCTGAGGTAACAAACATTCAACGGAATTGATAATCTCCTCCTTTTTTGAAGTCGGTCGGTCACTAAGGCTTCCTTCTCATACACACAAGGTCTCATAAAAATTTCGTTAAACTAGGTTCAGTAATTTAGTTTTGATATCAAAATATCTGTTAAAAATCTGTCGTCGAAGTTAACGAAATTGCATATCTTGATACTAGTTCGTACGTTAATGCTTGGTCATGGTCTGCAGCCGCACGATCTTCACATCGTACCAGCTAGACGAGCTGGAGAAGGCCTTCAAGGACGCGCACTACCCCGACGTGTACGCGCGGGAGATGCTCTCGCTGAAGACGGACCTACCCGAAGACAGGATCCAGGTCAGTGCACATGGACTGGACATAGACATTTATTTCTTTGCAATATGGTTCTATCTATCTATCTATTGTTTCAATATAGTATCCTAAATTTCAAATTATGCATAAAGAATATATGTTCTAAATAAATAATAATTTCGGACATTTCACACAACGCTATGTAGCGCCAAACCAAAGCCAAACTAAGTAACTAATTTAAAATTGTCAAAAACTTCATAAATACACTATAATTTTAATTTAAACTAATGATAGGTATATTATGAATTTTTATTTAATTTTGTATTTTTTAAATTTTGTCTTTTAAGATTAATAGTATGAAGTATTGTTGTACATATAATAGGTATACTTTTTGTTTGAAAACAACATTGCACGCCCGAGACGGCAGAATATATTGATACCAATGTAAATATTTAAGATCTGTAACAACATATATTTCATGCAATAAATTAACTTTGAACTTTAAGCAGAGCTTACACTTTGGGAACCAGATAACTGAGTGATATGAACATAAATATTTTTTTTGCTGTAAAAACATACATAGATTACATAGAAAATACCCAGGTTTAGGAAAGACATCATTAGATTAGTGTACAATATTAGTGTGGTATGTTGCAAAAAAGTTGGCTAAATTGACCGCGCTAAATAAGGCTATTTAGCGCGTTTTCAATGTACTCGTATTATGTTATCATTCTATACTTCAATACTTCTGTGGTATAAAAGCTTATATAACGAGTGAATCCATCTTCGAAGCAATCGTGTCCAAATAAGCCACCATCGCTTCTCATCAGACTAGTTGAGGTCAACAATTTATACCTATTAAAAACACTTTAATCTAATTTAATTGAATTTTAAACAACGAAGATTAATGATTATATTGTTAAAGTATTATATTACCTAAACTTAACAGCCATTAGTTTATAGTTTATTCAACCGCACGCAGTTTTAAATATCAACGACGAACTTTAAACATATTTATAAAAACACGGTAGAGCTTGAGTGCCTCCTAATCGGGTAATTTAAGCCCAGTTTTTTTCTCAAGTACTCACGGCAAAAAATCCCATTGAAGAGTGTAGGATGTCACAAAAAATGTATTATCCCGTCGTTAGCTCGTCAATTGGCATCGATTGGTGTCGTAACGTGACACGAATCGTGGCTCTACGAGGCTAGCACCACTTTTTCAACTACCCGTGGTTGTTAAGCGGATATCTTTTTCTTGGTTGTAACACTCTTGGCGGAGCGGTTGTAGTTTTAGCCCGCTTAAAAGGCTATCCACACATATCCGGGTCAGGGCTATCCGTGTCAGTGTTCCTGGACTATGACGATCCGGATGCCCCTAACACGGAGCTGTGTGAACGAGTTCATACAAGTTGTACGTAACCGATTTTTTCCCGGAAATATGTTGCTAGCCCATGTTATTCTGCGCCATTCGTCTGGCATTTAAGACAAGGTCTGCGCCACACTGGGCCAAAAATATTTGAACCATTAACTCCAAGAATAAGAAAAAGAAGCTGTATATGCTCGCTCCCGAGAAATAGAACTTGACAAATAAAGTGTTTCTGTGAAAGACGATACTGTTCCTCAAAACTGGCAACAACCTCCTATAGAAGTAGATTATGGTGATCATAACGTAGGTACTTGGCTGACGGACTGACAAAATACAGCCAAATCGCTGAACTTAGAGACTCGAAACTTGGAGGATGTGTTCGTCGAGAGCTGAATGTGAAAACGAAGTTATAGGTGTCAACTAGTGACAATTAAATGAGGTCTCGTTTTCATCCTAGGATATAAAACCTACTTACAGTTTTAAAGAAATAAATGATTATCTCCATAAAAAATTAAATACTTACAATTAGTACAAGTTTGAAAGGCAAGTAACTCTACAATCGTTAACAAACCAATCCAGCTGTCACCCAAATTCAATTAAATAGTATATTTTTTGTTGGTTCCCGTGCTCTCGTGGTGCAATGGTGCTGTTCACGGCTGTCGATCCGCATCAATGTTGTCCCGAATTCGACACCCGACACTCGATACTTTGCGCAAACAAAGCACAGTTCCTTTAAGACTTTGTTCTGTGTTCGCGGAAGGAAGCGGATTTTTTATGGATTGATTTGTTAAACGATTTCTATTTTTATTTTATTTTGATAGAAGAAAGTAGGTAAGGTTCTCGAAAGATTGTGCGCTGCGTAAATGTTCTGGCGCGTACTCATGCTTTCAACGCTCCGTGATTAGAAATGTCTTTGTTAGGTTGTGGTTGCGAGTCCGTAGGTAGGTGTAGCCAGATCTTGTTCTTAGTCATGAACCTATGATGCATGGTTGCATGTTCTCATCAGCACAATACATGTCTAGTTACAACAGTTATTGCTAGCCTCATAATTATTATTAATAGTTTTCCGTCACAACGGGAGCTCAAGTATCGCGGAAACTGCAGGGAAAACACAAATACCCCACCCTCCTAACCCTCCCCCCTTCCACACCGCTACGACCCCCTCCCCCCCTTTCCCCGCAAACACCGCACATTTATGAAAATTTCATTTCCAAACTCGCGACCCTCCACAGACTAAAATAAACCCTAATCTTACCGCGTAAAGTTTATTGCCACTTAGTTTTGTATGCTCAGGAAAATTGTTTTGTACAAACGAAAATGAAATTTATTTTCCTCGTTACAAAGTGTATTTTAGATGGAACGGTGATGGGTATGAGTGATGGTAGTTGAATTTTCGGTATAATGGCTTACGGGGATTAGGTTTCCCCAATTTTAGGGCGGATTGTGAGACGTTGCAATAAATGGATTATTATGCAATCACTTTTGTGAACCTAATGTCTGCTTTAAGCTGATATCGGGGCATCTTAAAAATGAGAATCCATGTTTATAAAAGGTCATCAAACTTCGAAGTTTACTGAAGAGTAGGAAAGTTTCTAAAAAATCCCTTTCACTAGGTTAAGTTGAGCTGAAAATGCTGAAATACTTACAGATAGTTACTAACATGATTAAGGTTACCTATCTATGCATCATGGTCTATGTAGATCGATAAAATTATAAAATAACTTAGTTTTATACTTATTTAATTCATTGCAAACATATGCTACAATTCGGCAAAGGTCTGATTAGCTAGGTAGGTACCACATGCATGACCCTTCAAGAGCGCTGCAAATTGTTTAATCTTGTAAGTATTTATATTATTTAAAGGTTTTGTAATTGATTGAAGTTATGTTAATAATATATTACTGGTTAATTGCAAGAATTGAATAATGTAGAGCTCGCGATTCCAGTGCTCTACATTATTGAGTGGGAAAATTATGCCTACATAACTCTGTATTCCTTCAATTACCATACGTATTACTCACATATTCTGTAATACTCACAGTAAGAGTGAATTCACTTCACAGACGACTATTTTACAGCTCAATCCAATTCCACCGTGAGTGTTTCACACCAAACCATACGAGTTTCAATAAATCAAGTCATTTCTTCGATCCGCGCCATCTAGTGGGCACTCGCGCCAACTCGTCGCTATGGCAACCGCGCGCTGATTGGCCACTTTTCAATTCCACGCGTAGAACGGAACGCACGAGCCACCACTTAGCGTCACTAGATTTTAGAACTAGTACACATGAGTTTACGGTTGAGTTTGAAGTGCTGGGATGAGGTTTGTTGTTCCGTTTCAGTTTGTTACTCGATTATTATTAGCTCCGCCCTTCTTAGCGGCATGGCGGACGGAGTGAGGTGTCTTTTTACGTCGTGTTTTGTTTTACCCCTCTACCTACCTACTAAAAAGAATGTATAGAGCGGATACGAGCTCTTCTTTGATAAACGATGTTCTGCGGTAATGTGATTAGTGGAATTTTGTTTTGACTGTTGTTATCATCTGGTCTCTATATTTTTTATGATTTAAAGTGTGGTTAAGGTATGCTCTAAAGTACTTGGGGGTTCTCTAACCGATCGTTAACTAATTACTTACCCATCAATTATACAAAATTAAAAAAGTAAGATAAAAATATCACCAATAGCGCGTAGCTTTCATTATATTCATCTAGTTAGGGTGACCAAAATTACGGACGGCACAATTTCATTCTATTTGGTTCGAAAGTGTTTTTAGTTTTTAGGGATGTGCTGCTAAATGTATTTCAAATATGTTTTTTAACTTCCTGTTAATTTTAGTATGGGCATAACCTGGGGCCGGTCGCGTTTCCTGCCAATTACATGCCGACATCGACCCGCCGATATCTGTGTGTACCAGCCATGTAGAGCACAAATTCCTCTAATAGTACGCCCCCACCAATTATATCATTATGCGTAAGATTGTGAAGATGTATGAATAGGTATGATAGTAGGTAGATTCTATATTATTTATACCTTATATTAATTTTAAACATGTGTAACTTTTAGTCTGAGTTTTTTATATTACAAATATAAAAAAACTCAGAAGCGCTAAGGCAAGTGCCGCAGTGTTAGTCTATCTTATCCTGGATGACGTCTTATTCTGAGTGGATAGGTTGATGATGATGATGAGATGGATGTTTGTGTTTCATGTCACCAAACTGTCAATTTTGTATAGCTATAGTTAGGAAAATGGAAAAAGATATAAGATAACTTTTCAACCGACTTAAAAAAGGAGGAGCTTTTCAATTCAGTTATAGGTATGACATTTTTTATGTTTGTTACCTCAGAACTACATAATATATTAATCAATTTGGAAAAAAAATATTTAAGGATACATTTTATCAAAATCGGTTCTGTAGTTTGATTTATAAATTAAAAAACCTGAAAAAATATGTATGCCTCGAAGTTAATTGATTATTTAGCTTTCCTGTGTCTTTTCAGAAGAGTTTACGGTCAACAACGGTTAAAACACTCCAATTGAAGTCAGGATTTATTTATACCATAACATAATAATCTCGATGTCATCAATATAGCTACTCAAACTACTTGAATAGAACCAATGGATCGATTTATGTTCGTGCTTCGAAGTGCAAGTTTAAGCTCAATATTCCGGTAGTCCCGGTACAGCCGGTATCGGGACCGGGAGCGTCTCGGAAGCGATGATCGCATTTCTCGGCAATTACTCCCGTTCAGCGGCGACTCTGCCTGGCGATGCCACAGTCCCGGTAAAAACGGTCATGGATATACATATATTTTGATGTGTTTACATCTTTCCTCTCGCTTTCTGCCAATTTGTGGCAGTGATTTCGTGACATACAAGAGACGTGTGTGACAGGAAGTTATCCATCAGATGGTACCTGGTGGACTTCAGAAAATGAAGTAAATAGAATGCTTCCAAATTTTTACCGAGATGTCAGAATATGTTACACATTATTATGCAACTACTGTAAGGCTCACTCGTTTTTTTTCATATTTCATTTTATTGCCAATTTATGAGTGGCTACAATGTAGCTTAGATATTTTACAATATAGCTTTGTAAGAAATATTAAATTTAACATGTAATCTTAATTTAATCAATTATTATTTTTTGTTTTTATATACCTGTGTAAAAACTGATGATGACCATTTTATATCCGTTCTAAATAATGTGTAATAAATTAATCGTAGATTAAATTCCTTTAGTAAAAACCCATTTATTTTATATTAACCAATTTAAGTACCTATTTACAACATGGCGTTTGCTTCTCTTTACTTTGTTATCCTATCACTTGCATATTGCTTATCCAATCAAGTAATGAGCCGGGAAAGTGAGTGAACTGTCCTATTCGAGCTGTGCCAGTACCGGTAAGCCGGTACCGGTGTGTCTACGCCGATAATGCGCTCGGGAAGGTATCGAAGAGTCGGAAGGAAGCGAATGGATTGTCTGCCGGGGAGCTGTTTGCGGTCGTTTACTGATACATAGAGTGCAGAGTGCTTGTAAATAAAACACAAAGAATACAAAAAAAAACACTGTTTTTGAATGAAATTAATGCCTTTGAATGAATGTTTAACACTTCATTGTACTGGATAATCTTTGTATTCTAATAACACAGTTTTACCATCATATGTTTAATCTCTATGCTTACATGATTGTTTGACAGTTAAGTACCAACTACCAATTTTCATAGTTCATACCTACGTGATAAAACAGAATTAGTTGTATGAAAAGTTGGTTTACGGACGATAGTTTAACTACCAGCGTAACAGGACAATGAGCTTTAACGGACAATGACAGCGTTACTGGACAATGACTTCAACGTTTTCATGCATGCAGCCGGCGTTCATCGATATAATAGACGTAGTCACGTCAATAAATAATTGGTAGGCACAGTACTGTAGATTATAAATCTGATAAAGCACTTATTAAATTTCTCATCAACAGTAAAAACATAATACTCTTAAATCCAATTAGTCAATTTAAATTTCTAAACCAAGGACGCCTCCGAGAGAAATGAGAAACGCAATCTCGAAATTGGATAATTCGTATACAAAATTACGCTGAAATTTTCATAACAAATCTCCCAACCGGGCCCGCCCGCCCGGACAATGGGCTCGCCCGGGCGGCGGGGGAGGGGGTAGGGAGGGGGCAAGGGGGGAGAGACCGGGCTCAATTAGCGTGCGTGCGCACATTCCGGTCCCGACCTAATAGCCACCTAGCCGGACGTGCTGCCCACCTGTCCGGAGAACGCAGGACATGGCAGATACAGAGCTACGTGGATAGAAAAACCACAAATTTTTGTTGCAAACGCGTCGTCTACTACAGCCGGTGGCCGGCGTTTTCATACATTTTGTTGGTGGCCGCCACCGGCAACATGTGTAGCGGCCGCTCGCGACAGCCAAAAACACACAAAGCATTTTCTTTCTCTGCCCTTGAAAATTACATTATGTTTCCTTCTCTAAGTATATTTTAAGTTTCAGTGTATATTTCATTACATTTCTTTATTGGTGAACTAAACCTTGAATACCTTAGCTCTGACAGTTACTAATACTTACACATAATATTTTAACTATCCTTTGCTTATACTCAAACGACCTTAAGTTTAACTCCGCAGTGTAGTCTTTCAATAAAATTAATAATAAAATGAACCTCTATATTTTTCAAGCTCCAATAGTTTTACGGTAGTGTCGCGGTAGGTTTAGACTGTCCCGCGATATTCCGCGTCATGGCTACCCTAACTCACACGCGCGATTCCGCTCGTTCGGCTCATTATGGCTCATTTGGATGTTTGCAGCTCGTCGTGTGAAATGTACCGGATCATGCTTATGAATTTATTGCGAATACCAATAAATACCTACAAAGAATACCTATACTTACCGATTTGTACCTATCTAACCTACGTTAGATAGAGTAGGGCAAAGATTATCGACATAATACTAAGACAAAATAAGTAAATCTGTTTAAAATAAAAGTACTGTATTTATTAGACTTTTTGATTAGACTACCGATTTTGAAAGCACTCAAATATTCAAATTTTTTTGTGAGTTTCAATCTGAGAATATCATAGTGATTTTCAGTGATATTATAGAGAAGCGAATGAAAACACTTCATTGGTGACTCTACTTTATTATAAAATAGTTCAGCTTTTAGCCAAAAACTAAGAGCTTTTATTGCTTAAACTTAAAAAACTTGTTAACAAGTGAAGAAGCAAGCTAAGCTCTCTACTTGTAGTGAAGCCAGCTAGCATGACCAAAAAATAGTGCTTACACAAGACCACAAACCACATTTGCCGTTGCAGCCTTGCTTATCCATTTTAAAGTATTTTGATGATCAGTTAAATAAAAAATAAAAGCCATGTAATTCACTATTGATTCCGATAAGAACTACAACTAAGTACCCTCTCATCCCCTCATTCCTGTGCATCTGCATCCAATTTGGAAGTTTACAAGACAACTTGGGGTATTACTGGTGGCACTTCACAGAGATATTATTGGGGGTTGTACAATGTACAAGCCGCGCATAATCCCTAGGCCGCCCTTCACTTGTCGCGGATTGATTAAAATCCCGTATGTCGCCGTTAGCTTATACATTTTGAACGATATTAGTTTTTAGTTGGAAATATTAGTAAGCGTATGAAACTTAGAAAATAATTACAGACTCAAATTAAGTCGTGAGCCAACATTTAGCATCACTACCTCACTAATAGAGTCGTTCATAACAGTTAGATTATCAATAAATACCAATGATAAACAAAGCAGAGTAAAATGATGTGTCGAACGAACGCAGCTCCATGCACCGCAAACGATCAACGATGGATCCTATTTGTGATACACTCTCCTATCACAGCACATCTCACAAAGCTGGCTCAGTCTTATATCTACTCATCGGTAATTCTGTTTCAGATTTAAAGTTTTATTTTGATTCTATTAAAACTAAGTTAAACCACTTTAAATATGTGAAATAATATCCTAAATATTAAATATTTATACAAAAAAAATTGAATTATAACATCTATCTTCTTTCTTAACCTTCTTTTTACGCTATTGTTTGAACTCTAGGATACTTATTGTAGATAAGAAAAATATTTATTCAGTGAAATCTGGAAAAACTAGCTGTTCCTTTTTAAACTGTGTAAACGTAATTGATTTACATGATGATCCATAAATTATCATTAGACAATTACATCCTCCAATCCCTCATTCTATAAAGCACCCTATTTCTATTACCATAGAGTTTTTTCTGCGATATTGTTAATATCACCACCCTCTCAACTTGTTCGGGGGTGCGTGCGAACTGTCCCCTAATCTTCAGTAATGAACTGACGCTATGACTTAAAAGTTTTAATGGTGATTTGTAAGTTTTTAAATTTAATATGAAGATGGATACTTTTAACACAGCTCCCATTAACACGTTTCAACAAAAAACTTTGAAATCATTGACAGTGTTGTACAAATGCCAAGGATTGAAATCGGATCAAGCGGTTTAAGGGTAGCTTAGCTTTTCCTGTCGTATGTCGTAGCGCATTCGTATTGAATACCTTTCTTATCTTATCTTATTATCTTCTCATGTCAGTGACAAACTCTCTCAATACACCTACCTATAATTTATAAATCTGCAATCATAATAATAAAGCGTAATCTGTCAGCCCTTCCTGTGTGTTTATAATAATTAAAAAAAATGTACAGGGTACAAAATGTAGACTCGATTTAGTTTAAGATAAAAAAATAACTGTGAATCTAATGTTAAATAAATAAAATAAACAAGCTTAAAGTTTAAAAAAACTAAAAACCCGACTGCAAAATAATTATACATTAATTTACAATTCATTATTACAAATTAAATTTAAACATATAACTTAAATAAATTTTGTAATCTCCTTTAAAATATCTTCATTTTGATACCCTACAACTGTCAAAATCCATCCAGCCATTTGGAAGATACGATACGAGGTAGCCCAGAAATTTACATGCATACAAGATACGCGCGAAAAACATAACCCTTCCTTGGCAGTCGGGTAAAAATACCAATAACGGTTTTGACTACTTCGCTCAGTAAGTTAAAGTTGACAAATGAGTGGCCCCCGGCTTCGCTTGCGGCTCGTAATGCGCAAATTCGGACCAGACACGAATGATCCGAACTTACCCTCGCTGATCGCATTAGCTCATCCCTCGTAAAGTATTCATGTGAGAACGTTTATGTTGTTTTCATTTGATTAGGGGTCGTGAGGGTAGTTTGTCTTAATGTTACAAGGTCGCAAATTGAATCAAAGTGCACTTAATTTTGGTCGATTAGGCAGACATTTATAGATGTTTTGGTAATGTTGTTTTCTGTTTTTTAAGGGTTATGTTTTTTATTTGCTTGTTACTTTTCATGATAAACTTATAGTCTTATAAATACACTTAGTAATTTATTAGTTATAATTTTTTTTTATAATAATTGAAAATAAACGACATTTTTTTAAATATGTATTGGTTAAATATATTGGGCATTATATGCTAAGAAGTTTTCACATATGGTAACAATGTTAGCAGTTTGTATGTACTCTTCGCTTATAAATTATATTGTAGCCGGTCAATTCGTATCTATTTACGTTGTTTAAACGGTATCTTTTATGGTAAAATAGACAAACAGGCAAACAGATTCATCAATAAAAGAAAGGTACATAATACATTATATTATGTACATATCTAATCAAGTATTCCATTAAAAACGTGCGTCTCTACCAACTTCCTACGTTGAGTTATTTTAGTCGACAATTGATCAAGTAAAAAATTAACTTAAATCCTTAAATCCGAATTAAAAAAAAATTAAACCTTTCACTTTTTTTGTTCACGAAATCAAAAAACATAGAGGAAACGAATAGTGTGTAGAAATTACTATAATATGGCGTACTTTTTGAGTATTTGTCCGAAACATTTTTGTATGGAACTCGGATTTGAGGATTACCCTTAAAGTTGTTGCGCGTTTACAGGGTTCAGATGCATTGTGTACCTTTAAGCTACATATACCTAAGTTATATTACCTGTATGAAACAATAAACTATGAATATGAATAGTTTGAAATAGAAATAGAATGTTTTTATTACCTAGAAAATAAAAAAGTTAAAACTAAAGAAAGCTACCTAACTATACTTACTATACTAACAATAGGTACCTAATATAATGCGAAAAGTATTTATACAAATAAAAGTTCAAAGTAAAAAACAAACAAATTACTCACTTAATGGATAGGTCCAGTAAGTGCCTACCTACTCATTCAAAATTCCTTGTAAAAAATTCCTTGGCAAATTTGGGAAAATTGGGAAATAGGTATGTATTTAGGCAACATAATCTATCTAGCTATAAATATATATGCTTAGTCTTGGACAGTGGTTTAATGTGAATTGTTATTCATCTAAACCTTCGTTTGCCTAACAACCGCACTTCTATACTTACTAACTTACTTGTTTACTGTCACACAATGGTGCGCGTGCGCCGCCGGTAAGCCCACTAATTGCGCTCTAACGCGGGATGGCGCGGGATAATCGAGGATGGTGAGGGATAATGAAGGATATTGCGGGATAATGGAGAAGCACAAAGGGATGCGTATGTAATGAGCGAGTAACCACCTCGGTTAAACACGTTTATGTGCAATGTGCATTTAATATAGTAACATTGTTATTTTTATGCAGTTTCCATCGAAGCGTGATGTAACATGAATGTAATGGCGCTGTTTATAGACATGTTATGATAAGTATGACTTACCTATTGTAACACATGAACTAAAACATTTAGTTTATAAACTGTGAGAAGAAAATTTTGTGAAAAAGAGAAATTATTTTGTAAAATTGTATTTTAAAACGATAAATAAAATCATTTTGAAGTCGGTTGAAAATGTCTGTCTTGTAAGACACAAGTAAGTACTGTACTAACGAAGACGGATTCTTATGATGTAAAATTGTATAAATGGTAAATGAAATATTTTTGAAGTCGGTTGAAAATGTCGTAATACCGTACGAATGAATACGGATACTTATGATCAAGCTAAAAAGTCGTCTGTAGCTTGATCAGATCAGATCAAAGAAAAGAAAGAAAAAGAAGAAAATAAATTTGTTTATTGGCTCCTCTAAGTAGGTATAGCTACAAATGTAAGCAGGTACATAAATAACCAGGTATGCCTTAATAAGTCATGGAGACCAATAGGTCCGGTCTCAGCATAGTGTCGTTCTAAAATGCCAAGGTACCCAGCAATCTAGATACCAAGAGAAGGCAGGATAACGCTGTTTTCAGCCCGGGCCTATGAGCGAGCAGTGACGCCTTCCTTAGCAATTAAGAGCTTAACAAAAATATTATATACAAACAGACATTAAAAATCTAATTATCTACTTATAAAAAAGAAAAAACAATAAAATATTTACATAAAAATACATTTATATAAAAAGCAGTGTAATAATAATAAACCATGGTTTAATAAGAAATCAGAAAAATATTTTATATACTTATTTCAAATAGCGCCACCTAGACCAGATCAGATAAATAATAGACAGAAACATCTAGTTCCCTAAAGTATAATAACTGCAAATACAAAATCCCATTGTTGAAAAAAACTATAAACAAATATGAAACACGCACATCGCAGCGGGTGTCCGGGAATCGCACTCGTTAGTGTGTCCATCGCGGGACCCGAACCCCGAACCCCGGAACCCGGACCCCAGACCCCGGACTTGGTCCCGGACACGCGCCCGGGACCCGCACGTGCACTCATTATGACTAATACCCGCTAGAGGCTATGATTTGTAAATGATGGACTGATGATGTAACTGCTTGTTAGCTTAACCAAGTTTAACTGACAAATTGTGACTGTGCTTTGAGTTCAATGAATCCTAATCAAGGCATAAGTTTGTGATATTAGATAAGATATATTTTTATTGATATTGTAACTTAAAATTACGTACTTACACGACTTACTCGTACAAGTGTTTAAATAATAACAAAAATAGCAACCAACATTATTTAGAAAACATTTTTATCTTGAATGATATGTTAAAGAAAGAACAAATGGATGAATTAATTTTGGCTACAAGCAATCACGCCATAACTTCAGAACCAGTTTGTCTGAAATTCAATATGAGTGTAGTTTACACCTCGGGCAAAGGAGCTGGCGTAGAAGATCTTGTAGCTTTACTTTTAGTCTATGTAGGTCATTAATAAAAAAATATAGACCCAATGAAGGGCAAATAAGTCAATAAATCTTGGTAATGATGATATGATACTGCGTAATCATGTTTAAACAAAGAATTTTAAGTTTTATATTGATTAATTGATGAGTGCTAATTACCTACCATTGTTTATTTATAGAAATAGATAACTATTTGTTTAATTTATAAAACATTTTTTTCATAAACATGTCTTGTATGGTTGCCTGAAAGAAAAAAAAGAATACTTAGGTATACAGAGAAAATACAGGTACCTGGTTCTTAGGACTTCAATGGTGAGATACATTGTTAAGATTGGTGAAACATAACGTATGAGTATCAAAAGTATTATTTTAATGTTCTCTTTAACATACTCGTAAAACAACGTACACGCTAGAATAAAACAATAAACCATAAATACTAATAAAATAGCGTTCCTATTTGTTTATCCCTCTTTCGTAGTTAATGTGGTGGAGATTTATTTTATTTTGGTGATCTGATCCGGTTAGCGCGGTGCGGCACGCCCACCGAGCCGGCTGGGATCTTGAGTTGTGCTCACAGTAGCACAGCGAGTCTATGGTGGGCGCTTGGTCCAAGTTACGAAACGTAGCGGGATAAAATTATGTTTTTGAACTTGTGACGTCACGGACTCGTAACAATAATAACAGTAACACACGCTTACTTGTACCTACTTGTTATTTACATTACTAGTTTACTTTTTATTGTAACTTGCCAATACTTTTTAATTACTGTTTAGTTTACTTTGTCAAACTTGATATTTGCTATGGCGTGTGTTTAAAAACATTGCAAGACTACGCTTCGGGTGGAAATTAAATCACCAACATTGTGTTCTGCACAAAAAAAAAAAATTAAATTAAGAATTTGTTTTTTTTTTTTATTTGTAAATTGTCAATTAAAAACAATCAATTTAACTTTGGTTCATAAACTTCACTACCCACAAGGAGTAGTTTAAGAAGCCTCTTCGAAGCGCACTCGAAATCCTTTCACTCGTCAAAAAGCCGTGTTAGACGAGTGGGAGGTGCCTCCTCTTTCGATCCAAAGGTCGTGAGTTCGATCGAACCGGTACACCAATGGATTTTTCTGTTCAAAAAAATCTATGTGTGCATTAAAAGACGTACTTAACGGTGAAGGAAAACACGTGCACGAAAGGAAACTTATTGAGGCGCACTCCTTGAAACCCTTTCACCGCACTGGTTCGAAAGAACTAGTCACACGAAAAGAAGAAGATCACACTGGTTTGAAAGAACTAGTGACACGATAAGAAAAAGACTACCCACTTCCACAATTCGCTCACACCTTGCACCACACCCCGGCTATCTTTCAGCCCACAAGTAATTCCTTCGGTTAGTCAATCGTCGGAATTGTCCACTAATGTAATAGCGTCCGTCCGTCCGCTGACATATCGCCTTACTGATCGTATTACTGAATCAGGACGAGCGCCATTGTGCGCCAGATTCAATACACTTCGTTACTTTACGAATCATGAGTTGTAAGTTATGTGTGTTTGTACGAGTAGGGAGCAAATAACTTTCAACCTACTTCTTAGTTATTAGATTATTGTGTGGAGCCCTACTTCTACAAGGACATCAACTTACTGGAAAGGGTCAAAGAAGAGCTACAAAGATACCACATGCCTTACGTCGTAAATTCTATGAAGAACGACTCAACGCCTTGCGCCTCACTACTCTTGAAGGAAGTCAGAAACCTTATAGAAACCTATAAAATTCTGACCCATCAATACAACCTGCAGCAGCTTCAAGACATATTTACTACAAAGAAATCACTAAAATCGTCTCGTGGGCACCAACTCCAATTCAATCATGATCTAACCAACACCCTTACGGCTTATCACTTCCTTAGCAATAGAGTGGTGCACAACTGGAATATACTGCCAGAAGATGTTGTTTCTGCAGCATCCACTAACTCGTTCAAGAACAAGCTCGACACTTGGTTACGAACCAAGAAGAATATGTTAAAAAATGTGACGCAAAACTATTAAAAAATCCAACACTGTGTGATATAGACACATCAGCGGAAGCTGCTCGTCTATCAACAAATAAATAAAAAAAATATTACGGACATCTCACTTTTTCTATCACTAGGCAAGTAAATAAATTAATATTATATTGTGAAAGTATGTACATTTGAGTTAAGTATTTTTTGGTTTAGTAAACCTACCTAATGTTCGTAGCAAAAAACCTCGGTCTGTCTGACTCCTACCTATTTTATTTAATTTTTATTTTATACACAAAACCTATAAATATTGTATTGTAGTTATTAGATTGTAACGGCTATTTATCGCGCTCACCTCACCTATTTTTGCGTCCCGACGTTTATGATATATTTTGGTTTATGATAATGTGTTTATGGTATATGATATTGTAGTGTCCCAAAGGGGCTCAAATGCGATTCATTCACATACTGTGTACCTATTTGTTAGCATTTTTACCATGTGAAGACAATAAATGTATTGAGTATTTCTCGCGCTCACCTTATTTATTTTATTTTATGTCTGTCTGTTTCGGCTGTATTGCAACAGCCGTGGTCATAGGTTGAGTGGTGCATTGGATTAAATAAAATAAAATAAATAAGATGAGCGCGAGAAATATCCGTAATAATCTAATGACTATGTGTGATGATCGCGATATTCTAAGATAAACGACTTGCTTCTGTTGTTAGGTAATTTTCTTAGAAATCGTTACATAACGTACTAAAATAGTAAGGTATACAAATGAAAGTTTGACTGTATGTTCGTTTCTCTGTTGACTAAGGACTACCGAAGCGATACAAAAACTTTGAGAACAGCTGGTGTCCTTTTCATTTTCATGTTTAAGCAGGTGCCCCGGAGTAATAATTGAAATATTTTTACTCGCATAAGATTTTTCCATGAGCATTGCGACTCTAGTTTATATTAATTGAACTTGTCAACTAAATCCGTACTAAGTTTAAAATAATTAAGTAGTGCTCGAGCGAAACTCCTTCTTTGTAGAGTTTTAGTGGAACTTCCTTAACTAGGTGCAGTTCAATTATAAAGTTCCACCGCCTCTAGTTTTACCTAACTCTGTGGAGGGTATGGATACTTGTACTTGAAGCTGTTATAGAAAACTACTTACAACCACGTTTTGTTCAACAGTCTCTTTTCCATTCAAAGGTTATCTGGAAGAGATCGCTTTTTAGTGATAGCCCATTGTCCACTATTTTTACCATTATTTTCTACTTCCTGTAAATTTTTGTTTGTTTTTGTGATGCGAATAATCTATCTATCTACTTGCAAACACTTGATTTCAAATCATACTTTTTTTTAAGCCGCATTTTGTAATTTAAATATCTGCGTAGGTACATAGCACTGTTTTAGCCATTGGCTGGGCAAGCGTGATCTTTTTCTAAAAGGAGAGCACTTGTCTTGCCTCACGTATTTATATTTACTCGTGTTTAAAATCATCATCGAATAGTTTCAGGACATACAAAGAAAGCGATTCTCTTCTTCTGTGTTTCAAGACTACAGTTGTAAATCCTCATCATTATATTTGTATCCCAGTTCTCGGTGAGACATGCATGCATTCTCTGTTCCCTTCCATATAACCTACCGGGTTTCCTGGAAGAGATAGCTCACAACGATAAGGCCGCCCCTTGTACTATCTACCTTAAAGCCTTTGTATTCTTGTTCTATTGTTTTACTCTGCTTTGTTCTTGTTGGTGTATATAGTGTTCATCTATCTATCTATCTAACTACCGTGTTTCGTGCAAAATTTAAAAATCTTTATCTTTATCTTTACCAAACGCTCGGGAAATAAAATATTGCGTTCGTCACTGTGAATGAGGGGTGTTACCGACCGGGAATGACCCAAAAACTTTATGACAGTTTACATTTTAACAAAACTTTATCAAATTATGTAAAGCAGCGCGGTAATGGCGCGTCGATAAGTTGATAATATCCCTCCCATCTCGACCAGACAAAAGACACTGCTTCGTGGACGCGGCGCGACCCGAGGGATGTTTGCCAGTTTACAATTTGAAGGGTTTTCACCAAATAAAACTTGTCAGAAACTTATTATACGGCCTAAACCGCATCAAATTGATGCCCAAAAATATCAGAAATTTCATGTAGCATTTGACCTGACCGAAATTTCAAAAATGTCAAAAAAAATACCGCACTTATCGTACCTTCGTCGCGTACGTATGGCAATCTGTCTGATTTTTGGACTGTAGTTGGATGATAGCTGTAAGTTTTGAGGTAACAAACATAAAAAAACACTCAACTCAACCGAGAACCGCTTTTGATAAATGACCGATTACAAATCAGTCATGCATGGAACTACATTTGACTAAATTAAAAACTGCTTAAAAATCATAACCAACAAAAGTTATAGCTAAAGTATAAACTATCAAGCAAAAGAACTCATTTCTAATCGATCTCGATTGTCACGCTTGTCACAATCACACTGAGTCGATTAAAGCGCGTTACTCGTTTAACAATAGTCACGCGATTCATTAACTAATGTGCAAGTTTGCCTGTCTGTCTGTCTCTAGACGGGATTAATTACTTAATAAACGCGTCGACTTCAGTTTTTTAAGGTGAGTCACATTATATACACATATTTTTTGCTCAAAAATAAGGATAAGCTTATATCGCGAATTCTAGTACCAAATAAAAAAAGCCGTGTTGTCCGAGTGGAAAGTGCCTCGACTTTCGATTCGAAGATTGTGAGTTCGAACCTGTACACCAATGGATTTTTATTTTGAAAAAAAAAACTATGTCTGCCACTATTATACCACGTGCTTAACGGTGAAGGAAAACATCTTGAGGAAACCGGCATGTCATGGAACCTAAAAAGTTAGAAACATATGTCAAGTGCACGAAAGGAGCCTCTTCGAGGTGCACTTGAATCCTTTCACCACACTGGTTCGACATAACTAGTGACACGAAAAGAAGAAGAAAAAGAACCAAATTATTTAGGTGCACCTAATCGTGTCCTGCATAAGGTTCTTTATCATTCTGACAATTTTTTTATGATAAATACACATTACACGCAGCAAGATCTAGGTCCTGTTCCGGTGTTTAGTACTTGCGATCTTAAGCGTAATAATGTTTATAATTTTATTATTGTAGAAGAATTAATAAAGCATGACCTATAAAGTCATTGGCTTGTAAGAGACATACGAATGGAACATTGTACGTACTCCCAGACGCAAACAAGTGTCGCGTTGAGGCAATAATATAACACAATAATACACAATTAATTGATTACATTACACGGCTCGCAACTGATCAAACATAATTAACTGTAAACATAGAGTTACACAACTCGTCCGGTCTTTACTACTCGGGCGAATGAATATAACACTTGGCTCGAATGACGTTTGTGCAAAGTACAGCGTGGAATTGGATAATCTTGATAAGAGAAGAGGTCCTGCAATACTTGGTAATGATAAGTAATGATAAGGCTTCGCAAATAGAGGAAGAAGAAACACGGAGGGCGCCGCGCGGGGCAGCGGGGGAAGCATCAAGTTCCGAGCGAGAGTGGCAGCCAGGTGTAATGTTCATTCGCCCGAGTCTACTACTCGGGCGAATGAACATGACCCATGTACCCAAACTTACCACGAACTAGCTTGATATACTTTTTTGAGTTCTGAAAGTTTAGTGGCTAGGTCTATCTGTCTATAAACGTTTCTACAGTATTCCAAAGGCAATTGAACACCACTTACCTTTGAAAAGCTGCTCCTGACTTCTTGGTTTGGTGGCAGGCAAGGTCCTGTGGACTCGTACGGCGGGTCCAGGTTCGCAAGTCTTTGGAAAACACACACAGAACGGTTATGAACCCACGACACTTCACGATTATCAAATGTTGAGATACAGATTTGGCACGGTCAAAATAGGGGAAAATCAACGAATTTTAAATTTTAACGGTAGAACGTCCACACGCATCCGACCACAATGTTTTCCGCCAATGCACTGAAGTCTCGAGCTCTTTACGTTCCGGCAGGTGGTGATTTACCAAACTACCCTCAAAATAACAATAGAAACGCAACAACATCTGTTCTAAATTTAATTTAAAAAATAAAAAGATATACTTAACCTGTATTCTTTAGAAACCATTGATGAATGAATAAATGAATTAATGAAACTTTATTTGCGTAATACAGGTACATTGTGGTCTTACTTTAAATTAGAATCACTGCATCAACTTTTGTCGTGCAAATACTTAAAATTAGAGCTAAATAATGTTTAATAATTCTTTCAAAAATTGCAAATAATTAATAATATTCTTACATTTAAATTCGTCAAAAAAACATTAAATTTCGTAAAAAGTAAACTTATTTAAGTAAACTAATTAAAAAGATTAAAATAATACAGATAGATTCACGATAATTAGGCGTAATTTCTTTTTGAGTGTATATCTCTCACACATTATTAGGTGAGACTAGGCTTACTGGATCCACTTTATAAACAATTTTAAAACTAACCATGAAAGTGTTTACTATAATTATCATTGTGGCTACATCCTTACTTACAGTTTGCGTTACGTTGGCTACGCTACGAATAATATCAATTACGCCTTTCATGTTTGTGTGCAATTAATTATTATACGTAGCCAATTGTGTTTGAAGTCTGTTACAATTCCAATATGCTGTAAATTATGCCACTTTGAGTCTGTTTTTTTAGTTGTTTTACATTGTAAATGTTTCTAGAAAATTCATAGTTGAGTATTTACCTCTTGAGTATTGTAAGGAGGTTAAAAACTTAGGTTAAAATTTAGTTAGGGAAAAATATTTTTTCAAATCATAACATCTATAAAAACATAAGAAAAATAAAAATAAAAACATTCAACCGAATTGATAACCTCACTCACTTCAATAAATACAGTCTAAATAATATTAGATTACCGAATTCCGAGGAAAAATAGTCAAGGCTCCGTGTAAAAAACGTGATAACCAGCTGAATCTCAATTGACCATCCCTGGTCTCGTCCCGAAGCCTCTAAAGTACACAACAAATGTGACCCCTTGACTCCAAAGAGCAACAATATACTTTCAGGCCACGAGAAATTCACAAGCAGCACTGACAATTTCCTTGGTATTATTTTGTGAATTAAATGAAATATATTTTGCCTAATCGACACATACAAAAAAAAGTATACAAAAACTAAAAACTAATATAATGTAATTCTAAACTTAAGTATAGAACCTAATCTCACTTAATTATGAAGTGCCGAAGGAAAAATGGATTCAACTCAGCGTTATGCTGGATAGATGCGATTTATTTGACTTATCTACATTATTATATTATTTACATGCGATTCTGCCATTTTCTTGTGTATTTGTTAGCATTTTTACCATGTGAAGACATTACATGTAGGTATAGAGTATTGAATAACTTGAACATTTCTTGAGTTCTTGAATTCATCATTCTGCCTGCGGCCTTCATATAGGTACGTGGTATCCACTTAAAAGTATGTCCTTTTTTATCTCAAAAAATATAAACATTTCAAATTGTAGGAAAATTGGTTTAGCAGTTTCGGCGTAATTGAGAAATAAACATCCATTTATGCCTCATAAAATATGCCCATACAAAATTACAGTAGAATTGATCTAGCAGTTTTGGCGTGATTCAGAAATAACTCTATTCTTATTTCTATTTACCATAGTAGAAATAAGAATAGAAGGCAAAACTAGATTTGCAAACAAATTAATAAAACGAAAATTCCAAAGACAGCTTATAAATGCGTAGAATGAAATCCAGTGTCTGTACTGCTTACAAAATACATATATTCCGAGAAGACGCCGACGGTCTAGTAGCCAAACAAACTACCTCTGAAAAATTTAAAGGGATGCTCCAATTTGTTGATAGTAGGGTCCAAATTGGACGGGTAAGGCGAAGGGTCTGTGGGGCCACAAAACTATTCCAAGAGTGCTCTAGGCCCTTCAACGCAGAGGCGTTCTCATTATTCTATTTGCTGGCGTAGCTTGGCTTTTGCTGTTGATCGATTTGAACAAACTTGAAGGGACAGGGTATGTTTTGTCGTTCAATTGTGTACCTTTCTAACTTAGCAACACGTTGGCTGAAAATACATAATACGAATACTACCTACATGTTATTTCAAAAATAGGACGATGACACACAAGCGTTTTAACAAGCTGATTAATGGGATTTTTAAACGCTAGAGTGTGAGCGTGTAGCTTTTAGGAAGGATTGTCAACAAGCAGATTGTAAAAACGCCGATGACACTGGGCGACTTTACACGCTACAAGGGAAGTTACTGGCGTGTAGCGTGTAAAGAAACCGTGTGTCATCGTACCATAAGACTAATACGTTATCTATTAGATTAGGATAATGATTATTATCATGTTTATATTTAGTACAGGCAAAAAGGTATTACGAAGAAGCAGAAGTTTGATAACTTTACACTACTAACTTTAATGTGTATTTGTTCACGAACAAATAAAATACATACACGTTACATACGAACCACCAATTTATCATTATCCACTTGAAACCCGTTAAAATTGCCTTCAAATTAACAACTACAAAGAGTTTGAAGGAGATTCAAAAATTATTATTGAATCAACACGATTGGAGTGGGATCCTAAGAAAATAGTCGTCAACAACATTTTGACTCGGGTCTTGTCGGTAGTATAATCTGTGAGATCAGCTCTCGTCTTGGCAAGCAATCCACACGACCGCGGCCTGCTGGCCAATTACAAACTTAAACACTTATAAAAATCACTATTGGTACAATCGTTAGGTAAATACTTAGTAACAAATGTCAATGCTGAAGAAAAGAGTTATCATCATCACACCGATTTTGAAACATTTATTTGCGTGAAAGTTCATTTCCCCTTCTGTGCTAACCACGTCCAGGCTTGGCTATTTGTGCCAACTAACATAGTTTGATTGCCTTGCACAAAAAATACCTACTATCATAGACCAATATACCTTTATTTCTTTTGATTACTCGTCTATGCCTGAAGACGGCGTCTCGTCGGGGTCGGCAGCGCAAACGTTGGCAAGACGATCTCATAACCTTCGATGGGGAATGGTGGGAAACTGCTAAAGACCGTGAAAGGTGGAAAAAAAAATATATATTACAGCATAAGCTGACTACTGCACAATACAACACTATATTACAAAACGTACAATTAAATGTATTTAATTTGGTACATAATTTCTGCTTTTACAAAACGGTTGTAAATAGGTTGATGCAGCATTTATTGATTCAATAAAAATGTGTTATCTGGCGCGTCATCCGGATCACAAAGCTCTATTATGCAGCGTTATTATTTTAATATTGTTGGCGTTACAACAAAAGTTCCTATTTGTATTGCCCGGTAATGAGCGTGTAGGCCTCATTTTCAACCAACATAACAAGCCACTTCTGAACACTTCATAAGCAAACTTCAGCCTTATCCTAACACAAATAAGGTCGCATTAAATATTGGGATCGGCGAAGTTAAGTTGGTGTTACAGACAAAGAGATGACATGGGTTACATCTCGAAGTGTCAAGTCGAGTTTGGAATGAAAATAAATGCGTAATTATGTAAAGTGAAGGTGTGTGGCCAAGTGTGGCCAAGTGTGGCCATTGAGTGCTGTTTTATTAGGGCCGGCTGATCGCAGGGTAAGTACCTAGTGTTGATGGAGTGAACTTTTGGGATTTTAAAAACAGATAAAAACTACTATACTAACTACTTACTAACTGACGAATGCAATCATAAGCTCAGGTGTGTAGTTTTTCATTTGCATTTTTCATAAAGATATTCGGAAATCAACACCAGAACCAAAATAATGGACTGTTCTTTGCCTCCTTACATATGTATGTAGATCGTAATGATCATTTGTAGACTTTCGATCCGAAGGTTGTGAGTTCGAACCCGGTCGTACACCAATAGATTTTTTAGTTTAAAAAGATCTCTCTCTAACCTCAGAAGGTTTGCTGGAAGAAAACTCCTATTAGGGTTAAGCTCGCCTTTGTACATGTCTTTTCTTTTATGATTTGTATTCTAATGTGTTTGTGTGTACAATAAAGAATTACAGATTTACAGAAGATCTATGTGTGCATTTAGAACACGTGCTTAACAGTGAAGGAAGACATCGAGAGGAAACCGGCATGTCATAGAACTTAAAAATCATAAACATGTGTCAAGTTAACGAAAGGAGCCTCTTCGAGGCGCACTTGAAATCCTTTCACCACTCTGATTCGAAGGAACTAGTGACACGATAAGAAAAAGATATTTACATTTATAGTTAAGAATTGTAGGATTTTTTCGTAAAAAAATATGGATCTATATACTATCCTCCTACTTATTTTATAAACGCGAAAGTTTGTAAAGATGGATGGATGGATGTTTGTTACTCTTTCACGTAAAAACTACTGTATGGATTTTAATGAAACTTTACAATAATATAGCTTATACATCAGAATAACACAAAGTCTACAATTTATTAAGATACCTGCGCAGACGAAGTCGCGGGCACCAGCTAGTACAAAAACTACAGAAGGTCAGTAAATTCCCCAAATGGGCTCAATAAAGCACCTATTCTCCAGAAGCGTCACAGGTAACGATATCCAAATATTGGTACATCCAATAAAAGTCTACTCTGGAACGTCAGACATGGCCCGGAATGTCGCGTCTGGCCGGCCACTTGTGCCAACACAATCAGAACCATTGTTCTGTATTAGGCTAATGGTTTGTGAGACTACGCAGTTTAACTGAGCCATAGAATATGTATATTAATTTTGCTTTAGAAAAGTAGAGCATTTATTTAGTATTTATTTACTTTAAATAAAACGGTTAAACAACCAATTCCATTATTTAAAGATTAAAAATAAAATTATTAAAATACAAATTAAATTAAAAATTAAATTATTAAAATACAAATTAAATTAAAAATTAAATTATTAAAATACAAATTAAATTAAAAATTAAATTACAAATTACTTAAATTATAAATTTAAAATAGTCATCAAATAATTAATACACTTAATTAATTATATTTATGTCAAAATTTTGATTGGCAGTACCAATGGAAATCAGAGGTGAGCTCTTTCCATTGATCCGCAAATATGTCACTGTGTGGACTGGCTTCTAGGAGGTTGTTGAGGTTATTTATAATACTTGACTGCGAAGACCTCGAAAAAACTATATGAGTAGGAGTAGAGTCGTAAAATATTAAAAAAAAACTCTACATAAATATGTAGGGCATTCAAAAAGTTTGACGCTAAAAATATCAAAATTATGTATCTATTTATTAAGGCAAATGCCATCAGCTCACATAATTCACATTTAGTTACAACAGTCAAAAACATAAATATCTAAAATGAGGACCAGTTACAGGTTTGCACAATACTCAAAAATAAACTGACAACAGCTAAAATAAAAATATGTATCATTATTGTTATGGATACGTCATGTATGTGTTATCGCCAAAAATACCTAGGCATTTTACAAAATGCCTAAAAAATATAAGTTATATCTTTTCATAGATTCAAATCAGACAATTAGGTTTATAATAACCTCGAAACAGATTGTTCACGTAATCGTTTATTTAATTAGTGTACCTATAGAAATTAAAACAGTTGTTGGCACAGTTCATTAGCTTCGGTAATGATACAAATTAATCCACTACCAGACTGTTGTCAGTGGGATTATATATTTATCCTATAAAAACATCGACGGACGCAATACGCAAATCCGGATGCAATAACCGTATCAGGGCTATAACGAACCAGGGTGGTGAGCCATGGACTTTAGTAAAATGTATCACCATTTTACAGGTAACTGAAATTGCATTTAACTCCCAAGCTTTCACATTTATATTACTTTTAATTTTGCAAATAAATTATAATAAAAATACACGCAAGTATTTTCAAATTAATGTTATCATCTTACTTGTCAGAAGAAGAATGTCTTTGCAAGATTAATGCCTACTTGCACCAAACTGTCAAAGCACCTTTCACATTTCAAAAGTTTGTTGCAAGTCGGTATAAGAATTTGAGCATTTGAGCTTAAAATTGAATACTATGCTTATTAAAAATTTCAATTCAATCGTTTCATATATTCATAATTATGATTTCTTTCTTTGCAGATAACAAGTAGAAAAACTTTTCATTCCTCACTGTTAGAATATTAACCTCAAACTTGGTTCTCATTCCATACTGTAAAGTAAGCTCTTAGTTCATCTTTCAATAAAGAAAACTCAACATCAATAAATTCGCAATGGCGGCAAAATAACGAAGACTGACCGGCTCTGGCGGGCCGCCAAAGCGATTAATTAAAAAACATATTAGGGACCCTCGGCCAGTAATCCCGCAAGTACCTCTCTGGGAGATTACCTACAGGATGCTGAGTGGCCTCTCTCAGATGTACTTGCGCATCTGTGCCCGATTTAAATTGTATCGGTATGTTGAGGGATGATATTTTAAGAAGATTTCAGGTGAGTTTAATAAGAAAGACTACCTTATTTTTTAACGTTTAGTCTTATACATATATGTATGTTCTTAGCTATGTTTTTTCTTTAACGCAGAACGTAAATGTGTCCGGGAGGAGGGGGTTGAAACTGCTACACAGTCTTATAACTTTTGTAGTCTCACCGGTTCTAATGGAACATAGTTCTTATGTTATTGTTCTAAATAAATAATTTTGTTTTTTTAATTTCGATCATCAATATATAGGTATAATATGTTTAATGCTGACTGAATGAATGACTGACAGATAGCCTACAGGCTAAAAGAATAGACGCAGAGACTTGAAACTTAGAGGTTCATCAAGGGCTGAAAGTGCATACTAAGAAAGGAATTTTGTTTATTCGCAATGGAAACGAATTTGCAGGTGTCAGCTAGTAACATAATAGTCTGATGGAAATTGGCAACTTTGATGTAACTTGTTTGCGTAGAAACCCCGTAACCATATTTTCTTTAAGACTAACAGCATGAGAAAACTTAATTGCTAGACTGATGAGACTATGTAATACCTAAAGCTAATAAAAAGTCTCAACATTTAGAAACAAGAATGAGAGAGCTTATACAAGAAGTGATTAGACCAGAATATATCTAAATCTAAAGTAGACTATGTATATATGTATTAATAAAGTTATATAAAATCATATACTGTATCCTGAGCGTTTCTAGAAGCTTTATCTAAACTGATTGGCAAGAAAAAAGTTTTATAATCAACATCTAATAGGTTTTAAAAGTCAAAAGTGCTCTACCAATTTTCAATAGTTTTTCGTAGACTTTCAAGTTTACTTTTTAAATTTACTTTGCGACTATCTTCTATCCAATATTTGATTTAACAGATTTATTTGATTTACAGACTAATAAATGCATACTTAAAGTTTTACATAAGGCCCATCCGTCTCGTTTAGATCGAGACAACATGCGGCTTGATTAGACGTCAATGGACGTCAGCGGGCAAATTGTTATGTTATTATAGCAATTAAGCCGATCGGTGAGGCTAGCGAGGCTAGCGAGCCGGCGATTGCCCGAAGTCGCTTACTCACGCCCGCTAGTTGCCTAGTTAGGGCAGCTGTCGGCTGGTGCAAATAACAAGAGGCAGCGGGAAGTGCGCAGGTTGCAAAATTACTAAAAAAGTTCTGTATTTAGTGGTTTTTTTTTTCAATTAATAAGTTTCCGTTTGCGTGACACAGCCACCAAGACCTATACGCCTGAATTACCTTAAATACTGTATTCTATTTCTACAGTGAAGTATGTGACTCTACCAATACATTCATAAGACCAGTCTGTAACTAATCACACTTGAGACAAGTAAATTATTACAATTACAATATATAAGAAGGAATAATATTCATTCTTATATATTGTAATTACAAAGTGCGCGTTTCAAAAATGATGCTAAGCAAAAAACAATGATGACTTACTACAAATAAGCTCGTGCAGATTTCTATTCGTCTTGTCTTGCTTCACACAACATCTGACGAGACGCCTGCACAGATTGATTGGTCATGACAATCAAGGTAAACTTGATCTAATGGGACTGTTTATCGTGATCATATGGGACGGAGTAACAGCTTAGCTTTCGCCGCGTCCGCCCCTGGCTAAGGCCGCGCGCACACTCCGGGACCGCGACATCTTGTTTATTTACCCGGTTGTCGGAAGTCGTCGTCTCTCGTTAACATTATATTTTCATTATTACGTTTCATTACATTATTATTTTCATTGCCAGCCGTGACTCGGCTATACACCAGGTTCAATAACAAGCTTTATTGCGGCTCTATTGACGCCCTAAACTGACCTGAACCGGTTTTTCAATTATTTCAATAATGACACCTATTCTGTATACATACAAGGTTTATTTTTGTAACGTTGTGGTTTTGAACTGAGTGAAAATTGGATCATTTTATGTAAAGACCCAGTGGTTCTTTTGCGAGTATTTTTTTTCAACGACTTCCGTTGCTACAAATTGACAGGTAACCGATGTTTGAGTATTTTTGTTAATTTGGATTATTTTCGAAATAACAAGGCTTATAATAAGGGTCTATTCGATTCCTAGTAGCGGCCTACTTGGTGGAGTTATTGAATTTAGGCCCTTTTCTGTAATTCTTCTCAATAGAGCAATTTTACATGTAGTACCTATATCCGAATAACTCACGTCTGATTTCAGCATATCATCATTTATTTTCATATGGTATGAGTATATGATGACGCAAAAAAAATACCATAAAAAAAATATAATAATAAAGTCAACAATCACAAGTGGTTTTTAAGGAATCTTCACTATTATATACTTCACTTCACTACTAAGATATATAGTAGCACACTCAGAATCTGGTAAACTCAATAATTTCACAAAACGGCATCATTTCGAGCGGCGCAGGAATAAGTCGGGGGAGGAAATAAAATTAAGTTATGAGCCATGGAATCGGGCCGCAATCGATCTAGGCTAAGACGACTCTCGGAGGCCATTCCACAGGAACTTAAATTTTCTCACTTGTATTTACCGAAGCTTGCAGATGCTTATGCTTTATTTAAAAAGTTATTCCTACGCGTAGGTAGTAGGTACTTTATTTAAAATTTAATGAAATTTCTAGCTGAAAAAAAAATGTTTGGGTGAAAATTAATAACTAAATACACACGTAGGTCGTGAAATAGGTTTTCAGTCGAATACCTACCTATTGGAAATAATGAACCTCATCTATTAAACTAATACCTGCATGAGATTATTATTCCATTAAATATTAAATTCTTTGATTTCACTAATAAGATTAATCACAGTATTAACAAACCCACCCTCCACTTATTCAATTAATCGGTCTGAGCGGTTCATTCAAGACAGTGGCCAGTCCCCAACCAGCGTACAATAGCAGTACCGTTGCGAGCCGCACAATCATCTCGTCAACTAATCAAAATGTGTCCAACACACAAATTGAATAATAACCTGTTACCGCGCGCGGCGACGAAACGCGACGACTTTGTCCCGCAGATTGCGCCAAATTGCGACCAGACGCAATCCCAACTCCATTTTACCGCGCGCCTGCACCTGATTGGTCGACACGCCTCCCCACCACCCCCTACCTCTATTCAAAAGTGTCGAAGAAATGAAATTATGCACTCTGTAAATAGCGCTTTGTTCGGCCTTATTTAAGGTGTTTTAGCTTAATGATATCGCGCTGTCCAGTTGACGGGTGAATGTAGAGTGGCTCGCATTCAATAGCTTTGTGAATATTAAAACTCATGTTACTTTTAGCTTCCATTTTGAAGCTAGTCTTACCTACCAAGAAATATGAAAGAACTTCCATCATGTTATGTAAACCTGACACGCTTTGAAAATCAATGTACATATTCTTAATACGTTAAAGCATATTTATATTTGAATTAGGTTCATCCTCCGTAGCCTCCGACGTTGAAAACGTTTTCTCTCATTCAAACTCTTTAGATTACATTCAAAAAGCTTTTGCAACCAAAAATCTAAAGGTAGGTAATTAGTAAAACAAACAGAATACCCGACTCCGAAAATCCGCCGACACCGACAAATTGTTTCACAAGCTACATTACAGCGCCCAAAGTAATGCGTCCACTCAAACTTGGCCTCTCATATGCGTACACTGTTTTGAGTTCGACTGTGGATTAGGTTGGGATCTGGGCATTAACTGAGCGATTGACGGAGGGGTAGATTATTTTCGAATCTCTTTGCGTGAGGGCTATTAAGGGTTGAATCTAAACAACTTCAGAATTAGCGACCGTATGTTATTACTCCATCTAATCATTTATTATTTTGGTAAATATAAATCCCAGACTCAATTTGGTTGAATACCGTAAAATCTGCTACAGGCTACAAACCAACTCAATTTATCTATCAATCAAATCATTTCAAATCAATAACGTTCTTGCATTTATCTAAGAATCACTTTCGTAGCTTTCTATTAAAAAGAAGCATCAGTTGAATGCAGTGTTTGCTTTCTTTATGATTGTTATTTCCTAGGCGTAAAAAAATACTTTTAATAGAAATTGAATAATTTTCGCGATATCATGTCTTAGTTTGTTATAAAGGTACTGTAATATTATCCGTATATAGCTAGCAGGTGGCTACCACCCACAGGTTAGAGCGGGTTCGGTGCCGGGCTCAAGCTAAGCTGGGGATCCGCTCATACGAGTAATAAATTGTCTGGTGTAATACTCCGTTCTGCGTCATTAGCACGCGTGAATGTGCCAAATTAACAATTACAGGGTCCCGTAGGATAATTAGTACTCGGATGGCGGGCACTGACATATTGCATTCCACCAGTCTGCCAACGATTCAAATTGTAAAATGTAAATTGTACAGCTATGTGTGTGTGGGTTAAAATTTTATACCGGCTGATTTCACTACAAACATACCTCTATAAACTCGTTCCTCGTAGTTTTGTTATGTTCTCAAATATAAATCTTCTAGTACCTACTAACTTTGCACCTATTTCTGTTTTTTGTTTTAATGTGTAGCAGCAGAAGTTTGTACTTAATAAATATGCGTAATCTCTGAGTGTTAACAATACAAATTACTAAATAAATAATAAGTTAAAACTTTCTCCCACAAAACACTTTAATATCTAAATAAATCTTATTAACGCAATATAAAACGCGATAAACAAACAATAACATTAACACTTTCTGCGATGTAATCTATTGTAAGCGCATAATGCCGCGTGCACACTGTCCGGTGGGGCCCCCGGGAATACCCGCTCCGGGGAATAGATACCCGTGTCGGGGGATCGATCTAACACACTCATTTGTTTATTGAATTGCTTGGGCTATGAGTATAATTTCGCAATGCATTTAGGTCCCTGTACTTACTTAATATCAATAGCTATTGTTTATTAAATTATATTTGTGTTTTGTAAGTGATTTAAATGGAAATTATGGCTACTCCACTACTAATGCTTCTGGTGTTACAGGTGACAATGACGACGGACTATTGGGAATATCATATAATATAAAAAAATGTGTCAGATAAAAATAAGTGTCAAATATAAACAAGACGTTTAAAAAAATATACAACCGACTTCAATTGGGTCCAAAGTGACTGTTACCGCCATAATCATAAGCTATTTTATTATTCAAATAAACCGCGCTTCTATTGTCTGTGACGACTCTCAAAATAATTAGATGTCTATCTGTGGCAGTAGAATTTAATTCATTTCCTTAACCCAAGCATATTTTTTCTCCTATCCTTTTCCTACCCGCAACGCGCCCTATAGAAGAAAAGGATGGAAGACCCGCAACTGAGAGATGGAACGAAATTCGCCATCTTTCTGAACCTCAGGAGTTCCGTTTGAGCCGCCTTCGCGAATACATGCAAATTTTGGATAATTATCAATTTCGGTCGATAATTCAAGACTTTGGCCAAATACTACGACGGGAGTGATTTTCTGTGTTGTGGTGGAGTTTTTGTCAGTGTTATTTATTGATAAGCGCGCGCGCATGGACACTTTGAAGATCGGATCACAATCACTGCAAACCCTGGACATCGTGAGCCCAGCTCACGAATGGATGCCTTCACGAGAGCAGAGCCGATCTAAAGGTAACGCGTTGTTCCTTATTTCCTGCCGTTTCCTGTGCCTTGTCATAATAACCTACAACCGTATTTCTACTGCCACATCAGGGTCTTCTCGTCATTCCTTCAAAATACAGTCCAACCCGCGGATTTTTCATAGTATTTTTACTTTTAAAATCACCGCTCCAGCCTTCTAGAAGCCTGGACCAGTAGATTTGTCTGCTGTATACCTTACGTGGTCAAACCCGCCTATTTTCGCTTACCGCCCCCCAATGGAGATCAACCTCTGGTAAATCGAAGGTCATTGGCGTCTCCATTGTTTGGTCCTATCGAGCACGGATATCATTGTTTGGTCCTATAGATCACGGGTATCTCATTGTCCCCTTTAAATAAAAATATTTGACCATAGTTTTTATTCCGCTATCAAACGGACTCCAATCCCGCTATTTGGAGCTGAATTCGTTCAGTCTCCCGACTTCCGCATAACTATTTCGCTCCGCCCTTATTTGGTACCTAATTTGTCAAAGCATATTTTATTATTTTTTCGCACCGCGCCTAGACAGTTAGGTCCTTATAAGTGTAATTACATTCGTGTAATTAATATTTAAAATCTACTAGAAAGTTAGCTTTCTTGTTAGTAATTTACGCTGCTCAAAATAGGTAGAATCGTTATACATACTTATCTAGCATCGTAATTACCGCTACGCGTTTTACTAAACAGAATTGACATTTCTATCGCTCGCTGCGATAATCGCATAAGAACCGGTTACCTATCATACGCAGGGTGTCGTACCTAGCTATCCTTATATTGTGCAGTTTTGTTTACGCACGGCGATTGATATCGCTTGCGCTCGCTAGGTTACTTATTACCTGTACTTCCCGCTTAGGTATTTATTTGTATAACTTAAGTGTTTTCAACATCACTAAATCATGCCTAAAGCAACAGAATTAAAGGGCACTAAAAGTGATCCCGCCGCTGGCTTCTCGGAGTCTAAAAGTTCAGAATTATATCTGATTGAAACAAAACGAAACACTATTTTTGAGTTTGTACAAATGGTGTTTGATTCTTCACAAAAGGCTCAAACTGATAAGGATGCCTTAGAAGATTTCCTATGTTCCGTCGCTACGCTAGATGAAATCAGAACTGAATTTAGGAGTCTCGTTAATGAGCATAATAAATTAAGTTTAAAAGAAAATCCCGCTGATAAACCTAATTTTCAGCCGCTGATTGAATTTGATAAAATGTTTTGTCGCATAAAACATGTTTTGAAACAAGTAGAAATTCCTGCAAAAACGAACGCTGATGCCGCTGATCCGAAGTTCATTAAATCAATGCGCCCCAAATTACCGGCCATTGAAATTTTGAGTTTTGACGGAGACCTTCAGTCTTGGCCTCTTTTTTATGAGAGTTTTAAGTCCACGGTACACGACAATCCATCGCTGACAGACGCTGAGAAGTTATACTATCTCATCGGTAAGCTTTCCCCTAAAGCGCGATCAGTATTCTCTGGTATAACTCCTAGTTCAGAGAATTACGAAACTATTTTGAAATGTCTTATCGATAGATTTGAAGATAAGCGCATGCTCGCGTCTACGTACTTAGATCAGATGATGAATGTTAAAATTAGTGGCCCCGCTTCTGCATCTAATTTTCAATTGTTTATTGACCAGTATGTCACCGCCGCGAACGCGATAAAAAACCTAAAAATCGATGATTTGACGGATTTTGTGTTTTTACATATCGCGCTCAAAAAATTAGATGGAGAAACGGTTCGTGCCTTTGAGTCGCAAAATCGTGATGTCGTAGGAATGCCGACTTTTAAGAAACTGACGGACTTTATAAGAAGTCAACATAGGATATATCAAAACACGCAACCTACCGCAACCGGTCACCCCGCTCGCAGTTCTGTTAAACCCCGCAATAATATACCTAACCCGCATAGCTATGTAGCAATCACCGCTTCGAATAAAAAATGTCTTTGTGACAATTTTACGCACGACCACTTTTTTAAGTGCCCCAAGTTTAATAACTTGACGCCAACCGCCCGCTTTAGAATAGTGAAAGATAATGGTGCTTGCATTAATTGTTTAAGTGTTAAGCACAAATCCCGCGATTGTAATTCCAATCTTAAGTGCCGTACGTGCCATCAACGGCACCATTCCTTGTTGCATTTTAATGCAGCAGATAATCAAACCGCACCGCGACTACAAAATCCAAGTGTATCTGCGCCGCTACCGGCTCCCGAACCCGGGACATCGAGCGCCAGCGCACCCGGTCCTCGGCTCTTGCAGTCAGCGCCCGTACTAACTAGCCCGCCACAGCCTGCATTGGTAAGCGAACCGAGCGTATCGTCATTGCACACATCCATTGCTGCGCCGCTACAATGTAGTATAGATAACGGCGACCACACCGCGCAATGTATACGCCCCACAACGATATTGTTGTCAACTGCACAGGTAGTGATCTATGATAAGATGGGTACGGGACATTTAGTTAAATGTTTGCTTGATTCGGGCTCTCAGAGTAATTTTATAAGTTCGGAATGTTGCGCACGCATAGGATTGGAATGTGATAAAAATACACAGATGATTGTTCGAGGGTTTGGTGGTACCGAAAAATCGATTAAAGGTTCTACGGATTTTAGGATATTTTCCCGCTATAATAAAAATGTTTATTTTGACGTATCGGGTCTTATCGTAGATCGCATCACGGATGAGCTGCCCTCGGTTCCCGTGGACGAGGCTGCGTTTGCCCACATCACGTCGCTCCCGCTCGCGGACACTATGTTCGCCACTCCCGCCGCTGTGGATGTTCTTATCGGCGCATCCATATTTCCCCACTTGCTGCTACCTAACGTGGTACATAGTAATGTGCATGGGATTCCGCCCGCTATACAAACCGTTTTAGGTTTTGTTTTGATAGGGTCCGCCCCCGTGCGGCTTCCCTACAATTCTACCGCCGCTTGTTGTGCTGTCGTCCAAGATCCATTGGACCAACTCCTCAAAAGGTTCTGGGAACTTGAGGAGGTTTCCGCTCCGCTCGTCCGCAGTCAAGACGATCTTGAATGCGAGACTCACTTCCGCGCCACCACTACGCGTGATGCTAGTGGTAGGTACACCGTCGCGCTTCCCTTTCGTGACGATGTTTATAAATTGGGAGATTCTTACTCCACCGCCCGCAGACGCTTCCTGTGCTTAGAAAAGAAGTTAGAATCAACAAAATTCTTGCGCGACGCATATAACGATATCATTCGTGAATACGTTGATAAAAATTACATAACCGAGGTAGGACCTATAAATGATAATATTGCCGCCGCATCCTACTTCGTCCCGCACCATTGTGTTCAGCGCCTAGACAAGACTTCTACTAAAGTGCGCATGGTTTTAGACGCTAGTAGTAAAACCAGCACAGGTTTGTCGTTGAATGATGTTCTTCATTCCGGCCCTAATTTGCAGGGCGACTTAAATAACATTCTGTTGAATTTTCGGCTTTTCAAAACAGCGATTTCGGCTGACTGTCGCCAAATGTTTTTACAGATTGGAATGTGTGAACGAGACCGCAAATATCAGAGATTTCTTTTTAGATTTCAAACTGATCATGAAATTTCAGTTTTCGAACTGAATCGCGTAGCGTTTGGAATGACGTCATCCGTCTTCCACGCTATCCGCGTCGTTCATCAGCTGATCGCTGATGAAGGGCATAATTACCCGACCGCCGCTGCTATCGCATCTACATCTACATTTATGGATGACGTATGTTTCAGTATAATGGCGACTGATTCCCCGCAAAATGATGAGACTGTTGCTATCTCCGCTTGTACCGAGCTTATAAATTTATTTAAGTCCGGTCAATTTGATCTGGTTAAGTGGACTAGTAACTCGGACACTGTCCTGCGTGCCATACCCGCTTCGCACCGTGCTTCTTCAGATCTCGAGATCGATAAGGATGTACCTCATAAAATTCTAGGTACGCACTGGGACAGGTTAATGGATGTTTTCAAGTTCAAGGTCACCGAGCCTGACGCAAGTTGCACTAAACGCAATATACTGTCAGTTGTTGCGCGTTTATGGGATAATATGGGTTTGGTAGCTCCCGTCATACTTTATGCCAAGCTCCTTATTCAAGAGTTATGGTTACTGAAGTGTGACTGGGATGAGATCGCGCCCAAGCGTATAGTGAACCTTTGGAAGCAGTTCTGTAGTGAACTTCCAGCACTCAACGAGATACGAGTTCCTCGGCATCTCGGGGTAGTGCAAGGGTGTGTAGCTACTCTTCTAGGTTTCGCTGATGCAAGTGAACGTGCCTACGGTGGCGTAGTTTATCTGCAAGTCCGCACTCCATCAGAAACGTCCGTAACGCTCGTGTGTTCCAAGTCCAAAGTCTCGCCGCTTAAAACTATATCAGTCGCTCGCTTAGAGCTGTGCGCCGCGGTTCTGTTGTCCAAGCTTATGCGTAGAGTACTTGACAATTTTGAACCACGGTATAAAATTTCAAATGTCTTCGCATTTACTGATTCTAAGGTAGTTCTTTGTTGGATTAAATCCTCCCCGCACCGCTGGCAAACCTTCGTGGCGAATCGTATCGTAAAGGTTATAGATAACGTGCCCGCTACCTGTTTCCATCACGTCGCAGGTACTGAAAATCCTGCCGACTGCTTGTCGCGTGGCGTATCGCCCGCGCTGCTTAACAGCCATCCCCTGTGGTTCACTGGGCCTCCGTGGGCAATCAAACATCCATCGGAGTGGCCGATTTCAGAGGCTGACCACGAAGACGTCAGTCAAATGCCGGAGATAAAGCCGCTTGCACACGCTGTAACTGTGAATACTGTAAAACCGCTTATCTATGAGCTCGCTCAACGCGTCTCTTCTTGGTCGAGGTTACAACGCATTGTCGTTTATATGTACCGCTTTATGAAAATATTACCGCGCAGACCTCACGTCAGTGGGTCTGATTTACAATTCGCTGAGAATAAAATCCTCGCCGCTTTACAAGTCGTTCACTTTGGTGACGATATAAATAAATTAAAAAATAATGAGAATTGTTCTCCCACATTACAAAAACTTAAAGTTTTTATTGAACCAAATACTTCTTTGGTCCGCGTTGGGGGTCGTTTAACTCACGCCGCAATCGATTACTCGCAGAAGCATCCGTGTGTACTACCACGGCACGTGATCGATATGTTAGTCGATTATTATCATCGAAAACATTTACACGCCGGCCCCGAACTCTTGATGTCCTTACTCAGGCATCAGTACTGGGTACTGTCGGCGCGACGAATTATTCGCCAACGTATCCACAAGTGCAACACTTGTTTCAGAGCAAAACCGCGTCCATCCTTCGCTATAATGGCTGATATTCCTAGTTTTAGATGCAATCCAGTCGAAAAATCCTTTCTTTTCACGGGATGCGACTACGGAGGACCTCTACAATACACACCGTTTCGTGGTAGAGGTGTCAAAAGCCGTAAGGCCTGGCTCTGCATTTTCACTTGCCTGACAACACGCTGCTTGCACATTGAAATCGCGACAGAATTGAGTACAGCTAACTTCCTCGCAGCGCTGAAGAGATTTCTTGCTCGTCGCGGAGCTGTAAAATGCATGTATACAGATAACGCTACCTGCTTTGTAGGATGTAATTCTTACCTTCGCGATCTCTACAAATTTCTGGACGAGCACCGCCCGCATCTCGAACATGAGCTCGCTGAAAATCGTATCGAAATGAAACGTATACCGCCCGCAGCTCCGCATATGGGAGGATGTTGGGAGAGTATGGTGAAGTTAGTAAAGACTCATCTGTATAAAGTCATGGGTCAACAGATATTCACGTATGAAGAACTGTTAACAGTGCTTACGCAAATCGAAGCACTTGTAAACTCGCGCCCACTTACCGCTATGAGCAGCGATCCCGCTGAGCCTTCTGCTCTAACTCCTGCTCATTTTCTTAATACCGCACCGCTTCGTTCTTTGCCTGCTCCACATGTAGAGAACCTTACTCTGCTTGAAAGACATACGCTTTTAGATAAAACGGTTCAGTCTTTCTGGCAGCGATGGCGTGTTGAGTACTTGCATCAATTGCAATCACGCGCTAAGTGGAACACCCACTCTACACCGATTCCGATAGGATCAGTGGTAGTCATTATCGTTGACAATGTTCCAACCTTCTGTTGGCCATTGGGTGTAGTAGAGGCTGTTCATACCGCGAGAGACGGAACAGCACGCTCTCTCACTATAAAGACTAGTAAAGGCACGCTGGTTCGTCCAGTTGTTCGCGTATGCCCCTTACCAAGTCAATAATCATAATATCCGCTTAACTTAGGTTAGTTTAGAGATAGCTGTTAGGTTAGTTTGTATGTCGACTCTACCTAGAGCAGACTCTACCGCATATTTTGTTTTTCTTATTAATTTATCCGCTTTCTTTATTTCTTAAAGGTATCCCTTTAAGGTCGGGGGGAAATGTTACCGCCATAATCATAAGCTATTTTATTATTCAAATAAACCGCGCTTCTATTGTCTGTGACGACTCTCAAAATAATTAGATGTCTATCTGTGGCAGTAGAATTTAATTCATTTCCTTAACCCAAGCATATTTTTTCTCCTATCCTTTTCCTACCCGCAACGCGCCCTATAGAAGAAAAGGATGGAAGACCCGCAACTGAGAGATGGAACGAAATTCGCCATCTTTCTGAACCTCAGGAGTTCCGTTTGAGCCGCCTTCGCGAATACATGCAAATTTTGGATAATTATCAATTTCGGTCGATAATTCAAGACTTTGGCCAAATACTACGACGGGAGTGATTTTCTGTGTTGTGGTGGAGTTTTTGTCAGTGTTATTTATTGATAAGCGCGCGCGCATGGACACTTTGAAGATCGGATCACAATCACTGCAAACCCTGGACATCGTGAGCCCAGCTCACGAATGGATGCCTTCACGAGAGCAGAGCCGATCTAAAGGTAACGCGTTGTTCCTTATTTCCTGCCGTTTCCTGTGCCTTGTCATAATAACCTACAACCGTATTTCTACTGCCACATCAGGGTCTTCTCGTCATTCCTTCAAAATACAGTCCAACCCGCGGATTTTTCATAGTATTTTTACTTTTAAAATCATCGCTCTAGCCTTCTAGAAGCCTGGACCAGTAGATTTGTCTGCTGTATACCTTACGTGGTCAAACCCGCCTATTTTCGCTTACCGCCCCCCAATGGAGATCAACCTCTGGTAAATCGAAGGTCATTGGCGTCTCCAGTGACCGTAAACACCACTAATGGTCACAGGAAAGCAAAATACTTATTTCAAATGACATGTTTTTCCATTTAAACTAGTTTAGATATATTGTATCCTATGATATAAAGATTCGGTGTTACTAACTACGTTAACTACGTTGGTAAAATAAATAAATATAAAATAAAAATTTATTTCGATTTAAGAACTAGACTTCTAAACTGATTTGAATTTTATTTTATTTTATTACATAAGGTATGCAAAACAGAAAATAGCCGAATATAATATAGTTAAAATAATCTAAGGTAGGTTTTGTTCCAGACTACAATCCAAAGCATGCACACACAGAATTAACAATTTAAATTAACAGTTACCTGTGAGAACTAATGAAACAAAGTAAGTACCTTTCTAACAGTAAGTACTTACTAGAAAAATATAAGAATAACTAAAAACATACACAAAAATCACTCTCTTAAGAGATTGACCAAGATGGATTTTTTGAATTTTCGTATATTATCAATAAAAATGTCTACGGAATCATAATGATTATCTAACAAGTTGTTGTACTGACGACACATTCTAACTAATGGATTAAAGAATGAATTGAATTAAGCTTATATGGAATCAATCTGAAAGTATTAAGTATCTTTAAATAAAATAATTTTCCAAATTGTTTGGTAAATAACAAACTAACGTAACAAATATAAAAAAAAAAACAATTTAATTGAGAACCTCCTCTATTTTAAAGTCAGTTAAAAAGGCACGAAAACTAGTGAAATTAAGACATCTCCCGACAATTCAATATAATTAGCTATTTTTTTACACTATTTAAAATCCACGAAATAATATAATTATGTATGTACTATATTATAATATATATAAATATATTATTTATTTAGTAATTTTAAATTATAAATATATATATGAATACACAATTATTTAGTATTTTTATATTAAATATTTTTTTAGGTAATTAGCATTAAGGTTGTACGCCAGTTTTTCTTTTTTCTACCATCAACTGGTTGACTGGTAGAAAATGCTCTAGCATTAAGTCCTCCTTTTGTACTACATTTAAGTATGTGCAATAAATTATTTAATAAATTATATTTTCGAAACACCCTGTAAGTTCAGCACTATCATAATCCAAATGGTTCCAACCTGTAAAAAAATCAACAGCAACATTATTGAAGGTTCATGATATTTGTAGCAATATGCCGGTAACGATTCCCGGTTCCGTGTCCGATCAATTACCGGCCGGACCGGGACGCGCGTGTTGGTAGGGTTGATAGAGTAGTTAGTAGAGAGTTGCAGCGAGTAATTATTGTAACGTGTCTGTAACCCTTCTACAAATCAATATTATAAGAAATATAAATTTGATACAATACTTACGAGCTTTTTTTGCAATTGCCACATTGTCAAACTACCGGAAAATTCACATAAGCATGCACATTTTAATCCCAATATAGAAGCCGTGTTTGCCGAGTGGAAGGTGCCTCGACTTTCGATCCGTGGGAAATGGGTTCGAACCCGGTCTTACACTAATGGTTTTTTTTCTATATGTGCATTTAAACACGTGCTAACGGTGAAGGAAATCATCGTGAGGAAACAGGCATGTCATAGAACCTAAAAAAAACATGTGTCTAGTGCATGAAAAGAGCCTCTTCGAGACGCACTTGAAATTCTATCACCACACTAGTTTGAAAAAAACTAGTGCCACAATAAGAAAAAGATCTCAATATATAAGTTCTAGTAATTTCACTAACCCTTTAAACCAGGACAGTACTGTTACTAATTTATTAAAAAAATAATAATTTTTTATTTCAGATTAAGATCCTAATACAATTTAATGTCACACAAAAATTAAAAAGTATAAAAAAATCAACACACGAAACAAAAAATTCAAATCAAAACAAATAGCAATGAGCAATGACAAGAAAGAAAAACAAAATAATTTTACACTTTATGTACCTAAGGCAATACATTTATTTAATTTTAATTTCCAAATTAAGCTTAAGCAGTTAATATGTAGCAGTCTGAAACCGCCCTTACGACAGATTTACTAGCACAGTGTAACTTATTCGGGTGGAATCCTACAAGGACACTACCCATCGGTAAATCGAGTCAATGCAACCAAATTGATCCTCCTACAATATTGATTGTAGCCAACACTTGGTAGACAGTAATCCTACGGCTTATTCACCGCTGGGTCAGATGTACCCCACGGCTATAGGGACCGGCAATTGTGCAGGAATTAACCCTTAATTCACTCCTCCTGATTACCGGATTAGTGGGTAGTTACGGGTTAAGTGGATCAGTTTTTCATTAGACGAGACATTGCTTGCCCTTGTAATCTGGTTAGTTTTGTTTCTTTTGCTTTTATTGTTTCTTATATAGATAAAAAAAGACACGATTATTTGTATCTTCTGTGGTTTCTTACTAACATTTTATCATTCGTTTTATTTCGATCGTAAACCATCTAGGAAGGTATTTTTTTCACAGTTTTGAACGCACGAAACGCAACCAAATTAGTTGTTTACCTAAAATGTCGACGCACGAACAGCGACTACACCATTTTCAGTTCATTACTAATGTCATTGGAAATTATGAAAATTATAAGCTCTTATAGAAAAATCTCAATGTCTTATCAAAAATAAATTTATTATTTATCTTAGTAACGTAAAGTAGAAGAAAACTTATTATTTCGCACATAAGTAAGTAACTGCTTGAATCGTGGTGGTATAATAAATAAAAGAGAACTTAGATAAACTACTATTTAATATACGAGTTATTTCCAATACCTATATTTTTATGTTTATTCTAAAAGTAATATAGGTAGAGTTTGCTCAAAACGCCATTCTAACACAAGAGCATTACTTATTAATTACATACATGGGTAACTAAACTTATGTACTAACTTACTTACAAGTGATTACCAACCAATAAGACAACACATAAAGTCCTCGTCTCCACAAAGCGAGCGATATAATTGAAATTAATGAATCCCCATCAGAATATCTGAGCCCGTAACATAATACTAGAGAAGTATTAATTTAGCGGAGCTCGGATCGAGTTTAATTAACAAATTTAATTAGAAATTAACTGTTTTGTTAAGGTTCTAGCTGTGTGGTCGCTCGCAGGGCTGGCACTTTAGCAACAGATATGCGCAGACAAATATGCTTGTCGTTTGAGGTCTGCGATTGGTCTAGAAAAGTAGAGCCATCTTAAATTGATCAGCCTTGTGATATAATACATCGTAATAAATTGTTTTTTATTTGTCTATTTTTTATATTCTAAGACCTTTTTAAATAAAAACATGTTTTTTTCTTTATCTTATCCATTTGGGAGCTTTGATGTATGTGTGCGATACACAGAAAGATTCGCAGATACACAGACAGACAACGGCTTAAAACATAAAACATCTCATTTTTTCATAGTTATATAGATATATGAGAAATAAATGACCACCCATTAAATTAGATTAAAAAAACTTTTTTGTTTATAAAAGAACAAAATAATATGCAACAGTTATACATTTTTCAAAATTGTATTATTGTGCACCTTTTTGTATTTTAAAAGAATATTTATTGTAATTGTTTTTTTTTTAAAGAGTATTTATTTTAGAAAGTTTAACTTTACTTTCATTTATGTATTAATGTAAAGTTATAAATCCACTGTTTTGTAGCAGTACTGCTAAAAGTTACCTTAGTGTGTCAGCCCTGTGGTGTTAGTAGGTGGGTAAACATGGCGCGCGCCGGCGTATTCGAAAATTTAATTTAGTTGCGTTTTGTTCGTGCTAATTGGTTTGTTTTCGGCGTTTAGTTACTATCGCAGCGAGTGGCACCTACTGGCTGTAGTGTAACAAACAAATCAGGGAAGCAAACTGGATATTTTTTATTGTATGTTCTAATGTTGTACTCTACATTTCCTATTTATATTTCAAACTAGTGTGTTACTAGGATAACGACGTCATAACTTTTTTATGTGACTAAAAACACACGTAGAAGGAATTCGATAAGTGATTCTCAATAAACTTTATTTGTAGTATCAAGACGAGTTAGGCACTCTCTAAATTAACTTAGATCTTCTTCTTATCGTGTCACTAATTATTTCAAACCAGTGTGAAAGGATTTCAAATGTAAAATCATAAAATAGACTGACCAAGCCTCGCTCTTCTAGCCGAGAGTAGACCTGAGTCCCAACAGTGGGAACACTATACGACGATCATGCTATGCTATGTCTTAAAAAGCTTCTTGTTCTAGGTGTGGTTTCAAAACCGGCGGGCGAAATGGCGTAAAACGGAAAAGTGTTGGGGCCGGTCCACCATCATGGCGGAGTATGGACTGTACGGCGCCATGGTGCGCCACTCGCTGCCACTGCCGGAGACCATCCTTAAGAGCGCCAAGGAAAACGAAGCTGTCGCACCCTGGCTGCTAGGTGAGTTTGGTGAGGCTATTCTACTCTAGTCCTATCCTGAACTGCGCTGCAGAAAACCTGACATTGCAGCCAATTCAAATTACAATAATCATGCGTCAGAAAACCGGGCATTGCCAATTAGCCATCTTTATGAACAAACCATCTTCAAGAGCACCAAGGAGACGAGGCCGTAGCCCCTCTGGCTGCAAGGTGAGTTCGGTGAAGCTATTCTACTGTAGCTCTATCCTGAACTTCGCTGCAGAAAACTTGACATCGCAGTGACATTAAGTCGTCATTCTGAATTCCAACAATCCACAAGTGTTTTCAGAAGAACTGGGTGAGTTTGCTCTTACTATTATACACTAGCTCCATCCTAAACATATGCAGCAAAATACCTGGCATTGCCAATTAGACATTTTTATGAACAGACCATTCTCAAGAGCACCAAGGAGAATGAAACTGTCACCTCCTGGCTGCTAGGTGAGTTCGGTGAGGTTATTCTACTGTAGCTCTATCCTGAACTTCGCTGCAGAAAACCTGACATTGCAGCTGATATTATAAACTCCAACAATCATGCGTCAGAAAACCTGGCATTGCTAATCAGCCATCATTATGAACAAACCATCTTCAAGAGCACCAAGGAGAACGAGGCTGTTGCACCCTGGCTGCTACGTAAGTTCCATGAGGCTATTGTACTGTAGCTCAATCTTGAACTGCGGTGCAGAAAACTTGACATTGCAGTGAAATTCAGCCGTCATTATCAATTCCAACAGTCGAACAATCCAACAAGTGTTTTAAGAAGATCTAGGTGAGTTCGCTGTTAATATTGTACTTTAACTCTATCCTGAACCTGAACCTGAACGTCAGAAAACCTGGCATTTCCAATCAGCCATCTTTATAAACAGACCATTCACCAGCCAAAGAGGAGAGGGCTGAGTAGCCCTCTGGCGTTCAGTGAGGCTTTGTTATTGTAGAATTGTAGAACTATGCACGAAGTATGTACCTACTCTGAACTATGTAGCTGAGTACCTAACATTACGAGGACAGTGACGTTCAAACATCAATAAACCATACCAATTTTAAGTGTTTCAACAAGAACATAATCCTCGTTTTCTGGCTGCAAGGTAAAGTTATTGAAACTGTTGTACTAAAGCTCTACTGGTAGCTCTACTGGTCGCTCTATGCGGTTTAAAAACCTGGCATTGCAATAACATTCAGCCATCATTTCAACGTGAACTAAGGTCAGAGTAAAATAAGTAGTACTCGTTATTTTAACTGTAACGTTATTGTAGTAGAATTATTGTCTGTCTTATGTTTTTGTATTATACACAAGTACGTAGAAATGACAGTATCAAACAAACGGCATTCATCAGAAATATTATTCAAACCGCTGACCAAGTCAGTTCTTTTTCAATCAAGACTTTTCGAATTAATTTAAGATCCTTATAAAAGAGAATTGCATGGGGAAGACTCGAAATGTAATGAAGTTAGGCTCTATTCTCACCTCGGTAATTTTGTTCAAGAGTCGAGCGCAGTGACAGGGGGCCCGTAGCGGTCACCCATCCTCTCCGACCACCACCCGACGGTGAGTCACACAAAGCCTCCATATACTCATATATAGTACCCACAAAACTGCACAATGTCACTGATTAGCTTGGATCTTGGACAAAATTGCATGAGTAGTCAAATTTCATTATCAATTCATTTCGACTAGTTTGTTAAGTAATGAAAATAAGAAAATTATTAAATTCTAGCATATTAAGAACTTATTTTAAATAATTATTACTTATTTATTATGTCAAATTTCGGTATTCGTAAAATTTCTTAGTAGTAGGAATTCTAGACAACGCGTAGTCACTTACTAGTTTTATGATTTATTTTTGTTTAAAGCACCTAAATATTTTTACCTGTGATCACAACAATTTTATGTTTATGGACAAAATAAGTTATGTACGTGTTTTGTTCTCAAATTGAGAATCAAGTAGGTCAGTAATCTGGGTGCTGAAAAATATTATAACCTACTTGCAACTACGCCATACGGGCAAAACCGCGGGTATCAGTTAGTCCTGTTACAATTTAACATCTGGTACGACAAATAAAACAAAAGACGATTAACATTTCTTATCATAAAGCAAAAACAAACCAAAACATTTAAAGCAAACTCATCTTTGAAGCTGCAATCAAAGATAATAACAGTAGCTCAAGAACATTACTATTCTTCTTCGTAGTCGGATAGAAAGACAAAGTACCACATAAAGTGTCTCTATCCAGAAACCGTTGCACAAAGCTGGGAATAATTTTTAATCCCAACAACAGAGACGTTCATTTTTCACGAGAAGGCTTCTACCTTCAGTGGAAGGTATACACAGTTCTACACTCAGTGGAGTGAAGTGTTATGGGAAAATGCACTTTATTTTGAGAGGTAAAAGAGTTGGATTGGGGTGGCGTTGTTTACAGAAACAAGGATCCGTCGACAGCTTATGAGCAGTTACCTATTTGTTTCAGCGACTAGAGGTTTTATTTTGTGAGATGTGTAGTTTACGTTCTGCTTGAAAAATATAATCGCACACTTTTTATATTGAGCTTCGTTGGTTTCGAACGACAGAATTACATTAATATTTAGGTACAGTAGAATTATTTTTAGTTGGTACATTAATATTTATGTTTCTACCAGCGGCTTCGTTTGCTTTGTATTCAGGTTAAAAGTTACCTGAATCCTTTTGTACTTAGCTCTTAAATTATACTCGTCACATTTTAGTCCCATCAGTAGGTATGTTCAGTCTAAAATACTTTTAATATTTTTTTTTCTAATTATATACCATCAGTAAACATATTATAACATTTTAAAATTGATGGGTCATTGCCGATCGGTAACAACACCCCGTCGTCAACACTGTGGACGATCGGGGGAAAAAAAACCCACTCATTCACAGTGTTGACGAACGCAACTTTTTATTTCCCGATCGTACACACCTAGTACACGAGTCAGAATATAAAACATAACCCGGGTGACACCGATCGGGAATGACCCAAATTAATAAGTACGAAAAAATACACCGTCAAAACTTAGACAAACAATGTTTCGTAGACGTAGAACCTCGTAGCGCTTCGTAGCACCATCTACGAAGCTCTACGAGCGTATACGATATCTATTAAAGTTACTTTTTATTTTAATTGCTGTAATCTAAACATAAACAAACCAGGAAAGTACTCGTATACGCAAATCCCACTCACACATGTGCATAAAATTGAATACGCAAACGAGTTCTACAGATATGAATTAATAAAGGCTAAGTTCTCCCCTTAAGCCTGCGCCCGGCCGCGGGGGGAGGTGAGGGGAGGGGTGCATGCGGCGGGTGGGGGGAGGAGTGAACCAAGATGGCGGCCGCATTGTCTAAGGCTTGATTAACGCAGATTTGAGGGCTGCCAGCGTACATATTAATTATGTACCTACTTAAATGCACTCGCTCGTGTTTTCGCCGAGGATTTAGGTACAGCGGTAGGTATTTTGTTGTGTTTAAATTTTTTATGTTTTGATTTGAGTGGTGTCGGTTTGATTTGTTTTGAAACTTGGGATTAAATGAAAGTGGATTGCATGTCGTCTTTATGAATTTGAAGCGTATGACCACGTATGACATAGTGATTTTCCAAGTTTTAATAAATTGTACCTTGTATTTATATTTTTAAAATAATAGTTTGTGAGGATAGATAGATAATTATTAGCTCTTCAATTATGCCAAAACTGCTGATTTTATTCGTTTAAAAATAGGGACTTTACTAATTTTTTTTCGATGCCACAAAAAATGCGGGCAGCTAACTTGGAAACTAAGTTTGAAAGTCACTTACTTAGTTTTTTAACAGGTAACTAAATAATGTATTGAATTGATTTTAAATAGATTTAGGGGAAAAAATGTATAATAGTTTAGATTAGATTAGGTCTTAATCAGATATCAATGGGGATAAAAAATCATAGGCATTTTACAATGGTTCTAAAATCAAACAAACAGACAAACAAATTCTTACACATTCATACCCATACCTTCCCAGAATTTAAGGATTCCCTGTGTCGAACACACAAGACATCACAATTTACAACACCCGAAAACAAACATTTGTGTTCATCACACATTATTAACACCAGCCCAGGAATAAACCCGCAATATGAAGCTTTGCGAGCACCTTTACTACCATATATTTAAAACATTCAACAACTCTTACCTACACTATTAAAAACCAACAAAAAACCAGCCAAAAATAAGATATCTATCAAAGAGTAGGCGCGCACAGAAGCGTCTCCACACATCCGCAAATGGATCCTAATGCATCCAGAGAGCAAGTTATAGAATTATCTGCCTATTAACCACTTGCTTTGTGCATCCTTTCATCCCGCAATGAATGCACGATGCCATTATCTAGAGTGAAAAATATGACTTTCCATAGACAAAAGTGCTTTCCACAAAAGAACTTTACACAGTTAGAAATTGAGCAATGGTTTAAAGAGGCATTTATTGTTTCATATCTCTTTGAAAGTAGAAGTGATAAAGTAGCGTTATTTTGACATTAGTTTTGCTTTGATCATAGTTTTAATCATACATACATTCAAGCCCCAAATGGGCACTTCTAACTTCTAAGTTAATATGATTCTAAATGGTTTGAAATTGCTTCAAAGCAGTAAATTATATTTATTCTGTGACAGTTTCATACCACAATAATATCAAAAATGTGTAGGTAGTTTAGGTATAAGAAGATTGATGAATTGTACCAAAACTACTGCACCGATTGAGATGAAATTTGACTTAAAAAAAGTGTTTAACCTGGGTCACTAAAGTCAAAGATAATTTTAAAGTCTTAAATAAAATATTTGAATTTGAATAGTCAATCATTGACTGTGAATTAATGAAAGAATGAGAACTCTTAATTGTACTAGGAAACTTAAAGATACCATATACAAAATAATGAAGGAGATTGTGTAATGGGCAGCCTTATCGCTAAGCAGCGATTTCTTCCAGGTAACCTTGAGGTGGAGAGTGAGACTATAATATGAAACGTTGAAACTGTGATTATTATAATAAAAAATCAACCACGAAATAAAATACAAATATTGAAAAGACAATTGATTGATTCAAGCGTTACTTTGCGGAAATCCATAAATATTAATAAATAGTAGAAATATATTTAGTAATAAATCTAAACCAAAGCGCCGAAAAATTAAAATATAATAAATAAAATACTCAAATTCTAAACTAGAGTTAAGCGGATTTATTACTTAATATATTTATATTATTTAACAATATTGAAAAGACAATTTATTTTAGATTTAACCAAACTGTTTTAAAAGTTAAGTAATGGCTGCAACAGCACCCGTCTGGATTACCCCTCAATATATCACGAAGCTAAACTCTCGTTAGGTAGATCATGTGGTTGTGCTTCTAATGGCTGAACTTAGCTCTAATGTGGCCTCCGTAACGAGCTGATGTGCGTAATCACTAATCTGAATTATTTTTGTGCTTCATCTAGCGCAGGATTTGAACCCGCAATCCCTATCGTGCTGTTTCAATTGATACTGACTAAACTCTATAATAGCATAACTCTATAACATTAAAATATTTAAATTGCATTGAAATTGTTTTGGATCTTAAACTTATCTTTATGTAAAACGAATAGATAATATAATAAATAGCATATCACCATTTCCACCTCAAAAACTTCAACTCATATCGAGTTCCAGCTAAATCAGCTTAGTAGTTTTGACGTGATTGAGGAGCAAACACGTCTCTATCCGTCTATTCTTACAAACTTTTCCCTTTAGAATATTAGTAGTACAAAAGTCTCTTTCGTCAACTTTTAAAATGGCTATATATCTTGTATTTGTATTATGCTAGGTACCTATTAATCTAGGCTAGATGGATTTTGATCAAGATTATAATAGCTTCTTAGGTCCTTAGGCCTCTAACAAAATCCTCATCGACCGCATTGCCTCTTAGGTGACACAGCAGTTAAACATGAGCTTATATTATCTAGTTTAAAGAATCCTACATCCAAAGCCACAGCATAGGCCAGGAATCTCCCAGACAATAAACCACCCTCGCCTGCAGCAGCCGAGTTTAATATCTCAACTTGTGGTATTTTACGAGATTTTTAGTGCGGCGCAGTCAGCGGCCACGCATACCTAATCAGTCACCGTCTCCCGCGTGCGGGACGCTTAGCCTCTTCATCATCTCACTCATATTACAAGGTTGGCCTGATGCGGAGTCTCGTGTTTCCAATTCTCCAATACGGAGCCGAAATGAAATTAAATGAAATGATTACATTAAAGGTCTTAAACTAGTTTTGGTCTCACTTCACCGTAAATACAACATGCAAATATAAACATAACTTATAAAACATATGTATGTTATATAAAAAAAAAAAAAAAAAATTTACTTACAAACATTTTTATTGGCAATTTTTTAATGACATCAGGAGCGTTATTAAATATTTGCCCTCACATTGCGAAACTACTCTTATGGTAAAGAGCAGATCTGGGTATCGAGACAAAACCACTCTGTCAGGATTTCTTACACATCTTGGATATATATCGCAAAATCTCGTGAACAAATCGGGATGGTCTTTCACAAATTTGGCCTCTTCCAAGATACACATGCTGGGCAGTGTTAACAACTTTAGATAAGGAAATAAATCCCGGCATGATTCCCAGGGAGGTACCTATACCGACAATACGAGGCGAGGACGAGAAGTGGACATTGAGACTGAAGGAAAGGAGAAAAAAACTGAAGATGTGGTGCTGGAAACGTCAGGAGATCCCATGGAAAAAAACATACCAATATCTCGATCCTAAAAGAACTCAATATAAAATTATCTTCGACGTTCAAAACGAATAATACATTTCTTTGGACACATTACACACTCGTAAAGAGGAGGAATGGAGCGTCTAGTGTTTCAAGGCAGAATGGAGGGCAAGAGTTCCCGTGGTCGCTCTCCAACTAGAAAGTCAGACGAGGCTTCCGTCGATTGGGACCACACCTCATCAAATGTCTCACAAACGCAAAACTAAAAATTTAAACCCGAACTTAATACTCTAGTACCCAAAACCTAAAATGAACTGGCCAAATCACAGTTGCCTGGCTAAATTACGAAATCACATATTGGTGTAGATGAATAAAAGTTTGCGGCGCTCGTACGACAAAACTATTGATTTGACAAAAAAGTTCTTGATGCATAAATTGTTGGAAATTTTTTCTAGTTCAATTTTGTGCTCTGTGTTTTTATCGTGAAATGGGTCGGAAAGGAGATAGTGTCTAAAAACTGCTAGCAGGCGTCATTTTTACAATATAGCGGCGCAAGCATAAAAAAAAGGGCTCGCAAAGTTGAAATTCTGAAAGAGCACATCAATATACACAATCCTACCCATTTTCAAAACTCCCGGAATTATTTCATGGCTGACTGTCCCCAGAGCATTTCAGTGCCTGGTGTATGAGTAACGCGGTGTACTACAAGGCGCCATCTCCTTGCGCTTTTTGCAGCAGGATTAATGGTTGCCGCGTGGGTATGCAGCATGAGATATGATTCAATGAGGACATCGCTCGCATTGCTGCAAACTAAGTTGTCTGGATAATTTGTAGTAGATTAACATTCATGTCGTCTAATAAAGTTGGTCTCTGAATATGCAGTTGTCCTCATTTTCGCTGATATAGTAAAGAAAGCTTGTTCTGTAATTCTGTAATTCTTTATTGTACACGAATACACGTTATAGTATAATACATATAAGAGATAAAATTATTTAATAAAAAAATTGGTTGCCTGTAAAGTTGGTTTACGGACGATAGTCTAACGTGACTTGTCTACCAGCGTAATGGGACAACGAGCGTTACCGGACAATGACGTCAACGTTTTCGTGCATGCAGCATCGATTTATTAGACGTAGTCACGTCAAAAATGCTATTACGAGTTGCAAGACTTTATGAATGAGTCAGCAGTGACGTAACAACGTAACAATAATAGTTAAAAAATATCGGCCCGTTTCTATCAGTTGCAACACCCTAAATGGGTAATATCGGGTAATTTTACTCATCTACTTGACTTACCAAGCCCTGAAATGTAACCTTCCTATCCAATATTACAATAAACCACTGAATACTGACATGTACAAAGGCGAGCTTAACCCTAACAGAGTTTTCTTCCAGCAAACTTTTCAGGCTAGAGAGAGGCTATGGTACATAGCTTGTTGTCAAGACATCATCTCTACTAAGATAATAATAAGAAATACTGACTAAAAATGCAGGTTTATAATGACTGAACTGTTTTACGTAAATTAGGAGGATAATAATTTATGTGAGTCCCAAAACAAAGATACCATATGGAATTTTATTTTTATTTTTTAGACAAGAACTTATGTTTTTGGTCGGCTTGATAGCTTTTATACTTTAGCCACCTTGGAAAGGATGATGAAGGACAGTGGTGACGTATCTTTTGTTGTTCCAGGCATGCACCGGAAGTCGCTGGAGGCGGCTCAGCATCTCAAGGAGTCAGGGTCGGAGCGGGAGGGTTCGGAGGCGGAACCTGAACGAGCCACCTCCGCCTCGCCACCGCACCACCACGACTCGCACGATAACCAGGTAACCACTCATCACAACCATAAAATTAAACCAAAAATTTTACTATACTACTCGGCCGAATACACATGACACCTGGCTCGAATGACGTTTGTTCAAAAACAGCGTGGAATTGGATAATCTTGATAGAGAAGCTTTAGAGAAGACGTCTTGTTATACTTGGAAATAATAAGGCTTCGCAATAAGAGGACGAAGAAACACAGAGGGCGCCGCGAGGGGCAGCGAGGGAAGCATCAAGTTCCGAGCCACGTGGCAGCCAGGTGTCATGTTTACTCGCCCGAGTTGTATGTAAAGTTTAGGTCCAGAACACAAATCGCAGACGTTGCTCTGAAAGCCGCCAAACTGAAATGGGACTGGGCAAGCCACGTTTGTCGGATGTCAGACGAGTTGTGGGCCAGGAGAACCACTGAGTAGTGCCCAGAGACAGGTTGAATACGTCATGGCAGACCAATAACTAAGTGCCGAGATGAGCTTACCAAGTTTGAAGCTGAGTGGGCCTATCAAGCACAAGATCGAGGAGAGTGGAGGAAGGGGGGGAGGCCTTTGCCCAGCAGTGGGACACTATAAGGCTAATAATAATAAAATAATAATAATAATAATAAAAGGTTGGGTAGAGCTAAAACTGTGGTCCCTGCAAGGATGTAGCCTGTGTTACGATGGACCAGCTTGCCAATGCTGGATCAATTCAGTGTTGCACTGGCCTTTGTGCATCAAAATCCTATGTAGTACGTTTTGGTGGGCAGGTGTGTGATCTCTTACCAGCGCTTAGCTCGTCAAAAATTAGACAATCTTATCCGATGATACCTATATGTTCTGATATTTGGCTCTTCTCGTCCTTGCTACATTTGAGCCAATGTGTGCAGATTTTTCCAACATCTAACTGGACATTTTGCACTTAGTTTGCTCCACCCTTTTGGGGCACGTAAAATCCTAGTGCAGAGGTGTGAGCGTTTAAGCTTTTCTGAAGCTTGCCTTGCCCTAAGACAGTTTTTATAGCACGGAAGGTTTTTATAGCACGGAATTCTATAACTGCCTGAGTGTGTCTATAATTTATTAACAGCCTATTTAAGAAAATAATTTATATCTCCTGATCATACTTACTTTTCTCTGATCTAAAATACTATATTGTAATTATGGCATCAGTCTCTCTAAATATCTATTATAATCTGATCTTTATCTAACTTTAATGGCTGTTGGGAAATAGGTTCAAAAGCGTCGATGACACATGGCTGGTTTCTGGTTTACACGCTACAAGCCGGCGAGTTTGAGAGCTAGCGAGTAACCGAGTTAGCTTTCGGGAAAGATTGTCAACAAGCAGATTGTAAAAAGCCGATGACCCTGTTTACAAGCTACAAGCGAACTCGCTGGCTTGTAGCGTGTAAACTAGCCGTGTGTCATTGACGCTTTGGAATCTATTTCCCAACCCAGCCATTAAAATTAGATAAAGATAAGATATTAGAAATATTTAGAGAGACTAACTCCATCATTACAAAATGCCGTGTGCCATCGATGCTTAGGTAAATGTGTGTTTTGTCAGGCGCAAAGTTCCCCGGCGTCAAGCACCACAGCCTCCTCATCGGCGAAGGGGCGCGCGTCTCCTGAGGGTCGCGAGTACGATGATCCAGAGGCCTTCCGCAACAACAGCATCGCGTGTCTGCGCGCCAAGGCTCAGGAGCATCAGGCGCGGATACTGTCCAACAATCTACTGCTGCAGGTAACACCGCCAGACTTCAACACCATCATTATCATCATTTCCTGGCCCTTTTCCCACTTACGTGGGGTCGGCACAACATATCTTCTTCTTCCATTCGTCTCTATCAGCCGTCATCTCTGTACTTACATCTGTTTTATTCATATCATCTTTCACACAGTCCATCCATCTTTTCTTTGGTTTTCCTCTACTCTTATATCCATCCATTTCCATACTTCCACTTCAACACCATCATAATATCTGCCTAAAAGCCGTGTTGGCCGAGCGAGTGGTGCCTCGACTTTCAATCCGAAGGTCGTGGATTAGAACGCAGAAGTACACCAATGGATTTTTCCTGTTGAAAAAATCTTTGTGTGCATTAAATACACGTGTGAACATCGTGAGGAAACCGGCATGTCATAGAACCTAAAAAAATTGAAAACAGACTCCTTTCGTGCCAAGTGCACTTCGAGGCGCACTTGAAATCCTGATTTTGATTCCATAGGCCGGTGCAACGCTAAAAGCAAAAGCTAAAGCGCTCATCCACATTGAGACATTTTGATGGTTAGTCTCGAAAGCCTAGTAATTTCACTACCTATAGTGCCCTTCGAACCGGAACACAGTTATGCTTACACATTACTGCTTTGTGGCAGAATATCTGATATTGTATTGGTATCTAGAGAGCATACTGCACTGGGGGGATGCGTTTCGAATCAAGATTCGAATTCAAAGAAACCGATAGCAATCCTACAATGAATTAGGTCTCTCCCAAGACGCGCCACTGAGGCCCATCTACAAAAGGGGTTGGTTCCCTACTGTAGGTGAAGCCTTCGTCATAAAAAAAGCTGTACCCATTCATTATGACGGCACCGTGGCTTAGTTGGTAGTGACACTGCCTACGAAGCTTTGTGTTCCGGGTTCGATCCCCAGCCGGGGCGAATATTTGTGACGAACACAAATGTTTGTTCTCGGGTCTTGGACGTTGTGATGTGTTGTATGTGTCCATGCCACCTGCGACACAGGGAATCCTAGTGCAGAGGTGTGTGTGTGTGAATGTTTATGTTTTATGTTTTAGTATGCTTAAATAAATATATGCATGTTTGTAAAAACCACTGCATTATCTCTTTCCAGGTCCGAGGGTTATCGCGTACTCCATCAGGGACCCCCGTGGGTGACGAAGACGGGCCGGGGGACATCGACGTGGGGACCGAGCCCCCCCCGCTCGACCCCACCGCCGCACACCATCACCAGCACCTCTACTGACTAGCCCCCACACATACTCTGGACTGACAGTTGGGGTCGGTAACAAAAATATACCTGATTGGGTTGAGTGGGGTAAAAATTCTGGTTAAAAGCGCCATCTGTTGTACGAAATTGTAAAGTTAGTGAAAGTGTATCTGATTGGCTAAGCCCAGAGCGACGTGATTGGCAGACGGACGTACGTTGAGGTTAAAGTGTCGAGAAAAACTGTTTAATTTAAAGTGTAATTATGTAAATTGTTGATTTTAAGCGTAGTTACCTATTTAAATCCAAGTTTTCGTGCAATACATTAGTAAAGTAGTTTTATCTGTAGCCCTGTGTTAGCAACGTTGTATAAAGTTTTCTGAGCACCCTGATTATGAGTGAATTTTGAATCAGCAGTTTCATAAGGTAATTTATCGATAGTTTTGGAATAGGAAAATAAGTTTAATCGAATTCGTCTGAACCTATCTGTTTAGTTTACTGGATTTAATAACCTACTGTGACTTGCAGGTATCTAAGTACACACATACATATACATGTCTACATACTAAATACACGTAAAATTATACTTAGTGATAAACAGCGCTTGGTAAATGAGTATTTCAAAAATTACTATATACCTACCTATTAAGCTACTACTTTACCTACTTATCTATTTTTGATTTATAAACTGAGACTTCTGATTCAAAATTTATTTGCATTATGTAATAAGTAATTACTTATAGTAGGTTTATTACATAGTAAGTATAGTAAAAATAAATAAATATTGGAATAGTTTATTCCTCACCTATGAATTGAAAATTTATTTGCTAAAGACTAAAAATCGGAAAAAACAATCAAGGCAAAGGGATCATTAAGATTTTTGGAAACAGGCATGTTTTTAGACAATATGTTAATTAATTTTGTAAATTATTCTATCGGCCTATTTCTACAACGAAATCTTCGAATTGGTAAATTTTAAAACGAAGTCTGTAGCACATCGAACACATTCCCTTTGTACTGAATAAATGATAAAATATAAAGATTCAGTTTCAAAGATTTGAATATGAAAATTTAAATATATTTTAGCGAAAATAATTATTTTATCTGTTTTTGAAGTTAGCATTTCAAGGCATTTAACTTTTTATTATACATTTCTGCAGATAAGTAGCTGTAAGAAGCCGGAACCCTTATGTACTTACTTTACCTATTACTCTGTACTTAATTTAAGCATAGTAGAGTTGTAATATATTTATTGAATCAAATAAAATATGGTGGATTTCATCGTATGTAAGATTATGATGAATAAATCTTGTAAAACAGTATGTCATGCATTTTATTTTATACTACTTAGCTGACACTCACAACTTCGTTTGTGTTAGGCACACCGCTTGAGCAAAACATCCTCTAAATGTCAAGTCTCTACGTCCTCTTGTTTAGTTTGCATGCTTCCTGTCAGTCAGTCAGTCCGCAAGTCTTTTTTGATTACAAACAAATGGTAGGTTGAAACCAGATGAATTAATATTGTTATGGTAGATAGAGAGAATAAAAATACTAGTGGATTTTGGAGACTCAACATCGTCTATTCCCGATTGTCTCTACCCGGATATCCACATAGACGAACACTATAGTAGTGCCCAACTTACATAATTATCATGCTAATTAATAATTTTCTCATAGGAGTTATATTTTTAAGAAATAACTGTAGTAAAAAAACTTCACTTTTTACGTAGTCGGTTGAAAATTAACGAGATATGCAATGTAGAGGTACGGTAGAGCCGTAGAGCAACTTGTGAAAAGTAAAGGCTATAAAAGGGTCAATTTGGTAGGCAGAAAACAAAGATAATTATTTGATTCAGGCGTTACTTTGCGGAAATCCATAATTATCAACAAATTATATAAATATATTTAGTAATAAATCCGCTTAATTTCAAAGTTTAAAGATACGAAGGCGAAACACGTGTCGTATCTTTAAACTTTGAAATTACGCGGATTTATTACTAAATATATTTAATAATTTGTTGAGAAAACAAAGATGCATAACGATGTTCCTAGAACAAGATGGACCAGTATCAAACCAAAAGGGAATCGTAAGACAGGACCAAAAAATTTCAGACCCCTTGTCAATAAAAATGAAATCTCTCCATTTTCAAATAACGTTTGTTACTTTTTACGGCTAGTAGTTTTAACATATAATATTTATCTATCTAGCCCTGTTACTATCGAAAATTTGCATCTGACCAAAATGTACTAGAAGTTAGCCAAAGTGGCTCCCTTTTACTGGGCATATTTTCAATGTACTACATTGTGTTTCAGTACTTTAATACTTCTGTGGCAGAAAATAAAACAACCATATAAAAGGCCTAAACAAAGCCTTGTACTTACATTAAAACATATAAGTATTATCATGTAGGTATTATTGTATACATAAAATAGTGACTCATACATTATTACTTCGCGACTTAATATGCTAATTGCACCGATTTAAATGCATGACTTAAATCTAATAAATATTCAATATTTCAATAACATTAAAAATCTATCACCTAAGTTTTTTTATTGCAAGCGACTAAGCAAAAACTGAAAACTTACAACGGATACCTTAAAAAAGCGACATCTATTATCGATACGCAGAACTGCGTCACCAGCTAACTATAGAGAAATACTACAGACGAGTGTTAGCGCTACACACGACCACCTTGTTACTTGCTGTCACAACTAGATGGCGCTAACCGCCTCCACGGTCATATTGGAGATAAACTATTTTTGTATGCTATGTTATTTATCTTATAGCTTGAGACCTTGATTAAGTTAGTACCTCTATCTGTTTCATAAAACATTCAGATTATAAAATAATAATATAAAACATACCCATTGTACAATATACGTAATAATAATTACATAAGAAACATTCATTTGACGCTGTAAGAGGTAAGGAAAAACTTTTTCACACCACCTGCTCGACAATGTCCAACATATCCTGCAATCTCAAGGTAAAGCAAAGCATTACCTACCAAGCGAGGTAAAGTTGTATGAAACTCCCAAGGGAGTAAAGTGATTTTAATTTGGAATGTCAAATTCAAATCACTTTACAAACGGAAAATTCTATGTAAGGTGTGAAAAGTAGAATATGCTCTTCTAGGATAAAGCTTATCTTCGTCATGGGCAGCTAGAACCCCTCGCTTCACTCGAGACTCTACATAACTCCCTCTCTTCGCTCAGGATTCGCTCAGGGTTCAATAAGCCACCGCGACACAATATTGGTATATTCTGCTCAAAGGATATTTACTAAGTTTTAAAAACTTAGTAACTTTCACTATCTCGTACTGTACAGCGCTTGATAATTTTCAGTCGTTTACATAAGTGTTTTTTGTTAGCAGCCCAGTTGCAGTTTTTCCAATTTGGCTGCTAGAATTGCCTTCGGAATTGGAACCTTATTGCCTTGCTATAAGGTGTCGTATTGTATTGTGACTTGTGTCGCATCAGTATTCGTACGTGGACTTGGGTCCCTCCATGTCCTCGGCACTGCGCAGCATCAGGTAGTAGCTGAACACGCATAAAATGCTGTACAGGACCACACCTGGAAAATATACATAAATCTTCGTAAGAATTTGAAAATGTATGGATTTAGGTACGTAAACCAATGTATAATAATAAATAAATGTTTATTATCACAAAAATAACACATCAAGTACATATACAAGTTTGACAAAGTCTATAAAACTTAAGTAAGGATCGTACCACACTGGACCCAGTTCCCCGCACGAGGTCTAAAAAGCCTATATAGAGGGGTCACACACAAGGACACGCCGACGGACTCTCTCCAAATATAGGTTTGTTACAGATTTATCAAAAATCTGTCAATGTTACGTTTTTCTCGTGAATACACAAATTTGAATTTAAAATCTGTTTATATGGGTACCTAATAAAGCTGCTGACTTTTGACTGAATGACTGAGAAGAGACTGCTGCTGAAAACTTCTATTACGTAAAAAGTTGCCAATGCCTTTTTTCGAGGTTATAAATTACACCCATAGAAGTTTCAACTTGACTGAGCAAGCAAGTAGGACGTCAAATTTAATTTACAATGTCACCGACCGCAGGAAGGCAAACCCTGCAGGAATTCATCTAGATTGGAACCGACCAACGAACACAGTGTCACAGTTTCAGATAATTCTGCTGCCAAACTGTGTTCCAGTTTGATGGGCACTGTAGCTGAAATGACTGGGTCTTCAATACTGCCCATAAAAACGTTCTCCAAGATGGAGGAGCGCTATAATACTGTTTCACACGTCTATACGATTCAAAGACCTTTAGAGCTCTAAGCTGTTCTGGCCATGGGCAGACTTGATCTCATCATCAGAAAAGCGCCCCGAACTCTTCGTATACATTTGTTTCTAAATAAACAAGATGAAAAATATCTACTGGCTTGCTAAAGGAGGGATGACTCACTGAAGAACAGCACTCCTTCAAGGAAGGCGAGGAAGATGTCGGAGCCCGAGCCGGAGAAGCCGTGCAGCACCAGTTGCACCAAGATGAACAGCGCGGCCGCCGTGAGCAGCGTTCCCATCACCCACACCCACAGACGCAGCCCCACGGACCAGCGCTGCAAAGAAAGAAAGAAATAATTTTATTTTAGGCAAACATTATAACTATTACATGATAATAATAAAAAAAAAAAAAAAAATAGGGACAAACGTAACTGTAACGTCCCCCACGTTTTAAAGTCTTCCACAAAATTATTTATTTAATTAATTAGAACGGTTTTACACTAACTAATATTATATTATTTATACATTACAGAACAATTCATTACACATAGAGTCGAACATAAAAATTAAAATCATTAAAAAAATAAAACATTCATGGCAGTAATTAATATAATAAAGTCAAAAAATTATGAGAGTGAAAAAAATAATTACAGAAATAGAATATAAAAATAAGTATCAATATATAAGATAACTTTCATTCACCGCTCTCACAGAAAATCAGACACTCTACCATAAGAATGGTCATCACAATGGGTGGCTAGGTCAGCTTTAATGCTGCAGCGTACTGACAGAACGCAGCTCTATAATTCGCTGGTTGGCCAACGCTGATCTTCTATCAGAGACGGTTACCTTGAAGGCGGAGCAGAGAAGCGTGACGGCCAAGAGCACGTGGACCACGGAGACCACAGCTACGGTGACGGCGATCTTGTACCACGTGGAGTAGAGCGCGTCACCAGCGTCTTCTACAGTGCCCACGTTTGAGTGCGCTGACGACGCGAACACCGCGCTCACGATCGTCACGGTTATGGCCACGGCCTGGAAACACGTCACCGTCATGAAACACGTCACCATCATGGAACATGTCACCGTCATGAAAACATGTCACCGTCATGAAACACGGCACCGTCATGAAACACGGCACCGTCATGAAACAAGACACCGTCATAGACACAAGTCACCGTCATGAAAAATGTAACTTGGCTTCTTTTTTATAAGGTGTGTCGTTTTTCTCCTATTTACTCCATCTGGATGATTTTATTTCTTGCAAATGTAAATTTGACGACCGAAATGATTGTATTTGTAATTATATTATTTTTCCACGCTGTAAAGTAGAGCATAGTTGAAATTACTTACAATAATAATTTGTCAACTTTTATAGGTGTATCGAAAATAAAAATCATAGGAATTATGAATTTTACGTAAAATTTACATGAAAGGTTTTACAGGATACTCATTTTTAATCACACCCTAATTATTAAGTCAGAAAAAAAAATGTTTGGGTTCGATTCTTGAGAAAATGTGAATATTCACTTTGGAACCTGATACACATAATGCACTCTTGTACTCCAAACAACCCCTTATAGATAAAGATAGGGAGATACACTTTTATTTGTAGAAATAAATAATTAGCAACTTCAGAATTGTTACGTAATTTATTAAACTTAACAACTTGATTAAAATCTAGAGCTACCTACTGTCTTGCATATTCTCTATAATTCTGTAATTCTGGAAAGCGTTTTTCGGATCCCCGCGATACAGGCTAGCCCTAGTGCGGGGTCCATTGGTTAAACTCCTACTATGTAACCTGTTTTCGAAATAAATATTTTTGTATTTTTTTTTGTATACACGTAAAAAGGTTGATAAGCCCCCGTCAGCGAGTATGTCTATAACCAAGGTATTTGGTCATAGGTAATGTAAGGCGGGTCTCACCAGATGTACGAAGCCGATGAGCTTGGTGCCAACCTCCAGCCCCATGCAGCAACAGAACGACGTCACATGCGGGAGACCCATGCTCGGAAGCGCGCGGCGCTGCCTGGAAACCATGGATATTGAAGACTACGTTACAAATACCATAAGATAATATAATACAAATAATTAATATTAGCAGTGATGCACAAAGCTTATTTATTAAAATTTTATTACAGTACACGCCCCACACTTTCCATAGCCTCTCTCTCTAACCTCAAAAGTTTTGTTGGAATAAAACTCTTATTAGAGTTAAGCTCGCCTTTGCACATGTATTTTCTTGTATGATTTATATTTTTACGTGTTTGTGTGTACAATTAAGAATTACAAGAATTACACAGCTTTGTAATTGAAATATTTTTATCACCAGGAAAACTTCTGGCTCGTCTCCATAATGAATAACTTAGTAATACATTGAAAAGAAATTAGGAGATGCGATATTAAAAAAAAAACCGAAAAGTAAGAAATAAAATTAGTCTCTTCAATATAATATTTTCAGAATTTAGGTACATTACAATAATTTGATAGTAGTTTTTGTTCGATACGAGATGCTTAAATAAATAGTAATTGATAAGAACTATTTATCGTCGTTGGTTACCTACCTACATAAAACAAACTAATTAAAAAATTGCTTATTCACAAAGATAGAGCATCTGAGACGGGAAGGTAGATAAGATACCTACCTACTCAGTGAACTAAATACTCAATCTCAAGTCTAGCCTACTGAACTGAAACACGCACAATTTTAATGAGTAGTTAGTAATAATTATTCTATTCCAAAATGACTCATTTTGTTGAGAAAGGCCAATAACAATAAAAGTAGTTTACGGCGCGAATCGCAAGGAACTAACTGGTTAAGGTTATCCTTAAGCTCCACGAAAGGAGTTTAGTGCACTAAAGGAGCCTCTGCGAGGCGCACTTAAAATCCATTCACGACACTGTTTCAACAAGACCTGGAAGGACTAGGCTTGGAATGGCGGGCACAGTGAAGTGATCGAACACCCATTGAAACCTGAGCTGGTCAGGTGGCTCTGAGTGGGTCTGGTTTACATTGTAGAGCGCAATTACTCAATTTCTCAACAAGTCAAAAGCGACCAGCGATTATTTCTCAAAAATAATGAAGATTTTACCTACAAGTGCGATCAGGAAAAGTCCATTTTTAAAGTGTCGATGAAACGCGGCTTTTTTACAAGCTGATTGTTGGCGAGTTTAAAAGCGAGTGAGCGAGTTCGCTTTCTGGAAGGATTGTCAACAAGCCCTCACGCTCGGCTATGTAACGCTCGTTCGGGTAAAGTCGGAAAAAATATATTTGACGAAGTTGTCACTTCTGTCGTGAGGTTAAGTGTATGTTTGTAAGCACACACCGTTAATTTTTCATAATTAATCGGGTAGTATAGCCTTCTGTCTGGGCGTCCCCGGTCCACACTGCACAGGTTGCGGTATTAGTGTTTTGGCAAATAAAATATCTTTATCTTTATCTTTAACTAGGACCGTCGGATTGAAGTCGGTTGTTGTATATTCTTGTAAAACCTTGATTATTAGTTTTTTGTTTTATGTAACTTGAAACAAATGTAGTCAAGTCATTTATAAAAAAGTTACTCACTTTCTCGTCAGGCTGGGTAAATGAATAAGCTGGAAGGTCGTAACTTGAGCAGAGCCCTCGACCCCACTATCTATAGTGACAGTGAGTAAACCTATCAAGGACGCGTGTCCTGTCTGTTTTCTACTGATTGCTACATGAATAAGTACTGGGTATTAAATATTTATGCGTTACTGATTTTTTATTTGTGTTTGTAAGCGATATGATTATTGGTAGGTAATTGTTTTATTAAAAAATAGCATACTGCCTTAAACTTCGCTTGTGTTGCAATTAAACATTACCTATTCTTAGCACGTTTTCCACACTTCTTGACGAACAAAACTTCGTTTAGTAGGTACTATGTGTATGCATAGCTGGGCACCGTTAATCTAATAGTTAACTTTGTTATTCGTTAATCCGCTACAAAAAAAGTTAGCTTCGTTAATTAACGATTAACGGATTAACGAGTTAATGCCCAGCTATGTGTGTATGTATTTGCTTTGGCAAATGCGTGGTCTGTCAGTCTGTTAGTCAGTCAGACCATGCAATTTATATACTATTTACTACGAGCACTATATACTATTTACTACGAGCACTATATAATATTTACTACGAGCACTATATACTATTAACTACGAGCACTATATACTATTTACTACGAGCACTATATAATATTTACTACGAGCACTATATACTATTTACTACGAGCACTATATACCTATATCACAGAGTACTAAGATATACACAACCTATATTGATGATTAATAAGGAATGGTAAATTTCCTGTTTACCTACTCACAATGTTTTCCTTCACCTTTGAAGTTTACATATTTTTTAGATGGAAAATCTCATTTGCGCATGGTTGTCACTGGGATTTGAACCTGCAAGCGATCGAAAGGAGCCTCTTCGAGGCGCACTTGAAATCCTTTCACCACACTTGTTCAAAAGAACTAGTGATACGATAAGAAGAAGACTGAATAAGGTTTAGGATCTAGAGACACTTTAGAGACAAGATTATTTTTTCGGTTCTGTAGTTTGACGTAATAAAGTAACAAACATATTAAACTATTTTGTAAAATTATTAAAACTGTGTGTTACATTATTACATAATTATAATGATTATAATAATTAATTATGTATGTGATTTTTGTTTACTGAGAAGAAAGTCTAGTTTTTGAATATAAAGAAAAATCACCACAAGTAAAATACACAAGTAGATTATGTAGCTATCAAGGTAAAAAAAAACTCTATAATAGTGAGATGATAAAATAAAAAAGTAATTTTCAAGATCACTAGAATATACCTATACTCTACCTCTCAGCTCTACCACGGAATACTATAAGATACTACGTACAAGCTCTACTCAGCGAATTTTAATTTTGACCTACAATCTTACCTCTAAATGTTTTTATCACACGCACACACGCACAATGGTTCAAACCGTAGTAGTTGTAAATATCTATCAACACAACACCAGACCTTATATATTTATTATTTAGGAACTTATTAATCAATAAAATAACTTATCAGTTTTAACTATTGTATTCTTTTATTCCTAGTTTTTGTATCTAAATATTTTATTGATGGTTTTAACACGAAACACACGAGCAAGACGCTTCAAAGCAATCACAACTTCCAACACAGACTGACTGTGTTAGAGCAAAATGCAAAATATACTGAACATTGTAGGAGAGAAAGAAACAGAGCATTGTTTTGACGCTACCTGCTGACGTAGAGTGCGTGTGATGTCATCATATCACGTTCCGTTTCACGTAAAGAAAGGGGGCCCTTGGGTGTTCCACATAGAAGCTGTTGGTTAATCTGTGGGATCTATACATTTTGGCGCCACCTTGTCGGGTCACCCTAGTTTGCCATGACGCTACACACACACCATCGAATTAGCAGCTTTTGTCTCAATGGAGAGAAATGGATGCAGATTATTTAAAGGCTTATATAAACTTAACATTAAAATAAATCAGACCAGGCTCTGGAGACAGGTGCTATTAATTACATTCATACTCAAATCAAATGAAATTGTGTTTTTTGTAATTAGTAAATAAGTAGGTACTTAGATTATGTATATGTAGGTACTGGTGGTCACATTAGCTTAGTAATAAGTAAATTAAAACTAAAATAAACTATTAAAAATATTTAATTTTTACGCTAAAATAACATGAAAAAGAAACGAGATCTTTGTACCAAAACAAACATGAACGTTTTAAAGAATTTAGCCTTGGTAATTGAAATTCACTGCGTATAATTTGAGCCAGCCAGGCCGTCACAGGAATATTAACATCATTGTTATAGAATGCCTACGTATTAGTACACTTCTCTCGTACCCTGGCAGGTATTTTTAATATAATTTATCTTTTCAGCATGGTGTATTATCATTCTGCCACCATAGAACTAGCACAGTCGAAAGTAACCGATAGAAGCTGACCTATTTTTAAAAGATCCGCACCGCATCCGTGTCACTGATCAAATGTAGGTCGAGTAAGGTGAAAGTTGTGGATGGAAGGATGGATGGGGGTAGATGGGTGTATAATGGAAGGGTAGATGGATGGGCTGGTAGAAGATGATTATGATGATGGCCTTCACGACGTATCCGTCAACGGCGAACCTCGTTGAATTGGATTACTTAAGTTTTGCGCTGATGTGCGCGGATATGGCTCGCAAGCCCTTAGTTTTAAATGTCCTGTTGCAGGACGCCCAGAATAACTGCCCAGAAGAGTTATATGAGTATACATAGACAGGCTTTAGCTTTATTTTACGTAGCTGGCGTTTGGCGTCAAGGCGTCCTGACGGGCTGGTAGAGGCTGGCTCCAGTCCCCGATAGCATGCAAAGCCAGCGGCTGGTGTCACAATGTGAGGTCCATAGTCCTGACGGGCTGGTAGAGGCTGGCTCCAGTCCTCAATAGCACGTAAAGCCAGCGGCTAATGTCACAAGGCGAGGCCCGCAGTCCTGACGGGCTGGTAGAGACGGGCTTCTGTCCCCAATAGCATGCGAAGCCAGCGGCTGGTGTCACAAGGTGATGTCTGCAGTAGTGGGCTGGTAGAGGCAGGCCCCAGTCCCCGATTGCATTCGTAGCTAGCAGCTGTTGTCACAAAGTGAGGTCCTCAGTTCTGAGGGGCTGGTAGAGGCGGACCGAAAGCATTCGAAGCCAGCAGCTGATGTCTCAAAGTGAGGCCCGCAGTCCTGACGGGCTGGTAGAGGCTGGCTCCAGTCTGCGATAGCACGCGAAGCCAGCAGCTAGTGTCACAAGGCGAGATCCGCGGTCCTGACGGGCTGATAGAGGCGGGCGGAGCGCTGGAACCGTGCCTGATCGTCTTCGTACATGATCTGCTTATGTCGGCTGTGGACCACCACGATGCAGTATACCGAAACAACTGAAAGAATGAACACAGGTAAAAAAATTAGAACTCCAGATGACCGTGTCATTTATATCATGTTGTGAGACGCCTCTCAACGGTCTTCTTCTTCTTATCGTGTCACTAGTTTCTTCGAACCAGTGTGGTGAAAGGATTTCAAGTGCGCCTCGAAGAGGCTCCTTTCGTGCACTCGACACATGTTTTCGAACTTTTTATTTCTATGACATGCCGGTTTCCTCACGATGTTTTCCTTCACCGTTGCGAGAACGTGGGATGGATACATAGATTTTTTCGACCGAAAAAACCCATTTACGCATGACTGCCACCGGGATACGAACCTCAACTCAACGGTAAAAGGGTTTTTAAAAGCTACTCACTAGCCCTGACGAGGTAGAGGCAGATGACGACGGCTTCCACCTCCAGCATCTCGCCGGAGTCCTGCAGCACCAGGCTGATGCCGGTGAGTGCCATCACAAACACCACGGCCGTAAGGATGCCCGTCACGATCGTCCACGGCAGCGTCAGAGATGCTAGTTTCTGGAAGATAAACCCATGATTTTGTGAGATATGAGCTTATTATGGAAGATATGCCCGGGTTATTGGGGGTTAGAACTTGCTTCTAAAATATAAACCAGTGATATTGTAGGATAAAAACTTGCTTCTAGAAGATAAACTAGTGTTACCGTAAGAACTTGCATCTAGAAGATAAAACAGTGTTACTATAAGACCTTGCTACTAGAAGATATAACTTGTGTTACTGTAAGAACTTGCTTCTAGAAGAAATGAAATGAAATGAAATATTGTTTATTTGCCAGAACATACGTGTTTACAAATAAGGTCTTAAATAGATTGAGTCCATTTTATGTCCTGCCGTAATAGGCATACAAATATTAAATAATTAAGATAAACCAGTGTAACTATAGGACTTTGCTTCTAGAAGATAAACCAGTGTTACTGTAAAAACTTGCTCCTAGAAGATAAACCCGTAATATTGTGTACGATTTATGCATGATTTATATAGCCTTTATATAAGGCGGAATGTGATTCTTATGCCTACATGCACCAAACTGTCAATGCTTCTAAGCAATTACTTTTCTTGCTTGCCAGTTCTAACGGTCCAAATTCAGACCGTTAAGCGACTAACTTAACTTTCAAGCGAGTTTTTGATAGTTTGGTGCAAGTCGGCATAACAGTCTTTAAGTCTAATTATAATACCTTCTAAGACTAGGTTCCAGTTCCTTACCTTGTAAGCAGCCACCACCAGCAGCATGGAGCACAGTAGATGCGTGCCGCTGACGGCTGCTGCGGTGATGTAGAACACGTGGCGGTGCGTGGAGACACTACCCTCCTTCCCCAGGGGAGCCAACGTCACCAGGAGACAGTATCCTGTCAGCTCTAGCAGTGACCATACCTGGAATTATCTCTCATTTATCATTGATATTAAAACTAGCTGTTTGACTATGCGACTTCGCCCGCGTGGTATCGAGATATGTAGCCTGTGTTCTTTTCCAGCTTTTAAGCTATACATAATACCAAATTCAGGCCGAACTGTTTGAGAAGTTTCAAGCAAACATCCATCTTTTTTTTTCTTAACTCTCTCTAACTCATTCAATCATTCTCACAAACTTTCGCCTTTATAATGTTAGTTATTAGAATTTCAATGTTTTGTGCCTTACAGCGTTACTACCTGCATACCGGCTTAATAATATTAGAACCTATTGCATCTTAAACATGCGATGCAAATGAAATATTGAGTAGGTATTGAATCTATGGACAGAGAAGACGAGTCATGCTATGAGAAAAAAATCAGGCGTTTCGTTTTACTCTACGCTATAGATTCATGGCTCTATGAGCTCTATTTAGTAAAAAGGAGTAGATGTACTGCCTGAAAAATAAAATTATTGCATTCTTATCGTAATTTTGCCTTATTTTCACATACTCAAACCGATAAAACAATGACAGCTAAAATAGCTTTAGTTTCGTAGAGTTATGACAAAACATAAATAATTGGTGATTCTACCATATGAATGCGGTATTCATAATATTTATAAATAGGTAGGTACTTACCGTATAAACATATCCTATGACCAAAGTCCCTGTATGCAACGTAGCGCAACAACAACAGCTCTTCACCATAGGGACTCCCATTTCGGCAATGATATATAATATATACTAAACTCGTGTGACTAGAATAAATAAACAAAGCTAAATTCAGAGATTACATCGCGCGTGTCTGTCTTCACCCACCGTTTATCACTAAACTATAAATTCAGATTCGCGACGATATTACCTAGTATGTGTTATCGCATTGAAGGACATTGGAGTTTATTTGATAGGTGATAATGCGAGACTAAGTGGAAGGTTGGAAGTTTATAGTAGGCATAGATGACATCATACGATTAATTTGGTAAAAAAAATGTAGTATATTAAAGTATTGCAGTTTCATATAGGTATAATTTGGATACCCGGGACTAGGTCAGTTGCGGTATACTGAGTAGTCACTAAAGTAGGTAATTGATGACGAGTGTCGTACAATTTTTAATATATAATTTAATATAATTGTGGGTAGCCCAATTGTTTCATTTTGTAAATTTTGTAATATAGATTGTACAAATACAAATATAAATCATTTATTTATAACTCCATAGTTACAAGTAGAAGTTAGCTTATGTTGTAATAAAGATTATGTATTGTCTTAAAACACATATAATTTGCCTTTGATGCGGTTATTATTTTAACAGAAATTACGTTTGTAAATAAAAGAGCTGGCTTTTCAACATGAAAAGTTTTTGAATAACAGAATAATCGTAATAAATGAATTAATTATGCATGTAGATAACAAAGTACTTATAGTCACAATGGGCGAGGCTTATCTATGGAATTCAGTTTGTGTATTTTTTAGACTAAAAGAAACTTTCGATGAATGAAACACTAGGAAAACCTCACTTTTTCTCGGAGTGTTACCCAGGAACTAGGACACAGGAAGTAGGTTTCTAGATAAACCTAGCCTAGCCCATACTCGTTAATTTTATCAATAACTAATTACCACCCACAGTACAGCAAGCCCACTCATCAATAGATCTTACTATTTTACGACTTTTTACGCTAAACCATGTCAAACCCTTCTATCAGATCCTTTTTTTATGGCAGTGATGAGTCTCTATTGATGATCATGTCTGCCCATGACCAGAGCAGTGCTACAAAGGATTTTGAATCACATAGGGCCTATACTATAGGAAAGCCACGTATTTATTTTATCTTGTTTACTCAACCCAATAAACTGAGTAAGTAGTCACTTCTGCTAATTTTGATAAACATTACTATGTAACGATCGGTAAATAAACGCGAAAATCGATAGCCCTATTGTGTCCATTGTTATCAAATGAAATCATTGTCCGTTGATAACGAGACTAGAATTGATACCTATCAAAACGGCGCCTGAAGTCTAATCAGTTATAGTTAAGATACCCAACAGGACAGATTAATTGCCTGAAATAGTGAAAATTGCTGTGAAAAATGTGTTTATCAGTGAATAATTGTTGCTGTTGTTTCACCCTCAATGTTGGATCAAAGATCATTGCTGTTATAACCACAGTAAGTAGGTTATTGATGTCTGAAAGCTTGAAACAATTCAGGCATAATAGTGTAGGTCGACGACGTTATATTCTTATTTTCAAAACGAATTGCTAACCTCGGCTCTGCGAGATCAAACGTAGTCTATGTCTTTTCTAGCAAATAAACTATTTCCAAATCCTTTCACCACACTGGTTTGAAATATCTAGTGACACGATAAGAAGAAGACCAAATTATAGCTCAATTGGTTCAGTATTTTCGGCGTTATTAAGCAAAAAACATCCATCTATCCATTTCATGAGACAAGAAGTTACATAAAACGATTTATTGTTTTTTTTTTTTTACGTTCACACTCACACCCCTGCACTAGGATTCCCTGTGTCGCAGGTGGCATGGACACATACAACACATCACAACACCCAAGACCCGAGAACAAACATTTGTGTTCGTCACAAATATTTGCCCCGGCCGGGGATCGAACCCGGAACACCAAGCTTCGTAGGCAGGGTCACTACCAACTAAGCCACGGTGTCGTCACGTATAGTATAAGCTTACTATACTAGAATCTGTGTATGTTACAAAATGTACAACAGGCCACCCATTAACCGTTGCAAACGATCTACGTATACATAGATAGGCAACGATATATGTAGGTATGTGTATAGTTATTTATGTTGGTAATCGTTGGTCTCCGACCGGTTGATGTTCCAGCTGTCAGCCCTGGCATCGCTGCTGCTGTACGGGTCCTCGGCAGCGCTGGTCTGGCACCTGCCTCCAGGCCGGTTGATGTTCTACGTCTCGATGGCTCTCACGAGCTTGGTGCAGACCGTGTTTGGATGCTTACTTCTCTATGGCGTTTTTGCTGTAAGTTTTAAACCAAAAAAATATCATAGCACAAAATAATACATTGGTATCTCTTTGACAAGACAAAGTGCAAAGTGATTCATAAACTAAAAGTTCATACAACAAGTAACTGAAGTTACCTGGGTACCTAGATGCTGCTTGCACCTTCGACCACAGTACTGGCATAAAAAAAAATAGTTTTCCTGCTTATAACCTATACCTATACCGCAGCTGCTGCAGCAGCTACCGTTCATATATCCTATCCCTTATTTTCGATATGCGGCTTAAGTAACACTTCCGACCTTTATCGGTCTACTGTGCTCGCCACTTGTACTTAAATGGTTAGAACTCCTCATCAAACCCCAAAATAACCGTGCTGGCCGAGTGGGAGGTGCCGCGACTTTCGTTCCGAAGGTCGTGGGTTCAAACCCGGTCGTACACCAATGGATGATTTAAAAATCTATGTGTGCATTAAAACACGTACTTAACGGTGAAGCATGAGGAAACCGGCATCTCATAGAACCTAAAAAGTTCGAAAAACATGTGTCAAGTGCCGAAAGAAGCCTCTTCGAGGCGCACTAGAAATCTTTTCACTTTTTGAAACGATAAGAAGAAAACCAAACTCTGCCGCTATGATGAGCTGCAGAAGTTTTTTGTGAGTGAGAAATCCTTCTATCTCATCCTCTGGTTTCAGCGCAAGCCGAGCTACACGTGGCCGTGGACGGCTCTGGCGTGGTGCCAGGCGCTGACGCTGCTGGTGCTAGCTGGCGCCGGCACCGTGCTGCTCCACTACAACCGAAAACTGGAGACCACGGCCGAGATCAGCGCCGTCATATCCGTCTACTTCGTCTACGCACGTTAGTCTCAACACTCGTTTGCCAGTTCATAGCAACTCGATGGTATAAATCATATGGTCCCGGGATGATAAGGATAGGGATAGGGATTTGGGACAAAGGGACACGAGAAGACAGTCCAGCATAGTTTGAGTTTTGAGCCCCTATGGGTATAGGTCTATTTAATAACTGCCCTGGACACTTTACATGATAGCTAACAAAATTAAACTTAGTAGAAGCTGTAAAAGTACTCAAAGACTCAAAGAGCTGGCTCGAGCCAGGTACCCGGGTTTACCAAACGATGAATAAAACTTAAATTATTATCAAAGATGGGTACCGATTGAGGCAAGACCATAGGAAAACGACTAACGGTAACAGTTGTCAAATTTTTATCATATCTATGTCGAAAAAAAACGGCGGAATTTTTTCAAGTTTTTGCCATATCTGTGTTTAGTAACTGAATATGCGCATTTTTTTTCTGGTGATTAAAAATTTGCGGTGTATAAATTAAGTGTTAATTTTATAATATTCCTGCCTCTGTCACTTTGAATTTAATTTGTATAATTTTGACATTGGATTTGGTAATTTGTAGGTTGATTTATTATTATTGTGGGTTAATTTCGTTTTATTTTGCAGGCGATTATCTAATTGGACATTGTAATTCACAAAACGTAAATTTTATGTAATTTTGACACATTGATCGAGATTATAAGTCTACAAATTAAAAGAAAATTTGTATACTGTATTCTACAGTGAAGTATGTGACTCTACTTTATACATTCATAAGACCCGTCTGTCACTAACCATAACCATACTTGAGGCGACAAATAAATAATTCGTTCATTCATTTCTTATCAATCCCCAGTAGTCCTGTTCTACTTCTCGTCGGTGGTGAACAGCCGGCGCCAGCAGATGGGCATCGAGCAGCGCTCGCAAGCCGCTGAGCGGCTGATGCGGCACCGCGTGCTGCCTAACTACTACGTCTGATGCTGGCGGCGCTGGCGTTGCTGGTGGGGCTGGTGGCTGCAGTGGAGAATGATCTCAATTTATCACATTTAGCTTGTAATAAAGTTTTCAAAGTTTTTCATGAGTGTTTTAATCCTATCCTACTAATATAATAAACGCGAAAGTTTGTAAGGATGGATGGATGGATGGATGGATGGATTGATAGATGGATGTTTGTTACTCTTTCACGTAAAAACTACTGAATGGATTTTAATGAAACTACAATAATATAGCTTATACATCAGAATAACACATAGGCTACAATTTATAAAGATACCTGCGCAGACGAAGTCGCGGGCACCAGCTAGTATACCTATATATTTGGAAATAGCTAGCACCCACAACTTTGTATGATTCCTTTTTTAGTACACGCGTACATTTACTGACGAACATTCCCCCGTTTTAAGTTTCTACGTTCAGTTGTTTGACCTGTGCGATGTCTGTCAGTCAGTTGGTTAATTACTCAAGATCAGCCTTTTAAATATTTAGATTTTTTATTGTTGACTACTACAATCTATATAAGTATAAAATGTACAAAAGGGAACATTAGGGCCACCTAAAGAATTATATTTCTAATATATAGGTAGCTCTACTGGTCCACTTGACACCGGATGGGATTATACTGAAGATACTGGCTGCATTGCTTATTATGAATTAAGTTTTGTACTACAAATATTAATAAAATAATAAAACCACACATTAAAAATATTAATTGAAAAATGTTTATTGCAGTCCCGCCGATATCACTGAACAGGGACACTGGCACAAACATTTTTTCTATATTCATCTCATTACATATAGCAAAACCAATCAATATGAACGGGACCGTACTTCCATCTACTATACATACATGCAGGTGCAGTAGAGTAGGAGCACTTTACTGAATATATAAAGTAAAGTAAAGTAATATTTATTGAGACATAATAAGATTTACAAAGAGTTTTTGAATCCACAGGTTCCCAAACTAGCAAAATATGGTCCACACATACCCCGCACCCGAGACATTTCAACAAAGATCATTAGCCCGAGTTACGTACATGGAAGCTATTACATCTACAAAGGCGCACGAGCATGCCTCGTTGCGGAAAATCACCGTTTTCACCGCGACAATAACAATGGGGCTGCGATTATGCGTACGCGCATATTTTATAAATATGACAGTAGAGGTGTTCGCGCCGCAGTGACGTCGATGGGTGCGCTACGGGAAGCATGGTGAGTCTGCATTTATTTAGCTTTCAACTGACTTCAGAAAAGAGGAGGTTATCAATTTGACGGCACAGATGACTGCCACGCCGGATGTCGCGGGTTCGATTCCCGCTTCAGGACAAACATCTGTGTGATGAACATCGGTGTTTTTCCTGAGTCTGCTGGGTGTTTTCTATGTATACTATGTACCTATGTATGTATTTACAATAAATAAATATTTATTTAAGTATATTTATAAAAAAATAAATAAAATGTAATTGTAATTTATTATTTTTTAGTAGCTTTATTGAAATTTAATAATGTTTATGTGAAATATGGATCACAGTAGTCTGAAATAATATTTTTTTTTAGGCATAACTGATGAAAGCCTCATATTCAATTATACGCCAAAAAGTCTTACGCCTTATTTTTTACGCACCCTCCGATACAAAACCTGTTGCTCTATCGTATTCGTAAGAATGTAGAACACATTACTTACGTTTTGCGCTCTCATACATAATTCTAATTTAATTCTGTAATTCTAATTCTAATTCAAGATTTTTATTCGCCAGAACATAGTATACATCAATTATGTTGTTAAAAATAGTATTAGTGCCTTATGTTCTACCATTTATTGTGTGCGAGTTTTACAGCGAATGAATATAATACTATTTGATGATTTTTAAATGTCAAAGTTAGTAAATTTAAATTTAACAATACCTACATACACTAACACATCTACATAAATATGGCTACTTATTTGCTGTCCCTGTGCTAACCTTTGAAATATTATATTTATTTTTTCAGTATGATTCATAAATTCATTTAAGTTATAGAAACCGTTTTCAGCTAGCCATTTAACCAGCTTTCGTTTAAACATTGGGCATATGATCGGTAGAAGTCGATATAAAGAGACCAATTCGAAGGCTGCGACAGCTTATGCTAGCCAAGTTAACGAACATCAAATCAGTTATGGAATCGAATTAGTTCTGATCCGGTTAAGTGTGATTAGTTGCGTAACCGTCACAGTTTATTGGCACCAAATACGAATGTTTTGTTGAATGAATGCTAGATATGAATAGAGAGAGAGAGAGAGTTCCAAGGTTCTAACGGAGATTCTTGGCAAATTTTGAAGCTGTTTGTGCCTATCGCGGATATCCCTGATAATCCAACGTTTAAGGGATGGATAGGTGTTGCTAAATCACGCTGACATCACAGAACCGATTGAGTTAAAATTCAGTATGAATATAATTTATGAAGTGGAAATAAATAAATGTTTAGGACATATCACACAACACCATCTAGCCCCAAACTAAGCAGAGCTTGTACTATGGGAATGGGAAACAGATGGCTGATAGAATACTTAAATACTTTTTTTTTTAAATACATACATACTATACATAGAAAATACCCAGACTCAGGACAAACACCGATGTTTATCACACAAATGTTTGTCCTGAAGCGGGAATCTAACCCGCGACACCGGGCGTGGCAGTCCAATACACTTGCCATTCGACATCCGTGTCGTCCAATAGCCATTGGCTTTTTACTCGACTGCCAAGGAAGGGTTATGTTTTTTATTAAGTTAACATAGGTCTATTTGACACCGGATTCTCTTTATCGTACACTCGACTTTTCCTAATATTTTTATTAATACCTAATACCTATTTTTTTTTAATTGTCAGGGGTCAATTTCTCATAAATAACATTTCTTAGACTCATTTTTCACGGGCGATGTAAGCATAATGTAATCAAACAAAGTCAATTATATTTCCCACGACCACCATCTCCACTTTTCGGCGGGTGCGGGGGGGAAGTTCTGGTGGGGGGTGCCCATGCCATCACTTTCACTAGCCATAGACCACACCTGCTCGCTAGCCTGCAGACCAGAATAAAGACAGTTGTACACTATAGAAGAAATGTCATTGACACGACATGCTATTTCATAATCTTATAGACTGTAAGGCAATATGCACTTTGCTAAACAGACACGACAACAGTGCACGAAAGGTGCCTCTTCGAGGCGCACTTGAAATCCTTTCACCACACTAGTTTGAAACAACTAGTGACACGATATGAAGAAGCTAAACAAACAACGCACAGGTTACGTAGAGACTGGATATGAAGGAGAATAATGCTCATGCAGCATCCAAACGTTTTAATTTCAGTCAATGTCTTTCCTTTTTATGTCAACAATTTAATTACAACTCGATACTCAATCATAGGCATTTTTTAACGATACTTTGACTTTCATAGGCTTTAAATTTGTAACAAAATGAAATAATATAATATTTTTTGTTATGGGTAGGTCACGAAATGTTCAGTAATACAATGAGATAAAAGTAGTGTAACTCCAATGTATCTAACATACATAGGTAGGCCAGAAACTTTTGGACCATACCTACTGCGTTTATTCGTAAGGCAGTGTCCTAATAGAACGCGATGACGCGACCATCGCAAGTTCGCGCGAACGTTGATCGCGCGATCACGCGATCAAACGTACTAACGTCAAATAGGCGTCCCAAATCGCGCGATTGCCAATTGGGACGCCTATTTGACGTTAGTACGTTTGATCGCGGATTCGCGCGACGGTCGTAAGAAGTGTAGGAAGGAATTTTGTTAATTCACAACGCAAACGAAGTTGCGAGCGTCAGTCAGTTTAATGTATATTATGCGCAAAGCTCACGCTTCAGTGGTTTGCAGGCTTTATGAGCAGAATTCCCACAGAAACCTGCTCCCTCGTCGACCGGTTGCGTAACCGTCAAGCCTTATTACCAGCTGATAACACTTTGATTGTCCATCATTATTGGAAATCAATATTCGTGTATCTTTTTTAAGTATTATTTCACAAACAGAATACAATCAACCTAAAAATGTGACATTAGCACAATAATTTATTTTGCTTGAGTAATAAATATAAACGAACGAGCCTTACAGTAGTCGTTTATGATGAGTAACATCCATCTGAAATCTTATTAAAAATTGGAAGGATTCTGTTTCCTTCATTTTTCTCCTTTAGTACACTTTCAAAATCATTTTTCACAACTAGTTACACTATTTCCGAGGTTGGCACCATCTGATAAGCTATCTTGACCTGTTAAACACTTCCGAATTCCTTTTTCGCGAAATCACTACCACAAATTGACAAAAAACGAGGGAAAAGATGTGACACATTAAAATTATTTCATTAAAATTTGTGTAGTCAGCAACGTAATGGAATGATGAAAATGTGAAAATCCGACGACGGATAGATTCATGTTTGACCCTCAATTACGCCAACACTTCTGAACCAATTTGGCTATATTTCGGTTTGGATATCAGTTTAAGAGTAAGAAAAAATCAGATAATAATAAAAGATATGCAGTTTTAAACATTTCCTCTATGAGGCGTCAGAACAGAACATTCCGATAATTATTTAAATTGGCAATCTAATCAATAAACTTTAAAGAAATTGTTCCCAAAAATAAAAATAATAAATGAAACAATTTCGCGTGGGTGATGGCAATGAAGATCGACAAACTAAATCCAACAGAAAGTGTTCAAATCGATTAGCATTCTGACTCGTAACCAACGGGTTTCTCCATCACTCTGACAGAAGCTTTGACCGAAACGCTCAATCAAACCCATCGAAAACCTATAAAAATTACTTATATGAGCCATCTATCATATTATACCTTATTTAATCAATTGCTCATGGAGCTTGACTTAGATATTATATATTAATGCCAATATAGAAAAGAAAGTCGTGGTCGGAATCTCTCTTACAGGCCCTCTACATCGTTAGGTTCGATTCCTAACGGTGCCTTGGGTCAATAGTCCAATCATCCCCCTGGCAACAGTCCAAGCCGAGGTTCGACCCACCGTTGGGTACCCTTGTGCTGTTTGCCCCAACCTAAATTTTAAGGTAGAGCGCCATCTGCGCTCGCCGAGAGTCCGATGACGCAGTAACAGCCATCTGCGGCTAACTGCATTAAATGTCCATCCGAAAAAAAAAAAAAAAAAAAGAAAAAAAAAAGAAAGAAAAACACAAATGTTTTTATTTGCCAGATAATTATTATAAGTAAAAGTTAAAACTAAAACAAGCTTCCTACAGTATTTATAAAGTAGTATGTAAAGTAGTAATAGAACAAAATAAAGTAAAAAAAATCCGTGTTGTTGTGAGGTAGGTACTCGCATGATTTCTGGCAAACTTGGGCTGCTAACACTTAAGTATACCTATTTTAGTTCGAATGCCTTACACTAGTGACTTTAGAAGTATCTAGTCTTAGCTAAATAAATAATAGGCTACGTGATGATGTTATTCTAAGCCAGGTCTCGGCTCTGACCCTGGCTGGCCAGCACTGCGTCTGCTGGTATATCCGGGCCAGTTACATCACCACTTTCACCCAGAACAGTATGTCACTGACCGTCTCCTGTCAAGAAGCTCAGATCACTAATGGATTGCAAGCACATTAGTACTTTATTTTGAATGAGGTTTTGAAATACATTAGGTAGTATTACAATGATAACATCTGTGACGTGGTTTGATGAAAATACTGTTGATGGGAGAGCGTCTCATGTAGAAATACATCGAGGTGAGTGCTTTATGTGTTTGGGTTTGAAGGACTCCGTAGCGAAAGAAATAACTGGGCTTTCCAGACACGTGATCAAATGTCCTAAAGTGGACGGGACGAGTACTTTAGTAGTGTTGGACTGGCTGATGTGATTAATTCAATCCTATACAGCTCTGTTTTAGTCATTGTAAGGTGTCATCTCTTATCCTCAGAAAAGAACCAAGCTATTTTTTTAATAAGAGCCTTAACATATTTTATACATTGGCATTAAAAAAAAGTTATCCTTTCTTTACCTCGATTTTTTTCTCTTTATCACAATAATACCTACTGCTTACTTCATACGTTATAGAAAGAGATATTAGGCACGGTAGATAACTATTGTGCCCTTTGCCCTTTACCCTGCCCTAAGTTGCTTTCTCAAATGTATCCACCGCATTGTCTCGAGCTAAGTCTGCAGCACTCGGGAAACTGATACGATCAGGCTCTCATCGCCTGATAAAGGTGATGGGAAAATATTGAAGCAATATGTTGGCTATTCAGCTCTTAGCAAATTATACATATTTGGCTGTTCTGACATTGGACAAAAATTTAGGGAGCCCAGGACCCGATTTTTTTTCAACCTGCATGCATGAAACTTTTTTGTGACACTGTACTAACAGCGTAGCTTACAAATATAGCTATTTATGTTCCAAAACAGCGGGATTAATAAGTAATTGGCTTTATAAAAATGTAAACAATGGCAAAAAATGTTGAAAAACTGTAATAAATCTAAAGATTTGTCACATAAAACCTACCAAGCTATGTATTTAGTCACTAATAGCACAGAGTATTAAGATATAGACTCCTTAAATTCTTTAAAGGTAAGTTAATTCAGAAACTAACCTGAAATATAAATCCAAGCGCATGATGCGTAAACAAATTGTTGGGCTACAGCAAATCGTGGCACACTTTTTTACAAATACTTTATCAGTTCACATGTTCACATTCACAATATTTTATTATATACGAAACAAAAGCAATCCATACGGCTAGCGAATTGTTTTCTTTTTTAAACAAATAGGTATGGAATGGTAGGTTGTTTTTTGTATTGATTTCATTTTCTAGCTTCCACAGATAAACTTGAGGTAAGAAGATATCTCGCCAATGGTTTCCGACTATCATGTTTAAACTATCACTATTGTACGCCATTTTACCATCGATACTACGATACTTATATCAAACTAAGATCTTATGTTTAGGCCATTTTCTAAACCTCGCTGCATTAGAGACTTTCATGACTGAAACGAATACTTAAAAATATCGAAATGAATTGTCAAATAGGTAAAATAACTGCAGGCCGAGACCTACGATGCCCAATCTCTAAAGTGCTTGAAATACATTAGATACGTTCGATAGTCGTTTTGATTGTAAGTTAGGCACATCCATCCAGAATTGTTGGATTAAATAAAAAATCGATGTTAATCTTTTTATCTTGATAATGATAATATAGCGATGATAGCCAGATTTTATTATACCTCAGTTAATTTCAGATAATACTATGGAGTCTTCTCCTGATAACCGCAGCATCAGCTCACAAAGTCGTGGAAAGCACAGAAGACATCGGCCCAGAGGCATTTGCAAACATCACTACTCTCTACCCTGTAGCTAATGCATCAATCACCAGCCATAATAATAACAATGATTATAAAACAATTGAAAATAATAAAATTAATAACAATAGTAATGGAAGCTCTGAAACAAAAGAAGGAAAACCGAAAACAGAAGCAATAGCATGGAAAATAGAAGCAGCGTTTGCTGAATCCAACCTTGACAAAGAGGAAAATACAACGGTTTTTCAAAAAGGTTTTAAAAATGAAACCAAGGAGTTTATACCCAGTCAATCATTGGGTAGTTTTGTAGATTTGGAGGACTCGGTTCCAACAAGGTCTACTTATGACTCCTTTACTCCCGTCATCAAGAAACCTGCTTCAGGATTCGTCAAGTAAGCTCTAAATTAAAACTTGATTTCAGTAAAGTTCTATTCTTTAGATATTTGGTGTCTTTCGAAAATCCTAACACTTATCTTCATCGATTGGTTCCAAGGTTTAAATACTGTTCTTTTTCCTCAGCTCAAAAGAAGAATACCGCTCCAACAACAAGATTCCTAAAGAACTGTTCAACACCCACAAAGAATACCCCTACAAGTTCGAAAGCAGCATCTTTACTAGAGCTAAAGACAGCTGGAGACCAGACCGACACAAACCCTGGCCTCAAGGGACGCCAGGGTTTGAAGGATTAGGAAATAGACCTGGGAAAGGATGGGGTGGAAATCCAAGTCTTGATAGTTTTGGCGAAAGGCCTGGAACAAACTGGGGTAGTTCTGGTTTCGATGGCAATAGACCTGGCAAAGGTTGGGGAGCAAGCACAGGGTTAGGTGGATTTGCAGAGCAGCCAAAAGTTTGGGGACTAGATAGTCTGGAAGCCAAGCCTACAGAGGAAACTTCTATTAAGGTGCCGGCGGGTGGACTCTACAAATACCCATACTCGTTTAAGGAGAAGCCAGGAATTCCAGACGAGGATTTTGGATCGGACTTCAACAACGTTGAAAAAGATCATGCTGTGAAGAAACAGTAAGCTATTTTAACAGACTAATAACTTATAGTAATATAGAAAATAAATGTAGGTAGAAATCATATTTTCTGCTAATATCATTAACGCATCTTGTAGATGGATTGTTAGATGGATATTAGTTCTCAATCACGCTCTGAAACTGCTAAACCAATTAAGCTGCAATGTGGTGGCTAATTTTTATTCCTCTACTGCACCTCTGATAAGGGCCCTATTTTGTAACTTCAAGCCCGTTCCCACCGGGAAAGTTCGACCAATAAACAACGCGAATGACCTCAAATATCTAATGGATTTTGTCTACTTTTGGTTTATTTAGCCAGTAGTAATCGTCTTCAAATTACAAAATACCATCGACCGACCGACAGTCTGTAAAGCATCGACATTAAGAAGTCTATCGAGTTAGCGAATGCAACTTAACGTTGTAGGTAGAACAAGCCCACAATCAACTTTTTAAGCATAATCAGCCTATAATGTTCCGACTGCTGGAACTCAGGCCTACTCTCGGCAGGAAAGCGAATGGGTCTTAATCCACCACGCGGACCCAATGCGGATTGGTCGATGTCACATGTCATAGAACATTTTCTTTTCCTGTCCTTTGACATGCCGGTTTCCTCACGATGTTTTCCTTAAACTTTTTAAATTGCTTAGGTATAATGTAGAATGACTCATTTTCCAAAAAACACTCCAAACCTGTCAAATACTTACCTAATTAAAAACACAAACATACAATTACTCTTAAATAAGGTTATTTGGAAAGTAAAATGCGAGGTATGTAATTACTTGGCGGTGGCTGCGTATCCTTTCACCGAGCCGGACGTGCGCAAGCGCATAACCACGGCCATTACTCATAACGAGTCGATAGACACTCGGCTTGAGTCGTTTTTGGAAATGGCCCAAGGATTACGACACTTCCGTAATACTTCCACTACCCATTTCCGTAAGTTTAACTTATATTTAGCTGCTGATTTCCGAGCAAAACCGAAAAGACAAGTATGTTAGGAGGCAGGCGCATCTTATAGGGTACTAATATTTTGATCTGTGCTATTCCACTGCTGATTTATAGCTTCTAAATTACTTACATTGTTTTCTGTTCTGCTCCAAACTGGTCTATGTCCAGTCTGAACAGAATAAGTTTGTATGAATCAGAATTAGAATTTATTTATTGCTTAAACTGTAGTTAGTACATAAAATATCTTTAGAGCCAGAATGTTGAAAACCTTTAGGACCAGAATATTGAGTTCTCATAATGTTGAAAGCCCAAAATGTATAATTTCCCAGAATGTTGGTTTTTTCGTTACGCAAAATGTTGAAGTCTCATAAGATCTTAGGAAATAATGATAAATAGAAACAAGGATGTGAATGTGATTGATGATCAGAATGCTCTCCATAAAAGCTTTCTACCCGTACTTTGCATACCTACTATAACACGAACAATTTGGGGTTCTCAATTTCTCAATTCGGTTATTATCTATTATATTATAATAATATTATATCAATCAGGGTTTTACAAAAATATACTATCACCGACTTCAATTAGACTGTTTTAGTGATCGTAAACACCACTGAATAGTTACAGGAAAGCAAGATACGCAATTTCGTTTACTTGGATGTCCATTCTTCTTGTTTCTTGAGCTCTTGAGTGGAGACCGCGTATCGGCAAGCGTAGTGTAAGGCCAGGTGGAGCGAAGACCGAAAGGCAGCCGGTCTTCTTCTTATCGTGTCACTAGTTCCTTCGAACCAGTGTGGTGAAAGGATTTCAAGTGCGCCTCGAAAAGGCTCTTTAGGTTATACGACATGCCGGTTTCCTCATGATGGTTTCCTTCACCGTTGCGAGAGCGTGGGATGCATACATATAAAACCCATTTACGCATGACTGCCACCGGGATTCGAACCCGCGACCATCAGATCGCAAGGTAAGGGCCTCATCCACTCGGCCACCACGTCCTCGGCAGCCGGTAAAAAATGGATGCGGAGAGCCGAAGACCGAGCTCAGTGGCGCGTTATGGAAGAAGTTTACGTCCAGCAGTGGACTAAAGTGGGCTGATAACAATGATGATGGATTTCATTATTTAAAAAAAACAACTTCAGGATAGTTCAGAACTCGCTACTGGTGAAAGTTCAATCCAATATCCGTCAAGCTTTGCGTGCAGCCAACACAGTCGCAACACATTACCATCGATACGGATCGATAACGTAATGGATCGAGTATGTTTTACAAAGCGTGATCCGAATAAACCTGAGACTTACTAAGGATTGATCGGTACGCAATTTGGCTTAGATCATTATGGTTTTTTGCGCACTGTTCCTGACTTGCTGGCAAAATAACAGAAGATTAGAGCCGAAGACCCGATTCGGTTGCGTGCCTTCGGACCTACATTCAGCAGTGGACGACTGACGGCGTAAAATTATAACAGGTAACTAGGACCGCTGATAGGCCGCTGGCAGAGCGGCGCCCAGCAGCCACGAGCGACCAGTCAGCGGTCCTTCAATACTAGTATTTTTAATAAGGTAGAAAATGTTTAAAATTGATTCTTCTTCTTATCGTTTCACTAGTTCTTCCGAACGAGTTTGGTGAAAGGATTTCAAGCGTGCCTCAAAGAGGCTCCTTTCGTGCACCTAAAATTGTTTGATACTGAAAGTGCTGTGCCCGCCGCTGACATTCCAGTTGGAATTACAAAACAATACAATATTTTATTGATAATTCAAAAATTACAAGTCAATTAAAAAAATACCTTAATTTAAACATTTTTTTAAAAATATAAGTAAAAAGTATATAAAATAACAATCAATCAATCACAGAAATCCAAAATTCTGACTGCACAGATACAACGTAGTACCCCGTCTGCATTGCCAATTAAATTATTTTTGGTAATTAAGAATTGGTGGTGTTTATCAATGAAGAATTCACAGGAATAATATTCAATTTACAATTAAGCCTTAGATATGTAAAATCTTGGTGTTCTTCAACAGTGGGAACCCCTGGGAAGGCGTGCTCCGCATGCTGACGGCGTTCATCCCGGTCGGGCTTATCATCTCCGCGCTGACGCCCAGCATCGTTACCATCGAGAACACTGGCCCAGGACCTGGAGCTGGCAATACGTGAGTGACTCCTCAACTTCACCAGAGGCCTGATCACAAGTATTCGCGTTAACGTTATCGTAGCGTATATTTCACTGAGAAGTCAACTGTTTGTATCAACTGTTGAATGCTCGGTAACGGATACGCTACGATAATATTTCGCGAAAGTTTGTGATCGGGTCTCTATTGCCCATTATTTTCTGTAATACGTGAGTAACCATCTCCTACCTAATTTCCCACCAAAAAAACGCCTATACCTTTATTAAGATTAGTTTTTCTTTATCCAATTTTACGAGTACAGATATACTTTTCAACCGACTTCAAAAAGGAGGAGGTAATAAATTCGGTTAAATGTTAATTTTTCAGATTTCATTTATTTGACCAATATACACAAGGCAATTTAAATGTTTGTTACCTCAGAACTTTGTTGTTTATAAACCGATTTGAATATTTGTTTCTTTTCTTTTTTTTGTTTGAGAGTATATTCTTTCAGATTGGTCCCATAGAAATTTCATGACAATCGGTTCAGAACTTTAGTTTAAAAACAAATTAACTTAAAAAAAATTTCATCGTAGTAAAAAAATTGCGTAATTTGCAATATTTTAAAATCCTTGTGACTTTTCAGTGGAGCTTAGGCTCACTAGATAGATAGATAGATAGAAAATTTGAATTGTGCTTTATTGCACAAAGTAAAAAACAAGTACATAGGCGAACTTAATGCTAGTTAGCATTCTCTTCCAGCTAACCACTGCGTATTATAAAGATATGGTATAGAACAGTCCGATTGTAGTGGGTTGTTGTATATTTTGTAAAACATTGATTATCATCTTGTTGAAAAGGTGCCGGGTTTCGTTCATGACACGACAGAACCAAGATGCAACATTCAATACAAATCGCAGTTTTTATTTGTGAGAAAGTGATGACCGACACAACGTTACGAATATCAAACCATAAAGCAATATTATAATCAAGTTTCACCGTTTAAATATATCTGATTTAATACCTATATTATGTACAAGTCTTGTGTATAAAGCGTCGATGACACATGGCTTTTTTACACGCTGCTTGTTGGCGAGTTTAAAAGGGTAAGTTAAAAGTAGTGATTTTTTGTGCTACTTTTAAGTTCTATACTTTGAGTATGCTAGCGTGTGAGCGAGTTAGCTTTTGGGAAGAATTGTCAACAATCTGTTAAAACGCCGATGACAATGGGCAAGTTTACAAGCTACAAGCGAACTCGCTGGCTTGTAGGCTTGTAGCGTGTAAAAAAACCGTGTATCATCGATGCATGTATCTATTCCTCCGGAATCAATCTAAAAGTATATCCTCTCAAACGAAAAAATATTTTTTTCAAATCGGTTCATAAACAACAAAGTTACTACCTACTGAGGTACAAACATAAAAAAAATACAGAAAACAATATTTAACCAAATTGATAACCTCTACCTTTTTGAAGTTTGTTGCAAAGTGTGATAAATACAAAATACTGACTGACTTCAGTCAGAAAAACAAGATTCATAACTTTTAGGTGGTCTTGAAATTCAGGTTAAATAACCCAAAACTTAATTGAATCCTCTAATCCTGTGTGTAAATTAAAAATGTAAAGAAAGTCGGGTGATATTAGTATGTATTGGACCTCATCTAGCTCTGCCGGAGAGATACATTAACATTGCACGAACGTCCGTTACACAAGAAGAAAGTCCATACTGGGCAAATAGAAATTATACAATTTACTTAGTACTGGTTAAAGTTGTTATGGAAACTATGATCTTAAATTAATAACATATTTACTACGATCATACTAAAGACTAAGATAAGGAGTAATTTACATATTTAAATAGTATAATATAATTGCGTTCTGTAGTCCTCATTTTTGTAGCCAGAACCAAATTAATACATCGATTTTTTGCGTTTTTTCGTTTGTCACTCATTTTTATTCAAAAATTATAGCTTTTATCGCAAACCACAAAACAGGAAACGCATAAAGAAATTAAAAAAAGTTTTGCACAAAGAACGGCCTTAATGCTTAAGGCACTCTACCTCTAAAAGACATAATAAAACTGGCTAGAACAAAACATGTGTATGGTGCCTTATAATTTAATAAAACAAATCCCACCAGAGACATCAACTGTTACACATTGGCAAATTCATAAGACAAAAAGAGTTCAAAAGCGCTTCATTGCATATTGGAATGATGCACACATTGTACAATATAATTGAACTAATCAAGTTTTCACTATAATATTTATTTACCAGATTAATGCCCACTTGCACCAAACTATCAAATTTCCTTAGCAATTACTTAACTCGTTTGACAATTCTTAACGGTCTGGATTTGAACCGTTAAGAACTGGCAAGCAAGAAAAGTAATTGCTTAAGAGCTTTGACAGTTTGGTGCAAGTAGGCATAAAATTACTAGAACATAAATAATTATCCATTTTATTTCATATATTTGGTTCTTCTTATTGATGTAATGTTCCCTTCTTAGTTGCATTTTTCCATAACAAAGAAAACCGGGATGTGAAGTGCCGTGCCAGAGGCCGCCAGCAGTGAATTGTTAAAAGCGAAAGCGAGTTAATATGATTATGTTTTTTTTTTATTTTTTTTAGAATAGGCTAGCATTTGACCAAAAGCTCACCTGATGGTAAGTGACGGTGTGGTCGAAGATGTAGCACGCTTGCCTAGTAAGAACTTATTCACTCTTGATTTGAAGACTCCGAGATTATAGTGTGTCGGAAAAACAGACGCCGGTAGCGAGTTCCACTCCTGCTGGTGCGCACCATAAATGTCGATGCGAACCGCTTGGTTCGAGTTCGTGGGATATCAACGAGATAGGGTTGGTACCCCTCCGTACGCCTGCCAGTTCGGTGGTAAAAGGGAGATGGCGGGATTAGATCGTATAGCTCCTGCGAGTACTCGCCAAAATCTTGTAATGCGGGGTTTACACGGGTGACTAAAGCCGCACGATTTTAGCCGCACAGCAAAAAACTGCCATTTAGAATTGCCATTTAGACGGTCGATTTACGCCGCGCGGAAATACTCGTGCGGCTTTAGTAACCCATGTGAACCCGCATTACAAGATTAATTTTGTCGAGTGCGCAGGAGCTACACGATCTAATCCCGCCATCTCCCTTTTACCACTGAACTGGTAGGTGTACGGAGGGGTACCACCCCTATCACGTTGACATCCCACGAACTCGAACCAAGCGGTTGATTTTCGCCGTGCGGTTAAAATCGTGCGGCTTTTGTCACCCGTGTAAATACCCCATAAGCGACCGAAAAGCTCACAACTCGACGCCTGTGTTCAAGGTTTTGTAGGTTGGCCATGGTTCCAGGTATCCATCGAACCTGTTCCGGCGTTCAGACGGGCTGGAGGAGCTGCCCGCGATCAGCGAGCGGTGTCGGCGGCGGTTGCTGTGCGAGCTACACGCCGACGAACACTACACGCACCAACAAATGTAACTTTATGATAACACTTGAATGATTTCAGATACTTGGTAAAAGTGGCATAATAAGGTTTTTGTTTCATATATAAGGGCTTCGACTTGATTGATTGACAGAAAACGTACAGGCCAATCTGCAGAACGTAGAGGCTTGAAACTTGACGAGTGTTTTGAACGCGTACTAAGATTTTTTTTTTATTCTCAACGCGAAGTTGCGTTCTTCTTCTTCCTCTTACCGTGTCATTAGTTCCTTCGAACCAGTGTGGTGAAAGGATTTCAAGTGCGCCTCAAAAAGGCTCCTTTCGTGGACTTGACACATGTTTTCGAACTTTTAGGTTCTACGACATGCCGGTTTCCCAACGATGTTTTCCTTCACCGTTGCGAGAACGTGGGATGCATACATAGAATTTTTCGACCGAAAAAACCCATTAACGCATGACTGCCACCGGGATTCGAACCCGCGACCATCAGATCGCAAGGTAAGGGCCTCATCCAATCGTCCACCACGTCCTCATACGTAACGTTAACGTCTGCGGGTTTTAGCTAGTGGTTTTATAAAACTTCCAATCTTTATTTGTTATTTTTAATAATTTTTTTATAATCTTCTCTCATTACTTATATAAATAATTGTAAGAATATATCTGATTTCTGATCTGAGAAAGATAACATTATCTATTTATACTCAACGGTTTATGGAAGAAAACTGTTGTAAGAGGAAAGATCGCCGTTTACATGTACATACATGTTTTTTTAGATAAAGTATAAACGAGTTCGAAGCAAGAACCGACTCCATTTGAGAGGGATAAGGGCATTAAGATGGTGTTGATGACTAAGCACTAAGCACAAAGAACATTCATCGCTTTTCGAGTTATCCTCATTTCACTTTTGATTAAAAGAAATAAAATCAAATCCTAACAGCCCTCAATCGTTCCCAAATTCGATTAAACGTTCTCAATTTCTTTTTGTACCAGATTTTCTTTTCCTTTTTATTAAGATGAAGAGTTTGTTGCTCTCCACATTTTTAACTGATTATATTTAGTAAGATATGTTCTCTTTACCTTCTCTTATTAACGTATAATGCAAATAAATATTTGAACTTGAATTTATTCGAAAAATTATGATACAGTTTTTTGTTTTTAAAAGTTCTTTATTCAACATAATAACAATACAATAAGATGATACAAAACACTGTTCAGCTCACTTAAAACTAAAGTTGGAATCCATTCAGTGACCTACACCACAAAACCAAAATCAATATTAATTTGTCAAAAGTAGTCAGTTTGACTTGGTTCTAAAAAATATAAGGCACAGAACGGAGACCTGGTGACTCGATAGGCTGTGGCACCTCTTAGAGTCTCTAGACAAAATATTAATTTACGTCCATTTAAACTTATTAAATCTGGAATAATTTTAAGAAATTGGTACTATCTTTACATTTGCTTACGTGCACTTTGACAGTGCGCGTTTTTAACAAGCGTAAGAAGGAATGCTTACGCAGATAACATTTTTTATCAATGTTCCATGAATTTTACAGGATATTTTTTATAATTATACATACTAGCGAGTAGTGAAGAAACAATACATCGCAATCGTAAGGTAGAATTTTAGCAGATGAGCTAACTTATAATAAAAGAATAAGAGCTTGGGCTTCTAGCCTACCCGCTAATACTGATAGAATACAGTAAGGTATTTCATATAATCACTATTGTTTGGTTATAGGTAGCCAATGAATGGAATTATGGAAATAGTTTGCGACCATTGCGTGTTTTATTATTAGCGTAAAACTGGGATAGATTGTTTTTATCATGTCACCAGTTCTTTTGATCCAGTGTGGTGAAAGGATTTCAAGTGCGCCTTGAAGAGGCTCCTTTCGTGCACTTGATACAGTTTTCGAACTTTTTAGGTCCGTTAGACACGTGTTTGTTGTTAATGCACATATAGTTTTTTTAAACAGAAAAATCTATTGCTGTACGACCGAGTTTGAACCCACGACCTTTGGATCGAAAGTCGAAGCACCTCCTACTTTGTCATCACGGCTTTTTTACCGGGATAGTTGAAGGACAGGTACTCCTTCTCCCAAAAACCTAACTTTCGAAAATTAAATGAAAGAATAGATAAAGGTTTAAGTATATTTTATATGCTTCATACTTTACCATTTCGTACCAGATTCAAGAACTGTACACAGTAAAGTAATTGCTTCGCAGCTTTGACAGTTTAGCGCTAATCGGCATAAGTCTTTGCAAGGGTCAGCTGAATGATGTTTATTGTCCTCAGTTCGCCCCGGAAGCGGAAACAATGTCATCGGATCCGCTGTGAGGACCCCGCGGCGCTAGCCAGGACTCTGCGATGGCTGCTGGATAGACAGAAGAACAGACACACTTGAATACACTTGAATTATGTATAGTTACCATGTTGATGACTGAATCTTTTAATAAATTGGATTTTATATTTTTATTTTTTACTAGCTGTACCCGCGTGCGACTTCGTCACCCGTGGAAGAATTGTTTATTGTCGATGTCGTTCTGGGCCGACTCTAGCCCATGTTGCGCCCGTGTGCAATCATTACCCTAGCGCCCTCTAGTAAGGGTGGGAATCTTTTTTTCAGAGTTAGTAGTGTTATGTACAGCTTTATCGCGAGTCCTAATTTTGACGCCTTTACTTTAGTCCTGAAATCACTCTATCAGGACCTTAAAACACAATAACCTACTTGTGATCGCGGCGAGCGAAGCTAGCCGCAAATTTTTCAGTGTTTCACATATCGCTAGCCAATTAAGTATACCTGATCAAACAATTTTTTTACGCCTTTGATTTAGACCGAAAATCGTTGAAACCCGTATCTAATTATTTGTTTTGAGAAACATAATCCTTTAGTTTGAAAAAGGTACACTCATAAAAAAAACTGTTTCCATACAAACTTAAAACTTCTATATCTACCCTCTGAAGAGATAAAGCGTAATATTATATAGCCTATAACCATCTCAGGCTTTGTAACTATAATATTGTAAAGTTTCAATAAAATCCGTTCAGTAGTTTTTACGTGATGGACGCACACACAAACAAACAAACAAAGTCTTCCAATAAAAAATATAAAAAATAGGCCAAGTTATTTTTACTCGTCTGAACACGTTTCCGTAAAAAAAAAACATATGTACAAGAATTCGGGGTCTCTTGCTTTATTATATGTATTGATATAGAGTTAATTTTAAAAATCAATCATAACTTTAATAAATGTTTTCGAGAGCTTCGCTATTTTGCCTGTTCGAATTATAAGTAGAACAAAATAGGGTAGATCATAAGGCACTATAAAGATAATGCAATAAGGGGATGAAGCAGTGTCTTATGTCGCGGGTGGCATATTGAACCCTAAGCTAACGAGGGACACTTATCTCCTGAGCGAAGCGAGGGAGTTATGTAGAGTCCTGAGTGACGCGAGGGGTTCAAGCTTTCCAAGACGAAGACAGGTTTTATCCCAGAGGGGTATACTCTACTTTTCACTCCTTTTGCGAGGCAATAAAAAACCAGGGCTCTAGCAGCGAACATCGTCTTTTGTTTCATAATCTTTGAAGTCGCGCCTTTTTTTTTCTTTTTTTATGAGTGCTGCTTATTGGTGACCAGTTCGATTTTCGAAAAAACCTTTTTACAATGTCATATGGTCGTTCTTTTACTTTTAGAATTTTCACGACTTTGACGTTTCAAATTCAAACCACATTACTACCCTAGGGAGTTTTATACAACTTTACCTCCCTTGGGAGGTTATACTTTGCTTTACCTTGAGATAGCATCATATGTAAGTGGACATTGTCGAGCAGGTGGTGCAAAATACTATTTTTTTATCAACATGCTTTATGTATAGGTACCTACTATGTTCTGGCGAATAAAAATCTTGAATCTTAAGTACCTCGCTATGTGGTCGTGTTGAACATGCTTTACATATAGGTGCAATTAAACGATTTTAATGAACATAATCACATAGATAATTGCACATGAGTTGAATCGGACGCGCGGCGACCGCGCGGTATGTCCACACTCGATTACCATCCTATTTTACTATCCTATTAATATAATAAGGCAAAAGTATGTGAGGATAGATGGATAGATAGATGTTTGCTTATCAATCACGCAAATACATGTCTTTGTAATTTGTTTGTGTGTCAACCTGAGTGCAGTGATCGTTCACAAATAAATAATCTTATTTCTTTGCTGTGTAGCACTGTTCTAGTCACGCACAGGCATGATCTACAAAAAGGTCTTATGTTATTAGGTCATACCTTTTTTTTACATAGGGGAATCCTCATGGATGCTCACCATCCTTAAAATCCGTCCGTAAAGGTCGGCTACGTAAAGGTGGGGTTTTAGTTGACTAATCAACTAAAACCCCACCATAGTGGCCGACCTTTACGCATTAGAGGGACCCCAGGATATCCGAAGAATACGTACCGGTGTCCCTCACGCTTCAGTTTAGGAGCTGGCAACGGACATAAGCTTTTTCCGATACATGAGAGAAGCCGCGGGCAGCAATTAGAGTTTCTCTAAGTGATGGAAACCATTAGAAAGATGCTTTCCTTTATGAGGAGCATAATCAGTGAATCATTAGTGTTGCTGGTGACTCATTAGATGATTGATCAGTACAGACAGGTGAATGCTCTTTTCCTTTAATTAAACAATTTTCTGGTTTTCTCAAGAGTTAAAGACTGAGATAGTAGAGAATACAATTTCGAAAGCTCTTTAAGAGTTGCACAGAGGGCCATGGAGCGTGCCATGCTCGGCGTCGAACTAATAGACCGAGTCCCTAACATCAAGATCCGAAAACGAACTAAGATTCAGGACATAGGAAAACTGATCATGAAACTCAAATGGAGTTGGGCGGGACACCTGATCAGACGTGGTGATGACAGGTGGAGCAGAATGGTGTGTGAGGACAGGCAAGCGAAGTGTCGGACGTCCGGCCGCGAGATGGGTCGACGACATTGTCAGCGTCGGGGCAAAGAATAAGGTCGGGAGCCGAATCTGGACCCGCTTAGCACAGGACCGGGCAGCGTGGCGAGAGCAGAGAGAGGCCTATGTATCGGAAAAAGCTTATGTCCGTTGCCTGCTCATAAACTAAGAGTTTTTTCGAGACGAGCTAGGTAGGGCCCAGCAGTGGGCCAAGTTAGGCTGCGAATGGTGATGATTACAGTGAAAATGAACCTTTATCAATTACTTGATGACATAATCCTAAGAGTTGTACCTAGCTAAGTAATGTAATGGATGAAAACCGCATAATTTGTTTGCGAAAATAAACAACGACATAGAATGCTAATTTGCCGAATGCTTTCACAATTACGGATGGTTATGGTTAGCTTACCTTTCTTCTAGATAGTTTATTTATGTAGGTCATGGTTTTAATATACCTATTTCCATAATATGCCCAGTAGTGTTGAGTCTTCTTCTTATCGTGTCACTAGTTCTTTCGAATCAGGTGTGGTGAAAGGATTTCAAGTGCGCCTCGAAGAGGCTCCGTGCATTTGACACATGTTTCCTCACGATGTTTTTTTTCTTCACCGTTTAGCACGTGTTTTAATGCAATGCAAAAATCCATTGGTGTACAGCCGGGTTCGAACTCACGACCATCGGATCGAAAGTCAAGGTACCAATCACTCGGCCAACACGGCTTATTTTAGGTGAGAAAAGTCGGGTGATGAAGACGAGCGCCAAGTTGACACGGCTGGTCGAGTGCTAAGTGTATTGAACGACCACGCTAGTGTTGTAGACTCGAATCCCGCTCCATTTGTGTGAGAATCAACGAGCTAAATGATTTTTGTATTAAAATCAATTAAATGTATCAGTTATCTGGATAAAGCACTGCTTAGTTAGGAGCCAGATGGTGCTAGATGGTGGATTATCATCAGAAACCTTGGGTTATACTGTATAGGTTTCAAATTCCAAAGCGTTCTTCTTCTTCTTATCGTGTCACTAGTTCTTTCTAACCAGTGTGGTGAAATGATTTCAATTGCGCCTCGAAGAGGTTCCTTTCGGCACTAAAGCGTTTGTTTATATAAACGAGTTTCAAAATTCTGTAACATAGTGTAAAAGGTAAATACAATGAGGAAATTAAGAAATAATTAAATACTTGTAGGTTGATGTAAAAAAATGTGTAGAGCACTATTATGTAATCGCCAATCAAAAGTAACATTGCCAACTGATTGAATTCACATTCCAAAATATCTAAAGCCAATATTTATTTAGCCGACTTGCAGAAAATATAATTCAATATCCGCTTACAAAATGAAAGTGAGTACTCACCAGGGTAGGTGTCAATTCGCGTCATCTCTGATTGGATGCGGACTTCTAATTAGATAATATCAATTGAAATGTCATGACTGTATGTTTTTGAAATTACAAAATAGGTACACTAAGTCATCAAAAATAATTAATTTTCGGTTTGGATACGTAATGTGCTGTTTGACCCCGCAGGCTCTGGCGAAACTCAAAATTCTGAGTTTCATTAATGTGAACCAACCTGAATATTTACTTAATACAGAGTGTGGAAAAAATACAAATAATGAGGGAAATAGAACTCTACCTTACTCTTTGCTTACAAACAAGGCTCTTACAAAAATATAAAAAGTTATTTTTTAGCTTTTACTAAAACTTACTTTGATAAATAGAAATAAAATCTGTGATTTAGAAAAATAAATAATTTAAAAATAGGATCGATTGAAACAAACTCAAATAGTCAAATAAGCAATTATTTATTTATTTCTAAGTATACATATACTTGTTTAAATGGATAACTAGCTAGCTAGCTAATTTGATCTTCATTGATCTCAATATACTCAATGGTTTATTTCCATAGTATGTTGTAAATTTAAGATCTTAATTAATATAAGGTTTCAAACATACACCCTGTTATGAAACAACAAATTATATAAGAACACTTTTTAATACCTAAAGCGTCGATATTATTAAGGTATTAAAAAGTGTTCATTTATAATTCGACCAGTGTCATCGGTTTTTTCACAATCTGCTTGTTGACAATCCTTCCAGAAAGCTAGCTTACACGTTAGCTTTTAAACTCGCCAAAAATCAGCTTCTTTAAAAGCCGTGTGTCATCGACGCTTTTAAAACATAATAAAAAGTAAAAATTAAAAGTAAAATAGCCTTTATTTCTACTAACTTAACTTATATACATAAAGTAGTTTTCTTAATCTATACTAACATTAGTAGTTGCCTCATTGGCGTAGGCATAAAACATAATACTGTAACTTAAATACTTCCCCTCAAAGCTAAACAAACCACCCTGTATAATGTAGATTGGTCATTCAACATCAAGTATGAATGGCGTGTAGAGGCGTAGCGTGAGACGCCCCCGCAAGCCTTGACCCCCAGCCCCACAAGTGTGAGTGTCCAGGAGAAAACGGCCCCCTCGAGATTACACACTCATTGTGAAACCTGGTAAAACCTCTCTTAGTACCTACCATATAAGTATTAAAGTATAGAAGCACAATGTAGCACATTGAAAATACGCCAAGAAAAAGGGAGCTACATTGGCTAAATTCTAGCACATTTTGGTCTGATGCTAATTTTCGGAACAGATAAGGAACAGCGCTAGTAAAATAAGATAATCATTACTAGGCTTTTGCATTGTTAATCAAATTCCATTGTAAAATGTAACAAAAAATAGATGAAAATGGAGACATTTCATATTTACTGATGAGGTGTCTGAAATTTTTTGGTCCTGCATTACGACTCCATCTTGATTTGATACTGTCTATCTTAGTGTTCTATAGGAAAATCATTATTCAACTATGGTACTTACTTACTCTGTGTTACATAATCGTCACCTGCTTTCAGAGGACTTAAAATATACATACATAACTCGTCACTATTTTCTTTGATGACATATTTTTTTTAATATGCCATCAAAGTAAATGCAATTGTGTATTTTACTCTGTGGTACTTTGTTTCAATTATACACTATTTCTTACATTTCAGTTTATTTTCAAGTCTAAATTTTTGGCTACTCACTGCAATATACACAGAAAGTAAATATACACCTCACTCGGTTGAAAAAAGCAATAAACAGGCTATAGTGTTGGGTAACAGTGTATAATTGCAAACAAAAACAGAGCGGCAAGTAGAAAGCCGAGATGACACCGGTTGTGTCATCCGACGCGGAGGCTGCAGGGCTGCCAGCTTACTGTTAAATTATTTTATTTTAAATGTTGAAAAAAATAGAAGAGGAATATTCTTAGTTCATGATAAAAAACCATGATGTGGTATATATACAGATACAACAATTAAATATTCCACGTAAAATTTAAAATTTACTTCACATCGAAAAAAAATACAGCCTCTAGAACAAACTAAAAGTAGGTTGTTTTTAGTTAATAAAAAAAAACTTTTCATTTTCGTTTATATTAAACAATTTTTATACTTACAAGAGTTGCAAGTTACAGCTAAACAAGGTAACATCAACAAATTATAAAAATATATTTAGTAATAAATCTGCTTGATTTCTAAACAAAGGTTTTAATTAACTTAACTTTAGTTTCGAACTTTAGTACATATTACTATATTATAAACCAAAGAGTCAACGAACAGAAAACCAGAAAAAACAGAAAGACCTTAAAACCTTTGTTTAGAAATCAAGCGGATTTATTACTAAATATATTTATATAATTTGTTGATATTTATGGATTTCCGCAAAGTAACGCTTGAATCAATCAATTATCTTAAACAAGGTAAATATATTCAGTTCAAAGTTATAAAACAAAACTTAATAACAGACATAAAAATCGATACAATAACCTACACGTTGATATCATCTCATATAAAGTTAAGTTAAGTTCCTTTTAAACAACAAGATTGTTATCTTACTTATTTTTAATTATAACATTGGTGACAGCCCTAGTCCGGTCAGCGGCAGACCATCTTTGCGGCATTGATGAATTATACAGATAATGTAGAGACGGAAAAATTAATTGATTGTGATTGACTGCATGGGGGGACATTATGGTGATTATGAACCTTGCCTTATGCGGTCGGCGCTTTCATAATATCTGTCGAAATCCATAAAAATTACTGTACTCGAGCAAATAAACATGCCACCTGGCCGCCCCGCGCGGCGTCCTCCGTGTTTCTTCTTCCTCTAATAGCGAACCCTTATCATTACCAAGTATTACAGGACCTCTTCTCTTTCAAGATTATCCAATTCCACGCTGTATTTTGCACAAACGTCATTCGAGCCAGGTGTTATGTTCATTCGACCGAGTTATATATTTACTTCAATCGCTTTGCCTTTTAAAAGTAATAATCAAGGTTTTGTAAAACATAGACAATAGACATCCGACTTCAATGGGACTGTTTTAGTGACCGTAAACACCAATGAAAACTACTGAACCGATTTTGATAAAAAATCTACGGGATCAATCTGAAAGGGAAACCTATCCCCTTAGACAAAAAATATTTTTTCATTTCGGTTTATAAACAACAAAGTTCTGCGGTAACAATGATGAAAAAAAACCATCATACGAATTTATAGGTGACCTCGTTTTTCGAAGTCGGTTGAAAAGTATTTAGCACATCTAACAAGTGAACTGACTAAGTTTTTCATCCCCAACCGTGCAGTAGTTTTAGCTACTCAATCGTTGTTATAGATACTCAACCACGTATTTTAACACACACACAAACATCACAGACTTTCTTATTTTATAAGTGTGGTTGGACTCACTATACTAATAAATGTCCGTTATATTTTGTTTAGTTATTAGCTTAGAATAACTTTTATGTCGAAAGTCATGCCGCAGCATACCCGACATTAAGAGAGCACGCACCAGAGTCCGGCCAGCATGGTCGTATTCCAACATTCATCAGTGAGCCAGCGTGTCCGTTAATAGGTCAGTACACGCCAGCGTCCGGACAGCATAGTCGTTGTCCAGCATTCGTCAGTAAGCCAGCGTGTCCGTTAATAGGTCAGCACGCGCCAGCGTCCGGACAGCATAGTCGTTGTCCAGCGTGGGAGGGACCAGGACTCTGCCCAGCACATGCTCGAGGAGTGCTCGGCGTGGAGCTCCGAACGGCGGGTCCTGATGGACCAAATCGGGCAAGACCTCGCCCTGCCTAGCGTTGTTGCGGCAATGCTGGCAGAGGCGACAGCGTGGAGGGCAGTAGCCTCTTTCTGTGAGACCGTCATGGTTCAGAAAGAGGCTGCTGAGCGGGATCGCGAGAGATCCGATCCCGCTCGGAGACGGCGGGGCCGGGGTGTCCAGGTGGGACATCCCGGGCCGTCCGCCCCATGAGGGGCGGCGGTGTCTCCTGCCAATGAGGGAGATTTTGCTGGGTTCGAGAGCGGTCGGAGTGGGGGCTCTGGCTGCATTATACTCGAATCCGGGACGGCTGCAGTGCACGGGTAGGCATGTACTGCAAGCGGAGCTCGGGGTCGGTGCAAGCCTTCCCTGGGATGGGCCTCACAGCAACGTGCGTGAGGGACACCGGTACGTGTTCTTCGGATATCCCGGGGTCCCTCTAATGCGCAGAGGTCGGCCACCATGGGGTTTTAGTCGGTATGAGTCCGACATACCCCTCCGCCCTCCCCCAAGGGCGGTGGGCATCCATGAGGATTTCCCCATGTAAAAAAAAAAAAAAAAAAAAAAAGTCGTTGTCCAGCATTCGTCAGTGAGCCAGCGTGTCCGTTATTAGGTCGGCACGTTTCAGCATCCGGCCAGCTTGTCTGTCATCCATCAAAACGCGCAAGAGTCCGACCAGCATGTCTATGATCTGATCAGCACGCTCCAGCGTCTATTAGCGCATTTGTCATCCGGTTAGCAAGCGACAGCGTCCGATAAACGAGTCCGTCATCCGGCCAGCACGCGTCAGGGTTCGGCCAGCGTGTCCATGACCTGATCAGCATGCGCCAGCGTCCATTAGCGTGTCCGTCATCCGGTCAACATGCGCCAGCGTCCGGTGCAAATCTCGTGCGAGTTTTCTCCGGTAATGTTTGCCTCTCAGCATTGCGTAAGCATGTGGTTTTACGGTCAGCAGTCAACCAGCAAACGTCGCTATTTGCACTATTTGCTTTTGATGCTAGCAGTCTTCTCTCAGTTATTATTAGGATTTCAGATTAGCTCCATCACGTTTTTGTTTGGATAACCGTAAGCGTTTGCCTTTTCTGATCTCTATACCGTTGAAAAATATGTATTCTTACATCTAGGGTGAACTAATAAAAATAAAACAGGCACGCATATTGACATTCAAGCCTTGATTTCTCGCAGCTTTGGGTAGTTTTTTGTTTTAAGTTATATAGATAATCATTTTTATGTACAGTTTTATGTTTTTAGAACATATTAAGCCCGTCATACACGTAGCTATAATATATATTTATAGCAAGGCATATTACGATATAATTTCTATACAAATATTCAAGTCATAGAAATATACATATTATATTATAGCTTAAAGCGACCACACACGCGCTTTAATATTTGTATAGAAAATATATCGTAATATGCCTTGCTATAATCATATTAATATATATTATAGCTACGTGTGTGACGGGCTTTAGGTAAGTACCCGTCATCATAAATATAGTTACGCGTGTCTTGGAATCCGATGTGCAAAAAACTCTCACTAGGCCACACACATAATTTGGCGAACCCACCTTTCTGCATTCTTCATCAAAACTTAAATAATCGCCACCTGTTACATAGTGTTATCAACCACCGGCATTCCAAATCCATCCCATAACCTAGATTGGTCCACCTCTACCACCCGTACACATTACACAACCGCTCTCTCCGCCGCGGAACCGCAGCACCGCATCAGTCGCATTCAAAGCCCCAACTGCATCCGATAAGCCCGCGTGTGCCTTATACACTAAAAACGCGTTCGTATTTAAAAAAAATATTACCGCGAATTCGAAATACCGTGTAAAAAGTTTTGATTTAGTGAAGGAGGTTGGATTAAAGTGAGAGTGTAGTGTAGCATGCGCTTGCACTGACTGTTTTCACTTTCTTCGAGCGGGACATGTCCACGGTGAGTTGCGTTATGTAATTTGTATGTTTTATTTGTAATTAAAACAATCTTGATAACATTAATAATATGAATGATAAAAAGTTCGAATAGAAACTATACTCTTTCGAATTAAAACATTTTTTTGAAACTTTCTTACTTCGAGTATATTATGGGTCATATTAAAAAAAAAATTGTCGACAAATCATAATTAAAAGTTTTCAATTGAGTGATGTTTTCAAAATTAACACTGTAAAAAATTGTTTTTTTAACGCGTTTAAACATTGCAACACGACGTTTGAAAACTATTTTCCTCAACTGCAACCAAACATAGAATAATAGGCCAAAGCTTTTTTAAAATTTTACTCAATCAAATACAATTTATTTTTAAATAAGTAAAACAAATTAGAAGATATGCCTACTTATAATGTAAATATTACGTTTGCAACGGCATATAGCTGGCCCAATTATTATTTGTTTTCGTACATTATGTACTATATAATGTAGTTAATAGCGTATGCTATAATAAATATTAAAACAAACATCAGAATTACTGGAGAGAAACAAAAACCAAAAAGAACTAGGCAAATTGTAATTTGGTTTAATCCTAAACTTTTCAGCAGCAAATCAATAGATATTGATTAGGTATTCAAACTTCTCTTCCAAGGAAAATTTGGAATATTATCTAAGTTTTTACACAAGCAGGTATAAGCACGTTGCTTTTACTCGAACGAGTAAAAACCATTTAGATATTTATTTATATTTATTTGTTAGTCATAAAACTATACAGTCTAATTAAATAAGTCCTTACCTACTCGTACGTGCTAAAGGATGCAGGGAATCATAACCTACGTGCTAAAGGATGCACGGCATCATTACCTACGTGATAAGGATGCAGGGTACCATTACCTACATGCTAAAGGATGCAGGGCATCATTACCTACGTGCTAAAGGATACAGGGCATCATTACCTACGTGTTTAAGGACACAGGGCATCATTACATACGTGCTAAAGGATGCAGGGCATCATTACCTACGTGCTAAAGGATACAGGGCATCATTACCTACGTGTTTAAGGACACAGAGCATCATTACCTACGTGCTAAAGGATGCAGGGTATCATTACCAACGTGCTAAAGGATACAGGGCATCATTGACCCAAAGAACCTCATGTAATATGTATGAGCTTTTTACATTCAACGATATACGCATTGACGCATGCAAATTTGTGTTGCAAAATATTACGGCACACGAATTGTAATAGTTTTATTCTCTATTTCTCTTTAAAAATTATATACAGGCTGATTTTTTCAACTAGATTTGGATGGCCAAAGTATTGTATATAGAAAAACGCTCATAAAACCTCGGGGTCAATTTCGATGAAAACTAAAACCTGAAATAATAAACCAGTTTGAATTGCCGGTTGCATTAATTCCTGGCATACTAAGTTCTCGAAACTATGAAATCCCGAATAAAGCATTTAATAAAATCACTCTCGACAATGAGGGCCTGTCTGAGCATTTAGGTCTATCAGGCTAAAGTTATGCAAGAGTGTAACTTTACATCACCCTATCTATGCTGACTTGCACAATTGCAGAATAAAAACGTACCTACTCAGAATCACTAATGTGCTTGCTTAGTATTGTACCTACCTGTATAACAATGGCAACTAAACCTGGTGTAGCAATCGGTACACATATGCATTGCAAGATATTCCTGCTGCAAGAAGTAGATAAATTTGTATAGAAACATCATAAGTTAGCAACTTATTTCGATGGGTAGAGCGAGCGGTTAATGTTCCTCTTGCGTGAAGCTTTCGCCTCAATTTATAAATCTGTCAAGGTGTATAGTTACTGACTGTGACCCACTGATTCAGTCTTCTTGGATAAAAATCCAGATTACTCATTTTAGCAAAATCGGTTTAGTAGTTCCGACGTGATTGGGTGGCAAACATCCATCTATCAATCCAACCAACTTCGCTTAATTTTTTTTTTTATATATTTTTTTATCAATATATATAAAAGGCTTAGACCTAATTGACTGACAGACAAGGCCAAACTACTGAAAATAGATTCTTAAAACTTAGATGTGTTTAGCAAAAGCTGAAAGTGAGTACTTGGAAAGGATTTTTTTATTTCTTCGCAATGCAAACGAAGTTACGGGTGTCAACTAGTATTATATAAAACGTTTGGACCTGACTGACTAACAGACAACGTATAAGCCAAACCACTTAACATAAAAACTTAAGACTTGGAGGAAATGTTCGTTAAGAGCTGAAATTGAGTACTAAGATAGAAATTTTGAAAAATCACAACGCAAACAAAGTTACGGGCTTCAGCTAGTTAGGTAACAATAAAAGTGGAACTGTATCTTCATTCCGTGGCTTCATTACGGCTTCATTTTGTGAGTCTAGATGTGGATCAGAGAGATCAATGACCAATACTAATTGGCTGAATGCGGCATGACAAATGCCATTGTGTAAGCATGTAGATGAAGAACCGTTTCCCATGCGAACGGAGTTACATCACGAATGTGGGTCGAGTCGGCGGGCGCACAAAACATTGGGAATTGAATGACTCTGATGAAAGGCGATCGTGCCTTAGAGCAAAGAATTGGTTACATTATGTATGATTAATTTTGTAATTCTTTGTCGTGTAATTAGTTCTCAGTGCGCTTTCAGGCTTTTCTTTGAGATGTTGCCTGAGCGCGATGCGCGCTTCGATTCCTATAAACACGTAGTAAATATATAACACAAATAGAACATAACTTATTAAGGACAGGGAACTATATACTCGATTTGGTTTGAGAATAGTTGATAATAAACATTTTATATCAGACACAAAGACTGGACTGCCCAAAATAAATGGATGAAACTGTGCAGTTTTGAAATTTATTATTCAGTAGTAGTTTTATTTTAATTTTTGTATTGTCTCCTTATTTTCCTAATGTATTTTTATTTAATTTATAATTTATTATTATTTGAATTTGTAAATGTTTTGAATTATGTGAATAACTCATGGATTTTTATATGAAATAAATGATTTAATAATAATAATAAAAACACAAGGTGGTCACCTGCGTTTTAGTGATTAGTGCCTAATTCATATGATTGAAACTTTATAAGTGTAACAATTCAGGTCACAAACGCATAACTTTGTTCTGTTGGTTGACAACTTCAAATAATTGCGCCTTTTCTCACACGAATGGGTTATTGACCTCAAACCGTGTCTCACTTATTTGGTAAGAGCAAAAAACTGCAGAGAATGAATCAAATATTTTGGTGTAGTTACGTTGAAATTATCGTCAAATTAGATCAAAACTCAGTATTTTTTACCTAGACTAAAAAATGCAAAGTTTTATTAAATCAACACAAAATTATAATATCATTTAAATTTGCGATATATATTTTTGTTTTATCACTATACAGGCTATAAATACTTTTAAAACTGTAAGTACCTAAGTTTAAAAAAGTTAGTACCTAGGTATTCGATAAATAGTTATTTATTTAATTAATATCGCTACGACTTTGATTCGCACTACTAATGACGACTGAGCTCAGTTAACCTCATTTGCTATTTAACTTAGAAAAACCATTATTAAATCATCGTTCAGGTTAACAAATTATTACATCCTACTTAATATGATAAACGCGAAAGTTTGTATGTATGGATGGATGGAGGTTTGTTACTTTTTCACGTAAAAACTACTGAATGGATTTTGATGAAACTTTACAACAATTCATAATAATAACACAAAGGTTACAATTTATAAAGATACATTATTACGCAGACGAAGTCGCGGGCACCAGCTAGTCATGTACGAGTATATATAGATTTCATAGAGATAATAATTTTTCGTAGATATTATTGGAAATCACCCGTTAAAATCAAAAGTGTCACATCCAAGTCGTAATGCCCGCAAGAGTTGGACGTTAGCGCATGATGTGGGGCGAGTACCGATTACCGTCATAACATGACGTAACTGCTTTCACTGCAACCGGAGTGGACCACGCCGGTCCAGGCCGGACTACGCCGGACCGGGCCGGGGCGGGCCGGGCCGTGGCCGGGACGGGCGGCCGCCGGATAGCTACGACTACGATTCTGTAATTATAATGGAATGCAATGCTTTCTTATTTTGTTTCGTTGGTTTCCGCGCGTTGCGCAACACTTGTTCTATTGAACATCATAATACTTCCGTTTGGGGCACGGTCTTGTACAGTTATCAGAAAATGTGGATGAACATACATCACCAATAGCTTTTCTTGCTCTTCTGTGTGTAGTCTTGACAATTTTTTGTCAGTGCACTTTAAATGTTTCTCTATTTCTTTTATATATTTATTTTGGAATTATCTTGTCTCGATAATATATCTAATAAAAATATTTGCTCTGTTATTTCTAAAAAACAAAATTAACCCCAATTTACGTAACTATCGCAACAAAATTTTGAAAAAATGAAGTACATATATGTATAGTACATACTACATACTACGTAAACTACCTTAGATAGAATATAAATGTAATAACTAGAATGTTAAGCATTTTTTCTCGTTGACTGTACTCACGTACTGGGCAGTAATGCGAGTTGGAGCAAACTGTTTATTGATAGATCCATTCTAAAGACTTAAATGCAAATCAATTTAGAAATGATCATAAATTATCGGATTTATGTCTGAAATTTCATCAAAAGAAAAGTTGTTTATAACATAATATCGGGTTGATAAATAAGCATAATTATGTACTTAGTATGCGTTGCGGTAAGCCATAAACCTTTTTTTTAAATACGTACTTATAGGAAATTATTTACAACTGTCGTGTAAGATTTTCATACAAAAGAGTTCAACGCGCTATGTCACACATAGAGTAGAAATGAAATGACGAAAATGATGAAAAAAGGCCAATTATCTTACTGTTTAAATTACCCTTGTAACCCACACAAACTACTATACTTGTTGGAACACAGTTAATTTTATTACCACATTACTGTTATGCAGCAAACATCTAGCACATATGGTACCTATTTAGACGGAACCCTGCAAAGGAATGCAGATTTAACTTCCGAAGAATGCGTTTCTTGGTAGTTATAAGGTTTAACAATTGAAAAAATATCATGATAATTAAATCCACACGATATAAAGCTATGTAATTATTACATTTCTTTAAGCTATGTAAGTAAATGTAGGTTTCCTGGCGCATAACTCAGTAAGTCCGTGTAATAAATAGACGAAGACAAGTGGCAACGGTCACGCACATGCGCGCGCAATTACTACAGAACGTTCACGAACAGACAAATCTTTGACTGTGATGTATTTATTGGTAAAGTTACAGTGCATTTGTTTAGTTGAAATAAAACAAACCATAAAAACGAATAAAATAGCTGTTATTGTTTGCGTAGACTTTCGTGATTATCACTCATAGTTGAAAGTATAATTTTCATATTCATCAAGGTATATCCCGTCTTTTTGATGAACGTCCTGCCTGGCGTTTTTTACGTGTTATTTTAAACGCGATAAAACACACGAATTATTTGAAGGATTATTATAAAACTTCACTTTCCTATCGTGTAACATGTATTTAAACAACGTAAAATTAACATAATATATTCACACAATTAACAAAACAAAGAATTGTTGTTATCTTACTAGTTCAGTTAATTTAACTTAATTGTACCTTAATAATTACCTGTATGTTTGGATATTCTAAGCTGAAATGTATACCTTAGCAAATTAGATAGAACGTAAGACCCAATTAGTTAATTTTGTAAATAAAAATTATCAAGATAGCAAGAAAGAGTAATTTGAGATGAAAAATAAATTAGGGTTCCTTTTTCATTTTCAATCAATTTTATTGTATATTTCTTAAAAAAAAACCATATTTTTAAACTGTTAAGATAACTCTTCTTCTAAATAAATTACATTCGGAGGCAAATAAGATATCATTTTTATAAAATGCGTAACTAATTCATTTTAATGCGTTACCTTAGTCCTACCTATGTAGTAAATAAATAGGTATTTTGTAAACGATTAAAAAGTTATAAACTATATTAGACAATTTGTTTATTTCTCTACCGGTACTTGATTAATATAAGGACATTTGAACGCTTAATTAAATCTTAGAGCTGAAATAAATCTTTTTTATTATTAATAAATGCTATTAAACACCGACAAACGAAGGTTTTCGCTATTTCTTTGCCAATTCCATAATCATAGTTTAAATGCGAATTTAAAAATGTATTATGGTAAAGTTCTAACCTCCAAAAACTATTTTTATTATCCGTATTTTATTTTGTGATGGCTAGTTCATCTCATTTCCGTTTCCATTTGTGTAAACACATAGAAGGTAATCGTCTAGCCTCGGATAAGTATTCACCAATTATCTACGCTCTACTAAATCTACCATCGCTCTATCCACCATAGTGGATTATGAACCTTATTCATACTTAATAATAAACGCCAAAATATGCCTAAAATAGAAGCCATTATATAAATTAGATTTAGTTTTAATTGAAGGTATTTTGATAATTATTCTTTTGTCGTGTTTGCTGGCAAATATTTACTTACGCAATTTTTTTCGTCTATACACTGTGCTGTTGCGTAAATTTATGTAAGTGCAAAGTATATTTAAGGTCAACATTAACTCTGTAGTGGATCAATAACATTTTCTATCTAATTATCTTTCCAAAGCTTTAAAAAACTATTTTTATATATTGCGCATTATATTTTTTTTTTATGTAAATCACAAATTGAAAACTGCGTACAACGGTGCGAAAGTGCACAACCAACGATGACTCTGATTCACGCGTGAATTGGAGCGTAAGGTGAAAAGCGCTAGCGACGCGATTATAACGCACGCCCAGGGACAGAGAAATTATGCTCGTTTACGCTTTAAGATAAGATAAGATAAGATAAATTTATTTGTACCAAAAAAAAAAAGCTTAAAATATTATGATAATCTAAAAATAACATACAATATGATGGCTTGTAATGCTTATTTTTTGGTTTGCAATGCCTACACTAAGTGTTATTCTTGTGTTGTAGGCACTGCTTGACCTTCGGGAATGATTTCAAAGGAACCATCAGTTATCTACTTGTCTTATTTCACTAACCTTGTTTTTATCAACTGGTCTTTCATTCATTATCACCAGTCCTCTAGTATAATATACGGCCGAGTAAGCCATGTTGGCCTAGTGGAAGGTGCCTCGACTTTCGATCCAAAGGTAGTAAGTTTGAACCCGGTCGTACACCAATGGATATTTCTATTCCAAAAATCTATGTGCATTAAAAACACGTGCTTAAACGTGACGGAAAATATTGTTAGAAAATCGGCATGTCATTGAACATACGAAAACCTGTGTCAAGTGCACGAAAGGAGCCTCTTCGAGTCGCACTTGAAATTCTTTTACCACGCTGATTCGAAAAAAATAGTGACGCGATAAGAAGAAGAAGACTAGTCCTCTGCTGAATATAGGCGTCTCCTAATATACGCTCTATCTTTTCGAACTTGCTTCTCAGTTTTGGTAAAATGAAAAAGTAATAAATAATAGGGAATGGGAGCCTTCCGCGTTTTTAAAATTTTGTCAGAGCGTCTGGTCGAAGCGACGCGTGATCAGAGGGCTGGCAGCTATCTGGGCCAAAGAATAAGCCTTGCTATACAAAGAGGCAATGCAGCCAGTATCCTCGGCACGCTGCCATCGGGTATCGAGTTGGAGCAGTTGAGCTACCTATAGATCGTTTGCAACGGTCTATGGGTGGCCCAATTGTTTCCTTTTGTAAATTTTGTAATATACCTATATATAGATTGTAGTAGTTAGCTTATGCTGTAAATAAAAAAAATATATCTGTTACTATTCTAAGGAATAACCATTCATATTCAAAATAATTATCTATACATGAAGGAAGAACAAATAACTATGAGTAAACAGTTCTAAAATCAATTTTTATTTGTACACAGTACAAAGACAATTCACTTCAGAGAAAATGTCTACGACAGTTGGTTTTTTATTGATTTTGCTCTGATAAAACTTTCGTCTCTTCCGTATCCGAGAAGCGCATCATAACCCTGACATAATAACATGTTCGTAATCTCGTATCTGACATTGTGCTCACATTTCTCTTTCGCAGCCTTCCCCACTCTCCCCTTTATTAAACCGGGAGTTCACACGAAATATCTTTTAGAAATTGTATTGTTCTTTCCGTTTTTGTTCAGTGATATAAGATGGCTTTGACCTCATTTGTCGTGTTCATTGTTGTGCGATTGGGATTCTTTTGTGACGAGCTCAACGCATATCGATTTTATTTAGGCTGACTGAAAGTAATTATTCCCATCTGTCACCCTGCTCTGTCCGCCTAGGGTGACGGATGGCACAAGATACCCTGTTGCAGGAAGGGGGACAGATAGAACTTTTTTGGCCTATCTGTCACTCTAGGCGGACAGAGCAGGGTGACAGATGGGAATAATTCACTGCAAGACCTAGAGACTCAAAATTTCAAGGGTATGTACGCTAAAATGTGTAAGTGCGTACTAAAAAAGGAATTTTATTAGTTCGCAACGGAAAATAAGTTGTTGGTGTCCGTTATTTTTTATATTCCGAGTGTCTTGCTCGTCTCGTAACTTATTTGTATAAAAAAGACTTGTGAACTCGTTGACTGGATTTATCGGCATTGAAAATCGAGCTCAGGTCCTGTTAGCAGGTCGTTAGACGAGTATCATCAGGAGTTTCACTTTCTATGTGCGATGCCATACTGCGTGGTGGGTATTCTGTGACGCGGTCAATGCCCGCCCCCTCGGGAAATACTTAGCCTATCTCATTACAACTAATGTTGATGAGTTGATGAGATAGAGCAAATACATGGCGCTTTATAGGATGGGTCAAGTACGAGTTAGGCCACGCATAATGAGCCATTTATCTATTAGCAAAGACGTAGGTAGGTACGTTCTTATTAATAAATAGTATAAATATATAAAGTATTAAATCCGCTTAGCCTCCAAACAAAGGTCCCAATTAACTTAACTCTAGTTTAAGATTTTTTGTATCTAAACCAAAGCGCCGAAAACAGAAAACCCAAGTCGACACGCGTTTCGCCTCTACACGAGGCACTACTATATATATTTATACTATTTATACTATTTATTAATTATATGGATTTCCGCAAAGTAACGCCTGAATCAATCAATAAGTTACGTTCTTCCAATTCACATAAAATACCATTTCTAATATTAATATTATAAACTAGCTGTCAACCGCAACTTCGTTTGCGTTGCGAATTAACAAAATTTCTTTCTTAGTACGCACTTTCAGCTAACGACGAACACATATTAAGCCTCTACCGTCAGTGGTTTGATTTGTACGTTTTCTATTAGTTAGTCAGTCAAACTGGTCTAAGCCTTTTAAATATATTTGATTTGATTTGATGAATTGGGAGGACATATAAGTTTCAATCAGTCCAATCAACCATCGATCTGGTTGATTGGTTTGGATTCGGTATGAGAATATTTTAGGATCTGGAAAATTACTAACCTATAATAAATTAAAATATTTACCGTTGGGAGTCATCTCCTGCAGGACACTGTCTAGATACCAAAACAGTGTCTAGTAAGCATTACTATGTTCCGGTTTGAAGGGCATTGTCGCTATAGAAATTACTGCGATTTCAAGATCAATCATCAAAATGTGTCAAGGTAGACGAGCTTTAGCAGTTGTTTTACCGGCCTATATAAATAAAAATCCTGTGTATTGAACAGGCGTCATCTCTTACCATCAGGAGAGCGCTAAGCTCGACTCATCCCACGTTTACATAAAAAAACCTTTTGTCTAGACATCATGCGGATAAAGCCTAAAATCTAGAGCTTAGGAAATATACATGTAAACTAGTCAATTAATAAATAGTGCATTGTATGCTTTACCATGTACTAAGATATACACAAGCTTTACGATGATTCATGCATGGCTTATCCTTCTGTCAAGCCATAAAAATATTACTTCTTTGATAAAACTGCAAGTAAAGTAGGTCAATGCGATAAGCCAGGGTCTACTTGTCTATGTCTATTTGTCTTGGTGTAAAGTTAAAATATGAAAACCACCAGATACTGCTATGATGTAAACAAATACAAAATAATAAAAAAACTTAAATCTATGATTTAATTAATCCGAACCTATTAAATAACTATTAAAAAGAAAACGTTTAATCTCCTTGTAATTGAGCCGCCATTGCGTGGGAAAATCCTCGTACATGTAAAGTTTTCATTCACTTTCTCAAACCAATCAATAAAATATCGAAATAATCCGCCGTCGCTCGGTTTCACTGACCATAATCATTGCATTACGAGGCATTTCTCAAATGATTGGGCCGTATCGTACGTACCTGTACCGTACGTACCTGTACCTACTACTCGGGCGAATGAACATGACACCTGGCTGACACTCTCGCTCGGAACTTGATGGTTCACCCGCCCCCGCGCGGCGCCCTCCGTGTTTCTTCTTCCTCTAATTGCGAAACCTTATCATTACCAAGTATTACAGGACTTCTTCTCTACCAACATTATCCAATTTCACGCTGTACTTTGCACAAACGTCATTCGAGCCAAGTCTTATGTTCATTCGCCCTAGTAGTACCGTACGTATCTGTACGTAATTATTTTTGTATTTATTTATTCAGAAAAAAGGTTACATGTATTGTTGTTTTATGAGTAGGTACCATTAAACCTTACCAGGTTTGTCTTGGTACCAAGGATTATAACATATCAATAATCTATTACATTATATGAGCTGTTGCTATGTAAAGTAAATTATATATCGCTATATTCTATAGTTCTAGTATCTAGTAGTGGTAGTTTCTAGTTAATTAGGTGAGTACGTGAAGGTTTTTATTGTATTCGAAACAGCTGATTTATTATTCGTTTAATGTTTATTTTGGTGATTTTGTCGTGTGTTTCAAGAGGAATTTGGTTTTTTAGTCTAGATATAATATAATCAGTTGTTCTCTCTCCAAAAGTGTTTTTGGCTTTTATGGTCTTAAGTTTTCTGTGTGTGACTTGTCGTAATACGTAATACGATTGACTATCTAGAACGCATCAGCACTTTCATACGAGCTTGATGACTTTATGCTTTAAAATACGCTGATTTTATATCAGGAAATATCTAACTAAGATGATGACAGTCATAAATTATATAATCAAAAATAATACATAAAGTAAATTATGTGTGATGATTTTTAAAATTTGTCTGATGATCGATAAGTAAATTGAACTTTTATGGCTATTTTAATGACTTGGATTTTATTTGTGGTTAAATGTGTTGAGAATCGATTATTACGAAGATGGTTATGGTAATTAAACCCACCGATGATAATTGTCGATCACTTTCCTTTTATGATGGCAATTTTTACACTCTATCATTAGCATAGTCGATTGAGAGCTGCTCACAAACGAAAAGCAGCAAAGCACTTTTAAGGATTTAAGTCTTCTTCTTATCGTGTCACTAGTTTAGTGACCCAGTGTGGTGAAAGGATTTCAAGTAACCCTTAAAACTTAAGGATTTAAATTTTATTAAAAACTCAAGGATTTAAGTTTTATTATCTAAATGTTGTTATCTTTGTTCCAGATGATTCCCGCAATTCGAACAGGAGCCATCCTGTGGCTGGTGGTGGCCGTCGCCTGCGCGGCAGATGACCAAAACACCACCACAACAAAAACCACTAAAACCATTCGCACCACCATCCTGCCATCGAAAACCACTCGAACTGAACTAAAAGTATCAAGAAGCCTCAACCCTCACGAAACGCAGACCCTGAACGTAAGGTCCAAAAATGGGCATATGACCCAACTGATCGTGAAGAAGAAAGACGCAAAATCGACCACTGTCAGCAGTACCACCCCTGTGCCTACGACGGCGGCGGTGCGGTTAGTAAATGTGACAGCTGATGACAAGAATAAAACCGAAAGCCGCGACCAGAGAAAGCTCAATTTCATGGGCACAGTTAATAGCGATTTAGCCGGTTACGATTATTATCTCAACCGCAACAAAAACGGTGAACCTCTCGCTGACGTCCAAGCTGAGTACGGGAACTGGTCGCCAGTATCTGTGTACCCAGAGTCTCACATACAGGAAGATGGGGGCAAACCAGATACCGACCCGGAAACCTCAAGCTATTATCCCACGTATAACAATGACAAAAAGGTCGAAAATAAAAAAGTTTATATTACATCCAGTCTGATGGATTATGATAGACCGATAAAGAACTATAGATTTGATCCTCATAATCCAGTTATCAAGAACGACAGGAACCCTGTGTACATTGAAGTTGTAAGCACGAAGGTATCTGAAGGTGAAGAAAAGTCTTTCAAAGTGCCCGATCCGGTCGTTATAAGTTCCGAGCCGATGAACATTAAAAAAGCTATTGACAAGTATAATAACAAGCGTGGAAGGTCCATATTTGCGGTCGGCAATGATGGCATTCCTGAGATCCATGGCATCAGAGTACCCGATGACGAATCAGACAAGAAAACATGGCGCAACGCCAGAATTATCAATGGAGAATTGTATCCATATCCTGAAGGGTACACTCCGCCTAAAGCAATTCCTGAAGCAGATGTATACCCAGACTTGGCTGCTGCAGACCCTGACAACTTTGGACCGTTCACTAAGGATGCAAATTTCGAGCCCAAAGATGGTCCCTTTACTAAATTTGATAACATCGTCAAATTTGAAGCCTCAGATAGCGGTCCCTACATGACCAGTGACAATCCCAACTTTGCTTACAAGCAGAAGAAATACAATTACTACATGAAGTCAGGGTATGGTCCCTTCACTAAAGCTGACAACTCGAAGGTGGCAAACTCAAAACTCATCGATTACATCAAACAAATTAACGATCAAGAATTAAAGCGTGACTACTTCAGCGGTCGCAGCTCGAGGTCCCACGGAGGCGATATGGACTATGCAGAGAGCCACATCCAGAGGCGTATGTTACTGCATCCTGGAGATGTCAACTTCCCGAACTCCGCTATGTATTCTCCAAAAAACGCCAAGCCATCCTTCGATGAGAGTGTACGGAACCCGATCCTACAGTACGCGCACCCGGACCTCGGCGTGCAGCCAGCGAAAGCGACGCGCGACAGCCTCGACGGCTCTTCCGATCGGAAAGTCAAATACTACACCAGCAGCGTGCCTAAAAGCGCTCATCCCTACCCGATGGAACCCGTCAGCGGGTACAACCAGCAACGCTCCAGCGCTAACAACAACGCCAACAAATACTACGAGGATGAATACAACAAATTCTCATACTACGAAAACAGCAACCAGTACAATCCCAATCCTTCTCAAAACCAAAGATATCCTTACTACGGCATCATCAAGAGGACGCCGGAACCGTCACTATGGCAGAAATTCACCAGCTCCATTAAAGATACCATGGACGGCGCGACCCAGGCGGTTCAATCGTTCACCAGACCCATCACTGACCCGATCGCTAGACTGACCCAACCTGTGTTTGAGCCTATCGTCGAAGCTACTCATAAAATCACCAGCAATTTGGGCATTTACCCATCAAACTCCATTCAAACACAAAGATACGCGCAAGACAAAATTGGAGTAGCTGCGGCTGCTTCTGGAGCGCCCGCTATGTTGCCCGCGATCGGTTTGATGGCAGGAGGAGCAGCACTAGGTCTCGGTGCAGTCGCCATGGGCAGGCTTTTGGACGTGAACCTAATGCGAAGCGCCGGATTGAGTGACGATGAAATCCAAGACGAAGTGGAAAAGGAACACCAAAGATCCTTCGGAGTGAGCCCATATGACATTGACAGACAGATCATCAGCAACCAAAAAGTGTATGATGATAACTACAAAATGCCAAGTGAGAATGTGTATGTCGTTATGTCGCCAGAAGGTGCTGAGGGTGGCCGAGCTAAGAGGGAAGCGCTGAGCTTTTATGACGCGCCGACGTATCAGGGTGTTGCGTTGAGGAGGGTGAAGCGAAAACACGTGGAAAAGCGATCTTTAAACGAAGACATGCCTGAAGACCTGCAGCGGTTAGACAGCAGTCTCGGGTCGTCTTCTCTAACTTCTGCTGCTATGGACCTGGTGAGACAAACGGATTGGAGAGACTCGCAGTGCGCGAAGTACACTTTCTGCAAAGTGCTGACGTCACAGTCTTCTGACTCCCTCTTCGCCATGGAAAAGAAGATGGAATCTCTTCTAAAAATGTGAGTAATTTTTTCTAGGGCGATTGGTCGATGAGCTCGCAAAGAGGTATTTAGAGAGCTTAGATGAACTAATAGACGTTATAAAGGAATGCGTTGAAGGCACCAATTTGAACAAACAAGGTAGTTCTATCGCATAACATTTGAAACCATCTAAGATTAGGCAATCAAACTAGTAATATTAGCATTTAGACGCAAACAATGGCTTGTTTGGTTGTTCGGAGTCGTGACTCAGACGCAGCGTGTTCAGGTCGGGGGTCAGGGCCTATCAGACTATTGCTGAAGACCTTTACCTTTGAAGTGTGACATTTGAAACACTCTTAAATCACCATGGTGCTATGGTGACACTGCGTAGAATATCAATAATATGATCTTCATAATATTTATTTACTTACATCACTTTTGCGCCAAAATGCTGACTATATGCCGGACTAGTATAGATACTATCGTGGGTTCGAACCCGGTGGTTGTGTCGAATTCGGTGGTGGAGAAATGGATTTTTCTGTTAAAAATCTGTGTGCATTAAAACATGTGATTAACATTGAAGGAAAATATCGTGAAGAAACCGGCATGTCATAGAACCCAAAAAGTTTGAAAACATGTGTCACGAAAAAAAGCCTCTTCGAGGCGCACGTTTCGAAAGAACTAGTAACACGATAAGAAGAAGAAGTGTAGAAAGGTACTAAAGGGTTGTCTTGTAGTGGATTGAAAACTTCGAATCAGATTTCTCTATTAGCACGAAACGAGACGATCAGTGCAAAAACGAATAAGGACGTAACGCGATTTTTATACATAGAAAAAAATCAAATAAGTAAATGGTTAATTTATTTCCACGACGACATAATACTACTATGATAAATCATAACGTCCAAGATATTTTATCACGTCTGATTACATAAAGAGAAACTATAATTTCCGGAAACAGGTAATGAACAAATACTTTCGAAGTTTCGACTGTAAATCCAGTAAAACTACGAAAGCACACTTCCTCCATTTCATAACTAAGCAAAGACATTAAAATTATGAAATGTAAAAGCTTGTTAGCATCTTGTGTGTTTTATTGTCATTGTAGAGCGTGCACACAACAGACGGCCACTTTCTTACCAGGAAATAAAGATGAGTCCGCGACAGGAACCAGAGCTACGAGATGAATGGCTAATAGATAAGAGATTGATCTGCTGTTTGTGGCAGCCACTTTTAAGTAAAATGTCTTTTATTGCGATGAAGAAGAAAAATCATTTTGTTTATTTTACGTAGTCGGGGTCGGCCGCGCAAACGTTGGAGAGACAATCTCATAGCCTTCGATGGGGAATAATGGGAAACTGCCAATGATCGTGAAGGGTGGAAAGATTATATAAGATTAAGATTAATAAGATATAAGTTTTATGCACGATGTGGTCATTTATAATTAAAATTGCATGCAACTTAGTTACTATAGAGATATATAAGATATGCACGACACCATGTAAATTTTGTTAATGACCCAAATAAATGAATTGAATGGAATTGAAGATTTGGGAGAGGTTTTTGCCCAACAATGGGGCAATATAGGCTAACAAAAAATAATATACATACGAGTAGAGCGGTCTTATTGCTAGGCAGCATGCTCCTCTTAAACAATCGTAACCGATATACTTATTATAAAAAAAGTTAGATCTAAATGAGTACTTAAAGCTATACTTCACACGTACAGAACTACAAGATATTAAATTCAGCTTTTAGTATTTACCATAACGCAAGTTTTGCAACTCATTAAACTTATACAATTTCTATAAAATTATATTTGTAAAATAATTAAAGCATGTGCACGGAGAAAAAAATCTCGTAATGGTTACTAAAATTTTAGTTGAATTTGTGACAGCGAGAATAATTTAGTAACGATTACAATAATAATAGTTCCTGCTAACGAAATTTAGTAACGATTACAATATAATAGTACTAGCTAACAAAAGTTAGTAAAGGGTACAAGAAAATATTTATCGGTTACTATTTCGTCTCGCTATCCCATTTTTTTCCGTGTGATTTGAATCAATAACGTCGTGTAGAAGCCCGCTGAGTGCAATAAGCTCAGTGTATTGACGTACACTTTCTAGGGGTCAATGGTCAGGCTCATACGCCACCGGTTCGGTATGCCACCAGTATATTACTGTCACTCCATTTATTTAGAAATTACCCGTTTTTCCCGTGCGACACGTTTCTCTGAAAGCGTGGCGGTGACTACGAGTTTTTCCAATGGAGACAAGGCTGGGTTAAGGTACTCATAGATTTTCCTGACCATTGCCATCTATGTTAATATGACGAGACATACCGACCTGTAGGTAAAAAAAAAAAATATCGTTGTAACAATATTTTTTTTTCTGCTATTACATGATAACTTTTTTTTAATATAATTGTAGGTTTTCTAAAATAATTTTCTTACACATATATTTGAACTAGTATTTGAAATGAGTTGGGTGAAAACTTTGCCCAGCAGTGGGACAAGATAGGTTGATAATAAAAAAAAAGAAATAGTTTTGGTTTAGAAATTAGGTCTCGTATCGTTTGTTTTACAAAACGATGAAAAGTAAGAATTTATCTGTATATCTACAACACGGTTATAAAATCATAGTAGGTAGAAAATACATTTACATTTTGTCTTAAAATATTTCAAAATAAGAAGTATTTTTGAAGGTATTTTAAATAATTAGGTTACGTTATTTTATTACTCTTCAAATAATAAATTTGACTTGAGCAACATTCAAATGTGCTGCAGTCACGCTTTTACAAATTTCTTATACCGCTAGGTATTTAAATAACCGGAGTGTCATCAAAACCACAAGTTACGTGAAACACATTCAAATCACAGCACATTCTCGTAAAACTACCCAAGTACTCCTATGTAGTAAAATGTAGAGATAAAGGTACTAGGTATGTTTTATAAACAAAAACACCTGACTTATTTTACGATCCTGGAGCAACGGTGTTTAAATAGTCCCGTTACTTATTTTATTTTACACCATCAAATAACCTCTTGCAACCTTATTTTAAAACAGATAGGATATCACACGATTATTTATAGTTATGAAGATGGATGATTGCTGCTCAATTACGCCGAAACCCTTTAACTGAAACATATACATTTGGTTATTTATAGGTGTAGTTAAGAGATGAAAAAGAACTTTTAGTTCTAATATCGACTCAGCAACTAAATATAAACACATAAATAAATAAAGTGAACTTACTTATATCGTAAAACAATACGTTCATAAACCATTTAAAAGTAAGTATCCTTTTCTTACTTTTTAAAATAGGTAGGTATAATGTTAAACTTATTTCCTTTATTTTGCCTCACTCTGTCTAAAACTTTCAAAATTTCGTTATATCTACAATTAATTTTCAATCCATATATAGAAAACACACCTTTTAGTTATTTTACAGTTATCCTCGTAGAAACAGGCCATTCTTACTTTAAAAAAAATATGTATGTTAAACTTATATCCTATACAACGTGTAGTGTTATGTCCCTACACGCCCTGAGGGGGCGAATTCAGACTTAGAGTGTGAATACTATCACGTGTGCAAAGGTTGAATACATCGTATCAGAAATTTTCATACAATAATTATTTAACACGTTAGCTGCGGCACCAATTTTTGCATACTTTCCGTTCCTGCGGCACGAGGTATAATCGGCCCGTACCGTGACCAGACGTTAGGGCGACACGCGGTCTATTAGACCCCACCTCCTTTTACAGACTAAAATCCATTTTCTGGCGCGAAATCAAAGATAAATGAGAATTTTGGTCCTTATTGATATAGACAGTGAATTGATGAACCCTAATCCACCGTCGCCCCGGGATCTGATGGCTAATTTAGGAATTATTAGCAAAACAAAATATGGGATCTTATACACCTCGTAACGCACTGAAATAGGGCAAATTTTCGCTGCGATTAGTGATGGGAAAAATAATATCGACGTTTTTAAACTGTCTTAACTACGCAACGACTTGACCGATTTTGATCAATTATATCTCATTAGATCGTTTTAAGGGCAAAACCTGGCAAAACAACACAAAGCTATCAAAGGATACATTTTTTTTTAAATAATCTAAATTGTGCTTGAAGGCGCCATAAAGAAAAAAAAACCGGCCAAGTGCGAGTCGGACTCGCGCACGAAGCGTTCCATTCTATACGATTAAGAGGCACCTATTACAGACTTATTATTGGAAAATAATGGATTACGGTTTATGCATAAGGTTTATCTTTCTATTTGTATATGAAAATCTTAATGCGGTTCACAGAATAGAAAAAAAAGGCAACCAGAAGTAGAAAAGAAACTGTCCTATTTATTCTGCCTCGGGCTTTAAAAATACAATTATTAGAACTTGAATTAACATTAAAAAATCAGTATCAATATACTTTTTTTATAAAAATCTCAATATATATGTTGTACTTATTTATGAGTGTTTTTCATTGAAACAGGGTAGACAATAAGATTTTTTGCACTGAGTGCACTGAGTCAAAATCTTTTTGGATTTTTTATCAGCTTCACGAGATGGTAAAAATGTGCGTAGTTTTTGGTAACAACCAACACATCTTCTCCTTTTTTCACCCTTTTCGAGGCAATGGCGTGCGCTTTCAGGTGCTGAAAAATAACAAAAATGTAAAGATAACGTAATAAAACTGACATTGTTACTTAGGTTAGATCGTAGATGAGAATAACAATGATAATGTAGGTATAACTGCATCAAATGAATGTGTTTGTTTTATACTTAAAATGTTGAAAGAGTAGGTAGGTAAGGTAGCTTAAATTCAGAATAATTAAAAGGAAACTATAATAAATAACTTAATAATGACCAAATGTCAAGCTTAGTTTATGAAAGCTTCAACACGTTGACTGTCAAGAAATATATCTAAGCATTACATTACCTGGGGTCTCATCGATTTCCTTTTTTATTAAAGATTCTATAAGTTTCTCCACAAAGAGTCTTTTTGGTAACTTTTTTCCATCAGTTTGGATTGAATTAAACACAATCCAGGCATTAATTAGCGCCGTACCAAATATTAGCTCCATTACAACTTTTTCTCCACCATTTGATTCCTCTCTTCAAAGTTGTATAATAAGAAGACATCTGGTCAGAAAAGTCAATGCCTTTTTTTGTTTTATTGTACAGCAAAACACATCCCGGTTTTTTTATGCATTCGTCGGTTCCTCTCTTCTTTTTTCCAGTATCTATCAGGTTATCATCGCGAAGTCTTAGTAATAGAGGGTCCTGTTTTTATCCTTTCGATACGGAACCCTAAAAATCTTTAATATTTATATAACTACTTTCAAAACCTAGACAAAGAACTACTGAAATATTAATTATATTACTTACCTGTTTTGTCAACGGCTGCTTTGCGTTTCTTGTGGAGTTTTTCACTACCTACAAAAATATCAATTAAGTGTTAAGTCCTAATAATAATAACATTATTATCACGATATAGAATAATAGGTAATTCTAGATATGTTGCAAAGTATTAGGTACGTCAATAATCGTTATTACCAATAATATCTTTAGGTATAATATACTTAAGTAATAATATCTTACACTTACTTTAGGTACATAGCTACCAAGATAAGAAAAAACTAGGTACTTACTGAAGATTTTTTCATTAAAAACTTACCTGTTTTGGCTCTGTTTCTGGGTTTTTTAAAATTAACTTCTTCCGACATCGTTTAGACATGTTCGGCGCTGTAAAAGGACGTGCTCTCCAATCGACGTGATGCACAACACTGGTCGCGGGAAGCTCGCGTTGAGTGCGGTACGAGGTCAGGGGGGATATGGGACGTTTTAGCCTCGTTCCGCACTGCATTAAAATTATATTAATTCAGTGCGGCACGAGGCCTAAGACATCCGGTACCAAGGTAGGTACACCACCGAGTCCGGAACCATTAGTGATCTCAAATATATATTTATCTCTTTCCTACACTGGACCAAACCAAAGCTATGCCATTCGCACGACAGAGAAATTCACTTTTTTGCTTGCCGCACCACAGGGAAGTTGCATCAGGGGTGATTTAGGCCTCGCTTCGCACTTAACGTGTTAAGACAACCCTATTTGCTATTTTCTTCTCCATCTGTACACACCCTCCACGTCACACATAGACACACGTAAGGAACATGGGCTCATGCCTATGATCTAGTCTAGGTAAGTTGAGTAGGTAGGTTATTTATGAACCTTTCGATGTAAAGAATTAAGAAAAGTTTTACATAATTAAGTTAGACTATTTCAAACTATTGAGAGATTAAGAGAAAATACATACAAATTTTCGTTTTATTTTTATTCATCAATTTCTTACTGAGGACTTTTCTCTTTTTCTAGTTCCTGGAGTAGGTAGGTACTTGTAGTCTGCAGTTTTCACAGTTGCATAATGCATTGCACCCGCACGATGGATGCGGCAAGAGAGGGCGCAATGGTGCACATTGGGAAAGGCCTATGTCCTGCAGAGGACTGCGAAAGCCTGATGCCGACGAATGCACAAACATAACACATTTTTGAGTTATTTTTCACTTTACGCAAATAACTTGTTTCTGTCCTCGATCCAAAGTACTCTGACACAATTGATGTTCATGTTCCCACTACCTGGAGTAAGGTCAAACTCTTCACTAGCGTGATCGTTGTTTCTCCAACACATAGACCAAAATGCGGATTTATGGAGTACCCACTTAATTGCGCAAAATGCAACTTCCTCACGATGTTTTGTAGGTACACCATTACGTATGGCATTTAAGTTAAACAACAAAACCTAGCACAAAAAAAACCATTTGCCTCTCAGATGTTGTTAAGTTTTCTGTAAGAAAAGCCTTAATCTTACTCATCACTAACATTACTGAGGTCAAGGTCAGAGCTCTTGAAAAGTTCACCAAACAGCTGATTTTAGGGTAATCACCACGTTAAAAATCAGCTGCACTTTGGTGCACAGTTCTTCAATGAAAATCATGGAAATTTAAAAAGTCGTAGAACATTCGTTGTTCCCGCGGGGGGCAGAACACCCCCCCTTCGGCATTGTAGGGATATTAACAAACAGATTGTATTGAGCCTCACTATGTCTAAAACTTTCAAAATTTCGTTATATCCACACTTAATTTCCAATCCATCAGTAGAAAACACACCTTTATAGTTATTCTAAAGTTGTTCTCGTAGTAAACAAGGCGAGTGTTCGTTACACGTACACGTTACGTCACGTGACGACCGGCAGGGAAAGTGTTCGTCGGTGAGAGGCGACGCAATGGTAATGATGTGGCGAGCTCATGCAGTGGCGAGGAGACACTCGCGGTAGAGTCGCGTCTGTCTCCCGCAGGGTGGCACTAGCCACACTTGCCAAGCCAAAAAAAAAGCCTTTTCAAGCCAAATCAGCCACAAATGCTGATTTGGCTGTAAAAAAATACTTATTGGTGATTTTATAAGCTAAACAAAATAATAGCACAAGTTAGGTTATGCAACAGATTTAGTATAATGTATTAAATTTTTTTTTGTATTAATCTTGTTGACCGAAATAAATATTTTATGTTATATTACTTTGTAAAACTCTTCACGATAGAAATTATAAACGACGTATTTATAAGTTCCTTGCTCTTCACATCATAATAGACGATAATGCTCTATTTTTGAAGTGAAAACTCTATAGACGCTCTGAGAAAAAAAAATCGCGGGGAGTGAATTGGACTGGGCACTTGGGCATCCAACGCTCGAATGTAACACTGTTTCGGATAAAGTCGGCTGGTATAATATTACCTACTAAGTGAAGATGGTAATCCGTCTTCTGTCTTTTCTTTTACCTGACCACATCAAAAACCTGAAACCATGTGATAAATAGCTGTATTTCGTATTATATTATCGTCTCGTATCTTACGTTTGTTCTGTAATAACACTCTTTTGGTGTTTAGTTTAATTTCCAACTTCTCCTGTGTCACTCAAATTATCTATTAGACGACATCCGTGTCTCCTTTTATCTAAACCTGGATTAACAAAGTTATTGTATACTGTTTCAAATTAATCTTTTCAAAATGTAGAGCGTACTAACATGGCAGATTTCCTTATTCTAAGGCCTCAAAATCCTAAACATTATTACACAATAAACGCAGAAGCAAAAAGAAAACATTTTCAAATGATTCGTCATCAGAAGTCTGTGGTCTGATTACCCAATTTCATGGATGAGTGGTCATCAAATTCACAAACAGACGAACAATGATTGATCTAAATCCGGGAATAGATTATATAGTAATTGGAATCCCAGAGCAATATAATAATGCCTACAAACTAATATTGGTAGACGAGAAATAGATTGAATTAACTTGGCGGTTTATTTTAACCCACGATGCATAGATGAAAAGTTACAGGGATGGAGATGCTAAGATTTTAATCTTATCTTAGATGTTTGAATGAAGAGTAGGTACAAAACTGGTGCAAATCCTGTTGAATAGAAGCTCCCGTCCATTTCACATGGCTGTAATTAATAAAGGTGGTAGAGATTCGTACACGTTTCTATACACGTCTATACTTATAGTAGGACATTAAAAATAGTATTTTTTTAAATGTGTGTATGTTGAAATAAATTATTTCATTTCATTTCATTTGAATCTCAATCAATTGATCAGAGGGCTGGCAGCTATCTCGGCCAAAGAATAAGCCTTGCTATACAAAGAGGCAGTGCAGCCAGTATCCTCGGCACGCTGCCATCGGGTATCGAGTTGGAGCAGTTGAGCTACCTATAGATCGTTTGCAACGGTCTATGGGTAGCCCAATTGTTTCCTTTTGTAAATTTTGTATTATCTCAATCCCATAAAAATACTTATCGCCAGATAGATCATAATAAAACCAATATTTCCTCACAAAAAGCCATTAATCATCAGCATCCGAATGAGATGCACCTGACGATGGCGAGGAGACAGCATGCCGCCACAGATACCGCGAGGTGTGACCCCGATGCGTTACGTAACGTAGCGTGAAAGTGACCACACGCCACGTAACGCAGTACCGCCGGACCACGTGGTAGTGACGCAGTTTCCGAAGTCAGTTGAGAGAATGAACCTGTGGTTAAGATCTTTTATGTATGTGGTTTCCTCAAGGAAGTGAGTTTCTATAGGAAGCATTTAATTTTGTAAAAGGATAGAATATGTGCGAATAAATTGAATCAAAAGAGAGAAACGTGATTAAATAAGTTTGTAAATGCTTTTGAATTACCTACTAGGCTTCGAAGACTTACCGCTAGACTCTAGATTGCCATAAAGTGTCCAAAACAAAGAGCTTTCGTATGGCCCTGTATAGGATATACCTAATACTCTTTTTATTACATAATTACTTTTTAACTTACATAAAAGTTCCCACTTTCATTACTTTTTACAATCTTTGATTTTGTAATGTATTAAATGACACGACACACCATACTTTTTGTACGCCCAGGTTGATTGGTAGAAAATGCTATTATAGCATTAAGTCTAAGTCCTCCCTCACACATGTAAGTGTTAAGTAAATATATAAAAATAATGTGTATGATGTGGTCATGGATAAGTGTGATCTTTTACCATCAATATATTTAAAAGGCTTGGCCCTGACAGACTGACGGACAACGCACAGGTCAAACCACTGAACGCAGAGACTTGAAATTTAGAGGGTATATTCGTCAAGTAGTGTAGGCACGTACTAAGAAATTTTATTAATTACCGCAACGTAAACGAAGTTTTGGGGTGTCAACTGGTATACATACATGCAGATAATATCTACTTCTTTATGGTAGGTACAATTAAAATAATACAGTTCGATCTGTCTTCTCGTGAATAAATGAGCGCGTGCGTTTCAGCCAAGTGCGTGTCGGTCGGTTCAGCGCGCGCCATTGACGTAACGTTGCATAACACTCGAAAGCGACCACATTCCAGCTCAGACTGGTTTCCGGTCCGACCCTCAAGCTGTTTGAAAATTATCCGAATTAAATTGAAATGAGTTAATTTTGAGAAGAAAATAAAGTACCTTACTGCCAGCAAAGCGTGGAAATATCGGTAGGTGTAGTGAAAATTGACTATATTCACAATCCATAATTTATTATAACGTATCAAAACAAAGGCTTATACAGCGGTCCTCACACTAGGCCCTATACTAGGCACTATAATTATATATTCTCGATTTTATTATCACTTTAAAAAAATATTTAAAATGTTGTTTTAACTTTAGTTAATATACGCGGGGGGTGGTTCTCGGAAATGGTCAGGCCGTGCAGACGGAGGCTGACCATTTCCGAGAACCCGACTTGTAGGTTAGTTACAGGCGAGGCTGAAAAACAGCGTGGCTGAGTCCTCGGCCTATTCACAACATCGCGACCTAGCTTTAAAACATTTTTGTACTAGGTTAGCAAGTTTAAGTGAAATAAATGCCTTTTTATTTTATTTATTAATTTATTTTATTTTTTGCTGTTTCAGGATATCCTTGGGAAACGGCGACAGTGCGTCTTCGGTAGCCCACCAGCTCGGTGACGTCATGGCAGCCAGCAGAGACCACGACTGCGCGCGGTTCCACTGCGACCGACCTTGATCAAACTTTGATCACGTCGATCAACCATTGAACACGACGACCAACGCTTGATCACGAAGACCAATGCTCGATCAAGCCTACTTACCTTTGACATCGTTGATTTACCATGATATTGATCAAAAAACACCCATTGAATGACGAAAATTCGTTCAAACGCAAGTGTTAATCATACTGATCAAGTGATTAGTGCTTGAATTACGAGTGATTGGTGATCGTTAATGATCGTTAATGATCTTTTAATTGGTCGTGTTGATCAAATAAATGCGAATAGCCGTGTGCTAACAAGACATTTCGGAAAAGTATAACGATCATTGTGAGAGATTAGTGGACAAACTTAACTGTGAAATAATAGTAATATGGCTGTAATCTTTCAAAAATACCCAAGTAAACTATGTAAGATATTACTTATGGTATTTACCCGACTGCGAAAGAGGAGGGTAATTAATAGAATTGTTCATTATTAATATCCATTGTTTTGAAATTATTTTATCAGCATCTCAGCAGATCAACAGTGCAACAAGATTTTTTTTTCGGAAAAACTTTGATCGAATATCAAAACGCAATACGGCGTGCTCTATAATAAGTTTGCTTTGCATGTTGCAATTTAGATAGCGTGCTTAAAATTGTATAATTTAGTTTCAGGACATAAGTCAAATAACGTTCATAAATTTCAAAAATTACAACTCTTTTAAGGTAAAACGTATCGTTTTTAAAAAAAAGTATCGTTTTTATAAGTTATATTTTAGTTCGTGCGTGTAATTTTTTTTTGCATTACATCAGTTTGATCTAACTTATAGATCTACTAAACATAATTATTAGATACAAGTGTTATTGTAAAAAAAAGTTCGATAGTTGATAAACAATTACTTAAGTATATTGATACTTAGTTAAGATAGTAGGGAGCTATTAAATACGACATTTCCTGGAGAAATGAATTAACTAACAAAATATTTATTTACTTACTTAATTTATATAATTTATAGTAGATAAAATTATATGGAAGTTATTTATAAAAGCTACAGGTGAAACGTCACACTTTATTTGCGGAAAGCTAACATAAAGTAAATTTTATAACAGCTTTGTAAACAAATAAAATTGTGACACGATTTTTTAAACCAGTGAATTTTAAGAAAATAGACGAAACGATCGAAATCAAATGGTGCTTTTAGGTAAAGGCAAACAAATATTATGTAAAACATCAGCCATAGAAGTGATTCGTTCCTAGAATTTTAAACTTGTGTAGTTTTTAAGTCACCCTGTATTTTATTAGATACACAACCTACTCATTTTATATTATTTATTGTTACCAAATATTTATTTTTAATCAAGAATTTAATTTTTTATCAGGAATTTATACTTTTTTATAAAAAATGAACTTCCATACACTTATGTTGACTTATACCAAACTGTCAAAGATCATCAATGGATCTTTAATTCTTAGATCACATGTACCGAGTACTCGGCCGAGACAGTAAAATATTACTCGGCCGTGACAGTGAAAGCTTACATCACACGTATAAAGAAGAGCACACGCCGAGTGCTCCGCTGAGCGAGTGACGTAAGGTTTCACTGTCTTGGCCGAGTAACATTTTGCTGTCTGAGCCGAGTACTCGGTACGTGTGATCTAGGCATTAGCTTTACCTTTGACAGTTTGGTGCAAGACGGCATTAAAACCTTAGTTGTTAAATCGGCATTTCTATTATTATTATTTATTTTAACTCTATGATTTCGTGCTGTAAGTTGTAAATATGCTTTAAAACTGTAAATTATTTATTTATTTTTACAAATAAAATAAAACCACTATTTTTTATTTTATTTAATGTTTAATAATTAAATAAATCTACGACATTACCCTGATAACTAATATTATTTAGTATAGGAAATGCACGGACATTGTCAATAAATAAATAAAAATCTTACGAGAAATCTTATTCAGGGAGTTCTCTCGACATCTGCCTGATTCAATCCTGAAACAAAATATTTAATTCTAACAAAAAAAGTCGTGTTGGCCGAGTGGGAGGTACTGCGACTTTCGACTTTCACTTTGATTTGATTTGATAAGATTTAGGGCATTATTTCTTCTCTCTCTGGGAAGATATGGTATTTTAGATGGGTTCCCATCGAGTAACACCCAAACGAGTAACAGTATTTCTCGTTGTGATTTTTTTCCAATCGAGTAACACCTAAACGAGTAACAGTATTTCTCGTTGGGATTTTATTCCCATCGAGTACTTTCAGATAAAAGCTTTTAGGTAAAAAAATCCCAACGATCGACATTGTTACTCGTTTAGGTGTTTAAACGAATAACAGTGTTATTCGTTGGGATTTTTTAAACACTGTTACTCGTTAAGGTGTTACTCGATGAGGACCCACCATATTTTACACTCATTTGATTGTTTACAATGTACCTGTGTCTCCGGCGCCGTCTCCTTGGCTGGCGCCGGCCTGCTGCGTCTCCAGGACCTTGTCGTCCGTGGAGACCAGGTTGCACTCAGCACACGGCTGCAACTCTTCTTCCATCATGTACATCTGAAAACATAATGCTTAATCTCTTAACCGGTTTGACCTTCGTCAAAATTACCATCCTAAATATGTCAAAGTGTAGTGAAATTGCATGAGGGTGTGTACTTTGATAGCGCCAACTCTTGTTGCGTGACCTATACACTTGTTGAAAAATATTCCGTGAAAACAGCTCATCATAAGAGAACATCAATGCCTGCTGATAAATATAACGACGATGATAAACTCGAAATAAATCAGTAGAACGCCTATTCTTGCAGCTTCTATGTACTACTCGGGCGAATGAACATGCTGCCACTCGCGCTCGGAACTTGATGCTTCCCCCACCCCTCGCGCGGCGCCCTCCGTGTTTCTTCTTCCTCCAATTGCGAAGCCTTATCATTACTTATCATTACCAAGTATTACAGGACCTCTTCTCTATCAAGATTATCCAATATCACGCTGTACTTTGCACAAACGTCATTCGAGCCAGGTGTCATGTTAATTCGCCCGAGTGGTAAACTAAATAAATCTCACCCGTCCATCGATGCCGTAGCCTGCATACTTCTTGGTGGGCATCGCGAAGGTCTGAAGCGCCGGCGCCTGCTCGCGGACCACGCTCTCCGCCAGTAGCGTGTGCGACCCGCCCACCCAGCGGTGGCACGTGTGTTCTCTGAGAACACGCAGACAGGGTCAGTGGGCACACACACACAGACAGGCGAAGTGGAAACAGACAAGGTCAGTGGAAGAAGACTGGTTCTAAGGAAACAGACAGGGTCTAGTAAAACAGACAGGGTCTGCGAACAGAGACAGGATCTAAGGAAACAAACATAGAATCTACGATAATAGGCTGCATCTTAGAAACAGACGGGCTCTAAAGAATACAGGGACTGTTTAAACAGACAGGATCTAAGGAAACAAACATAGAATCTAAGATAACAGGCTGCCTCTTCGAAACAGACGGGCTCTAAAGAATACAGGGACTGTGAAAACAGACAGGATCTAGGGTTACAGACAGGTTCCAAGGAAACAGACAGGCTTCAGGAAAGAGACCACGCTCTCCGCCAGCAGCGTGTGCGACCCGCCCACCCAGGGGTGGCACGTGTGCTCTCTGAGGACACGCAGACAGGGTCAGTGGGCACAGACAGGGTAAGTGGGCACAGACAGGGTTAGTGGGCACAGACAGGGTCAGTGGAAGAAGACTGGTTCTAAGGAAACAGACAGAGTCTAATAAACAGTCAGGGTTTAATAAATCACACAGGGTCTGCGAACACAGACAGGATTTGAGGAAACAGGTTGGCTCAATGAAACAGACGGGCTCTAAAAAAAGAGACAGGTTTTATGAAAATAGACAGGAACTGTGAAAACAGACAGGAACTGTGAAAACAGACAGGAACTGTGAAAACAGACAGGATCTAAGGAAACAGACTAGGTTTAAGTAAAGAGAGAGGGAGCTGGTACCTGTCGTCGGGCGGCTGCGGAGGCCGCCACTCGGGGAAGCAGGGCCGCTCCTCGCCGGCGGGGGGCGGGCGGAACGCGGGTAACGGGTAGGGCTTGCCGTAACTGATGTCCACGGGCTCCTGCAGGGCTGGCACCTGGCACGCGCCGCAGTGCGCGCCGCGAGACAGTTGCCGGGTTATCATTGCCGCCTGGACACACGACAAATTAAAGTATTTATTCGACATCCATAAACAAGAAATATGTAGTTGTATATGTATTTGACTAAAATCTTAAAATTTTGTACAATCTAACATTGAAGCTAACACATTCGTTACACACTCATTAGGTAGTTATTTAGGTATGCTAGGCAAGGTACACAAGCATATGCTTAGGGAAAGGTACTTTTTTTTCTTTTCCTGTTGGTTGCCTGGAAGAAATCGCTCTCAACGATAAGGCCGCCAATTCTACCACTCATTAGTTTTAAGTTTTGTATTTGTTAATTTCCATGTGTACAATAAATAATTATCTATCTATCTATCTACTTTAAACAAACTTTAAATGTGCTTAGTAGCTGTGCTAGGTAAAACCTGTGTTATAGCTGCTATAATCTACCTCCATAGAGAGAAAATAACAAGGTAACTTCAAATTAAATACTCACTAATAATAAGTAGGTATCTATTAACTTATGCTAACTCAACTACATACTTAAGTAATTGAAAAATTTAGTTCAAAACCTAATAAAATGTGAGTTGATGTTGATTACTTCTCTTTGAGCAATTTGTCACATCCATCAATTAAGACGCTATTTCGGCAGTTTTGTAAAATCAATATCATTCAACATTTCCTTTTTTTTTATTACATGGGGAAATCCTCATGGATGCCTACCGCCCTTGGGAGAGGGCGGAGGGGTATGTCGGACTCATACCGACTAAAACCCCATGGTGGCCGACCTCTGCGCGAGTGACCCCGGGATATCCTACGAACACGTACCGGTCCCCTCACGCACGTTGCTGTGAGGCCCATCCCAGGGAAGGCTTAACCGACCCCGAGCTCCGCTTGCAGTGCATGCCTCCCCGTGCACTGCAGCCGTCCCGGGTTCGAGTATAATGCAGCCAGAGCATCATTCAACAGTCCCAGGCTATCCTGACAAGAAGCCTACCTTCGGCTCGCCGAGCAAGACGGTCAGCGTCTGCAGTCTGTCCTGGATGTCGCGCAGCTGCTGCTCAGCGTTGTCCTTCGCGGCCAGCAGTTCCATGATCTCTGCCTTGCCCTCCGCCACATGCGATAGATCTTTGACTGCCCCCTTCAAAGGAGATGAAGCCAGTTTATAGACTACTGGATACTAGATATGTATCATGATTTACCCACATTAAGGTATTTAGTGTTTCAAGAAAGAAGATTTATTATCAATACTAATATTGATACTGATAATACATTGCGGTCAGCCTTTTTTAGAAGCTGATTATTGGCGAGTTTAGATAAAGATAAAGATTTTAATTTTGCACGGTAGGTAACAGAGTATAAGCAGAGTAGAAGCAAACGTGTGAGCGAGTAAGCTTTTAAGAAGGATTGTCTACAAGCAGATTGTAAAAAACCTGATGACACTGGCCGAGTTTACACGCTAAACGCGAACTCGCTGGCTTGCAGCTCGTAAAAAGCCGTGTGCCATCGAAGCTGTACTTTTAGGTGTAACTCGATGAGAAGGGAACCCATTTCATAAATCTGTGTCCTGTATGACCTGTCTATCTAAATCCCATCACACCCAGTATTTAGATTTTAAAAGTCTCTCACTTCTTCATTCGTGATTCGTGAACCACACCATAAATAATAGAAACGATGTCTGTCTACCAAAGAACTGCCTTACAATCCAGACTTGCTCCTGCTTCCGGAACTTATCGTAGCAGCATTCCAGTCGCCTCTCCAGCTCGAGGCGGGACAGGGCAAAGTCAGCCTCAGTCAGTAGACCGGCCAAGCGCGAGAGGTCAGCCTGAAATCAGGGTTGATAAAAATCATGATTTTAATTGAAAGAATCAAAATAATCGGTTTTATAGATTTAAATCGGATTCATTTGATTAACTTTAGTCTTTAATTTTTTATTTTTTTTACTAAGTATCGTGGCATGTCTTTTTTAATTCGAAAGTCAGTTATTGTTAAGGAAAACCACACAACCACTTTGTTTTGGCTGGTTTGGTCCCAGTAAAAGTATTAATTTAAATAATAGATTTAGTTATTTATTAAGAACGACCGATTGGGTTATTTATATTATTATTATTTTATATTTGGTGTAATTCCTTCTTAGGATTAATAAATAAAGTACCTACATTAGGTGTATTAAAAAAAAAAAGATTTCTTTAAAATAATCTCTTGATTTTAATCGCGATTTAAATCACTGATTTTAATCTAGTGATTTAAATCACTGATTTTAATCTAGTGATTTAAAATAATTATCACAAGTAATCACAACCCTGCCTGAAATCGAACAACAAAACTTGCAAAACTTTAATAAGGAAAAATACCATCACCTATTGAAATATAGAAGCAGAAATTGGGCCTTTAATTTTGTTTAGTCAGGTGAAATAAATGGGTACCTTACCTTATCCCGTAGTCCGTCTTGTACCTCATCGCGGTCTGCCTTCTGTTCCCGCAACATCTCTACACATTCCAGCAGGCTCTGGAATCCAAATTAAAAAGCTGATGGATTTATGATAAAAATTTCATGACCGAAAACCCGGTTATGGTTAAAAGGGAAGTGGAGACTGACACACGCAAAAATGTGCTTTTGATGTTATGTCTTATCATTGAATAAAAAAATCATAATCATAATCATAATCATAATCTTTATTGCAACAATGTACATAATGGTGATAGGTCTTAACTAAGATCACAAATAAGGTATGGCAAGTACATTGGCCCTGTCAGGGCACAGCAGAGTTACTAATCACTATGTGATACCAGCAATTACCTAGGCGTTTTAAAAACCATAGGTGGAGATAAACTTAAATAAAATAGGATCAATTTATATATACATATCTTAAAAACTTTGTACCTATACTATTTATATATACCAGGACCTTGATATATTCTACATAATAAAAAACAATCTTTTAAATAACATAATAATGGGCCACTTTGGCTCATACTTAGGCCAAGTCCTATTAAACTTGAAGCTTCTAGTTTAAATATTCCTAGTTTAGTTATTTTTAAGATTTCTCTTTTTTCATTTTGCTTCACTTGGTTTTTAATTTAGCTTTTTCTTATTTCTACGAGTACCTATGTTCTATAAGTATGATGAATGTTATGGGCACATAACGAGACATGCATATCAGAATATTTGTTAAAAAAAATTGAAAATTGTATGTTTTATATGTGTGATGTTTGTGAACTTAATAAATAAAATAACAAACATCTATGTACAGTAAGATTAGGCACGAGTGCTTCTTAGTTTCCAGAAACTATCAAAATCAAAATTCTTTTTTTTTATTTTCTTTTAATTAAAATCCCACATTTCATGGTCTACCCGGTGGTACTATCATAAACCCCACGTGAGATGTACATTAAGAAGAGTCCTGAGTGCAGTCAAAAGCGAAGGTGATGATGAAGAGCAGCGTTCTCACCCTGAGCTCGTCCCCGAGCTGGTTCTGGAAGGAGGCGAGCGCCGTGTGTGCGTGCAGCGTGCGGTCCAGCTCGGAAACCAGACCCTCGTAGCGCTCCGTCAGCTCCATCACGGCTGGGGGAATTCAACAGGATAATATTTAATAGGAATTATCTAAGTAAAGGTGTATTCACGGTATAATAGCGCTCGTCGAAACTGGAGGGGAGCTCTGCCCATGCCCAAGTGAGGTGAGTCGAGACGGCGCCTATTGGTTCCGCCGCAGCGGGAAGGTGGCTAAGCGACCAATAGACGCCGGCGCCGGGCACCTTCCCTTTCGCGTCGCACCCTTCCCGCCAAACACATCTAAAAATCGACTTCTTGGCATTCAAGGTCAGCGCCATTAAACCGTGAGGATACCTGTAGGTACCTACTATTATACTACGTTGACAAATAGAACTCAAAAATTTACAGAAAATCAGGCCTGCAGCATCAACTGTTATGCTACAGCGCTGGTTTTCTGTGGACCCATAACTAGGTAACTGGTTAACTTTTCATATTTTCAAGAGCAATATTTATTATAAAGCCAGATACCAAGATGAGCATTATGCTACCAAAAAGGGTTCCAGGCGGTTTGAATACTCAGACACCTGATCCAATTTACTCGAGACGAAGATGAGTAGAGGGCTACGTTCAGTCTAGTTTACCTGCAGTCTCTGCGTTGTTGTTGGCAGTTTCAAGCTGCGTCATGCCTCCTTTCAGGTCGTTGCGCATCTGGGCCATCTGCTCTTGGAAACTTTGCATCTGTGTCAAGTTATTTGGAGATGAAATAGACGTAGCCCAGCATCGTACATGAATTTAAAAAGATACGCCAAAAGAGTAGTGAATGAGGGAGTTAACGTAACTGTCTTGTCATCCGAAATTCCCAGTGTTGGACTGGACTGGACATTGACTCTAGCAAAGGGCAAAGTATAAAGTACCTACTTGTAATGTAGATACATAAATATAAAGATAAATAATTTTGTTTGGCATGAAACACGGTATGTTAGATAAGTAACAGAGAATGTACTGTACATGCAAATCTCACAAAGAACTGGTAGGTATACAAAATCAAACTGTGAATGCGATGTTTATCCGTCTCGTAGACTTTGGGCGCCTTCAAATTAGAGGCATGAGGAATCGCCACTGTGGCGCCTCTACTAGTTTTCATACAATATCTAGACGCGCCACTATGTCACGATAGTGGCGCTGCACCTGCGCGTTTAGATATATATATGAAAACTAGTAGAAGAATAAAGGCGTAAGCAGTGCGCCACTGTGGCACTACCTCACGGCTCTAATTTGAAGGCGCCCTTAATATCACTTGTTGGATCGCTGTTTTTTAATTTCCAACTCTACCAGTAATCGCTATTCTTTCAATTTAATCTCTCGTTTCATTTGCATCAGTAGGAAGTTTAGAGTGTCCAAACCTGCGTGGTGAGGCCGGCATCGAACCCGCTCAGCTGCTCAGCGTAGTCAGCGACCAGCGCATACAGGTTGTTGACGCGGCTGTTCAACTTCAGAGCTATATCCAGCTTGTCCGCTACAAGAAACGAGGGTGTTTTAGGTAATGATGAAGCAGCGAGCTGGCCATAACTACCGAAGAACCGTTAACCGTTGAGTAAACGAGTTCTTGAGTGAGGGGCTACTCGGCAGACGTCGTGTAGGTAGGATGCGCTAAGGCCAGACGGGGTTAAGATCTGCGCAAGGCGGTAGGCCGAAGATGGATGCGGAGAACCGAGGACAGGACACGATTGCGCACTTTGGGAGAGGTATACTATGTAAGCGAAATACCACTGACATACTCATCACGATTTCGCCGAATCTATAAAAGGTACGGACTTGAAATTTGGTATGAATGTTTATTAGAGTTTAACGGTTATTGGAAATTCCACTCCTAAGGGGGTGAAAAGGGGTGAAAACGTTTGTATGTAACTTTTTTGTTTAACGATGTATATGTTTGAAATTTGGTAGGCTTGTTAAAATAATAAAAACAGCATACATTTCTGCTCACCCTGTAGCGAAGCACGGGCATTCAGCTAGTAACGAGATATAAGTAGGTAGTTAGTTATACAAGATCCACTGGCGGACTAGCTGTACAGAAAACGAAACTAGATACTCTGAAGTTGCAAAAAGAAGCTTACAGACTGCTTTGGCGATGGCGGCGGCGGACTCCGCGGCCGCGGTGGCCCTTGCCGTGGAGTTCTTTACGTTCTTCGTCAGATCGTCCTTCAGGGATCTGATAGCGTCACTGGGAAAAGAGGTATTATACCTATGTAAAGGCGCAGCTGCGGGATGAAATAAGTTAGAAAAGGTTGCAAAAAAATTAGTTCCGACAAAAGTGGTAGGGTCTTCCAGACTTGTAATATACCTACTGCGCAAAAAGATCACTTCCTGCTCCTTGCTTGACAATGGGGAGGCTAAGACTAATGAGACTCCTCTTTTATCTTTGCGAGTTTTTACAGGGACTAGATTTGGCCAGGCAGGACCTCCACAGTTCTACTAACTCCATCTCAATATGCGTAACGCAGGGCGCTCCCATGGAAGCTTTCGACGCCACAGAAGCTCGGCTGATGGCGGAGGGGCGATGAGTGACGGTAGAAGGCCTGGATTCCATCCTGGAGGTGGTGGATGCCTTCTTCGACATCGGGTCGATTGCCACGGACTTGCGACCTGGGGTTGAGGCGACCGCCCGAGATCTTGCTGACTGCGAAACAAAATGGCATAAAATATAAAGATATTAGGTACGAATACCAAGAAATATACCAACTTACCAATCATCCTGCTAAGTTAACTACATGCAAAACGCATACTTATCATTTATCAATCAATTATCATCAGTTTACTAAGTGTCAAGAGTTCCAGGAGCTGTCAGTACAGAACGAAACGAAAGCTCCAGGGGTACCTCATCAGCGATAGCATCCATTTCCGCCCTCACATCTTGGAGCTTCTCAGTCACGTCCCCTGGCAGGGCACCTGCCGCCGCCAGCTGCGTCAGCAATCCTGCCATGCGGTCGATGGCCGTCTCTGCTGCCCGCACTCGTGCTGCAACCTGTCGGGGTTTGTAGCCGTAATGCCATAAGTCTCACTGGTTCTTGTGAAACCGGCGGTATTACAACTGACTGGTTCATATATCAAAAAAAATTAACTCCTAGACAAATAATGGAGGTGGTGAAGTGAAAGTGACCTGCATAGTTTGCATGGTTTCAGTGAGTGAAGCGCTGCCCGTAGCCAGTTGACTTCTCAGCTTCTGGTTGTCGGGCATGGCCGGGAAGGGAAGAGGGCCGGCCTTATCCGACAAGTCCTTGACGGCCGCCTCGAGAATCTCGAACTGAGACAACGTCACCACTTCTATACTGCCTAGACGACTTTTAGAATCTGAAATAAATATAATAAAGCTTTATTTTGCTAGTTGCTGCCCGCCGCTTCGACCGTACGGTATCATGATAATTACTTATTTTACGAATTAATCTCTATAGGAAACGGAGAAACAGTCAAAATACGGACGAAATGGCTTAAAGCAAATTGTCTACTAATAATACCCAGTGCATGTAGGTAGCTACGCTTTTTTTGGTATTGCTTGCGCACGCTGTGGTCAAGACTTTAAAAATAAATAATCGTCGTGCCAGTTCACTAACCAGTAGAACGCGTCGTAGGTCCTTTTTCGACTAAAACATAAAAAATATAATTATACAATCATACAGACATTAGTAGAATGTAGGTAGACTAAGGAATATAGACATAGCAAAGAAGTTACTATAATAAAAATTCATTTACCAATCAAAACCTTGTCCTTCTGCCGTTCTAAGTCAAAACAAAAATGATATTAATTAATAAGTAGGTAATCCAATTTCACAAAATATTAAATCAATATTCGAAAAGCAGAAGAAGCCAACCTTTCACTGAAATGCCAGGTTTTTCCACCTGAAACATAGAACTTCTTAATACAAAAAGGTCAAAAATAAATATTTAATGAAGTTGCCAACCCACCTCGGCCGCCTTAGCTTGTTCTTTTAAATACTTCTCTTTTTCTTTTGCGTTCATTTTCTCCAATTTCTCCTTCTCCTTGGCCTCGACTTTTTCTTGTTCTCTCTCTGCGCGTTCTCTTTCTTTAGCATCCAGCTTTTCGAGTTTTGCTTGTTCTTTTTCCGCTTTCTCCCTTTCTTTTGCACTCATTTTCTCCAATTTCTCTTGTTCCCTTTCTGCCTTTTCTCGATCTTTAGCGTCCATTTTCTCCAGTTTCTCACGTTCCTTTTCTGCTTTTTCCCTGTCTTTGGCGCTCATTTTTTCCAATTTCTCTTGTTCTCTTTCTGCCCTTTCTCGATCTTTAGCGTTCATTTTCTCAAATTTCTCACGTTCTTTTACCGCTTTCTCCCTTTCTTTTGCACTCATTTTCTCCAATTTCTCTTGTTCCCTTTCTGCCTTATCTCGATCTTTAGCGTCCATTTTCTCCAATTTCTCACGTTCTTTTTCTGCTTTTTCCCTATCTTTTGCACTCATTTTCTCCAATTTCTCTTGTTCCCTTTCTGCCTTTTCTCGATCTTTAGCGTCCATTTTCTCAAGTTTCTCACGTTCCTTTTCTGCTTTTTCCCTGTCTTTTGCGCTCATTTTCTCCAATTTTTCTTGTTCCCTTTCTGCCTTTTCTCGATCTTTAGCGTCCATTTTCTCCAGTTTCTCACGTTCTTTTTCTGCTTTTTCCCTGTCTTTTGCGCTCATTTTCTCCAATTTCTCTTGTTCCCTTTCTGCCCTTTCTCTATCTTTAGCTTCCATTTTTTCCAGTTTCTCACGTTCTTTTTCTACTTTTTCCCTATCTTTTGCGCTCATTTTCTCCAATTTCTCTTGTTCCCTTTCTGCATTTTCTCGATCTTTAGCGTCCATTTTCTCAAGTTTCTCACGTTCTTTTTCTGCTTTTTCCCTGTCTTTTGCATCCATTTTCTCAAATTTTTCATGTTCTTTTTCAGCTTTTTCTCTTTCTTTTGCGGTCATTTTTTCTAATTTTTCTATATCTTTAGCAGCTGATTTTTCAGCTTTCTCTCGTTCTTTCGACTCTCCTCTCTCCACCTTCTCTCTTTCTTTAGATTCAGCTCTTTCAGCTTTCTCTTTTTCTTTGGTAGCGGACTTATCTGCCTTTTCCCTTTCTTTAGATTCAACTCTTTCAGTTTTCTCTTTTTCTTTAAGAGCAGACTTATCTGCCTTTTCCCTTTCTTTAGATTCAGCTCTTTCAGTTTTATCTTTTTCTTTGAGAGCAGACTTATCTGCCTTTTCCCTTTCTTTAGATTCAGCTCTTTCAGTTTTATCTTTTTCTTTGAGAGCAGACTTATCTGCCTTTTCTTTTTCTTTAGATTCTGCTTTTTCAGCTTTATCTCTTTCTTTAGACGCTACTCTCTCGGCTTTTTCTTTTTCCTTCGATTCTGCTCTCTCAGCTTTGTCTCGTTCTTTTGACTCTGCTCTCTCAGTCTTATCCTTTTCTTTAGATGAAGCTCTATCAGCCTTCTCCCTCCCTTTAGATTCCGCTCGCTCCGTCTTGTCTTTCTCTTTAGCTGTGGCTTTCTCAGCTTTTTCCTGGTCCTTGGAAGCTTTCTCTTTTTCTTTGGCAGAAAGCTTGTCTTCTCTTTCCTTTTCTTTCAGAACAGCCTTTTCTGGTTTTTCCTTGTGTTTTTCCCCTTTTTTATCATCCCTTTCTCTGTCCCGACTCGGTCTCCCTTTCTCTTCTTTTATACCTTTCAAATAACTTTTCGGCGGTGGAGATCCTTTGCGGGGACTCGAGGAAGAGCTCTCTGAGGAAGTTGGCTCCAGTTTTTTCTTCTCTTTTTTCTCTTTTTTCTCCTTTATGGGATGAATTTCTTCGACCCTGATTTCCACCTGTGTCTTCAGCATGCGCAGCTGGCGTGCCAGGATGTGCAGCACTGTCTGTACTATTTTGAAGTTGACCACGTTCACCTGCAACCATCTTATCATTGAGATTGTGGTCAAACGTGAGCCTTACGACCTCTGCTCATTACAGAATGAGCAGAGGTCGTAAGGCTCACGTTTGTAGGCCACAGGGCCTACAACAAAAATAGGAGGGCAAATAATTTAATATTTTCATCTACCGACTTCAAAAAAGGGGGAGGTTATCAATTCAGTTCAATGTTTTTTTATCGTAAGTTCTGAAACTTGGTTGTTTAAAAACCGATTTCTTTATTTTTTTCTTTTTCAGGATATATCTACCTACTTTCAGATCGGTCCCATAGAAATTTCATCAAATCAGTTGAGTACTTAGTTTAGTTTTTCAAAATAACCAAAAATAAGTCGTTGAAGTGTCATAAATTTCGTATTTTGCTTCCCTGTGACTTTTCAGTGGTGTCTACGGTCACTAGAACACTCTGATTGAAATCGTTTGTTGTACCTATGTTTTTGTAAAACCTTGTGTGAAGAGTGGTTGGATGTTTGTTCCTCAATAACGCCAAAACTTCTAAACCGATTTGGGTTAAATTCCGTATGAGTAAATTCAATGAGCTAAAAAGATGGCTGACGTTGGCGAAGCCGTGGGTAGCTCATCTGTTGTTCCTGATGCTGGTAGACCAGTAGGTACAAGACATAGGGCCAGGCCACAACACTGCGTTGCGGAGTCGCATCTTTACGCAAGCAGAGGTAGAACACGCGCAGTGCGGTCTATGTCTCACTAGAAACTGAAACGTTGGTTAGCGTCTTAGGGCTCTTTCAAATAAGACGTTTCGTGTCGGACCGCTGCAGTGCCGAAGCGGTGCATTTGTCGTGCGGCGTACGGACGGTCATTTATTTTCATGCAAAGCGCACGGTGCGGCAACCGTGCGGCGTCGTTCAATCGTACGTACCGACGCCGCACTGAAAGAGCCCTTATCGTACGATTTCGTATCCGATCAAATTTTTGCGTTGCGACAGCGCATCGCATTTCTGTACGATGTTGTTTTTGCGATACGACGCTTCAACGCGGTGTTGTGGCCTGGCCCATAGTGGTGCGAGTCTCACATCTGAAGGCCCCATGGCCATACTAATTAGGTCTTCCACACTGACGAGCAGCGTGTTGTCGCTCATACACGGCGAGTCCTTCAATTTTACCATCTTGATTTCACAAAATAACTACAAAAATAAACAATTTTAAGCAAAAGTATTTCACGGATAATGACGCTGTCAAAAATTTGTTTGACAAGAAATATAATGTTGATAGTAGAAATGACCAAAGAGAAGAGTTTTATATCTTATGGAATATACTTCTTTCTTCGAGAATCTAGCCAGAGGAGACGTTATACGTAAGAAACTGCAAACATAAACTGCAATTTTTGACGGTGGACGAGGTAAACACGCATTGCACACGCGCTTAACAGAATCTTATTCATGTAAACGCACACTATAATAATCTCGCACACCATCTTAAAATATGCACAGTTATCAAATACAGCGTAAACTAGCGTAACTGTGTGCATGGCCATTCATTCATATTTAACGTGAATGGCCAAGAAGGTTTATGGCCAACAGAGGGGTACGCCTTGCACTTACATCTCCTTTGGCTAGATTCTCGAAGATTTCTTTAGTAAAAAATAATCAGATTATAGAAAGAGGGTGATTGCTCCTGGTAACTAAAGTACCTACTCAAAAACTTTCTTTATAGGTAAACCTTTAATCAAAGGTAACACTGCTTATCGGATGTTTATCTGCTTAAAACAATTTTTCCTTTAGATTGAGATATGAAATAATACAACAAAATTCGTTTAAATATTATTTATTTATAATATTTCCTCCTCTCAACACGTCACAAAGTTCAAACAGCAAGTATACACGTCTCTACATTATTGCATATGATCGTTAAATATTTGTACACATAAACTTAGCTAACAGTTGAAATGTGCACTTGTTTGCGGCAAACGTAATACTGAACCCTTAAATAAAATTTAAAAATGGCAACACTGTAATATCGAGACTTGAAAAGCATTAAAAAGCATGATTTCAACAATTTTATACACTTTCTATTCTAATAATAATGTGGAATGCAAGAGGATACTCGATTGAAAAACAAAAATACTTTTTAAATCACACAATACGGGTGAGAAATAATCTATTGTTAGTGTGTATAAATATTGTATATTTAAATAAAATAAAATATAAATAACAACTAATATATCTTGCGCGGCTAAACGGGCACATATTTACAGGGCGCGCTTGGTTCAGAACCGTAACATTGGAATCACCAAATTGAAAATACACGAGTAATCATTAATCCTATACACTCTACTTCCGTAACACATAATTAACGTCTATAACAATTATCACTGGCGAGAAATCACATCCCACAAATCACTATATATCAACCCTCAAGAATTTCTGAAATGTAGTGACTTACTATGATGAGCAAACCATTGAATTTTTGTTTGCACATTGGGAAAGTTTACACGATGCAAGATTGTTGCCTGTTGTATACAATTAAATTGAAGCAATAAATGACTTGCATGGTTTAAACAACACGTAACATTCTTGATTTGTTATACAAGTTTTGTTTCAAAACTTTTCTTGGTTATCAAGACTTTCTTACAATAATTGCATACCATTTTTTTACCAGTTACTTACTATTCTTGCAAAAGATCAATTATTGCGCGTCATGTATTGTATTCAATTGTTGCCGTTGTATGTACAAGAAAATGGCATCGTGTAAATGGGCCTTAAATGTCCCGCAACTACTCGCGACATTGCCTCCTAACGAATACATGGCTTAATACTCGAATTATGTCGGGTTATTGTAAGATGTGTTCGTAGACTCCATTGGGGTGTGACTCCTCGCCAGCAATTCTACGCTGGGCTGTACTTAATCCTCGAGGTTGCGGAAGGCGGCAGACATATCCTCCAAAATCTGGTCGAAGTCCGCCTTGATCTTACCCTCGCCGTCTTTTACGGGGTCCTAAAACAAAAATATGGTTTATAAATCATCTTGCAAAGTCCAAAACTTTGTAAGTAGTCTGTAGGAATTCGTTAACGGAGAGTGCGGGTTTAGTCTTTGAGTATAAAACTGTTGTTTGTGTGTGTGGGTAAAAGACCTCGTTGTATATGATGTGTGTGTGTGTGTGTGAGACCTCATAATACAGATTAAGTAAGTAAGTGTAAATGTATAACCACATAATCTATGAGTGTGAATGTATGACCTCACAATCTGCTAGTGAGAGTGTATGACATCATAAGCTGTGACTGTGAGTGTATGACCTCATAACCTTTGAGTGCGAGGTATGACCTGATAACCTGTGAGTGCGAGTGTATGACCTGATAACCCGTGAGTGCGAGTGTATGACCTGATAACCCGTGAGTGCGAGTGTATGGCCTCATAATCTGTGAGTGTGAGTGTACTTGTCGTGTGCTGTGTGCGCGACGGTACCTTGAACTTCATGGAGCTGAGCTGGTAGAGCACGGGCCCCATGGCGTCGCGGATGACGTTCCACGTGACCTTGTTGTCGGACTGCGCCGTGCTCTCGACCGCGTGCCGCGACATGTCGTAGAACGTGATGATGTTCCTGAGCATGCCCACCGTCTTGTAGAACGGACAGAACCTGTCGTACGCCGAGTAACTGTTGGGAGAAACGGAACATGTTTAATAGATGCTGAAAATACACGTTTCAAACATGGATTAAACGCAAAATTTTAGGAATATATCAATGTTTTGTTTACGTGCAATTTGGTTGATTACATCTTACTTGAAAGGCGTGAACTGTTATGGATCTCAGACAGATCCTCTCCAACTTGAAGGGTTACCTTCAAATTGTATAGATCCTCCCCAACTTGAATGGTTGCCTTCAAATTGTACAGATCCTCCCCAACTTGAAAGGTTGCCTTCAAATTGTACAAATCTTCCCTAACTTGAAGGGTTGCCTTCAAATTGTATGTGTTTACCTGTTCTGCTGTAGGAAGTCGTCCTTGAGCAGCTTGGCGACCTCGAGCGTGATCTTGTCGGTCTCGGCGAGCGACGCCTTGCCTACCAGCTGTACGATTTCGGACAGATCCTCCTCTTCTTGGAGGATTTCCTTTACCTGAGGACAGAGAGTTTAGTTTAGCCTTAGAGTGGTTAAAACCGACGCAAAGCTTTTAAAAGGTGGTTTGGAATATAGCACCTGAAAATGAACCTTTAAAGTGTATGAGCGGTCAATTATGTTCAAGTCATACATTTGTTTTTTTTTTTAAGTAATGAAGTACTGCATAAAAACTGTCCAAAAGGCAACTTAATATGAATAACTGTTATTTAATGGTATTTACCTTGGTCCTAAGGGGCACGAATTCAGCGTAGTTCTTCTCATAGAAGTCATCGAGAGCGCGCATGTACTTGCTGAAAAATACAAAAAATAACCTTTACAATCGAAATGATGACGACAGTTTTATTCATTTATTTGCTGACCCGCGTGCAAATTCGTCAGCCATTGAAGAAAATTTTATATACGATCTGATGATGTTTGTTCCACCCGCGGAAGATATGTCTCAGAATAGCAAAGTGTGAGTACTAAGCACGTCAATCAATACTTAACTTATACTCCTATATCTATCCTGTGAAGAGATGTAGCGTAATTTTATATAGCCTATGTCCTTTTCAGGCTTCGTACCTGTGATGTTTCAGCTAAATCCGTTCAGTAGTTTTTACGTAATGGATGCACACACAAACAAAAGTACAAAGTCTTCCAATAAAAAAAAATTGGGCATGTTATTTGAACTCGGCTGAACACGTTTCCGGCAAAAAAAACATGGAAGTACAGGAACTCACAAGTCTCAACTTTATTATAAGTAGGTATACATATTATTATTTTTAATTTGATTGACATGCACCCGTATTATAAGTCAGTCTTCAAAATCAAATTCACTTTACTAAAGTAATAAAATGGCCGCCGCTTGACTAAAGGTTTCGGCCGTCACTTGTCACATTTCAAATTTAAGTATTTTCTTGACCGAATAAAGTAAAATCGAACGATTTTTTGTTATCGTAATGGTAAATATGGTCATAGGTAACCTGTAAGAGATGAGCCAGTTGATGGAGGGGAAGTGTTTCCTCTGGGCCAGTTTCTTGTCCAAACCCCAGAACACCTGCACGATACCCAGCGTGGCGGCCGTCACGGGGTCCGAGAAGTCACCTCCGGGGGGAGACACGGCGCCCACGATGGACACGGAACCTGGGGGAAGGGGGGGGAAGAATTAGTGGTCGTGTTTTGTGCTTTACTAGTATACAGGGCGTCCCACGGCTATGCCACATGGAGGGAAAGTACCTTGAATATTGTAGATTGAACATTTTACTGAAAGAAGACATTATTTGAATTTAAAAAACAATTTAAACTGCATTCATATATATTTAAATAATTACATGGTTGAACCGGGAACCGAACCCGTCACACGAGAAAAATAATCACCCTGTAGCTTTATCATACCGATCGAAAGGCTTCATCAAAAGGATTTTTTTTTGCTTGACCATCATAGACACTCACCTTCCCTGTCGGGGTTCCCCAGACACTTGACACGGCCGGCGCGCTCGTAGAAGGAGGCGAGACGCGCGCCGAGGTAGGCGGGGTAGCCGGAGTCGGCCGGCATCTCAGCCAGACGCCCAGAGATCTCACGCAAGGCCTCGGCCCAACGGGAGGTGGAGTCAGCCATCATGGACACGTTGTAGCCCATGTCGCGGAAGTACTCGGAGAGCGTGATTCCTGCAATGACAGTCAGGGGGTAAGGCCTACTTCACACTAAGCCGCAAAAGCTACGCGGCAGTGTGACGCCCGCTGCTCAGAAGCGACAGACTTCCATACGAAAAAGAGCAGCGCGATACGGGATTGTTATAGCGGACGGCAGCGATTGCGATCAGTCGGCTTCCAGCCAGCGTTGCATGCGCACGTACGATGCGATGCTTGCGGCCTCTTGCGACGGCGCTCTAGATCACGACCGCGGACAGATTGGGAAAGAACACTATAAGGGGAAAAGTTTCTAAATAAATAAATGGATATATGGGTAGTTAGAATAGATGGATAAGAAAGATAGAATGGATGGATGTATATAGGTAAGTATACCGGTGTAGATGGAGGCCTCGCGCGCCGCCACGGGCATGTTGGAGGTGTTGGCCACGAGCGCCGTGCGCTTCATGATGGACTCCGTCACGCCTTCGATTTCCACCGTCAGCTCGGGGAAGTCGCGCAGCACCTCCGACATCTCGTTACCTACGAGAGGGTTGGAGTGAACATTTATTTACTTAGGTCACAAACATCACACATATTAAACAAACTATTTTTGAGACCACCTGCTCGACAATGTCCAATTACATGTCATGCTATCATCAAGGTAAAGCAAAGAATTACCTCCCAAGGTAGGTTGGTATGAAACTGTGTGATTTTAATTTGGAACGTCAAATTCGCGTGGAAACTCGTGGAAAACTCTAAGTAAAAGAACGCCCATATGGCATTGTAAAAAGGTTTGTTCGAAAATCGAACTGGCCATCATAAACAGAAAAAAAAGAAAAAAGGCGCGACTTCAATCAAAGATTGTGAAACAAAAGATGGTGTTCGCTGCTGGAGCCCTGGCTTTTTATTGCCTCGGAGAAGGTGTGAAAAGTAGAGTATGCTCCTCTGGGATAAAGCCCGTCTTCTGTCTAGCACAGGCCAACCCACTGAACGTACAGACTTGAAATTTGGAAGGTATATTCGTTAAGTGTAGGCGCGTACTGAGAAAGGAATTTAGTTAATTCGCAACGCAAACGAAGTTACGGGTTACAGCTTTTTATTTAAAGAAAGAAAAAGAAAGAAATTGTATTTATTTGCCAGAAAGACATTAAAACGTACCGCGCTCGCCGCAGCCGACGTAGATGATGACGTCAGAGTTGGAGTACTTGGACAGCGCCTGCGAGATGACGGTCTTGCCGCAACCGAAGGCTCCGGGGATGGCTGTGGTTCCACCTTGGACGCAGCTGTACACCAAACAGTACTTTTAGAATTTTTTTTGTGTAATTAATGTTTCTGATCATGGTATCAGTGCGTGGTTTTCGTTTTGGGGAGTAGTATTTTATGTGCATGATAAATGTAAGATTTAGACAGATCGTTTTTTTTTTTTTTTTATAGTAAAGTTTTTAAATTATTAGGTCCTACTGTTTTGACTTGGTATAGTTTGTGTACTATAAGTTTTATGCACGATGTGGTCATTTATAATTGAAATTGCATGCAACTTAGTTACTATAGAGTTAAATAAGAAATGCACGACACCATGTAAATTTTGTTAATGACCCAAATAAATGAATTGAATTGAATTGAATAGTCAGATTACGTTGCGCGGTGATACGGGTTTAAGCTACAGGGTGTGCACACATAAGCGAAGCGAGCCAACCCCTACAAGTTCATGTGCTCACATCACGTCCCCGAGTCAGTGTCGTGCCTCCCCCTTTTGGTATGTTCGGTTACAGTTGGACACCATGTACAGTGTAAAGTTCACCATTTACAGTGTACAGCGTTAAGTATGTTATGTGACAGTATATGATATGACAGTGTGTGATGTGACAGTATGTGATTGTGATGTGACAATACGCGATGTATCAGTATGTGACTTAGTATTTATTTATTTTACTTTAAATAAAACTGTTACAGACCAATTTCATTCTGTAAATACCATTTTGATGTGATAGTGTGTGATGTTACAGTGTGTGATGCGATAGTATGTGATGTGACAGTGTGTGATACGTCGGTATGTGATGTGACAGTATGTGATGTGACTAACGGGAAGAGCGAGTCGAGCACGCGCTGGCCGGTGAGCAGCGGGTGGTTGGCGGGCAGCTTCTCGGTGACGGGGCGCGGCTGGCGCACCGGCCACACTTGCAACATGCTGTACTGGTTGCGCTCGCCGTCGAACTCCGTCTCCAGCACCACATCCTGTAGAGGATACATATATTGATAGATACATAGAAAATGCTTTATTGCATATAGGCCAATCATTTTACACGAGCAACCTGTGGTCCAACTATACCAAAAATCGCTTAGCGTTCTACGTGTCCAATACAATAATGGCTTTAGGATGCTGATGGGGCTGCCTCGCTTCTGCAGTGCATCTACCATGTTTGCAGAGGCGCGGGTCGACGGCTTTCATGCCATCATACGCAAAAAACCGCCTCACTGCTCTGCAGAACGTGGAACAGTACCAACAGCATCCTACAAGTCATTGGGCGCAGATGCGACTCGCCCATCATGCAGACTTTCAATCGAGTTTTGATCCAATAGGCTGCTCCACTAGTGGATTAAAGCTCGATTGGAGGTGCTCATGATGATAGGTTTAAATATATTTTTTGGAATGTTATTATAAAGATTTTAATTAATTAATTAATGTTTTTATATGGATCTACATTTAAAGTTGTCCGAAATAAATATTTTGATTTGATTTGATTTGATATAGGTATCTTGACGGTTTGATAGCGCTCGGCAAAAGTGGAGGGGAGCTCTGCGCAAGTGATGTGAGGCGAGACGGCGCCTATTAGTTCCGCCGCGGCGGGAAGGTGGCTAAGCGACCAATAGACCGGCGTCTATTGGTCGCTTAGCCACCTTAGCGCCGGGCACCGAAAACAGAAAACCCAAACCGGAACTCGACACGTGTTTCGCCTCTACGCCTGAATCAGTCAATTATATTGAATCAATCAAGTAGGACTAGAGAAGACCACACATACAGTCCGACATATCCCGTCCGCCCTCCCCCAAGGGCGGTGGGTATCCATTTTTTTCTTGTTTTCTTTCTATCCTGCTTCTTGGCAATCTGTTTATATAACAATAGTCCAAGGTGATGTCTGAGCGTGGTCTGGTTTTCTGTGTTGTTCGTGGGGAGACACCTATTGATGTTCCCTTCAATCGCTGTCTGCAAATCTCTTTGCCAAGTTTGGTATGCTGTGTCTCTTCAGTCTGAAGAATTGAATTGGTATCCATGAGGATTTTTCCATGTAAAAAAAAAAGAAAAGTATAAAGGGCGATACTCACGGTGACTTTGTAGTTGCCGGCGGGCGCGATGTAGGTGACGGTGCCCTTGGCGCGCGGCGGCATCAGCATCTTGTGCTTCACCAGCGTGTTCTCGTGCACGATACCGTACAGGTCGCCGCCCGTGATGTGCGACCCCACCTGATACATTTCATTTATTTATATATATTTGTTCGAAGACCAACGGCTTGAAAAATTAACTAAATCAATTCTAGATAACATAAAGCGGATTACTGGTCTTCACGATTAGCAACCAGAATGGAAACTGTCATATACAGAAATATGCTTTAAGGGGAATCCTCAAATCCGAATTCCATGCAAAATGTTTCGGACAAATACTCAAAAAGTACGCCGTATTATAGTAATTTCTTCTAAAAAAAAAAAAAAAATTAAAGTATGAAACCTTTCACTTTTTTTGTTGACGAAATCAAAAAACATGGACGAAACGAATAGTGTGAAGAAATTACTATAATACGCGTACTTTTTGAGTATTTGTCCGAAACATTTTGTATGGAAATTTGCCTTGAGGATTCCCCTTAATGTGTGGGTACTACTTTTCTGCCTTGTTTCATAATAATGCAGGTAAATGTAGGTCTTGTAGGCAGTTGTAGATTATTCACTTTCTGTACAGCTACCGAGCTGAATACATGGTCTACCAAGAAAACATGTGTTTCCTTTAATATCTGGACATATAGAAACAGTTGTTGAGAACAAAAATGTCAACAAGTTTATCTGAATAACTTCTAATTTACAATTTAAAAAAATCAAAATGTTAGGTAAGTACTTACACAATTAATATACACTTATTTACCTTATCATCTAAAAAGTCTCTGTTCAGCCGCTGCCAAGCTGAACTTACATTCGTTATGACTATGATTATAGAATTCATTAGTTCGATCTTCGAACATATGAGAAAAAAAATTCTTATTAGTTTGTCTCTGAAGTTTAAACTCATTTGTTCCAACTTAATTTAATCGAGAAACAAAAAAAAAAGTTTAAAAAGGACATACCTTGACGTTGAGCGGGTTGAACTCCCAGTCGATTTCCCTGGCCAGACACGGCACGTTCACACCCTTGGGGATGTAGATGGACTGCGTGAGCTCGTGAATGTCCTTGAGGGGACGCTGGATGCCGTCGAAGATGGACCCCAGGATACCAGGACCAAGCTCCACGGACAGGGGCTTGCCAGTACGCAGCACGGGGTCACCCACTGTCACTCCGGAGGTCTCTTCGTACACCTGTGGGGATGGAATCGGTTATTGTGTCCAGCTGTTAGTTAGTCTATACAGGGCGTCCCACGGCTATGTCACATGGAGGGAAAGTGAATATTGTAGATGGAACATTTTACTGATAGACGACATTATTTGAATTTAAAAAACAATTTAAACTGCATTCATAGATATATAAATAATTACATCAACCTGTAGCTTTATCATACCGATCGAAAGACTACATCATAAAAAATATTTTTTGCTAAATTATAACATAGTGTCACAAATAAAAGGAAGACCATGAATATTAACATTTGATGTGAAGTACATGTGGCATAGCCGTGGAACGCACTGTATAGCACGGGAAGGCATGCACTGCAAGCGGAGCTCGGGGTCGGCGCAAGCCTTCCCTGGAATAGGCCTCACAGCAACGTGCGTGAGGGGCACCGGTACGAGTTCTTTGGACATCCCGGGGTCCCCCTAATGCGCAGAGGTCAGCTACCATGGGGTTTTAGTCGGTTAAAGCCTGACATAACCCGTCCGCCCTCCCCCCAAGGGCGGTGGGTATCGATGAGGATTTCTCCATGAAAAAGGTGTCCAGGGGGAAGAGACTTGGTTCATTTGTTACTTTTTACCCGACTTTTGTACAATCCTCAAATTATTTAAGACCTTCTTGTATCTATATTGACATGGGCTATATAAAATTACGCTACAGCTCTTCAGAGGGTGGATTAGATATAGGAGTATAAGTTGACACTTTGTTATTCTGTGACATTTTTTCCGCGGTTGGAACAAAAAAACATTGACAATAGCTAGTAGGGTAATAATTTGTGTTTTTGACGTGACTACGTCTGATAAATCGCTGAACGCCGCCGCGCCGGCTGCATGCACGAAAACGTTGACATCATTGTCCGGTAACGCTCATTGTCCCGTTACTTAGTCACGTTAAACTATCGTCCGTAAACCAACTTTACAGAAAACCAATTTTTTTGTTAGCGAATTTTTTTTTTTTAATGAAGTGACGTACCTGGATGGTGGCCATGTCTCCCTCCAGTCGGATGATCTCTCCCACCAGCTCATTGTATCCCACACGCACCAGCTCGTACATAGCCGAGCCGGACATCTTCTCCGCCGTCACCACTACACAGATACGGAGGTATTACAAACATGTGCCGATTGTTTTGGTCCAGAAACTTCTTCTTATCGTGTCACTAGTTCCTTCGAACCAGTGTGGTGAAAGGATTTCAAGTGCGCCTCAAAGAGGCTCCTTGGGAGAACGTGGGATGCATACATAGATTTGTTCGATCGAAAACATCCAGTTCCGCATGACTGCCACCGGGATTCGAACCCGCGGCCATCAGATCGCAAGGTAAGGGCCTCATCCACTCGGCCACCACGTCCTCTTAGAAGAAACTTAAAGTTAATTATCTCGAAACTAAAGAAACGCGTGATCAGAGGGCTGGCAGCTATCTCGGCCAAAGAATAAGCCTTGCAATACAAAGAGGCAATGCAGGCAGTATCCTCGGCACGCTGCCATCGGGTATCGAGTTGGAGCATTTGAGCTACCTATAGATCGTTTGCAACGGTCTATGGGTAGCCCAATTGTTTCCTTTTGTAAATTTTATAATATAGATTGTAGTACATAGTTAGCTTATGCTGTGATAAATTACGAAAGAAATAGATTGAGATTTAAGTTTCTATTGCTACATTCAGAAGCAAGGACGAACTAATATTGCCGATAAGAGTATGAATTCTGATAGAAAGTGTTTAAACTTGAAATTTCTACCTAAATTCAACTTGTTATTAATGAGTAAGGTAGGCTTCCTCTGTGCCTTGGCTTGGATCCAGATGGGGGTATGGTACTATGTAGGTCATTAACCCCTTTAGATCCTGCCTAGTGCCTACATCACGAGAAACCAAACTTCGAAACATGTGTTCGGAGTTTGGTTACGTTTCTTTTTAATGGTGAGATGATGTATGGCATGTTGTACAAAGACAATTTACTAGACGAACAAGGTAATCCTCTGATCGAAAGAGACCACGCCTGCCCATGACCCGAACAATGCTACACACCAACGTTTGGTTATTTACAATTCCTTGAAGCAAGCAAGTGGCAGCTTAAGTTTCCAAGCTTTTTTTTTTAAATTTGCAAGCTGTAATGACTATTTAGGGCTGGAACAACTAAACGCGCTAGTAAAGCACAGAGACTCAGTTTGTAATTTCCGGTTGTGGCCACCCATCCAAGCCCTGATGATGGAGTAACGTACCAGGTCCGGACACGGCGAACACGTAACCGAATTTGTCCTCATTCTCCTCGTTGGCGATCGTCTTCAGCCCGCCTTTGCTCGCCATTTTGAATTATTTATTCTTTACTCTGTGAATTAAAAAAATTACCTATCAGTTTTTAGGAACATTTACGTTAGCTTGGCAAGTTTACAGGGAGTCTGGTTTCTTAGCTAAATAAATTATATTTATAAGCCATTTATGAGGAGATAGCAATAAGTAGTCTCCGCAGACAGGACAATATGGAAGGGGTTGGAGGAGGCCTATGTCGCAAGACAAACTGCAACATAAACTTAAGTTAAGTACAAATCTAGCATAGAAGAAATATGTAACCCAATGCAGAATAAAGGCTCTTTTATCTTTTTATCTTTATCTTTTATTTTAGCAATAAGTAGCTAAAGTTAGGGTTTCTGGTAAAATAAGAATCTGTAAGGTAAGATTGTTGTTGATTTTGCCATCTAAGTAAATACCAAGTAAATATTGGCATAGCCATAGTGTTGGTAAGTTCTCAAGTGAACCGAGCTAGGTTGTGACCAAAAACTTGTACAATAAAAATGCATAAGACTACAGGTTACAGGTGACCTTAACTTCAGACAATTCATTGAAACAATGAGACAGATGAAAAAACAAACTGCTATTAGATTTAGCAGGATGTTTTAAGCTAACACTATTTAAAGCACAATTTTTTATACTTATTCCTGTATTTTTCATCCAGAATACTTTACTCCCAAACTCTAAGCTGAGAGACAGATGTTTAGACTCACAGAAAGCCTGCCTCAATCAAGCAATACCTACTATAATGCACACACCTATTAGAGTTGGTAAGTATTTGGAGTTAGACTTAATTCCTAAAAGCATTTTATTTATTTGTAGTACTCATAAAGTAAGGACCTAGCCTCACAAACGGTCAGTGATTAGTTGGGCAAAAAACCAATACAACACAGATAGAACACATCAGCTGATTTATATCTACTGATAAGCCCTAAGCTTTCTTCTACTGGAATAGATAGTAGGAAAATCTGAGCCGCTAGAAAATATATTTTTAAAATCTTATATTAAAAAAAAGTTGTGTGTCACAGAGGTTTGGTTAAACGAGCATTAGCAATTAATGGAATGGAAGTATGGTGTAAAACCATTGAAATAAGTTTTAGATAATGATATTATTTATACCTAGTGTCAAATAGGTGCTCAAATACTTGCTAAAGAGATGAAAGTGATAAAATCTGCATTTCAATACTGTCACATACAGAGAGCCCTAGCTACTCTATGCTTGACAAATTTCTGCATTGATGAGAGCAGAACATGCAGAAGCCGCCTCAATCCGAGGAGTCTTTCAATAATTTAATAAAAATGTATGTTTTTAAAATTCTTTTATTACATGCTTCTTATCAGACAGTAATGCTGATGTGTGTGAGCCCAAAAAATCGTTTAGAAACCATGTAACATTATTTCAAGCATTTCAATTTCGAGAGCTCAAGGAAATGCAGAGTAAATGTAGAGCAATTTGAAGAGGCTGTTCAGGGCTCAATTATTATTGGTCACATGATAAAAAGGGTGGAGACTGAAACCATGATCTACTTTAGGAAATGCCAATACATTATTAAAATAAACAGTAAATACGAGTATTAACCACTCCGGCCTGTGTAACTTATCAAAATAGGACAGGGAGTCCCTAAATGTGTGGCATTACATGGCAGTGAGGAGATTTACGATGGCAGAAACAAGAACAACCTTACCACGATTCAGCAGTACAAAACCGAATATCCAAATTTATCAACACACACACCAATAGCAATGAACAAAATAGTATTCGAATTTGTAATTGTAATGCAAATTATCAACTCACAGGACGAGAAAGATGGAAAAGACGAACCGAGAATGGCGGAGCTCGACAACTTATCACAAGACCAATGATAAAATTCTAGTCAGCTGACCTCAAGTCTATGCCTGATTGTCTATGACAGCCGAATTCATTGATTTTTGTACAGTCAGTGCACAATAATTTGCAGTGTCAAGAAAATCTATTTACAAAAATGAGCGGTAAATTAGTGAATATAATGACTATTTTTCAATGGCAAAGTAAATTACGATCACTGACGTGTTGTACTCATTTAGCTAGGGTTACAAACTAATGTTGCAAGCGCTAAAAACATACCGAATGAATCAATAATTCTAGCTAAGCGTACATCGTTGAGGTACAAAATAGAATTCCATAAGTTTTCTCAGTTAATTCTCAATATTATTGACCCTCCAAGTTTTATATTGAGTCAATAAAAATCTGGAGGACTCATGACTTTATGGAATAGTTTGAAGGTTACAAAATCTCTAAATAAAAGGGGAAACGGCATTTGTGTCTGTGTATTGTTAGGGTTCGTAATATTCATGGGAGTATGCTGGTGTTTGCATACTGCAAACCACTCAAAATCCGTGGTTGGAAAGGAACGGTCTGATGGTCGGAATGCAGTAGGCATTCATTCATTTATACTTATTTGGCTGGCAACTATTTTAGAATTGTCGGTAGTGAAAACATCCACGATCGGGGAATGACGTGAACCAATCAGAGCTCGGCTCGATGGCCGAGCGCTGCGATTGGTCGTTGCCGATGACCGATCGTTGGAGCTCGGGTTTTTTAGGAAGAGCTCGGTTAACGATAATGGCGGGACATGGTGAGTCCCGCATTCTGTTTGTGGCCTTCAGCGAAGAAACATCTATCTAACTGTATAACCTGTATGTACCTGGTTCGAAGAATAAAGTGTGATTTATACGACTACGTTGGTGTATTCTTGGAAGTCTCTATCCTGATACAGAAGTAGATCTTACATATCAGAAGTGTGTTGAATCTTCAAAACACGTAAGTACACGCCCAAGTAATCGTTTTTTAGAAGTGTATTTTAATTTCGAGTTGATAAACCTTTTTACAAAATGGTAAATGATTTAGCATATCGTAGTTTGAAAAAGTTGTACGCTATTTGAAATGAAATGAAATGAATTGAAATTAAATAAAATCTTTGGATGACGACCAGTAATATTTAACTACCTTCATATTATTTTTCTCGAAATCGGCCGTTGGTTTTCTTAATAACTTACGATGATACATTTTCGTTTATCCGCATGTGCACCGCGGCGAAATTTCTTCTACAATGGATGAGTTGGAGCAACAAAGCGGTGATGAAGATCGAGGTAGCCAAAGGCGCGAGGTGCCTCCTGATCCGGTGCAGATGATTCCGCGAACTTTCCGAAGTCAAACCGCAGCCCTAGCCGCAGCGAGCGGTGCCGTGAGCCTTCGAGGCACAGCAGCACGTCACAGCAGCAAGCAACGCGTGTCAAGGATGATCAGTTACGTGCGTCGCCCAGCAGCAAGCAACGTGCGTTAAGGACTATCGGCTACGTGTGTCACTAAGCAGCGAGCAACGCGTACCACGAGCCTTCGAGGCACATCAGCACGTCACCGTGCGCCTTCGAGGCATATCAGCGAGTGTTGCCATGCGCCTTCGAGGCACAGCAGCGCGTCACCATGCTCCTTCGAGTCACAGCAGCGCGTCACAGCAGCGAGCAACCCGTATCAAGGATAATCGGCTACGTGCATCGCTAAACAGTGAGCAACGTGCGGCAAGGATCACCAGAAACGTGCGCCGCCCAGCAGCGAGCAACGCACGTTAAGGATGATCAGGTACGGGCGACGCCTAGCAGCAAGCATCGCGCGTCAAGGATCGCCGGCTGCGTTCTGCCGGCCAGCGGAAGACAGCACGCGCCAGGGATGATCGGCTGCGTACGTTGCCCAGCAGCAAAGCATGGATGTTCAGGTGCGTGCAATACAATTTACTTTGAATTTCGTAAAGATAGAGAGGAGTGATACTCATAGGCAGTGCTACCGAGCATGGTACCCATGTTCCTTAAGACTATATTATTTGGTTTTGTACTTGCATTTTAGCAGTCACACTTGTATGCGAACTCAACACTTACCACGCATAGAATACAGAAACATAAATTCGCAGAAAGTATGTTGTACAAGGTACTTGAAATATTGTTTTGGGTACTCTAGAGATAATGTTTATAATGATCGCATTGATATTGCGACCAAGTTTGTATAATCACCAAATACAAATAGGGATACTATTATATTAACTGTGACATAAGGACAAGTAAATGATCTAGTGTTGTGGTACTGAGATATAAACAAATTCAGGTCAAAAGACCTTTCAAAACTTATGGTAATCAATAATGCAAGTTTTGATACATTCTAGGCTCAAAGTTTTGGGAATTTCCTTTGAAGTTGAATAATTTCTGAAAATAATAGTAGACAATCAATAAGTAAAGAAAGTAATTGTTTGTATTGAACAGATTTGAACAGATTTGAACAGTGATAAATGAAAAAGGATGCATCGGTGCTCTAAATAAATTATAGAAAATAACTGTGAGGTTATACGAGTCTAATCTAAACGATGCTATGATAAACTTTAATAAGTTAAAGTTCATACTTTTGAAAAGTGAAAGTAAATATTTTGAAAGTTCTGTAATTAGTTTGTGTACGCGCAAACACGTTATAGTGAAGTTCTTTAATAAGTTTGCGAGTTAAGGTTGAACACTAACATTGAAATCCGACATCGCACGAAAGTCAAGGATGAAGGTATACGGATTGCGAGGCGTAAGTGGAGATCGGAAGGGCACTTGCCAAGGCGGAGGATTACAGGTGGACCAAGGCAGTTACTTAACCGGAGGCCACTAGATCAGCGGCGGCCTCGGGGCAGACCACCAGCCCGATGGTCCGATGACATTGTGGAGGCAGCAGGAGCACAATGGATTCGTCTTACACAAGACCAACAAGACCAGCGTCGTAGAGAAGAGGCCTTTACCCAACAGTGAGTGTTGCAGTCTGTTTAGATAGATAGATAGATAGAAGATTGATAATGCTTTTAAGGGTCAAAGTTATCATTTGCAAAGTTGAAGTTAATACTTTTTGAAGTCGAATCTAACGTAAGTCGAACCTAACCTAAGTCGAACCTAACCTAAGTCGAACCTAACCTAAGTCGAACCTAACCTAAGTCGAACCTAACCTAAGTCGAACCTAACCTAAGTCGAACCTAACCTAAGTCGAACCTAACTTAAGTTGGACCGAACCTAAGTCGAACTAAACCTAAGTCGAACCTAACCTAAGTCGAACCTAACTTGTCGAACCTAACCCAAGTCGAACCTAACCCAAGTCGAACCTAACCTATGTCGGACCTAACCTGAGTCGAGCCTAGCCTGAGTCGTTAGTTAGTTAGTTAAGTTGAAGTTAATAATTTGAAAGTTGAAGTTAATAATTTGAAAGTAGAAGTTAATACTTTGAAAGCTGAAGTTAATACTTTGAAAGTTGAATTAATACTTTGAAAGCTGAAGCTAATACTTTGAAAGTTGAAGTTATACTTAGAAAATTGAAGTTTATACTTTAAAAGTTGAGGTTAATGCTTTTAAAAGTTGAAAGTGAAGTTCAAATACCTTTAAAAGATAAAATTAATACTTTAGAAAGTTAAAAGTGAAGTTCAAATACTTTTAAAAGATAAAGTTAATGCTTTCACAAGTAAAAATTTATGTTTAATATTTTTACAAGTAAAAAGTTAAGGTTAATACTTTTACAATTAAGAAGTTAATGAGTTCAAACTGGAGATGAAACGAGTTGGAGTCGGAGTGGAGAAGTCAGGATTTATGTTTTGATCTCAAGTTGGATAAGGGTTTGAATGTCAAAGATTCAAAGGTTAAAAGTTAAAATGATAGAGTTACTGCTGCAAAATACTTTACAGGTTTTGAAGTTGAGAATTTATATAATAAAGGGTAAAAATACTTGAATGACGAAGATTCTAGAGGTAAAGGTTTAAAATATCAAAGTTACTGTTGCAAAGTAGGTACTGTTACAGAATGTTTAGTGAATTTGATAATATGCCGACGGTGCTGAAGTCGTGATAGCTTTGCATTGAAATATCAATACTTAATTCTAAAGATGGTTTTAATCTTCGAAACGACGGAGATAAGTGAGAACGGTCATAACAGTCCTGTATTCAAGATATTCAAGGTAAATTCAATAATATAAGACTGTTGAAGCAATCATTAAAAATAGTCAAATGATATTGAGAAGGTCATAAAATGATAAATTCTTGATTAGTGAAATATGAATTACATAAAAAGGTTGAATGGAAAGTATTATGTTAAAACTATCATTGGTTTGTAGCATTTATTATCGTGGTTTCGAGTGCAGATCTTGATAGTTATTATTAATGGTTAACAGGATTTTAATAAACAGCATGTTTTATCTGGATGACGTTAGAGTCTAGGGCCTTCCGGTAAGCGGGCCACTACTTGGCTTCGTTTCTATTGAAGAAATGTTTTTTGTATGGAACGAGTTACAGGAAAAGCTTACCGTTACTCGTGTTCTCGTGTGCGTGACCTGATTTTGACTGGTTATTTAAGAGAAAAACTAGAATAGTAATAATAATAATCATTTAATGATCTCAAAAGACCCAGAAGATAACAGAAATGATAAATGTGTATGGTATGGTGTTTCCATTTTCAGCGATTGGACTCCTAAGTCTGTCCTATTTGCGTAAGTTACCCGCTGGCTACAGATATTGTCAGGCCTCAGTCTCGGTGTTAGGTTTGGCGAGGCCATTCTAGACTGTCTACAGTCCGTGATGTTAGTGCAGCGGTCGCTATATTGGTTATGGATGTTATTTCGTATCCACGCTTGCATCTGAATAAAAGGCACGGGTAAGAAGCCATCGGGGTACAGTGGCAATTATTGACGTGTGCCATCTAGGTACAGCAGCGAGTATCGGCATGCCATCGAGGCACAGCAGTGGGCGTCGCTGTACGACATCGAGTTCCAGCAGCGAGCGTAGAGTGGTGCCATTAAGGCACAGTTGGTTTTGTTTTTGTTTTTGAAAGTTATTTATTAAGGCACAGTAGTGATCATTGACGTGTGCCATCTAGGTACAGCAGCGAGTATCGGCATGCCATCGAGGCACAGCAGTGGGCGTCGCTGTACGACATCGAGTTCCAGCAGCGAGCGTAGAGTGGTGCCATTTAGGCACAGTTGGTTTTGTTTTTGTTTTCAAAAGTTATTTATTAAGGCACAGTAGCGATCATCGACGTGTGCCATCTAGGTACAGCAGCGAGCGTCGGCATGCTATCGAGGCACAGCAGCAAGCGTCGGAATGCAATCGAGGCACAGCAGCGAGCGTCGACTGGTGCCATTAAGGCATAGTTTGTTTTGTTTTTAAAAGTTCTTTATTAAGGCACAGTAGCGAACATCGACGTGTGCCATCGAAGCACAGCAGCGAACGTCAGAATGCCATCGAGGCACAGAAGCAATCATGATCAAGCGCCATCGAGACACAGCAGCAAGCGTCGGTATGCCATCGAGGCACAGCAGCGAGCGTCGACTGGTGCCATTAAGGCATAGTATGTTTTGTATTTGTTTTTAAAAGTTCTTCATTAAGGCACAGTAGCGAATATCGACGTGTGCCATCGAAGAACAGCAGCGAGCGTTAGCATGCCATCGAGGCACAGCAGCGATCATCGTAGAGCACCATCGAGGCACAGCAGCAAGCATCGGCATGCCATCGAGGCATAGCAGCGACCATCGTCAAGTGCCATCGAGGCACAGCAGCGTGTGATACTCGCTGCCATCGATGTCCAGGGACGAGTGTCACCGGGTGCTATCAAGGTCTGGCAACAAGCGTCACCGGGTGCCATCGAGGTCTGGCGACAAGCGTCACTGGGTGTCATCGAAGTCCAGGGACAAGGTTTTACCATCAAGGCACAGGACTGCAGCAGCAGGCATTGTCAAGTCCCGTCGAGAAACAGACATGAGCAATGCCGCGCCGTATGCCATCGAGGCGCAGCAGCAGGCAAAGCCGTACGCCATCAAGGCGCGATAACGAGCATACTGTAGATTAGATACGATCTTTTGTTTTGACATCGAGTCGAAAAATTTGTATTACTTCGAGTTCGAGTTAATTGATTTCCACTTTTATCAGATTAATTTAGAGTTATGCTTGAGATCTTAGTCTAGACCTAGATTTTCTTGATTTTTCATAACTTAACTTAGTTATTATTTTCACTAGCATAACGGGAATACTTAAAGCAGTATTATATTTTTTTTCTTTGAAATTGATGATGTTGTCCATGATAACTTTTTCTTCTATATAATGTCGATAGTTTAGAAATAGGTACAAGCCTTAAGCCTTAGCATAGACATAGTGAGAATGTAAAATAGTTTAATATTTATTAATCTACTGTTTGTTTATGTACTGTTCTGATTTTCTTTGAGATTATGTGACTGATCAATAATTTTCCGATTGTTAGGGTTCCCACCTGGGATCGTATGCGGGACGCACACGTTGTCAGGACGGACGATTGTTAGGGTTCGTAATATTCATGGGAGTATGCTGGTGTTTGCATACTGCAAACCACTCAAAATCCGTGGTTGGAAAGGAACGGTCTGATGGTCGGAATGCAGTAGGCATTCATTCATTTATACTTATTTGGCTGGCAACTATTTTAGAATTGTCGGTAGTGAAAACATCCACGATCGGGGAATGACGTGAACCAATCAGAGCTCGGCTCGATGGCCGAGCGCTGCGATTGGTCGTTGCCGATGACCGATCGTTGGAGCTCGGGTTTTTTAGGAAGAGCTCGGTTAACGATAATGGCGGGACATGGTGAGTCCCGCATTCTGTTTGTGGCCTTCAGCGAAGAAACATCTATCTAACTGTATAACCTGTATGTACCTGGTTCGAAGAATAAAGTGTGATTTATACGACTACGTTGGTGTATTCTTGGAAGTCTCTATCCTGATACAGAAGTAGATCTTACAGTATGTAGGTAGTTATCTTTGTCCAATAACTTTGGAACCGCTTGCTCATACGATCTTCATGATTTCAAAGCGCGTCATCAGGTAAAAATTTGGGGGAATTACTAGTCAAAACATTATCAAAACTAGAGCTTGCTATGTTTGCAATCCGGATATCCACCCCATTTTCCAAATCCAGATAATGAAGCTTAAGGTATGCAGAGAACCCGGATTCAAAAAAATACGGTTGAGAATGGTTTACAATTACAAAGAAAAACATTCCCGGCATTCTGTAATGTAAACATATATTGTAAATAATTATAATATAAAACAATGTTTTATTATCATAACAAGGAACCATTTAGAGGTGATTGGGAAAATGTAGAAAGCCTAGGTCCTAATTTTTTTTTGTTACACTGTTTAAATCACTGTCTTAAAGTAGAATCTAGCAAGGTGCGTGCGAAGGTTTAGGCCTATCACGCCGTTTGTACCCTAAAATAGCAAGGCAAGACAAGAAATTATAAAATGGCAACTTCCTACCTACTATAAGTTCTATTTTTTTTCATGTTTATTTCTTAAGGGTTACATAGCTTCAAGCCTTACTGCCGTATACATATAATATTGTTTTACTCCGTGTGCGTTTTCACTCAGCTAACTCTTTTTCTTTCCTAACAAATGTATGGCATAATTCAAATACAACAACAAACAAACAAATTACCTACTTCAAAGCTAAACTCCGTCCACGAATTTAAAGTAACCTCCGCCCGATCATAGTCTAAAAAAATAAAGCATCTCCAACCGTGTGGTAAGGGTTTTATCATTCATTCATCAAAACAATACAATCATTCATTCTTTCTATACATTTCTTTCATTGTTTTTTTTTGGTCAAAAAAGAAAGGAAACTAAAGAAATTGGCTGATGTCGAAGTAATTATTTATTTCTTACAAGTGGCTTAGCCCGTTATTATAATGTACGTTCATCCACCGAACTCTGAAAGAAACATTTAATTCGTCTGTTCTTTTGTCGAATCACGGTCGCCTTGTATGTTGGACAATGTCGGCGTGCTAAATAGTCTTTGTGTGGTTTTTACTGTTTCGTATCGATTTACAGGAGTGGTAAAGATATACAGTTGAGTAAATCCTTGTCTTGGCTTTTGAGACACGGAGCTGTTCAAGAAGGTCTACAAATAAGGTTGGTTATATTGTTTACGCAACGAAAATGTCCACGTAGGTAATCTTTAAAGTCACTAACAACATCAACAATTCCTACGAGACAACATACATAACTCTATACGTGTACCAATATCTAGTTAATTCTTTGTACCTACCTGCCTAGGCTTAGGACATTTTTAGCGTCTGTTTGTTTCTACAAAACAGATTCAGTAACTGAATTATTAGTTATTATCTAGATTTTGTATTTGACCTAAGAATAATATCTTTTCAGCCATGAAGGATACATCAAAGTTCCTGATTTACTGAACCACAAGGTTATAAAAGGTAAATTCAATGTTACTGATATAGAGAGAGTAGTACATCATAATGATAAACAACGCTTCAAATTAAGATTGAACCCACACTCAAACATTTTGGAAATAAAGGCAAACCAGGGGCACAGCATTAGTGAAGTTGATAATAAAGATCTAAAACCCATATTAGAGGTAACTATTTATTTATAAATACACTATTACATGTGTGAATAATCTTGGAATATTATATTTTGTTACAACTTTTCCCAGCCTAAATATAAAACAATAGTCCACGGTACATACCTGAAATTCTGGCCACAAATTAAATTGCAAGGTCTCAGTCGTATGGAAAGACAACACATACATTTAGCTAAAGGGACCCTGAATGACCAATCCATCATTAGTGGCATGAGACAGAATACTCAGGTTCATGTCTACGTTGCTCTGCAAAAGGCTCTTGAAGACCACATCAAGTTTTACGAGTCTGAGAATGGAGTTATATTAACATCTGGGAACAAAAATGGGTTTTTAGAACCCAAATATTTCTCTAAAGTTGTTAATGTAATTACTGGTATGTTTTGACTAACAATTTAATATATATTTTACCATCACCTATGCTAATTTAGTTGATAAATATGCCTCCATACATGGAAGGGAGTCAAGTCAAATCAGCTCAAGTCTGATAGTTTGACGAAGACCCACAATATGATTGGGCCAAAGACAACTTCGCTTTGTATGTAAACACTAGTTTAGCAATTTGTCTGTGTCATTGTTAGGGGATTCCCCCTCTTGATTCATTAACACTCTGTGTGTGTAACTAAACTAAGCCAAACATTTTTATTTATATAACAGTAGTCTCCTATCTCTTTAGTAATGTGAGTGATTTATTAAATAACTAATTATGTTTTTACACTTATGTTTTTACTTAAGTGGTTTGTAGTTCAGCTTGTGCTAGTATGTTATTAGTGCCGAAGTGTGTGCTAGTTAACAAGAAACTTGCTATTTTAACTTTAAAATAATATGATTTAAATTTTAGGTGAACAGCTGTACCCATGAACAATGGAGGGTGCTGGAAATGTTACAGAAGCTCAACTTGGTCCCAGCCAACCAACTTCAAGACAACTGAGCTCAAACCAACCCAGTTACAGTAGACCTAGCATTAGCCAAGCTAGCACTGGCCAACCTAACACTAGCCAACGAATACCCGCAAAAAAATCCCCAAAAAAGTTCAAACCGCGTGAATTCTACCGGCAAAACAGCCAAAATACTGCTCCAGGTATTTTACCCGGTCCCAATTCTCCAAAAATCCTGCAAAATGAAGCAGTTCCATCACCAAGCTCTATTCAGAACTCTGCCAGCAAACCATCAAATGCCAACATTCCCCCAAACAGTACTGATGATGAAAAGACATCCATAGGAGCCTTTTCTCCGAGGCCTGTTGGTAATGGTGCCATACCTAAACAAGGTCCTAAGAAGTACCATGAGCGATTTCTCGGGAGAAATGCTCGCATGAACAACCCGGAGAATGATGAATTCAACCAGCATGGCCAGTTCTCCAGGAAGCAACGTAAAAATGATTTTGATGAATACGCTTCAAGGAAGGTGGTGGTTGTAGGTAAGCATACTAAATACATTTCTTATATTACCAAGTTTATTTATTAAACACTAATGCAGGGCACACACCAATATTGTCACCAGTATATATATTTTTTTATTATTGATTTGCGGCTTTAGTGACACTGCAACCATTGTCGGTCTATTGTGCTCACCACTTGGACCTATGCGGTTAAAGTTCCTCACTAAACCCTGCCACTATGATGAACTGCAGGAGTTTTTTGTGAGGAAGCTCAACTAATTCATCAGGGCTTAATATGTGTTTTCCCAGATAAATACTGCACTTATGCATTAGCGGTCCACATTCCTTCAGAAAATGAAGGGGCGTTTCATCAGCCTCATAGCATTTCTTGCAGGAGCAAAAGAGAGTCACCAGTATTTGGTAGAGTTGTAAATTAAATCATCTACAATGTACGCAGGTATAGTTGTAGAAAAACACACAATGTTTCAAATACTACTTGAAACATTTTGTTCATTGTGATTTGAAGGAATTAAGATTTTTGTACCTGATCGCCACTGCGCACGCCACCGCAAACGACAGCTGAACGCGTTGGATTGGTCAAGCCCTTACTTGATCATATACAACTAAAGAAAAGTTTTTTTTACGAATAAAACCTTTTTTGAGAACCATAGATAGAAGCGAAAAGGCGGCGATGACTCAGGCGCGAGTTCGCATGTCATATTCGGTAGCATACCTTAATTATCTGTACCATATAATACTAGCTGACGCTCGCAACTTTGTTTACGTTGCGAATTAATAGAATTTTAATAGAATCACTTCTTGACAAACACCCTTGGGGCCTTTCAAGTATTACGTATGCAGATTTATTACATTTATTTACCACCCCACCCCCTTGTCAGCAAAGCTCTTGCCCCCACCCCCATGCTTACGTAAACATTTTTCTATTAGGTACCTAATTAATGTATTGTTTTTTTTTACATTGATTCATGAGCAGAAGTTAGAAGAGAATAGCGCGCGTAATTTCCCTACTCAGTTCTAAGCGAGTACCTAAACGTATACATTATTCGTGGGAGTCCCCGAAAATGCATTTTGTTTACAAGCATAGACAATGTGTTAGTTGCAATATGTGTAAAATAGTAAATAACTACGGATGACGTAATCATCATCTAGACCCCCCGTACCCCCCATGTCATAAAAAATAAAGACCCCCCGCCCTCCTATAGTGCTTACGTAATACTTGAACGGCCCCCTTCAAGTTTCAAGTCTCTACGTTCAGTGGTTTGGCCTGCAGGTCGTCTGTCAGTCAGTCAATCACTCAGGTCCAAGCCTTTTTTAAACTACCTGGTGCCCGCGACTTCGTCTGCGCAAGATTAGTATTTCGAGTAGCGGACAATTCACACAATATCTTTAGAAATTATAATTGTAGCCAATGTATTTCATTTCATTTATTCACAACCAATTTTTACATTGTGTCGAAATTTCTAAAACTAAGCGCATTTGTAAATAGTACTTACATTAATTTATTATACGAAAGACACTTTTTTTTTGTATTTTGTATTTATTTATTTACTAAAAAGTTAACAATATTTTCTATTCTAAGGGCGCCTTAAAATCTTACCAGGTTTGTCTAGGACCCAAAAACAACACTCACACTCAGGGTTCGAAAATATCCGATATTTATTATAAATATCAAAATATTTTTGTATGAAAGCCATACTATTACTTTATTGAATTTATGAATACTATTTGCATCATCATATCAGCCCTTGGACGTCCACTGCTGGACATAGGCCTCCCCCATGATTCTATTTGCATATGTGTTACAAAAACAACTAAAATTATAAAAAAAACTTAAATGTTTTTTTTTTACTAATTCTTATCAGTCAATAGTCATTTTTTTTTTGTTTTAAAGCGCTTCAGCGGTTAGAGAGTATGTCTTTACTCTACTTTCATGCCATCTACATTTGGGAAGTAGAAATTAGTATTAGCGTTTGTTACAGTAACAAACGCTAAAAATTACTTGATAATATGAATTTTTGTATTGCATATTTTATAAAAAAAAATTGGATATATTAGGTTGATATATATCGGATATATATCAGTTATATATATCTTGATATATATCCATTGATATATATCCTCGAACCCTGCTTACACAACCTATTATAATCAATACATACAATAAACATTTTAATAAATGTTATTTTTATGTATAAGCTATATTTATAAATTGATAGATAAATTGTTTATGAATAAATTATATGATATGATATGATGATATTATTGTAAAGTTTCATTAAAATCCATTCAGTAGTTTTTACGTGAAAGAGTAATAAACATCCATCCATCCATACTTACAAACTTTCGCGTTTAAAATATTAGTAGGAGTAGGATTACACCAATGAGTACTGAACACCTTCTAATTCCCCAGGGTTCCCAGCCTACTCCCGCATGGAGGACATAGAGGCAGCACTATCCCCGTTCGGAAGCCCCGAAGTGCTGCTGTCCAGGAACCGAGTGGCGGTGGTTCAGTTCCGTGCCGAAGGGGAGGCGTTAGCGGCGCAGGAGGCCAGTGACAGCGTGAAGATCTACGGAGAGCTGGTCACCATCTACAAGTACCATCACCACAAACATGTGCAGGACTTGATCAAATCTAACAGGAGGATTTTCAATGATAACAAAGGTACTTATTCTTCTTATCGTGTCACTAGTTCCTTTAAACCAGTGTGGTGAAAGGATTTCATATATTTTATACGTGTTTTTAAGTTAGTAGGATTAATTTTAAAACACGTATAAAATCTAAATTAAAGTATGAAACCGTTCACTTTTTTTGTTGACGAAATCAAAAAACATGGACGAAACGAATAGTGTGAAGAAGTTACTATAATACGGCGTACTTTTTGAGTATTTGCCCGAAACATTTTGTAAGGAAATTTGCCTTGAGGATTCCCCTTAATGTTATGCCATTGATATTGCAGGTCCGGATATAAAGGCCCCTAGCGAGATAGACCTGTCGGGCGACTTCTACGCGCAGCTGAAGAACATCGAGGACGCCGTGCGCCTCACGCAGGAGGAGGTCAGCCGCATCGGCACGCTGTTCGCCGACATCGAGGCCGTGCTCAAGCCCGCGTGGCCCAGTTAGTACTCATCAATATTTCCATTATAATATTCCGTAGTCACCGATCTCTACTGAACAACTGGCTTTGAATAATAATGTAACGTTCCTGGAAGGCACGCAACATCTACAACATAAGTCTAACCACTTAGTGTAGGTGTTGTGACCCAATTTTTTTTTTGTACAAGCAAGCCACGTTAATCTAATTAACTTATTTGAAAATGTGATTTATTATTATGCTTGTTATGGAATAAATGAATTATGAATTATATTTATAACAGTCTTGGACCTGACTGACTGCAGACTCAATTCAATTTTTTATTTTTTTATTTTAAGGGTGTTACCAGACCAATCGAACGATCATCGATCGATAATCGATCGACGGCATCGATCGATGGTAGAATAGATTAGTCGACGTCGATCGATAATTTCTACCAGACCAATCCGGCAATCGATCGATCAGTTCAGACCGGAAATCGATCGATTGTTTAGTCGAAGGCTTTGTCCTAATAGAACGCGATCACGCGATCGTCGCGCGAGCAAGCGATGCGACCGTCGCGCGAATCCGTGTGTTATTCTGATGTATAAGCTATTAGCTATATTATTGTAAAGTTTCATTATAATCCATTCAGTAGTTTTTACGTGAAAGAGTAACAAACATCCATCCATCAAACCATCCATCCATCCTTACATACAAACTTTCGCGTTTAGTAGGAGGATATTTGGCGGTCCGAGGTTCGACCTTCAGACCTGCCACCCGACCGCCTGTTGCCGACCGTTGAGCTGTATAGCAGGGTTTAGACGAAGTCAGTAACGCTGGCGCCAGTCCTCAGACAAGCCAGCGCTGACCTGGCCCGCGTTGTTTAGATGAGGCCCGGCTTTAGTTGTAAGTCGTGTGTGACCCCTCAGGTTGCCGCGCGGTGCCGTTCGGCTCCATCACGACGGGGCTGGGCATCAAGACCAGCGACGCGGACTGCTTCCTGGAGCTGTCTCCCGGGCGCGGCGCGGGCGCGCACAGCGCACACTTCGTGCGCCGCGCCGCCGCACTGCTGCGCGCGCAGCCGCACCTGTTCGCAGCGCTCGTGCCCATCCCGCGCGCCAACACGCCCATCCTCAAGTTCCTGCACGTGCCCACCAACATCAACTGCGACCTCAACTCCAAGGTACCTCCACTAGCTGTCCCCCGCGCGCTCGTGCCCATCCCGCGCGCCAACACGCCCATCCTCAAGTTCCTGCACGTGCCCACCAACATCAACTGCGACCTCAACTCCAAGGTACCTCCACTAGCTGTCCCCCGCGCGCTCGTGCCCATCCCGCGCGCCAACACGCCCATCCTCAAGTTCCTGCACGTGCCCACCAACATCAACTGCGACCTCAACTCCAAGGTACCTCCACTAGCTGTCCCCCGCGCGCTCGTGCCCATCCCGCGCGCCAACACGCCCATCCTCAAGTTCCTGCACGTGCCCACCAACATCAACTGCGACCTCAACTCCAAGGTACCTCCACTAGCTGTCCCCCGCGCGCTCGTGCCCATCCCGCGCGCCAACACGCCCATCCTCAAGTTCCTGCACGTGCCCACCAACATCAACTGCGACCTCAACTCCAAGGTACCTCCACTAGCTGTCCCCCGCGCGCTCGTGCCCATCCCGCGCGCCAACACGCCCATCCTCAAGTTCCTGCACGTGCCCACCAACATCAACTGCGACCTCAACTCCAAGGTACCTCCACTAGCTGTCCCCCGCGCGCTCGTGCCCATCCCGCGCGCCAACACTCCCATCCTCAAGTTGCTTGGACTTGGCCATCAGGACCCTTCTCAAAAAACCACCCAGTATAGCCGCTTATTAAGATAAAATTCTGTGAAATCAGGTCTCATGGCTCGATCCAACATTACTGTTATACTGTATAAGTTTTTGTGTCAATAAATCAATAACTGTTCCACCACCAGACGCCGCTGGGCGCTCAGAACAGCCGGCTGATCCGCCACCTGCTGGCCAGCGACGCGCGCCTGGCCCCGCTGGCGCTGCTGCTGAAGTACTGGGCGCGCGCGCACGGCCTGTCCGGCTCCGGCCGCCTCACCAACTACGCGCTGCTGCTGCTGCTGCTGTTCTACCTGCAGCAGCGCCACATCCTGCCCCCCGTGCACAGGTACTGGCCTGTCCGGCTCCGGCCGCCTCACCAACTACGCGCTGCTGCTGCTGCTGCTGTTCTACCTGCAGCAGCGCCACATCCTGCCCCCCGTGCACAGGTACTGGCCTGTCCGGCTCCGGCCGCCTCACCAACTACGCGCTGCTGCTGCTGCTGCTGTTCTACCTGCAGCAGCGCCACATCCTGCCCCCCGTGCACAGGTACTGGCCTGTCCGGCTCCGGCCGCCTCACCAACTACGCGCTGCTGCTGCTGCTGCTGTTCTACCTGCAGCAGCGCCACATCCTGCCCCCCGTGCACAGGTACTGGCCTGTCCGGCTCCGGCCGCCTCACCAACTACGCGCTGCTGCTGCTGCTGCTGTTCTACCTGCAGCAGCGCCACATCCTGCCCCCCGTGCACAGGTACTGGCCTGTCCGGCTCCGGCCGCCTCACCAACTACGCGCTGCTGCTGCTGCTGCTGTTCTACCTGCAGCAGCGCCACATCCTGCCCCCCGTGCACAGGTACTGGCCTGTCCGGCTCCGGCCGCCTCACCAACTACTCGCTGCTGCTGCGCTGCTGTTCTACCGGAAATAGGGAAGGGAAAAGAACGAGAGTGCAAAGTGGGAATACCGGGATTAAAGTTTAATTTTGTTTATATCTATAAAATTAGATATAAGAAAAATAATTTCGGGATAGAAAATTTGGGAAAGAAGGCATTAGAATGAAGTAGGACACGGGGGACATTGGAGTAAGTAACCATACTTGAGACAAATAAATCATTCATTCATTCATTTGTCAGACTGCAGGGCGGCGCGTACTCGTTCGAGGTGGAGGGGTGGGAGGCGGGGTTCGACCCGTCCCCGCTGGGGGGCGCGGGGGGCGCGCGCGACGCCACGCCCCTGCGTGACCTGCTGGGGGGGTTCTTCCTGTTCTACGCGGGCTTCGCCTTCGACGAGCTCGTCGCCTGCACGCTGCTCGGCGCGCCGATACGGAAGGTACACCTTTACACCCAGCTTATGCCTAGATCACACGTACCGAGTACTCGGCCGAGACAGTGAAAGCTTACGTCAATCGCTATGTTTATACGTACCGAGTACTCGGTACATGTGTTCAGTGTTCTCCTGCGATTAAACCACACACACACACATGATGTGTAAATATTAATGTATTTAATTAGCTAGCAACTATTTCAGAATTGTCTGTAGGGAACGACGTGAACCAATCGGAGAGTTCGGCTGATCTATGGCCACTGCGATTGGTCGTTGCCGATGACCGATCGGAGCTTGGGTTCTATAGTTCCCCCACTCCTCCCCCCTCTCAGCGAACGATAATGGCGGGTGATGGTCAGTCCCGCATTCTGTTCGGTGCCTTCAGCGAAGAAACATGTATCTAACAAGAAGCATAATCTAGCACTGTATGTACCTTGTTCAACAAGAATAAAGTGTGAAATGCCACCGACATATAATTCTGACATTCCCGCCAAAACTACTGGGTTATCCTTGCAAGTCTATATCCTGATACAGAAGGAGTGCCACACCCTTCAATCTGAGGTTAATAACACGGGTTCCAGTCGCTGTTCGAGATGAACACCCTGCCGCCGCAGCTGGCGCGCTACCAGCACAACGTGGCGGCGCGCGTGGTGTGCCCCATCCGCACCGGCTGCGCCATGTGCGTGCAGGACCCCTTCGAGCTGAGCCACAACGTGGCGTCCGCCGTCACCGCGCGCCTCGCCGCCGACCTCAAGGCGCACTTCACCCTGGGTGAGTCGAGGGCTCGGGTCATTCATGGTCACACACTGTTGACGAGCGCGACTTTTTATTTCCCGATCGTACACACCTAGAACAAGAGTCGGAATATAAAAAGTGGATCCCTATGGCACCACGGAGCGCGCACACAAGTGTACGATGCTGAAAGTTCGGGTTCTGATATTGAAACTCATTTATTGAATATGACAATAAAACAGCTACTATGTTTCTGTTTTTACCCGACTGCAGAAAAAGGTGCGAAGGGGAGGGGGAATAGTTATTTGTTTACCAAAACCTGAAGCAAGACATTACGAGACTTTTATCAGCCTGAGCCGAAAGCAGAGAGAGAGAAAGTCATATCATGTAACAAAGATAGTCGAAATTTTTAATTATGTAATATTTAGGTCCCCCTAAATTAAATTTTGTAATATGTAATATATACCGTGATCTATGGGTATTAATAAGGACCGAAGTTCGAAATGTGATTAAAGTTTTCAACTTCCAGCATGAAACTTATTACAAATGAACTTCTTTGAACAGATTTTTTTCTAGAGCCTAAAATGTTGTTTTCCTTCCTAAAGCATGCACGAATTTCAACTATACGAGCATGAGAAGTGAAAAGGTGTTTTCAATGATGATGAACGATTTTAATCATTTAAATTTTGATTCTTTCAAATAAACTAATGATTTTTATCAACCCTGTCGCACAGCCGCGGCGGCGTTCACGCGCGGCGAGGCGTGCCCCGGCGACTTCCTCCGCGGCGCGCTGCTGGAGAAGCCGGCGCCGGCGCTGCGCCCGCCCGACGCGCGTACGGCGCTGCGCGTGTCCTTACCCCCCGCCATGCTGGCCCAGCTCGGCGAGCGGTGGCGTGACGTCGTGCGCGAGGTGGTGCTCGACAACGTGTTCGACGCCATGCTGCAGGTGGAGCTGACGCGGCGTGCGGCCGTCTCACGGGTACGTACCTAGCTGCTGCGCCATCTGCCGCCCGCGATAGACCCGCCCGTCAAAGTAGCCCACACCCCAAACCTTGCACTCTACACTACCTAGGGGACGGATGGCTCATTGTCACCCTTCATCTATACCTTTCGAGGGTTTGATCCTGATTGACTGACGGACGTAGGCTCGGCGCTGCGCGTGTCGCTGCCACAGCTCGGCGAGCGATGGCGCGGTGTCGTTCGCGACGTGGTGCTCGACAACGTGTTCGACGCCATGCTGCAGGTGGAGCTCGACGGTCTCCCGGATATATATAAATACTGAATATATTCCGTTACTAAACATTGCCGCAGCTTGCAGCGGCCCGTCGTAACAGAAGCTATGTTTCCAGGAGAAGGACGTGGAGCTGGAGGTGTACTGCGGGCGCTGCGTGCGCGCGGTGTGGGCGCGCGGCAAGCACTCCAATGCGCGGCTGGGCTCTGCGCACGAGCTGCTGTCCCGGCACGCGCGCCTCACGCGCCAGCTGCCGCCCGCGCCCGACCTGCACCTGCCCATCGAGGTACCCCGCCCCCCGCACCCCACCCGTTCTCCGCACCCCACCCCCCACACTTCAACCCGTTCTCCGCACCCCAACCCCCACACTTCAACCCGTTCTCCGCACCCCAACCCCCACACTTCAACCCGTTCTCCGCACCCCAACCCCCACACTTCAACCCGTTCTCCGCACCCCGCACCGCACGCGCGGTGTGGGCGCGCGGCAAACACTCCAACGCGCGGTGTTGCCAGAAGTATGGTCATTACATGGTCCATTTATTAGTATAATATCACATACTTCGTATTCTGTATGTACTACTCGGGCGAATGAACAAGACACCTGGCCCGAATGACGTTTGTGCAAAGTACAGCGTGGAATTGGATAATCTTGATAAAGAAGAGGTCATGTTATACTTGGTAATGATAAGGCTTCGCAATTAGAGGAAGAAGAAACACGGAGGGCGCCGCGCGGGGGCGGGGGATGCATCAAGTTGCGAACGAGAGTGTCAGCCAGGTGTCATGTTCATTCGCCCGAGTAGTACATTACATTCTGTGTAGCTTAGAAAGACTACATAATCAGCTAATCATAACTCGTACAATCTAAAGCAATTGCACTGTAGATAATGTTATGTCAACCAATATGTACTAAATATGTAATAAATTACTTCTAAAAATTCCTGATCACTCATCTTCATTCTATCGCAAATCCCTCACTGTACAAGCTATTTCACTATGGAATGATCTCCCATTAGATATCAGAAGTGCTAAATCGCTCGCCACTTTCCAAAAAATGTTGCAGACTCATTATCTTTCACTACCAAGAAGTTGATGTCTCCTATTCATTTATTTATATGTAGGTATAGTATAGTATGATATTATAAAATAATTAACTTTTTTACATATAGTATTTATTTATATAAGTATTTATGTTTATGTATATAACTTATTTAAACACGCCACCGTCATTATCTATTCCCATCATTTCCAGATCCATCCAAAGGTTGTCTGGAAGAGATTGCTTTTAGAGATAAGACCGCCCATTGTGCTTCACTTTTTTATATTGTTTGTGTTCCTGTTTATTTTCTTGTTTATGGTGTGCAATAAAGAATTATCTATCTATGTACATGTAAATTTCCAGGTGGAGCTGGGTTTCCGGGTGTCTTCGCGTAACGTGACCGTCACTACCTCGGCCATGGACGGTGCTGACCAGGATGCCTTCCGGGCATTCCGCCAGTTCCTGCACGTGTTCGTACACCGCTGGTTCCGGACATTCCTCCAGCCGCACTTGCCCGCGTTGCCCGCGTCGCCCGCGACACCCGCGAAAAAACTCACCAACGGCACCAGGAAACACAAGCCAGAACCGAACCGAACGGACACCAGGAAACAAACTCATAGTGATAGTAAAAGTGAACTGAAATTGCAATCAAATGTAACAAACAGTGAAATTCAATCGCCGCTTGTCCAATCGATTGTAACGGAATGCAAAAGTACAGCTGAACTACAGTCGAGTGAAACGGAACGTAAAAGTCTGGAGTCTGGAGAAAAAATGTTGCCAGCGTCCGTTACGGAAATAGCGCCACCCGTCATTAACTTTATCAATTCATTCATAAAAAAGACCGATACAAGTAAGGGTGATGATAAATGTGAATCTAATGACATATCTCAAATTACTGGCAGTAAACACACAGGTTTTCAATTCAAAATGAATGAAACCAGAGATTTTGTCAATTCAACACAAAATTGTCTCGACGAATTAGTGGCTGGAGTTAGTTTAGAAGACCATGCCGAATCCTTAGATACGACTCACACAACTAGCGCTCCCGAAGCAACCTAGTGACAATTCGTATAAATTATTTCTACCTAGAGGTTTATGGGTTCGATACTTACATAAGTCAATTTTGTTTCTTTCATTCAAATAGGGACATCTGGCAAGTGTACATTAATCAAAGGCAATTTCTAGTGTTGTCTGTATGCTTTTCGAAAAGGTACGGAATTCAAAAGTCATGGTCAAAAAAATACAAAATGTACGTAAAATGATCATTTCAGTCAGAACACACTGGCAACACTGAAAGAGTCCCCGCTTGAAGCTAAATCCTTCAAATAGAATAGAATATAATATAGAGTGAAACCGTCAGTCTTGTATTCCGCGGTCAAATAGGTACAGTCCGCTGCACAGACATGTATTCACTCCCAAGCTTTTATATGTATATTACTCTTATGCCGACTTGCACGAAACTGTCAAAGTTCCTAAGCAATTACTTTACTCACTTGATAGTTCTTAACAGTCCAGATTCAGACCATTAAGAACTGCCAAGCGAGTAAAGTTATTGCTTAGGAGCTTAAAGTTTGGTGCATTAATGTTGCAAACAAAAGCGCACGCAAGCATTTTTAAATTAATGCAGTCCTCTTCTCAGAATTCTTGCCAAAAGAAGAATGTATTTGCTAAATTAAGAGTATGATAAAAATATAAAAGCTTGGGAGTGTTTACATGTCTGGCTGACTGTACTCTATTGTATGTTTAAGCTGCCAAGATACCCTTAGTGATTGTAGTAAAATCAGTTATTTTCAAATGAAATGAAATGATTTATTGTGCGTGAAACTAGGTGATAAGGTGACATTTTTCATGTACCTTTGATCACAAGACTTAATTCCGAGTTAAATAGATTAGTTATAGATAGGTCACGGATATATTGATTCAGATATAATAATAATTTTTAATTTGACACAAAAAGATATTGCAAGGAAAAATAATGTAATTATATCAGTGGCGCGATAACTAACATTTCTGACAATCGCAATCGTATCGAGTCACAGAAGTGTTATCAGTTTGAATGTTTTTTTTTTGTTTTTTTTTTCAAATTCTCATTTGAATATTTGACTTCTCTGTGAAAGATATGATACGATAATGTTAGTTATCGTGCCTCTGAAAATTCAATAATAAAAAAAATATTTTTGGACATTTCACACAAATACACCACCAATTTTTAATTACCAAAAAAATTTTAATGGGCAATGCAGACGGGGTACTACGTTGTATCTGTGCAGTCAGAATTTTGGATTTCTACAAAATGGCGAAGTGATAGCGGCGCGAGTGCGGCGCCCGAGCCGAGCTGCAGCGAGCTGGCTCGAGATAGGTACCCGGGTTTGCCAAACGATAAATAAAACTTAAATTATTATAAATAAAGGGTACCGCCTGACGCAAATCCATAGGAAAACTATTAACGGTAACCAGTAAACTTTGATAAAATTTATTTTGACAAAATATCGACTAATTTTTTCAAGTTTTTTGCCATATCTGTGTTCAGTAACGGCAACTGACTATGCGTATTTTTTTTCTGGTGATTTAAAATTTACGGTGTATAAGTGATAAGCGCAAGAGACGCCTTATGATACTGACACTCGCTATAAAAAACCAAGCGTAAAGCCGATGACACACGGCTAGTTTACAAGCTACAAGCCAGCGAGTTCGATGTAGCTTGTATACTCGCCCCGATTCATCAATCTGCTAGTTGAAAATGCTTCCGGACCGCTCACTAGCTTGAAAACTCGCTGGCTTGTAGCTTGTAAACTAGCCGTGTGTCATCGACGCGATAAAATTACGCGTTTACAAGTATGCAACCGCACTATTGATCGCGAAATTATAGGATTCCTGAATTCAAGCAAGTGTAAAATAAGCCTTATAATTTTTTTTAATAATATTAATCTATAAATATTAATGTAAGACTTTAGAATAAACTTGTTGACATTATACCGTTCTATTTTTTACTTAATGTATGCAATCTGTATATTTTTTTGTAATCTCGCTTTTAGTCGCGTTTCTTGTGTTGTTTAATGATTTAATTAATGTTAAATAGAGATGAAAGATTTTTGTAATGTCGATTTGTTTTGGCGATTGCAAAACCTTGGGGGGCGTCCATTATGCCTAGATCACACGTACTGAGTACTCGGTACGTATAAACATAGCGCCGAGTGCTCGGCTGAGCGAGCGTTGCGCTGCGCTGCTGCGTGTGTGCGCCGGCCCTAAGGTAAGGGGGAGTCAAAATCACCTTACGTCATTAATGCCTAGATCACTCGTACCGAGTACTCGGTCGAGACAGTAGAATGTTACTCGGCCGAGACAGTGAAAGCTTACGTTATGCCTAGATCACACGTAGACGTACCGATTACTCGGCCGAGACAGTGAAAGCTTACATCACTCGCTCAGCCGAGCACGGCGCTATGTTTATACGTACCGAGTACTCAGTACGTGTGATCTAGACATAATGGACGGCCCCCTGCTCGAATAAGACATATCATTGGTACAAAATGAAGCCTGCATTATCTGTTTTTGGCTAAACGCACAATTACGATAAACCCATTTTTTTTGTGACTCATGATTTCGGCTTTGTTTTCTTTATTTTTATCATACAAAATGCATTTCTAATATTATTAAAGGCAGTCTACAAATTGCGTTGTAAAGGCGAGACACAATATTATTTTAATATTAAGTTAACATGACAATCAATACAATTTTTTTTTATTATATATACTTGTTTAATTTATTGCTACGAAATGTACTCCTGAATTGTAATGTTGTTGGTGCTGTCATGGTTATCGCTGTTGCTACTGTCATGGTTATCGCTGCTTATGGTGCCATGGTTTTCGCTGTCACTGCTACCTTGGTTATCGTTGTTGCTGCTGTCATAGTTATCGCTGATGCTGGAACCATGGTTATCGCTGTCACTGCTACCTTCGTTATCGCTGTTGCCACTGTCATGGTTATCGCTACTGATGGTGCCATGGTTTTCGCTGTCACTACATTGGTTAGTGCTGTTGCTGCTGTCATGGTTATCGGTGGCTCTGCTACATTCGTTATCGCCGTTGCTGCTATCATGGTTATCGCTGCTGCTGCTGTCATGGTTATCGTTACTGATAGTGCCATGGTTATCGCTGTTGCTGCTGTCATGGTTATCGCTGCTGATGGTGCCATGGTTTTCGCTGTCACTGCTACCTTGGTTATCGTTGTTGCTGCTGTCATAGTTATCGCTGATGCTGGAACCATGGTTATCGCTGTCACTGCTACCTTCGTTATCGCTGTTGCCACTGTCATGGTTATCGCTACTGATGGTGCCATGGTTTTCGCTGTCACTACATTGGTTAGTGCTGTTGCTGCTGTCATGGTTATCGGTGGCTCTGCTACATTCGTTATCGCCGTTGCTGCTATCATGGTTATCGCTGCTGCTGCTGTCATGGTTATCGTTACTGATAGTGCCATGGTTATCGCTGTTGCTGCTGTCATGGTTATCGCTGCTGATAGTGGCATGGTTATCGCTGTCAGTGCCTTGGTTATTGCTGTTGCTGCTGTCATCGTTATCGCTGCTGATGGTGCCATGGCTATCGCTGTCACTACCTTGGTTATTGCTGTTGCTGCTATCATGGTTATCGCTGCTGCTGGTGCCATCGGTGTCACTGCTACCTTGGCTATTGCTGTTGCTGCTGTCATGGTTATCGTTACTGATGGTGCCATGGTCATCGCTGTCACTACCTTGGTTATTGCTGTTGCTGCTGTCATGGTTATCGCTGCTGATAGTGGCATGGTTATCGCTGTCAGTGCCTTGGTTATTGCTGTTGCTGATGTCATCATTATCGCTGCTGATGGTGCCATGGTTATCGCTGTCAGTACCTTGGTTATTACTGTTGCTGCTGTCATCGTTATCGCTACTGATGGTGCCATGGTTATTGCTGTCACTACCTTGGTTATTGCTGTTGCTGCTGTCATGGTTATCGCTGCTGATAGTGGCATGGTTATCGCTGTCAGTGCCTTGGTTATTGCTGTTGCTGATGTCATCATTATCGCTGCTGATGGTGCCATGGTTATCGCTGTCAGTACCTTGGTTATTACTGTTGCTGCTGTCATCGTTATCGCTACTGATGGTGCCATGGTTATTGCTGTCACTCCCTTGGTTATTGGTGTTGCTGCTGTCATGGTTATTGCTGCTGAAGGTGCCATTGTTATCGCTGTGGCTGCTGTCATAGTTATCGCTGCTGCTGGTGCCATGGTTATCGCTGTCACTGCTGCCAGAACTATCGTTGTTATTGCTACTATGGTTAGCGTTGTCGTTGCTACTATTATTGTCTATGTTACTACCATGATTATCGCTATCGCTAATATCATGGTTTTCGTTGTTATTGCTGCCTTGATTATTGCTGTCGATGCTGCAGTCGTTGTCGTTGCAATCATGGTTATCGTTGTTGACGCTTTCATGGGTATCGTTGTCGCTGCTACCAGGGCTATCGCTGTTATTGCTACCATGGTTATTGTTGCTACCATAATTAACGTTGCTGTTGCTACCATAGTTATCGTTGTTAGTACTGTTGTTGGTGCTATCAAAGGTGCTAGGGATATCGTTGACACTGTCTAAGCTGAGTGAACTTGTTAAGCTGCTTATGCCGCTGTCCAAGGTGCTAAATACGCTACTAGTCAAACCATCTAAACCTATCGCGGTTACAACGCCCTGTGCAATCAAACTTAACCCAGACAATAAGTTTACCAAAATACCCACAACATAAGAAGCCCGAGCGGCCGGTTTATATAGCTCAAGCGCTGTGTTATCGCCACTCTCTGCCTTGAGGTAGGCGGCAAAATTGACGCCATCAGACAAGGCTTTCACACCATCATTGAATCTTTTCTCCATTATCATAAGGTGAGTCTCGAAGTTAGTCTTAACGCGCGTATCCTTGGGAGTCTCCTTCAGCAAGGCGGCCTGCACGGTAAAGTTCAGCTTCTGGATTTGGAGCCCGAACGTCTGGCGCAGCGACTGAATGTTCTGATGGATCACGGCGAGCTGCTGCTTGTTCGCCAGCCAGTCCTGAATGCCATCAGAGACGCCCTTCAAGCCTTGTATCAGCACCACATGCGTCTCTGTTAAGCTGTCCCGGATCGTGGAATTATTCTGCAGAGCCTGAGTGAAGGGGCCAGGTATCCGGAGCTGTTCGATGGGGATGTCCGTCGGCTTGACGCGGAGCTCGTTGGTTTGGTCGGCGAGGGCCTCTCCGGGGCCGCTCGCGAGCGCTGCGGCCGCGGCGGCGTGCAGCACGCATGCCGCCGGCAGGAGCCACGCGAGCGGGCTCATCGTGACGTGCGGTGTGCAGCTAAGTACTGCAATTTTTTTTTTATGTAGGTAGGTACGATAAATGCAGTTAGCCGCAGATGGCTGTTACTGCGACTCTAGTGCCGCTACATCAGAGGCCTGGCCATTATATACGGAATTTCGTCGTCTAACTGCATTCTAACGGTGACTGCGCAGGTTTCGGACGAACGGAATTACGATTGGGTGTCTGGTGTTTGCATATAGATATTTAAGTAGGTAGGTAAGTGTAGTTTTTTATTAGACTAAAACGACAAAATAAAATTGGTACCTATTCAATAGAAAAACATGTACCTGTCTACTAACATATATAATTTATGAATATAATTTTCTATATTGTAGGTAGTAGGTATTGTTGGCATATTCATAAATAAAAAAAACAAGTAAACAAACTAAAACAACACAGCAAAGACCGTAGGCCGTAGGTGATATGAAAAACCGAAGATAATTGATTGATTCAGGCGTTACTTTGCGGAAATCCATAAATATCAACAAATTATATAAATATATTTAGTAATAAATCCGCTTCATTTCAAAGTTTAAAGATACAACACGTGTTTCGCCTCTACACGAGGCATCATCAGGAGGTGTGGACTCGCCGAAGTCCGAAACGAGAAAACGAGAGACTCTCGTTTCGGACTTCGGTTTTTCGAGATGAGAAAAACAGATGATTTTTTTAGTGGTAACCTATCCACTTCAAAAGAAATGAGAGGTGCATTTCTTTTTAAATTGAACTAAATTTGATTAGGGTGGATCAAGAAAAATGCTAAGTTAGTCTATTTACATAGGAATTTTATGTGTCGGGGAGGCATGCACTGCAAGCGGAGCTCGGGGTCGGCTCAAGCCTTCCCTGGGATGGGCCTCACAGCAACGTGCGTGAGGGGCACCGGTACGTGTTCTTTGGATATCCCGAGGTCCCTCTAATGCGCAGAGGTCGGCCGCCATGGGGTTTTAGTCGGTTAAAGTCCGACATACCCCTCTACCCTCCCCCAAGGGCGGTGGGTATCCATAAGGATTTCCCCATGTAAAAAAGGTACTTATGTGTGCATTTCGTGTTTCTTAAGTACAATAATTAACAGTGCACTTTATATACTTAGGTAGGTATCTATTTGTTTTTACCTTCGGTTCCACCCACACAAGTCAAGCCTATATCGTGGAGAACTGGAGACCTTGTTTTACGATTGTTTTATGATTTCAGTTACAGAATTTCCTCAATCTTAGCGTACGTAGTAACAACAGTCACTGAATACTTATTTTGCCATTATCGAAAAAAACTATATTCAAAAGTCGTAGGAACCTACAACCACAATCACGAAGTAGTAGGTTCATTGAAAATGCGCCAAAATAGGGATATAAAAAAACAATAACACTTATAATATTTTGATACTTACCTACTACTTTATTACTACATATTTTTACTATATGATTCTACTTTGATTTGATATTCCTTCTTCAACCTTTAGCAAAACGACACTTTTTGTAAAAATAATTAACAAGCCATGCTAACTGGCTACTTGCAGAACTAGCCAATACCGAAATCTTTCAGGATTAGATCTTGCAAACAATTGCGATTTTTCTGCAGGATTGCATTTCCTACTTACAGCCTAGGTCTAGGGTAGCCTAGGCCTATCCTATTCTAACTTTGTAGATTTGGTTCGATTCCCAGCTAGGGATTGATTTAAAACAAATCTAATTTTGTATTTGGTATTCTTTTTTTATTTATTCTTTTTCTATTTATTTTTTTATATATTTTCTTTGAACACAATTACATTAATCTAAGTAGGTATGCAGTTTTACATCGGTACATCATCATCATCATCATCCTCAGCCATTGTCAGCCCACTGCTGGGCATAGGCCTCCTCCATTAAGGGGAATCCTCAAGGCAAATTTCTAGATTTTATACGTGTTTTAAAATTAACCCTACTAACTTAAAAACACGTATAAAGTCTAAATTAAAGTATGAAACCTTTCACTTTATTTGTTGACGAAATCAAAAAACATGGACGAAGCGAATAGTGTGAAGAAATTACTATAATACGGCGTACTTTTTGAGTATTTGTCCGAAAAATTTTGTATGGAATTCGGATTTGAGGATGCCAATCTCGTCTATGCTGTGCGGATTACAATTCATTAAAATATTATTATGAGGTACTTACTTTAACCTGTATATTTACACGTTGGTATTGGTACCTATTTGGTACCTAACCTAACCTATACCTGCCAGACTTACTATCGGCACAGAGTACTAAGATACACAATAAACGATCTTTATTCTAGCAATATACATCATGCAAATTTTATTTTCTCAGCTCTCTTGATAAAAAAGGCTAACTTCTAGTAGGTACATTTTGGTCCGATGCAAATTTTCGAACAAGAGATGTACCTAACAGGGCTAGATAAATGTTGAAACTACTATTATAGGCTTTTTCATTGCCATAAAACTACATCGTAAAAAGTAACAAAACATTATTTGAAAATAGAGATATTTCATTTTATTAACAGGATATCTGAAAATTTTCGGTCCTATATACCTACCGCATCCAATTTAGTTTGGTACTGTCCTTCTTGGGTTCTATAGGAACACCGTTATTCATCTATGGATGTACCTATCAGAGTGAATAGGTACAGTGCTGCTGCTGCTGGGGTTGCTACCAGCGGTGCTGCTGCTGCCGGGGTTGCTACCAGCGTTGCTGCTGCTGCCGGGGTTGCTACCAGCAATGCTGCTGTTACTGCTGGGGTTGCTACCAGCGTAACTGCTGCTGTTAGGACTGCTTACAGTGCTACTGCTGCTGCCTGGGTTGTTACTAGTGCTGCTGCTGCTGGGCTTACTATCAGCATTGCTGCTGCTGCCGGGGTTGCTACCAGCGTTGCTGCTGCTGCCGGGGTTGCTACCAGCGTAACTGCTGCTGTTAGGACTGCTTACAGTGCTACTGCTGCTGCCTGGGTTGTTACTAGTGCTGCTGCTGCTGGGCTTACTATCAGCATTGCTGCTGCTGCCGAGGTTGCTACCAGCGTTGCTGCTGCTGCCGGGGTTGCTACCAGCGTTGCTGCTGCTGCCGGGGTTGCTACCGGCGCCGATACTAAGACTGTCCAAGAGAGAAGGGCCGTTGTCGATGCTGTCTAACCTACATGGACTGCTTGAACCTCTTGAACATGGACTTAAGCTTACAGATTGCATTATATTGATTCCTACTATGGTAAATATGCCTTGTACTATCAAGATAAGTGCATTTTGTAGGCTTGACACAAGGTCTACCAAAGTGTTTTCCACCCTAGCGTTGGCCAAAGCGTTCGGCGCTCGGGTGCACTGCGTGAGGGCTGCCTCCTCACCCTCCAGCGTCGTGAGGCATGCGCTACCACTTTCCGCCCCGAGGTACTCAGACAAAGCTTTCAGGCCATTATTCATTTTTTCCTCCATTAGCCTCAGATGCGTCTCAAACTTTTTCTTAATGCGCGCATTCTCGAGAGTCTCCTTCGGCTTTGAGTCGTAGACGGCTCGGACGGTCGAGTTCAGCTTCAGGATTTGGAGCCCGAACGCCTGGCGCAGCGACTGAATGTTCTGCTGGATCACGGCGAGCTGCTGCTTGTTCGCCAGCCAGTCCTGAATGCCATCGGAGACGCCCTTAAAGCCTTGTATCAGCACCACATGCGTCTCTGTTAAGCTGTCCCGGATGGTGGAATCTTTCTGCAGCGCCTGGGGGAAGGGACCAGGGATCCGGAGCTGTTCCGCCGGCTTGACGCGGGGCTCGTTGGTTTGATTGGCGAGGGGTCGCGCGGCCGGCTCGGCCTCTCCGGGGCCGCGCGCGAGCGCTGCGGCCGTGGCAGCGTGCAGCGTGCTGGCTCCGGCGACGTGCAACGCGCAGGCCGCCGGCAGGAGCCACGCAAGCGGGCTCATCGTGGTGCGCGGTGTGCAGCTCAGTGCCGCTACATCAGAGGGGTGCCCATTATATACGGAATTTCGCACATCGTCTAACTGCATTCTAACGGTGACTTTGGAGGTTTCGGACGACCATAATTCAGATTGGGGGTCTGTTTGCATTTATTTATAGTTTTTTTAAAAGGTATAATTAAAAAAAAAAAAAAATTAAAGATGCAATTTTATATCAACAGAAAAAAAATCCGCATGATAAGTTGCCGTTACTGAACACGGATATGGCAAAATAATAATAATTAATGTTAAAATATATAATAAATATATAAATATTAGCTAAAAAATAATAAAATAATAGCTGTTATTAAGCTTTATGTTAACTAGAAATTTATAAGCCGTTGGTCTCCGCACTCGCCCCGCTGCCACTCTGTCATTTTGTAGAAATCCAAAATTTAAAAATATAATGAATGAAACTTAAATTATTGTCAATGATGGATACTGCCTGACGCAAATCCATTAGTAAACGACTAACGGTAAAAGTTATACAATTTTCATCAAATTTATTTTGTCAAAAATTCGACATATTGCTTTCATATTTTTTTTGGTATATTTGTGTTCGATAACGGCAACTGATTATGCGTTTTTTTCTCGTGATTAAAAATTTGCCGTGTTTATGAGCTTTCTTTCAATTCGACGCGTATTTAAGTTTATTTCAAATTAGTCTATTTAGGTACGCATAACTTTGATTAATAATAAGCTTGTACTATGGGTATTTTATTTTATTTTACAAAAGTTTATTGTGTTTACTGTATTTGTGTGTAACTTTAATTTTTGTTTAAAATGTAACGATTTGGATTATATCTGTAATGTTAGGTTTTTTAAATAAATAAATTCTAAAAAAATGGGAACCAGATAACTGATACAATTATTATATACTTATATATTTTATTATTATATACATATTAGCATTAGTATAGGTAATACTTTTTGTAAATAAATACAAATATTTCATAGAAAATAGAAACACCAAGACTCAGGACAAAGACCAATTTTTATCACACAAATGTTTGTCCTCAAGCGGGAATCAAACCCGCGACACTCAGCGTAGCAGACCAACGTACTTACTTGCCACTCAACCATCCGTTTCGTCATTAAGAACGGCACTAATTATTCGTAAAGGTATAATTATTCATAAAAAGGCATGCATTCTTAAACTACATGATCTCAACTACATCTCTAATATACATCCTATGGTACCTACCAACTTATCAATTTATTATGTCGCCAATTACTTCTGTGGTAAGCATCGTCGCCGTTGCGGTGGATTCTTCGGAGCTGCCAGGGCCGTCACCTTCGCTGATGCCAGCGCTATCATTGCTACCAACGTTGCCACCAGCATTGTCGTTGCTGTTATCGTTGCCACCAGCATTGTCGCTGCTGTTATCGTTGCCACCAGCATTGTCGCTGCTGTTATCGTTGCCACCAGCATTGTCGCTGCTGTTATCGTTGCCACCAGCATTGTCGCTGCTGTTATCGTTGCCACCAGTGCTGGTATTGTTGCCATTGTGGTCATCAGTATTGTGGTTGTTATCAACACTGTTGCTAGCACTATTGTTAATGCTGCTGCCGATGTCATAGTTTCCACCAGCACTACTGCCGATGCCATGGTTTCCACCAGCACTGCTGCCGATGCCATGGTTTCCACCAGCACTGCTGCCGATGCCGTGGTTTCCACCAGCACTGCTGCCACTGCCATAGTTTCCGCCAGCGCTGTCAACGCTACCATGGTTGCCATTAACGATGCCACTGCTGCCATTGTTGCTTCCAGGGTTGTTGCCACTGCCATAGTTTCCACCAGCGTCGTCTCCGCTGCCATAGTTACCAGCAGGCGTATTCACAATGGTATCGAAGGTAAGGCTGTCGCTGGAAGGCGGGCAACAGCTGCAACTGATTAAGTCCGCCACACCGAAACCGAGAAAACTAAGTATGGCCAAATACTCGTAGCAAACACCTTTATAAAGGCTTATTATAAGAAATTCGATCAAACTTATTCGAGGACTGGGCGATATGGACTGAGCGAGCGCCGATCCGTCGCCGTCTTCACTCTCCGCCCTGAGGTAGGCCACGATATTGACGCCATCAGACATAGCACTCACACCATTATTTAATTTTTTCTCCATCACCCTGAGACGAGTTTCAAACTCAGTCTTGATATGCGCATCTTTGGACGTCTCCGTTGGCTTCGAAACGTAGGGCAGAGCGTTCTGGACAGTCGAGTTCAGCCGCTGGATGTAGGTTGAGTAGGACTGACGCAGAGACTGAATGTTCTGCTGGATCTTGTCGGTCTGTTGTTTGCTCGCCAGCCAGTTCTGAATGTCATCGTAAAACTTATTAAAATCTTCTCCCAACATTTTTTGGGTCTGCACAAAGCTGTACCGCAGCGCGGCAATGTCCTTCTGTGGTCTAGAAAAGGGCTCGAGTTTCTCTTTCGGGACATTCTTGACGAGGTTGGTTTGGTTTTCCTTTTTGAGGGGGTTCTTCGCCTCCTCGGCTTTGCGGTTCCGGGCTGCGGCTGTGGCTGCGTGCAGCACGCAGGCTGCGATCAGTATGTGCGTGAGGAGGCTCATCTCGAAGCGCGCGGAGTGTCGTACAGTTACATGCGTACCTATTTATACGGCAATTCTAACGGTGCGTGTGTTTCACGCACATTGAACGTGTTTGACAAGTCTACGAAATCTGCAAATTCAGATTATAAATCTTGTTTCTGTTGCATACTAAGTAGCAGGTATAGATAAAAAGTGATTTTTTAAACTGGGCTTCGATGATAGATTCCGAAAGTACCTACTACTCGGGCGAATCAACATGGCACCTGGCGGACACTCTCGCTCGGAACTTGATGCTTCCCTCACTGCCCCGCGCGGCACCCTCCGTGTTTCTTCTTCCTCTAATTGCCTTATCATTACTTAATGATAAGTAATGATAAGGCTTCACCAAGTATTACAGGACCTCTTCTCTAACAAGATTATCCAATTCCACGCTGTACTTTGCACAAACGTCATTCGAGCCAGGTGTCATGTTGATTCGCCCGAGTAGTAGGTACCTAGTACCTACCTACCGACCGGTCGATCGGGGCTATAAGTCAAATTGATATAATAATATTGCGCAACGTACCTAATACCTATCATCTTGTATCATTTTCAGTCGCCCTCGCAATCCATCAAATTACCTATTTATCCTCTTTTCCACGCAGTACCTTACCTAGCTCTCAACTACTATCAAGTTAAAATACGCGAAAAAATTTGTTGCTTTTTTGGGATAGAATTGATGGAATATATTTATTTGGGTAGTTTTGACTAACTATTTAACTAATTAAACAGCCAGATAGATGAGATAGCCAGAAAAAATGCGTTGGTTTTTGGTCCCGACAAAAGACCCGGCAAAAGATCAAATGCCTAGTGGTAGGGGAGCCGAAGAGGGGATTTCTGGAGTTACTCAGGCGCGGCAGATTAATATACAGGGGATACCCTTGTACCCGGTTAAGTATCTCCACCAAATATGAGCCCCCTATATAAGGCCGGCCGTGAAGGATAAAGGTCAGATTAGTAAAAAAAAATAGTATAATATAAGTGTCAACTATTATAGTTATTAAGGTAGTGCATATCGTAGTCTTTTAATTTTGGAGCAAACTAGATTTTATACAGCTCTTACTGCTTCTTGAATTTCAGGTGGAGTCAAAGTATCCATATATATGAGTGTGAGAACACACTCATTTTTTTCGCCTGAAATTAACATTTCGTGAAAAAATAATAATTAGACTATTAATTTTTACGCGCATATCTTACTGACGAAAGCCGTTCATCATTGGCGCCTCAGAATTGCTTTTATTTTTTCTAAATAGTTCTCTATAAAAAGCAAGTTCGAAATTTAAGACCTTTGGTACCTCCTCAGTTGCTACTCTCAGAGTAAAAAGTGCGTTCCCTTTTTAAATATGTCCCATTACCTCAGAAGAAAGGTATATCCAAACTCTTTGCCTATTACCAAAGAATAAATAATATTATTACTATAACCATAAAATATAAACTTTCCTTGTAATTAATTTGGCCTAGGCCGGTGAAGTAGTTTTAACTCGAAGAAGGTTGTCTAATTAAGGATATCCTACTTTCTTCTACCTGCTGTATAATTTTCATCACATTTAAATCTCGAATAATATAATAAAAAGTGTAATAAGTATTTGTCTTACCTTTTGTGTAGGACAGAAGTTAGTGACTACTCTATTTGTGTGTATCTCGTTCCCGTAGGTATCTAGATCTAGCCCATTTATTTGGCTGGCCGGCATGGCTTGCTTCAGACCCAAATAAACTATTTCTAGATCTTTGTTATGCATGGTTATACCTATAGTTATGATGAGTGTGTGAAAAAAATAGGGCTCGCCGCGCCCGCGCCGCGTCGACGTAGGTATTCTTTTCCTCCGTGTCGTAGGTAAGTTTGGCTACCCGGGACGGCGGCGGCAGTGCACGGGGAGGCATGCACTGCAAGCGGAGCTCGGGGTCAGCGCAAGCCTTCCCTGGGATGGGCCTCACAGCAACGTGCGTGAGGGATATCGGTACGTGTTCGTAGGATATCCCGAGGTCCCTCTAATGCGCAGAGGTCGGCCACCATGGGGTTTTAGTCGGTTAAAGTCCGACATACCCCTCCACCCTCCCCGAAGGGCGGTGGGCATCCATGACCATTTCCCCATGTAAAAAAAAAAGGTAAGTTTGGCTTCTCTGCATTTTGTTCATTACCCTATTTATACCTACATGTAAGTTTTCCAGCATTCGGCATTCCAAAAATGTGTCCTTTTCTGAATATAGGATGAGAAAACTGTGGCTTTTTCAAAATGAGGCATTAGAAAATGTGGCCGTTTCAGAATTTGCTTTTATAAAACTATGTGGTGTAGTGTAGGTGTCAATAAATTATTTATAATTGTTGGACCCATTATCAATGACTATGATAGAAACAACACTTTCACTTGACGATTTTATTCTCAATAGTTCAAATTCAAACATTTTTTAATTTTTTATGTGATTACAAACATGGCTATACTTGGTTAATTAAATTATGTACTAGTGTGTAGGTCTATTTTATCTTATATCTGAACCTTCCTTCATCCTTCAGATCCTTCATCCACAATGTTTCGGTTAGGTACCTTTCTACATTGAAAACATAAGAGCAACTTTGAATATCCCTACGTCTTTAAAAATAACGATCTGAGGAAATGATTGGTCTAGTTATTAAACGTATATAAATAAATAAATAGGTAACTAAGTAAGTTGTAGGCCTACGTAAGTAACATGTAGGTATTAACATAGCGCTTCCTGATGTGTAGGCAGCGATCCGTTCGAGGGCGTGTCCATCACTGCGCTGTTCATCACTGCGCTGTTCATCACTGCGCTGTTCATCACTGCGCTGTTCATCACTGCGCTGTCCATCCCTGCGCTGTTCATCGCTTCGCTGTCCATCACTGCGCTGTTCATCACTGCGCTGTCTATCACTGTGCTGTTCATCACTGCGCTGTCCATCACTGCGCTGTCCAGGCTGACCATGGCGTTTACGTTAACGCCGCTACCACCGCCGCTACCACCGCCGCTACCACCGCCGCTACCACCGCCGCTACCACTGCCGCTACCACCGCCGCTACCACCGCCGCTACCACCGCCGCTACCACCGCCGCTACCACCGCTGCTACCACCGCCGCTACCACTAAAGCCAAATAAACTAAATATGGCCTGTACGATGTTGTTCAATTCAGTAGTGATTATGGATTGAACACTTGTTACTACTTGTACTATAATGTTTTGGCGAAGATTACCCGGTGGGTTCCGCACATGGGTCAGTTGCGTGTGCGCTTCGTCTTCGTCTCCTAAACCGAAAACATCGGATAGAGATTTCATACCGTTGTTGAAATGGAGCTCCAATATCTTGATACTAGTCTGTACCTCGTTATAGTTGGATTTGATCGCCGTCTCCTTTGGAGTATTCTCCGAGTCCAAAATGAGGGGCAGGGCTACAGACTGGACGGTCGAGTTCAGCTTTTGAATTTGGTTATCAAATGTGTGTCTGAAGGACTGAATGTTCTGCTTCACCACGCCGATGGGCTGTTGGTTCGCCATCCATTTCTGAATGTCCTCAGAGTAGCTCGCGAAACCTTGTCTCAACAGCGCTTGCGTCTGAAGTATGCTTTTTCGAACCTTGGATATTTGTCGCTGGGCGTGGATCTGTTCCGCGGGGAGGTCCGCCGGCTTCACGTTCGGTTCCTTTTGTATGAGGTTGGTTTGGATGCTGAGGCGTTGCGCGGCTCCTTCGCTGCCGGCGCGTGATTCTGCTGGGTGGGTGTCGGGCTGTGCGGCAGTGAGGGCGGGCGCGTTAGTGAGGGCGGGAGCAGCGGTGAGGGCGGGCGCGGCTGCGAGGGCGGGCGCGGCGGCGCAGGCGGGCGAAGCGGAGGCGGCTCGCAACACGCAGGCCGCGAGAATCAGGTGCGTGAGCAGACTCATGGCTGTACATGAAGTGCGTGCGATGTTGGAGGGAGAGTCTTTTATACGGGAATACCTAGCACTAACGGTACACGCACGGATTTCGATGCCTATTATTTTTTTAATTAATTTAAACATTCAGAAACCAGTTAAGTCCCATAAAAAATATGTAATAATAATAATGGGATTGAGAAACTCAGGAAATATTAAAGTACGCGTGAGAAGGTAGTGTACCTAATAAATAATACGTAAAATAAATAAGCCTTTTATTCAGATACAAAATTTAACAAATTAACAATAATGATTGCTTGTTTAGTTTGTGCTTATTGTTAGATTATTATACTTAGCCATTTAATTAATATATTCAATCATTACATTCTAATTATTTTTTATTACGTTACTTCCCTATCCTTATCAAAACCCGATCTGAACTGTACAGTACATACTTACCTACCTAATTATTTATTTATTTATTTATGAGCCCTCACTGTCCCACTGCTGGGCAAAGGCCTCCCCCCATTCTCTCCACTTCCCTCTGTCTTGGGCCAATTCATTCCAGTCTGGACGGAACGCAATGAGCTCGTCCCGCCATCTTCTCCTCGGTCTGCCGCGTCGACGCCGCGCTGCTTCGGGACTTCACTCAGTGGCTACTAGGGCCTCCAGTACCGGTTCTTTTTTTCCAGTACCGGGATTTCGGTACCGGCACCCGACCGGAACCGGGAGTACCGGGATTTTCGGTATTCCCGAAAATAATTAGTAGCCTATTATTTTGTCAAACAGAAAACTCGTCAGAAAATGATAAAATAAAGAAAAATCGAGCGAAAAATAACGAAAAGATAAAAGTTATATTTTTACATTTATGTAACATACTGCAAACATGATTTGTAAGTGAGCAAATACGCGTAACTAATTGAATAATGCATTAACAATGCAGTCTCACTTTTTAAGTAATATTTCAAGTATAAATAGCTTATAACGAAAGTTTTGAAGTGGATATTTCTTTGCTTGCAGGATTGTATAAGATAACAGTTCAAAAGTGAGGACGTCACATGCGTAACAACACTTTTAAACGAAGGTTGATTTGATTTCTGATAAAAAAAATAGTTTTTAATCGTATATTATTTGTTATTAATCTTCACAAGTCAATGCTCAATGATCATGTCAATGTCAATGATCGGCCTCATAAGAATGTTAAATTGAAAAAGAGCCAATTTTGTTAATTTCCTCTGTGATAAACTATCGATAAGTATATGTGTCAGTTTCAATATTTTGTCAAAGACGTAACGTAAAGAAGTATCCACTTATGATTTACGGTTGTATTTTTGTCACGACCCGTTGCTTTTTAACCAGTGCGTCCTACCCATAATGAAATACTAATAGAGTTAGCCCATATACTCTAATCTAATTTCAATTACATTCAACAAGAACAAGAAAATTCTCAATTACATTCATTAGATACAATTTTCACAGTGATTGACACACGTCTTTGTTTTTTTAAACAAAGATCTAAATTCAAAATTAAATCTAATAAGGTTTTATTCCGAAACCTTATTTCAACAAATACTCACCTGAGGCGTGAACACTCACTGTTCTGCTAGATATCTAGATAAAAGACGCAAAAATACACTAAAAAACGAGCTACGATCGGAGTTTGAGATAATAGGGAATTAATGTCATTAACAAAGCTTATAAATCCGTATATCCATAGTCACCTGGTTTTAATCAACATAAAGCACAGTCGCATTGCGGAAAACGGCTATTACACTATTGATGACAACATCGGAGAAGATGGAGAGACGAGCTAGACTCCTACTTGGAAGACTGGAAGACAGTTGCCCTTCACAGAAAAGAGTGGAAAGAAGGAAGGGAGGCCTTTGCTCTGCAGTGGGACGATTCAGGCTCATAATAAAATAATTAGGTTGTGAAAAGACCGTCACGTCAGTACAAACAACCCCAAAGCCCATGTCATTCTTTAAATAAATGCATTGGGACGACGATACCAACAATAAGTTGATATTGCAACATTTCCTAAGTTTGAACATCAACAGCACCTTCGAAAGTTACTAAGATGGGCGGGTAGAATCCAGCGAGTAGAGGAGTTACTGTCTTTTTTTCTTTGTACTAAAAGAATGCACTATTTAGCTATAGTTTTATTGATTAAATCCCTAAAAAAGCTCTTAAGCACAAAAATTTTAGTAATCCCGAAAGTACCGAAAATCCCGGTTCTGGATTTTTCTAGTCCCGGTACTGGACACAGCTGACAATCCCGGGATTTCCCGGGATTTTCGGTTCCGGGATTTCCCGGTACTATGCCCTAGTGGCTACCTTAGCCCAAAGATCGCTCGACATGCGGCAAACGTGACCTGCCCAGTCCCACTTGAGCTTGGCGGCTTTTGAAGCTACATCGGCGATTTGTGTTCGGGAGCGCAGCCCGGTGTTTCGGATTCGATCCGTCAGCTTGACACCGAGGATGCTGCGCTCCATCGCCCGTTGGCAAACCTTGAGCTTGGACTTTTGAATGTTGGTTAAAGACCAGGTCTGCGCACCATAGGTCAAAACGGGGAGGATGCATACCTACCTAATACCAACCTATTTTTATTTTGTTTCCATAATGACGCTCCTCTTACTGCTGATGAATTATAATAGTACACCCCTTTACAGTGGAATGAAATAATTATTACATGTACATTGTTATATAAAATTTTATCAACTACCTATTGTATTAAGTACATAGATTACTACAGCTAGGTACGTAAGAAATGACTAGAAACTGATGTTACACCTTAATTAACTAATTCTAATGTTTGTTATGTTACTGTGTCTTCATCCTTTTCAATAAATAAATGCATACATACAATACACCCACCGGCATGTTTTGTCTGTGTGCCCCTTGGCATAGGCCTCCCCTAACTCCCTCCAACTCGCTTCTATCTTTTGCAGTGCTTGTCCTGAGACCTACAGCTTCTATTCTATATCATCTCGCGAACGCTTGACTTGCCTTCCTCTCTTCCTTTTGTCTATCCTTGGTTGCCAGACTGAGAGTCTCCTACACCACTTATCTGTGCCACGAACTGAGTCTAGTCTTGGAGGAGTCCTCTTCAGGGATCTATTTTCCAGACTACATCCATCGAACTACATCTGTTACTTTAGATTTCTCTAATGTGATCGTTTTTGATTCCGTGTGCTCTTCTCCATTTCCATGGCTCGTTGACAAATTTGGTTGCAGTGTAGGTAGTGTTATTTAATTGTTATATCTATGGGACTTTTACATAAATGATTTTTATACATTTTAGGAAATTCTACATAAATACATTATTTTATTTATTTAAATTGCCAATTTATTACTCTGAGGGATGGAAAGAGCTTAGGTCTGGGAATCATATATGATTAATTGATTGATTCAGGCGTTACTTTGCGGAAATCCATAAATATTAACAAATAGTAAAAATATGTATAAATAAATAATAATTAAGGGGAATTCTCAAATCCGAATTGAAAAAAAAAAAAATGAAAAAATTATTTATTTACTAACAAAACACAAATCTATTAGCTAAGCTACCCAAGCTAAAATTAAATAAAGCTAAGTGTATTTACTATAATTAACAGTGCATTTTGTAGAGAGATTCAAACATATTTGTATTTATTAACGGCCCCACACTAGGCAAGCCTGTATCGTGGAGACCTTGTATTACGATAATTCAAACAACAAAAGTTAAGGCAACCTTGAAAATATCTGAAGGAAATGAACATTTTAGCTATAATTTGAGTGAGAGAATTTCCTCAGTCTTAGCGAACGATAGTAAAAATAACCAAGTAGTGGCAAGTAGGTGTATAGGAAAATTAAATTGCAATTGAATCTATAAAGGTATACAACATTTTCGCTATGATTTAAGTGAGAGAATTTCCTCAGTCTCGGCGTACGTAATTCCATACAAAATGTTTCGGACAAATACTCAAAAAGTATGCCGCACTTTTTTTGTTGACGAAATCAAAAGACATGGACGAAACGAATAGTGTGAATAAATTACTATAACACGGCGTACTTTTTGAGCATTTGTCCGAATCATTTTGTATGGAATTCGGATTTGAGGATTGGCCTTAAGTGGATTTATTTCTAACTATTTGTTCATAATAAGGTTATTAAGTCATACTGGCAAGATACATGAATCGAAGAGTTTCCTTTTAAGCTTGATAATGAAATTTTTACTTTTCATCACCTCAACGACTAGTTATTATTATGCCTTGTATTAACTATTCGCCTATCAACCTCTCTCTCATTAATGTTTAATGTGGAAATAACTTGTCCTAGATAGGTATTTGTACTCTTCTTGGTGGTATATTGTATTGCTGTCTCCACTTCCTCTCGATTGGTTAATAGCTTCGTTTCGTTTCAGCATTCATTGTGTGGCCAACTCTTTCGCTTTCCATCTGTAAATATTTTAGCATTCTCTTTAGCATGTTTGGAGTGGCGTCTCTGCGAAAAGTAGCTACTAGGGAGGTCGCACTGCACGGGTCTAGGACCTATGTCTAGGATCTATGTCTGTGTCTAGGACGCAGTCGGGGGCGCTCGCGCACTAGAGCGGAGGTCGCACTGCACTGGTCTAGGACCCTAGATCTATGTCTGTGTCTAGGACGCAGTCGGGGGCGCTCGCGCACTAGAGCGGAGGTCGCACTGCACTGGTCTAGGACCCTAGATCTATGTCTGTGTCTAGGACGCAGTCGGGGGCGCTCGCGCACTAGAGCGGAGGTCGCACTGCACTGGTCTAGGACCCTAGATCTAGGACGCAGTCGGGGGCGCTCGCGCACTAGAGCGGAGGACGCACTGCACTGGTCTAGGACCCTAGATCTATGACTGTGTCTAGGACGCAGTTGGGGGCCCTCGCGCACTAGAGTGGAGGTCGCACTGCACTGGTCTAGGACCCTAGATCTATGTCTGTGTCTAAGACGCAGTCGGGGGCGCTCGCGCACTAGAGCGGAGGTCACACGCACTGTACTAGTCTAGGACGCAGTCGCGACGGACGGAGTCATAAATGAACGGAGAGATATGAATTATCTAAATTCAGAGGATGGATGTAAAACAGGTTTTATGAGGACCTATTTAAAAAATTAACCTAATTAGAAAATTGACTCCTTTTTAATTCATTCTCATAAGTTTAAAGTTTATCTCTGCGCTTTATGTAGGTATGCTTTATTTATGCGCTGCGGACCAAACAAGTGCGTTTCTTAAGTTAACTGAGAAGGAAAGTAACGCCGCAAAGTTTTAGGTAGGTCCTGTACCTACCTACTTTTTAGGGCGCACCCAGCTACAGTCTTGGTGCGCCTGAACACGACAGCCTACGGGTAGCATAAGCTAACTAGTATATGTTTTCTATAGCATAGGCATAGAATACTAAATATTTTTAGTTAAGCATCATAGGTGAACTTATTAGGTATACTACGTAGCTAGAGCGTCACACCCACCACACCACTCGGTCAAATCGTGCTCGCCAAACTCGTCTGCGAAATTAAATTGGGTCTCTATTAAGCATTCTTATCTTACTAACTTATTCCCGCCACTTTATTTGCATCGTTTGACTGAAGCGTGTTTATATAAAGTTAGATTATTACTTTTATATATTTTTTTGTTTTATTTAATATTTGTCTTTATTGTTATTACTTAGTTTTATTTAATTTGTACTATTTTTTGTCTTGTTTCTTTTTTGATTTTTTTTGGTTTCTTTTGTGCGTTATTTGTGTTTTTGTTCTGTTTCTATAACGATTTGGTGCAATACCTAGTAACTGTAGGTACTTAATGTTATAATCTAATGTGAATAAATCTTTGAATCTCCAATACCTACTTACTGCCACCAATGCGTTGGGATTAACACAAAATTATTAATTCAGTAGCAAAAGATAAACACTTCGGTGCGCGTAGGTAAGGGATACCTATCGTGGCTTTTAGCCGACCCCACAATAACGATCTATTACCTATGTAATTTTATAAAGCCTCCTTTCTATTTGTTTCATTAACAACTTCAACGCTTATCAAAGCTTCAACTACTACCTATTAAGCGTCGATGACACACGGCTTTTTTAGAAGCTGATTGTTGTCGAGTTTAAAAGCTAGCTTGTGAGCAAGTTAGCTTTGGGAAAGGATTGTCAACAAGCAGATTGTAAAAAAGCCGATGATACTGGGCGAGTTTACACGCTACAAGTGAACACGCTGGCTCGTACCGTGTAAAAAAGCCGTGTGTCATCGACGCTTTAGAGATCTACAGCTACAGGCCCTTGGGTGCCTACTGCCTTTCCACCAGAGATGTGCTATGCAGCGATGCTGCGAAGTTGTGAATTCTATGCTACGAAAATATTTGACCGTTTCCACATTACTAAGTTATGTAGCTGTGCGAGGAAGATGCGCTATGAAGATGCGCCGCGCCCCGCCGGCGCCGCAAAGTAGCTGTGCGAGAAAGATGCGCAGCTCGAGCTATGCGATGTATCGATAGTATGGAAGCGGCATAGCACGCATCCATAGCACGCATCCATAGCACGCATCCATAGCACGCATCCATAGCACGCATCCATAGCACGCATCCATAGCACGCATCCATAGTACGCATCCTTCCATATAAAAAAACATAGCTTATTTGAATCCGTTTCCACCAGTGCTAAGCTATGTGCACCTATGAATATGATTGGTGGATATTAAACGCATCCATAGCAACGTAGCATAGCACATCTCTGGTGGAAAAGCACCCTTTACATCCATGCATTAATGACCTCAACGATTTTACGAATGCCTGTCAGACAGGACAAAGATATTTTGTTATTTGTAAATAAAGAAAACTCATGGTAAAGTTCATCATAACTGTATCGAATCTAGTTTGCCTATTAAAAAGGTCAGTGATCTGATCCTCATTATTAAATCTGGTATTTAAAAAGAAAACAAATAATTTAAGTAGCGAGCCTACATTTTAATTCAACATGTAGAGGTAATAAATTACGGTACATTAAGTACACAAATGTATCAAACAAAGTTCAAAGATGGTCTAAAATACCTACCTCTAGTTTTTACAGGGTTATTAGAATTATTAGGCAGTGTCCTAATAGAACGCGATGACGCGACCATCGCAAGTTCGCGCGAACGTCGATCGCGCGATCACGCGATCAAACGTACTATCGTCAAATAGGCGTCCCAATTGGCATCGCGTCGCGTCGCGCGATCGCGCGACTGCCCTAAAATAAGTTATATCTCCGCGTTCCATCCAACCAATGTCGCGCATTCAACCCCTTAACAAAAATTGTTCGGGCCGGAACGCACATCCCAGGAATCCCAGGGTTGTATGTATAATACTAATCCATGGAATCCATGATCCAGTTAACGTCTCTGATTGTTATGAGTAGTTTCTCAAGGTCGTTTACTCTCATTATTTGGTCGAAATTGTAAAGGCTCGTTTGAACAGTACTAGTACTGTCTTTAGACCTTGTTTAACTTCTACTTACCCATAAAAACAAATGTACCTAGCATACATTCTTCAGATACAGAGTACCCTATTTCTGTTAGAATTATAATTTTTTACTAATCTCTCATTCAGATATATCACTGCCAAAGTCTCAGATGATGTGACTCCGTACTCACGCGACTCCACTGCCACCTCGCTCAGCTTATCAATTTCCGTGTCGGCCATTCCTCGGAGGCGCATGTTACTCTGTAGAAAATTTGTACCAGGAAGGAAAATAATTTACAACACGGGATTGTACGACACAGGCATAGAATAGGCCTAGGACCTGGATTCGGTAGTGTTGATGATTATGATTATGACATTCTGGGGTCGGGCATTAACGTGCTGTGCATTACCATGACGTGCATTAGTGTCTTCCGTCACTTGTTGTGTTCTCTTTGGTTTGGTTGTGTTAACATAACATGTGTTGTTTTGTTTATTCGGATATTATTATCACGTTAGCTATCACGATTTTCATTAAAATTTTGTTACGAATAGAAAATCATACTCTCTGTTACAATAGTTTCCCATTATCAAACTAAATAATGGATGAACCAGGTATATAGTTACGGAAATAGTCGAACGCACTTCAACATACATCTCTTGCTTTTAGGAAAGTAAATAATCGAAGCTCTTGATTATCCTACATTAGCTCTAGCGTTTGCGTGCGTTTGCAGATGATCTAGTCAGCGTGGAGACGCTGCAGTGGTCTGGCGATGTGGAGGAGCAGGTGGCGAGGCTTCTCGAGAGCGTGCGGCTGAGTCGCAATCAGGTCGTGGGCTTGCGTGCCTTGCTACTCGACCTCGAAAAAGCCTTGGGAACTATCTGGCCAGGTAAATCTATTATATAATTTATTTATAATTTTTTCTCATTAAAATTTAATTTTTACAATAATAATAAAAAAAAATTATTTAAATAAACAGCTTATAAATACTATTGTAAAAAATATATAAAAACGGTGGACCAGCCGCGGAGTAGAGCCCAAGCGGCTGGTGGCTAGGGCTGCAGATTGAGGAACCTTCTCACAATGCGAGCCGACTCCAAAAGTACCGCCTTTTGTATCTGGCCCTTGACCCAGCCACCAAGCGAGGTGAGGCCTCTTTAGGTACTGGTTATTAATTTATATAATTATTTAATGATACACAGGCAGCTTAAAGCTGATGTGGGTATATCTAAATTATTTTTTATCACCTTATATGTTTGTCCAGTCTATTTTTGAAAGAAGTCACTGAGGCGGCACTATTCACTGTATGTGGCAACTTGTTCCAGTCTATGGCAACATGGTTGCAAAGTGTTCTTCCTAGGTTTGCTGGTACCTGCCATGACCCTGAGCCTGAAACCAGTTCTTACTTTGTTTACGGATAAATATAAAGATTTTTTTGTCAAAACACAAGTACAATAAAATTATAACAAGCACGCTATTGGAACGGTGCTGTCATCAACCCAGAGTCCTATTCAGCTATTTCAAGGAGCTAAGATGGCTGGGGCAGGGTTAAATAAATATTGGGGGGTAATGTACAATGTACTCTTCAACGGGAAGCCAGTGCAGACCTGTACCCCCTTTTTAGAATCAAAATTAGAATAAAAGTGCAATAAATAAATATCATCATCATCAGCCAGGTAGGACCCACTGCTGGGTATAGGCCTCCTCATTATATTATTATTATTATTATTATTATTTGTTGATAGACGAGCAGCTTCCGCTGAAGTGTCTATATCACACAGTGTTGGTTTTTTTTAATAGTTTTGTGTCACTTTTTTAACATAGTCTTGTTGGTTCGTAACCAAGTGTCGAGTTTGTTCTTGAACGAGTTTGTGGATGCTGCAGAAACAACATCCTCTGGCAGTATATTCCAGTTGTGCACCACTCTGTTGCTAAGGAAGTGATGAGCCGTAAGGGTGTTGGTTAGATCACGATTTAATTGGAGTTGGTGCCCGCTGCTTGAGACGATTTTTGTGGTTTCTTTGATGTATATATGTCTTGAAGCTGCGGCAGGTTGTATTGATGGGTCAAAATTTTATAGGTTTCTATAAGGTCCCCCCGCAGACGTCTTTCTTCAAGAGTAGTGATATATTATTCTTATTATTATATAAATAAATATAATAGTCTTTAATAAATTGGTGTCCTTTAGATTCAGGCGTGCAAAGTTTTGTCATATTATTAAACAGCTATTTAATAAAAAAGAGATAAATATATGAATGCCCCTATCAATTTATTTGAATTAAGTTTATGTCCCTATGTATCCCTGTCGTACCATAACAAATCCGCCAACTATGGTAGTCAAATGCAATACTTTGTATCAGAATTTCGTCTGTTATTTATTTATTTGTTGATAGATGAGCAGCTTTCGCTGATGTGTATATGTCACGCAGTGTTGGATTTTTTAATAATTATGTGTCTTTTTTTTAACATAGTCTTGTTGGTTCGTATTGTTCGTAACCATGTGTTGAGTTTGGTTCTTTAACGAGTTTGTGGATGCTGCAGAAACAACATCTTCTGGCAGTATATTCCAGTTGTGCACCACTCTATTGCTAAGGAAGTGATGAGCCGTAAGGTTGTTGGTTTGAACACAATTTAATTTGAGTTTGTGCCCACGAGACAGTTAATGGAATAAATGTAAATGGACATGAGACAGTTTTAGTCGATTCTGTTTTATGTATATGTCTTTAAGATGTGGCAGGTTGTATTGATGGGTCATAGTTTTACAGGTTTCTTTAAGGTCCCGTAAGGGTTTAAGAAATATCTGGAATATATGTATGGACCATGAGACAGTTTTAGTCGATTCTGTTTTATGTATATGTCTTTAAGATGTGGCAGGTTGTATTGATGGGTCATAATTTTACAGGTTTCTTTAAGGTCCCGTAAGGGTTTAAGAAATATCTCCCTTGAATTGTTTTAATTTCAGGTTGTGAAGTGCATCCATTCGGGTCTATCATAACAGGCCTGGGAATCAAATCCAGCGATGTAGATGTCTTCGTAATGGTGCCTCAGGAACTCGACAACAGTACGCCACCCGTCATACTTGCCCGGAATGTGTTGAGGCGGGTTAGAGGGATATTCACCAATCTATTCGCTATCACCTCTGCACACGTACCAATACTAAAATTCTTTCACACACCCACTGGCTTCAACTGTGATGTCAACTTCAAGAGTCCCACAGGAGTAAGGAACAGCAAACTGATTTTCCACATGCTCAAAACAGACCAAAGAGCACTATCGTTAGCGATAATCGTTAAATACTGGTCAAAAGTATATAAATTCACTGGGACAAACCTTTTGCCAAATTATGCCTTAACTATGCTGGTGGTCTTCTATTTACAACACGTCAAAATGTTGGCTCCAGTGTCTCAATTGCAGAGAAGCGAAGAACCATTCGTACTGGAATTGTGGAACACAGCATTCGACACGGATGAACGAGCTCATCCTAGAAAGTACAATGACAACATTTACCATTTGCTTGGTGGTTTCTTTAAATTTTACAATGAGTTTTCTTTCAAAGATTTGGTCATAAGTCCATTCTCAGGAGTTCCTGTGACGAGGAAGCGTTTTGAGCACTTAGACCTGGGGGGTACTTATGCCTGGTACAAAGAGTATGTGATGAGAGGTGTGTGCAAGCCGCTCCGAATAGACACTTTGATGTGCATTCAGGATCCGTTTGAGCATTGTCGGAACTGTGCGGTATGTGTGTCAACCAAGTTGTTCGATAAAATCCAAAGCCATTTTCGATTTGCTGCAAAAGCATATGATGAGATGCCACCAGATGATTTTCTTAAAGTGGTGTTCATGAAGGATCCTTACAATATAGTAGTGGAGCCAAATAAAAGAAGATCAAATATAATTCATACGAAATTCAAGGGAGGTAAAAAGTTAAGGAAATGGGACCGCAAAATGACAAAGTTTGCTTTGGAACAATTGAGAAAAAAGAATGAAAATGATAAACAATAAAAAAGTGATAGTGAAAAAGTAATTAATTACAAGGGACAGAAATAAAATTGTGCATTAAGTCATAAGTATGTATGATTTTTTAATTAAGTTAAAATATCTATTAATTGTGCTTGGAAGGATTTTCTTACTTACCAGAAAATAATAACAATTGTATTGTGAAGTAATACAAGTACGTACGCTTTGTACCTACATATTTCTTGAACTTAAGGAATCTATAGATTTTGTTATATTTGCAATATCTGTAAGAGAAAATTACCATTGTCACCATGGAATATTTTGGTAGCATTATTAAAATAAGAAATAATATTAACATAAGACTTTGCATCTACATACTGCGCGAGGTTAACATTATGGACAAAAAAGTCTTGTATGATCATAGATTTGTCCAGAGATAAAGGCTGGGACAAATTTGCATTTACCTTCTGCATGTAGCAATTATATCCTTCCGGAACGCCGCCATTTACGTTTTCGAATAGTTTTTTCTCTACAGGATGCCCGATATAAGGACTGACGATGTATTTATCGAAGTCAAATTTACTGTAATACTCGAAAAATCCGCCTAAAAGTGATTTCAATGGGATATCGTTTGGCGCTTCACTATAATCGATTTTGTTAAAGCCGTAGTTCCATCCATCGACGAAATAAGAGACAGAATTTTGTTGTAGCCTCTGAACTGGGGGCAGTAACCCCCGCTGTTGTACATAGAACAGGACCAGTGCGACCAATCCGTAACTAGGCAACGAATCGCTCCTCGTGAGCTCATGCACCTTCGCCCAATACTTGACCGTGAACGTCAAACTGTATATTCTCTCACTACGAAATATCTCGTTCAGAAACTCGACTGATTTCTTTCCGTTATAGTTATTGATGGTAAGATCAACATTGAACTGGGTCGGGATGTGTTTGAACTTAAAGACAGGGAGCGCGACCCAGGGGTAGTCCTGAAAGCCGGTGAAGAGTTCCGGGTACATCTGTAGGGTGGCGCGGGTTTCGCTGGCCAGGGCCGCGGAGGTGTCTCTGCGGCGCGGCAGGAACAGGGTGCAGTCTGCGTCGCTGTCTGCCGCAGCCAGCCCCGTCGCGATCGAACCGAACACCTCCACACGACTTCCTGAAACATTGATGGGCTTGGTCTAGTCTCGTCTTATGTAAGGCAGCTGTTGGCTCTGTTGTTAAAGATTTCAAACGGTTTTCTTCATGGGCATGCGTAATCTATTACCAACAGAAGGACGTTTTGCTAGTCTCGCTCGTCACTTATTTGCATAACCAGAGGTAATGCCCATTTTTCACTGGCCGGGATAAACGACCAGGGTCAAAATGGTAAGGCACGTACGTAATCAGAATGAATAGTAAATAGGTAAGTCACCTGGCCAACGCGTGCCGAGTATGAGCTCTAGATGTTGCACTAACATCGGCAGCGCCTGAAGTTTCGCCTGGGGCAACCGCCTGGTGCTAATGAGCCGCGCCATTTGCTGCGAAAATCCGTCAGGCGCCCGCGGCGGCCGGCTCGCCGCGCAGACGAATAGCGCTACAACTGGAAATTCAAACAAGTAAGTGCATTACGTTTGGTTGGAATCGGAACCCTTTTTACCCCGATTGCCTAGGTAGTTATGGTTTCGCGCGTATTTTGTATGGTAGGTAGGCATTATGTACCTATGTAAATTACCTACTGTGTTACCTACCTCGTATCTTCCAAACGGCTGGATGGATTTTGATAGACGACAGTTTAAGGTAGGTATCGTTAGATTCGTCTCAATCACCCGAGTATTCTTAGATTGCTGTTTTTTTCAAAAAATAATCAAAATGGCGGATTTTTGGAGCTAAATAGTAGGTAAGTCGTTAGGGTTTAAAAATGAAGATATTTTAAAGGAGATAACAAAAATATATATCTACAAGTTATATGAAAACAATTAATTTGGAATACGTAATGAATTGACAATGAATGCATAATTATTTCGCAGTCTGTAATTCTTTATTGTACACACAAACATATTAGAATACAAATCATAAAAGAAAATACATGTACACAGGCGAGCTTAACCCTAATCGCAGTTGAGTTTTCAGTTTTTTTTAAACTATTTCAGCAGGCTCAGCAGCGATACCGTTACACGAATTAAAAACCTATTTTTAATTACGAATAGTCCAGAGGAATCCCCTCATCCACTCTCTATCTACAACAATTAGGTACCTATACTTTTGCAAACTGCATGTAAGTTTATTTTTATGTAAGAAAACATAGTCATTTAACAGATAACAAAGTAAAATTTTGCATTTCTGCAGTATTCTACTTTAAAAACCTAAGAAAGTACTTACTCAGAATCAGAAGCCGGTACTCCATTTTAAACACCGGAACAAAAGCTTCGACAAAACCACTCGTAAAGCACTTCACTTGTGAGTCTAGAACATGAACGAGTAGGTACTTAAACTAATAGGTAGGTGAGAAGTTACTGATACTTAGGTAGGTACTGTTGGTGACCTAATAAGCACCTTAGTTATTTAGGTAATAATATAAGTAGGTACTTATTTTAATCACTGAGTTAAGTAAGGTACCTAATAATACACAATAATAATTATATTATTATAACTGTGCTAAGCTAGCTGTTTGTCGACTTCGACAAACGATCATTCTTGTCTTGTTGCCTTGATCTTAACCTTTTTTTTTATTTTTAGCTATGAATGTAAGTAAGTAGGTACAGTCGGCTCTATAATTGTCTTTACACCCAGCTTAAGCCGATGTTCTTTTGTGATTAAACTACTTGTGGTATATATTAGGAGTATATCTTAAGTGGTTTATTTACATGAGTAGTTTATTGACACACAAACATGATGTTTTGTGTGAGTGGTTTAATCACAGGAGGAAACCGGCGGCGTAAGCTGGGTGTAAAGACAATTATAGAGTCGACTGTACATACATACATTTATTATTATCCTGAATGACTTTCAAAAACAAGATTCAGTGTAGGTTCATAAGTTATAATATGCAGGAAAATAATAATTGTTATCGCTACATACCTAGAAGCAAGACCCAGAAGACTTATTTTTCATTAGTTTATTAGCAGTTTACACTATATCCAGTCTAAATGAAAAAAGTCTATGATAGGTACTTTGTTTTGAACAAGCGAACGAGCGATTGTCTATGGAGTACGACGTGTGGAAGCCCAAAGAACTTGTATACTATGTATCTAGAATGCCGACTCACACGAAAACTGCGAGCCGAAAGAGCTAGAACCAGTAAGGAGTGTGTCTCGTTCTGTAGGGCGACCATAATTTTTGAACTTTGAATATTTAATTGAGACATAAACAAGCAACCAAGGGAAAATTCAATCTGCTCAATAAGCTATCAATGTTATATACATACGTTACTTTGCATTAGGGGGCGTCCATAAATTACGTGAGGTGTTTAAGGGGGGAGGGGGTCGAGTCAAATCTCATCTTATCTTACGTTGGAGAGAGGGGGGGTCTCGGCAAATATCACGCAATTTTTGTTTCTGATTGAAACAAAAAAAGACCTACATGCTTAAGATTTAATCTTAAGCGCAATCGTAATACGATTAAGATCATTCACTAATTCGTTCGAAAGTACCAAAATAGTTTCTTTCATACTTCGACGTTATACAGCAATATTGATTTTTCTTTTTACAATAACAATCCAACGCGTTTACCTACGTAAGAAACCCACATTTTGAAAAATCTCACGTGAGATTGGGCGATGGGGGAGGGGGGTTGAATTAAATCTCACGACATCTCACCAGGGGGGGAGGGAGCTACAGAAAATTTAAAAAACACCTCTCGTAATTTATGGACGCCCCCTTATTGTTTTAAAATTATATCATACATAGGTGCATTAAAATATCAACAAAAAAAAAGGGCAGTGCGCCGCATTCTAGTGAGGTATATCTGATTCAATTTGTATTTATTTAATTCATTCATTCTGATTCAATGGTTTTAATACTGTTTCTTTCTAACAGTAATTATTTTTCTCGGCAGTTAGGTACCTAACCTACATGACAGCGACTGTACTAAACCTTTCAAATGAATCTGAATAACATTTAGAGCAAATCGTCTAATTTCGAAAATTGTCCCACTTATTTAAAAAATTATGGCCATGTTAATTTTAATTGTATGCTGGCAACTGTGTGAACGAGACACACTCCTTAACGAGGGGGTCTCTATCAAGCATTAAAATCCTTATATTTAGATTTAATTAAAAAAGAACTTTATTTCCAAGTCATAAGGTTCAGAATTCTTAATCCTTAAATAAAACAAAATGGCGTGTTAGCTCTCTAGATACATAGTATAGAAGCTCTTTGTGGAAACCCCAGCCATAGACATTGAGCTACACTCGCTATCGCGCGCGCGTTCCGATACACGCAGTCGTAGATAGATAATACAACAATCTGAAAAGTTGAATTTTTAGATTATACATATACCTATGTAGGTTAGGTACCTACTGTAGTGTATAAGGATTGTTATAAATATATGTAGGTAGATTCATAAGATAGAACCATTATTTTGGGTTGGTGGCGGGTAGTTTTACTTCACTCTGGAATAGACCGAGCTCTCGTATCACGTATTTAATTGTTTTATTATTATCCCCTGTTAATATCCTACATTGGCGAACGAGGATTTTGGACCTTTTTGCGTGCAAAAGTAAATAGTGTTTTGGAAAAATGTCGATCGGTAAAATTGGAGAATTTATCGTCAAAACGGGAACGTGGTCGTCGTACGTGGATCGACTCGACATGTACTTCAAGGTCAACGGCATAAAAGACGAGTTGAAGGTGCCTACGATGATTTCGATCATGGGGGATGAAGCATACGAGCTGCTGGTGAACCTGGCGAGTCCGAAAAAGCCTTCGGAGTTAACCTACAGTGCGGCGTGTGAGCTGCTGTGTAATCACCTACAACCTACCCCGTCTTTGCTCGCGGAGCGCTATAGATTCCGACAGAGGAGGCAGCGAGCAGACGAGAACACGGCAGAATACGTTGCAGAGCTGAAAAGGTTAGCGCGGGACTGTAAATTCAAAGAAACTTTGGAAGACAATTTGCGCGACCTATTTGTATGTGGATTGAAGAGTGACGTCATAAGGCAACGGCTGTTTGCCAAAGACGAAACTCTCACATTCATGAAGGCGGTAAAATTAGCGAACGCGCTGGAGGCGGCAGAGCGGGACGCGGCAGCCGTGGAGGTTCGCGGCGGTGGCGGCGGCATGCCAGAGACGGCGGAGGTGCACGCGATAGATGCGCGGGGCGCGCGCTCGGTTCGTGTGCAGTGGGCGCGCGGAGGCGGCGGCGCTCAGCGCGGGGACCCACAGCACGGGGCGGCGGTGGCGCGCCGCGCCCCGTCGGAGAACTGCAAGGGCTGCGGAGCGACGGGTCACAACTACGGAACTTGTAGGTTCCGGGACTACGTTTGCAGCCGGTGCAAACGCACCGGTCATTTACGGCGGGTGTGTCCAAGCGCGGCCGGGCCGAGCGGAGCGGCACGGCCGGCGGCGGGCGGCAGCGGCGGCGGCGGCCGGGGATTCCACTACGGCCGGGCGGCCGCGGACGAGTCGGATGCTGACGGGGAGCCGGAGGAGGACTTCGACCTACATCAGCTATGTTTGAGGGACTATAAGGTGGTGAGTTTGCCCTTATCTATTGATGGTGAAGTGATACGGATGGAAATAGACACGGGAACGCCTATATCGTGTATCAGTAAACATACCTACGATAGGTATTTTACACACAAGGTCATCGAACCTTACAACTTGTGTTTAAAATTTTATGATGGTTCTAAAATAAGACCTTTAGGTTTCATTAAACCTTCTGTAAAATACCAGGGCAAAACTAAAGAGCTGGAACTTTTTGTAATAGAGGGAGTTACTACATCTCTCTTGGGTAGACAGTGGTTAGCTGAATTGAATATACAGATTCCCACGCTCGATTGTTTCAACATGGCCAATGAGCAAAATGTTCAAATAAATAAGGAGATTTATGTATTGTTGGACAGGTATAAGGAGTTGTTCGACGGCAGTCTGGGCAGGTTCACGGGGGGCAAGGCGACACTGCGGGTGCGCGAGGGCGCGGCGCCCGTGTTCCACCGCGCGCGGCCGCTGCCGTTCGCGCTGCGCGAGCGCGTGGACGCGGAGCTGGATGGCATGCTGCGCACGGGCGTCATCGAGCCGGTGGACTGCTCCGACTGGGCCTCGCCGCTCGTCCCCGTAAACAAGTCTGATGGTACGCTCAGGATCTGTGTAGACTATAAGGGTACTCTAAATCCCGCCTTACTGGTCGATCGTTTCCCACTTCCGAGAATTGATGATGTGCTCGTAGCTCTTAATGGGGCCCAATACTTTAGCAAGATCGATTTATCACAATCATATAATCAGATCGAATTGGACGAATCCAAAAAGTATACGGTTATAAATAGTCATCGGGGTTTGTTTGTATACAATCGTCTTGTATACGGTTTGTCGTCCAGTCCTGGTATATTCCTATATATATATAACGGATCATGACCACTCTGTTGAAAGGTATACCTAACGTAGCGGTATTTATCGATGACGTCATCATTGGTGGGCGAACAAAAGCGGAGCATCTAGAAGCGCTCGGAATGGTATTCAAGCGATTACTAGAAAGCGGGCTTAGGTTGAAGAAATCTAAATGTGTTTTCCTGGTTCAGGAGGTAACGTATTTAGGTTACATTTTATCAAAAGATGGCATTAAGGCGGACCCAGTGAAAATCGATTCAGTAGTCGGAATTCCAAGACCACAAAACGTTACGGAGCTTCGCTCATTCTTAGGTCTAGCTAATTTTTTCGCAAAATTCGTAAACAACTTTAGCCAGAGGTTAGTGCCGTTGTATAATTTATTAAAGAAAGGAATGGAATGGAGTTGGACCAAGGAGTGTGAAAAGGTATTTGTAGGTATCAAGAATGAATTGATAAGTTCTAAGGTTCTCGCTCATTACGACCCCAGCAAGTCGCTGATAGTACCTACTACGTACTACTACGTACCTATCAAATAATTTAACCTATAAATAACATGATAAATATCATGGTTTTTATCGTTTCGTATCCTGCCGAAAACACTTCTTTTCAGCTCCTCGTTTGCACATTAAGGTATTTTAGCTTAAGTAGGTACGTATATATTTTAATGAATTACCTAGGTAGGTCAAAGAAAAAATAAATATTTTGTGTTAAGTAGGTATATATTTATCCTGGCCTGGTAAGCTAGGGTAAAGTCTGGTCCGGTAAGGTCCTATGGTTTCGTCATGATATCACAAAGGAACATCATTTCATTCTTCTCTTTGAACTTCCTGGCGGCGAAGTGCAGATGGTCGCGGAAGACTGCGGTCAGTTGCGTCGTCAACCGCTTCGCCAGGTTATCGTTGTGGACGAAGGGATGCTGGATTATTATTGTTGTATTGTGCAGTATCAGAGGTCTGGTTTCCCCGTCTCCTACTCTTTGCTTATACAAATCGAACTCGCCCGGAACGTTCCTCAGATCTTCGAACGCCTGCCGCCGCTCTGGCCGTCCGGTAAATGTGGAAATTAAATTATTTTCAAAGTCAAAGGCGTCGTAGTATTCGAAGAATCCGCCCACGAGGTTATAGAGCGGCTCGTCGATTCGTGTCTTCAGTTGGAACTCTGGGAGGACGGTGTTCCAGCCCGCTAGGCAGCGAGGCTCGGCGCTGCGCTGCATGTTCGCCAGCGACGGCAGGATGCCTCTCTGCTGCAAATAGAACACCACCAGCAGAGTGGTCGCGAAAGACGAGAGAACCCTCTCCGCTGTTATCTCTTGCACTTTCGCCCAGTATTTGACAATCATTGCCATTTCGAACACGCGCTCGTCTAAATCAACCAGATATTTGACCAGCTCCGTATTTTTTATGCCGTCAAAGTCGTTGAAGATGACATCAATAATGTTTCCTGTCGGGTTGTGTAGGAATGAAACGAACTCTATGCTCCCCGTGAACGTGTAGTATTCCGAGAAGAGGTCAGGAAACCGTTGGAAGACTCGGATGGCTGGCTTAAGTATGGTCCTGTTGGAGGGCGCGTGTGCGGTCGGCAGTAGCGCGGTATAGTCGAAGTCGCTCCCTCGCATGCCGAGCCCGTTCATGAGGGAACCGAATGGAATCAATTGGTGCCCTGGAACCAAATGAAAGGGCTTTGAGCTACGAGTAGAAGTCGCGCGATGGTGGCGAGCAGTCGTGCCGTTTTGGCGCTGACTGTGGGGAGCTATCGATGATGAGTTGTTTTAATGAAGCTTCTTTTATTAGTGATTTAATGCGAACGGACTTTCAAAATATTGCGCAGGAACGACTTCTCATGGTCAGCGCCATACTGGTCAGCAGCGTGTCGGAACTGGTGGCGGAAGGGGGCACTTTCCCCCAGGTCCAGGCTCTCGGCCAGGTTCTTGTCGTGCAGGAACACATCCTGGACGCACGCCGCACACGACAGGTCAAACGGCTCCTCCAGCTTCAGAACGGAATTTAGAGTGTATAAGAAGAACTCCTTCGAGTATTTCAGCATATTTTCGAACATTTTTCGCTGGACCGGATAGCCGAGGTACATGGATATCACGAGGTTTTCGAAATCAAAGTTGTTGTAGTACTCAAAGAATCCTCCTAAGAGTTGGTAAACTGAGGCGTTGTTTTTGGGCCGGTAGTGCATCTCGTTGAAGCCAAAGTTCCAGTGCGCGTAGTAAGAGATGGGTGCGTCCCGCTGCAGCGCGGTGATGGGCGGCAGCATGTCCACCTGCTGCAGATAGAAGAGCAGCAGCGTGGTCATGCCGTAGGGGGGCAGGCGGCCCTTGCCCGTGATGCCGTGCACCCGTGCCCAGTGCTTCACCACCAGTGCCAGCTCCAGGATCCTTTCATCCACGTGCAGCAGATACCGCATCAACGCGGAATTCTTCCCACCCTCCGGGTTATTGAACAACAGATCGATCTTCATGTCCAACGGCACATATTTGCAAGTCAGATAGAATGGATCCACGACCAAGTTGACGTAATCGGGGAAGTTTTCGAGGACTTCCTTGGCCTCTTCTACGATGGGTCCGGTGGAGGGGATGGAGCGGTTCGGCAGGATCACGTACACGTCGAAGTCGCTGCCGACCATCGCCAGCCCCGTCACCAGCGACCCGAACAGAACAACGCGATTCCCTGAAATGTAAAACGCTAGGTACTGACTAACACCACTTGTCTGAAATTGATAAAGATTTACATAAGTAGGCTGGAATTCGGTAAAGACATAGTTAATGAACTAGGAAAGTGCATAGGCTACATTTGACTACGCTACCACGCGGTCGAAGCAGCTGGCGGCAGCTAGTTCTACACTGTAAGAGCTGCTTACCAGGCCAGCGAGTAGCGAGCGCCTTCTCCAAGTCGGCGAGCACTCGCGGGGCCTCCGCCATCTGTTCTGGCGGCATCCTGATGCGGTCGAGCAGCCGAGCCACTTGTGCTGAGAATATCGCCCCTGCCTCAGGCACGGATGACTGTACCCCTGCATCTGGTGTGGATGACTGCGCCCCTGCCTCCAGAACGAGGCTTTCTGCGACGCCTCCCGCGCTCCATGCCAGCGCAAGCACAACTTTAAAGAAATTACCATAATTAGAGCCAGTAACATGACACACTAAAAAGATCTTAACCAAATGAAACTTTCCTATTTTCAACCGACTTCAAAAAAGGAGGAGGTTATCAATTAGGTAGAATGTTTTTTTTTTAAGTTTGTTATCTAGGAACTTTGTTGTTTACAACCAGATTTGAATATAGGTACTTCCAGATTGGTCCCATAGAAATTTCATGAAACTCGGCGGTTCAGTAGGTACCTACTTTGGTTTTGAAATCAAAATACCTGAAAAAAAAGTCGAATTGCATATTTTTATTCCTTGACTTTTCAGTGGTTCCTACGGTCACTAGAACAGTCCGATCGAAGTCGGTTATTGTATGTTTTTGTAAAACCTTGATTATATAAACTTAAATGGAAATAACTTACTGGTAAACAATGTGCTATCCATCTCGCAAGCCCCTGCACAGCTTCTGCCACGGCACGGCAGGTACTTTAAGTAATGCTTCCTAATTAATCAGCCTGGCGAATCGGATTAATGATATTTAGTTCCATTTACACGCATGATAGGGGAATCTTGGGTCGCGCTTGATTGGTCAGGCTGGATTAAGTACGTAGGCACTTAGATTAGATTTCAAAGGCACTGTTTAACCGATCTTAAAATTTGAAAACGCAAAACTTCGTTCAAATTACAATTCAACAAGGTTCGCCGTCGGCGGATACATCAGCGTCGAAGCACTCGTACGTAGCCATCGGTTACGTAGGGCAGAGTTCCTATAAAGTTCTCATAGGCCATCAATCAATATAGGTATTAATAAGATAGGTACCTAGGTATTATAAAAGGCTTGGACCTTACTGAGTCATATTATAAGATAAGATAAGATATTTATTTTTCAAGAATAGGTATGATTAGGTACTATGTAGATACATACAAAAGTTGGTACTAAAGGTAAAAAGTCTAGCATATATTGCTTGATAATGTCATCAGCGTACAAATTGTGCTAAGTCGATATAAGATAATAAGACCCACTAATAACTTTATAACCCACCAACTATTAACTAATTCTGGGTTTTCGAACTACCTACAAAAATTCTTGAAAAGTCCTTTCGAAGGAAAAAACGTAGGTATGTGATTAAAATGTTCCTTTATTGTAAATTCTTCACTTAATTAAGTAAGTAGGAAGGTACGTACTACTAGTCTCTGGTACTACTAAATTTAATATTGTTCACAGTTTTTTGAATCTTAGTTTCTTGTCCTTGACGATCCAGAACCAGTCGATCACGGCGCCATCGCCATCTAGGTCTACCGACACCTGCGAGTTAATATCACATACAATTAAATATGTTGGACAAGGAATATTGATATAAAAGTTTATAAGAGTGATCTATTTGTTGTTTAATAAAAGCCAAAACTGCTGAACTGAGCTGAAATACGGATATAGCTAGTGTATGAGCTGAAATATGAGTATACCTAGTGTATGAGCTGAAATACGGGTATACCTAGTGTATGAGCTGAAATACGGGTATATCTCGTGTATGAGCTGTAATACGGGTATATTTCGTGTATGAGCTGAAATGCGGGTATATCTAGTGTAGGTATGTATACCTATTTATTCAGGTTTTGAATTTATCCTCGATTTATGATAAAATTCTCGTATAAAATGGCTTCCTTCAGGCCCTTGGTGAACTAGGTACCTACGTTGAATCTGATAAAAATAACCTTATTGAACAATTATTATTATACCTGTTCCCTTAATAATATGTTTTGTTGTAGGTAGGTAGGTAGGCCTTGAATTTAGTTTACCTACCCGTAGTCTGCGAGTGGAAAGCTGACCACTTACGGAACGATTGGAAGGCAAAGATTAAAACTGTTTTCTTAAAGAACGCCAGTATTATACCAAGTTGGAGACGAAAACGTAATCGCTTAAGATGTGTAACATCTGATCTGAAATCCTTGGTTACAAGCAACATTTTAATTTGGAATGATATATTTACCTACTTAATTTTTCTGAGGTTGGTAGGTCCATCTGATCATCAAACTGTCAACTGTCAAACTGTTTAGTTGGCCATCAGAATCTGATGGCCAACTGTTTTCAAGAAATCCACCGTCTCATTTTCAAAAAATGACTCCCACAAATTGACGGTCCTGGTCAACAAAAAATATCTCAATGTTTTATTAATTTTATTGGCAAAAAAAAGTCCACCTAATATTATTACCTACTAATTCGACAATCTTTCCAGCCTTGTGTTGTGGTACACTTTACGGAAAAACTATCACACCTATACCTAAGTTTGAGGTTTAACATAGTGTTTGATGACTTATGAATATGATACACTTATTTTTATTGTATAAGTATTCTGAGAAGACGTCGGGAAACCGTCTGAGGACTCGGATAGATGATGGCTTTAGCAAGGTCCTGTTGGAAGGTGCTGTTTTTCAGGGTCGTCACGGAGGGAAGACTTGTCGAATTTCCAACTCCTGGGCAGGCCGAGCTTTGAAGAGGATATGGTACCGTAGACCACATCTACACAGTGGTGGCTACCGTGAACGTCCACATCTATAAGTTGATGATTATGATGGTGATAATGATGGTGGACGGCGGGTGTGTGGTGGGCAGTAGCGCGGTATAGCGAATCAATTGATGCTCTGGAGCTAAATGAAAGGGCTTTGCGACGAGAAGGAGTCTTGTGATGGGTATGGGCAGTCGTGCCGTTTTAGCGTTGACTGTGGGGAGCCTATGACAAATAACAATTGTTTTAATAAAACGTTATATTAGTGATTTAATTCGAACGGACTTTTAAAATGTTGCGAAGAAATGACTCCTCGTGGCCGGAGCGGTACTGTTTAGCGGCGTGTCGGAACTGGCGGCGGAAGGGGGCGCTTTCCCCTAGGTCCAGGTTCTTGGCCAGGTTCTTGTTGTGCAGGAACACGTCCTGGACGCACACCGGGCACGACAGGTCGAATGGCTCCTCCAGCTTCAGAACGGAATTAAGATTGTACAAGAAGAACTCCTTCGAGTATTTCAGCATGTTTTCGAATATTTCCCGCTGCACGGGATAGCCTAGGTAGGTCGATATCACTAGGTTTACATAATCGAAGTTGTCGTAATATTCTAAGAATCCTCCTAGGAGTTGATAGAGCGAGGCGGTGTTGTTGGGCCGGTAGTTTATCTCGTTGAAGCCCGAGTTCCAGTGCGCTTGGTAGAAGATGGGTGCGTCCCGCTGCAGCGCGGTGACCGGCGGCAACATGTCTACCTGCTGCAGATAGAAGAACAGCAGCGTAGTTAGGCCGTAGGCGGGCAAGCGGCCCGAACCCATAATGCCGTGCACCCGCGCCCAGTGCTTCACCACTAGCGCCAGCTCCAGGATCCTCTCGTCAATGTGCAGCAGATACCGCATCAACGCAGAATTCCTGCCACCCTCTGGGCGATTAAACGTTAGGTCGATCTTCATGTCCAACGGCACATATTTGCAGGTCAGATAGGAAGGATGCACGGTCAAGTTGACGTAATCGGGGAAGTTTTCGAGGACTCGCTTGACCTCTTCCATGATGGGCTCAGTGGAGGGGATGGAGCGGTTCGGCAGGAGCACGTACACGTCGAAGTCGCTGTCGACCATCGCCAGCCCCGTCACCAGTGACCCGGATAAAATTACGCGATTCCCTGAAATGTAAAACGTTAGGTACTGACGCTAACACTAAGAAAGTACTTGTCTTAAATTGATTAACTTTTACATAAATAGGAAATTCGATATAAACATAGTTTATGAGCTTAAAAAGGGAATGCGAAGTGAGTGTGCACGCTCAATACTCATTTCTTCATGTATTGTCATCACATGGTAAAAACGCTACCGCCGTTGTCAGCAACTTACCGGGCCAGCGCGTAGCGAGTGCCTTCTCCAGGTCGGCCAGCACTGGTGGAGCCTCCGCCATTTGTTCCGGCGGCATCCTGATGCGGTCGAGCAGCTGAGCTGCTTGCGCTGAGAATATCGCCCCTGCCTCTAGCGTGGATGGCTGTACCTCTGCCTCAGGTCCGGATAGCGGTACCCCTGCCTTAAGAATGCATGGCTGTACCCTAACTCTAGGGTGGATGACTGTACCACAGCCTTAGGCGCGGATGACGTGATAGTACCGAAATCGCCTTGATTTCCCTCTGGATTTTAAAACTCCAGGGACAAATCACCTAGATAAAAGGGCTTTGAGCGACAAGTAGGACTTGCGTGATGGGCGCGGGCAGTCGTGCCATTTTAGCGCCGACTAGCGACTTTGGGGAGCCTATAACAAATATGAGCTGTTTTAACGAAGCGTCGTTATATTAGTGACTATTTGACGCCCGCAACTTCATTTGCGTTGTTAATTTTATGAACAAAAATTCCCTCTTAGTATGCGCTTACACTTCGTGACGAACATACCCTCGAAATTTCCAGTCTTTACGTTTAGTGGTTTTGCCTGTGGGTTGTCCATCACTCAGTAAGGACCAAGCCTACGATATTATATTGATATGATTGATTTCATTCGACGGACTTTCAAAATGTTGCGAAGGAACGACTCTTCGTGGTCGGAGCGGTACTGGTGGGCGGCGTGTCGGAACTGGCGGCGGAAGGGGGCATCTTCTCCCAGGTCTAATTGTTTGCCCAGGTTGTTGTTGTGCGGGAACACGTCCTGCACGCACGCCGCGCACGTCAGGTCGAACGGCTTCTCCAGCTTCAAAATGGAGTTAAGAGTGTACAAGAAGAATTCTTTCGAGTATTTCAGCATGTTTTCGAACATTTTCCGCTGGACAGGATAGCCGAGATAGGGGGATATCACGAGGTTTTCGAAATCAAATTTGTCATAGTATTCGAAGAATCCTCCTAGTAGTTGATAGAGCGAAGCGGTGTTGTTGGGCCGGTAGTGAATCTCGTTGAAGCCGGAGTTCCAGTGTGCATGGTAGAAAATGGGCGCGTCCCGCTGCAGCGCTGTGACGGGCGGCAACATTTCCACCTGCTGCAGATAGAAGAGCAGCAGCGTGGTCATTCCGTAGGCGGGCAGGCGGCGTTTGCCCGTGATGCCGTGCACCCGCGCCCAGTGCTTCACCACCAGCGCCAGCTCTAGGATTCTTTCGTCTACATGCAGCAGATACCGCATCAATTCCGAACTCCTCCCACCCGTCAAGTTATTAAACAACAGGTCGATCTTCATGTCCAGCGGCACAAATTTGCAGGTCAGATAGGAGGGATGCACGGTCGAGTTGACGTAATCGGGGAAGTTTTCAAGGACTTGCTTGGCCTCTTCTATGATGGGCCCGGTGGAGGGGATGGAGCGGTTCGGCAGGAGCACGTACACGTCGAAGTCGCTGTCGACCATCGCCAGCCCCGTCACCATCGAACCGGATAGAACTACGCGATTCCCTGAAATATTAAACGCTAGGTACTGACTATAACTACTTGTGTGAATTTGATAATCTTGCACACAAGTAAGAAATTCAGTAAAGGCATAGTTTATGGGCATGCGTTATACTTTATTACGCTACCTGGCGGACGAAGCCGTTGACAGTATATTTACCGGGCCACCGCGTAGCGAGCGCCTTCTCCAAGTCGGCCAGCACTCGCGGAGCCTCCGCCATTCGTTCCGGCGGCATCCTGATGCGGTTGAGCAGCTGAGCTACTTGCGCTGAGAATATCGCCCCTGCTTCTAGCGTGGACTGCTGTACCCCTGCCTCAGGTCGGGATAGCTGTACCCCTGCATCTGGTGTGGATGACTGCGCCCCTGCCTCCAGAACCAATCTGTCTGTGGCGCCTCCCACGCTCCATGCCAGCGCAAGCACAACTTTTAACAAATTACTATAATTAGAGCCGGTATCATAAATTATTTCTATTCATAATGTATTAAAATTACTAGTTACTAGTTTATTTTTTTTCGGCAATATCATGGATTAACTTAGCTTCAGCCTAGGCTTAGCATGAAATGCTTATTTAACTTAATAAACCTCTTATATCTCGTAAAGAAAGCAATATAGAGCAAAGCATAAACGTGGTTTTTAGATTTTAATATAGGTATGCTTGTTATATTTTTTAAATAACTTACTGGTAAACAATGTGCTGTCCATCTCGCAAATCTCTGCACAGCATCTGACACGGCACGGCAGGTACTTTAAGTATTGCATCCTAATTAATCAGCCCGGCGAATCGGATTAATGAGATTTAGTTCCATTTACACGCATAATAAGGGAATCTTGGGTCGCGCTTGATTGGCCAGGCTGGATTAAGTAGGCGGGCTTAGATCGCATTTCAAAGACACTGTTTACCCACAACTTTTTGTTTTAAATATCGTTAAACAATGTCTCCACGATACAGGCTTGCCTAGTGTGGGGCCGTTAGTAAATACGAATATAATGTTTGAATCTCTCTACAAAATGAACTGGTAATTGTAAATACCTACACTAAGCTTTATTTAACTAAGCTTGGTTAGCTTAGCTAAACTTAGCATGTAAGGATTATGATAATGATTTGTGTTTTTGTTGTTATTAAATAATTTTTATTTTCAACTTAGTACAATCGTACAATTCAACAAAGTTCGCCGGCGGCGGATACCTCGTGGAGGCCATCATGCATTATCATTATTTATGTTAATGAATGACCCAAAATAATATTTTAATAATATTGAATAGTCCTTTGCGCAGTCGAAATACTTAACTAGGTTATGTGCTCAAAGAAAAAAAGCATTTTAAATGTTTGTACCTACCTATTTATTGTTCACATTGTAAATTCACCTATTTAGTTAAGTACTAATAATATTGTTCACAGTTTATCGAATCTTAGTTTCTTATCTTTGACGATCCAAAATGAGTCGATGACAGCGCCATCTAGGTCTACCGACACCTGCGGGGTAGAACACATACAAATATACCTATATGTTAGACATGAATATTGATATCACCTAGATTTAACTACAAAAGTTTGTAAAGATAGATGGACAGATGTTTGTTCAATCACACCTAAACTGCTGAACCGATTGAGTAATATACGTGTATATCTTGTGTATGAGCTGAAATACGGGTATATGTAGTGTATGAGCTGAAATGCGGGTCTAGTGCATGAGCTGAAAAACGGGTATATTTAGTGTATTAGCTGATAGACAGGTATGTGTAGTGTATGAGCTGAAATACGGGTATATTTAGTGTATGAGATGAAATACGAGTATAACTAATGTATGAGCTGAAATACGGGTATATCTAGTGTAAAACCTGTGTTACCTGTTCCATATACACGTGTGTTTTGTTGTACGCCTTGAACTTTGTGTACCCGTAGTCCTGCGAGTGGAAAGCTGACCACTTATACGGAGTGACTGGAAAGAAGGTATATAATTATTTTTTTATTATTATCGTCTATGGCCTGCGCAAATTGGCGGACGGTACGGCAAATAATATTAAATTTAATATTATGCAATAAAAATAAGGTGTTATATTTCATTCTCAGTGATAGATCTCTGAGCATCATAGTACATAAATAAAAATAAAATTTAGCTTAAATATATACGTGGACTTACTCCTGAAGTGGTCTCTGCCCTCCTTGCAGCCAGCCGAGCCCGTGATGATGTGCACCGGAGCCCTGAAATATACGTTACATCCATAGATGAATAAAGGTGTTCCTATTGAACACCAACATAGACAGTATCAACCCAAAATGGATGCGAAATACAGGAAAGCAAACTTTCAGACACCCTGTCAATAAAAATGAAATATCTCCATTTTCTAATAATGTTTGTTACATAATATTACGATGTAGTTTTATTATATTTATGAAAGCGCCTAGTAGTTTTGACAGTTAATATTTATTATCTAGCCCTGTATCTCATGTTTTTTGAAATTTTGCTTCGGACATAAATTTACTTGAAGTTAGCCAATGTGGCTCAAATCAGGCAGTCATACCGTTTGAAGGTGTCCCCTGCAGGATTCAGTTCCTTTTACATTACTGTGTTTCTGTTTATAGGACACTATTTCTAGTAATGTGTAGGTTTTTCTGATACAACCATGTATTATAAAATAGAATAGGCTGATAACTAACTAGAGTGCGAAGGATGAAATAAAACACCAATAAATTTAAATCACATTTATTATGAAAAATATTGTAGAGATTTACAATTTTTTTTTATATTTTGAGCATTATAATATACAATATTTATTGAGTGAGAATGATTAATTTAATTACTTTTTTAAATGCATCTAGATTACAAATAAAAGTTTCTACAAAATAGTATCGCATGAGATTCATTTAAAATAGAGTAAAAAGTAAACTATTAAATAGTAAATACATTTAAACTTTGGCTTTGTGAAGCTGACCAATTAACCATTTTATGTATGTGGATTTTTTAAAATTTAAAATTACTAGATAAATTTTCTTTAAATGACCTCAAAATTGTTTAAGTGTTCTCTTGAGTATCAAAGAGATCGAAAAAACTTTGGTACTAATGTTATTTATCTAAAATATGTATCTACCTATTACCTACTTATGAGTTTGATTACTTTTATTCTATCTAACCTGCTTTAATATTTCAAATTTTCATGTTAATATTTATAAACTAAATACTTCATTTTATAAATCTTTCCAAATGGTATCACTCATAGATCACAAATGCCTCGAATTATTGTAAATATAAAAAAAAATGCAATTAACTAAATCCGAATAGAGCGACTAGCTAGACGCGGAAAGAGAAAATGGCTGTACCTAGGTATATACATAGCCAGAAATAAAAAAGATTTCTAATATTCAGTCACTCACACAAGAAACCTAGTGGCTTTGTCCACACTAAATATATTATAAGTAATCTTTTCGAGAGTAGGTAGGTAAACCTATTTGGATTAGGCGAAAACCCAATTTAATGACACCACAGGTTTAAAACCATTCATCATTAGAGCTAGACCGACGAACAGAATGGCATTGGCTATAAACGCACAGTATTTGATGGCGGGCAGGGGGCGCGGCCTGTGCCAGCGAGTGTCAGAGACGGTAACACTCCTAAAAAAAACCTAGTGGAGTTTAAGGAGGCTTCCGTCGATTGGGACCACTAGGTTTAGGACTGCGGTCCCAATCGACGGAACGATTGAATTTTATTATTTCTCTTCCGGGCATCAATAAACCGATTTCGAGGTGATCTTTGATGAAGTACAGCTATCTGGATCTGAGGGACACTTATTTGGATTAGAAGAGACCTTTACCTAACAAAACAAATTAAACAAAAAAAAACCTATTTTAGCCAAATTTTTGCCTTCATCATTAGGGCTAGACTGACGAATGGAATGGCAGTGGCTATAAACGCACAGAATGTGACGGCGGGGAGGGCGCATGTCAGAGGTGGTATGTCTCGTGAGTGTTCTTCACTACCCAGAAAGAGTCGATGACTTCTCCTTTGAGGTCCACATCCACCTGGAAAAGGGAATTAATTCGTTTTCTTAAACATGCTTGGAAATTCGAACAATGATAACCTTCTTCGAGTTAAATCGACTTTGCCGGCCTAGGCCATATAAATTACTAGGAAATTTCATATCGTGTTAGGATATATTTAGAATAAGGAACGCACTTTTTACTCCGAAAGTAGCGAAGAAAAAAGAAGCAACTTATTGGCACCAATGATTGTAGCTTTCTAATCTAAGATTATTTTATTTTTAAGTTATTTTTGTTGGGTTATTTGCGATCAGTTAAAAATTAACTTCGAGCTAATGTTCTGGTTTTGCTATTGTTGCGTGGAGCATACATATGCGCTCTCACTGCTTTCTTCATGTTCTTGCGTTGAGGTTTGCGCGTAAAAAACTCGATTTAAGAGGCTATGTGAAAATTTGGAGTCGCTGCGTTACATTCTTACTCAGTAACGGTACAGGTTAACTTGATGTTAATACAGTGATTACTTGAGGATATAATCTAACCAAATGTAAGACAGAAACACGATTGGTGAAACTGTTCTCGATAGATTTATTTTTTGAAATCTGTCCTCTTAAAATCATTTTTATATCCCTCCTCAGACTTTAGAGAATATTTACGAAATTTTTTTGTACTATTGAGTGAGTAATCAAAGAACTTACATAATATGTAAAAGGAATTTTGTATAGGTATATTGAATACTTTTCAAGCAATAAGATGTTTTATCATTTGTCACTTACGTCAGTTACTTTTGAGCGACAAAAATCAATATCTAACCTCTTCCCTCGGGGTAAGGTATGTAATTGCGCTATCACTGTCTTGCAATTTGGCCGCTGTCATTTCTGAAAGTTTCACATATCCTCTTAACTTGAAGAAGGTTGTCAAAATAAGGTTCAAATTTCCAAGCACGTTCGAAAAAAGGTCATTACTTGTTATCTCGAGGCAACCAAAGGCCAGGCTTGCGAAATCGCGGATGGTTACCTGTTCGAAGTGTACGTGCGAGCGGTTGTACGCTTTAAAGCGCGTGTACCCGTAGTCGCTGGAGCGGAACGCGGACCACGCCGGGGGCTTCGCTGCAACACCACAGACAGACATTAATTGCCTTTTTTTTTTAAAACTAATCTTCTTATCGTGTCTCTAGTTCCTTCGAACCAGTGTGGTGAAAGGCTCCTTTCGTGCACCCGACACATGTTTTAGAACTTTAGGTTCTACGACATGCCGGTTTCCTTACGATGTTTTCCTTCACCGGTGCGAGAACGTGGGATGCATACATAGATTTTTTCGACCGAAAAAACCCATTTACGCATGACTGCCACCGGGATTTGAACCCGCGACCATCAGATCGCAAGGTAAGGGCCTCATCTACTCGGCCACCACGTCCTAGAACTCAAAACTTCAAAACTAATTAAAATGGTGATCAATGAATGAAATGATATTAATTTGAACTTAGAGTAATTTATAATTTATGTCATAATCTATGATGGTTATCTGAAATAAATTAATACAATAACCATAAGTATCAAAATGAAATGAAATAATGTATTCCAACATACACGGCAACATACATTTTCACTAAAAAAAAGTTACACTACACGGAAATCGAACTGAAACCCACAAATTTTCGTAACAAAAACAAAGTTAGTGTATAGAAAACTGAAAATGCAAATACCTAATTTACGCTTCTGAGCTTGAGAGATTCTACTACATTAAGAAGAATATATTAATATAATCGGTAAGTTTTTGTTTATGCGAAAGCCGAGATCAGTTATTAATTTTCTTCTAAAGACGAAATGAGAACGAAAACGAAAAAGACGAGAACTCAGCTTGGTAGTTGCAACAGTATTTTATCTGAGCCATTGTCAGAAAAGGCAAAACCATTGTACAAATTAGTAAATAATAGGAGTTAATTTTTTGTTTCGAAGTTTAATAAGTACTTACCATGTTTTAGTTTATTTTATAAGTTTATGAGACTATTTGTTTTTTAGTTAAATTAAGGTACAATTTTTTGTTAAATTTATCAGGGTAAGCTTAAGCGACAAAGCCCTTTTTATTGATTAAAAAAAAAAAAAAGATGGCAGCTATTTTTGTTAACATATTAAAATACAAAGTGATATACTCACCTACGAATTTATCTGTATCTTCCTTACATCCAGCGGAGCCGGTCACCACGTGTATCGGGGCCCTAAAACAAAATATAACTAGGTTTAGGCTTTACCAAAAGTTGTACTAAAAGTAAATTATACTATAGTTCTACCGTGCTTTTAAGTTTTAGCGATATTTACCTGCTGAGCTTTGTGTGCGAAAATTATAAAAAAATTTGAGCAATGTGTACTATATTAAAATATATAATTAAAGTGTGTATTTACCTTAATAATAAAATTTATTATTAGCGTTGGTTACATCCGCTAAATTTTAAATCAGCACACAAACAAAAAACTTATTATGTTAATAACCTGAAGAAGATTGCAACCAAAGAAATTATGGAAGTAGTTAGTCCTTAAAATACCCATATAAAAAAATTGAATCATAATATATCCACGGTTTTCCTAGACTATTAATTACACGAATAAATGTAAATTGCGCCATTGTTAGTAAAAACCAATAAGGTTGTACACCTGTGTACGCTCGTACGATCATGTACCTTCGTACGAACACCATGTACGCACGTACGAATGCCGTTTACGCTTTTGCGAATGTCAAATACGCTCGTACGAATACCATGAACGTTCTTACGAGTATTATCCACGCTTGTACAAGTGCCATGTACCCTCATACGAATACCATTTACGCACGTACGAGTGTGACGTACGCTCCACCGGCCTGGAGTTGACGTACGGCTGCAGTACTGATCCATTAATTGTAGAAGTGTCCGTCGTACACCAGCCACGTACGCTCGTACGAGTGTGACGTACGCTCCACTGACCTGGGGTTGACGTACGGCTGCAGCGCTGAGCCGTTGTACACGTGTCCGTCGTACACGGGCCACGTACGCTCGTACGAGTGTTCGTGCGCCCATATCACCACGTCCACGCCGAATTCGTTCAGCAATGGCTCCAGAGCTGTACGTTTAAAACATATTTTTTTTTTGGTAATCTTACACAACGCCATCTAGTCCCAAACTCGGCAAGCTTGAACTGTGGGAACCAGAAAATGATAGAATTGTATAATTATTTTTGTAAATACAAATATAGAAAATACCCAGACTCAGGACAAACATCAATGTTAATTACACAAAATGTTTGTCCTTTAGCGGGAATCGAACCCGCGACACGGGCGTAGCAGTCCAACACATTTATAACTCGACCATCAGTGTCGTTAAATATTGTACTATATTTTAATCAAGTATTATTATTAAACCCATGGTGGTAGGTACAAAATATGCAGATGGTATGCTATTCCGGGAAACCAGATATGACGTCATCGCCGCCATGTTTCCGGTATCAACGCCACTCAAATGAGGTTTATATTTATCATAATAATAATAAACATTCACACACACCCCTACACTAGGATTTCCTGTGTCGCAGGTGGCATGGACACATACAAGACATCACAACATCCAAGACCCGAGAACAAACATTTGTGTTCGTCACACAAATATTCGCCCCGGCCGGGGATCGAACCCGGAACACCAAGCTTCGTAGGCAGGGTCACTACCACCATGCCACGATGTCATCCAGTCAGCTCACTCAACTCAGCTCACGTTATTCTTCGAAATGTTTTGTTGATTAGACACACAAAAATAATAAGTTTTTTTATCAGAACCTTTGATGAGAATTCAAGTTTCACTTTGACACAACTTTGACATTTAAGGGGCATCCTTATCCAAAAATTAACCCTACTAACTTAAAAACACGTATAAAATCTAAATTAAAGTATGAAACCTTTCACTTTTTTTGTTCACGAAATCAAAAAACATAGAGGAAACGAATAGTGTGTAGAAATTACTATAATACGGCGTACTTTTTGAGTATTTGTCCGAAACATTTTTGTATGGAACTCGGATTTGAGGATTACCCTTAAATACCATTTAATAGTATTATATTCATTCACTGTGACTCGCACACCATAAATGGTAGAACATAAGGCACTAATAATATTCTTTAACAAAATACTATGTATACTTTCTGGCGAATCAAAATCTTGAATATTCAAAGTTAAATTCAAAAGTAATAGCTATCATTCAATAAGTAATACTTACCTACTTTAATACAAAACGCATGCTATATTTGCACACTGTTATTCAATAAATAGGTTCAATTCAATTCAATAAATATAATGATTCAATTCAAAGCGACCCAAGACCACTGTTAGCAATAAAACAAACATTAGTCAATGTATTTAAACAAAGATATAGAATCAACTGTATTACTCATGTATACTCATATATTTACTCATTAAAGCACTTTTATAACGAGACACAGTTTCATTAACCTACCTTTTTACACGACTGCCTAGGAAGGGTTATTTTTTTCGCGCGTATCTTGTATACATTGTATGTATGTAAATTTCTTTTCACACCACCTGCTCGACAATATCCAATTACATATCATGCTATCATCAAGGTAAAGCAAAGCATTACCTACCAAGGGAGGTAATGTTGTATGAAACTCCCTAGGGTAGTAATGTGATTTGAATTTGGAACGTCAAATTCGTGTGGAAACTCGTGGAAAACTCTAAGAAGGTAAAATAACGCCCATAAGGCATTGTAAAAAGGTTTGTTCTAAAATCAAACTGGCCACTCATACAAAAAAAGAAAAAAGGCGCGACTTCAATGATTGTGAAACAAAAGACGGTGTTGGCTGCTGAGTTCGGAGCCCTGGCTTTTTATTGCCTCGCAGAAGGTGTGAAAAGTAGAGTATGCTCCTCTGGGATAAAGCCTGTCTTCGTCTTGGGTAGCTTGAACCCCTCGCGTCACTCAGGACTCTACATAACTCCCTCGCTTCGCTCAGGAGTTAACTGAGTCCCTCGTTAGCTCAGGGTTCAATATGCCACCCGCGACATAAGACACTGCTTTATCCCCTTAGTGCATAATCTACTATTGTTACCTCGTATCTTCCAAACGGCTGGATGGATTTTGACAGTTAAGATATCTTTAGATTCGTCTCCATAAGTGTTTAAAGATGGATTTTATAAAAAAACAATGAAAATGGCAGATTTTTTGCTCTAAATAGGTCGTTGAATTTTTTTAGTTTACCAAACCTATCGAGTAGTGTATCTAAATGAAGGAAATTAAAAGCAGATTACAAAAATATGTAAGTCATATGTTTAAATTTAATTTGAAATAATGAATTGGCAATCAATGTAAGTATAATCATTTCGCAGTCGGGATTTCAGTTTTTAAAAACTTTAAGCTTGTTCAATAATGCAAGCGCCACAGTGCACCCAAAGCCCAGTAGGCAAACTCACCACACATCCCATTAATACCGACTCTGGTATACTCTAGCGAGCATTCTGCCATGTCGTGCAAGTCGCTGCAATACATCGGCCTATGTCCCATTATAATGATCCAGGGTCGCTTTGATCTGTAACGTTCAAAAACAAATTTAACGAGGAAAAAGTATAAACTCACCGAGGAAGCCGAAAAATCCGCGTCTAGTGTACTCGTAGCTACAGTCGATGTCGTTTGAGTTACTGCAATACATCGGTCTGTGGCCGTACAATATGATCCACGGGTGTTTCTTCCTGCAATTTGGGACTTATTACTGTGGGATATGGTTTGAATTTGAATGGGTTGTAGATTTAAAGGTGAAATTGCAAGTTAGGTCAAAGTCAAAGTAAATATTGATGAAATATTATGTTTTCTTACAGATGTTTAATATATACAATAGTATCAATGTATTCTGCCGTATCTGGAGTGCAATGTTGTATTTACAAAAAAAAAAAGAAATTAGAGAAAAAGCCAAACATTATCCTAATAAAATTTCTATACCTTAATGATTTAATTTTACAAAATCATAGACAACCGACTTCAATTGGACTGTTTTAGTGACCGTTAACACCACTGAAAAGTCACATGGAATCAAAATACGCAATTTCGTTATATCGACGACATAAGTTTTTCAGTTATTTTATTATAAAAACTATTGAACCGAATTTGATATAATTTCTATGTAAATTTATCTGAAAGTATTACTATGGATGTTTTGTCTGAAATAAATGAATTAATAAAATAAAAATACCCTCTCAAACAAAAAATATAATTATAAAAAAAAATTAAATCCAGATTTTTTTTCACAAATTTATAAGCAACAAAATTCTGAGGTAACAAAGGTAAAAAAGTACCTCATAAAAAACCTAAATTTTTGAAGTCGGTTGAAAAGAAAAGACAACAAAAAGAATCAGGCTGTCCGAATTTGAGTGGCGTCTCATACATCTTCCGGAATCTACAGATAATAAAAATAAATAAGCCTTTTATTCAGACATTTTTAACAAAAATTAACATTATTGATAATTAATAAGCCTGGCTATAGCCAATTTGTATACAAAGAGGCAATACAGCCAGTATCCTCGGCACGCTGCCATCGGGTATCGAGTTGGAGCAGTTGAGCTTCCTATAGATCGTTTGCAACGGTCTATGGGTGGCCCAATTGTTTCCTTTTGTAAATTTTGTAATATAGATTGTGGTAGTTAGCTTAAGCTGTAATAAAAAAAAAAATTTGCAATATAAAAACATTATTGATAGATAAGATTTCATTATTATTATTACCTAACTAATTCCTATCCTTATCTATACACCGGCATGATTTGTCTGTGTGCCCCTTGGTATAGACCTCCCCAAATTCCCTCCAAGCGCCCCTATAACATTGCAGTCCTTGTCCAGAGCTTCCCACCTACAGCTTACTTACTTACAGCTGTAGCTGAATCTACAGAACAATGAATATAATACCTGTCTTTAATTTTATAAATGAAATGAAATGGTTTATTGCATGATATATGACACACTTCATACCTGTTCTCAGGCAGGTTAGCTTTGGCCAGATCGTTCTTCAGCCACTCGTACTGGTTGAGGATGAGCTTGACGCCGTACTGCAGGAAGTAGTACACCTCCGTGGAGATGGACACGAAGTGGACTGGACCCAGGTCGAAGGAGTAGAACAGGCTGGGCGCGGCGCCCGGCATGCTGAACCGGTGAGCGTAGTTGCTGAAGTTACTGCAAATCATAGAAGTATTAAGGTATAGAATCACACTGAATGTAGTATTGAAAATGCGACCAAGAAGAGCCACATTGGCTATATTCTAGTACATTTTGGTTTGATGCTAATTAACGAAAAAGAGAAGTAACAGGGCTAGTTAAATATTACATGTTAAAAGTACTAGGCATTTTCATTGTTAATAAAACTCCAGCGTAAAAAGTAACAAACATTATTTTTCACACCACCTGCTCGACAATATCCAATTACATATCATGCTATCATCAAGGTAAAGCAAAGCATTATCTACCAAAGGAGGTAATGTTGTATGAAACTCCCAAGGGTAGTAATGTGATTTGAATTTGGAACGTAAAATTTGTGTGGAAACTCGTGGAAAACTCTAAGTAAAAGAACGCCCATATGGCATTGTAAAAAGGTTTGTTCGAAAATCGAACTGGCCACTCATAAAAAAAAGAAAAAAAGACGCGACTTCAAAGATTGTGAAACAAAAGACGGTGTTGGCTTCTGAGTTCGGAGCCCTGGCTTTTTTTTGCCTCGCAGAAGGTGTGAAAAGTTGAGTATGCTCCTCTGGGATATAAATATAATCTACTATTAAAATTGAGATATTTCAGTTTTATAGCCAAGGTGTCTGAATTTTTTCAGACCTGTATTACGACTCCATTTTGGTTTGGTACTGTCCATCTTAGTGTTCTATAGGAACACCGTTATTCATCTATGCTGCAAATCATCAAATATACACCGCTAATGTTTAATCACCACAAAAAACACCTTCAAGCGTCGATGGATGACACACAAGCTTTTTTACAAGCTGATTGTTGGCGTTTGTAAAAGCTTGTGAGCGTGTTAGCCTTTGGGAAGGATTGTCAACAAGCAGATTGTAAAATCGCCGATGACACTGGGCGACTTTACACGCTACAAGCGAAGTCGCTGGCGTGTAGCGTGTAAAAAAACCGTGTGTTATTGTACTATTACTGAACACAGATATAGCAAAAAAAATAAGACATATTTTTTCAAAATAAATTTGATAAAAACTGGACAAGAAACAGTTGTCGTTAGTATTTTTCCTATGACCTTGTGTCAATAGGTACCCATATTGATAATAACTTAAGTTTCATTCATAGTTTAGCAAACTCAGGTACCCAGCTGGCCTTCAGCTCGCTGCAGCTCGGCTCGGGCGCCGCACTCTCCCCGCTGTCATTCTGTAGAAACCCAAAATTCTGACTGCACAGATAGGTATAACGTAGTACCCTTTCTGCATTGGCAATTAAAGTTTTTTTTGGTAATTAAAAAAATGTGGTGTATAAAAAGCTTGGACCTAGCAGACTGACAGACAACGTATAGACTAAACCACTAAACTCTCACTACTTTTGTTTTCCACATTAGCGGCGAGCGGCGGCATCTGTACTCACTATGCCTGCTCGTGGTTGCCGGGACACGTCATGTAGGGCACGGCGGCGGCATCTGTACTCACTATGCCTGCTCGTGGTTGCCGGGACACGTCATGTAGGGCACGGCGGCGGCATCTGTACTCACTATGCCTGCTCGTGGTTGCCGGGACACGTCATGTAGGGCACGGCGGCGGCATCTGTACTCACTATGCCTGCTCGTGGTTGCCGGGACACGTCATGTAGGGCACGGCGGCGGCATCTGTACTCACTATGCCTGCTCGTGGTTGCCGGGACACGTCATGTAGGGCACGGCGGCGGCATCTGTACTCACTATGCCTGCTCGTGGTTGCCGGGACACGTCATGTAGGGCACGGCGGCGGCATCTGTACTCACTATGCCTGCTCGTGGTTGCCGGGACACGTCATGTAGGGCACGGCGGCGGCATCTGTACTCACTATGCCTGCTCGTGGTTGCCGGGACACGTCATGTAGGGCACGGCGGCGGCATCTGTACTCACTATGCCTGCTCGTGGTTGCCGGGACACGTCATGTAGGGCACGGCGGCGGCATCTGTACTCACTATGCCTGCTCGTGGTTGCCGGGACACGTCATGTAGGGCACGGCGGCGGCATCTGTACTCACTATGCCTGCTCGTGGTTGCCGGGACACGTCATGTAGGGCACGGCGGCGGCATCTGTACTCACTATGCCTGCTCGTGGTTGCCGGGACACGTCATGTAGGGCACGGCGGCGGCATCTGTACTCACTATGCCTGCTCGTGGTTGCCGGGACACGTCATGTAGGGCACGGCGGCGGCATCTGTACTCACTATGCCTGCTCGTGGTTGCCGGGACACGTCATGTAGGGCACGGCGGCGGCATCTGTACTCACTATGCCTGCTCGTGGTTGCCGGGACACGTCATGTAGGGCACGGCGGCGGCATCTGTACTCACTATGCCTGCTCGTGGTTGCCGGGACACGTCATGTAGGGCACGGCGGCGGCATCTGTACTCACTATGCCTGCTCGTGGTTGCCGGGACACGTCATGTAGGGCACGGCGGCGGCATCTGTACTCACTATGCCTGCTCGTGGTTGCCGGGACACGTCATGTAGGGCACGGCGGCGGCATCTGTACTCACTATGCCTGCTCGTGGTTGCCGGGACACGTCATGTAGGGCACGGCGGCGGCATCTGTACTCACTATGCCTGCTCGTGGTTGCCGGGACACGTCATGTAGGGCACGGCGGCGGCATCTGTACTCACTATGCCTGCTCGTGGTTGCCGGGACACGTCATGTAGGGCACGGCGGCGGCATCTGTACTCACTATGCCTGCTCGTGGTTGCCGGGACACGTCATGTAGGGCACGGCGGCGGCGAGCGGCTGGATCTGGCGCATGAACTCGTCTCCGACTCGTGCCTCGTCACTGTCCATGTCGTACGCGAAGTCGCCCACGTGCAGGATCACGTCGAAGTGGCCGCGTTCCGCTTCGTCTTGGAGGTACGCCATCGACTGAGAAGCAAAGTTATTTTTCAACCAACTTCAAGGAGAAGGTTATCAATTTGGTTAATTTTTTTCTTATGTTTGTTACCTCAGAAGTTAGTTACCGAATTGAAAAAAAAAAAATTGTTTCATATGATATACTTTAAGATTGGTCCCATATTCAACAACAACAACAAGAAACATTCCCACACTCACACCCCTGCACTAGGATTCCCTGTGTCGCAGGTGGCATGGACACATACAACACATCACAACACCCAAGACCCGAGAACAAACATTTGTGTTCGTCACACAAATATTCGCCCCGGCCGGGGATCGAACCCGGAACTCCAAGCTTCGTAGGCAGGGTCACTACCAACTAAGCCACGGTGTTGTTATATTAAGCCATAGTTTCATCAAGATCGGTTTAGAAGTATAGTTTTAAAATCAAAATAACTTATAAACGTATGTCGTCAAAGTACACGAAATTGTGCATTTGCTTCCATGTAACTTTTCAGTGGTGCCTACGGTCACTAGAACAGTCCGATGGAAGTCGAATATTGTATGATTTTGTAAAACCTAGATTATATCTCCTCAGTATTCCTGTGGAGGACACATTGAATTTGGCCAGGAGTTGATACATACGTGTGCGTTCTCGCTGCCCATGTCTCCGTAGATGGCGGCGCGAACCACCCAGTCTTGGCCTGCGGGAGGAGTCTTGAACGAGAACAGCTCCGACCAACCGAACTCGGACCCGCAGTGGTATTCTGCAAATCATTGTAAGGTGAAGTGGAAATCAGCCTAAGATGAAGTGAAAATCAGCATAAGGTGAAGTGGAAATAAGTGTAAGGTGAAATGTAAATCGGTGTAATGTTAAGTGTAAATCAGTGATATGTAAGATGTAAATTTGTCTAATGTTAAGTGTTATAGAAATGGAAATGTAATGTTACGTATAAATCAGTGTTATATGAAATGTAAATTGGTCTAAAGATAAGTGTAAATCAGTGTATTGTGAAATGTAAATTAGTTTAATGTCAAGTGTAAATCAGTGTAATGCTCACCGTATTTGGTATCAGGCTTGAGTCCCTTCAGCGCAACGCGATGGATCCACTGTTGGCGCTGCGCGCGCCCCCCGTCCACGAACAGCTCCGCGCCGCCGACCGCCCTCTGGTCCATGACGCCGCTGGCTCCGAACTCCACCACCGAGCCGCGCGTGTCGTTGAATGTCGACCATGTCACCACGATGTCATTGGTGCTCTCTGACGTGACGATACAAATATATTAATGAGGCACCATTAACTAAGGAATTGATAGTTAAGTCGTTCTTTTGCGATTTCACAGCCCCAGATTATGAGTATGTAATTGAATGTAGTCATTTTACACTATCTCAATTTGAGTGAAGGAGCTGTTAATGTCGTCGCAAACGAGCAACCGTCCACAGCGACTGGTGGACGGAGACCATGGTTTTGTCCATGAGGTATCTGGAGTAAAATATCCTTTTCATTTCTACCTTTTATACTGTAACTCACAACAGTTGGATACGAAGTCCCGATATGATTGAGCAACTAAAGTCTCACCATCCTTAAAGAATTAGTTAAATAAGGTATAAAATAGTAATTAAAGTTTATGTACTACTCGGGCGAATTAACATGACACCTGGCTCGGAACTTGATGCTTCTTCCGCTGCCCCGCGCGGCGCCCTCCATGTTTCTTCTTCCTCTAATTGTGAAGCCTTATCATTACTTATATATATATATATATATATATATATCATTACCAAGTATTACAGGACCTTTTCTCTATCAAGATTATCCAATTCCACGCTGTACTCTGCACAAATGTCATTCCAGACAGGCTTCATGTTAATTTGAGAGTATGTAATTTGATTACTTACATAAACACGCAAGTGATGAATGGCTAGTCTAGGTGACCTCATAAATGTATTTATTTTAATTGCCTACAATAACAAGCCAGACTAAGGTACCTATATCTAAGTACATTGTGTAGAGGAAAACGTTATCGCTCATGAAGCATAAACATAATTAACACGCTCATGAAGCATAAACATAATTAACACTATCAGTTTATTATTGCAAATAAAACCTTTTCAGAATATCTTGGCTCAGCAGAATTAGAATAATAAAGTCTACTTAATTAATAAATCAGCAGTTGGTGGGATGGTTACTGCATGATAACCTAGTTTCAAACATAAATAGTGATATGGTAGAAATAATTGACCGCTCCATTTAAAATGTGTCTTTATTTTAGGTAGGTAATAAAATAAATAAAAGAAATAAATATTTTGGATATTCCACACAACGCCATTTAGCCCCAAACTAAGCAGAGATTGTACATTGAGTCCTTAACCCTGTGGCCAACCACAGATCAAGCCCATTCCTATGCCATTAGTTAGTGACTGATAAGTGACGAACAATGGTCTGACTCCCAGGATTTGTGACAGCCCCGTTCCTGAGATATCAGCGAAAATACCTGGCCCACGGTTCTGGATCCAGAACCCTGTGGCCAAGTACTTTTGCAAATAATACACAAACCACTGCATCTTATGGCCCCAGATTTTTAATTTGCGTTAGAAACGCCAGTCACTAAGCCCTAGACAAAAAACTAACTTCCTAGGCCCAAGAATACCGAAGTTAAAAAAGTCCAGTCTAACATTTTGAGGTTATTTTTATAACCTCAAAATGTTAGACCAGCCACCCGAAGGAAGAATGCTAGGAGGCTGATTACTATGCCGAACCTTAGTGACTCATTTGTGACTAACAATGAACTGAGTCCCGGAATTCGTGACAGCCTAGTTGCAGAGATATAAGCGAAAATACTTGGCCACAGGGTTCTGGTCCAGAACCCTGTGGCCAGGGCTTTTAGCTAATTTCTCAAAAACCGCTGCATATTATGACTCCATTTTTTGTATATGCTTTAAAAACGCCAGTCACTAAACCCTAGACCTAAAATTAGCTTCCTAGGTTGTTTAATAATAAATCCTAGAAACATGTTTTGAGGTTATAATTTATTAACAGAGTGACCATATATTTTGCTTCATTGAGACTTTCCTTGTTTTGCGTTACGTTACGTCATGCTATACTTACCTATTGTCTATGACATTCACATCCTAGAATATTGTTTTAGGCAGGCAAGTACCTATGTAGAGATCTTTCAGTCTAAATATGCATGCCCCTTCACTATCTTGGAAGTAAAACTAAAATATAATATTTTGCTCTGGATTGCCGCTAGTGCTCACGATGATCTAGCTGTTGCTTCTTTCCGTAGAAGGAATGCTGAAAATATACTTATTATTATACTTCTATGTACCTACTGTAGTCAGCTAGACTTGTAATACTTACATTTAAAGTTTGATTCAGTCCTTATTATATACATAGGGTATATCAGTCTTGTTTTGTTTACAATCTTTCCTCTATTGTGCCGATCGTTCTACGTTGGTGAATAAACTTACTTTCCATTACACTGCCCTTTTGCTTGATTCGTAAATTTTGTAATAAACCTTCATGTGGATATCATGTGAATATAATACTTTAAATTAGCACGCAATAAAAGTTTAAATGTACTACAAATTCTGAAATATAACGACTCTTTCTCATTTTTCTTAATATGAGTCGGGACGTCTATTGTCATAAATTAGTACCTTAAACTTTGCTTGAACTGAATTATATTTTTGCGGAAAACTGCTGTACAACAGTGACTTGGAGCTTGTGTAGACCATGGAGTGTAGATTTTGTGTTCATTTTATATTGTAGACCATGAGTGTAGATTCTATACTCCGGATGCGTGCTTTATTTTCGAACTTTATTGTGATTTTGTCTTAAACGCAGCTTCAATGTGGGATTATTATTATTGCAGCTCCACTTTATTATTGACCGCCTTCATGATTGAGTTCTATTGCGTAGATAAAAACACACCACAATAATTTTAATAGTTTGCCTTAAGGATAATCCGTCTCTGCTTACCTGCCTAAAACAGTAGTCTTCTACAATAGTCTAGGCTAGAATGTGAATGCAATAGACAATAGGTAATTATAGCATTTACGTTAAGCAACAATACGTTATGTTACGTAACACAAAATAAGTAAAGTCTCAATGAAGCAAAATATATGGTCACTCTGTTAATAAATTATAACCTCAAAACATGTTTCTAGGATTTATTATTAAACAACCTAGGAAGCTAATTTTAGGTCTAGGGTTTAGTGACTGGCGTTTTTAAAGCATATACAAAAAATGGAGTCATAATATGCAGCGGTTTTTGAGAAATTAGCTAAAAGCCCTGGCCACAGGGTTCTGGACCAGAACCCTGTGGCCAAGTATTTTCGCTTATATCTCTGCAACTAGGCTGTCACGAATTCCGGGACTCAGTTCATTGTTAGTCACAAATGAGTCACTAAGGTTCGGCATAGTAATCAGCCTCCTAGCATTCTTCCTTCGGGTGGCTGGTCTAACATTTTGAGGTTATAAAAATAACCTCAAAATGTTAGACTGGACTTTTTTAACTTCGGTATTCTTGGGCCTAGGAAGTTAGTTTTTTGTCTAGGGCTTAGTGACTGGCGTTTCTAACGCAAATTAAAAATCTGGGGCCATAAGATGCAGTGGTTTGTGTATTATTTGCAAAAGTACTTGGCCACAGGGTTCTGGATCCAGAACCGTGGGCCAGGTATTTTCGCTGATATCTCAGGAACGGGGCTGTCACAAATCCTGGGAGTCAGACCATTGTTCGTCACTTATAAGTCACTAACTAATGGCATAGGAATGGGCTTGATCTGTGGTTGGCCACAGGGTTAAGGAGTCAATGATTGTACTATGGGAACCAGATGGCTGATATACTTATATACTTTTTTTTGTAAATACATACATAGGAAACACCCAGAGTTAGGACAAACACTGATGTACATCACACAAATGTTTGTCCTGAAGCGGGAATCGAACCCGCGACACAAGGGGTGGCAGTCCAAAACACTTGCCATTCGACCATCCATGTCGTGGTCAATAATAGTCCTCATTGGGCCAGTCAAGCACAAGATCAAGAAGAGTGGAAGAAAGGGGGGGGAGGCCTTTACCCAGCAGTGGGACACCACAGGCTGAAAATTATAATAATTAATAGTCCAATTTGAACTAAGAGAAACCCAGAAGAAGCAAGTTTTTTCAGAAAAAATATGAACGTAATGTACCTATTATTATATGAAGACTTCCTGTAGTCAGCACAGGATGGCATTGTGCTAAAGGTACCTACAGTACGGTAAGTAAGTACCTAGGTACTAAAAGTTGAACTAACGACTTACCACCAAAAGCTATGTGAATTTGCTCCGGCTGGCAATATGTGCACTCGTAGTGCGGTTCCGGGGCAGCCCAGGATACGCCAACCACCAGCAGCACTATGAACCACTTCATCTTCACAAATATCAAGGCATCAAAACCTCGACTGAGTGGGCAGCGACGATGAGACAACTTTATACGGTCACTGGTCGCTGTGATGTGTGCCCTTTGTTTCACGCGTAATAGCCACTATTGTTTTACAAATACAATAGAAGTAAAAAATAATTTATTGACCTTATTCGAACGACCCGGCACAAAACAAAGAATACTTAGCGAATTCAACAAATCAAATCGATTTTATTTTCTGCTGTCACAACACAATTACATTTTGATAATGGTCAATTATGAATAGGAATCATTGACATGAGTTCCGTGGGCCTTTCAAATATTATCGAACTTTATTGTACAATTTATACATAGGTATTGTACAGGGTGTGTCGTAATGTGTGGATAATCCTTCAGGTGCGGGTGGTCCCCCACCCGCACCTGAAGGATTATCCACAATGGATGGAACTGGATAACTGTGCTATCGAATAGTATTTCTTGTTTGTGTGCCACAGGTAGTTTTTTTGGTACAGCACAGGAATACTCTAGCAAAAAAAAATGATGAAAATTCCAAGATTTGTAACCTTGGCAGCAAAAACAATGGACAAAGGTAAAAAAATGGAAGTTTCGAAAACGTCCAGTAACTCGAAATCCGTGGGATTTTTACTGGGTTCATTTTTTCATTTTCTGATCAGTCCTGAAGTCCCCCCACCCGAAGGATTATCCACTCATTACGACACACCCTGTATGTATCAAAGGTAGGCATGAAGTAATGTCTATGTTTCTAGATACGACTACGGAACCATAATGCCGTTCCGAATCTGTTTTCAGATGTAGCCAGAGTTCGGAGTTGTTCATGTAGGTTTATTGTTTCTAGATGCGTAAGTAGGTCGGTAAACCAACCAGCCATGGAAGTAAATAGATAGTGCCATGGTACCAACCAACCATCACAGCGCCAAGTGAAGATATGCAGCCATCGGTAGTGTGGACGCAATATTCTGGTAATAATCGCAAGCACTCATTAACCAGTGTGAAATCGCTAAGTGGACGAGCGCTATGTTAGTGGTGCAGAGCGCCTAAGATTAGTACTGTAAGACTGCATTTGTTTGGAGTTGCAAATGAAATTATTGGTTTTTTTCGCTCTCACAAAGCCAGCTAAGTACCTACCAAAAGTTTGGTGTATTGTTGGCTGTAATGTAGAATCCGATCGAGCCTTGGATTTAAAAATTAAAATGCTCGATATTTCATGCCGATGTCTTTTCTTTACCAGCCGAAAATAAAACGGGAGAAGGTTCTCATCAAAGGTAAGAATAAAACAAAGTTTTTTTAATAACAACGACTTTAATCAGTCGTTAACTGACAAAAGGCAGGCGGGCGACCATTTCTCTTATTGATTTATAAATATTTCCTTTATCGGCACGGGTTAAACCTACCTATTTTCTTCGCATGCAGCCTACATCCAGTTTTAACACACATTTTAGGAGGGTATTTTTCCTAGAATATTAATCACCCGCCTTTCTTTTTTTAGTCACCTTCATTGTTTATGGAGTAGGTAGACAGACAGGTACATAATCATTGTTACATGCATGACAAAGAATCTTAACATTTGTATACAAAACCTACTAGGTACCTACTACTATTTATAGGTATCACTTACATATTTACAATTATATACATAACTACCTAAGCTACCTTCATCTACAGGCTTAAAATCTAATGTAGTTTAAAAATAATTAAGTAAAATAACTTACCTACTTTAAAAAAATCAATAGGTAAATTAACAACATATTGCGATAACAATTTGTACTTAGGTACTATAAAAAAACCTATACTTAAGTATTAGGGCTACGGATGACAAAGAAGCATGATCAATCATTTGAATAAGGCACTAAAGGAATGATTTTAAGACTCAATCGAACTGAAAGGGATATTTTAACGGATCGAAACTAGTTTATCCATCGCTATGTCGTAATTTTTCTTTCCTAATTTTCGGCACTTGTCCTAAACTGACTTCTCCATCACTTCGTAAAGGCAATATGCCAACTGATTTAAAATCGAAGCTATACTTTGAAACAGCTGATGATGAGCTACATTCAGAAACAGAAGGCACTCGTTTCCGCAGCTTCTTTATTTTAATTTCGCCCAAGCTACTCAAATCTGATGACGAATGATCTGCGTCTGCTGAGCTGGAACTGCTTGCAGTCTTCCGGAATGTCATATTGTTCAATTTTGGTTTCGTGTATTTTGTAGGAGACCGACTGCGAGCGCTAAGATTCGATAGAACTTCCCGAGTATTTTGAGGTAATCTTAAATTGAATCTGGGAGATGATAGATTGATAGATATGTCATCAGCCTCGTTTACAACCTCCACTCTCTGATCCTCATCGATGGTCACGGAAATCATCGGACTAGAATGTTGGTTTAGGAACGAAGGATTAGGGCTGGTCTGCTGGTGAACTGGCACCGAAAGGTAAAAAGGCGAGGTTGTTCTAGTTTTAGTTAGCTTAGGAGATGTCATAACGCTTTTTACGCGTGCTGGAGAAGTTTGAGTATTTCTATGAGACGTCGCTACATTCCTTCTATTTTCAGGCATATTTTCATTAGATGTTGTAGGTTTATTGATATTCTTTTCTAAAAGATCTCCATATTCTTCAACGATAATTTTTTTTATAAAATCCTTTTCCATTTGGAACATTTTCTCAACTTCTCGCTTTGGATCGATCGATGGCCACAAATCGTTATGGATCGGTTGTATGCTGGGTCTGTCGTTTCTGGGTGATGTTTGAGTTTCTTTCGGAGATATTTTATTCTGAGAATTGCTTTGTGTTGCTGTGTCTTGCATATCAACCGAATGTATGAACTCAAATATATCTACGGAATCTTTAAATGATAAGTTTGCTGATTTTGTAAATGTTAAATTCTTTTTGGGTTTAGAGGGACCGGGTTTTATCTCGGAATTTTCATTTTCGTTTGATGCGTTGTCAATATTTGATAGATTCAACTTTTCTGAATCGTTGAGATTCTCTGAATTGTCATCAGATTGTACCGGATTTGGGTTACCATATTTACCACTTTGGTCTGATTTTTCATCCTCAAAATCATCAGCATAACTTGGATTTTGGTCATCATTGCTACTTGTACTCGAAACATTTGTGGTCACTGCCGGTTCATTAGCAGTTTGCTTTAAATTCTTAGACAATGTCTCGCTAACACTCCTTTCTATGTCTATTACTTCTTGAAGTAAATTTTCATCAGAAGTTGTTAGGATTTTAGGACTTTTAAGCCGATGTTGTCCAGGACTTTCTTTTTTAAAAGAATTTTCCCTGCTTGATAAAATTTTATCCAAAATAGGGCTAAGAGGTATATCGTTTTTGTTCGGAAGATCTGAAATTTCCTTTTCTATATCACTTGCTCGTACTCCACCTAGCGTAAGATGAGAATAAGGAATATATTCAGCATTATTAGTTTTTTTGGCATGCTTAGGAGATGACCTTTTTAGCAATACTTTAGAAGGCAAGGATTTTGTTTTAGATTTAGCTTTAGAACTAGGTGCTCCGTATACAACATTAAGTTTTTTCTTCCATTCATCTAAATTTAGCCCATGACGCTTTCCTGATTCTCTTATGCTTGATGTAGTTTTAGGACGGATGCGATTAGAACTTTTTGGTGAGTTTCTTATAGATGAGGTGATACGTGTTTGAGTGTTACGTTTTACTTGGGCGTCAGAACTAATATTATTTGGTGATCCACTGCTATCACATGTTGACATTTTAGATATCTTTCTAACTGTATTGTTGTTTGTCTGATTTTGAATAGGTACAGAATCATTAAATGGCTTTTTTCGCGGAACAAGCTCATGCTGTATCGTTACTACTGACACGTTACTCTTGGCTGTGTTTATGTGTTTTAATTCATTACTATCAGGTACAATATCTAACTGTAGAACTCTCTGTTCTTTAAGTTCACTCCTTATATTTATGCGGGGCATATCTTGGACTTGCAATTGATTGTGAGGTAAATTTTTCACTTCAGGTTCGATATGTTTATAACTGAACTCATTGTAGGCTATTGTAGGCGTTTTTTTTATTATTCTACCATTATTAAGTTTTTCTTGCTTATTATTGTTGATAGTCAATATTCTCGTGCGCGAGATTCCTAAGTTCCTATTAATTCCAGGTTGTTTATTTACATTTCTTTGGGTGACATTATTAAGAATTTTAGATTGTAGGATATTGTTGACAGTGTGAATGCCGTCTTCGGTGTCATGGCGTGCCATGACTTTTGGAACTTGATGTTTTTGTGTATCAATAATTTTGTACCCATGAAACTTGGCATTGACGACTTCCTCGACGTGAACTTTTTCGTTAAACTCTTCGTCTAATGGAGTGGGGGCTGTTTTTATTTGAATTCCAGGTTCATGAAATTTGGAAAGTTCTCCCGAGAGCAGCTTCAGGTCGTTTGCGGTCGACTGCAGCATGTCGTGCAGTTTTCGTAGTATTATTTCGTCTTCGGGTCTGAGTGCCGGTTCGTGGTTCCAGATTTCGTCTGTGATGTTGACCATTTCAAACTTTTTGCTGCTCTCAACCTGAAAAAGTTATGAAATGCCATTTAAAGAAAACGTGAATTACGGTTTAAATAATATTATACCCAGTATTAAAATATGTACCAAATATCGATCGACTGGATACCGCAGTGGGCTTGCCCTCATCTGTTCGTCAGACACAGCGGTTCCGGCATCCTCTCGCTGGGCCCGTTGTTCCGATCTGAAAGTTCAAAAGGGAACACTCAAATTGATATTTACGCACTTCATTTCCAGGCTGGTTATCATTTCATTATAATAATCATAATTATTTAAGAACCATTATTATAATTATGCAAAGTGGCAAACTTCAGTTAGAATGTTTTATTTCTAATTACCCTAACTCAGTTAAGATGTCTGACTCAGAGATGCCATTTTTGTCATATGGAGTTATTTTTTGCCTTTACGAGTATTGGTTATTGATTTTATTCTAAGCTTAGTCGGGGTCAGGTCGATAAACAAACAACTTTCATTCAAACATATATTAAACGGACATCCTGAAATCTAGAAAATAATAAATGAAAATTGTGTTAGCATATTCATTGATGAGCATGAAGTTTAGGAAACAGCACGACGACTTTCGACGTCAATTAAAGTTTTTAGGTTCTGCAGATCAGAACCTATAATTTAATTGACTTCGAATCTGACTTCAGATTGTAAAGTTATGGCCTATTATAAGTTGTGGGCAAGTAGGCAAGTTGAAGGTAACTCTAAAAGACTACAGTTTAGATATGCTTATTTTAGCTACTGATTGCAAATAAACTAGAGGCATTCTTATTCCGAGAAGCTTCTGGAGAAGCTGGTGTTTGTGCCCAGTTCGAATAAGACTGCCCAGATCTATATTTGTCGACTGCCCCTTTCCATGTGCAATCCAGTGTGTACAAAAGCTTACATACTGGTTTCGTAGATTTATGGCATTTGTCTGTTAGGAGTCAGAGAAATTTGGCTGTTGCTAGAGGAAAAAAATAGGATAATGGATTAAGGAAAATAAAATGTCCAAATTACAAAATCACATCAATTGTATTTCACCAACGTGTACATTAACGTTTCATCGAAGCATTTCACTTGCTGCTGACAATAAGAAAGAGAACCATCGGCCTCAGTAATTATAGTATCAGTGATGTCCATGGACTTCTACAAACAAGCCTAAGGGTAAAGGCGGACTAAGACGTTTGATATGTTAAATGTACAGTGTTTGTAAGCTATTATAAATCAACGGTCCGAAAAAAGGTCCCTGAAAGACAACTATTTTTTTTTATTTAAAAGTTACTGCTACACCCTTGGCTACGATTATTACCATGATGAAATTAAGCCTTTAAGAACTATGTATGCTTGTTTTGAATAAACTAGAAGCTTGATTTTTTATACTTCAAGACAAGATGAAGTTTTAATGAAATGCTTCATAAAAGTCAATATTTTTTTTTGCTTTTGTTAAAAAAACACGTAAAAAACCTTTTCAATAAATAACACGCACATTTAACATATCAAAGTAATAAAAAATTACGCACTCTTGTGCTTACATTATTAACCTTTGCCACTTTCGGCGAAACCTAATTATTATATTTGACAAGCCCTTTCGCGGGAGTTTCATCAATAACACTAAAGTTGCATCAATTTCGAATCTATCAGAATACGACTTCATTAATAATAGTAATTGAATATAATATAAGTATCCAAATCATGAAGGAGTCTTCAAATTACTCTCAACAGACAAAGCTTTATTAATACAGCAAATGATTATAAGACATTTAAAATATATTAATCGAACAGAAAAGACAAAAATTAGATATCAGCATTTCTACATGTATAATTTTATATTGACAAAGAAACATCAAAAAGGTCAAATTTACGTAAAAAGGCTCACATCTACCAAATATAATACTGATTTAAAAGCCGTCATTGAAACGACCTCAAACCACTATCTTAATATATTTTTCTTAAATTATTTACAAGTTGAAAAAGTATATACAAAGTGTGTATTTACACAAATATAATCTAGAATAAATAAAGACATGTCAATTTAATTGAATGTACTAATATGATGTTTAAAGACAAAACATTTCGCCTTGTTTATGAGATACATGCTAATGTGATTCAAATAGATACAATACAATTAAAGGGTCACAACACTACTACAGTTAATATTTTGCTCCTGATTCTTGACAATGGAATAGTTCGAAACTCACACCAGAATGGGATCGAACTACCTTCATTGACAAGAGAAGACAAGACAATCTTATACAAAGAATCGATCAGATAGCATCGAGTGTATCTGAACGGCCGTACTCTGATAGCCTTCGAAATTGACATACACTACGAATCGTTTAATAACATGCCATAATAATGTTAAATATACAATGATTACTTTACTTTATACACATATAGCAGCGAGTTTTAAGAGTTCCTATAACGGCCGCATGGACGCGGTTCTGACAATTTGACATTTCACAAAATGACTAGTTACGCCCTCGAGTGGCCAGCGATCCAGTGATCCAGCGATCTCGCCACAGCCTCGCCGACGCGCGCGCCGCAAGCCAGGCCCGGACCACTCGCAGCCTGGCTTGCAACACCAGCGACTCCCATTCCCATTACAGTATATCCCATACAAAATTATCAACTCAAATAGCACATGAAAGGTGCCAAAACGACAATTTAGAATTCCATTTGATAACGTCAACAAAAACGACAAACAATCTCAATCGGGCCGAATGTGTCGTCGAACATAGTAACGGAACTCGATCCACTCTGAATAAATCGCTTCATAGTAAAATAACGACTACAAGCGCACGCGCCGATATCATAAATACCTATTACCGTCTGTACAGGGAGCGTGCACTTGCCATATCCAAAACCTACACTTTACAATCAGTATTTTGACTACATTAATTATGTCATGATCATAATATAAATCGCATAATACTCGTACAGTATAAGAATCACATAAATAAATGCCAAGTTCACTATGGTTTGGAACCTACGGGTAACAAAGAAAATGGCATCCGAAGAAAGTGGCAATCCACTTATTTTAACGATTCCATATAGAGAACCGCATCAGATCTCCTAGCGAAACGCCCTACGCTGGGCTTCGGTTCAGTATAAATCAAATCGAAAATTCTTCGAAAACGGATATGTACTTATAATTCAGAATTTTACAAAGCGCAAACGCGCCTAATCACTACCTCGCCAGAATAAATAAGACTCTGTCGTTGGATCTTTCTTTCCTAGGACGACGCCTGTCTGTAACAGAGTTCGCCATCGATCCGCGTCGACGAGCGAACTTAACATACAATTAAAGTATTTACACGATATCTATTTACAAGTGATCTCTGAGTGGGCGACGCGCATGGCGGCGCCGCCCCGCCGCGGAGCCGCGCGTCTCGCGCCCGGCCGCATGCCGCGGCAACAACTCCTCCCGAGCGTTGCTACGCCGAGAGGGACAAAAGGAACAGTCGGCTCTTCGCCGCGACCTCCTAAGTCTCCCGCTCCTTCTTCGGTTTGCACTCCTCGCCGAGGATCGTGGTGATCTCCCCCTGCATGAACGCCCAAGGGACGGTCGAGTTCGCTAGCGGGCACTTCTCTCCGCTCGGACAGTAAACCTGCAAACCACGACACTGTTACATTCCAAGCTTCTCGAAGCAAAGACTATTTTGAAGAGCATTTTCGGGTAGAATAGAGTTAGGCTCACCTCTGATCCTTGCTGTCGCTTGATGGAGTCCCGAGAGCAGGGGAAGCAAAACTTGTGGTGCGGCTGGCTCGGGCACTGCACGAAATGCGTGTCCTCGAGACGCTCGTGGCAGAGCGTGCACTTGAGCATCGGCGCGCCTGGTTGCGCCGCTGCGTCGGCGCCCTCGCCCGCTTCGGTCGACGACACCGACGTCGTCGACGACACGTGCCGGGAACCCGACGACCGCCGCCCGCCGTTCGACCCTGTCGGACGTGAGACTAATCGTTAGCTACCGTCTGCTAGTGCGCGTCGTTGCGAGGATCGCGAGCGTTCGTACGGCGGAGTATACGGGTGAGCAGACTGTAGCCGGACAGGGCGGGCACAAACGGTCGTCGGGCGCCGCGCGGCATCGGACGCCCGCCCGAGTCCGACCCTCGTCGTACGCACGCCGCACACACCGGTCGACACGACACGACGCGGATATAATGTACCGTCAATGAATGAACATGCACCGATCGTGCTCGCAAAATGCGACGCTCTGATAACTCTGCTTTCACACTTAGCACTGGTAGAAACCGAGTCGGCATCGTAAATCTGATCTCGTTTATCGTTCACAGAGAACCTGAAGCTCATTAAATTCACTCTAGGAGCCGGTTCGATCGCCGCCCGGAGATCACATCGACGAAACTGTTTTCAATATTGTCTCGTGGACAAGATACATTGGATTATCTTGGATTGGAGTGTCTGTAGCGAGATGAATTGTTCCGCTTCCGTACCTGAGGAGTTAGGGGAGTGTTGGCTGGAGCGGCTGGCGGAGCGCTGCTGCGGCGGCTGGGGTGGAGAGCCGCCGGCCGAGCGCGGAGAGCCTGGCGGCAGCGTGTCGGTCACCGACATGAGCGCGGCCATGGGCGACGGCCCGGCTCCGCTGGCCCCGCTCACGGGCGGCGAGCCAGCCGCGCGCCCCAGCGGGGACCCAGCAGATCCGTTCGTCAACGGGGCTGGGCTATACCCTGCAAATGAACATCACAATAAATACATAGATACTTACATGATGATTTGTTGACTTATTGGACACAGCAAATTGAAAGTCGGTACCTTACCTAAATATGAAAAAGAGCATTTTTCGCTTCATTTTTGCAATATTAATCGAAAAACCATATAGCTAACCTACGCAGAACGTATGCCTAAGCGTGTATGGAGGAGGTAGTGCACCACCTCATTAGTAAATTATAAGCTATAAGCACTTCTGTACAGTCATTTGAAAGTTCGCGTTAGGTTTTAGAATAGTTTTTGGCACAGTATGTTTACGATGCGGCATCGTTCACATAACCACTTTCGTCGCATCGAAATCTCGTGGCGGCATCGTTTCCAATTGTCCGAATAGCCTCACATTGAATGTTGGATGACACATCGTTTGCGGCGGACGTGGACCGCCGGATAGTAAACACACACGTCCACACACGCTTATATGTAGTAATATTAATAGCATTGTGTTATGCGCTACGTAGCGAGTGTGGTGTGTCACACTGCTCGGTCATCGAGCATTCTACTGGTCTCTCATCCCAACTCGGACAGCAGACGGGTACGTAGATAATTGATTAATTGAAATGATACGAGTGGCACACTCGAGTGTGCAATCGACTTGTAGTCGTATCGACAACATTGCGATGCGACGTTGCCAAACCGCACGCGATGTGGGTCCCGTATGTGTACGCGTCGCGGTTACTCGGTCGACTCAAACCGCTGGTTGACTGCTTTACAAATTTTGCAATGTTATGGAATTTGGATTGCAAGTTGCCATTGCGATTTGCGACAAATCGAGTTGAGTCCATGGAGATGTTGATAACACTGGTGATTAACCTCTGCTGTTTTCATTTAGATGTAAGTTACATTTGGTTTAATAACGTAGAGTAGTTGTCTCAACTCGTATACACTGATTTACTGGACTTCTTTCCTTATGTTTTAGGCTTTGAATACTATAACTACTAATGATAAATAAATTGGTGTGTGTTTTACATACCGCATGGAGCATTGAGCTCAAATAATTTCAGAAATTAGGATTGAAAGATCCCAATCAAAAGCGAACAAAGAAACGGGTTTTCCTTTCAACTTTAACTAGTCAGGCACATAAAGTTGTTTGAATTTCTGTTCTAGAAGGAATTATAAAATACTGATTTATCCGTTCTGCTTTGGAGGCGTTGATTTGGTATGTAAACATTGTTTATTCATTAGAATAACGTGCAACGAGGCGCGAAAAATGGTCGAGTGTTGGTTCTGCTGTTGGCGCGAAGGCACGGCGCGCATATGGCAGTGATGACGTCACACGGTGACCTTTTTGGCCGGCGTGGCGGGCTCCGCCGCTGCCGCCGCCGCGGCCGCGCTGCACAGCTGCACACACGCCAGCGGAATGTGGTCGAGCGACTCTGCCAAGCGTAGGCCGTCGCTGTATTTTTTCGCCCAACGATCTACCTACAATACATACGGTACGTACGCACGCGAGCAAAAATGTCGTCACGCGACGTTGCCACACCGGCGTGGTCGTGTCGTGCTCATGCATTCACGAGCGCGGCGCGTTCACATTACGTGGGTGTTTGTGTGTCGAGTTAGTGTGCGAGAGGCCGCGGGCTTGCTTTCGAGAACGCTAAACCAGTCGAACCCGTTTTGTATTTATGGACTGAGATAATGCACCTACCTAGATATGAATCCCGTGGTGGCGGACGCTTGCGCAAAACGACCACACTCATCCGTCTGTCTGAGCACGTTCACGTTAATTTACTTTCATGTGTACGTTTTATCGCTTGTGCGGTGCGCTTACTGAACTAGTTATTGAGAAACTCAGTTCAGTTTTGAACAACAACAGCCTGTCTTTTGTCATAAGTTTTTAAACAAATAAATATTTGATCACAATCACACCCCTACTTAAGGATTCTCCGAGTCGCAGCCTGGCTTATAGTCATAACAGCAGCCAATCGATATAAATAACTTGATAGCTTGGGACAAGCACACGACATACATCTTTAGCTGATGCAAGAGAAATTATATATAAAGGTCTTTTTTGCATTTTGGTACAACTTCTTATTTTTGTATCTTGTCTTGTTATTGTACCATATCACAATCGGCAGCAGCTTAGGTGGCTATCGATTAGATATAGAAGGAATATAAGAATTGGGTCTCCGAGTTATCAGTTTCGTTCGAAGGACCCAAAACGTTAGCAGCATTTTAATCAAATAAAAGTTTAAATATCGTTGGGTCTACATAGATCGACCAATATTCTACGGCCTTTCATACCGACTCTTCTGACGTTGTGGGAGTTGTTCTGTGGAATCGTAGTACTACAAACCTGATACCTACTTGGGTTGATGTTATGAAAAGTTATACATGCGTCAATTAATAGTAACAAAGTTGACAACCGCAACTTCGTTTGCGCTGCGAATCAACAAAATTCATTTCTTAGCGCCTACACTTCTTGACGAATATACCCTAAAAGTCAAGTCTCTCGAATTTCCAGTCTCTACATCTAGTGGATGGTTCTATTGTGTTATCATCAGCCAGTCAGTTAGGAATATTATTAGCCTTTCATAAAGACATAGATTGATTGATAATAAAGTCAAAAGTAAGATGGTGTAATACCATGTTTCACGAAAATATTGAAAAATATAGATGAAATAAACAACAAAATAGAGCACTATGAAACAAATCCTGATACAAAAGTTATACACAAAAATAATAATAGTGTGAACTTCCTGTAGTTCAAAATTAAGCAAGGTTATTGTTGTTTTACACACATAAAATGCATTCAATATTTAACAAGGTACCAACTTTCAATTTAACACTAATACATTATTTAAAGTAACTACTCTTATTAAAACTTACCATTAGATTTGAACGATGAGGCATCAAATGATGGTGTGCGCAGAGGATGTTTCTCCTGCTTGAACACTCGGTCGGGAGCAAAGGGAGCCGCCAAAGATACCGCTGGCAGTGAGTCTCCACGAGTCAGCGGTGGCCGAGGATGCTCTTCTAGCAAACGTTTCGCAGGCTCATGATGATTCTGATGATCATCGTCATCTAGAGGCCTTTTGAGTGTGAGCCCTGGAGCTAGCCGAGCACTATGTGTCGGAAGGTGGTGACCGGGCAGGTGTACCAACCTTCTGCCGTCATGCTCATCACGGCGACCTCCATATTCCGCCAGAAGGCCAGTGCTAGGCGCCGGTCGAGGATGATGTAAAGTGAATCCTGCAGAGGGGGCATGGTGAGCTGGTGGGGCTGGTTGGCCTCTCACTGCTGTTTCTGATCCATTCTGATGGGCTTCCAGAGGCGCCCTATGAGCTCCTTTTGAGTGTGTTGGCCCGCGTCCTTCTTGAAATCCATGGGCACGTTTTAGCTGCCGGGCCCCGTCAAGTACAACCTCGATGCGGTCTGCGCCCTCATAGTTGACGCATCCGCGGCACACCGCTTCCGAGAACTCGTGCAACATAGCCCACGGCATGCGGGGCAAGTCGCACAAATAGCAGTGCTGCCGCTTCTGCATCACCGACATCTCGCCGCCTGCTGTAGGACGGAGGGCGAGAGATCGGCTTTCGTCGTTCTTCTTGAAAATTTTCACAAATTTATGATACTCTTCAGAAAAAACACCGTCAACATGATACACAAAACACTTAATAAAATTCACATTCGGCTCCGCGACGACGGGTGCGTGAGGTGTGGAACTTCAGAGGCACTGCTTCGTAAGCGGGTCGAGGAGAGACTGACTGAGCTCGAGTCTCGGGACGCAGCGACCGCGGGGGGCCGGGGCGGTGGCGGCCATTATCGAGCGGTGACGTCAGCGCGCGCACCACAACGACGACGCGCCGTTAGCCGCGACGCGGATGCGCGCCGCTCAACCCGACCCCGACAACATGCTTATCGCACGATAATGGGACGAGCACACGACATACGTCTTTAGCAGATGCAATGAGGTCTATTAAACATGAGACTATGAAAATGATTTTGAAAACGCGTTATATTTAAGGGCACACACCTAATCAACAAGTCCAGCAAGATAGATAATTGAAGATAGTATCATCGATGGTACAAACAACATAGTTAGGTAGAACAAACATATCGTTGATCAATAACTAATATCAGCGTTCAATAGAACCAACGATAATGTCCACATTTCTCAAAACAATTTCTATGAGTTGTATGTCTATGATTTTGATGATGGTGGTGGAATAACAATAACATGTGATAAGTACCTACTGTTTCGGATTTAAGTAAATATTGAGGTAAGCAAGCACAAAGAATTTGTTTGCTTAGCCGAGCAAGAAACATTAGCTAAATGAATCACGGACGCCAGTCGCCACGCCACGCATACTAAACCAAAAGTCAAGTCTTACGTACTAGGTGACTAGCTACAGTAGGTAGGTATAGCTAACCCCATTCCACTAACTTATAACGTCGCATCTATGTAGGTAGGTATCAACGTAGTAGAGCTATGTTTTTCGACAATTGAGCTGCTTAGTCTGTACAGTTGAGTATTGTGATTTAAAAATTAGCATAAGCACGAAATAACTAATATTCTTCCAATAAATGCCCACACAAAAATGATAAATACTATCACCAGCATCACTTAGGTACTTCTTAAATCGCTACGCTACTGCATTCTGAATTAGGTATTATTATTTTGAGTTGGGATCCGGCTAGGAGAAGGGAGCGGGGAAAGGGAGTGCGACCGGTGTGGCGGCCATCTTGAGACGTGACGTCACGTGCGTCAGCCGAGCGTGCAGAGCGGCAACGTCGCAACGCCCGCCGCCGCCGTTCACTCGCCTACCACGATGCCGTTGCCTCTCATCGCATCGTTTTTGAACGCTAATAATAATGAAGGCACATCAGTTTTTGTAAGCGATCAAGGATCGAAGAAAAAACAGTTAGATACGTGGCTAGGTAGAGAGAAACGTAGATTTTTTTATTTTATTACTACGATGACGGATATGAGTAGTGAAAAACATGGGATAAGAAAGACGAGGTAGATTTAACTCGCTAGGGCGCTCTAAAAGAAATAACACTACTTATCGAAGCCACAGACTGATAACTACATAAAATGAATTGAGCAAGTACCTACCATAATGACCATAAATAAGATATTATTAGGTTTACCTATCCCTACCTACCTACTCTACTACATGCCAAAGCAAAAACTATGGAATTCATTTTTGCCATGTCCTCAAAATTCTAAAATCGCAATCGCTATCTCTTCGTAATCAGATTTCCTTTGATTCGCTCTCTCGGGATACTAATAGACTGAATGAGAGAGTTAGTTAGATAGATAGATAGAAAATGCTATGTTGCACAAAGTAATAAACAAGTATATAGGCGAACTTAATGCTAGTTAGCATTATCTTCCAGCTAACTTCTGCGTATTATGGAGATGTGGTAATGCTAGATGTTAGAGTAAGGCTCTGACCAGCGACAAGGAGTCTCTTATTGAAGATGTACAAAAAAAATATTAATGCAGACTTGTACAAACTGTAAAGTTCATAAGCAATACTCGCTTAGAAGGTCTTACGGTGGCCGCAAACGAGCCACCACAAATTAGACAGTTTGGTGCAAGTAGGCATTCGTAATTCAATCAAAAAACCAGTTATAATTCGCTTATAGTGGATTTGATCATCATCATCATGATGGACGATGTATGTTGGATTTATGAACCTTAAAAGATTGGGAAATTATTCAACAAGTAAGTAAGTACTGAATAGTAATTAAACAAGAAATGTAGATTAAAAATCTAAAAACCATCTAAGCTTTTTACTTCAAACAAACATTATTTTATTTTTAAAAGAAACAAAACTGTATTTACAGATTTCTCGAAAAGCTAAACTAAACCGAGAATCGAATTAGCTAAAAATATAAACACTATTTTATTCTGCTTATCGATAGGATTATTGTTTTAAATAATCTATCTTAAGGATTTAAAGTGGGTAACCTCCAGGGTCCATTGATTTTTTCCCACTCTGTACATACAGGGTGGAAAAAATCAATAAGATGCTTGGACCTGACTGCCTGACAGACAACGCGCAGGCCAAACCACTGGACGTAGAGACTTGAAACTTGCAAGGTGTGTTCGTCAAGAAGTACAGGCGCGTACTAAGAAAGATATTTTATTATTTCGCATTGCAAACGAAGTTGCAGGCGTCAACTAATAACAAATATTTAGGAATTCGAATTTATGAACGAAAATTTGGTGTAGAGATACTTATTATGATTGTTTACGTTGGCGACAGCCGAGACTCTACATTCATATCAAACTGGTGATCATACCAATAAACGATTTATTTATTTATTTTATAACACATTTGCTCGTAAAGGGTCTATTATTGCACCAATTTCAATATCGTATTGTATCTCATTACGCACTAGTGCGGTAATGTAATGTAAAACGCACGAGTGCGATAATGTAATTAAAAAAGGAAGGTATATCAATTTTCTCCGTTTAAAACGAACGATACTTTTTTTAAATCTTAGCAAAGAGTTTTTATGTCAGAAAAGTGGTCAACTTTTTCTGAATAAAATTAACTTTGGGAGATAAAATATAATAAATAAACATTTAATTCTTTAATTTAATTAATATTGACCGTAAATTACAACCATTTAAATGTTACAAAACACAAAAATATTAATTTACTTTATTATAATACTGGCTGTTTTGTGCCTTTGCCTTAAAAAACAGCATCGCTAATTTGACAACCAGTAAAAAATATTCCGCGCGCTGTTTCTTTTCGCTGTATTGTTTTTATTTGAAAATGTCGTCAAGTAATGATGAATTTATTTATTTATTTCCTCGCAAATGTGTTATAAAACGTCGCATGACATACGTGCGGTTTGGTCATTACAGACTCTGCTTTCTTGTAGCCCTCACCTACGGCTCGGGCTAACAATATCGCCTCGGCTGTAATTCTCAACTTACCGCACTTATATCATAATGTACTATTAATACCCGCAACTTCGTTTGCGTTGCGAATTTTTAAAATTCCTTTCTAAGTACTCACTTTCAGCTCTTGACGAACACGTCCTCCTAGTTTTTAAGTCTCTACGTTCATTGGTTTGGCCTGTACGTTGTCTGGCAGTCAGGTCCAAGCCTTTTATATTCTAAGTACGAAAAACTACCATTACCAAAATGTCTTAATTTTACAATTTTTTTTTGTGTTGAAAATTGGAAAAAAATCTGAAAAACTTGAGACACGTGTATTTTAGTCAATGACTCTACATGACAATTTTCAAGCTTCTAGGATAAGTCGTTCCAAAGATATACGGCATTAACTTATGTAAAAACTTCGATCCCTCCGACCCCATAGTGTGCGAAAATTTGAAATTCCTTTCGTACTTAGTACTCACTTTCAGCTCTTGACAAACTAAAAAAAAAACTCTTAACATCCTCCTATTTTTTAGTCTCTAAGTTCAGCAGTTTGGCCTGTACGTTGTCTGTCAGTCAGTCAGGTCCAAGCCTTTACATTATTGATTTAAATACACCAGGGCTTGATTCTGACTGACTGGGCAGACAACGTACAGGCCTAACCTCCAGTCGTAGAGGTGGTAGAGGCTTGAAATTTCGAGGGTATGTTAGTCTTAATGGTGTGTGCGTACTAATATAGATTTTTTTTAAATTCGTAACACAAACGAAGTTGCAGGTGTAAACTAGTGTAACCATAACGATTGAGCTTTATTGATATTGTAATTCCATCAAGCGTCCTTTGCCGTTATGCAGCATTTTCAGGTCAATACCAATTCGCTACATAATTCGTTTTAAGTCCTTAGGTAGGACTGAGACGGTAAAATCGCAATTTATGTGATTGATAAGGCCGCAGCCGTTGGAATTGTGTCGTGTAATCGATTTATTGTGTACTATTATTATGATTTTTAAGTACTTCTGACTGATTGAGAAATTGTGCATGCATGCCAGATTCATTATATAGCCGCTGCTGCAAAGCACCATGATTATTATGCTCACGGAATTGCATAACGTATGTCACTCTGATGCCTATTTGCACCAAACTTTCAAAGTCCCTAAGCAATTACTTTATTCGCTTCTCATCACATCTCATCCATATAAAATGGAGATATATTTATATATTTTTTTTTAAGACACTTTTTCTTTAATTAGTACTTTGTACCATTTCCATTCATTAGTATTTCCTTCTTCTAAGTAGGTACATTCTTAGGTATATTTGAGCCTGCTATGTGTATTTCTAGAATGGAAGAAGCTGGAGGAGGCCTTCACCCGAGGAGGGATCCAAAACATCCAAAACAAAGACACTAACCCACTAGCTTAAGTAACAACTAACACCAATTAACTAACATTAATGTAAAAAAAGCAATTAGGATGTTGAAAATTAAGGCTATTTTATTTTATCTATGTGTATTTGAATCCTCTCACTTCATCTAGGTAGTACTTCAGGGGTTCTGGCTCACGTATATTCGGGCAGGGGCGTCGCGCCGCGTCGGATCGATAGCGCGTCCCTCCACTGCGCTTGCGCCCACCCGCACCCATAAACACGTGTCAATGTTTATTTACGTTCCGTGCACGTACACCTCTCGGATGAACTATTCCAAATTCGAATAGTCATTTACAGTTATATACTCCTTTGGGATTGGATCGGAATGCTGTATCAAATTATTGATGAAACGTTGAATCAAAATTTCATGCTGGCAGGGGGAGAGAGCACAGGCAATGAAAATGATTTTAATACAATGATAAATTTTCCGGATGAAGTGATGATTCCGTACCCAAAGGGTGCTTACGGGACCTTTAATCGTATGTCTATTGTTGTTCGTTTAAATAGGTGTAGGTATATAAAACACATAAGAATCAGCTTCAGAATAGTGCTCTACAAGAGCCAGTTGATTTCAAGATTGGGATTTTAAATAAACAAGATTATGAATTTAGGATATTCATGTCTCAAAACCAGTTAAACAAGAATAATAAATTTTTGGATGAATAAGCGAGCCTGATTACGGAAAAACACTAGACTAGAATAAAATATTTTTAATAAAATGTATACAAATGGCCTCAGCTTGATAAAACATTTATAAAATGTAGGTACATTGAACCAGTTTAACAACGATTTATTTTTGTTTGTCGACAAAACAGGTCTGTCTTTATAGGGTTGCTTTGAGATCTGAATCACGTTATTTTGAATGAAATACAAATATAATAGTGAACTGTACCGTGTACTGCGGGAGAGTTATGAATTAACAACGAATCGAAATAATATACTTGCTATTCTTCTTCGATTCTAGTTATTCTTGATACCCACTGAATTATATCAGAGACATACGAAAAAACATCATAATAAAACTCAACTTTGTGTCCAAAAAGGATGACGCAATATTCTCTACCTTTATTGATCTGCGCCAGGAGCGCGAGACAAAGGAAACTGTAGAGATAGGTAGATATCCTCCAATACAGACGATAATTTGAAAAATATTTTGTTTTCTTTCCTTTTGTATAAGAAATTAGGTAATTAAGTACCTTTGAATGTACCTAAGTACCATTTAAAACTGTAAAGCAGTAAGTTGTTAAAAGTATATCTTATTTCATAAAATCAGTGTTTACCTATGCACACAGCATAAGACTGTTTTTATTTAAGCTTAAAATTAGTTATTGTGTTATATATATAGCCGTTGGTAATCCAATAAATAAATAAATAAAAAAAAATAATTTGAACGGGACCCAAAGGACGAGTACTGCTATGCGCTGCTATCCTGTAACTCCTCAAAAGTTACCGGTAACTACACATCCAGTTTTCAATTCGATTGATTCCACCCTTGAAAACAGTTACATGACTCATGGATACAACAACCCTGCGAAAATACTATTGTTACATCACCTGAGCACGAACGAATAGGGGTGCGAGATGCGGCGCGCGCGGGTTATCGATTCCTGACGTCACACCCGGTCCTTTGCAAAGCTATTAGCTGCCTTCACTAGAGGTACTTGCTGGCTGCCTATTTATTGACGTTTAGGGCCACAATACCTCGCCCTCTTTGGAATTTTAATGACCGTTATTTAGATGACATTCACGCTATCGTTCAGTTGTAAATCCCAAGAATGAAAGCTGCTTTAGTAGCGTGCTTCATTAGCGACATTAATAGCATTTAAGAATTAAATCATACATCAAATATACCCATTAAATAAAGTAACTTCATGTTGTGCCTAACATCAGCAAGTATTAAAGTCTGTTTGCACTGAATCGTATTGATTAACTCGAATACAGCCCCGGCCTGTTTCAGAAACTTCAATATCGTTGTTTTCAACCAGGGCAGCGCCTCTGGATGAGAATCCCGGTGAAACAAATGACAGATAATCTCTTTCGACCTTGCCATCGAGGGATATCGGTTCCATATCATATATACCTATCACGATTTGCATGGCTTCGCTATATAATATACCCATTGACGTCAATCGCACACGAAATTAATCGCTATCGGCTGTAATATATGCCATATCGTTATCAGCTATCGAGTAACTTTTGTTCTGTATAGGAATTTTCCACATTCCTCTGGTAATGAAATAAAGTTCCAAGGGCAAATAAACTCATACTTATGCCGACTTGCACCAAACTTTCAAAGTTCCTAAGCAATAACTTTGCTCGCTTATCAGTTCTTAACGGTCAGAATCGAGATGATAGGAACTACCAAGCGAATAAAGTCATTGCTTAGGGACTTATGCCTACTTGCACCAAACTGTCAAAGACCCTAAGCAATTACTTTACTCGCTTGGTAGTTCTTAACGGTACAGATTCGGACCGTTAAGAACTGTCAAGCGAGTAAAGTTGTTGCTTAGCAACTTTGAAAGTTTGGTGCAAGTCAGCATTAGACAGTTTGGTGCAAGAAGGCATTAGACCTGTTGTTAGGTATAGCCTATAATACCTAATACCTATACTATACCGCATAGGTGATCAGATCACGAACCCATACAAATTATTAGAAACTCTTACACTAACTATTAACTAACTAACTTACACAACACAAGCAACGCTTAGCTCACTATCAGAAACGAAGATCGCATAATACTTCCAAAGCGAAGAAAAAATAGATACAGATGTAGATAAGATGCTAAATAAGATGACGATTAAGCGAAATCTGCAGAATCAGAAAAATCCAGTTCATGAAGCACCAAAACAATAAGCGAACTATGAGCTATGGCAACATTGACCACCGAGTACAGCCATTTTAGGATGAAGTGGCAAAATCATTTTCTCACCCTCATGCCCGGGTTACATTAGTATTTTAAGCCAGGATAGCAAGCTAGTGATAGTAAGCTAGCAGGTCTAGCTTCATGTAGACAGAACTAGCTTCATTTCTAGGCTTGTAAGCTAGTTCTGTTTACACGAAGCCAGAGCTGCTTGCTATCTATCCTGGCTTGAAAAACTAGCTGCGTGTATTTCGGGCATTCGTTTTTTGAACACTAGCCTATGCGCGTTCGAATTTGCATGGCTCTTTGTTCGCTACACATATTATACTGCTACTAGCAATGGAAATCTACAAAACGCATATCAACATATCTACAAAATAAGTTCAGATCTAATCGGTATTTTTGTGAAAGAGGATTGTACCTATCTATTCAAGCACAATTTAGTCCTATTCCATATCTGTGGTATATTACTGATATCAAGACCTATCATAACGTTCCACGAGTCGTTTACCTCTCAGCGAGGGGGTGAGGGGGCGGGGTGACGTGTAATCCAGGGGTAGGCGATGGTGGGCTGGGGTAGGTTCTGCGCATGCGACAAACTAAAGATCCAGCTTGGCTCCGCGGTCGATGAGCTGGGGTGGGGTAAGCCACCCTAGTCTCGCCCCTGGCAGCAGGACTAAATAATAAAGCTGGCATGTCTAGCAAAATGCAGTTAACCGTAGTACCTGCATATAGCATTGTAATGAGACTATCAATGGCGATTTTGTTTTGTACGACGCAGATTACTCAACAACACTAATGTATAGAAAAGACAACAAAAACCACTCAAGATAAATATAAACAAAACTTTCAGATTACGCTAACTACAAAATTCTCAAAAACTCACGAATTATCTAATACTTTTTTAAAAATGTTTTATGAAATTTCAGAAGTATGCAGCAGTTTCCGAAATCAATGCAATCACACTAAAAGATACTGTCAAAGTAAATATCTAACTTTACGACCAAAACCATAAAAAACTTAGCACAAGTTTTCGGTGCGAATATAATATAAGTACTTAGCAGTTCAAAGTTTTTTGATTTTCGGGTACTATATTGCTTTGGTTTTGCTAGGCAAGGATGTTAAATGTCAAAGAATCCTTGAACATCAAAGAATCCTTGGATCGTTGCAGAAGAGCAATCTGGCGTGTCGGACAAAGCATAGCAATAGGTATTGTAGTCATTTAGCCCCGTCTGGGCTAGAGGGCTTTTGGAGCTGGTCACTGGCGTTGGCGACAAGCTGAAGTTGAGGTATACATATGCATGTAGCGTGGCGCAGGGCGTTCCCATTGCAACGATCAATACGGGCATTCGCGACAGGAGGGGCGCGGAGCACCCACCACTAAATTACTAAAGCATCTCCTCTATTTACTGCTGATCAGGGCTTTCAGTCTCGATGACTTTCTGAGTCCCGGGAAAAAAAAATCGAGACTTGATGCGGTCTCGAAATTCCCGGGAAAAACGAGACTTTCGAGACTAATTTAATAGTACATAAAGGCACACTCATAGGAATGGCATTTAGGCATTTTATGGCGTATTAGCGAACACATCACAGTTTAACTTTACAATCCAGTATTTGATGATGTTCGGTGATGTCCGATGTTCCTGATTTATCAAAATTTGCGTTTTTCTTCGAAATGGTTCCTCATTCCACACATACACACACAAACCAACGAAGGTACAGGGGCCTTTCATTTGATTACAACATAAACATATCAATGACTCTCGCGCTGTGCATACAGCTCCATATTCCAATGCGATGTGTAGCGATCACCGAGTCAGCAAACACCATACTTCGGAGGAAAATCGATAATCAAAATATACGAATTCTAACCGATAGTATGGCTATACTAAAAGCACTAGATAGCAATACTTGCGACTCAATGCTCGTTAACGAATGCCACCGAGCACTGGAGAGAATAACCCAAGCCAACCGAATAACACTCCAGTGGATTAAGGGGCACAGTAACTCATTAGGGAACGACGCCGCAGACGAGTTGGCTAGAAAAGGATCTGAGACTGGAAGGGAAGGGCCATCTCCCTTCCTACCACAACCCTTTTCTCAATTGCGAGCGTGGATACGCAAACGTACAAAGACACAGCACAGTGAGCGCTGGCGGCAAACCAAGAAGTGCAAACAATCAAGAATGGCCTTTCCGCAACTTGCACCACGTCTAACTAGACGTTTACTTAGTTTGAAACGACCAGATTTAAGAATCATTGTGGTTACTATCACAGGACATTGCCTGCTTAACAAACATCTGCACAACATTGGAAACACAGACAGCCCACTCTGTAGAGGCTGCTTGACCGAGGAGGAAATGCTCGCCCACGTAATCCTGGAACGCGTGGGAGTGGCAAAGCAACGAGAGGAAATCCTCAAAAACCCGAGGTCACTCCGCGAAGCCTGCGAAGAACCCAGGAAACTTCTGTGCCTCTGGGCGGAGTTAGGCTGGCTAAACTATTAGTCAGGAAATCCGACGCACAAAGGATCAACAGGAGTCCAAGTGCGGAAAAGGGAGTCCATTTACATTTACATTCATTCCACACATATAACTTTTTTTTTAAATTGTCCTTTTTGGTAAGCTAAAGTCATAAGACTATACCACTATGTCGTATCCTTGTTTTAGATTATACTAAGGGCTATCTACACTGAATATTGTTAAGATTTTTATAAGTATCGAAAGTCTCGTTATTCCCGGTACCGAAACCATCCAGTCTCGAGTCTCGAAAATAACGAAAAATCGTCGAGACTCTCGAAATTTTCGAGACCGAGACTCCCGGGATGAAAGCCTTACTGCTGATACGTGAGAACAATATTTACGAGTCTGTCTGCCATTCGGTGAAATGAGTTTCATTTCATGAAAATAACAAAATAATAATATTGCAAGGAAAACAATCCCAATACTTCAATGGATAATCATGAAGTGTTTGGGCAGAAGTGATTCCATGTTGTTTTACACAAAATATCAACTAAAATAACTTATTAAGGAGTTAGGATAGCTGGGACAACGTTAGTACTCTAACGGAGGGCTATGCACAAAACACAATTCAATGGGAAAACAGTGCAGACCGCTGTATCCCCTACACCGAAGAATAAGTATATCAAAAACTACCAGGTTATCGCTACGTACATGACATCAGTAAAAACCCCCGCGTCCATCAGGTAGGTCACGACTTTCCTCCTATCGAGTCTCAACGTAATTTAGTGAGTGAGAAGCGTGGGCGATGAACAATCATTAGGCAGGACTGCATGGCTAGCTTATTATAGAATAGGTGTCGAATACGAGTATGTACTACTCGGGCGAATGAACATGACACCTGCCTGACACGTGGCTCGGAACTTAATGCTTCCATTGCTGCCCCGCGCGGCGCCGTCCGTGTTTCTTCTTCCTTTAATTGCGAAGCCTTATCATTACCAAGTATTACAGGACCTCTTCTCTATCAAGATTATAAAATTCCACGCTGTACTTTGCACAAACGTCATTCGAGCCAGGTGTCATGTTCATTCGCCCGAGTAGTATGTATATGAATACCCCTAAGGTATCAATTAACTTCTAAGATGTGGCATACCTACTTACCTACACGACAAGTTCGTGTAAATAAATGGACCGACTAACACAGAGCGATCCGAACGGTCGGCCTCACGGCTAGCAGTGCCCCAATTCCGGCCCAAGGCCTCTAGAAACAGCCTCCTGGGTCGCCTGTTCGACCACAACGGCGGCTGCCTCTCGGGCATCCTTGGCCTGGTTTCCAGCCGCGACCCGGTCTTTGATCTGGCACCTAACCTCACAGCGCAACCCATGACCCCTTGAACCTACCAACAACGCTAAACACCAATGTATGATTAGGGAGTTTTGGCGGGAACGTGAAAATGTCGCCTTCGCGGCATAAATTATTTTACAAAACTTGTATTACTTTACGTGTTTAAGTGTTAAAACGGTGGTTTTTTATCTATTACGTGCTCGTGAACGTGTATGAGTGTTGGTAAATAGTATAATGCTGTATAACCGTGACTTTTCGTGTTGCCTCCAAAACTCCATAGAAGCCTCTAATAAAGTCGCAACCACCACTACTTTACAGGGGCATGACTTGACTTAACGACTTTAACATAATCTCTCCAATTACTTGACACTGGCTATGACCTATGATGTGGATCAAAAACCGAAAAACGTAAAGTTCTTCGACAAAAATTAAATGTATGATTAATATGAAACAACACCCTTTAACAGCAGTGTTTTATTAGGTGAGCTAGGGTCGCTTGAACCGATTCCAAATTCCAATCCAAGATAAGTGGAAAACCACGAAGTAAAACGTTATGGTTTTTTAAATGATTGTACAAATCCTATTATGTGTTTTGGTAATAAACCGAATGTAGTTGTATTAAACAGACTATGCAATATAACCTTGAAATAGCTAACGACATCAACAGTGATGTGGTGTGGACTGTGTGGGTTAGTCATCAAAGCATCTAACGGTGAATCATACTTGAGATTGAGACTTGTTCGAGTCACTAATTGAATAGGATTTTTAATAATGTAATTATAGTCAATTAAATACCTGTTTTCGTTATTTGTAAAATGACTGAACGGAACGGTGGAATACAAACGGAATTTATAGCCCCTTTGTAAATCCAGAGCTCAACTGCAAGTCAATTTAGTTGTAAAGTACGTTATCTAATTAATTTGCAAGAGTCTGCAGATTTCTGATAGGCATGTGATTTATCAATCAATAGATAGATGGATGATAGATGAACACTTTATTGTACACTAACAAGAACAAAGCAGAGTAAAAAAATAGAACAAGAATAAAAAGGCGTGAAGGTAGGTAGTACAAGAGGCGGCCTTATCGCTGTGAAAGATATAGAAAATTTACGTACTCTCTAATTCGTGATAGAGCTGAAATAATTTAATAATGTGCTGAACTGTTTCAGCTGGTAGCGTGACAAGAGAACTCAGTCATAGGTATACGGATAGTCCATGCTTCATGTTTACTATACATGCTATAATACAAGGCCATTAGGCAGTGTCGTCCGGGATCGGGTCATCAAATCCTTGGCCCACTTGCCTATTTCTCTGAGGTCTTTACCTGTTGCTCCACTTTTTGCCGACACACCTGTACAGAGCCAACATCCGTGACTCCGTGTCAAATCGCACGGGAAATAAAAAAATGCCGCAAAAAGAAGAGGGTCGTGCGTGGGAATCAAGTCAAGATAAGTCATTTCATTCTGGGCGGAGATCGGGATTTTCCGTTAGGTTACAGTTTACTAATAGTTTAAAACTGTAAAAGATGATTAATAGAAATTCAATTGAATAAAGTTTAAAAATACATTACATACTTCTAGCCTAAGCCTGGTTGATTGGTGGAAATGTGGGCAGTATGTACTAGTTTGACTATGGTAGATACATTTATACCATAGTCAAACTAGGACATACTGCCCATATTTTCGTTCGCTACTAATTTCTAGTGATGATAACAGAATTGGGCTCTTTATCATCGTACTACGTCAGCCAGCACCAAGCCACGTTCTTAACGATCATCAAGGAGTTGCTCAGAGCAGGAGTCATTTCACTTCATATCACTTTGTTCTTGAAACATCCCAACCCAGAACCTTAAACATTGTCTCTTTCGTAACGCTATAACTGATTTGCATGTCAGTAGATATTTAGTTATTTTTTTTGCATACTAGTCTACTAGTTTCTATCCAATCCTTTCATATCACCGGGGTCTAAATCGCGCATTCCTGCACGGTACGGGGCGCAGCATCCCGGGATCAATAGCCGGGCCGGCTGCCCCGGTCGGGGATCAATACCCGGGCCGCGGAATCCTTGGCCCGTTTTCCACCGCTCCCGGGGCGCAGTGCCAGGAGGCTTCCGCTTCTACAAGCATTGCGCACCTCCATCTCAAGTGGTGCTCAACCGTGCTTGGTGACTTGGTATTTTAGTTCTTGTCGAAAGCTAAAAGTATCTGCACCCTGTTTACTAGATTACCTCAAGACGATGGATTTTAGTACCTTACCTTATGCACCACTAACGCAAAAAGCAATTTAGGTAGAGTTCGAGCAAAAGCTCATTGAATTGCTTGGCATTCAGATTTCTTCCAGCTTTTAGTATCTATAGGAATTGGCTACTACTCTAATGCCGACATGCACAAAACTATCAAAGTTCCTAAGCAACTACTTTACTCGCTTGGCAGTTCTTAACGGTCCAAATTCATATCGTTAAGATCTGTGAAGTGAGTAAAGTAATTCCTTAGGAACTTGGTTTGACAGTTTGGTGCAAAAGGAACTACGATCGTTCGTTGCTTAAATGCCTATAATGGGACCTGTCTGAACCAAGCTCGGCTCAAGCACAGCTTTACCATACAAAAATGAAAACCGTCTTTAAACTGACCTTTTCTTAAGTGGAACCTTTATCCAACCAATAGCAAACTACTTTTTAGTGGATGCCAAACAAACGCCAGGTACGGCACCGTCTAAATTGGTTTGAAGTTTCACGTGAATAAAGGGAATGATGATAATAAAATTACAGGTGGAATGACAAACTTAACCCTTTTTAGTTTGTACCATGACGTAAGTCAGGTAGGTAGCGTAAGTTCCCATTAAAACCAAATATACCAATCATTGTATGAGTTCAGAACACTAACCGCACGGTTATTATGGTCATGCCGTTGGTAAGACTGTGGTTTGCCTGTTTTGCAGGAAAAATTTATATTTACTTGTGAATGTTGCATCATGGCGTGGCGTGACAACGAGGAATATGGCCCGTTGCGCATAAAATGACGCAGACTTTATAAAGGTACACCCACTAGTTAGGTTTTAAACAATTAACACATTCAGTAACTTTGTATGGATTAAAATAACCATAGCGCATTATCCTGATTAGTTATTCACATACCTACTTGCTTTCAGATTACTTAACTTGAATACGCAAGCCAGCTTCAATCCAGAAGAGTTCATAAACAAAAAAACGGCGTGTGTGTGAAAAAGACCATACGATAGAAGTGAAAATTCATCAAATATATTTCTCCGAATTTACCCAAACGGGCGTTACATAAGCCTAGTGTGACGGTTTAGTATCACTCAATAGTCAATACCCACAAAATAAAATACGCAGCGCGCCTAAACAAGTATTCACTTTGAAAAAGTTGTAGATTCGTGGAAAGCCCTAAACACGATACCCTACCTGAACAGGCATGGCAACTTGCCCAAATTCAAGGAAATTAGATAGCATAGTCGCAATATATACCGTATCGCTGATAGTAACCGATTCCGCATATCTGTTTGCCAATACGATAGACATCGTGGGGCCTCGAGTAGAATCACCATCGCTGAAGGAGTCTATGCAGTCATAAGCAAACGAGGTGAAGTTGTCTATAATGAATCGTACCTCCTTAGTTGCTACTCTCAGAGAAGAAAAGTGCGTTCCATTTCTAAATAACCTGACACTATATAAAATTTCATACTAATTTATTTAGGTCTAGGCCGGCAAGGTAGATGTAACTCGAAAAAAGGTTGTCAAAATAAGGTTCAAATTTCCAAGCATGTTTGAGAAAACCAACTTTGCTGCGTATATTTTACAAAGTTTACACCACGTTGGAAATAAGTTATCTGTGTATTTATGGAATTAGATTACGCTCTACTCTACTATACATACAAGTACTTATGATATTTATGTAAAATAGGTAGTTTATGAAGCGTGAATTCTATGGCTCCAATATATTGATTAGCTTTTAACAAAATGAGGTCATTTTGTACACCACATGAGCAAATATGAAGAGTGCAGAAAGAGGAAAACGAAGCTGATTAGCTGGAACAAACACCACGTGTGGAAACCTCTATAGCTTTGCGTGATTGGCTGTAATAGGAGGAAGTTAGGTTAAATGTTTAGTATTTATTCAAAAACAATGAAGCAGCAGCTCTTAAATGCAAAGCGCAACTGAAAGAGTAGAGAAAGGGTGCATACAATGTCCGTCTGGTATGCAATATGTAGGTACACATAATATGTACGTAACTACATATTATATGCATTATTCATAATTACATCCTATGTGAAGTAAACCTACGAATGTGATGTATTGTAAAACAGTTAACACTAGTACTCTTGTATTATTGTAAAGCACAATAAATTATTATATATTATTGAGTATGTAAGCGGAACTTACTTACTTCATAAGAAGATAGAAAATCCAAAACAAGGGTTGTTTCAGCAGTAATAACTTCTGAAGTAGAGCAAATATACTTAATCTAAATTCCTGAAATATAATAAGTAGTTGGATTTGAAACATCAGTAAAAGCTATAGCTACCTTTGGAGATGGCTTTTTGGATGCTAAACGGCTGCGCTTGCATCAAAAAAACATGAATGCATTTATTTCAAAGCTTTGATATAACTACGTATGCGTCACAGAACACGAAAATTAAGCCGTAGCGTGGACCCTGAAATAAATACACTATTGTCTGATTGTCATCTACACGCGTGACTGCCCAGCAATGAGGAAATGGCTGATATTTTTAGCGTGTAACTTGCTGGAGTTCGTTTCAGACTCGATTGGCACGCGAGCTGATATTTAAAGGTCTTTAACTTGGGCGTGAGAAATTAAAATTAAACCTATTCATGTTTATGACAAGACGCCAATAGTTGAAAGAGAAACGAACGTTTGGGGTCATAAGGCGCGAAGTATACAGAAGCGACGTAAGGCGAAGGTAAGGTCTTTTTAATACAAAATCTGTAAGCGACGCGTCATGCGATTATATTTTTGTACCGCATGCGCCGTATCTTCGCCTTACGCCGTTTCTGTATAATTTGCGCCTTAGACTTGAATTATACAGAAACGGCAAAAGGCGAAGGCACGGCACAGGCGGAACAAAGATATAATTGCATGACGCGTCGCTTACAGATTTGTATGAAAGTTTTAACTGCGCCCGCGCCTTATCCTTAGGCCTAATTGATACAGAAGCGACGTAAGGCGAAAGCACGGACTTTTCATACAAAATCTGTAAGCGACGCGTCATGCGTTTATATTTTTGTACCTCCTGCGCCGTACCTTCGCCATTTGCCGTTTCTGTATAAATCAGGCCTTACGTCACAACGGCATAAGGCGAAGGAATGGCGCAGCTTTCAGATTTTTTATGAAAAAGACCGTGCCTTCGCCTTAAGTTGTTTCTGTATAATTCAGGCCTAAGACTTGTAGGTACTTTCTTTCCAAAATATGCACCATAATTATAAAACATGTATGCAAGACATGTACAAAATACAAAAATTGCTTGCTTACGCTAGTCCATTACCTACTACCGTATAGGACACGCATTGAAACAGTGAAGCCCTGATAAAGACGCGTCATTTTTACACACAGTCAACGAACTTGTCTGCAGTAAACAAAGACTAATTGATGAGCTCACTTCTGTACACGGTATGTGATATGCCAACATTTGTCATGGTGGTGATAGCTTTCGCATATTTGATTGCTTGCTCATTTGTTTGTTTTTTAAGTTTCTTTATCACACACAACCATAAACGAACACAGCACACCACAAAAAAAAAATCACGAGCGCGATAAGTTCAATTTTATGCTAAGGTACAGGGGGAGTATAACTGCATTTTAGGCTCTAGGGCAAAATGTAATTGCTCATAAAATCTGTTCAAAGAGGTCCAGTTTGTAATAGGTTTCATAACGGAAGTTGAGAACGTTTGCAAATTTCGAACTTTGGTACGAATGAGGGAACTAAATATAACTATTTTCGAATTTCGAATATCATGGTCAAATATCAATGTCTTTCGAATAGCAATGTCTCTGTTTTCTAACTAGGTACGAAAACAGCTTTGCTTTCACTCCATTAGATTTTATACCTACCATTGGTGCTGCTCTAGCTCAATTCGGAAAAAAATATAGTCAAAAAAAATTGATGGCTTTATGTAAACCGACAAACAAGTATATACACCTATAACTACAAAGGTATAAATGGAGAGAATGAGAACAAGTGTGACAAGGTCAGCGCAGTCTAGAACAAGCTAAACCTATACCTAACCATAACTTTATCCTTAAAAGGAATCATGGTCCATTTGTCAGCTTGATCAAACAGAATCATGTAAACCTTTTTTTATAAAACATCAAATATTAACATTTCCATGTTTATATATACTAGAGGCAGCAATATTTATTAGAAAAAACTTGGATCAAGTTGTTATGTTAAAAAGTAAGCGCCTTAAAAATAGCATAGCGATACCACCACATAGAACGGCACTTTATGGTAAAAGCATCTTTTGTATGGCACCTCGGTTATACAATAAACTACCGGTACAATTGAAAAACATAAAAACCTTTTACTCATTTAAACGAAAACCGACACAACTATTAATTTCAAAATCATATTACTCAATTAATGAATACCTAATGGATAATGAACTTTAGACACTTAGTAGGTACCTATAATTATGACACGTTATTATCAAAATAAGTATTTAGATTAGGTTGGTATTGTATTGTTTGCATCCTTTTGATCGTTTATAATTATTTTCACTGTTTGTACCTACATAAATTCGTATGCTGACAAAGCAGAATATGGATGGTGCTATCCTATAATACGAACAACTGTATTTTTTAATGTATAACCCATATTCGTGCGAATAAAAAATTGAGTATTGAGTATTGGTTTATATGTTTTATGGATACCGAGCAAACAACATCGTAAGTTATATAACTGCACCTTTACTGATAACCGTTATCGACAATGGTCTGTCTGTATTTAATTTAGCTTCAAGGACATTATGTATGACGTAACGTACACATATTTTATAAATTGTTTAAAATGATCACCTTGAAATTTTTATAATGTAGTGTAGGTATTAAGTTGGTAATTTTTTTTGTTGTGATAAATCTATGTCAGTATTGTGAAATCTTTCTTCATTTATGTAATTAACTAGATTGTATTCTGGCTTTAATGACCTTGTTAGTTTTCTTAAAATTATTAATAACTAGGGTAAACCAACCTATTATTGGCACCCAAGATTTAGTGCGAAAAAAAATCAGTATGCTTTTTAAAAGTAATAAAAGTATACTGAAATTGAAATTTCTATAATTTCCTTGTTTTTTCGCACTAAACTCTAGGGTGCCAATAATAGGCGGGGGTGCCAATAATAGGTTGGTTTACCCTAAATACACATTTTTGATATTTTTAAATCACTGTTTCTACAAGATGACTAAAAGCTGATAACTTTTCTAATAATATAGATTTATAAGACGACATACTGCCTGTACTCTGTGGCTAATTATACCTACCTATCATTTACTGCTCTTATATAAAAAAATCTTTTATGTAAATCTGTGGATAATGCAGTGGGCTGAAGTATTGTACCTAATAATTATATACAATTTAAATTAAAATCACCCTATTTCAACTTTAGTAGAGTATCTGTCTGTCCACCAAAATGGTTTAAATAATAATTGACTTTTATTTTAATGCAGTAGGCACAATACAACACAAAGGGTTTAAATAGCTATTGGACAAATCACAATGATTTCATCATTCGCACAGTTATTGTGGTTTACATTATGTTTGTTGACGCTTTTCCCAGAAGGCTATCATGTATGTACATTGGTTCATGCATGCAGCTCGGTGGATGCTCGGTTCCTATTAGCTTCTGTTTGAGAGGCTTGGTTTACGAGAGATATACAGACGTATACTGTCAATCACGTGACTTTCATGCAACATTAAATAATACCTATTACCTATCACACAACGTTCGTAACGAGCGATCTCTCTACTCTACCATAGTTCAATAGTTAAACATGTACGTTTTGCCTGACTGCGGTAGTTATTGAGACAACCTGTTGAACTTTCTACGTAATATAATGAGTCATCATCGCCCTTCCCTTATCCCACACTTAGATGGGGTCGGCACAACATGTTTTCTTCTTCCATTCGTCTATATCAGCCGTCATCTCTGTACTCACGCCTGCTTTGTTCATATTCTCTTTCACATAGTCCATCCATCTTTTTTTTAGTCTTCCTCTTCTTGTAAATCCATCTACTTTCATATCTAACAATCTTCTAACAAATGGCATTCATCCCTCCGCATCACATGCCCATACCTATAAAACTACGTAATATAATGAGTCTCGCATTATATTCAGAAGTCACCGCCAAGCCGTCAACAGTCGACACGGCGAGACCGCGTGCCTGATAAGCGCTATCGCGGTGGTTGTTGCGAGTACGGCTCAGGGTAACTTTCCACTGCCGATGCCGTATCACTGAGCAAACAATATTATACATTATTTGCTACATCGAAGCTGATTTCGCATTATAGACGGATGTTTACGTGAGGCTGATAACGATAGATAGAGGCGAATACGGGCATAATACTACGTGTCGTTATGTAAGCTTTAAATTAAAAATATATGACTTGTACACTCCCAGCCGTCAACATAGAGGCTACATATTATTATTTTAGTTAATATGGCTGGACTTTCGCTCGTCAGAATATAGATAGGTGCATACTTAAAAAAAAAACGATGTGTGCACGGATAACTTCATCACTTCTTTGTCGACTCGAGCCGAGTTTACCCGAACAAACGTTACATAACCGAGCGTGATGGCTCAGTCTCATTCAATACCTACAAAATATTTTGCTCAGCGCGCCTAAAGAAGTTTTCTTCAAAGAATATGCCAGCGTCAGTATTTCCCGATCACTATAATTTGGGTGTCCTCAAGGCAAGAGTGAATAGGATTATTCTAGGTAAGCGTGCTACATTGTCGACCGCATCGTCACTTACCATCAGGTAAGATGAGAGAATAGCTTTGTAGATTCAAACTATTTTAAGATATAATAATCAAATTCACCCTGCTTACTTATCACCCAATCATTGTAACGATACGTACGACCTACTGGTGACATTAGCCCGTATCAAGAGGATGAGTAAAACACGCAATACGTTGTTTATTTGTAACAATTTAAATTGCTGCGTATAAAGGCTATCAGCACTGAAGCGGACGTATGATGATGTATTTTACAAATGTATTTAAAATTTGTAATTCTGATGTTGGTGACCAGCCTTATCTTTGCGACGCGAGGTCACCTATTTAGCTGACAACCAAGGAAGTATGACATATGGAACAAAACGAAATATTTTATAGTAGCTGGTGCCCGCGACTTCGTCTGTGCTACGTGCACAGACGAAGTCTTTACAAATTGTAGACTATGTGTTATTCTGATGTATAAGCTATATTATTGTAATATATAGAATCCATTCAGTAGTTTAACGTGAAAGAGTAACAAACATCCATCCATCTATCGATCCATCCATCCTTACAAATTTTCGCGTTTATAATATTAGTAGGAAGTAGGATTATTAGACCGTTGGGCTGGTGTTCTGCCCTGAGGCCGCCGCTGATCTCGTGGCTTCCATTAGTGACTGCTTTGGTCCACCTGTGATCCTCCCGCCTTGCCAAGTGCCCTGTCCATCTCCACTTAAGGGGAATCAAATTAGTAGTATTAATTTTAAAACACGTATTAAATCTAAATTAAATTATGAAACCTTACTAATTTTTGTTTACACAATCGGAAAACATAGACGAAACGAATAGTGTGAAGAAATTACTACAATACGGCGTACTTTTTGAGTATTTGTACGAATCATTTTGTATGGAAATTTGCTTTGAGGATATTACCCTTAAGCCTCGAAATCCGTATATTCACATCCTCGATATATGATATTTATTCTTCCTTATACATTGAGAGCCGTTGTACCGTAGTAGTTAGTTATCTAGCTATAGAACCAGTAAAATAAATATCTGTAGGCTAGTTGGACTTTAAATGTAAATGTAGTCCTGAAGTTAGTATGTTCGAGCAGAGTTATCCGATAGGTACGAAGGTTAGGTATAGATATGTATCTATAAAAAATGGCGCTGTTATCGTTTTTTGTCGTAATTGGTGTATAAAAATAGTGTAGGTATTTATATTTTATGACTTATTTATCAGAGTTTGGTATGAAGCATTAATCAATATTGTATAATGCTCATCGCTCGTACATAAACTATAAGTTATAGTTAATTAGTGACCAAATTTCTTATGTTATTTCCTCCACCTGTCTGGTTGGAGTTTTTAATATGTCTCGTATTTTTTCTATTTCAGTTTGTTGATTATCTTTCATAGGCATAATCATTACAAACATACATCATTTTGTATATTATGCATGAACATGATGGTAATAGTGTTCTTACCTATATGAAAAAAAATGTGGGCATTTCACACAACGTCATCAAGCCCCAAACTAAGTAGAGATTGTAATATATGGAAACCAGATATCTTAAATAGAATACTTTTATACTTTTATTTTTGTAAATTCATATGATACTCATATCAGGCAATCTATTCCAATCATTCTGATTGTCATGCTCAAAAGATATAGGATTAAAATATACGATAAGATACAGCGACTTGCGTCAAATGCGGGAGCCGCATACTTTTATCTGGTCGTATCTTGCGCTGCTGAAGTCACAGACCTTAATATAGATCACGCTAATACTCTGATACGGTATCGTGACATATCGATCCTCATGTGCGTGGAAAAAGTGGAATAATCTACTCACGCGGTCGACGATACGGTAGAATTGATGGATGTGATGATGCAATGCTTCCAGATACTATAAGAACCAAGTTTGTTTTTAGAACATATACTTACAACATTTAAGATGTACAAATCTTATTTTTTCTTAAAAAAAACTAGGTCTCATGAATTAAAAAAAATCTATGTGTGCATTATAACACGTGCTTAACGTTGAAGGAAAACATCCTGAGGAAACCGGCATGCCATAGAACCTAAAAAGTTCGGAAAACATGTGTCAAGTGCAGGAGCCTCTTCGAGGCGCACTTGAAATCCTTTCACCACACTGGTTCGAAAGAACTCTAGTGACACGATAAGAAGAAGAAGATTAAACCAGTTTTAACTATTGGATGACTAGGAAATTCTATACAATGCAACCGTGTATTTGAATAAAACTTACCTACTAATATATTGGAAACTCTTACCGCTTACCAGTAAAATGGAATAATAAATATCGTATTTTCCATATTCAAGAATTTCAAACATGCGGTCGTAAAATCTCGTTTACTTTGACGACTTCTCCGTGCGTGACATGAATATGAGCCCAAGCAGAGATGTACTATCGAGTCTATCGATATTTTGAACGATTATTATAGTGTTTGCAAGCTAACAATGAATGATAAAGCGCGCAATAAACGTTCAGTTCTTCGAACAGTGGTAATGCGGCACGCGTCTCGGATGAGCGGACATCGCGCGGCGACACGTTCGAGAATCAAATTCAAATGTCAAGGTGAAGGCGACGCGAAAGGAAACGCACGATGACGTCACACAGCTGCCTGCGCCATCTTTCTTTACCGAGACCAATCCGAGACACTAATAGTAATTACACTTGTACACCGGCCTTTAGATTTATTATGACTCTTAGACTCTAGACAATTCAATGATTTTACGTTCTAAAACAATTGTCTAGCAACGAGGTGAATTTGCTTGATACACGAAATCTTTTGTCATTGAGCCGGTCATAGAACCTGATGACATCGAAACGAAGCTAAGTGGAACAATTACGATTAAAGACAATTGAAAGGACGATGCAATTAGTCAAACAATTGGTATTATCACCGAGGCCGATTGTGACGTACCTCTGCTGATAGTGACAAAGGTGAGAGCAGAAAGTGCGCTTCACTCATCAAACATGCTTCAATACGATAAACCTATCATGAAATCAACAGAATTCATGAAGTTAGTAGTATTAAACCGACTAAAACTTCTAGTTTTCACAATTCGTTATCAAACATCACTTTGCAAACAATGTGAAGTCATTTTATTCAATTCTTATTTACTTATAATTTATTTCATTTTGACATTTATTTTTAAATTATTTTACGTGTGCTATATATGTATATGTCTTCCTCTTTGTCCAGCATATGGATGTTGTCTGAGAATAAATGAATTAATAATAATTTTCTTTAAAATTAAATTAAAAATGATGAGTACTTTTCGACCACTTCATATAATTATGTAAATAGGAAACCACAGCTTTTTTTCGCCGATGGAAATGAAATGATATTTATTTGCCTGAAGTATGGTCATTACAAGGTCTTATATTAATATTATTGAGGAATTGTCAAACTGCTGAATAGCCAATATGAGCTTTCCGAGCATATCCGAATCCAAGAACATTTCTTTGGAGCTACCCTGTCAAAATATAAAGGTCGTGGAGTTGGCACTTGGCAACGGTGGGTTTTAGTATCTTTTCACTCACATCTAGTGGAATAGCCGTGTTCTCATGAGCTATTGCGTGCTCTCTGCACATGTTATTCGGTTCCCTAGACTAGGCTATTGTGCGAAGCGAGCCGACTGGAAAATCTGACGCCAATTATTATTAAACGAACTGAAACTCTGCCACATTGACAATGCCGGTTCTCATGACCATTCACTTGCATCATTTTTATGGATACCTAATTAAATATCTCTAAATTACTCTGCACTTCCTTTATAATTGTTCGTCAGTTTTTCTGATTTATGTTTTCTAGCGGCTCTACCCTCATAGTTTCAGGACAAGAAGTAGCGTTAAGAATTAATTCATTAATCATACTGATACTTTTAAGTTAAATCGGTTCAGTAGTTTTGTCGTTGTTAAAGACCAAACATCGCATTTATAAAAGGAGGGATTAAGCTCGGTAGGTAGAAATTTATAACTCTGTGGTTAGGTTTTTCCACGTAATTTTTTGTAGATTTGGTAACATTGTGTCTAGATTATTTTACTACCTCACCTTTGCTTGTTATTGTATGCTTGAAAGCCAACGTCTCAATCAAAAGCCGCGCATTGTACATAGATTTAAAGCGACAAAGTAGTAAATTCATTTTTTTCAACCTCAATCATCACAAATATACATTCTCCCTTCACTAAGCCTAACGTAACGAGTCAAAAGATATGTCAGTGAACAAGGCACACAGCATTTTCTACCATGTGAAGGTTCTCACACTATTCAGAGCAGTTTTTGTAACCGGTCCGTAGGGTCGAGTTCCGAGGTCGTAGGTGCAGACGTGCAGTGTTATATTACCAGTCGTGGCTACATTATTTAGGTATTATCCACATAAATATCAAGAGACGGATTTTTCAATCGGTAGCGGAGTAAGAACCAAATATATTACTAATTGATTGATATTATGGATTTTCGCATAGAAACGCCTGAATCAATTAATTATTGTCATCATGTATATGTCGAATGCATCGTTACCGTATTCTGTTATCCTTATGTAGTCTTTGTGGTTCTTTTTTTTCTGAAAAATGTCCATTAAAATCAAGAGTAAGTACCCAGTACATTAGACATTAACTTTAAGGAGACTTTTCAAGGGAACTTTTTGATTCATGATTGTAAATAGTATTCTTATTACACCTGGCATAATAAACAAATCCATATATTGAGTAAGGAGTTAAGCGATGGTTTTCAGACCTTTTTATCCGATATACATAATACATATAGCTTGGGAAATAAAATGAATACGTCCTACTTCGAAGCTTCAATCTCGATTCGGCTTGTTTAAAATTCCGAGCAGATATTGTTATGTGAGACCATGAGGCGAAGGGGTCCGCGAACACAGTTCTCACATTACGCATTCTACTGAGTCGTCAAATGCGAGTGGTCGGCCTTGAGCCAGCCCGTTTGGGACACGGCAAACAATCCCATTTGGGCAGCGAAAAGAAACGTGACAAGCCCAAGCCAGAACGTTAGTCTTTGGCTCTCATCAAAATAAATAATAGTGGTAGAGCCAGTTCGTATAGGAATATTTTTGGAGTAAGCAAGTATTTGATAATGTTGCTTGGGAACATGTTTTTCACGTATATTACAGCCAGTTTAAAAAATAAATTAAAGTATGTATCAAATAAATTACATATGTTACTAAATAGTTCAAGATAGTTGTATAAATACTATTCTAAGTAGGTATAACTCATTGCATCTGCTAAGCCACGTGTTCGTAATAGAAACCTGGATTCTCAAAGAGCGATGCAAACAGGAGGGAAGTAAGAAAGGGCAGCTTCAAAAGAACCGTTGAGCAAATACTCTCTGGATGGCGATTCAGTGAAAAACTTGAACTGTGTATGAATAATATGTCGAGTCTAGTAAGCTTTTAGGTAAACTTTTGTCACATTGTTAGTCGATTTCTTGCATATAACATGTTATAACGAATTCGTTCATGCTAATAGCAAGACGACGAGGTAAATCAGACAGGTGTTTAGGTAAATAAATATTGCTCTTGAGGTCTAGAGCTTGCACCTCAGCGGTGATTTACCAATCGTACCATGTACCAAAAGGCTGGAGTAGAAAAGGCGCGAGTAGAATGAAACAAAGGACATCCTCTGGTTTACCTGTAACAAAGAGAGAGAAGTATTATTACTCACACAGTATTGTTCGTACAAATGTACGGCTGATGAATAAGTAAAAGGGCCCTGATTGTGAAGTAGTGACTACTGAAGTTCACTTACTAAAATCGCAGAGCAAAGTAAAATATATTTTAATTGGGGTGGCCCCTAGTTATAACCTACTCAATGGGTACTCAGAAATATACAGAAAACACATGTATTAAATTGAATGTTGAAAGTAATTAGGCTTATGATATAATGATTTTTTGTTTTTTCTTTAAAAAAATACTATCACGAAAGTGGATTCAATTCATATTTTAAACAACTTTAACAAGGGAAAGGTGCTAAAAGTGATAAGCAAGCAACACAAAGAAAATTTTGAACCGCTGATCCTCACAAAGCTAGTTAAAAGGTTGAGCCATAAAAAAGTACTCTACCAATAAATAGAACTTAAGGTGTGAAGATCTAAAGCCCACCCATCTTGAAAATAATGCAAAAACTCATAACGGTAACAGTACCGTACAATAACAGTTCAGCTCAGGTAAAAACATTTTTGATTTGAGAAAGTGTTGGATTAGTCTTGAAAGAATTCAAAAAGTTTCTTTAATGAACAATGGTGAATGATGAATAGCCGAATTACAGGAACAAAGATAGTTGCACTAGATAAAGAAGAACGAGCGAACTTAACTGTTCATTTTAGTTTTGCGAATTTTGTAGCACACAACCTACTTCCTACTAATATTATAAACGGGAAAGTTTGTAAGTATGGATGGGGATGGATGGGTGTTTGTTACTCTTTCGCGTAAAAACTACTGAATGGATTTTACTAAAAGTTTACAATAATCTAGCTTATACATAAGAATAACACATAAGCTACAATTTATAAAGATACCTGCCCAGACGAAGTCGCGGGCACCAGCTAGTTGATTATACTTTTGTGAGATGGTCTCCAATTAACATAGTAAGTATTTACGTAAATATAAAAAAAGAACTAGTGACACGATGACAAGAACGTAGATGCGTATAAAAAATATTGAGTGAGGAAATAACTTTGCAGTTAGGGTATTCCCAATGAGTTGACCCTCCGAAGAGCCACAGCCCTGCTTCGATCCATCAACGCAGAAGTGGTATCAGCATTGCGTGAGCAGCTTTGCACGCGAGGTCCGGTGGCGTGTGGCACGTCACATAGCTATCTACTCGCTGGCCGAGCTGGCGGGAGAAACTTCAGCAGTTTACTATGTAACAAGGCGGATTCATCAGTTTTATATGACACCCGCAACTCCGTTGGCGTTACGAATTAACAAAATTTCTTGCCTACCAGTCTTGCCGAACATACATTCGATATTTCACATATCTACGTCGAGTGGTTTGGCCTGTCCGTCAGTCAGTCAGTCAGGAATACTAGCCATTAATATATAGTGATTAGAAGATCTCTAGATTAAATTAAGATTAAAAGCTTCTTAGTGAGTACAGCACATATTTTGCGAATTACTAGAGACTAGTAACAAGTATTTTAGTTCACCTATGGAATTACAAAGGTAGAACAAAATGGATATTAAATAAATAGACTTAAATTTTTGCAGAACAATCGTTGAGTTTAGAATGCATCTATGTAGGCCATTTCGAACTTCAAAACATCAATGTCCATGAATACTTTATCTTAATACGCCACAGCGTATTAGACATGAACATAAAAAACTAAGTAAATGTTCCCAGAAAGTCATAAAACTCGTCAATATCCGAAACGATAACCATCAAGAAGCATCATTAGTGTAAGCCAACGCCGTTCGACACGAAAGATATCAGCTGCCGTGTCCGAGCGCCATTAGATGGTGGCATTAGCCTGTGCTGGTGGGTGGAAGGTAGTGGCACGCGAGCCTGAATTAACACAAATTAGCCCGACCGGCACTCACGCGAATGGGGTTAGAAAGCGTGCCGACACGCACTGTCATCGGCTCCATGACGCGATGCCGTGCCGTGCCGTGCCATATCATAAGGAAACACTAGGTATGGGCTGATTTACATTGATCCAGTAGCTAGATCCAGCGTCGCAGGGTTCCCTCGCTGGATCGCCAATGTAAACAGTAAACACGCTGTACTGGATACAAACGTGTTTTCATTGATACAGCATTGATCCAGCGAGGGAATCCAGTGACGCTGGATCCAGCTACTGGATCAATATATGTCAGCTTTAAAGCTCCCATCATTAAACTTGACGACACGGTTGGTCAAGTGGGAAGTGTGTTGGACTGCCAAATTAGTCTCGTGGGTTCGATTCCTGCTTCCGGACAAACATCTGTCTGATGAACGTCGATGATTATTCTGAGTCTATGTGTTTTCTATGTATTGTTTGTAAATTGTGGAAATATTCTATCAGTTATCTGGTTTCCATTGTACAAGCTTGCCTTATACTCGTACATAAATCGGTGACTAAAGTTAAATAGAGAAAATGAGTTTGACCCATATAAATGATAAACATGGTGTAGATAGATCTGTCTAGAAGAACGATTTTATGATTTACTACGTTTATAATGAACAGCTCTACATTTACCACCACTACATTGGTTTTGCAATGTAAGTTGATATTAAATATTGATTTAAATTTATATAACTCTACAGATAAGGCGATAAAAGCAAAACACGAGTCAAGATAAATAGATCAAGGTTACCGAAAATGCGTAAATTAGGTATGGAAGTCGTTGTTTCATAAGTGATAAGATATTCTGTGATATCACAAAAATAAGGAGCGGACCAAAGATAAATAAAAAAGGCGTAACTGAAAGATTAAACGAATACCTACTTAGTTCATCAATGCCAGCTATTTTAGAGCAAGTTAGGGTCAAAACAGGCCAAAGATTTTAACAAATTCATATTTTCGTTTAATCAGACAGTTCTAAAGTCTAGCACAAAAGAGTTCCAAACAGGTTTGCTGTTAATCTGTTAGTTAGCCAATTTTGTATAATATTGAAATTTTGAACACCGGCAACATCTTCATTGAAGGATTTTGAGTTCCTGTAATGTTCCAGTCTGTCGAACAACGTTCCAGCATTGACATTTCCTATCGGCAGTCACGTCAAGCGAGTTGGTTACGTTACGTGACAAGAGCTATCTCATGAACTTTGGCTTTTCCAAATGTTATTGTAACACGCGACGTGTCTTGTAGAGACTTTATACCATGTTACAGTTTAATTCTATATACGGCTACGAATATACTTCCTTCTTCTTAAGCGGGCACTCTTGACAGCGTGATGTGATCGTGATCATATTCGGGTTCCGATGAATTCAGCTATGCGCCTAAACCTGGCTGTAAGTGTTAGACGGGAGCAGTCGGTCATGGTTGCGTTTGATGAGGTCTGACCATCTCTTGCCTTCTATTCTACGTTGCACCACTAGGCGCTCTAGAGAGTCCTCTTTGCGAATAATGTATCCAAGGAACTTAAGTATGCGTAATTAAACAGTCGATGATAATATTTATTTTTGTTGAGTTCTTATAGGACATTGATGCGGAGTGCAGTCCGCGGGATCTCATTAGACGTCTCCAGGAACACATCTCCAGTGCGTTGATTTTTATCTTTTCCTCTCTTCTACTTCCTTTAAGTTCCATAATAAGCGTTTGTCCCATCTAACTGGATTACTTGATTTAATCATGATTTGAACTTTCCTGGCCCTGTCTGTAACAGGCAATTTGACATTATGCTGTGACATTTCGTGATCAGCCAACACTAGTTTAGCGTGGTGCCAAGCCAACAAATCACTTGTGCCACAAATTTTTATTTGGGGCCTCGATTCGGAATCATTAGGGTGAAAACGAAAGGTTGCTTGATCATTACAAGTTATCATTAGCTAGTTCAAGTATAGACTACAGACAGAACGAGAGAAAACCAAGAAAACGAGAACAAACAATAAAAGTACTTGATTGATTCAGGCGTTACTTTGCGGAAATCCATAAATATCAACAAATTATATAAATATATTTAGTAATAAATCCGCTTAATTTAATAAAAGTACTGACAATTACCATGTAAATCTTTTCACTAAGTTTATTTATATTTTAGTTAAAGATCTGGATAAATCAGTGACCCAAAACTAATAATACCAGTATAGACAAACGTGCTTCTTTATGAAGCCATGCCACTCTTACAGGTACGGTGCATAGACTCCTGTCAGCTTCTAGGCTTTATGAAGCACTAGCTTCATTTCGCGGCTCCGTAAGCGCGTATAATCGAGATAGTTACATACTCGTAGTCTTTATCATTTGTCAGGTTCTGTGTCCAAACCATATTTTAACTACAGAGGTTCAGTAATTATTGCGTCATTGAGCATCATCCATCCTCAGTCCTCACAAATTTTCGCATTTATTCATACCAATGTGACGTGCATTCGTTATAAGCTTACAACAGGTTTATTTATAACGGATGGACAAGTGACCAGCGCTTAGTCACGTGCAAGAGTCATTACCAGGTCCCAACTGCTGGCGTAATCGCGGACTACTGACCGATTCGGCTGGGAAGTACCAAAATCGGAACAGATTCTTCGATATCATCGCTATTAAAAGCAAAATAATGTACGACATTTCAACAAACTATGTATCAGATAAATTCTTCTACCAAGATTCTTCAATATCATCGCTAGGAAAAGCTAAATAATATACGACATTTCAACAAACTATCAGATCTTAAACAAGATGTCTATCTGCTCTATATGACACTTCTATATACGCATCTATCCACTGCAAACTGTCTAACTCTTGAAGTGAAATATAAGGGAATTCATCAAGAAGATTAATCTTCCCACTTCGTACAAATATTGACGAAAGTTATTGTGGGTGGATGGATGTTTGCTGCAAGTGGGAAGTGTGTTGGACTGCCAAATTAGTCTCGTGGGTTCGATTCCTGCTTCCGGACAAACATCTGTCTGATGAACGTCGATGATTATTCTGAGTCTATGTGTTTTCTATGTATTGTTTGTAAATTGTGGAAATATTCTATCAGTTATCTGGTTTCCATTGTACAAGCTTGCCTTATACTCGTACATAAATCGGTGACTAAAGTTAAATAGAGAAAATGAGTTTGACCCATATAAATGATAAACATGGTGTAGATAGATCTGTCTAGAAGAACGATTTTATGATTTACTACGTTTATAATGAACAGCTCTACATTTACCACCACTACATTGGTTTTGCAATGTAAGTTGATATTAAATATTGATTTAAATTTATATAACTCTACAGATAAGGCGATAAAAGCAAAACACGAGTCAAGATAAATAGATCAAGGTTACCGAAAATGCGTAAATTAGGTATGGAAGTCGTTGTTTCATAAGTGATAAGATATTCTGTGATATCACAAAAATAAGGAGCGGACCAAAGATAAATAAAAAAGGCGTAACTGAAAGATTAAACGAATACCTACTTAGTTCATCAATGCCAGCTATTTTAGAGCAAGTTAGGGTCAAAACAGGCCAAAGATTTTAACAAATTCATATTTTCGTTTAATCAGACAGTTCTAAAGTCTAGCACAAAAGAGTTCCAAACAGGTTTGCTGTTAATCTGTTAGTTAGCCAATTTTGTATAATATTGAAATTTTGAACACCGGCAACATCTTCATTGAAGGATTTTGAGTTCCTGTAATGTTCCAGTCTGTCGAACAACGTTCCAGCATTGACATTTCCTATCGGCAGTCACGTCAAGCGAGTTGGTTACGTTACGTGACAAGAGCTATCTCATGAACTTTGGCTTTTCCAAATGTTATTGTAACACGCGACGTGTCTTGTAGAGACTTTATACCATGTTACAGTTTAATTCTATATACGGCTACGAATATACTTCCTTCTTCTTAAGCGGGCACTCTTGACAGCGTGATGTGATCGTGATCATATTCGGGTTCCGATGAATTCAGCTATGCGCCTAAACCTGGCTGTAAGTGTTAGACGGGAGCAGTCGGTCATGGTTGCGTTTGATGAGGTCTGACCATCTCTTGCCTTCTATTCTACGTTGCACCACTAGGCGCTCTAGAGAGTCCTCTTTGCGAATAATGTATCCAAGGAACTTAAGTATGCGTAATTAAACAGTCGATGATAATATTTATTTTTGTTGAGTTCTTATAGGACATTGATGCGGAGTGCAGTCCGCGGGATCTCATTAGACGTCTCCAGGAACACATCTCCAGTGCGTTGATTTTTATCTTTTCCTCTCTTCTACTTCCTTTAAGTTCCATAATAAGCGTTTGTCCCATCTAACTGGATTACTTGATTTAATCATGATTTGAACTTTCCTGGCCCTGTCTGTAACAGGCAATTTGACATTATGCTGTGACATTTCGTGATCAGCCAACACTAGTTTAGCGTGGTGCCAAGCCAACAAATCACTTGTGCCGTTCAAATTTTTATTTGGGGCCTCGATTCGGAATCATTAGGGTGAAAACGAAAGGTTGCTTGATCATTACAAGTTATCATTAGCTAGTTCAAGTATAGACTACAGACAGAACGAGAGAAAACCAAGAAAACGAGAACAAACAATAAAAGTACTTGATTGATTCAGGCGTTACTTTGCGGAAATCCATAAATATCAACAAATTATATAAATATATTTAGTAATAAATCCGCTTAATTTAATAAAAGTACTGACAATTACCATGTAAATCTTTTCACTAAGTTTATTTATATTTTAGTTAAAGATCTGGATAAATCAGTGACCCAAAACTAATAATACCAGTATAGACAAACGTGCTTCTTTATGAAGCCATGCCACTCTTACAGGTACGGTGCATAGACTCCTGTCAGCTTCTAGGCTTTATGAAGCACTAGCTTCATTTCGCGGCTCCGTAAGCGCGTATAATCGAGATAGTTACATACTCGTAGTCTTTATCATTTGTCAGGTTCTGTGTCCAAACCATATTTTAACTACAGAGGTTCAGTAATTATTGCGTCATTGAGCATCATCCATCCTCAGTCCTCACAAATTTTCGCATTTATTCATACCAATGTGACGTGCATTCGTTATAAGCTTACAACAGGTTTATTTATAACGGATGGACAAGTGACCAGCGCTTAGTCACGTGCAAGAGTCATTACCAGGTCCCAACTGCTGGCGTAATCGCGGACTACTGACCGATTCGGCTGGGAAGTACCAAAATCGGAACAGATTCTTCGATATCATCGCTATTAAAAGCAAAATAATGTACGACATTTCAACAAACTATGTATCAGATAAATTCTTCTACCAAGATTCTTCAATATCATCGCTAGGAAAAGCTAAATAATATACGACATTTCAACAAACTATCAGATCTTAAACAAGATGTCTATCTGCTCTATATGACACTTCTATATACGCATCTATCCACTGCAAACTGTCTAACTCTTGAAGTGAAATATAAGGGAATTCATCAAGAAGATTAATCTTCCCACTTCGTACAAATATTGACGAAAGTTATTGTGGGTGGATGGATGTTTGCTAATAAATCGATTGAACTGAAGACCTGGACAACGATGGGCTACTTCTTCTCATCATGTCACTAGCCCTTTTCCAACCAGTGTGGTGAAAGGATTTCAAGTGCGCCTCGAAGAGGCGTATATGTATATGTGCTACTTATAAACCGTGTTCAGCAGCGTTTACTATAAGTACCGTACCAGTCCGCTATCTGGGCACTGCGACCGACACGTCACCTCGCGATAAGCGACCCGGGGTCAATCGGAGTGGAAATATTCCGTAACGTGGTTACGACACCGACGCAGACTGACCTGACCAGTGACTGACCACCGACGGCAGATAACAGCTGCGATAATGCAGGAATGCTACGTGGAGGTGCAAACGGGCTGAACCCATTGTGATTGCAATTCATGCAGTTATAACTCTTTCAATAGTTCTAGCTTCGCCATTCAGTTTTTGTCAGCTCCTTCCAATACGTGTGATAGAGTTCGGAAGAATAAGTTAAATACAATTTATCTAGCAGCTAAGAAAACTCTATCAAATTACTCAGGCGAAGGCGGCGGTCAGTCAGACAATCCTATCCTATCCTTCCTACTCCTACTAATATTATAAACGCGAAAGTTTGTAGGTATGGATGAATGGATGGATGTTTGTTACTCTTTCACGTAAAAACTACTGAATGGATTTTAATGAAACTTTACAATAATATAGCTTATACATCAGAATAACACATAGGCTACAATTTATGAAGATACCTGCGCAGACGAAGTCGCGGGCACCAGCTAGTAATTTATATTCCTGAAATTGAAAACTTAAAAACGCTTGGATAAGTAATGGCATAATTATAAAATCTAGGTCTGAGTATCATTACAGAGTAGTCAGCTCCAAGCGACAACCGGCTCACTCAAGGCAATCCGGTGGCGAGTTGGCTACATTTTGAACATGTATAGTATACAAACACATTATAATGTGATAAAAACACTTTTTTAATCGATAAAGGTCACGTTATTTAAAAAAACTAAGACTATAATGTTTTATTGATTTATTGAAATTGTTTTTGTATTGTGAGAATATTTATTACGCGTTCTTTTTAAGTATGTCTTTTCTAAAAAACGTACTGTTCATTTTTAAATCTATATCATGCGGATGTTTAAATTTAAAATAATCTAATAAACAATAGTTTTCGTAGAAATAATTTCTAATGTTTTCTGTTACATAAATCCCAGCAAAAACCTTTTTAATGTAAAAACAAAATCAAAACGAGCTCCTACTACCGCAAAAATACGTGAGATCTTTTAATATTAAGCCAAAACTGGAACTCTATTTATCGTTAACTCTTAGTTTATACAATCATTCATTTTAAGTTTGCAACAACTGAATTCAGCTTTGTTTATTCATTAGCGTTTCCTTCCTTACTACCGTGCCTCCCGACAATTAAAGAACTCTCAGGGTTTTCCTTTATTCTTCCTCCATCTAGCTTCATCCAACACGAAGTAAACCAGATAGCCAAGACTGGCTACACCGCTAATTTAGCCAATAGTAAAATCTCAAGTATTAAAGCAAATAGTATTTCTACATAGTAGATGTTATAACTAGTATAAAAAATATACAAACTTTATGCACTTTATGTAGTGAAGAGACTGACTCTACCAACTTTTTTCGTATTTTCTGCTTTGTGTTGTCTAACGTCAATTCTTGCCAACATTATGTACATCATATACCTATACTTACTACACGCCATGCCACTTTTTTTTAATAATAACGTCACTGAGTTTAGTTTTACACATATACCATTATATACATTTAATTATACAACAATTAACAAGTATTTATAATTTGGCTGCACCTGCCGACTTGTTATTAGTATAAATATACCAGCAGAAACTCGATTCGGATAAAAAACTCGTATTGTTCGAATCGAACTAACCTTAGCTAAGCTGATTTTTTGCGGTGTGAATAGAATGATTTGCTTTTCTTTGATAAAATACCTTGACATTATAAACAATTTCAACATCTAAAACGTGATATTAAATGTAGATGTATTGTTGAGATCTCTAGAGGTTGATCAGCCAAAATTAGTTAAATGTATGTAAAACAATAACAATCTCTGTTATACAAAAGTACTTTATTAATGTATGACTTGCTAATGTTTTAAGTAGCGTTCATTGTAGCTAATAGATAATAATTGATACTGAGATGGATTGAGGGACGACAGATAAAGGTATTTGGTTTGAACACCCCTTAATTGTTCCAAAAAGCTCCAAAGCTTTCCAAATTCTAACGGAAAATTAGTGGAAATCATTATTTATTTATTACTATAAACAATATGGTTTTTATGCATTATTATCACATTATTAGGTATAGGATAGCTACAAAAAGGCTGACAGAAAACAGGTTTTATATTGTGGCCTCTATGATGTGATCATGTGATCCCATATTAGTCGTATGACTCTTGCAATAACTCGCGGTTTTTCCTCATAATGACGCTCATGAATCCGCATTTGCTGCGTTTAAAAACGCTGCAGAATAAATATAAATTATTAGGAGTATATATTTAATTTCTACAGCCTAAAATAATAATTGTTATATTTTATTATTAATTGATTGATTATGTATGAATGTTAATTATTAATTTATTCAGTTTTATTTAATTCATTTTTTAATTTTCCTAAATTATTGTTATCAATTTTACTTAATTTTATATTCCATTTTCCTTAGATTTTAATTTATCTGTTTTAATCATATGTTATTTATTACCCTAGTAATTCGCTCTTTAATTAATATAATTGGCTGCTGCCGTTTTAATTAAAGTAAAATAAATAAATACAAAATAAATAAATTTAATGATTTAATTTTAATGTTTTGTTTCGTATTTTAATGCACAAAGAAAGGATAAAACTTTAGTGAGCAACATAATATTTAAGTTCATAACAAACGTAATGCTCACAGTAAGATAATAATATAAAAACATGAGTACATAAATCTTCAGCTAATAGTAGGCATTCTGGCCACATGTTGTAGGCACGAGGAAATACTAATGTTTATGAGGTTGGCGCAAAAATAGTGATGCTTGACGTCAATGATACCTACCACTGTCAAGGTCGCAGACTACGGGATGGTTACCAACGAGACTGAAAACGTACCTCCTGTATTCCCTATTGCTGAAAATAAGGTAATAAGCCTTTAGGATAATAAATCCTAAAGGCTTATTACGTCTAATGTATTAGATAGAATGGAGGTTCTGGTTTGTACCACCGATGTACAGAAGACTATATACAATACTTAATATTAGAAAAAAAATAATTAGATTAGCCTAAAGTAACGAACAAAGTAGAGTTGGTGGAGTCTCGTGCCACAACGAAAACGTATGCGTTACTAATTTGATTTACATGATGTTGATGATGATTATGACATACCTTCAATAACTATTTTACGTCCACGAGATAATATATAATTTTGAGTACATGTTTGTGCGATACTTTTACAATATTTTGTGAAGGTATTCACGAATCAAGTTATGAGGTTTTTTTTTTTTTTATTTAAAATATTTATTCAGAACAATTACACAAAGGAACTATGTTACAGCAGGAACGGTGAAACTACAAAAGTTATAAAACTGTGTAGCAGTCTCAGACAAGCTAAAAAAAAAACATAATATATAAGACTAAATGTAGGTAGGTATTCGGTACAATTTACAACGAAGTAGCGAACAAAACAATGGAACTTTCCATCTATAAATTAAACATTATTCGTGTAGGTTTTGAATAAGTTCTCACTAACCTAATGTATATTTGTGTCTGCATACACTGTTGTTTAAACCGAATACCGGCAACATTTTTAACAAAAGTGCTGTGATTATGTAACATAACCTTGGTAATAGCTACATTCAGAAAAAGGACGTACCTATTTAATATTTTCGAATCAATCGTGAATATATTTCTCGTTCTTCATCATCATCATCATCATCAGCCTATCGCAGTCCACTGCTGGACATAGGCCTCTCCCAATGAGCGCCATCGCGCCCTGTCTTCGGCTTGCCGCATCCATCTTCTGCCCGCAACCTTTCGCAGATCGTCATCCCACCTGGCCGGAGGGCGTCCTACACTACGTTTGCCGATTCGCGGTCTCCACTCAACGTTTCTGGTTCTTACGTAGTCTCAAGTAGTCACAACGCAATATTATCTCAACTCTATGTATTCGCACAAAGCGCTTTGCTTCCACTTTCATTATGCGAACCGCCAAGGAATGGAATGCTCTGCCGGCGTCAGTGTTTCCCGATCACTATAATTTGGGTGTCTTCAAGGCAAGAGTGAATAGGATTATTCTAGGTAAGCGTGCTACATCGTCGACCACATCGTCACTTACCATCAGGTGAGATGGTGGTCAAACGCAAGCCTAATTTAGTTAAAAAAAAAAAAACTCTAGGAAAGCTACTTTATATCATTTAATACCGATATACATTTTCACTAGCTGACGCCCGCAACTTCGTTTGCGTTGCGAATTAACTATTCCTTTTTAAGTACACTACTTGACGAACATTATACCCTCCAAATTTCAAGACTCTACGTTCATTGGTTTGGCCTGTACGTTGTCTGCCAGTCAGTCAGGACCAAGCCCGTTACATATATTGGTCGGTTTTGACAACATTAGGCGTGATCAAAATAGTAACAGATTATTCACAGATGTTGTAGATCGCTACACTGTGGCCGCTGACGTCACAGCCTCGCTCAGTGCCAAGGCTGATACGTAAACATGTTCGATCACTACACTACTTATAGCTCGCTGTAAACAAACTGATAACGATGTCTTAGCAAATTGAAGTAAATACTTGGAATATAAGGCCGTGGTGTACAGTGTAGGTATAGATAATAGAATAGCTGAAGAATGGTAAGATAACTCTTTCGAGTTTAAATATAAAATTACACGGTCTGTGGCATCACGCGTTTACAAATTCAAAATTGGATGGAAAGGTCAAACGGGTTTTTGTTTATCCTACTAATATTATAAACGCGAAAGTTTGTAAGGATGGATGGATGGATGGATGGATGGATGGATGGATGTATGTTTGTTACTCTTTCGCGTAAAAACTACTAAATGGATTTAAATGAAACTTTACAATAATATAAATTATACATCAGAATAACACATAGGCTACAATATATAAAGATATCTGCGCAGACGAAGTCGCGGACACCAGCTAGTAAAAAATAATAATCTGACGGTCATTTGTAACTAAACCTGCTATCATTTGATTACGTAGTCTAATAAAGTTTATTTATAGGTAAGAACCTTCATGGACTTACAGTGTATTATAAATTAAACAATAACATTGAATTAACAATGTAGACGATTGGCAGTAATAAATAAATAATGTAATGTAGTAATACATAAATATGTTGTAATCAAGTGGCAATATCCTACGCAGGAGCAGCGCAGTGCGTCTCGTATTCATCCAATCGACAACTAACATTCTAAGATGGTGATGATGATTAAAACATAACTATATATTTGAGGACGACACACTAGATTATAAATAACATTACTTTCCATTTTATAGACATAAAACATTGAAGTAACAGAACACAATAACCCATTGAATGTTTAGCAATGTAGGTATAGTGACAATTACAACAGTGAAAGTCAAAATATAAAACATTTACAACCTTTAGTTCGAACAAATAATATGGAACAGTTTTGGACAAAGTGGTTTTCTAAAGAAAAGGTGAAATGCAATTGGCCTTACCTAAGCCACACTAAAGTGAAATATGACGGAGTCATAAAACATCATAGCCCAACGGCGAAATCGGGAGAGCGGTAAACGACGTTTATGACTTCGAGAATTACGGAATTATCTCTGCGACTCACAAAGCTTTGAAGATTCCGACATTTCAAAATACAAATTCAAAGACAAAGGACGCTGTAAGCGCTAACAGTTACGTCAATTTACTTCACGGTTGGTAAATTTATATTTGAAAAGGATAACAGAAAGAAAACACAAATTTTACGACCGACTTTTACTTTTAACTGCCGATGTTGTCGTTATGACGAATAAAATTTTGCCGTTTTCGAGAAATGTTGGATCGAAACTGGAATAGGATATGTAAGGTAGTTAGTGAAAGCAGTTCATTGTTACAACACCAGAAGACAAAACTGTACCCGTAACAATTAGAACTAAAGCAAGCAGTAAATGTTGTTCCAGTGGTTTTAATACTACAGGGACAGTATATAAAACACTAATAACATGCTTAGGTAGATTGGGAAACAGCTCTATCTACCTCTGTAATCATCACCTTTAGGTATACCTATCTCATGAACAAATACACCAGGTTTGTAGGTTAAAGAATGTTGAAGTACTGAGTCACGCGCATTTAACAATGAGTGGTTGTGGAGGTGACGTAACATCTTCCACCTGAGCTAACATCCTTGTTTGCGCAACCACGGTGGTGGCGGCGGCTCACTCCTGCGACGAAGAAGCTGATAAACTAGATGCTAGTCTTGAATTACTAGCTTTTACCGTTACCATACTAATGGTAAATCTAAGTCTTCTATAAGATATGATTTAGTAGATAGTCATTATTCTGCGGTTACGGTTTATCCAAAGAATATCGTACAGTTATTGGAATAGTTTGTTTTGTTCACGTTAAGAATTCAAAAAAAATAAAAACACGTTACTATTTTCTTATTTGAATTGGCGCTAAAATTATTCTCAAATGTAAGTGTAACTACGAGTATATGTTTAAGTTTTTTTTATAACTAAGCAACTGCGCAGCTTACTTTATGTTGATATGAAAATGTATTAATAAAAAAAACTTAAGATTTTGCAAGTTTTACTGACATTTGATCAGTTTTTTTTTTCAAATCTTTATTTATGCAAGCGTTTTTTCCATAATCTATGAGCAATCTCTAGCGTAGAGACGGATTATTCCCCGGAGCTCTACGAGTCCATAGACAACCATCACAATCATAGATTTTTATTTGGTCCGTGACGATGCAGATGCAATACTTGAACTGTTGACATAGATGCATGTCATAATAATGTGCTTATTACGTTTAGTCATCTTATTGCGACAACACAATTTTATAAGGCATTTGAGTACCGCCTGACCTCAATATGTCTTTGCAAAACATTTCCGTTTACCACAACAATTATATATAAATAATATATTACATCATGCAGCAAGGAAACAAGTTTTGAATCAAACATTTCCTTGGAGTAATTTGGAGTGGTCTGCATGAGGTCAAAAAATAGTGATTAATTTTATTGTATTTTAGTTTTTACAACAGATACGCAGGCAACACCTTGATTCGTTAAATGAGTTGTTGCGTGACTTGCTTGTTGGTAATTTATTCGTAATCATTAAATTCAGTTCTAGGTCACATTCGACAAGGAATGTTGTGAATGTGACGTCATTTATTATTTTGTTTGTCAACAGTACAATGTTTTATTCAATTTGGGTTAATGGCCAATTTTATTTACTCCGAGTATCCATTGTAAAATCGATGAAAATCATTGACTGACATATTATGTAGTTATTGTTTCAAAACTGCCACATCCTATTATCGTCATGCATTCAGAATGCGACCGTCAAGCAATCCTTTATGATGTTAATGGTGACGACACCAACATCTGCCAACGCAGCTGGCGCCAAGGTTAAGTGGTAGCCTTATTCAGCTTAATTCTTTTATGGGCTGAGATATGCAGAAGGGTTACTTGAGATTGCTTTGTATGGATTTAAAAATACTGTACCTACCAAGGAATAGCCATATGATACATCATACGTATCCATATGCTTGAACACACATCGTTTAAAACAGAGGAATAGTGCAATGAAGCATCATAATTTGGAATATATTTTATGAAACTGTAACACGATGGTTTTATTAATAATGCTTTTTGAGTTTAAAGGAAAAAATATGTGCCAGCCTTACAGTAGTACATGATGTGCAACATTTAATATCCCACCTTGTTAATTAGCAAACATTCAAATTTGGAATGATTCTATTAACTTTATTTTTTACCCGATAGCTAAGTTTCTATTCCACTTCCGTCCCATTTTCACCAAATTACTTCCACAAATTGAAAAAAAAAAGCGAGAGAAAAGATGTTCAACATAATTTACACATCAACAACCAGGCCTCCTGACTTAGGTTAGGACCGAAACGAAAATACAACACAAAAAACATTTCCGTGTTCTAGCCAAAACTCATTATCGGCACATGCTAATATTACCACAGAGGACAAACACAAAGACATGTTTTACGCTGAGGTGTATCAGTTTGTGTACACTTGTGACTGGATGACGTCAGCAATCACGATGGCGACCCATGGTGCGACTCTGTCTGCTAAACAAACATCGATTTAAGTACATTTTTTGTGTGACAAATTTTAGGTCCTGCTTTTATGTTAAGAACTTGATCACGCAAAAGCAATTTCAGAGGAAAACGAAGTAAATATTCAATCCACAGAGCTTGGAACAATAAATCCATTTGGCACGACATTACGCGTTTCGAAGTCGGCGCGCGTACCAAGGACCAATGTAGGCAGTTCCATCGGCATTCAGAGGGAGGCTGAAATGCCATCAGTATGCCGGCGGCTCGGCATTCGCAAAACGTAGCGACCCTACGTCATGCTTTAGCCAAGGTGCTTAGATAAGCAGGGATGGAGCAGGGAATGTAAAGATGATGTTGAAGGTGACGTGACGCCATAGTTTTAAAATAGCAACACTGATGAACGAACACAATATAAAAATGCATCCCACAGTATTAGTAACCACGTCAAGACGTTAATGAGCAGCCGAACAAGACTCAAACATGAGTCATATTGAGTAATGGAGGATAACGACTAGATGGCATCACCGTTGAGCAAACCTGTTCTCACCATGGCTTACAATGTGGAGGAAAACAGCGGAATCATGATCGTGCAACTGATATTTGCACGTGGCTCCACCGATAAGTGGATTGACGCAAGGAACCCGCGAACAACGTTAGGCTCGTTCACGAAACTCCGCTAAAAATTGTACACACAACCATTGACGCAAGTAGATGTTTTTTGCAAAATTCCACTGTAACACGCTCTAGTGTTCTTTACCCCGGCACATGATTTGTTAGCACACATATGTAAAAATCACATTCTATTATACATAGGTGAACAAGAACCGTTACAAATTCATTAGGCCGGTAACAATAACAATAGATCATCCAAATTATTTCGGATTCAATTAATTAATTAAATAAATAATGCTGGACAATCCACACAGCATCACCTAGCCCCAAGCTAAGCAGAGCTTGTGTTATGGGGATGACTGATATACGTAATACAATATATTACATAGATAGATGTTTTTTATTATACGAGTACGTAGAAAACGACCAGAACACCCTGAACAAATATCTGCAGATTGTACAAATATTTGTCCCGAGGCGGGAATCGAACCCGCAACCTCTTGCGTCGCAAGCGGACCTTGGCCCGCCACGCCACAGAGGTCGTCGTGCCCGCTAATTACCCGTGCCGCGCTAAGTTCAAGACTCAGAATCCAAAAGTAGTCAATCTTGTGGTTACAAATATAGGTAGGTACTATTTTTGCAGTAAAAAGACAAAGGAACGTCGGCATCATCAACAGAATATTCATCATTGGCCAGATAGGTATTTATGGTATGGATAGCCGGAGGATGCAATGCGTAGGCGTCAACTAGCGGATGTGATTTGTAACCAATAAATACGATATAAAATGACTACTAATAAAACTATTCTGGAATATTCACCATCCGGTAATATTATTTCAGACTGCTAATACTTCATAGTGAATCAGTATTGAACTGCAAAAAAACAGAACGATCGAAAAGCGTTTGGTCAATAAAACCAAGGAAGCACAATCTAGCAGTCATTTTCTAGCCAATTAAAGAACAGTAAACAATGATGTTAATTTTAACAGTGGAAGAGCAAGCAACAGATTATCAGAATAAATTATCGAGGAGCTGATGAACGGAAACGCGTAGGCTGCCAGACGATAAAATTTTGCCGAAGTCGATAAAACTGGTGAATAGTGGTGGTATAAATCTAACGACATCAGTCTGCTCTTTGATGAAAAGAACAGTATTTGTAGACTGGTCTTTCTAGCGGAGCAAATATTTCACTTTCGTTAATTCAGTCTGATAACGTGACGACAGGTAAAATAACAGGACAGACGAAATTCACAAGTGAGCTACTTATGAATGAATGAATGATAGATTTATTTATCTCAAGTATGGTTCGTTACAGACGGGTCTTATGAATGTATAAAGAAGAGTCACATAATTCACTGTAGAGCTTAAGCTTCTCAAAATCTCGATCTCGATCAATGTGTGTTATTTTCTTCATTTTCATTCGGCTTTGCGCACAAATCTTAATAAGTACTACATACTACCACTCTACCTGGTATCCATTTTCAAGATTTCCTAACTCTACCTTTTGGTCTAAATTATTTTGATGCTTCTTCATTAACGAAATGAAATGTTGTTTCTACATTTTGTAAGTCCGACTCTGGTATAAGTAATGCCGTATTCAAGCAGCGTGCGAAGGACGCGAACACCGCACGGACAGATGCGCTCTCGTGAATCGTGAGCCGAAATCATGCCGAGCCAACCCCAGGTCCTACAGCCACCCACTAACAGGGCTGCCTCTTGCGTGTCCAATCAAGTAGAGACCCCCCTGGAATTTCAGAAAACTTTATCAATGCTACGCTTAAACTACCCTTACGTTTGTAATCCTTTCAGCCTTTACTAAAAAGTGAAGTGTGTGAGACCAACACTAGTTTTAAGACCTTCGATGTAACCATACTTCAGGCAAAATTAACAATTTCATGTCATTAAATGAAATCGTTGAATGTTTTTCAGTTTTTCAACGAACACCTTTCTTGCTTTTTCAACATTACATTCAAATGATTCACTATGAGGCTACAGCTTTAAAAATTCTAGAATATAAACTGAAAACAGATAGACTATAACTTCAAGAGTTAAGTTCAACGAGGACTTTATAAAACCAAACTTGTAAAGAACGCAGCAACCCTGATACTCCATCGACATTATTGTCAGCGGTAATGGTAACACATGGCGGGGAGAGCGTGGCACCTCCGTGAATGGCGATGAGCTCGCGGTTGTTCTATGAAATTTTATTGAGTTGAAATTGCGGTGGCGAGGGTCGGCATGCGTTTCGAATAGCTTATGAGCTGGTACGCTATGTTGAAAACATTGTGAATGATGAGAATTACTTACTGCCAAACTGTCAAAATATATAAAATTAGATCCAGAATATCTAAAGATTTTCAGCCATTTATAGAATAGAATAGAATAATTTTCAGATAACACAGTACAAGTACAGATCCATAATTGAGTTAATATACTTAATGATTAAATCTTAAATCTATGTTAGTTAACATTATTATGGTGGAGTTACTTAATAAGTACAGCAATGCAGTGTCTGTATAGCGGACCATCAAACTTGTCCGCTATCATGCGCAGGATGTTGTTGGTGCTCCCGCGGACTCTGGTCAGCAGTGAGGCTGCCTTTTTCCTCATGCAGGCGGCGAACCCGTCTGTGCGCGCCTCAGCGAACATGCCGGACGCGCTGCAGAACCGCGGCAGCCCCAACAACATCCTGAATGCATTGTTGTATTGGACGCGAAGAGTGTTGACGGATTTCTGAGTATATGTGAACCACAGGCTGCTCGTGTAGAATGTCTGACAAAATGATTTGAACAGAGTTATTTTGACCTCCTCTGAACAACGAGCGAACCTGCGGACCAGCATATTAGCTCTCACCGTCAACGCTCTTCGCTCCCTTTCTATATCCTCTTCATCTCTTACGTTATCAGTCACTATGTGTCCCAGATAACGAAATTTATGAACTCTGTTTATTGCATTTCCATTCAAAATAATAGGAGGCACAGAATCTGAGCTTTTGCTGCCTGGCCAGAACACCATAAATTCACTTTTTTTTACATTATACTGTAAGCCATGACTTGCAGCATAACCTTCACAATATGCAAGAAGTTTTCTAAGAGCCCCGATAGATGGCGCCAGCAGTACCATGTCATCAGCATAGCTCAGATTATTGACTCTAACTCCGTCAATAGAGCATCCGACTGGCATGCTGCTGAGGCCATCTATCAGGTTGTCAACGTACAAATTAAACAGCTTTGGAGAAGTTACCCCCCCCCTGCCGGACACCACACTCCAACCCATATGCGTTTGAGTGAGTCCCGGCCCATTTCACAAAGTTAGTTTGATGCGCGTACCAATACTCAAAAACAGAACATAGCTCCCTCGGCAGTGAAGTGTCTCGGAGCTTCTTCCACAGTACGTCATAGCATACGGTGTCAAAAGCTTTTGACAAGTCGAGGAAGCAAGCATAGACCGGCGTCTGTCTATCCACATAGTACCTAACTGTGTGCTTGAGGCTGAGTATTGCACTCTCGGTCGACAGTCCGTTTATGCAATGTCTGTTTATAAAACGCCGATGGTCAAAATCAACGATGTCATAATTAAAGCCATACCATCCGTCATCAGCTCATCACTGACTCTCGCCTATCTTCAGTTTCTCCTTTGCATGTGAGCGAGCCCTTCCTTTCGTGCGAGTGCAATTCAGTTTATTTTATTTTATTTATTTCACAAGCAGAATACAATCGATATAAAAAGTTCTCAGAAGACATAAGGATAAAGGCGTCTGCAGACTGTTACGCTCAGCCGCCTGTCGGTCAGTGGCGTGTCGCTCCCACGCCACGCTCTGCGAGCCAAGCGAGCGACGCGACGCGCTTTCTAACCGCGATACAGCCCATGCATGTGAAAACTTTATGTTGCAGCAAAAAGTTTTTCAGGTAAATGAGTTTGTGTTCCCATCGACTGCACTGCAGTCTGAATTGCTGCAATTGTTATGATTTGCGTTGGTCATCTTCACCCCAATGCTCTTGCTGATGAGGGTTAGTATGATGAGAATTGCTCATTTAATTTTCTCGATATTAACATGCTGACTAAGGTTGAGTTATAGTCGTCAAAGCAAGCGTCACGCCAGACGAAACATTGTTGATTACGTACAACTCGTAGGATGTAGCGAAGTCAATGTATAAGTTTACCACAAAACCAAGACTGGGAGAGTTCACAAAAACTTAACAATAAAACAAATAGGGTTTTCTGTAAAAAAAAAAAAATCGTTTCTTATGTCGAAACTGTAATAATAAAAGGCACTGAAGTGACATAACGGCCTATTTATTTTTGAGTTGTTTTAGTTTCTTTGGGCTTTATAGAGCCGATATTATAAGATTTCTGTTCGAAGAGCATATTTGTGTTTTGGTGAATTCACACAAGATTCCGAACTCAACCGTAAGATAAGAACTTTGTAAGAAATTCCCGCTACACCAGCTCGCGTAAGAAATGCCTCATCCATAATCCTGAAGCTTACCGTTTTAAAAGCGAGATTCTATCCGCTAGGCAAAAAACCGCGATCAATAAATAAAGTGGAATCAAATGCGAGTCATCGTGTCGGTGAACGGAACGGTCACGCTCGGCGGCCAAGCGCGGCCGGCGGCGTCACGGGACGTGACGCTCGTCCCGCGGCCGTCACGCTCGTGCCCGCCACGCTCCGCCGCGCCGCAACCGCACCCGAACGCTGTGTGAACGCATCTTTACATTTGCATAAAATGAGATTGATTGGCAGGTTCGAAAGGAAGATTAATGTTTCAACTTCCAAGTTAAATAAAATCGAATGACACCTATTTGAAATATTTCACTTGCGTTCTCTTGTCTTAGACCTTAGGTAACAATTTAATAAAGAAACAATTTAACAAAACCACGGTCGATGCTGAAACTTGTTCAACGACCTCACAGCACGTGAGGTGTGACGATACATGCTAAAACAATGACATTAATTAGAAAGGACGTCATCACGAAATAATTCGGTAAGACGATACAGAAACTATGGCATGCGATGAACAAATATTGTCACTCAACTCAACAAACCTAGTCCCTGATAAGATACTCAGGTACCAAGTTGATAACGCTTATTTTGAGAACATACTATTCATTAATCTACAGTCAAGTATGCAGATAACGGATGCAATAAATATCTTTTAACACCACCTGCTCGACAATATCCAATTACATATCATGCTATCATCAAGGTAAAGCAAAGCATTACCTACCAAGGGAGGTAATGTTGTATGAAACCCCCAAGGGTAGTGTAATGTGATTTGAATTTGGAACATCAAATTCGTGTGAAAACTCGTAGAAAACTCTTAGTAAAAGAACGCCCATATGGCATTGTAAAAAGGTTTGTTCTAACGCTCGCTCAGGAGTTAACTGAGTCCCTCGTTAGCTCAGGGTTCAATATGCCACCCGCGACATAAGACACTGCTTTATCCCCTTAGTGCATAATCTACTATTGATAAGTGTAAACATATCACATGATGTTGATGCGTCATAAAAAATCCTATAAATATCTGATGTTACAAAATAAATGTAGGTATGTTACTACTTCTATATAGATGATTGATAAGTTATGAGTAGACGATGAGGCGACAGATGTCCAGTTGAATCAGTATGAGATGATGTGTTTGATGATGGAGTTACGGACGGATGTGTTACGGATAAAACACTTTCTATTAGTGATGAAGCAACAGTTTTACGGCATTAGTTTGTTACTGATGCCTACTTGCACCAAACTGTCAAAGATCCTAAGCAATTACTTCACTCACTTGGCAGTTCTTAACGGTCGGAATCTGGACTGTTAAGAACTACCAAGCGAGTTAAGTAATTGCTTACGGACTTTGACAGTTTGGTGCAAGTAGGCATTAGTCTCACAACTACCAGTGCTTAGTGAACAAATACCATAGTAAGCCAAGGGAGCTAAATATTGATGTTTGATTCTACTTTAAACTAGTTTACCTTCTTTTGTTTGGTGATAAGATTCCTCTCGTAACGATTTTCCTAGCAAATCAAGTAATTGCTCGGAATTTTGACAGTTTGGTTCAAGTGGGCATAAGTGTATAAAATTGGAACCTTGGAACAATCGTAACAACCACTTTGATATTGTTATCATAGATACCACAGCAAATATAGGATGGCACATTGATAAGTACAACTTATCGCTTATCAGCGATAACAACCGATTTACACATGAACCCAATCAATAGATGAATGATCAAAGTACAATTACACACATATATTGAAAACGAGTTAACAAGTTATAACTACCTAAATATTTGGTATAACTAGAACTTTCTTTCAATAGCACTACATTGTTGGCAATATGAGCATTGTTTTACATTTAAGTACTTACACAATGTTACGTTAATTGAAGATTTCAAAGAAGCTATAAAATTATTAATCGCTAAGCATTTAAAAACGTCTTACTATAAGGAAAAAATTATCCAAAACCAAGATATTCCAATGTTACAGAAGAAACATAGATATTATAACTCGTAGCAGAAGATTTATACGATTCTTCAATAAAAGTCGGTCAAATTTAATCGGAATACGAAATCATTATGACTTTTTCTTTGGTTCTGTTTAATACTATTATTTTTTATGCTTAAATTTAAACCTGGATAGTTTTACATTAAACATGTCCACACAAAGCATGAGCATTGTGTTATTTATTTCTAAGAGCAGTGAACTGAACAGTGTTTACTGCTCTTAGAAATAACACTGTTTTCTTTTAAAAGTTATTAAGTCAAACATTTTATGTTTTAGTGATTATATTAATTAGTGAACCTAACAATAAAAAAAAAAGTCATCATAGTTAGTAAGATGATCTCGATCCACGCTCACTAAGCTACGACTACGAGTAAGCACGTCAGCGGACGACAATCAGTTGAGAAGTGGATGAAACAAAAAAGAAAGTCTGGTTTTACCGTTCGTCGACCCACATGCTCGCGACGGAGCCACGTCGCCGAGCCGGACGTGACTCGGGACAAGAACAGATGGAAATACCGAGCCTACCTGACACATGGAAATATGTATATTAACAAGTAAAATACTTGACAAGGACTTGACTGAAGAAAAGAGGCGCGTTGATCGCTGATGATGATAACAGATATCAGTTACAGAAATCATAAAAAAAAATATTTTTGTAAACTAATTCTGTGTTCAAAAGTAAAATAGGTACTTGACAAGGACTTGACTGAAGAAAAGAGGCGCGTTGATCGCCGATGATGGTAACAGACATCAGATACAGAAATCATTAAAAAAATGGATTTTCGTACACTAATGGATTTTTCTGTTCAAAAAATCATGTCAAAAATCAAAACCAGCATGTTGTAGAACCTAAAAAGTTCGAAAACATGTTACAAGTGCACGAAAGGAGACTCTTCGAGGCGACCTTGAAATCCTTTCATCACACCAGTTTGAAAGAACTAGTGACACGATAAGAGGAAGATAAAAAAAATATCCGTTGTGTTATGTTGCATATCATAAAATATACTTATGTATATGGCAGAGGGTTATACCATATACGGCAATTTGCAGAGGACTGCGAATTTTGGCATCTTGGTATTGTTAGTTATTCGCACGTTAATATACATGAGTTTGTTTAGCCGAAGACTTCATGTTACATCTTGATAAAAGTATTTGAATAAGTCACACATTCATCCGCCGCTATCTGTAATCTGGCCTATTCTTCGCTACTCTAAATGTATCACAATACATTTCTCAAAGCGCCGGAGCGCTGGCGATTGTTGCCAGCAAACCAATTGTAAAGGTAAGCCAAGAGGTATAATCACCAGCATTGAAGCTGATGGCGGTTACAAATAGAATCCATTTAGTTCAACCTCCAGTCGGGATCGTGACAGAGAATCGTGACCTCAAGATAGACATTATCTAGTGAGTTGTCATGTCATCCGAGGTAAATGCAAGTCAAATGATCAAAGAATGTGTGCACATAATGATGCAGCGTTACAATCTTGTAAAGTCCATAAGGAACTATGACATGTTAGAATTACATCATCAATTTTAGTTGTATATCTTCTTAAGATTCTTAAGAAGTAACTTCTATAACATAGAAAGCCAGCTCTACAACAGATCATAATAAGTTTTTGCCAAAGCCGTCATACAACATCAAGCCCAGCTAATCAGGGCAAAACACTCGAACAGTCCTATTGGGACGTGTAAGAGATAGATCTGGCGGTGGCTAACATCATCATTATATTGGTATTTATAGATAAACCACCGAAGTCGGGATCAATGCCCTGCAAGGCACTTTACACACAGTTGGTGGCTGGTGGGTACGAGTACACGGAGTGAAGGTGTCTACGCGGCCTTAACCAGGTTGTGGACGCTGACGTAGTCGTGGTTAGAAAGTTGCCTGCTTGCGTCACGGCGCATCGGGGCCGATGACCTGCCGGAAGCAGGGCTGTCATACAAGTCTAAATAAGGTTTTAGGGATTTCACCAGAGAAAGAACCACAACTGCCCTAAATTTGTAAGAGCGAGCAGAACTAGTCATGAAAATAGAAAAGTGAACAAAAGGCAAGCAACTCAAAGAAACGCTACGCTATGATAGAGAACGGCAGAACCTTGATTAAAACCAAAAACTACTTTTCTGTAGGTATACTAACTCGTATTGATTAATAAATATTATACATTTATAATACAGCGTTCGAAATTTTTTTTTTAAAAGATAAAATTTAAAACATAGAAGCACTGGAGTTAGGAATTTTCCATTAATATTATCAAATCATTTACATCTTTGGACAAATCTTATCATTTAATTGTATTGATAATATCATAAATCTTATTTTTGCGTGGAGTTTCGCGATTATCTCGCGATAAATATTACGCGACCTTAGATATAATCGAACTCAGAAATACCATGTTGCATCCTTGCATCGCTGACTGGGTCCATGTACTATACCTAGTCTGTAACTACTACTTAAGATCTAAAATACTTACCTGTGTATACAAAGAGGCAATAAACATATACAAATACAAATTAATACCCTTAACAATCTAATAACTATGTCATAAATATTTTGTAGAAGTATTTTGAGTAAAAATGGCATAAGGCATGTACTCCAGTCACAGATAAAAGGTAAACTGGTAAATGAGAAGCAGGCTAGCAGCCCTACTGGCTACCGCCCGTCACGGACGCGTCCTACTGTGGCACGCCGCCGCCCGCCCTCCGCCGCCCCGCTGCGCCGCCCGCCGCCGCTATGGTAACGTAACCTCAGTCCTCTCATGCACCAGACAGCCTTAAGAGGATATGTGAAAATTTGGAGTCGCTGCGTTACATTCTTACTCAGTTACGGAACAGGTTACACACGTTATGTTAATATAGTGATAACTGAAGGATATAATCTAAATAAATGTTCAACACAGAAACACGATTGGTGCAACTTTTCTCGATAGATTTATTTTTATGAAATCGTCACCCCTATAATTTGTTTTACATCCATCCTCCGGATTAGAGATTAGAGAATATTTATTTTTAATTTTTATACAATTTAGTGAGTAATATTAATCACAGATTTTATAAAAATGTGAAAGAAAAGAAAAGTGCGATGTATTATTATTTGTCGCTTACGTCAGTTACTTTTGTTTGAGCGACAAAATTTCTTGTCGCTCAAAAATCATCAAAATAAAATATTTTCACATATCCTCTTATCATGAACAATAAGAACAACGTAGACAATTTACGTTAAGTAACGTACTTTACGTAAGTTGAACCACTTTACAATGTCTGATAGAGAACATTACTGACTATTCATATTGCAGCTACTAAATAACGTAAATGATAAGCCCTTAGATTGTGTGTATCTAAAATAGTAATTCAGATAGTACTGACTCAAAATTTTCTATAAAGCAGATTTCCAACGATGGGTTTTAGCTTCATAATGGAAATTGTAAGATCTTAAGTGCAAACCGTGAAGAAATAAATATTCTGTCAAAATGTAAGAAGAACTGATATGAATGAGACATGAAATAAAATGACCTAGTTCCAAGAACCCTGCGCGATAAGTTGTTGATAACCAGCGACCAGAAAGAACTCTAGAAATAGCTTGTAGATTAGATTGCTTCTTTAATTTGTATTGGTTGCCAAGCCCCGATAAATGCGGTGCATGAGGCCATGGCATTTAAGCAGCCTCACTCTGGCATTTAAGTGCCAATGATCTTGACAAGGAATCAATATACCCTTTATGATTTGCAAGCAAAAAGTGATCAATGTTTTTGCACTTGTATAGATAACATAAGACATAAATGGGTATTATCTGGACGAAATTTGTAACCAAGGAAGTGAAGAAGGCAAACAGATATTTGAAGGAAATTGTGAGGTTACAGAGTTACAGACTGGTACAGTTTTGCACAGGACAGGAAAGAATAGTGAAAATGGGGGGGAGGCATTTGCTCAGCAGTGGGACAGTGCAGGCTCTGTTTAATAAATAATATAATAATAATTGTGAGATGGTTTGGTTAGCCGCCTGTGGAATGCACGCTTTGCTACTCGGCAGCAGCAGCGCACGCTACATAAGAACATCCAGTTCTATCTGCAAACTGGATTCTGAAACAGGCTCCGCAAGACAGGTATCCAATCCCATGACTGCCGTACCTTTCTCTTTTGCCAGTGTTCCTTTCACGCATTTAAAAATACCAGTCTCTTGCTCTACCCAGCATTCGACCAATATAATATGATACACCAGCACACCTATGTTAGTTACAAATATGGAAATAAATCGGGGTCTAGTATTTGCGGTTGTGGCACGCCGATCGGTTCGTGGGTTCGATGGCCGGCCTTAGCCCAGTTGAGTGACGTGAAGGGGCTCAACTCCCCACTAAATGCCAGTTGAGGCAGAGAACGTTCTCAGCGATCAAAACGCTTGTAGTTCAATGAAATAGGGTCACAACACACACATTCACACGATGTGTAAACTGCAAGCGGACTTATGGCACGTGGGAGATACAGCACGCAATTCAAATAGTTATGATATTTGTATCGTGAATACGTTCGTTGTTTATCCGAACACGTAAAGTAATGTTGGCCAATCGGGTTGCCTTGAAATGTGCGATAGGATATTACGTTATTACGTGACGAGACGAACGACGAAGAAGCACAATTATAAAATGTATGTCAATAGCACAAAGATGCCACAAGAAATTAATAGGCTGCAAATCTTCGCCAATCCGAACTTCATCCAATCTTGAAAATGTAAGCTATGATACGAAGCAGAAAACGAATGCCCAACTAGTAAGCTTCTGATGATTATAAGAGTGTAGGACACCGGAGTAGCGGGTTGTGCAACCGATCAGTCAAAGTTACATTACATAACCATTTATAACGTGCCATAACGAGCGTTTAGGGCAGGTTTGTACGAGGCGAGAAACTGGTTTTAGAAGACGTAGACGTAGCGGATGGTCCACAAGCCACATCATCTCCTGGTAAGACTTACTTTAACTGGAAAGTTTTAAGAGTGTAAATTTAACATCGCATCACTCTAGCTAGAGATCACTAATTGCCGTGTTGTCTGCCACTATGATTATGGTTTGTTTAGTCTACTACTTTAGATTGAATCAAAACATGGTCTGCCTACAACATCAAAAAAAAATTGGTTGTCTCGTTAAACTATCGTCCGTAAACCAGCTTGAAAGTTGGTTTACGGACGATAGTTTAACGAGACAACTTCATCAGCTTAACGTGACAATGAGCGTTACCGGACAATGACGTCAACGTTTTCGTGTATGCATCCAGCGTTCATCGATTTATTAGACTTAGTCACGTCAACCAAAATAAAATGTAGGGCAGAGGAGAACAAGCTTTTATTTTGCTTGAACATAGACGATGTAAGATTCTGGTAATCTAAAAAATAAAGTACTATTAGTAAGTTAGTAGGTAAATATCTCGAATAATCTCGATGGCGGCAGTCTTCGTGTAAACGTGGCATGAGTGGAACATTCAGTAACGGTGATAGATAACCAAGGCTGATGAGGTGAGCAAACGTTAGCCGACTGGTTTGTTGGTTCTTCGCAATCAAGCGCCGCTCATTAGTATGAAAGCTTCGAAACCCACTTATGAATATTTACATAATGACTGAAGCTGTTCTAGAAGGAAAGAATATACGATGAATAACCAATACCTACCTATAACTAATGAAATTTCATTCCTCTTTGTCGCTCGACTAGAGCATACATATTTTTGCGGAATGGTACGAGAAAATTTATATATAGACTCTACATTCATGCACAATATCTACAGGTAGTCTCTACCTGGTAGAGCTAGAGGATCTAAATCCATATAAATAAGTGGTTATGACACAACTATGAGGACGTAAGCCACGCAACGTACCCTGTAATAGGGGAACAAAAACAATAGGTTTGTGTTGAGTTAATCATACGTAAACTGGCATAATATTGGTAGAGCAGAACCAATGTTTACCATAAGGCTAGAAATGTTCGTTCAAATAACTTAACGCTATTTGAAAAGTAAGTATGTAATTCCTAGCACGCTCAACAATAATACTTACACTCGTGCACATAAAACCAGTGACCTTGGGAAGTGCACATAGGTTTTATTTTCCTTATTCACAGTAGGTACGTTATCTACTTAGTAACGCAAATAGAAATACACATACACAGCCATGTTTTTTGTTTTAAAAGACGAGAAAAAACCTGTTTTTAGCTGAAAATTGAGGATGGAAGTGACTGTTATTAATTTTGGCTGTGGGCAGAAACAGTTATGTTGTTAATTTCGTTTTATTGTACCTACTCGTACCAGCAAATCTATTGAATATATTAATACATTTTATGCTGTAAAAAATATTTGCAAAAAAGGTAAATGCACCAGCAAAATAAGATAGATACAAGAGGAAAATGAAAAGGATCTCAAACATACAATTTTAATTCTAGTACACAAATACACAATACAATATAGTAAAGAAACGAGAAGACAAATTACAAGTAGCACGAAGTAGATGTAGCCTAAGCAAGTGACACAACGCTAGTTCAAATGTTGGTATAATAAAAATGAGTCATGCTTGACCTTGGCAAAGACAAAGAACAGGGTATTGTCGATACACAACATAATGGTGATAAAAGTATCGCTAAACAGGCGGCGGGCGTCGTGTCTTGAATAACAAATGTTTTTGCATACAATTGATATTCACGAATTAATGGAGGAAATCTCTGTCGGATAGGTAGAAGATGATAGTATAGGTGAAAAGGATTGAGTCATGTTCTCATGGTGCTTAAATATAAAAAAAATATTAGTTTTTATACCAACTTCTTCATAATAACGAAAATAATATTGAACGAGAAAATGAATCACTCGGTGGAATATATAGGTCGTGACAATGATTCAGCTGCATGGTGGTCTACTAAGCTAAGCAAACACTTCATAACCACGCAGTCAATCAATGTCGAGATCGTAGAGTGAATTTATGTAACTGCGTGCGAATCTAGCAATTATGCTAAATAGATGGAGTGAAAATTGTTAAGACTGTAAAGCCTTGTTCCCGCTGTCCAGCCCAACAAAATGTCCGATTCTCTAGTGGCTGAACATTTTACATATACTCACTAATAAATAAAATATTCTTGCATTGGAAATAGGTTGGTGGTCTTATACATATAAATAAATCAACTAACGTTTCTTTAATCGCATCCAAGTTCATCTTTAGATAATGTTTTATTGAACACTGCGTAGAAGCAAAGAATAAATAATATTATAGAAGTTTGACTTGACTTTTTCTAGAACTCTACACTACATCTACTATATTCTTTTCAAAAAAAACCTTTAATAGTAATAGCCACACTAGCAAATTAATAAGTAAAAACTGTATGAATTATAAAAACAGGTCTCTACATCCTGGATTCTAGAAAACCGTTAAGGAATAAAAAGTTACTGATTTGATCTCCAAATGCAAGACAACTAAATGCATCAAAGCTTATTTACCTTAACTTATTTACTCTTCTATATTAAATATTTTTACTAGCAAAACTGAGACGCCGAATAATCAAATCTACATTTAGAACAAAGTTGACATTTATATATGAGAACAATTCAATCTGTTCCGTTGTACTTGTAGTGCTAGGGAAAGTTGCATCAGCCGCTCTAATCTAACCATAACAGGCATTTATGGTATGCAACCACCATGACGGGCACGTGGCAGCGGCGGCATATTGGCGCGTGCAATGTCATTGCCAAGGTCCCGCGATAAGGTTCGTCACGGCATGTCACGCTGGCACGTATAATTGCATTCCAGCGATATCGGCTGCTGGTTGCATCACCGCATTCACCGCCACTTGGCCACGTGATCGGAGAAATGCGCCGTTCTCTTGTGCCTCGTGTTGTCACTTCAATACAATGGCCTTCGTCACGGAGATCGGGGATTGAATCAACTTGACTGGTATTATGTTAGCAGTAGCGCAATAATTGCATACTGCATAACAGGTACCAGCAGCAAGGCAGCAAAAGCAGGACAATCAGTAATCTTCACGACTCTAATTCCTGCATTCCATTACATACAAAGATCTTGCTGTTTTAATTTATTTCCGTTTTGGTTTTACATACAACAAATTCGTTTCACACATCGCTGTCTGGTTGTCTCGTCTTGTCAACCGTTAAATTGTATTTTAATCATAAGGTCATCAATGACAGTAAAATAATGTATGTATCATTCATTATGAATTCCATCGTATCGTAGCATCCATTTAAGAACGGATATGGATATTTTTTGCCGATGGACATTAGCATTCAGGAAATTATGTACATGCAGATTGAAATAACCTTGCCATTATATCCCAAGTTCACATTAGCGAATCGTAGCTTCGATCGATAGCTCCATGTTTTAGTTTGGAGACGCCGACGAATGCCACGGTCATCCGATCCGATATGTTATGGAAATGCATGTTATGTGGAACTGATCACACCAATCTAACCTACACTGCACGTTGCACAACTCACATTCCATTGGGTATTTTCTAGGAAGCTAATTTATAATAGCCACAGAAGTACATTCAACAGAAAGTGTCCAAAAGGTGTCAAGTAGCGCCATCACTGATGAATACGAATGGCCTAACTAGAAATGACAATTGAAATGGAAACCAAGTGTAACGTGCTCTAGGCCATTTCATAGCCGAGCCAGGCGTGATTTGTTTATTAAAAACATGTTAAAAACCAATCGTCGCCTCGGAAGTCAGCTCGTTGTGGAAGTGGCATGTATGTGACTGGTAATATAAACTTTACGCAACCTTCTAAGCTTACTGATGGAATAATTAATCAATAGATGTGACACCATTTGCATAGTTTCTGTTATGCATGCAGGATGCCCAGGGGAACACGCCGAGGGTCCTAAACAGGCTGCGTGGAGAATAAGTGGAAACCAGCTTCGGAATACAAAAAGCAAATGAGCCAAGCTCTTTATACTCTGGGTGGCAAAACTTGCATCATTCAGTGTCTTCGCCACACGCAAGCTAATTAAAACTGTGTTTGACTTGCCAATGAGTACAGAAAATGTACTCATGTCTAATAATTTAAATCTCTTTTTGGGTACGTTAACTTTTTCTTATAAAATAGTATCTCTTGCTAAGGATTTAGCAGAATTACGAGATTAAAAATATGTATGTGAATAGGTATAAGGTAGTTACCGCATAAAAAAACAAGAATGTAGACAGGTAGGTTCGCGAAAAAAAAAGGATAACTAAAGTATAACTAGAACGTCAGTGGAAAAAGCATCTTTATAAACATTATACGTATTGGTATTCCTGTATGCGTATCCTTCGATATCACTGAAAGTGTGCCATTTATAGACCTAGCATTTTTTATTACTTATTACTCGCGCTTCTCAGAATTAGGTCGTTAGAATTTTGGTTTGCGACCTTAAAGTTATATGAAGCAAAATCAAACAAGAAATGTAAAATATGTCAGTGTTACAAAAACGGCTATAACATTAATATGTATTTTAGTGTTGGCTTTGAACTTGAATTCCAAACATTATCAGTGTTTTCCATAAAAGTCAAACACTATTAAAACTTAATTGATTAACCTTGGATTTTTATTTTTTTTTATTTAACCTATCTTGTCCCACTGCTGGGCAAAGGTCTCCCCCAACTCACTTCACGTCTTTCGGTCCCTGGCCATTGCCCACCAGTCTCCCTGATAGGAGTCGAGATCGTCTCGCCAACGTTTTCGCGGATTTTTAAATAAGTAAGAATAATCATTTCCGACTGATGTACATATACTATGTTCATTTCGTTTTCCACATTAAAACATGCGAGTTATAAAACACGAAAACAACAACATATTAACGTTTTCAATATTCGTAACCGGAAAGCCTTATCAAACAAGGAAAGGACGAAGTATAAGGTCAAACGAATAAACCTGAAGTCAATATGAAAAATATTTGAAGGATAACGTGGCTGTGAATGTTAACCGAACTTTATTCTTATTTGAGGTAATAATTAAAAGGTCAGTAAGAAGAAAACCTACGTACATTTAGGATGCAAAATTAACTTGTTTGCAAAAATTGGCATACAAAAATGAGAAAGAGTAATTCGACTCAGCTATTCCAATTATTCTAATAAACAGCAATTTATAGCGAATTCGGTGTTCTATTGAGGTTTCAATAAACATTATCGGAAACCTGAAACATAGGAAGAACGATTCGACGAAAAGCCGAAAAAGTGGAAAAGTTGGCCACGTGATGCTCACTTTTGAAGCGGGTCACGTTTGGTTGTTAACAATTTCTTTGTGAGCAGCCAAAGTTTCCCGGCACGTGGCACCCGAGAAAGAAAACTCGTAAAACAGCGTATGTTTTGAGTCTCGCGGGCTTCGCGAAGCCGTCCATAATACAACTTCAGTTGTCAACCATCGTTCCTCGTGCTTCTGCATAATCCATAAATAGAATTATACGAACGTGACTGGCCAGCGGCAGCGACGGGAAAGTTGCTCGTGCTGTGATTTTTTTAGGGATTTTTAATATTGAGTAGGTTTATAAGGTAGGTAGGTAGGTAGGTAGGTACGCAAGTAAGCATTTGAGTTGATGGAATTTGATCGTCTGAATCGGGGCGTCTCCGTACTTCATCCGTGACAAGGCAGCCTCGTGACTGCCGATGTTGATAATGGCGTTGATGGAACGACATTTACTTTCTGTCTGCATTCGGAGGCGTGGCGTCCAAATGGCACAACTAGCTAGAAGCAAAGTCTTACGACTTTTAGTCAGAAGCGTTCACTTCGTGAGTCGTTTGAAAACGTTAAAATTTGCAAACAATGGAGCATTTTATGACGTTTCGTTTGAGCCGCGCGCGCTCATTACTGAAAATTGCGTTTGCACGACTGGCGAGGTAATAAATAAGGAAATGCACACGGGCCCAAGGTGAGGTGCATTGTGGTGGGGTGATTGCGAGATGGAGAGGCGAAGCTGCGCGGACGCAGGGCGACGACCCGGTCGCCGACCCCGCGCTGCCCTTCGCCCCGACTCACCATCCAGAATGCGTCTACTATTATAGTGGAATAGATGATGGAATAGCCTGAATATCAATCGGATTGATAGTTAAAACGAGTTACAAGTACAGATACTCAAACCATCATATCTCTTTTTGCTGATTTTAAAATTGTTGCAAAGTATAAGTGACCACCTGCAAAACGCTCTGGCGATTACCGACAGATACTGCTTAGTGTAGTGGCTCACCTTCTAAGCCTAGTACATTAGTAGGCACTTTCAATACAGGTACCAAACTAGTCTAGAGCTTAGCTCACTCCTTGTAAAGCCAAATGTTGATAGCAAGTGAAGTGACAGTTCGTGTTGTGCAAGCCGCATGCCGACAGGCCTATCTGGCTTAGCAACTTCATGCTCTCTCTAACCTAACATGAACATGTACGTACTATGTACATCACAAAATAATCTCCGCAAAATATAGGTAGGAAGAGCCAAAGAGAAATATGTAAACACATCTAAATGGGTAGAGCTCTACCAGCTCTACATAAAAGACGGAGAGTTTTCCAAGGTGATAAATGCGATGAATCCAATTTTAGACTCGCCTCATCAAATGGGGGGTATTCGTGCCTGCGGTCAGGTTAACGAACAGCAGAACTAGCGTGCATTGTTGTCAGTTTGATGTCAAACCTTGGCGTAGACTAATGGAACTGTCTGTAAGAGACCCGCACCTGATGGATTTCTAAACTACCTTTCCAAGCTTGAAATGGATGTGATTTTTCTTGGATCGGTTTATCTTGTTTGTAGGTTATCGAAGGACGTAGGAGCCATCGAAGCGTTTAGCAGGGTTTAAAGTGTAAATTAAAGATGCGCTCATTATATGAAGGCTTGTGTAATGGGCCTACCACACGCACAAGCTTCACCACAATTTTGCCTGCGCAGGCCGGTTTGTACATGGAACACTGTGCGTGTGGTTGGTAATTTTACCGTGGTGTTCCGTGTACAAGCCGGCTTGCGCAGGCAAAACTGGTGAAGCTTGTGCGTGTGGTATAAGGCGATGGCAAAAGTCTTGGTTTTAACTAAACCCAACCAAGTTGATGAGGAATATATTTACGAAGGCCGGAAGAGGTGCGTGCTTACTGGGAATAGGAGGACTTCTAATACTAGTATGTCCAGGAATGATCTAATGTAGGTTGATTTCTACAACGATTACAAAAAGCTTCTCAAATTTTATTATAGCCATTCATGATTTTGCATGTATGTACTCTATGTACCTACTCGAAAACTCAAAGCAAATGTGTGCCGAACATATAAGCACGAAACGGTCAAAAGTGCTAAAATGTTCCAACAACTTTTCCACTGATACGATACGCATCAATAAATTTAGATCTCGTATCTCAACGGCAGAGATATAATAGTTTCATCCTGGTCCGCCATTTATCTGATATGTTATGTGGCGACTAGCGTGGATGACTCACATTTGGTGGATATTTCTACTAGTTACCTGTGGAAGTGCCAATTCGCGGCCATGCGTCTTCTCGCCAAATCACGCCCGACAGCGTACGCGCATTTAGAATTTGTTTCAAATTGTTCGCTTGCGTAAGTTTGGACAATGAATAATATTACGTGGAAATGAGAATTTACGTTAATATAAATAAACAACAGCGTTAATTTTGTGATTAAAATACATCTAGAGATTGCGTAATTGTTAGATTGAGCAGGTGCGTTTCTTGTCTTGCGTGAATTGCAATGTTCAGTTTCGACTGAGTATTTAAAATTGTATATAGATCGACTGCCATAATACATATACACACTTAATTAGGACTATGATATTTTTGTTCGTTGACTCCATTTGTGAGTAACAAATAACAATAATATACTGTTAAATCTACAGCATTGATAAGACCATGTTTTATGCACTGTGGGTTAGAGCCCGACACGAGGGACAGAATAGATGAATGAAGAGACACTGCGATAACACGTCACATGAAACGCATCTTGGAAACTATTGAAAACAAATTTACGTTCAGTTTCAATGGGATCTTGATATAAATCTGTGAACTTAACGGATATGCAATCGCATCCGGTCAGGCGGGGCGTCACACGAACCGAAATAGCCAAACACCTGAGCTGATTGTGATGGCCCTTGGCAGGCAGGCAAGACAAGCCCTAGTCATAAAAGGGAAACGATCTGCTTCAAGCTTAAAGCCCTCCTAGAGCTGATGTTGACCAATGTTGTTTTTATTGTTCAGTAAGATTAGAAAAAGTTAATAGGTCTAAAAGGGGTTAATAGGTCTAACATCATGCACGTTGTTGCCACGCTAGCTTAGCGGTTAGAGAGTTAGCTCGGACCTCGGATATTTACTTCGACTAAAGAAATTTACTTCCTTTCAAGTAAAAAAAGATTTTTTTGAAATGGGTTTATAAACAAAAAAAATCAAAGGAAACAAACATTGATAACGTCCTCCTTTTTTTAAGTTGGTTGAAAATTAACGGAAAGCAACGTGAGACAGGAGCTAGTGAGCCGTAAAGATCAGGAATAGCTTGGACGTGTGCCACGCGCGCGCGCAGCCGCGGAAGTGACGTCACGCGCGTCAACACAACTACTCTTACTTATGACTTTCATTGATGCTAGAGCGATACCATTGACGTGTATGTGGAGATGAATGAGATTGTGTGTTATTTTGTATTTCCTAAAAGTTCATTTTTTTTTGTACCTATTTATATTTCGTTTTTCGAGTGAAATGAAGGCATGAACGTTGACCGTTCACGCAGCACAGATTTCAGTATGAAGAGCCAAGACTAGGAGTCAGTTATTTTGCAACCAACGAACGACGAGGCAGATTATGAGCCTATCTTACAATAAGTTTCTTTAGAACGATTAAATATTAAGGACAAAGTAAATGCTTTTCAATCCAATAGGTAATTGAGGTAATTGAGAGTTAGGATGATAATAGAACCGGATACTACAGTTACTTGACAATCTCAGTGCCAGTCCCGAAGTAACGGTTCCAGAGAAGTAGTACTTCCCGATATCGGCCATAACTGTGACTCAGTCGCGATTCAAGAACCCTCGCTTAGTGGAGTTGAGAGGTGCGGACCGTGAAATGGCCAATCAGTGCTCGAAATTCCACTTCCACTACAATACTGTGATTGGCCAATTCACGGTCCGCTCCTCTCCACTCCTCCCAGCTCCGCGTCAGTGGAAACGCACCCTTAGGCATGAGCGAGCACGCTTGAGTAAGGTTAGGTCAGGAAATAGAACGCCTGACTCAAATGTCTTATCAAAGCATGGCACCAAATATTTTGCCAGGCACTAAAATCCATAATAGGGTTTTTATTTTGCAGAATTTTTTGGCACTGCTTAAGTTTGATTAAACGTATTTACTCAATAAAAACGTTAAACAAGATGCTTTGTAAAAACTCTAAATTAATAACGATAACTACAAGGCAGTCCTTTATAAGAAAAAAGTATATAGATAAAATCTATACATCAGCATGTTCAATCAATCTAAGTTAAACAAAAGTCGATGGTTCCAGATGCCTCCTGTGAGGATTGAACTCACGACCCCTGGTTTACGAGACCAGTGCTCTACCACTGAGCTAAAGAGGCGATGTTGTTGCGCGCGAAATAGCGGTCCTTGTCCTATGGGCACCATTGAAGCGGGCCCATAGAATAGAGCTGGTTGGTAGAAATGTTTTAGGATTGATTTAGATAGAATAGCTTTTTTTTCTAATTTATGTAATCTTACCTTTTTGTTATTTCCTTTCCGTTTTCAATTTGCTGTTCGTGATCTGGAAAACAAAATTAACTATCAAATTTGTAGTTAGCAACAGGTAGAGCTACGTGAATCACTACGTAAGCTACGTAAATCTTATTCTATCAAAATTCGCGCCTGAACAAATAATACGGTGCAAAAAGAATTGCCGAAACCAGGGATCGAACCAGGGACCTTTAGATCTTCAGTCTAACGCTCTCCCAACTGAGCTATTTCGGCCGATGTTAGTTCGACAAAATTTACGTTACCTACACACGGCATCATTAAACTGTGCAAATTCCCTTTATCTCAAATAATCACAATTATAAAATAATATATAAAACTTATACGGGTGCAGAGCAGAACTCATATATATTTATTTTTTCTTTTTGGGAAAGCCTCAGCACAAAATTTACATAATATGCAACATTCCATACTGGCTGAAGTGGGCTGGCCATTTAAAGGGATTATAAATACCATATAAAAAAAGGATACTGCTTATGGTTTTTTGTTACTTCTAACGCCATCTATACTGTAAAAGGGTAAACTATGTATTGTGCTTTTGCAAGAATGCGCCAGATAGAATCAAGCTTGACAGTATTGAGTAAGGTCAGTGCATGAGATTTGTGTAAATCCCGATGTAACTACATAATAATTATGATCCCTTTGGGATATCAGAATAAAACAAAGTATACCTAGAGTATGAGTACCTATCATGTCCCCATAGTTCAATTCCAGTGTAGGCAGTTTTACTGTCGCCGCAAACGAGTTGCCGACCGCAGCAACTGGCGGCCGGCGACAATCAGGTTTCATACATTTTGTTGCTGTATGGCGTGACTGTTACACGTGTCGCGGTGGTGGTTGTTGACTTGTTTGCGACTGGCTTCACTATAATTCATTTTGGTCAATAAAGAGTATTCTAAGTGCACACTAGAAGGTGTATTAGTATTTTGAATGCCCACAAACCCTTTGAGCCTATGACTACAGTAAAATATTGTCTACAAAATAGAAAGAGCAAAAAGTAGTCCAAGAGAGATAATACTATAAATACCTTGAACAAATGATACATTATATTGAAGCAAAATCAATATTTAAGCATATACAAACAATTAGAGGATCTATTCACTGTTGATTAATATACAGAATTATAACATACAATTCCCAATAGGTTCTATTGGGACTTGTATGTAATAATTATTTCCCTGTGATGAGACCCTGTATGTGATGAGGGTCATGTGATGGCTCCCTAAATACTACCTCAGAATTGCTTCTGTAATTTATACACACTTCTTTTAAAAACTTTACACCTGGATAACCAGGATAATATTTTTAAACAAAAGTTTGGGTCACTTTTATAAGCACTTTGTTCTTTCTTAAGAATTTTAAACTTTTAAACTTCAACTTCCAACACTGTGTGACATAGCTTCTTGTCTATAATAATTTTAATTATAATACACAGGCAGCTGATGTGTGTATGTATATATTATTTATTTATTTTTATTTATGAGCCCTCACTGTCCTACTGTTGAGCATAGGCCTCCTCCATTCTCTCCATTTCTCTTGTGAGCCAATTCCGTCCAGGCTGAATGGAACACATCTTATCTATAACCAATGAATAAATCATGTGTAGTTATTTACCCATGTGTTCAACTTGCACGGCCTGATCAGTGGTAGGTTGCCCAGTATCGTTCAGAACCACTCCACAGCTCCTGTACAGGCGGCTGCGGAGCTTCATCAGCTTCTCAGTGTCATTGTATGCTTGGATCTCATCCTGAAAACAAGATTGCCTTGATGTTGGACACATAATAAATGCAAAGCTGGATGACCTTTATCTAGTAACTATGCCTTTAAAGCAATATAATCTTCTTCTTTTCGTGACACTAGTTCCTTTGAACCAGTGTGGTGAAAAGATTTCAAGTGCGCCTCAAAGAGGCTCCTTTTGTGCACTTATAATAATAATAATAACAAATGTTTTATAGTCACAAAAATAAAACATCATGTACCTATGTATATGTGTATGTATGAATATGTAGATATATGAACTTAAGTAAGGATTGTACTACCTAAAATGCCTGTATGCGGGGTTAGGATTTTAACAGGTACAGTTGGTCAAGACAAGACAAGTTATACTTTTCTCACGCTATTCTGTATAACCGAGAGCAGAAACTCGAAAAAATAACATGCATTCAAATAAGAACCTTACCTTTAGTTCCTTCAGTTTAGAATGCGACCTACTGGAATAACAATGTTTTACATGAATTTCGGACCATTTGTCGCGTTCGCGAGTCATTACCGAAGGCGCCGAGTCTTCTGCTCTGATGTGAGGAGACTTTTTAATCGAATCGCGAGGCTGAGGCGCAGGCCGGGAGGCGGGTCGAGGCGGCGACAGCGCGGGGTCTAACGACTTCAAGGTTCTACGAGGCTTCACAACAAATGTTCGTTTCACTGGTCTATCATGGATTTCAGGGCTATAGTCGTTCAATACCGTGGGAAGTTCACTAAAAACACTCGAGCTCACGTTCGAAACAGATGGCTTCGCGCCAACGCGGACAGACGATGGTGTATTGTGTCGCATGACGAGGGTACTAGATTTTACACTGGATCCAGGCCGATTATGTACGCGAGGCATGACTCTGTCATACTTTTTGCTAGTATTTTTACTATTTCTATCCATTGTAGCGAAGATAAACAAAGTTCACGTCACGAAATTCAGTGTTTTTGTTTGAAAAAATAACTGACGTACAATGCAATGAGTGACATTAACAGTAACAGCATTTTAAATATGGCATTGACATTGGTTGGCTCGTTTGTCACTGTAGTGTCTCACATAGGGATTTAATGGTAGGGGTCTCAAGCTTTCATCCTTAATACCCGGGGTCAACTCATTTAGACTCCATCCATACAGCCTGTTCCAAATGGAACACATTGCATTCTTGGTTGGGGTTTTCTATTCGTAGTGAGTCCATAGCCTGTTGCAGCCAATGTTTGTATAGTACTTTTTACAATAAATTTGCGGAAATTCAAAGTTTGAAGCTAATATGTAGGATATTGTACCTTGTCTTTAAATTTTGGAGGCAACAAGTTTTTAAATAAATATTAAAAATTAAATTACTTTTAATTTAAAAACTAACATATTTTTTTTAAATGAATTTTATTTTTACCAGTAGTAATATCAATCAACACTCAAAACAGAAGAATCTATCTAATCTATAAAATTAAATCATCTAAAAAAAAAACAAATAGAAATGAATAGTTATGTAATGTGGTAGGTAGGTACAGACAGCGTCAGAGATAAGTATCCCCCTTGCACAAGACACCCAGCTATAAATGCTTTCAAAAAATTGTTATACTTAAAATTATTTTTAGGCTTACATACAGTTATACAAATATTATCTATTTTTAAAGGCAAAACTTCTCTATTCATCGCGACGGTGATTTACAGGGATTTGAAGCTGGGTATTATAATGCAAAGGGGATACTTATCTATGACGCTGTCTGTACAATAAAATAATCTAGTAGCATATTACTTTCCAAGAAGTTCATTGTGTTTAGCATCATACAGTTTTCTGGCTTGGCCATGATATTCCTCACACAATGCATTTATTTGTTTTGTGACACTGAAAATAAGATCTTCAGAAACATCAGTTTGTTTTTTGATTTTCTTTATGTAATCATTCTGTACATCTTTCACTGCATCTCTACATTTTATGTAAAGTGTCTTGGCATTTTTTGCTAAACCTTCTCTGTGCTCTTTTGTCACTTTAGGCACAGGAACATACAGCGTAGTGCCATCTTGCTGAGGGTTCAAATTTAAGCCAGAATTATTAATAGCTTTCAATGCATCTGGAATAGCTTGTGGGAACGAAGCAAAGTTTATAACAATAGTTTTCGGGTTTTTCCTAACTATTTGTGCCAGTTCCTGTAACTCGTAACCCTTTCCTTCAAATTTTACTGATAATGACTCTATTGACCCTGTAGTGGAGCGTAGAGAGAGGTGTTTTGAGAAATCGTCTTTCATGTTTTCTATAGCAGTATTACATCGCTCTTTGAGTTTCTCAACCTGAAGCAATTCCGACATTTCTGATGTATTGATCACGACTTTGCCTTTGTTTTTCTTGTCTTTTCCTTTATCCTTGCCCTTAGCGTAGTTCCTGATCCCAGTGAATGTTAGGTTTTGGGGTGCACATACATTCTCAGTGACACGGTTAAAATGCACATTTACAGGAGTTCTTGCACTAGCTAACAGAGGCACCAGCCTCTGCAATATTCTAGAACCCATTTTGATGGGTTTTAAGACAATTTTTGCTCCAAAAATTAACAAAATTCAAATCGAATCCTTCACATCAACAAACAAGTAGGTAACCTAAAAATTGGTGCCGTACTTTTTTTAACTATCTCGACACACGACAGTGTGTCCAGCCACGGTCAGGCCCAGCGAACTGGCGGGTAGCACTGTGTGTAAGTTTACACGAACCATTTGGGGCCACTTTTGACTTTGTCATAGCTAAAAAACTAATCAATATAAACACACCAAATTTGGTTTATGTATTGAAAGTCCAGAGTTAATGAAGTACCTCAAATTTCATAAACACAGCTTAAACGGTTATTTAGATATTAACGTTCAAAAATCGTGATTTTTATCACTGATTGACTGACATATAGACGTAAAACCTAACCCACTTCCAGATGACCTAGAAAGTTCAAATTTGGCATCCAGCTAGGTTATTGTGTGTATACAAAGGAAAAATCAGAAAACCGTAAATTTATAAGATTTGATTTTATTTTCAAATTATTCGATTATATGAGGAAAATTTAGCGCCTTGCAAATTATGAGAGCAATTGCTTTGCAAATTTTTGCAGGATATTTCCATTTCCATGATGAAAGATTGTTTTTATCGTTTTATGTACTTACTTTAATATCAATAATTTAAAAATTATTTACAAGAGCCCAGATGAACGTAAGCTAGTGGAAATGCAAATTGTCGGAAAACACTTTAATCTCCCAGCACATATGTACTACCTACAAAGGCCACTCCTTATTTACGCTATAAGGTAGGTTAGGTACTTAACTTATTGTACTTTTACCTACCTACATACATTTAGAGGCGATGATGGTGGTGTGTAAGTAAGGAAAACAAATAGGTAGGTAACTATTATAATTATAGTAGGTACCTAACCTATATACCTTTGAAAAGTAATACATTTATTTACAAAAAGAAATGATATCTGAACAAAACACATATAATATGTGAAAATAGAAGCCACGATCGAGAAGTCGTTTTCCCCGAAAAAAGACATATATACATATATGGCTAGCCAAGGTCTACGTTATAAATAAAGTAATACGTTCTTATAAATAAATTTACGAATGTCTATAGTAGACCTTGGCAAGCCATATATGTATATATGTCTTTTTTTGGGGAAAACGACTCCTCGATCGTGGCTTCTATTTTCACATATTATATGTGTTTTGTTCAGATATGTATGTATCTGTCAATGTCACTACTAAATCATCAGCTGTTTGCTGTCAAATGATTTATGAGAGGGAGTGAGGGAGATAACAAGATAGATCATAAACGATATCAAAAATTGTTTTATTTTGGATTTTCAGCAATTTTCAGGGTAAAATGTCTGTATTCAAAACACTTTTGAATTTAGGTAAAATAAATACATACAGGAAATCACTGAAATTATCACTACCTGCGTGTCGGTGTGTATTTTTACGAACATGTTCAGGTAATGGTTGAAAATTAGTTTTAGAGGTTGTGTTGAGGTTATAAAGATACATAACAATTTTTATACGAAATAAACAATTTTGTATTGTTATTTATTTTTAAGATGTACAAAAGAAGTTTGTATCGTTCGATGAAGTGGTACAGGAGCGTCGGCAGGAGGCGCGGCGGAGTGTGGTGATTCAAGTGAACTCCGAGAAGTCCTATAGCGAATTGTACACTTATTGCTCCAAATACGCCAGCGTCAAAGGGATGCATCATTATAAAAACGTTTCTGACGAGGTACCAAGTACTTGCATTTGCCTTTCCTGATAAAATGAGTCTAATATGGTAGGTAATCACTATCTGGGAAAATATAAACAGAACAAAACCTATCCATAGCATAGATCATCATCATCTGCAGCCTCATTTGACCCACTGCTGGGTATAGGCCTCTCTCTGCTCTCCGTAGATAGTGACTCATATTTACATTGCTTATTGTGAGCAAAATATTTAGGAAATTAATTAACATCGTAGGAAAGCAGTGGATAATAATAACCTTAGACCAGCCTCATTCAAGCTTGTTTATAGAGTACTATAATTATATTTCTAATGGCTAATGTGCGCTAATGATTTTCCTAATTTTCCAGCACTTCATCCTAATAGAATTCACAACAGAAGAAAACCTCAAAGATATAATCCAAGCATGTGGAACGCATCAAAAGGACTCTGACGTGATGGCATTACAGTCTCCCTTCCTTTGGTTCAGAGCATCAACTAATAAAAAAAAATTCACGCCACCTGAGTGTCCACCGCTAGACACAGAGTATGCAGACATGATTGTGGATGAAGATGCATTGTATGAGAGCTTGATGAATTGCAACACCGTGTCAGAACAGATACAAACGTTGTATGACAAGTCAGTGTTGAATGATGTGGGTGTACGATTGAGATACCTCGTTGCAAGGCAGGTGAGGTTTTATGTCACAAATTATTCATAAATTTCTGACCACCTGCAGTTTTAAAAGAGCATATTTTATCTTAAATAATCAAGGCTTTACAAAAACATGCTACAACCGACTTCAATGGAGTGTTTTAGTGACCGTAAATACTGCTGAATAGTCACTGGGAAGCAAGATACGCAATTTTCTTTTTTTATTTATTCTGGTTTTTAAGGAACCCGCAATTTTCTTAACTTGGATGATATAATTTATTCAGTTAATTTGTATTTCAAAACCGTACTAAACCGATCTTCTTCTTCTTCTTCTTTGTTGCGCTCTTGACAGAGCGGTCGTGGTCTTCATGAAGTTTTTGAGTCGCGGGCTGTGACTCGCCTCACGATATCTCGCCACTTTTCCCTGCTCGCAAACGTTCTTGTGCACTCAAGCAAAGGGCCGCCCACCGCAGATTTAATTTGGTCAGTCCATCGCATGGATAATAAACCAATAAAGTACTGGAAGTAATTTTTTTTCTTATTGGTTTACAAACAAAGTTCTGAGGTAGCAAACATTAAAAAAACACTGAATTCAGAACCTCCTCCTATTTTGAAGTTGGTTGAAGATCTAAATGCAAGAGGCATTTGTTGGGTTCAAAGACCAACAATATTTTTTTAACAATATTATTTCAAATCCATTCATCTGTACATATTCAAAACATTGCTATTGTTTCAGATAGAAAACCTGTTTGAAAGCATGTATGCCAACGTGTCTGTCCAGCCATTTGGATCCTCAGTCAACGGCTTCGGCAAGCTTGGCTGTGATTTGGATCTGGTTTTAACTAATGTAGTGACTGAAGAAATGGTAAATATTCATTATTTTCCGTTGTAGCTACAAACAGCCCTTAATTATTAAAATAGTCTGCACCTTTTCCCATTCAATATTAAAAAGATAAGCCTATGCTATTTTCCATTTTGTAAGCCCCTTTCAGCCCAATCAGGCATGATTGAGCAACAACCATATTCATTATCTATTAATAAGTTTACCTTCTTATCGTGTCACTAGTTCTTTCGAACCAGTGTGGTGATAGGATTTCAAGTGCGCCTCGAAGAGGCTCTTTCGTGCACTTGACACAATGTTTTCAAACTATGGTTCTATGACATTCCGGTTTCCTCACAATGTTATGTTATGTAATAAGACCTAAGCCAAATTATTTTTTTTTAAATTTAAAAGCTGCATTGCCTATTTGTATAGCAAGGCTTATTCTGTGACCGAGATAGCTGCCAGCCCTCTGATCACGCGTCGCTTCGACCAGACGCTCTGACAACAGTTTTTCGTAGACTTTCGCGATTATCACACATAGTTATTTGTGTGAGGTGAGCGCAATAAATACCAGTTACAATCTAGCTCTGACAACATTTTGGAAACGCGGAAGGATCCCGTGCCCCATGGACCTGAAGTCTCATTGAGACCTCGCCTTTGAGGTTGAGACTGTCTCAACCTCAAAGGCGAGGCTCATCATCTATTTGTCGATCCTCACTAACTACCGCCTAAATAGTGGAAGTAGGGTAGTGTGAGTGGCAAGAAGACTGGCGTGTTGATGTGTAGTATGTCCACAGAGCGAGCCCTCCAGACGGCTGGTGTTCCAGGAGAAGCGCTGCGAGGCCGGCATGAGGCCCTGGGCGCGCCACATGGAGCTGGCCAGCACTGTGCTGGAACTCAGGTACCTGCTACCCTGCACCTTGTTTTTTTACTATTTATAGGCTTGCGTTTGACCACCATCTCACCTGATGGTAAGTGACGATGTGGTCGACGATGTAGCACGCTTACCTAGAATAATCCTATTTACTCGTGCCTTGAAGACACCCACATTATAGTGATCTGGAAGCACTGACGCCGGCAGAGCATTCCATTCCTTAGCGGTTCGCGGTTGTGTCACGTTCGTCCATTAATGTCTATCATGGCGGCCGCTGCAGTAAAGTTTACTGTATTCATTTATTTAGAATAGAATAGAAAAACATTTATTTTGACACAAGGATTGTAAATAATTGAATCAGAATCAGAATATTTTTATTGTATAAAACTGTGTACACAAAGATCTTAAATTATTGTTCGGAAACAACAGTTTATCCAGTATGGACATACAATATGCATGCCTTTAGGCAATTTTTTTAAGCTACTAGCTTAAAAATAAGTAGGTATTTAAACATGACTATTTAAATGAACCATAAAATGGTTGTTATGTTACATAAAATTGTTATGTTTTTACTTTTAAACGTAGACTTATGACGGCTAAGCATGTGCTGGGTGAGTTCACTCAGCGCTGGTTTTCCCCCAAAAACCCTATAGTGGTTGCGCCACGGACGCCTGTTCCCATGGCCTGAGGCCACCAGATTATTATTATTGATCCATACATATCACATAAATTATAAAATTAATAATTGAATGCAATAATGCGTTCATCCCTCGTCGGCAGGGCGCCGGGCGTGGGGCGCGTGGCGCGCGTGCCGGCGCGGGTGCCCATCGTGAAGTTTGCGCACCAACACGCCGACCTGGACGTCGACCTCTGCTACAACAACATGTGAGCACCTCCTTTGACCATTGAGAACAGCAGGTACATTTGTATTATACACCGTGGAGAGGAGCCTCTATGCTCTTTACACAGGTGGGGAGGAGCACCGGTATGCTCTTTACACTGAGGCAGGGGAGGAGTATATTTTTGCTCTTTACACCATGTGGAGTAGCACTGCTATGCACTTTACACCGTGGGGGCATCACTACACTACGCTCTTTACACCGTGATGGGATTCTGAGGAGGATCTCTGTCCTCGCTTCATCATAATAAATAAGAAATAACTCTATAATCTTTGCACCATCAAGAAGAGAATCTTCTCAAAATTCGTTTATTAAACGTTAATTTAGGCCTACATACGCCTATACCGCATGCTGTAATGTTCATCCAGCTATTCAGTCTTTACTCTCGAACAGGTCACATAACATCAGTATCCAGTGGTTTACATTACAGGTCCTTGTTAGTCAAATAGATAAGTACAGCTACAAAATATTACCATTTTTAGCTGTTGCAACTAATAGAGACGAGCTGAAATTTTTTAACTACATTGTAGTTTTATAAGCAGCTCATAATAGCATTTTTTTTAATTAATTTAATAGAAGTTATAATTTTTCTGGTTTTTTATTTTATCAGGAATTTTATTGTAATTTTTTACCGCCATTGCATTTGGGACCCGACCCCTATATTTTTAGTTTAGATGTGACATGACATGGAGTGTACATGTGCAGGTCGGGAGTGTACATGTCAGAGCTGCTGTGGCTGCTCGGTGGGATGGACCCGCGCGTGCGGCCGCTTGTGTTCGCGGTTCGACGCTGGGCGCAGACGGTACGTGTATTTATAACTATATAATTTAATGTAGGTATAATATAATAAATTAATAATATTAAGCATAATTTTAAGTTAAATTTTCAAATACGATTGATAAATTGTTTATGAATAAATAATATGATATGATAACTGCTACCAACACAAGATATTGCATTGTCATCCTACTTTCTGGGACCCTAAGATTTACCCAATGCCATTTGACTGACCTCGCGGAAGACCCAGCAGAAGATGGAAGAAACTTGATTCCAAAACATGGACCACCGATGACGACCAAGACCCACTTTTTCTTTATACGATCATGGCTGATAAATAGTATGGTTTATACTATATTCTCGCGATGAAGATGATATTATAAACGTGGGAGTTAGATGGATTTTGATGCATAATCGTGCCATTTTTGAATCAAATGGAACTGAAATTAGTCTCTTTTCCCTCCAGCTTATGTTCTTGATGATAGTTAACTATAGAAACCGATCCTCATGAAATATGGCTTATAGGTAAGTAATGTTTACAAGTTGAATAAATTGTGTTTTGATGGTGTTGGTATTATTGTCAGGTGGGGCTGACGAGCCCGCACCCGGGGCGCTGGATCACGAACTTCCCGCTGACGCTGCTGGTGCTGTTCTACCTGCAGCAGCGGCCCGCCAGCGGCGCCGTGCTGCCCCCTGTCGGCGAACTCGTCAACCTCGCCGGTAAGTGTGTATGTGTATGTGTGGTGACTCCATTTCCGGAATTCGAATCGTTAGTCGGTCCTCTGTGCGTCAGCATGTAACCTGCTGGCTACGGATGTACAGGTATCCTCACGGTTTAATAGCGCTGACCTTGAATGAGCAGAAGTCGATTTTAAGATGTGTTTGACGGGAGGGGTGCGAAGCGTCTATTGGTCGCTTAGCCACCTTCCCGCCGCGGCACAACCAATAGGCGCCGTCTCGCCTCACCTCACTTGCGCAGAGCTCCCCTCCACTTTCGCCGAGCGCTATTAAATCATGAAGACACCTATTGTATGTTTTTGTAAAACCTTTTATTTTATTTTCACACCACGTGCTCGACAATGTCCAGTTACATATAATGCAATCTCAAGGTAAAGCAAAGCATTACCTCCCGAGGGAGGTAATGTTGTATGAAACTCCCAAGGGAGTAAAGTGATTTGAATTTGGAACGTCATATTCGTGTGAAAACTTCTGAAAAACTCTTGGTAAAAAAAATGCACATATGGCATTGTAAAGGGGTTTGTTCGAAAATCGAACTGGCCACCATAAGCAGAACTCAAAAGAAAAAAGGCGCGATTTGAAGAACATGAAGCAAAAGACGGTGTTCGCTGCTGGAGCCCTGGCTTTTTATTGCCTCGCAAAAGGCGTGAAAAGTAGAGTATGCTCCTCTGGGATAAAGTCTGTCTTCGTCTTGGGTAGCTTGAACCCCTCGTTAGCTCAGGGTTCTATGGCCGCCCGCGACATAATATAAATAAATAAATATTTTGGTCATTTCACACAACGCCATCTAGCCCCAAACTAAGCAGATCTTGTATTATGGGAACCAGCTCGATGATAGAATCCATAAATACTTTTTTTTGTAAATACATGCATAAAATACATTGAAAATAACCAGACTCAGACTCAGAACCAATCACACAAATGTTTGTCCTGAAGTGGGAATCGAACCCGCGACACCGGACGTGGCAGTCCAATACATTTGCCTTTCGACCATACGTGTCGTCACATAACCATTTTATCTAACCCTGGCTGACCCCTTAGGTGCGGAGGACGTGCGCACAGCAGAGGATAACATGAACTGCACATTCCTGCGTTCCCGCGCCTTCCCCCGCGCCGCGCCGCCGCTGGCCGCCGAAACCAGCACCGACCTGCGCGCCGCGCTGCTTGAATTCCTAGAGTTCTACGCACAGTTCGACTTCCAGGTACTAAACTGTTTTACTTTTTGTACGGACTTTCTTATCGTATCACTAGTTCTTTCGAACCAGTGTGGTGAAAGGATTTCAAGTGCGCCTCGAAGAATTCCTTTCGTGCACTTGACAAATGTTTTTCGAACGTTTTAGACAGGAAGAAAGAAATAAAATATATTTATTTTGACTTTAAACAACTGTACACACAAGATAATTGATTAAACTCTCTCTGTAACTCTCGTTTCAAACTTCGGCGAGTCCACACCTCCTGATGATGCCTCGTGTAGAGGCGAAACACGTGTCGTATCTTTAAACTTTGCGTTTTCTGTTCGTTGACTCTTTGGTTTAGTTGAACTAAAGTTAAGTTAATTAAAACCTTTGTTTAGAAATTAAGCGGATTTATTACTAAATATATTTATATAATTTGTTGAACTGTACACACAATGATACTTTAGTATACCAACTAACGTAATAAGTAAGTTCTATGACATGCCGGTTTCCTCTTCCTTCACCGTTAGGCCTGAAACTGCGTTAACGGGCAACCGTCGCGTGTGTACGCGCGTGGATTGTTTTATTTACGCAGTGTCGCTAGTTCAATTTGTGTGCGGGCGCGCCTCCCCGCGCGGACGCCCGCGCAGGTCCCCGCGACGGACCACTTTTGTATGAAACCGCGCGGGCGCCCGCTTAACGCAGTTTCAGGCTTTAAGCACGTGTTTCAATGCACACATAGCAATAGCTCGCTGCGCTAATAAACCTTTATCTTTATTGTTACCAGGAGATGGCGATCTCGCTGTCTTCGGGCGCGGCGGTGCGCAAGCCCAACGCGCAGCCGCTGTACGTCGTGAACCCGCTGCAGCCCGCGCTCAACGTCAGCAAGAACGTGTCGCCCGAGGAGTGCGCGCGCCTCAAGGTACGACACACTATAATACAGCGTACTTTTGAGGATTTGTCCGAAACTTCTTGTATGGAAATTTGTCTTGAGGATTCCCCTTAAAAGGGAGTCTGGGAGCGATAATAGTTGTGATAATTTTAATCGCGATTAAAATCAAATTATTTTTTCAAAGAAATCCATGTTTTAAATAAATATTTTTTACTGGAACCAAATCAGCCAATACGTATCAAGGGACTTTCCCGATAGGTCGATACGGAAGATCAAGGAGAAACTGGCGGGACGAGCTGATCGCGTTCCGTCCAGACTGGACAGAACTGGCCCAAGACAGAGGAAATTGGAGAGAATGGGGGGAAGCCTTTGCCCAGCAGGGGGTTAGGGAGGGCTCATAATAATAATAATTATTATTGTTATTATTATTTTTAGCCTGTAGTGTCCCTTTCTTCTACTCTCCTCGATCTTGTGCTTGACTGGCCCAATCATCTTCAAACTTGGTAAGCTCATCTCGCCACCTTGTTCTTGGTCTGCCACGACGTCTTCGAGCTGTCTCTGGGCACCACTCAGTGGTTCTCCTGGCCCACAACTCGTCTGACATCCGAAAAACGTGGCCGGCCCAGTCCCATTTCAGTTTGGCGGCTTTCAGAGCTACGTCTGCGATTTGTGTTCTGGAGCGCAGCTCGGTGTTGCGAATGCGGTGCGTGCGTTTGACGCCAAGGATATAGCGCTCCATCGCTCGCTGGCAAACCTTGAGTTTGGACTTTTGTTTGACTTTTGGACATAATAATAATAATAATTCATGTTATGATGTGTTCTTTTGTCTCAGGCGGAGGTGCGCAACGCGGCGTGGCAGTTGGAAGGCTGCGAGTCGCGGGGCGAAGGCGCAGACGGCTGGGGGCTCCTCTCGCTTGTGGAGAAACGCTCCACACGCGGCCTCAAGAACCTCCTCCGAGTGGGCAACTCCCACCGACTCGTCTCCCTCAAAGACCTCTTCAATGAAGAACACACCAGGGACAAAACTGAAGGAATCAAAGACAAACTGCGCAGACTTTCCAACGTGCAGACAGCTAAAGAAATAAATGATGAAACGAAGGATTTGGAGAGTAAAAGGCCGACCAAATTCAAGAATAGTCAGGTGGCGAATGAAGTGTTTCGGATACGGAGGAATAAAATGTGATGTGATACGGATGGTTAGGACTAGAGAAATCTTTAATTATGAAATTCTATAAATAATCGATTGGAAAGTATAATTTTGTGTTATGCCGCGCGCTCACTGCTGCAGAAGCTATGCACGCTAGCCGTGAATGTGCGAGTCACATGTGTTGCAGTAGACTTGAAGCATATTATATTGCATCAACTTGAATAGTAAATAATAATAAAGGAATGTCTCAAACGCGCATACGAAATTCTAGTTTTCAATTGAAACTTTGTATGTAATAATAGTATTTTATTCTAAGAATACTTCTCTAGATCATGGGTCATGGGAACTGTTTTCTAAATGTAAAGAATTGTACATAAATTTCAGTACCCTTGGTATTGCGCCAATAGTAAAATTTACGTTACCTAGTTTTATACAATTGATTAAACATGTTGACTGATGCCTCCCAAACAAAATAATATTTTGTGAATTCGTGGTCCAATAAAGTGAGCCATAACTTGATTGTAACGTACACTACGTACGTATGACGTCACCTTTTCGAATTTTTTTTTCAAGACAACGTGCGTAGCGTGCGTTGCAATGGAGAAGCGGCTTTATGAAGTGAATCCGATGTAAGCAAGAGATGTATGATGTGGTTATAATTAAATTCTGATTTTGAAGTGTAAATAAAATTGTGACATCGTTATTTTTGTCGTATCATTTATTGAAATATAATTCTAATGTTTAAAATTATAAACAACCAATATAATTAAATTCGATTTGCATAAAATATTGATCCTTAAAATTCCGATATGTCAGGAGCGACGACATCCGACAGAATCTGAGACCGGTGATTTACTCGACCGATTCTTTCTTAACAATTCACACAAAAACAACTCTACTTTCGGATGAATGGACGTCCCTTCTAGTTTACAATTGATCGCATGGTACAAGTTATCGCCACACAGCTCGGCTAAGTACGGCTCAGAGATGGAGTCTTCATCCGAATCAGGTGTAACGTTAATCAACCGGTCGCGTAGGACGGCCATGATATCACCGATATGGAAGTCTGCTACATCGGGTAGGACGCCGTCATCGTGTGTGACATCACAGTGATGGAAGTCTGCTACATCGGGTAAAACGCCGTCATCGCGTGTGACGTCACACTGACCGTTCTTTGCAGTGGGTTCCCGCAGACAGTTAACCAGTCGCACGGCGCACGCGCGCGTCAGGAACATCTCTTCCAGGAACACGTTATGACGCTCGTTTTGGTCGAACACACGATACTGGAACACAATACATCACATCTAAATACACGGCATTCCTCTTCCATTTCACTTCAAGCACTGTGATTGGCCAATTCACGGTGCTCTGCTCTCCTCTCCGTCGCCGCCGTCTGCAGTAAGTACCGGGCAGTGAAAACTCCGCGTCAGTGGAAACGCACCCTAAGCGTGTGCCCAGTTTGCGCAGGCCATATAAGCTAAGTGTCTCGCTTCAAAGCCAGCGCTGTCGTCGCTGTACCTCGATACTCAATAGTTTATTTTATTACCTCTGTTCGACTACTCACGCCATCTAGCGCCGAGTAGCCGAACTGCCTTCTCATCGTAAAAATGACCGATAATGTTAACGCGTCGTACATTTCACATTTGTATGTCAATGTCAAATGGATAGTGCCATCTGGCGACAAACTGGGAGCTCTCCCTTCTTTGATCGATCGCTGAACTGTGAACACCAGCTCGCACAATATAATCTTTTACAGCTCCAGATCCTCTTTGCTCCTGAATTTACAACCTCTATATTAATAATAATTAATTTCGATCCTCTAATATCCTTTGACATCTTATTTTTAAATTTTATTGTATAATTCTGACATTGAACTAGGTAATTTGTATGTATTGATTATTATAATTGTAGGCTAATTTTGTTTTATTTTGCATGCAATTATATTACTGGACATTGTTATTCAAACATAAATTTTATGTAATTTTTAGATACATTGATCGAGATCGAGATTATGAGCAACTTAAGCCATAACTATATATTAAGAAAAAAATTGTATACTGTATTCTACAGTGAAGTATGTGACTCTACCTTAAACCTATATTCATAAGACCAGACTGTAATCTAACCATACTTGAGACAAATAAATAATTCATTTCATTCATTAATATAAGAAATAATTGTGTACCGACCTCGTCAGTGAGCGGGTCCAGCAGTTCCAGCTCAGCCCCGACGTGCTGCAGCGCGATGGCTGCGAGCAGCAGCGGCGCGGCGGGGCGCAGCGCGACAGCAGCCAGCAGCCGCTCGCCCGCGTACGACGCCACGCTAGGACGATCCTATGAACAACGGTGGTAGGGTGGTGAGGTATATGCCTACTTGCAACGAACACTCTAAAGTTTATACTACTCGGTCGAATGAACGTGACACCTGGCTCGAATGACGTTTGTGCAAAGTACAGCGTGGAATTGGATAATGTTGATAGATAAGAGGTCCTGGAATACTTGGTAATGATGAGTAATGAGAAGGCTTCGCAATTAGAGGAAGAAGAAACACGGAGGGCGCCGCGCGGGGGGCGGGGGACACATGTTCATTCGCCCGAGTTATAAGCAATGACTTTACTTGCTTGACAGATCCTAACGGTTTGTAATCTGGACCGTTAAGAAAAGCCTTCAAGCCGTCAAGAAGGCCGAAATAATCAAGGTTTTACAAAAACATACAACAACCGACTTCAATTAGACCGTTTTAGTGATCGTAAACACCACTAAACATTGAGTTATTTTGATTTAAAAATTAAACTACTGAACCGATTTTGATGAAATGTCTATGGGACTTCCAAAGTTATTTCCTTTAAAAAAAATATTTTTCAAATTGCTTCATAAACAATAACATTCTGAGGTAACAAACAAAAAAAAATCAATTCAACCGAATTGGGAACATCCTCCTTTTTTGAAGTCGGTTGAAATCTAAGTAATCGTCAATTTGTGTCATAAAAATGTATACCTACAACTTTGTGAAATATTCGATGAAAAAAAGAATAAGCGGGATTCTGGGCCATCATCTTACCGTGCAGCCGATGAGCTTGGTCGCGGCTCCCTCCGCCGCCACGCGCACTTCCAACTCCTCGTCTTGCAGCAACAGGCTCACTGCGCAGTACACGTAACACTCCACTAGGGGCAGCACTGCAACACAACGATACACTTAGTTTTTTGATTATAACGGGTAATTATCGCGCTAACCTCGTATGTTTTTGTGTCCCGACGTTTCGACTGTATTGCAACAGCCGTGGTCACGGGTTGACTGGCGTATTGGAGCTACCGTCGCGGTGAAATGAGAGAACTACCCTCATTTTGGTCGTTAAAAATGTTCGGTCGGCACACCACACTGACGACATCCGGACACTTAAGCGGTGTTTTAAAAGCGTTCCGCGTGCACTTTGCAATCACTGGGTTCCATGACGTTGAGAGTCTGTATCCGTCTTCACGATTGAAATTTGTCTATGTGTGATAATCGCGAAAGTCTACGAAAAACGATACACTTATTTCAGTTAACTACCCACAACTTAGCCTGCATTGTGAATTTGAAAAACATAATCACTTTTGCGAATGCGGCAGCGGTCTCTCTCTACAGCGAAATGTTGTTGCATTTTCTCGCCCTATTCAATAAATATTTATTTAATTATTTTTATTTTTACGAAATTCACAGCTCTTAAGAATAATACCTAGTAACTTAGACTTATTATTGAGACTTACAATCAATAACGGATTTACATTTTTAGATGTATCTTCTAATGTTGACGGTCACTAAATAAATATGTATTGAAGATGGACTTCGTTTTACTTAATAAAATGTTTAGAGAACCTGATTTTATGTAAAGCGTTTTTGCGTTCAGAAAGATCTAACGCAAAAATTGAATTTCGGTTTAAAGAAATTTCTCAGAGAGACACACGTCATTTATCTGAGAACAATATTAAAAGGTTACAATTATGTAATACGTAGTAATGAATTATGTAATACGTTCTAGTAGATTGTTACTAAAAAAAATGTTTTTGGACATTTCACACAATACCATCTATTCCTAAACTAAGCAGAGCTTGTACTATGGGAACCAGATGAATGATATATATTTAAATACTTTTTTTTTGTAAATACATACATAGAAAACACCGATGTTCATCACACAAATAAGTTTGTTCAGAAGCGGGAATTGTTGATGCATTAATTAAGTACATGCAATAAGTAGGTAGGTAGGTAGTCAGAAGAATTCATAGAAGCGTGCTTCATTGTCTAAAATATGAGTCAAAAGTTTTGTTTTGAATGCATCCTTTTATGTTTTTGAACGTATGTACTACTCGGCCGAATTAACATGACACCTGGCTCGGATGACGTTTGTGCAAAGTACAGTGTGGAATTGGATAATCTTGATAGAGAAGAGGTCCTGTAATACTTATTAGTAATGATAAGTAATGATAAGGCTTCGCAATTAGAGGAAGAAGAAACACGGAGGGCGTCGCGCGGGGCAGCGGGGGACGCATCAAGTGCCGGGCGAGAGTGTCAACCAGGTGTCATGTAAATTCGCCCGAGTAGTATATGCCTAAGTCGCCACTCGGAGCTGTCTCGAACCTTCTTCATCCACGACTTGCCGCCACACCAACAATGACGTCGGTGCATCGCGCGCCATCATTGCCTTAGGGCAGGGCCGTATCCAGTACCTGGGTGGGCGGGGCGTGGTGTGAGCAGGCCGTGGGCGTGGCTTGAGAGGAAGCGTGCCGCCGCGCCGCGCGTTGCCCCCGCGCGCCCCGGCCCTGCGCCCTGCCACATCACGCGCGCCACCACCAACGCGCCCTCCGCGAGCCTATCTGTACAACATCATCACCATCACCATCAATATTGTCATCATGATCAAAATTATCAATATCAATTTACTAATACTTATTTGCCTACTTGAACCAAACTGTCAAAGTTCCTAAGAAATTACTTTACTCGCTTGGTAGTTCTTAACAGTCCAGATTCTGACCATTAGGAACTACCAAGCGAGTAAAGTAATTGCTTGGGAACTTTGAAAGTTTGGTGCAAGTCGGCAATTATGATACTAATGCCTGGGTACTTGCACCAAGCTGTCAAAGTCCCTAAGCAATTACTCTACTCGCTTGGTAGTTCTTAACAATCCAGATTCTGACTGTTAAGAACTGCCAAGCGAGTAAAGTAATTGCTAAGGAACTTTAAAATTTTGGTGCAAGTCGGCATTAAACTATTATAATATCATGAATTGAATTTAGAAGAAACACTATTTGTAATGTATAGTATTTAAAATAATTTAAAAGGACTGAATGTTTGCAGTGCCCTGACAGGGTCATGTACACCGCTAGCTACCATATTAGAACAAGCTAATAAGACGATCTTACATGTAAGCAAATCAAATAAACAACATCATCACCATCTTCATCTATATCATCATCAACCTATAGCACTAAATTTTTTCTCTATATTGAGCTACCTATAGATCGTTTGCAACGGTCTATGGGTGGCCCAATTGTTTCCTTTTGTAAATTTTGTAATATACCTATATATAGATTGTAGTAGTTAGCTTATGCTGTAATAAAAAACCTATAGCAAGTTCAGACGGAGGTCTCTCCCGTGGTAGGCCAATGAGCTACAACAATACACGCCATCTTTACAACAATTTACAAGTGAAGAGACGAGGTAGGCACTCTTCTGATGGTTAAAGATCCTTCCCATAACCAGAACAGAGCCACACAGGACTTTGATTAAAATAAGTCAGTGCAGCATCCGTCGACTTTGAAACATCTGATCTACAGTGCCCTTCACAGCGGAACACAGTGCCCAATGCTTACTCATAACTGCGAATACATATTCGTCTAAATTCCGTCTAGATGGGTATCAACAGAGCCATGTGGCAGAGAGACCTCCGTCTGAACTTGCTATAGGTTGATGATGATGATATAGATGAAGATGGTGATGATGTTGTTTATTTGATTTGCTTACATGTAAGATCGTCTTATTAGCTTGTTCTAATATAGTAGCTAGCGGTGTACATGACCCTGTCAGGGCACTGCAAACATTCAGTCCTTTTAAATACTATATATACATTACAAATAGTGTTTCTTCTAAATAAGTATTAGTGAATTGATAGCAGAATTGAATCCTGCAGTGGAAGCCTCTTTAACAGTGACTGGTTGATTTATCATCAAAAAACCATGGTCAATTGTCATTATTCCGAAAGAACTTAGTTATTCAAACTAGATACCGCTGTACTTTGAATGTATTTTCAGTCCAATTTCGAAGTAACATACCGGTAGTGATCAATTGGTCCGCTAAGCTCGCTATACTCTCCAGCAGCAGCGGCGCGGCTCGCTCCGAGGCTCGCTTGAACAGCCGCGCCAGGCGACGCAGCGTAGTGACGTCACCCGGCTGCGTCACGTCGTCACACGGCACACATTCTAGGGTACACGCTATCAGCTCATGCGTGTTCTCAGCACACACTAGAACCTGAAGTAATGAATATCACATTACCGCCTATCGTAATCCAAAGTCCATCGTATGTCTGGCAGGTAGGTATGTTAACAAAGGCTGGCATGAATAACACATTCATGCGCTTATGTAGTGTCTGTGAATGAGAGCGCGAAAGTGAGACAAAAGTGGGACCTGTCAAAATTATCATCCTCAATTTCAAAGTGTAGTGAAATTGCATTAGTGCGAGTACTTTGATAGCGCCAGCTTTCGCAATTGACCTGTACAGGCCTATCTTTTACTCCCGACTAAAAGTATGCTGCTAAGTATAAAAGTTGGAATAAGATCCTACGTGATTTTTCGATTATTGTATGTTTTTCTTAGAAACACTAGGTACTTAAGTACTCATCCTTAACTAATCTGTTTGTCAACATTTTATAAGTTTTTAAAAAAGTCTGATTTGTAGCATTAAAAAAAAGGGAAAAAAATATATGTTTGTCTAGTTTTGTGAATAATTCACACTGAAACTGTGCTAAGATAAGTTAATTGGAATAAAGAACTTTTGAAATTGAATGAAATCCAAAGTCCAATGTAGCACTGGTCTGGTCGGGGCGTTAAAGTACCTCCAGATGTTTGCAGAACTTGTGTTGCGCCCGGTCGGCAAATGACGGGTCGTTCATGGGGCTCGCTACACTCGCTAAGTAGCCGCGGGGCAGCGAGCCGCGCAGACGCGTGTCGCTGGGGTGTAGGAGGTAGTCTAACGTCGCATCTACCACCTGGAAATATACACAAGTTAGATTTAAACCAGCTTGTTAATTTTATCATTTTTTATCAAGTAGGTACCTCTAAAGTTTTTTTAATTGAACATTTTTACCTATTAGATTTTTTTATTTATTTATGAGAAAACCAACAGCTTTAACATCTAGGTAGAAATATAGGTTTAGAGAGCCAATTACAGGTTTCTACAAATTGATACACATTAGGAAAATATAGATAAACTAACTTAAGTTAAGTGCTTACATAAGAAATAAATAAAGTTTTGGTTAATGATTTGGTAAAGTAATAATATATTAAATAACTCTACTCAACCTCATATTCTTGATGATTCAACGCGCGCAGTATCAACGAGACAGTGTCGGCTCGCTCGGCTCGCTGGGCTCGTAACTTCAGCAGCAGTCGCCAGGCACCCGTTAGACACAGCGCTCGGCCGATATCGATGCCTTTAGCCTTAGAGAACACTACAGATACTAGGTGAGACTCAAGCGAAGCCAGGAACTCAGTGGATAAAATGCCAGTAAATCTGCAAAAAAAATTATTAATAAGAGTTAAAAAATACACAAAAACTCGAGCAACTTGGACTGTAGCGAGTCTAGCGAGCCACTGAACAATCTTACTTGAATTGTAGCAAGTCCAATACTTGATGCCACTGTCTCAGCACGATGTAGCACACGTTTTCATCCTGCGCCAGCGACATTAGCCACTGACAGTCGGAAACACAGCGAGCCAGCGAGCTGCAATCCACACTATCAGGCTACAAAAATATAAAAAAACATACACACAACACCGCTTATTGGAATTTTTCCTTCGGCTTTTCTTATTAATTTACCGCCAGCTAAATAAAGTGCTTTCTTCGCTTGGGTAGTAACAGATGAAAAGTAGCCCACTTTTCCAGGTCTTAAACTTCTAAAATAAGTGTGATGTGAAGTGTAGTAATATACCTTGGCTTGCAATAAAGCACATATTTGCAGCAGGATGCCGTGGCAGAAGTTCCTCTCGACCCTCGGCTTGGAGATCAGCGTGAACAGCCACTCCAAGTGCGACACGTATCTACAAACAAACGAACGATACAGTACCGTCCGACCCTCAGAAGAATGAAGTAAATAGAATCAATCCTAAATTTGACAAATTCGCTATCTTCTTTGCGCATACCACTTTTTGCACTAGATAAAACGAGACAAAACATGCATTTGTCGTACGTCATAATATAGGGGGAATCTGTCACTCGTTGAGCCACAGAGATGACCCAAGTCATAAAATATCGATATCGATATTAACAGTTCGATGATCCACAATTATTCTCATCGATACCGATATTGATATATCATTCCTAACAACTTAAAGTCCGTGACTATGATAACGTTATCTAGATTCACTCTGGATTAAAGGAACCTTGAACTTTGTAAAAACCACGAATTAAGATGACAATTGTTTATTAGATAAAATAATATACAACATACACAGGTCAATGAGTACATTACAAAATTTATACTTAACACAAGTTTACATTTGAGCTAAATACTTTTTTCAGGTAAACCTTGTTCTGCCTGCCACCTACCTACCTATAGATTAGTTCCTTAACTTTAATTATAATAATTATAAATAAAGTTAATAAAATTATTATTATATTTTCTTGGTATACTTTATCAGTACTTTTTTTCAAGGCTTTTCGTACGCTGTCTAAAACAGTTAATTTTTAGCAAACTGGAGTAGGCTAGATTTTTATCGACCATCTCACACTGCACATTCTGTACATTCTATGCTAGTATTCTTCGGTGGTACGTCTGAAAACACTGATGAACTTATTTCTGTAATATCCGAAGGTTCTGGTTTAGGTACATTGATGAAAGGGATATCCTGAAACACATTATATTTTTAATTTATAGTTCATGTAATAATAATTATAATATACCTATAACACGCTATTTTAAGTTCAGTACTGACTGACCGTTAGCTTGCGACGCTTCACGACATTGCATTTGTTTCAACTTGAAGAATAGCCGGAAGAACATTTTAGCTCTTGCCGATCGTTATTGTACGCCAAAGGGACACCCTGAAATATTAATAGTGTAAACGTAACATTTGCCGTGATTATTCTGAAGCTCTCTTTTTTTGTATATTACACTATCATGGTTGAACAGTGAACACATAGATATTGTGTTTAACAATGATACAGTAAGCAGGACGGCAAATATATAATACCAATAAATAAAATATGAATCGAACGAATTACAAAGAGTGTGAGTGTGTGTAAGTGAGATGGGTCAACTACGGAATCCCTCAATGGCTCACTTTATTCGAAAAATCTTACTATACTCAGTCTGCATAGCCTTATCGACAAATATTTTTACGTTTTATGACATCCCTAGTTAGTATATCATAGCCTCAAATTATTCATGATTTTAGCATGAAAAACGCCGATTCTTCATATTTCTATACTTATTGCACGTTATTCAATGTTTCTACGTAATAATTATGTGTTTAGAATGGGTTATTAATGAGTAAATACACAAATAGACACTTACCGCTTAAAATTCAGGTTCTCTTGATTTTTCATGATACTTGCGGAAGACTGGCATAATACGAGGGCACAATTCGACATTTCACATATTTTTTTCACTATTTACAATAGTTCAATACGTATTAAACAATATAAAACAACCAAAACCCCGTTGAAAAATAAACAAAAACAATGACATTTTATGAGATTAAATTTGAAAGATAGTCAATGTAGATGGAAAGCGACAGAACCATTTAACAATACACTTGGTTGGATAATTATGTCCCACATAACAATTGTGGGACTTTCTTTGAAGTTTCCTATGATTATCTCTATTATAGGTATATCCAAACTCTTTGGTCCGACCCCGCGAACTTCTAAAAGTGACAAAGAAACACATGACATATATGTACTACTCGGTCGAATGAACATGACACCTGGCTCGAATGACGTTTGTGCAAAGTACAGCATGGAATTGGATAATGTTGATAGAGAAGAGGTCCTGTAATACTTGGTAATGATAAGTAATGAGAAGGCTTCGCAATTAGAGGAAGAAGAAACACGGAGGGCGCCGCGCGGGGGGCGGGGGACGCAGCAAGTTGCGAGCGAGAGTGCCAGCCAGGTGTCATGTTCATTCGCTCGAGTTGTACATGTGTTACATGCTACAGATAGGTCTCGGCATGAATTTGGATAAAACCAAAGTCATGATCAATGACCACATTGATCCGGGACCTATCGTCGTAAATGGCCACCTTCTTGAAATTGTTTCAAAGTACACGTACCTCGGGCAGATACTGCAGTTAGGTAGAAACAATTTTGAAAAGGAGGCCAAGAGGAGGATTCAACTGGGCTGGGCAGCATTTGGAAAACTGCGTCGGGTCTTTTCGTCACCCATACCGCAAAGTTTAAAAACGAAAGTTTTTAACCAGTGCGTCCTACCCGTCATGACATACGGAGCTGAGACGTGGACACTCACGGTAAAGCTAGTCCACCAGTTTAAAGTCGCTCAGCGAGCTATGGAACGGGTTATGCTCGGCGTCTCTCTGAAGGATATGATCCGTAATGAGGTTATCCGACAGAGGACCAAGGTTACCGACATAGCTCAGAGAATTAGCAAGCTGAAGTGGCAGTGGGCTGGTCATATCTGCCGAAGAACCGATAACCGCTGGGGTAAACGAGTTCTTGAGTGGAGACCGCGAATCGGCAAACGTAGTGTAGGACGCCCTCCGGCCAGGTGGGGTGACGATCTGCGGAAGGTTGCAGGCAGAAAATGGATGCGGCAAGCCGAAGACAGGGCGCGATGGCGCTCATTGGGAGAGGCCTATGTCCAGCAGTGGACTGCGATAGGCTGATGATGATGATGATGATGATGATGTACATGTGTTACCTCAGTGACGGTGGTACCACCCGACGACATGTAACACTCACCGAGATGGCGGCACGAGAGACACGCAGGCGGCGGCCGCGAGACGCCGCGTGCGCTCCACACGCGAGCGGGCCAGCCCCACCACGAGAGGCACGAACGATACCAACTGAAAACAATTTTATATCATTAAATAAAAAAATAAAAAATGCAACAAGTTTTGTGGTTATTAATAAATAGTATAAATATATTTAGTAATAAATCCGCTTAACTTCTAAACAAAGGTCTTAATTAACTTAATTAAATTACTAAATATATTTATACTATTTATTAATATTAACGGATTTCCGCAAAGTAACGTACCTTCAAGTTGGACTCTGTGCCTTCGAGCGAGGACGGGTACAGCCGAGCAAGCAGCAACAACACCGGGTACAGGGAGGGACTGAGTAACAGCTTGTCTTCACTCGAGCTTATTTCCTTTAGCTGATTCTGAAAGAACGAGCTGGTTTATTTATTTTGAAGCTAGATGACGTGACACCACAAAGGAGAATGGGCATCGCAGGTCTCGGCCTGCAATTATTTTACCTATTTGACAATTCATTTCGATATTTATAAGTATTCGTTTAAGTCATGAAAATCTCGATTGCAGCGGGGTTTACAAAATTACTAAAATAAAAGATTTTAATTTGATACAAGCATCATAGGTAAAATAATTGCAGACAGGTCTCTGCCTGCAGTTATTTTACCTATTTGACAATTCATTTCGATATTTATAAGTATTCGTTTCAGTCATGAAAGTCTCTAATGCAGCGGGGTTTAGTAAATGACAAAGATATAAGATTTTAGTTTGATATAATCATCGTAGTATCGATGGTATAATGGCGTACAAAAGTAATGTTGCCAACATGATTGGCAGATATATCTTGTTACTGTCTTTGTCAGCTGACAAGATTGATAGTTGATGTCAGTTGATGAAAACCAATACAAATAATAGTACGGGAGGCGACGATGCTAAATGAGGATTTGCTCGAGCGTCATTGACACCTATTGGGATGCAAAGCTTAGATGATAAGAAGAAAAAAATGTTATATAATATATACCTTTTCATCGGTGGGGGAAGCGGCTATAGGCTTTTTAAAATGTAAAAAAAAACTGTTACATGGACATACTCGAGCGCGTCAGATATTGATAGCATCATGGTCCTACGTTTTTTTATTAATGTAACGTATGTTAATCTGACCGTTTGCATGATGGGGATGGCTGTACTGACGGGATGAAAATGAAAAAAAAAATGTATCGAGCGCGTCTGATTTTCTAAGGGGGTGTTGAGTGGACCAAAACAAAAGGTCTTATTCAATAATCTGACGATTTCGATGTAACGCAAACTCGTGGCCACTATTTTAATTTGCAAAAAAAAACGCCATTTTGACTTACTCGAGCGCGTCAGATTAAGATATGCATGGTTCATCTTGATGTCCTTGACATGCTGTCTCATAATCTGACGATTATCTAGAGGGATTCGCTTAATCTGACAAAAATAATTTTTTTATTTTTATAAACTATTGAACTTTATTAATTGAAAAGCTCAGGAAATAGCATGCAAATAAAAGAGTGTATATTTTTTTATATAGAATACTTGTATTTAAAATATTAAAAAAAAACTTTTTTTTATAGTTAAATATATCTTCTTCTTATCGTGTCACTAGTTCTTTCAAACCAGTGTGGTGAAAGGATTTCAAGTGCGCCTCAAAGAGCCGCCTTTGTGCATTTGACACATGTTATCGAATTTTTAGGTTCTATGACATGCCAGTTTCCAAAGTGAATTGAAATTGTTTTTTATAGTACGATGACATACAAGCGTTTTTACAAGCTGATTGTTGGTGTTTTTAAACGCTAGCGTGTAAGCGTGTTAGCTTTTGGGAAGGATTGTCAACAAGCAGATTGTAAAAACGCTGATGACACTAGGCGACTTTACACGATACAAGCGAACTTGCTGGCGTGTAGCGTGTAAAAAAGCCGAGTGTCATCGTACATTTAGGGTCAATTCATACGAGCTCAGAGTCAAAGTGCATTGCAGCGTCAATCTGAAACTTAACATAGCAAATTCAACCTTATCTCCACAGCGTAATGCACGTAATGATGATGGTTATATTAAGGCTTTGACGATTAGTGCTCAGTAGGATATAGAGGACGTGGTGGCCGAGCGGTTGAGGCCCTTATCTTGCGATCTGATGGTCGCGGGTTCGAAGCCCGGTGGTAGTCATGCGTAAATGGTTTTTTTTCGGTCGAAAAAATCTATTATGCATACCACGTTCTCGCAACGGTGAAGGAAATAATCGTGAGGAAACCGGCATGTCGTAGAACCTAAAGTTCGACAACATGTGTCGAGTGCACGAAAGGAGTCTCTTCGAGGCGATCTTGAAATCCTTTCACCACACTAGTTTGAAGGAACTAGTGACACGATAAGAAGAAGAAGAAGTGCCCAGTACCTGCATGAGGTCGTACAGGTGCGGGTAGCGCAGGTAGAACACGCGTCCCGTCATGCGGTTACGTGCGCTGATTTCAGAGCGCGCGCGCGACACACCGAATACGCGCGTCATCAGCGCGCTCAGCAGCAGCGTGCTCGAGTTGCGCTCCTGGAAACAACCTTAACATTGATAAACTGAAAACATTTCATAAAAAAAAAACATTTATATCCTTTGACGCTCCCACTACAAAGACAAACTCATTGATGCTTCTTAAAAAAATCTTGAAAATTTTCGTACCATTTGCAATCACTTATGTCAATTTGCAGCTGCCAATTAGATTGTTTGACATTTAAAATATCCTATGTCGCTCCCATAAAGTTAGAATGTAAAGAGGGGTAATGACATTTCAATTGCGATACAAGAAATGATAATAAGCATGTGCGAGTAATTGTCTATGTGTTGCTCAAAAATAGTGATGGGCATTCAATAAGATGTTTTATCGACATCGATAACTGTGGTACCTACCCATTTTGCGTCACAAGTCTTAATAGAGAAAAAAATAGTGCCTACTACACAATCATGTTGTTAATAGAGGGTTAATGAGTGGATAATCCTTCAGCTGCGTGTGGGGGACTTAGAATTTTTACTGGGTACATATTTTCATTTTCTGATTAGACCTGAAGTCCCCCACCCGCAGCTGAAGATTATTCACTGATTACGGCACCACCTGAACATATGAATATTTTAACCAAAGGAATGAGATGGGTTTGGTTATTATTTATTAGGTACTAAAGACTAAATAGCCAAGTTTTGGCGTTATTCAGGAACAAAAACTTATCCATCCTCACAAACTTAAATTCATAATACATAGTAGCAGGACTTACCAATATTTACCTACAACTTACTCATCAATCCAAATAGGCGGTAGTCTTCGAAATAAGATTGTAATAGCTAGAAAGTCGATTGTGTATAATATATATATCTGTTCTTTTTTTAAAGTTGGTTGATTATAATAAACAATAATGAAGCCCATGCAAATGTTTTATTCAATGACTGAAAAATACTTTATTTAAGAATATTAATTCTGAGTTTTGTCATTATATGTAGGCACGATACGTAGGTAATAGGTATATCTGTCTGTCATAATATATGTAGCCTATTAGTTTCAGGTAGGTAAGGTAGGTACTATAAAATAGGGATCAAATTGCAATATGAAGTTGGATCTCGCTTTTTCTTGAGTTGAATCTGTAAAAAAGGTTGATTTATGATTTATGTCCCTATCTAATAATTACTTGACTAATGCCTACTTGCACCAAACTTCCAAAGTTCTAAACAATTACTTCACTCGCTTGACAGATCTTGATTGGTCTGAATCTGAACCGTTAAAAACTGCCAAGCGAGATTGTTTAAGAGCTTTGACAACTTTGTACAAGTCGGCATAAGGTCACAAAATACATTCTTTACGCCTGAATTGAAACATTGTTCAACATGGTACTTACTGGAACATGTAACGTAGGCAGCGAACCTTTCTTCAAAACACGTTAATGTATTCTGAATAAAAAACAATCGTTTTTAAAATGATTGCTGCAAACTTTTATATTGTTTTGATGATCGCTCTGTTTCTGAAGAATTTGTAACCAGTTTTTTCTATTTTGCGGATCCTTTGGTAAGCTGAAATTAAATAAGTAAAAACGATTAGTTATAATAATACTCGTATTTTAAGAAACAAAATAAAAATGACACAAGTGGTAAATTTATTTTAACTAGGTAAAAATACCCTAACGATAGAAAAGAAAAGAGTTTTGTACCACTTTGCATAACTACCTACTCATTAGGTACTATCGATATTTCATGACGTCATCATTTTATCAAGCCCTAGCGTAACGAAGCAATATTTGTTTTTACGTGAAAAATCTATTATTTCTCCATATATGTAAGAACCATTTGTACACACGGCAAGAGCAATCAAAACTCCACATAGCACAACGATTTTATAACTAATTGTAGAAGAAAATTGTCCATAAATTTTTCTACGAAAATAAACCAAATATTTTCTTTACTCACCTGTGAAATGAATGATTATCTGGGTTATTTCTATGCGTTGTGCCACACGTGTTGATTGAGCAAGTAACCATGCTCTTTAAAATTAATAAAATGGTTTCATTTTGTAGATTATTGTAAAAAGATAAAATAATTTACAAACAATAACTGACGGGGTCTCAGGTGCTTCAAAATGTTTTGAGTGACGTGACTTAGTTCTATACTGCTCTTAATCATAAAAAGCTATACTTGCATCTCTTTCATTAACCGATCTTTTGGGGGCGACAGCCGAAAGTATCCGAGATCTGTGGTCGCTCCCGTGATTAAAAAAATCCAATAAAATCTTCGTAGCATGGAGAATGTAGATTAGCTATCAAAAAAGGGTTATCTGGTAGCACAGAGTACTAACTGGTAGTAATCCGAGGAGGCAAAGATGCTGATACAACTTTATTTACGTGTAATTTAGGTCAGGTTGTTCTTTGTTAATTTTGTTCTAATTTGTACAGTAATATGTAACTAGTTTCGATGGGGGTGACATAGTCACTGCGTGAATAAACCCCTTCTAGCTATAAAGTGCTTACTGTACGTAAAGATTAATTTGTTCTTAATAAAAGCAACAAAAAAGTTTAGAAAATTTTTGAGATTTTTTCAGAATTACTGAAATATTTTTTACGTTTTCAACCCCCAAATCCGCACCATAATAATATAAAACCACCGTAAAAAATATAAAAAAATTAATGGAAGCTAAACTTACCGCCCAGGTGGCGCCTGCGAAGCCTTGCAGCGCAATGCGCAGGCCTTCGCCCACGTAGCTCTGGATGGCCGTGTCCAAGGCCGTGTGTCTGCGGACAGATTAAGATATTTAGATATATTTAGATTATACATTTAGGATATCGTTTAAATTATCTGTAAATCAAACAATAACAAGATTTTTTGGGGCAAGCCCAAACGCTGAACATTATGTATCCCACTTGAATCTGCTGTTATATTGAATATATATTTCCTTATTTAAGGGAAAACAAACTTACAAAGCAGTTGCTATAATTACAAAAAATGCAAGTGACAACGTCCACTAGTTCAGTATGTGCCTTGTCTGCTTGTCGGGACTACGCCTACTGTACATATATCGATGATTCAATGTTTTATCTGAAATGCATTTCCGCACCGAATTCCAGTTGTATGTACCCGCTATGGAACGGCTATGCTCGGCGTCTCTCTGGATACAATTCGCAATGAGGTTATCCGACAGAGGACCAAGATTACCGACATAGCTCAGAGAATTAGCAAGCTGAAGTGGCAGTGGGCTGGCCATATTTGCCGAAGAACCGATAACTGCTGGGGTAAACGAGTTCTTGTGTGGAGACCGCGAATCGGCAAACGTAGTGTAGGACGCCCTCCGGCCAGGTGGGGTGACGATCTGCGGAAGATTGCAGGCAGAAGATGGATGCGGCAAACCGAAGACAGGGCGCGATGGCGTTCATTGGGAGAAGCCTATGTCCAGTAGTGGACTGCGATAGGCTGATGACGATGATGATGATGTACCCACTGACCTGTAGAGGGCGCGCAGTATGTTGTACGAGTGCGCGCGGTCGTCGGGGCCGCCAGCACGCACGCGCTCGAACAGCGCCGCCATCACCGCCGCCAGCGACGCGCCCGCAGCCCCCGCACCCCCCGCGCCCGGCTCCGACCCCACCAGCGCCTGACAACCAACCACGTTTTGGGTGAATTAGGGTGCGTTTTCAATGACGCGGAATGACGCGGCAGAGTAGAGAGGAGCGGAGCGTGAGTGCTCGAAGTGGAGATTTCGCCCAGCTCTGCGTCAGTAAAAACGCACTCTTATACTCACACACATAAAACGTGTAACAAGTTACACTGGCGGCAGTATTGGCGTCACGCACTGTGTGCCAAGAACACCGCGCTCTCCGGGCAAGTAGTTTCAAACTGATATTGTTTTTATGCTGCAAACTTTACTACACAAGTCGAGACGCTCAAACACACATCTTGACACGACTTGACAGAAGGGAGCTTAACGAAGGTTGTCTATGGCTAGTCCACTCAAGGCAACCCCTTCTCACTTGCTTGTGTACGAAGTACCCTTGAGTGCAGTCCGCTTCGCTGACGATACTTATAATCATAAGTATATAGTTATCGTCCAGCTCAAGTGTACTGTACACCGGCACTGACCTGCACCAGGAATGGCAGTCCAGCGGAGCGGCGGTCGGGCGGATGGTCCCAGGTGGCGTCGCTGCGCAGCCAGGCCAGTGTGCGCACTAGCTGCCGCTGCGGGATGCCCAGGGCACGCACCGCCTCGCTTGGGTCCCGCCATAACCTGACACAATGCACCGCAATCAAACGAAAGTTAATGCATCACAATAATCAAAAAATCAATGAAATAAATTAGACATCCTGTATACTATACACGCGAGCGATTGTTCGAAACCGACATTGCACTCTGCGCGCTAACAATGCGAACGGAGAGAGGAATGAATGAATTATTGACTACGTCTAATAAATTGATGAACGCCGGCTGCATGCACGAAAACGTTGACGTCATTGGTAACGATGTCATTGTCCGGTAACGCTCATTGTCCCGTTACGCTGGTAGTCACGTTATCGTGCGTAAACTAACTTTACAGACAACCAATTTTTTTTTTAGGTACCAGTGCAGGAGCCGTGTCCACCAGCGTCGCCAGCGTCTCCGCGGCCAGCGTGCCACCTCCACACTACAGGGTACCTGTGCAGGAGCCGTGTCCACCAGCGTCGCCAGCGTCTCCGTGGCCAGCGTGCCACCTCCACACTGCAGGGTACCTGTGCAGGAGCCGCTCGTAGGCCACGTAGGCCTGCTCGACGGCGCCGCGGTGCCGCGCGCTGGCCACGGTGCGCTCCAGCACGCCCACCAGCGTCGCCAGCGTCTCTGCGGCCAGCGTGCCACATCCACACTGCAGGGTACCTGTGCAGGAGCCGCTCGTAGGCCACGTAGGCCTGCTCGACGGCGCCGCGGTGCCGCGCGCTGGCCACGGTGCGCTCCAGCACGCCCACCAGCGTCGCCAGCGTCTCTGCGGCCAGCGTGCCACATCCACACTGCAGGGTACCTGTGCAGGAGCCGCTCGTAGGCCACGTAGGCCTGCTCGACGGCGCCGCGGTGCCGCGCGCTGGCCACGGTGCGCTCCAGCACGCCCACCAGCGTCGCCAGCGTCTCCGCGGCCAGCGTGTCGGGCACCCGCGCCCGGGCACCTATCGCACCCAACACTGTTACCGCCTATATAACAAAAATATACGAGGGGAGATACCGATCAGCGGTGATGTGTGTACAAGCAACATGCAGTTTACCAAAATTAGGTCGAAATGAGTCAAAGTAAGTAAGACAAAATTCGTGTTGGCCGAATCTCCCACTCGGTAACTCGACTCGAAAGTCGTGGGTTTGATTAGAACCCGGTAGTAAAAGAATGGATTTTTCTGTTCAAAAAATATATTTGTGCATACACGTGCTTAACGGTGAAGGAAAACATCGTGAGGGAACCGGCATGTCATAGAACCTAAAATGGTTCAAAAGAAGCAGTGACACGATAAGAAGAAGGTCTTCAGGTGTTGCTGACATGCGGTAGATGCCACCACATTGGCTATGTTGACACAGAAGCTAATAAATTAATGAATGAATGAAACTTTTAATACGTAACTAGAAATGAATGGTAAATACCTCTTTGACGGTCCTCCAAGCACAGAGCAACACCATCTGTGCTGTCACTTGCTGACCGTCCTCTAGAAGAACGACGCCGCTGCAACGAAGCAGATTAAATATAAGTAGTTTTTTTATTTTATTTTGGAGGGCACATAGTTATGGTAGTTAGCACGCAACCTGAGTGCTGGCAATTATTTTGGACAAAGAATCAACATTGCCATTCACGTGGCAATGTTGCTAGTATTCAGGGCACGCTTTCTTCTGACGACAGCATTATTCTTTTGTTTTAGGGATAAATTAATAATTAATAACTAAAAAGCTGTATCAAATAAATTACAGATACTCACACAAGTTATTGAGGAAGTACAATGAGGAGTATGCGTAGTTGTGTGTTTATGTGAGGGGTGGTGTGTAGCGTACTCGCGGGGTGTGACTATGCAATGGATAAAAGGACACAGCACATCACTAGGGAACGACGCCGCAGACCAGCTAGCCAGAATAAGATCTGAGACCACTACAGCGCGGCCTCTAACCCTCCTGCCCTCCTGCCACAAACATCTATACAACACTGGTAAGACTGAAAGCCACTCTCTAGAGGCTGCTTAACAGGAGAAGAATCAGCTGCCCACCCATGTGACAGCACTACGACAAGAAACCCTGATGCACCCCGAGGTCGCTCCGCGAAGCTTGTGAAGGGCCCAGGAATCTTCTGCGCTTCTGGACGGAGTAAGGCTGCAAGTAACATGCTCACGCAAAAAGATCCGATTGCGGAAAATGGAGTCAGCATCCATACATAATTATTTACTACCATGTGAGCGACGAGAGAGCAGTGGTGTGTAGCGTACTCACGGGGTGTTGTCTGTAAGAGAGTGCCCCGGCAAGGCCCCCTCGGGCGCGGCCGTGTTGACGACGTCCCCGCAGGCCAGGGTGAGCTGGTCGCTGCACACCACCATGCGAGCGATGAGCGCTCGCCAAGCCGGGTCGTTGGCTATAGCACTGTAGCAAACATGTGTGGCTAGAATATTATGTTTCAGCAGAGAAATGGTGATATTCAAATTAGCCTAGGTCCTGAATTATTAGTTTGATTAAAATAAACGCCAGTAACTTAATAGCAAACAAAATAAAAAAAGTAACGTTTATAGCACAGTGTGACCTAAACCCGCACTTTACCACCCACCCCGCCCGCGCCGGTCCGGGGCGGGTTTATGTCACACTTGCTATAAAATAGTATACGATACTTGTGGCCTAAGTCTATTATTGCACGGCGTTTAGCACCCTCGTTGCACTCGGGCGCTAACTTCACGCCGTGCAATAATAGGCTACTTAGGTCACGCGTATCGTAATGTACTATTACTTAGAGCGATTTATACACTTATGTCATTAACACAATAAACCATTCATTCGTAAAAAGCATTTACTCTATTTCTCTATACTATAGTTTTAAACTTTTCAGCTGCACAGATACGTATACACTCCCAAGCTTTTAAATTTATATTAAACTCTTAATTTTGCAAAGACATTCTTCTTCTGACAAGTAAGATGACTACATTAATTTAAAAATGCTTGCGTGCACTTTTCATTGCAAAATTATGAGTAATAAATATGGAAGCTTGTATACATGTCTGTACAGCTGACTGTACCTTTAACAGGTAGAGTAGTGAGGTAATATCATTATTTGTAAGAGACTTACTCATAGTCGAGTGCGTCCATCAGCCGCGCGAGACAATGCAGAGCGCCGTAGGTGGGGCGGTCCCGCGGCGCGTGTAGCACGTCGTACGCGGCGTGCGACGTCTCCCCCTCCACACCGCGCACGCCGCACGCCGCGTGCAGCAGCGCGGACGCTATGGCGAACTGAGCCGGCAGCGCCACCTGCCTGAAGATGAGTTCTGATTATAAACTTTTTTTTACAGCTGCGATTTTGTTTAGTGTGACCTTATTTAAAATTTAAGTAAGTACTTTTATTTTTTCTAGTAGTTACATATGTGGTTTTTGTTTTGAGCTGTGTTAACCGTACCTAATCTCTCTCTCTCTCTCGAGTTATTGCGGTTTGTAGGTGCCCAAAAACTGGCGAAAATCAGCAGCGAGGCATTTTTTTAATTTTCATTGAAGTCTATTGTTGTATGTATTTTTAAAAACCTTGATTATGATTAGTCAATAAAATCCACTTAAGGCTAATCCTCAAATCATACAAAATGTTTCGGACAAATACTATACACTGATGGAAATTAAACAACATAAAAGTTTTATTAGAGTTAATTATAGTTGTGTTCGAGAGGGAATGGTGAGAGATCGCTTACGACCGCGACAGCTGGAAGGATTTGGGGGAGACGTTTGCACAACAATTGGGACACCACAGGGTAAATAATAATAAAAAAAATAAGTTGAATGCAAAACACCATACTTTGCTAGAAGGAGATCTGCTTCTGATGGTATAGGTGTCTTCACGGTTAAATAGTGCTCAGCGAAATCGGAGAGGAACTGTGCGCAAGTGAGGTGAGGTGAAACGGCGCCTATTGGCTCTAACCGTGGCGGGAAGGTGGCTAAGCGACCAATAGACGCCGGCGCCGGGCACCTTCCCCGTCGCGTCGCACCCCTCCCGCTAAACACATCTAAAAATCGACTTCTGCGCATTCAAGGTCAGCGCTATTAAACCGTGAGGATACCTGTAAAATTATATTTATTTATTACAGACTCACGTGTTCTTGTGTGGCAGTGTGTGCGGCAGTCGTCGCCATAAGAGCTCCAGCTTGAAGGCGGCGGACGCGCTCTCCGTGGGCTTCAGCCGCCCCGCCTGAAGTATCGCTGCTTCCAGTTGTGGCGCACCCTGTACACATGGAAAATGCTGTATAAAGTGCTATATTAAAATGGCAGAAATGACAGCGGCCTAATTGCAAGACAGTCACAACACAACTACACACCCTACCGGCCAGTTATACCAAGCAATATATATATACATATATACACAAGCTATAGGTATATATATACATATATATACAGCTGTTATACCAGTACCCGGTTCAGTTAGATCTTGATTTTTTTCCATCCATTCCATCCAGGATAGGATAGAATGGCGTTTGAGGGAGGAAGTTTATACCCAACAGGCGTGTTAGGAGCCTCAGGGAGGAGGCTTATATCCTACAGGCGTGTGAGGAGCTTCAGAGAGGAGGCTTATATCCAACAGGCGTGTGAGGATCCTCAGGGAAGAGGGAGACTTATACCCAACAGGCGTGTGGGGATCCTCAGGGAAGAAGGAGACTTATACCCAACAGTAGGCTTAGCACGGACTGGGGATAAAAATTTTGGCCCCCGTTTATATCCACCTTCAAGGGATAAAATTGACTGGAAGGTGGATAAAAAAGGGGAACAAATTTTTTATCCCCAGTCCTTGCTATCGGTGCAGGCGTGAGAAGTCTCAGGGAGGAGCCTTTTATCCTACAGGCGTGTGAGGAGCCTCAGGGAGGAGGGAGACTTATACCCAACAGGCGTGTGAGGAGCTTCAGTGGGGAGACTTATACCCACTAGGCGTTTGAGGAGCCTCAGGGAGGAGGCTTGTACCCAAGAGTGGGTAATGCTTAAGCCGCAAATAATGACGATCTATTCAGCTATTCAGAGCAGTGTATTACCGTGAGATAGTTCAGCGGACAGTGCTGCAGTATCTCCAGGGCCAGAGCTTTGTTGGTCTCGTAGCTATCCTCCAGCGTCGCCAGCAATCTCTCCGCGTAGCTCGCCTTCCACACACTGAATACAATACAATACTAGAATACAATAATAGAAGCGGCAATACAACAATAGCTTACTCAATTGAAATCAAAAAGTAAGATAGGTTATCATTAATTTAGTTTCCTTATTTAATTTTTATCCGACTGCCAAGAAATGGTTATGTTTTCACGCGTAGCTTGTATGTACAGACAGCGTCAGAGATAAGTACCCCCCTTGCACAAGACACCCAGCTATAAATCCTTTCATAAAATTGTAATGCTTAAAATTATTTTTAGGCTTACATACAGTTATACAAATATAATCTATTTTTTAAAGGCAAAACTTCTCCATTCATCGCGATTTAAAGGGATTTGAAGCTGGGTATTATAATGCAAAGGGGATACTTATCTATGACGCTGTCTGTACATATGTATGTAAATTTCTTTGTTACCTCGTATCTTCCAAACGGTTCAATGGATTTTAATAGTTAAGGTATCGTTAGATTCGTCTCAATAAGTGAGGGACCTTATATGTTTTTTAAAATATATAATCAAAATGGCAGATTTTTGACGCTTAATAGTAAACCCTTAAAAAAATTGTTCGCCAAACCTATCGAGTATGGTAATTGATTGATTCAGGCGTTACTTTGCGGAAATCCATAAATATCAACAAATTATATAAATATATTTAGTAATAAATCCGCTTGATTTCTAAACAAAGGTTTTAATTAACCCAACTTTAGTTTAGAACTTTAGTACATATTACTATATTATAAACCAAAGAGTCAACGAACAGAAAACCAAAGTTTAAAGATACGACACGTGTTTCGCCTCTACACGAGGCATCATCAGGAGGTGTGGACTCGCCGAAGTTCGAAACGAGAGAACTCTCGTTTCGAACTTTGGCGAGTCCACACATATACAGAGTATAGTATCAAAATAAAGGAAACTACAGAAATATAAATGAATTACAGAAATAACAAGAGGCACATCGGTTGCCCCCCTGCTGGTTACCTCGCTACCCTCAGAGCGTCCAGGTCGGCCGCCAGCAAGGTTAGCGCCCCGCTGCGGCGCGCGTGGTTGGCTCCTGGCTGCAGACACGAGAAGCACAGCTTCCGAAGTTCTTCCCTCCACTGCTCATACAATCCGGCTGCCTCTGCGTCGGAGTTCCGTATCGCTAAACGGTGACCATCCACTACGCGTTTTACGAGCTGAAACCAACAAGCTGAGTGAAAGGACTGCTCCATCAGCTTCTTCTTCATATCGTGACACTAGTTATTTCGAACCAGTGTCGTGAAAGGATTTCAAGTGCGCCTCGATGAGGCTCCTTTCGAGCACTATCCATCAGCTGAAGAAAGGTCACGCATACACCGCTGTAAATATAAACAGACTCCCATTTCCGCACTTGTGATTTCCGATACTGTGCAGATGTTTTTTGAGACAGCATTGCCCCATAATGGTTCCCGCAATGATTCTCAAATCAGGTCGTTTCAAACAGAGTAAATAAATATTTTGGATCTTACACAAACGCCATCTAGCGCAAAACTAAGCATTAAGCTTGTACTACTTAAATACTTTTTTTTTTGTAAATACATACATAGAATAAATAGAAAACACTCAAACTCAGGACAAACACCACACAAATGTTTGTCCTGAAGCGGGAATCGAACTCGCGACACCGGCGTGGCAGTCCACCGCACTTGCCACTCGACCATCTGTGTCGTCGAGACATGGACCAGCAGGGGAGGGACACCGCTGATGCAAATTAAACCTTATGTCTCAAGTGGTAAGGTCGTATATCCGCTGACCTTCTTGAGCATGGCCATGGCTCGCTGGCGGGTGTGCGGGTCCTGCTCGTTGATGTTGTAGGTGAGGTAGCGCAGCACCAGCCGCAGCTCCCCGCGCGCCGCACCCCCGCCCCCGCCGCCGCCGCCGCACATCAACGCGAGGCACTGCAGCCGGATCTGATGACATTACAATAACTAGTAGAGTATGCGCCACCACTGAAGACCGATAGCCGTGGCGCTGTTGTCGTCTAAAATCGTCGTAGTTGTTGTTATCTGTCTAACGTAGTTCCAAATTTTGCCGTAGGACTTCAGTGGTGGCGGGCACTCTAGTTCGCCACTGATGACTTCGCGCACCTCTTAATGACCAGGTCTCATTATCCATATCATATCAGAAGAATCTCAAAACAGAAAGAAAGTGGAGCCATATACTTACCAACTGGACACCCAGAGGCACTAAAAGAAGAAGGGGAAGACCTTCAACAAGATGGAGTGACGACATCGTGAAGGTGGCCGGAAAACTCTGGCCAAGAAGAGCAAGGGATAGAGATAATTGGAGAACCTTGGAGGAGGCTTTTACCGCCACAGGCGGTCCGTAAACAATCGAACCTTAATATATTTTTAATATGTAGGTACTTTTTTTAATTTGTAAAGTGTTATAGGAAAATAAAGCTTTTTTTTTTTTTATTTATCAGAAGAATCATCAGTGATTGCATGTCGTATTCTAATTTCAATGGTCAAGTGCGTGATTCTAATACCAATCATACATTTATGAACTACTACCACAAATCTGAGGCATATTGAATTTGACCTCTAAACCGATGTGATGTATCTAAATCTACGTGGAACAGCCCACTTTCGCGGACTCCACGAATAGGCTGCTTACCTCAGCATCAGGGTCGACGGCGGCATCGCTCAGCACGTCGTAGTGCACGAGGCCCCGCCAGCGCGGGCCGTCGCACGCGGCGCGTGGCGGCACGCACGCCCGCGCCACGCCCAGCAGCAGCAGCACGTGCTTCAGGGAGCGCCCCGGGTCGTCGCACGCGCGCCGCACGTACGGCACTCTACGAAAAAGATTCAACTTCATGTTCATATTTTTTTTTGTATGTACGAAGAACGTTTAATCATCGCGTTCACTCCACCCACACATAGTGTATTAATCCAGTGTCAAGTATTTTATCGTATTCGACCTCATACATTTACTAGACGTTTGTAACGTTATTTTCTAGATCCTGGAGATCCATTTGTTTTGTAATTACATGTAGTAATTTATAAATCTTCAAAAATGTAGGTACGCGCGAGCGAGAGAGCGAATCTGGGGTACAATTCGCCTTAAAATTAATTCACTTTTGAAAAAGAAAAATACAATAAAAAAAAATGCTTAGGCGCACGTCAACGGAATCACTGACATAACCTAAAAAAAACAAAAAAGTTTTACGGGAATTAATATACACCTTGTATATTCACATGACAGACAGCCCAGGATCGAGAAAAATGGCATTCCTTGGAGGAGGCCTTCACCTTAAACTTAAATATAACAATAGTAATGTAAATCTAGCTAGAATCAAGAAATAAAAGGCTTTTTTTTATATTCACATGTGTTGTGCCAGCTCGGGCTCCAGCGCCACCGCGCTTGCCAGCAGCGTCTCCAGCACTGCCAGCGTCTCCGCATCTGGCTCTTCGTCCTCCACAAACTGCAGCACGGGCGCAACCCACTCCCGCTGCAGCACTTCCGCTGCAGCCTGCTGCGCGTGGGCTTTCAGCAGCGTATCTAGAGTCGTAGCCACCTGGTGAATTCAGGAGGTTCTTATGCTAATTCGAATTCTAAAAAGGAGGTGTTCGGAGTAAACCGAACACGTAAGCGTTTTCGCGTTCTTGCACTACATTGCAATTGTCGCGGTATCGTTTCGCCCAATTTTTACCAGTTACGCGTACACCAGCCACCAGGCGACTCATTTTACCATGTTACCATAACCATTTATCTAGTGTGTCTTTTAGCAATATAGTGAATAAGTGAACTTTTAGACGTTTTAATCTATCAAACCACCCATTAGAATTAAGTCGCTAAAGAGCTAGTGCTAAGCACAAGTACTAGCTTTTTACAGGGGGTACATTTACAGTCAGCGCGATCCGACTGTGGAACTCTCTTCCTGTAGCTATCCGCAATTCCACCTCCATTGGGGTCTTCAAATCCAAACTATCTTGTCACTACTTGGCACTCCAGAATACTTGAGCATTTTATTTATTATTTATTAGTGTATTTTGTATAATATCGTAAGTATTGTGTTACTAAAAATAAGCTTTAAATATTTTCTTTCTTCAATCACACATCTAGCACTACCACATCTCCATAATACGCAGAAGTTAACTGGAAGAGAATGCTAACTAGCATTAAGTTCGCCTATGTACTTGTTTTTTACTTTGTGCAATAAAGCATTTTCTATCTATCTATCTATCTACAGCGGTCTGCACTGGCTTCCCGTTGAAGGGTGCATTGTGATTGTGCATGTTGTGTGTGTGCCTCCCGATATTTACTTAACCCTGTCCCAGCCATCTTAGCTCCTTAAAATAACGGAGCAGGACCCTGGGTTGATGACAGCACAGTTCCAACAGAGTGCGCAGGCCAGTCTTGGTCCCACTCTCCTCTATCGCTTGACAGTGGATCACCAAGTGCTCCACTGTTTCCTGGTCTAGTAGGCAGCCTCTGCAGATATATATGTTTGTGACTCCTATCTTGAAGAGGTGATGGTTGAGGTCACAGAGGCATGTGATTATCCCTACCATCAAGCGAAGGTCTTCGCGTTTGAGTTTCAATAGCGCATTGGTGAGGTTTTTTTCTAACTGGGCAAACATTAGTTTTGTAGGAGTTAGGAGGTTATCAACCACTACAGTGATGCCGTGATGGCCGAGTGGGAGGTGCCTCGAATTTCGATCCGAAGGTCGTGAGTTCGAACACGGCCATATACGTGTAGGCACCTCATTTATACCTACATAATTTCATTTATATATTTTATGTACAATTTACACTTTTCACCATTTCGTAAAATATATTTACACCACTATTTACAAACTACGTAATTTACTATTCTACATATAATAATATACTAAGTACAACTAACTTACATGCTACATATACTATACATTATAAAACATTTATTATTACAAACTATACATTATAAAACATTTATTATTACAAATATTTACATTTTATATATCACCGCGTCCGAGATATTTCTCGGATGCCCGGACACTGGACTTACACACTGCACACAGCGTCGCAACCGGTTTGCCGACGCGAGCGCAGGCGGGCGCGCTCGCCGCGCGCGCCCCGCCACGGCAGTCTGTCTTATGACCTCAGACGTGGAACCCGTATCGCTCTCGCTACGCGCTTTGCTAATTATTTCGTTGATATTTCATGCTGTAAACTGTGCTATCTTTCCACTCTCTACTCCTTCTGTTGAACTGTGTGTGTGTGAACGCTTTGACTTGTATGCTTGTGCTCTTCTTCTGTGCTTACGTAATAAACTTTCATCTGTGTCTCTCAAACTGGACTGCTTTATTTCGCTACCTGGATTACCACAGTTGAATCACGTAGGTACCTACCAACACTCATACTAGAAGCCCACACACCCCCATAACTGGTGACCCCTATATTTGCACAAAGAGATGAGTGGCAATGATAGCGACGGCTCCGACGCTTCTGGAAGCACCGTCACCGAACGCCGTTCAAACACAAAATTGTGTGTTCCCACTCCACCCAGGGCATATCGTGAAATTAACCCTGAGAATATAGACGATTATAAAAATGCTGGACCTAGTAACGTCACCATGCGAAAACCGAAGAAAGAGTTCGTTTCCACTAGCCCATCCGATTTTTATAAAATAAACTTGAAGGTTCCTCCGTTCAGTCCAGATGACCCGGATTTATGGTTCGCTTTGTTGGAGGGTCAGTTTGAAAACTTCGGGATCACGGATGACGCGGCCAAATTTAACTACCTGATCACCAATTCAGACATGGTGCACGCCAAATGCGTCAAGGACGTAATAGTTAATCCGCCGAGTAAGAACAAGTATTTGAAAATCAAGACAGAGCTAACGAAACGCCTCACCGCTTCTCATGAGAAGAAGGTAAAACAGCTCTTGACTCATGAAGACTTAGGTGACAGAAAAGCGTCCCAATTTCTTCGGCATCTACAAGACTTGGCCGGACCAAATGTCCCGGAAGAGTTCATTCGGACGATATGGATTAATCGTTTACCACACAACATCCAGACCGTACTGGCCTCACAAGCGACGCAGTCATTGGAGCAGCTGTCAGACCTGGCAGATCGGATACAGGAAGTTACCTCTCCCTATCGCGTCGCCGCTACATCGTCGGGCACAGTGGCTGAAGCCGGCTCTTCCAGCGAGATCGCGGAACTGAGAAAAATGGTAGAGCACCTCGCAATGAAACTCGACGAGCACACTCGCGCTTCTCGTTCCCGTGACCGCTCCAACGACCGAAGCGATCGTTTCAGACCACGTCAGCGCCAATCATCTTCACGACAGAGATCGAGATCCAACTCCAGTTATCAGAAGTTTCCCGTATGCTGGTACCACTCGAAGTTTGGATCCAAGGCTCACACCTGCGTCAAGCCCTGCGACTACAACAAGGCGGGAAACTCCATGGGCAGTCGCTAATGGCGGCTGACGATTGCCCCGCCTCATCAAGTCGCCTCTTCGTGACGGACCGCAGTTCGACGACCCAGTTCCTGGTGGATACCGGCAGTGACCTTTGCGTCTACCCTCGTTCTGCGCTCCGGGATCGACGAGCTAAAACAGATTTTCAATTATGTGCAGCTAACGGAACTCCTATAGAGACATACGGTTATATCGAGCTAAACTTAAATTTAGGCTTAAGGCGTAACTTTACCTGGCGCTTTACTGTTGCCGATGTAACTAAAGCTATAATTGGTGTTGATTTTCTCAGCTTTTACAACTTAATAGTAGATGTTCGCAATCAGCGCCTTATTGATAACACCACCACTCTGTACTCTGATGCTTCCATTGCTCACACGGATGTATTCTCTGTTAAGGTCTCGACGGGCGATACTAGGTACCACGATCTTTTGAGTAAATTCCCGGAAATCACACGCCCTTCTGGCACACCGCGGACACCAACTCACACAACAGTTCACCACATTAGAACGACACCTGGCCCACCCATATTTTGCTCACCCCGTAGACTCGCCCCAGATAAACTCCAGATTGCTAGGAAGGAATTTGAACTTATGCTTAATAATGGTACTGCACGACCTTCCGAGAGTTCCTGGGCTTCACCGTTGCATCTTGCTCCCAAAAAGGACAACAGCTGGCGACCTTGCGGCGATTATAGGATGCTTAATGCACGGACCATACCAGACCGTTATCCAATTAGGCACATCCATGACTTTGCTCAGAGTATTGCGGGTTGTAAGGTTTTCTCCACGATCGACTTAGTTAAGGCCTACAATCAAATTCCTGTTAATCAGGATGACATTAAGAAGACCGCCATAACGACCCCGTTCGGTCTTTTCGAGCTACCTTTCATGGGATTCGGTCTTAGAAACGCGGGCCAGACGTTCCAGCGGTTCGTTGATGAGATGACGAGGGAGCTGGACTTCGTGTACTGTTACCTAGATGATTTTTTAATCTATTCCAAAACTGAATCAGAGCACGAAGTCCACCTCAAAGAGCTTTTCACGCGCATGAAGGATTATGGTGTCCTTATTAACACCTCCAAATGCGTTTTCGGAGCTAGTGAGGTGACCTTTCTCGGTTACCGTGTCTCCGAGGTTGGTACTCGACCTCTAGATTCGAAGGTTGAGGCTATAAAGGACTTCCCAGTCCCTAAAACCGTCAAGCAGCTTCGGCGCTTCTTAGGGATGCTTAACTTTTATAGGCGATTCTTACCCCACGCCGCTTCCATCCAAGCTCCTTTGAACGCCCTGCTCACTGGTCCTAACCTCAAAGCATCTCACCCCGTCAATATCACCGGTGACACCCTTCTTGCTTTCGAGCAATGCAAAACCAGCCTTTCTAATGCTGCACTACTCTCACACCCAGATTGTCATGCCGAACTCGCTCTGGTAACTGATGCGTCTGATTTGGCTATGGGTGCAGTTTTGCAACAGCTAAAGGACGGGGAGTGGCAGCCACTCGCATTTTTCTCGCGAAAATTCAGCCCTTGCCAACAGAAATACTCCCCATATGACCGCGAGCTATTGGCCATATACGAAAGTATTAGGCACTTTCGACACATGTTGGAGGCCAGGCATTTCGTGGTATATACTGACCATAAGCCGCTCAGTTTCGCTTTTCACGAACGAAAAGTCAACTGTTCGCCTAGGCAGTATCGTCACCTCGATTACATCTCGCAGTTCACAACTGACATTCGACACATTTCAGGTAAAGACAACGTCGTAGCTGATACATTGTCACGTATCGAGGAACTGCAGATGCCAATCGACTTAGACCAGCTCGCTACATCTCAAGATACTGATCACGAGGTACTTCAGTTTGTAGATGGCGAACTCTCGCTCCGACTGGAGAAGCTCAAGATCCCTGGCAGCAACATGGAACTTTATTGTGATGTGAGCACTCCATCTCCAAGGCCTTTCGTGACAAAACCATTCAGGAAGCAGCTCTTCGACAGCCTCCATAGTTTGAGCCACCCAAGCATCAAGGCCACCACAAAATTGGTAGCCGAGCGTTTTGTATGGCCTGGGATGCGCAAAGACTGTCGAGAATGGGCTCGAAAGTGTCTGGCTTGTCAACGAGCGAAAGTAAATCGCCATGTTTCAGCACCATTAGGCGCATTCGATTTACCCCGCGCTCGTTTCACCTTTATCCACGTGGACATCGTTGGCCCCCTTCCACCATCCCAAGGCTACCGCTATTGCCTCACGGTAGTAGACCGCTTTACCCGTTGGCCAGAAGTGTTTCCGATGGCCGATATTACAGCTGAAACAGTCGGGAAAGCTCTGATATTGTGGGTATCCAGATATGGATGTCCAACAGATATCGTTACGGATCGCGGCCGGCAATTTGAATCCACTCTTTTCCAGTATCTTGGAAAAGTGATCGGATTCAAACACCGCCGAACCACCGCGTATCACCCAGCTTGCAACGGGTTGGTGGAACGTTTTCACCGTCAACTGAAAGCAGCCATAATGTGCCACGTGGATAACAATTGGGTAGAAACCTTACCTTTAGTGCTTTTAGGTATCAGGGCATCCTTCAAAGAGGATCTTCAAGCTTCGTCTGCAGAGTTAGTCTATGGTGAACAGCTACGTCTTCCAGGAGAATTTTTCCAGCCGACTGATCTCAGTATGACCGACATCACAGAATTCACCACTCGTCTACGCCATTTCGCAGCGAAGCTCCGCCCATCACCCGCATCACGTCATAACAAAGATAAAATATTTATTTACAAGGACTTATCTAGCTCAAGTCACGTATTTTTGAGGGACGATGCATTACGAGGTTCTTTGCAACCTCCTTACACCGGCCCATATGAGGTTCTCGAACGTGGAGACAAAACCTTTAAAATTATAGTCAAGGGCAAGAGCGTCACAGTATCGATAGACCGCCTTAAGCCAGCCTACATACTTGTCGACTCCGATACTACTACTTACCCGACCGTAAGTTACCCTACTCGCCCTACTCCGTCTCCCGTCCCGACTCCTACACCTACTCCAATAGTTGTCCCCACTCCTACCCGAAGCCTTACTCCCGTACCCGTTCCCGCTCCAGCACGGCTGGATGTACCGGCTCAGGGAGGCGTCAGAAAAACTCGTTCTGGCCGTACGGTTCGATTTCCTGATTACTATCGACCGTAGTGACGGTCTCTGGAGGGGAGTGATGTAGGCACCTCATTTATACCTACATAATTTCATTTATATATTTTATGTACAATTTACACTTTTCACCATTTCGTAAAATATATTTACACCACTATTTACAAACTACGTAATTTACTATTCTACATATAATAATATACTAAGTACAACTAACTTACATGCTACATATACTATACATTATAAAACATTTATTATTACAAACTATACATTATAAAACATTTATTATTACAAATATTTACATTTTATATATCACCGCGTCCGAGATATTTCTCGGATGCCCGGACACTGGACTTACACACTGCACACAGCGTCGCAACCGGTTTGCCGACGCGAGCGCAGGCGGGCGCGCTCGCCGCGCGCGCCCCGCCACGGCAGTCTGTCTTATGACCTCAGACGTGGAACCCGTATCGCTCTCGCTACGCGCTTTGCTAATTATTTCGTTGATATTTCATGCTGTAAACTGTGCTATCTTTCCACTCTCTACTCCTTCTGTTGAACTGTGTGTGTGTGAACGCTTTGACTTGTATGCTTGTGCTCTTCTTCTGTGCTTACGTAATAAACTTTCATCTGTGTCTCTCAAACTGGACTGCTTTATTTCGCTACCTGGATTACCACAGTTGAATCACGTAGGTACCTACCAACACTCATACTAGAAGCCCACACACCCCCATATACGTATGGATCTGATCAAAGAATCTATGTGTGCATTAAAACAAGTGCTTAACGCTGAAGGAAAAATCGCGAGGAAAACGGCATATCAGAGAACCTAAAACGTTCGAAAACATGTATCAAGTGCACGAAAGGAGACTAATCGAGGCGCACTTGAAATCCTTTAACCACGCTGGTTCGAAAGGATTAGTAACACGATAAGAAGAAGTAGTCCCGCGGCGCCGCGCACCCTTGCGTAGTACCTGTATGTAGGGTAGTGCACTGACCGTGGCGGCAAGGTGCGGCTGCCGCAGCGCCTGCAGCAAGCGCGGCAGCGGCGCCACGTCGCGCAGCACGCGCGCCGCGCTCACCGACGCCGCGGCGCCGCGCACCCCCGCATAGAACCCGCGTCGGTCCCCGCCCAGCGCGCCCAACGCCGCCAGCATGCCAGACAGCGGCCGCTCGCCGCCGCCGGACTCTGCAACCACAGGGCCACTGTAGCGCCGCACCAGCGGGAGCTAACATCACATTGCTATATCTAAGATAGACCACAGAGAATAAGAGGGGGCTCTTCTAACACAGCATTAGCATTAGCATTAGCATTATCAGCCTATAATGTTCCCACTGCTGGGACTCAGGCCTACTCTCGGCAGGAGAGTGAATGGGTCTTAATCCACCACGCGGACCCAATGCGGATTGGTGGATGTCGCATGCCATAGAACATTTTTTTTTTTTTTTGGTTTTCTGTCCGTTGACATGCCGGTTTCCTCACGATGTTTTCCTTCACCGTTGCGAGAACGTGGGGTGCATACATAGATTTTTTCGACCGAAAAAACCCATTTACGCATGACTGCCACCGGGATTCGAACCCGCGACCATCAGATCGCAAGGCAAGGGCCTCATCCACTCGGCCACCACGTCCTCTAACACAGGTTTATCTAAAACTTACCAGAAGAGTCTCCAAACCTTGTAAAAAACTACATGGAAATTTTGTATAATAGATTTTTGATTTGATTTTTTGACATGTTCTGACGATCAGGAACGGGGTTACATTGATAGCGGAACTGAACTGGAGATGGACTAGATATATTGCTGAAATGAATGGAAATAGGAAGATGGACGCGGAGATTGCTAGAGTGGAGACTACGATAACATAAAGGCCAAGAGGAAAACACCTAAAAGATGGGCTGCCAACATCACGCAAGACAGTCGTCACAGTTTGATCTCTTATTTTATACTCTATGGTGAAATTATCTTTCAGTTATAAGATGAGCCAGCCTTAGAGCGTACTCTATGGAATATAATGATCTAATCACTGAATACTGAAAAGTCACAGGTAAGCAAAATACGCCATTGTTTACTTTGATGACATATTTTTTCAGTAATTTTGCTAAAGAAACTAAACCTCTGAACCGATTTTGAAAAAAAAAATATGGGACCATCTCTGAAGTATGTATGAGCCATACGGCCGACCAAAGAAAGAAAAGTGAGAAAAGAGTAACATGCAAAAAAAAAATACAGCTGAATTTAGAACCTCCTTTTCTAAAGTCGGTTAAAAAGGGCGGGATGGTGAGATAGCTCACTGTATGCGTCGCAGGTGTGCGCGATCCGCTCCAGGTGTCCGCAGTACCCGACCAGCGCGGTCAGCGCCTGAGCCGCGAGGTGGCGCACGCTGTCCAGATAGTGGTCCAGTTGCGGCCACACGAACCCCGCCAGCAGCTGTGCCGTGCGCGCGCCGCAGCCGCAGCCCAGCGCGCGCAGCGACGTGCACGCGCGGACCAGCGCACGCGATGCGCCCAGCATCAGGGTACCATCAGACCCGCTCCTGGACACATCGCAGCAACACCGATATACCACTCCTCCATACTAAATTTTAATTCGCATGAATAAGGGTTATACATTTAAAAATACAGTTGTTGGTATGAATTGTATGACGTATTGCAAATCAACACAGTGGCTGAAGAGATGCTAGAGCCTGCTTATGCTTACCGCAAGAGGCTGCAAAACCACCTAAACCAACTGGCCCGAGAGCTTTTAAGTCCCGAAAGCGCAAAGACGTCCTAGATGACAACGGAAGTAAGAGTACAGGAGTGCGCTTCCCTCAAAAATAAAACAAAACCCTAAAATTTGCTCATAATAAAATATACTGATCACACATATACCTAACTAAAAAAAAAAGGTGTTGGTATAATAGGATAGCACTATCCATATACTGTTTTGTCAGCATACGAATTTAGTCTTAGACTTTAACAGGAAAAACGTGCGCATAATTGTTAAAGCCTTAACAGGGCAATGTTGCACATTGTTTTAACAAGCTTCTGTTCAATATTCCATTGTTCAAAAAACCTCTTACATGCTTCAAATGGAGGCAGATTTTGCGGGACTTTAACTACCGCAAATTGATAAAAATTGCTTAGGTTAGCCTAAAGCCTTCGATAGAGTATTGCATAGGGCCCTTTATAAATGCTACAATCTTACGAAGTCTCGTAAGAACACTGCAAATGAGTTGCCAGCTTACTATCCAGGCAGAGTATAAGAGCTGTTGTTGATGACTTTTGCTCCGAATTATATGCCAATTAACGTTGGTGTACCTCAAGGGCACATGCTATCGCCTACATTGTTTGCCCTACATATCAGTGGTTTGCTAAGTCAGCGTATTTACTTTATATTAATAAGATAGTACGGGCGATATTTTTAATTACACTGGTCATGCAAATAGCCCTGAATCCAAAGTGGAGAGTTGAATTAATGCAATTCAGGTTTTGAAACAAAAATCCCAGCCTAAGCTAGCCTACCTTTCCACAATGTCCAGCAGTTGTTGAACCAACACCACGATAGCTGGAGAGTCGGTATTGTCGTAAACGGCTTCTAGCTCGCCCGTGGGAACAGTGGTGATGATGGCGGAACACATCGCTAGCTCCGCGTAATCACTCTCCCAGTAGCCTGGTGCATGCACCAAGTGCTTTAGGAACTGAAAGTCATGAACATAGCAATGTACTAGGGGCCAGCGCACACCGGCGCAGCGAAGAGACTTATGAGAAGTCAAATATTTATTTCGAAAATAGGTTACATAGTAGGAGTTTAACCAATGGACCCCGCACCAGGGCTAGCCTGTATCGCGGGGATCCGAAAAACGAAACTAAACCCTAATTCCTTGACATACGGCATACTGGAGCAGCCGGCGCATGCGATTCGACGCGCCCCGCATTTTCAAACGTATGTGATACATAAAAAGGTTTAGTTTAGATTGTCATCTTATCAGTCTCTTCGCTGCGCCTCCGCAGGTTTGCGCTGGGGCTAAGCTCATAGGTACATAGAGAAAAAAAATATAGTATTTTATTACTTACTGTCTTTGTTTACGTAAAGAGGGAGATAATATTTATTGCTGTATTAAATTTCGCTTTGACAGATAGAGGATTTCATAAAAACTTACGTCTATCCAAGACTCCGGCGCAGAACAGTCAATCCGTTTCATAAATTCTAGCATCAAGCAAAGGATCCCGCACACAGATTTAGTATCCATTGGTACATCTCTATCATGAAGCCACATCTTTAGGATACCAAGAATTTTGCAGCTTAATTCTTGAATAAATACGACATTCTTGTCAAACTCTTCATTGTTCAGTACTGGTTGAACCAACATCTTGGATTTAATGTTAGAAACGATGTGCATCAGTAGTCTTAGTGCTAAATGAGTTAGACTATACACTTCACTTTTCTCTGTTGAAGAAAGCTGAGGAAACTCTGGACTAGTGTGTCTGAAACAGAATCATCAAAGTTAAATACTGACTGTCAGACCGCCTATAGGGCCTGAAGTATAGGCTAAGCCATTGTACATAGAGACTTAAATTTGGAGGATGTGTTGATAAAGAGCTGAAAGCTCTTTCTAAGAAAAAATAATTAATTCGCAATGCAAATGAAGTTGCAGGTGGCAACTAGTTGTAATAAATCCCTTGAAGGGATGGAAAATAATTTAAAAGGACAGAATGTTTGCAGTGACCTGACAGGGTCATGTACACCGCTAGCTACCATATTAGAACCTAAGCTAATAAGACGATCTTACATGTAAGCAAATGTCATAAACAAAGAAACAAAATTGTTCTTTCATTTGACTTCCACAATCATGAAAAAGCTTTATTACCACAATCAGATCTAAGATGAAAAGGCTTTATTACCTTAAAGTTTCAAAGCAGCAAATCAGACAAGTAGCTAGATATCCAGCCAGTTCTCTATCAACATTTTCTACTGCCTTTGTGCCAGGAGCAAAGTTTTCTACACACCAGACAACTTTGGAGACAGTGTCCTTATAGAATCTGGTGCAAGATGTCGGCTCGGATAACTTATAGTCATCATTGCTGATATGCAAAGTGATTTCAGCCACCAGCAATTTTATAAAATGCTCTTGTATTTGCTTGGCTTTCGTGACATATCTGTGGAATAATAGCAGATTGGGTAATGTGTATGAAATAAAGAAATTGGTATACGAACATATTTTTTTTATGAAAGTTCTTTGAATCAGCCTCTTAATTAAAATTAAATTTAAATAGTGATCATTCAAATATGCCTATAAAATATTTTTAACCGACTTCAAAAAAGGGGAAGGTTCTCAATATGCAGTTTTTTTTATTTTTTTACCTTAGAACTTTATGGTTTATAAATAGATCTGAAATATTATTTTTCTGTTTCAGATTGGTACCATAGAAATTTTCATATAGTTCAATAGTTAAGTTTTTAAATCAAAATAACTGAGAAAAGAAGTTGTTGAAGTGAACAAAATTGTGTATTTGCTTTCCTGTGACTTTTCAGTGGTGTCTACGGTCACTTGCACAGTCCAATTGAAGTCAGTTATTGTATGTTTTTGTAAAACCTTGATTATCTCTTTAACTATGTTCCTAATCTACACAGCTTGTTCGCAGGACTAAAAAAAACTTGGACAATGAATTTTGCAAGGGTTTAGTGCATTAACTACTTATTAAGTCAAATAATCTTGATATCAATGTGCAAATGTTGGTTACATGCCTGGTCAAATAACATTTAACTGGATGCTTGGCTGGTGAGTGGAAGAACGCAACCACCAATAGTTTCATGACATCACAATCAATGGATTCATCTGTTTTGGCCAGTTTCTTCTTCATTATGGCCAGTTGTTCATCAGCAGTGGCCGCTTGCAGGAAACTCTCTATCCATGAACTTTCAGGGCCTATATTTAACCACAAACATAAAGTACCAACCTAAACTGATAAGTAGGAAATTAAATAAACTTAGCCAGTGCATACCTACTTAATTTGATATCAATATTGTTGACAGAACTTGTGAGATCTCAAAGTCTAGATACTTGGGCAAATCACCATGGTGTGTGTGTGTATGTATAGTTATGTGTTAGACGATAACTCTTAAATCTCTCATTCAATCATCATATATATATTATATTACAAGTATTTATATTATTATTATTTTCTTTTGTTCAGTTTTAACTTTACTCGACCTGTGCACCCCCGACCATCTTGTATTATCGTAACCGTCTCCATACTGGTTGTCTGGAAGAGATCGCTTAATAGCGATAAGACCGCCCATTGTACTAAATCTTTTGTGATGTTTCCTTCTCTTTGTTATTGTTATTTGTCTTATGGTGTACAATAAAGCATTTTCATTCATTCATTCATTCAATCTTCTTAAGGCGAATAGTACCCCTGATTTGCCCTCGTAAATTATTTAATGTACACCAAAACATAAGAATAAAATTTCGTAATAATAAAATAAAAGTTCAAAACAATTCGGAGGTAAGCCAAATCAGTTATGTGGTCATGCATCAGTACAAGCAAGCAGGTAGTTTACCTATTTGGCATCAAATTAAAATAGGTAACCTAGAGATTTTTCTTTGTAAAAAGAAAAAAATAACCTCAAGCAGAATATGCTGGACTTTTTAGTTTTAAATACCATTGTTTGTATGTAACCTATATTCTTGACAAATTAATATCTCAACTTAAGATTTTCTATTTCAATTTGATAGTTTTCAGTTTAATTTAATTACTTTTTATATTGTTATTTTAAAGTGATTGTTGAATCGAAGATCACTCGAAGACTCAGTGGCGCACTTTGGAAGAGACATATCTCCAGCAATGGATTGCTATAAGTTGATGACGGTGATGATCTTGGTTTTGGGAGTAAATAACTTGGTATTTATTTATTTTACCTGTCGCATGTGGGAAGTTCGCAATAACAACAGCCGGCAGGCTCATTGTGTTCTTCGTATTTTTCACTCCCGAAGCTACTCTTAGCGACATACAGTTCATGTTTGCTGATAACAATGACTAAACGGAACAATTTCATTCAGAAAAAAATACTAAAAATGCACTATTTAGCTACCTATAATTCAAACTAAGGTAAATAAATACTAAATAGAAAATGCAAGGGATTTTTTTTTTCTTTCGAAGAACCTAAGTGCTTCGGTTTTGGCTCCACATCAAAGGTATATGCCAGTGTCAAGTAATTGGAGAGATTATTTTGTCATATGTCAGAGTCCATAAGTCAAGTCATGCCCCTGTAAAGTAGTGGTGGTTGCGACTTTACTAGAGGCTTCTATGGAGTTTTGGAGGCAACACGAAAAGTCACGTTTTACAGCATTACACTATTCACCAACACTCATACACGTTCACGAGCACATAATGGAAAAAAAACCACCGTTTTTACACTTAAACACTCAAAGTTATACAAGTTTTGTCAATTAATTTAATGCCGCCAATGCGCCATTTTTCATGTTTCCGCTAAAAATCCCAAGGGAAATTTGTGTGGAAAACGAGTACTTATGAAGTTGACAATGACTTATTTGCAAGTTGAAGTTGACATCCAAATGTAACTGTGACAGCAAAGTTTCGATTGTGGAGGCTGAGCTTAGCACAGGGTAACAGCTAAGCAATATTTTATCGATTGTTATCTTCGAGAATCTACATATATCGCAACTATTCTGCTTGCGCAGAATGTGATATGACTTGGCAAGGCTAAAGTAGTCTGGGCACAGAGCCTCGATCATGAACATTTCTGACAATCAAATTCGTATCGTAGGTATTTAGGTAGGTAGACCACCTACTAAGGTCTTTTTGAATGTTAGAATTTATCGTGATCAGGTAGGTACTACTCTACTATAAAAATATTCTAAATTCTAGAATATTATACTTAGTAGAGTCAACGAATAATAATATACTACGTTAGAGCCAGTGGGAAATAAGAAACAATAGAATCATAGAGCTCTGGGAATAAGCCCTACGAACTAGGTTCGAGTGAGTGAGTGAGAGCCTAGAAATTTTTAGAAAATGCCCGCCCTAAGTGCAATGCCGCTACTTCTATTTAAATCCCCTCCAATGCCTGTTGGTTGCCTGGAAGAAGTCACTCTCAGCGATAAAGCCGCCAATTGTACCACTCATTAGTTTTAAGTCTTGTATTTGTTATTTTCCATGTGTGTAGGTACATTAATATTATCTATCAAAATTTATTATTGAAACCTAGATACGTTTTTGGTTCTACAATTTGTTTGTTAATATCCCTACAATGCCGAAGGGGGGGGTGTTCTGCCCCCCTGCGGGAACAACGAATGTTCTAAGACTTTTTGAATTTCCATGATTTTCATTGAAGAACTGTGCACCAAAGTGCAGCTGATTTTTAACGTGGTGATTACCCCATAAAGTTAGAATGTAAAGAGGGGTAATGACATTTCAAATAGGATACAAGAAATGATAATAAGCATGTGCGAGTGATAATCTATGTGTTGCTCAAAAATAGTGATGGACATTCAATAAGATGTTTTATCGACATCGATAACTGTGGTACCTACCCATTTTGCGTCACAAGTCTTAATTGAGAAAAAAATAGTGCCTACTACACAATCATGTTGTTAATAGAGGGTTAATGAGTGGATAATCCTTCAGCTGCGTGTGGGGGTCATCAGAAAATGAAAATATGTTCCCAGTAGAAATCCCACGGATTTAGAATTTTTATTGGGTACATATTTTCATTTTCTGATTAGTCCTGAAGTCCCCCACCCGCAGCTGAAAGATTATTCACTGATTACGTCACCACCTGTACATATGAAGATTTTAACCAAAGGAATGAGATGGGTTTGGTTATTATTTATTAGATACCTACTAAAGACTGAAGAGCCAAGTTTTGGCGTTATTCAGGGACAAAAACTTATCCATCCTCACAAACTTACATTCATAATACATAGTAGCAGGACTTACCAATATTTACCTACAACTTACTCACCAATCCAAATAGGCGGTAGTCTTGGAAATAAGATTGTAATAGCTAGAAAGTAGATTGTGTATAATATATATATCTGTTCTTTTTTTAAAGTTGGTTGATTATAATAAACAATAATGAAGCCCATGCAAATGTTTTATTCAATGACTAAAAAATACTTTATTTAAGAATATTAATTCTGAGTTTTGTCATTATATGTAGGCCCGATATGTAGGTATACCTGTCTGTCATAATATATGTAGCCTATTAGTTTCAGGTAGGTAAGGTAGGTACTATAAAATAGGTATCCAATTGCAATATGAAGCTGGATCTCGCTTTTTCTTGATTTGAACCTGTAAAAGAAGTTGATTTATGATTTAAGTACCTATCTAATAATTACTTGACTAATGCCTACTTGCACCAAACATCCTAAGTTCTAAACAATTACTTCACTCGCTTGACAGATCTTGATCGGTCTGAATCTGAACCGTTAAAAATTGCCAAGCGAGATTGCTTAAGAGCTTTGATAACTTTGTACAAGTCGGCATAAGGTCACAAAATATTTTTTTTACGCCTTAATTGAAACATTGTTCAACATGGTACTTACTGGAACATTTAACGTAGGCAGCGAACCTTTCTTCAAAACACGTTTAAATATTCTGAATAAAAAACAATCGTTCAACAACAAAATAAAAATGACACAAGTGGTAAATTTATTTTAACTAGTTAAAAATACCCTAACGATAGAAAAGAAAAGAGTTTTGTACCACTTTGCATAACTACCTACTCATTAGGTACTATCGATATTTCATGACGTCATCATTTTATCAAGCCCTAGCGTAACGAAACAATATTTGTTTTTACATGAAAAATCTATTATTTCTCCATTTAGGTAAGAACCATTTGTACACACGGCAAGAGCAATCAAAACTCCACAAGGCACAACGATTTTATAACTAATTGTAGAAGAAAATTGTCCAAAAAATTTTCTACGAAAATAAACCAAATATTTTCTTTACTCACCTGTGTAATGAATGATTACCTGGGTTATTTCTTTGCGTTGTGCCACACGTATTGATTGAGCAACTAACCATGCTCTTTAAAATAAATAAAATGGTTTCATTTTGTAGATAATTGTAAAAAGATAAAATAATTTACAAACAATAACTGACGGGGTCTCCTGTGATTCAAAAGGTTTTGAGTGACGTGACTTAGTTCTATACTGCTCTTAATCATAAAAAGCTATACTTGCATCTCTTTCATTAACCGATCTTTTGGGGGCGACAGCCGAAAGTATCCGAGATCTGTGGATTACCCTAAAATCAGCTGTTTGGTGAACCTCTGACCTTGACCTCAGTAATGTTAGTGATGAGACAGATTAAGGCTTATCTTACAGAAAACTTAACAGCATCTGAGAGGCAAATGGTTTTTTTTTGTGCTAGGTTTTGTTGTTTAACTTAAATGCCATACGTAATGGTGTACCTACAAAACATCGTGAGGAATTTGCATTTTGCGCCACTAAGTAGGTACTCCTACCCTAAATAACTACTCCATAAATCCGCATTTTGGTCTATGTGTCGGAGAAACAACGATCACGCTAGTGAAGAGTTTGACCCTAGTCAGGTAGTGGGAACATGAACATCAATTGTGTTAGAGTACTTTGGATCGAGGACAGAAACAAGATTTTTCAAAGTATTTTTATTGGTAATTTTGTTTTGACCACTCTGTCTTTTATATTCTTCATTTCATAGCTAAAGAGGTTTCAGCTACTCGATACTCTTTCGATACTAGATGGCTCTAATAAAACTCCTTGGTATAATATTTTAGACATTTGACATTTTGTTTGTTTTTTCGTTACTATGGTTATGGACTGAATTATTCTTTAATTTTTGAATTAATTTCTTCGTAAATTCAATAAAACATGGCAGAAGTGCTGTGTTATGAGCTGCGAGAAGACAAATTGACTCAAACTTCGGCTTGACATAAAGTTGCTTGCGTAAAGTGAAAAATAACTCAAAAGTGTGTTATGTTTGTGCGTTCGTCGGTCGGTGCCACAGATCTCGGATACTTTCGGCTCATTCTAACTTTATGGTCGATGCAGTCCTCTGCAGGACATAGGCCTTTCCCAATGTGCGCCATTGCGCCCTCTCTTTCCGCATCCATCGTGCGGGTGGAATGCAACTGTGAAAACTGCAGACTACAAGTACCTACCTACTCCATGAACTAAGAGAAAAGTCCTCAGTAAGAAATTGATAAATAAAAATAAAACGAACATTTGTATGTATTTTCTCTTAATCTCTCAATAGTTTAAAATAATCTAACTAAATTCTGTAAAACTTTTCTTAATTCTTTACATCGAAAGGTTCATAAATACCTACCTACTCAACTTACCTAGATCATAGGCGTGACCACATGTTCCTTACGTGAGTCTATGTGCGTCGTGGAGGGTGTGTATAGATGGAGAAGTAAATAGCAAATAGGGTCGTCTTAAATAATTATTGTATGAAAATTTCTGATACGATGTATTCAACCTTTGCACACGTTATAGTATTCACACTCTTAGTCTGAATTCGCCCCCTCAGTGCTTGTAGGGACATAACACTACACGCATCCATTTTGGTTTGGTGCTGTCCATCTTGGTGTTCTATAGGAACACCGTTATTCATCTATGGTACCTACCTATAGTACCTACCCATATTAATATTTAATAAAATAAAAACAACACTGTTACAAAAAACGCCTTTAATCACGGATTTTCTTTATTTTCTTATGTACAGTCAATCATTCAATAAATTAAAATTCCTAATTGTATCACTAGGACTTATTCAGTCTTTTTTTCAGGTTCTGGTTTATTAATATCCTCTGCCTCCTTCTTGGTATCTTCTGGGATGATATCTTCTTTTACAATGTCTTCGTTTTGCTGTTTCAACCCGCCGAGGCTATTATCCCCTGTAAACAAAAGTAAAATATTAGCTTATATAAGTAGGTAGGTACTTCATTATTTTTCTTATTTACCTAATAATCCACCAATGCAGCTAGCTAGCACGATTGTAGCTTGTACCCGTCAAAAGTGCTGGATGAATTGACTTAATTAAGGTAGGTTAGGATAAGGTAATTAAGGTACCTACCTACAATGTAGATCCTACATGGTTCAGGACCTAAAATAGACATCTCATTCTACTTTTTATCCTAAAAGTAGGTATACCACGCAGGTGAAGCCATGGGCACAGTGCTAGTGTAGATAAGTAATATAATAACAGGTAATAGTGTAAAGAGGTTAATTATGTAAACAACGAGTTCAAACGGTTATGAAACTTCATCAACTACATCGATCACTGATACGCGTGATTAACTTCGTAATTACCTATACCTACCAAGTACCTACTAAGTAAGTACATAACTACATACATACTTACACGAGTATTCGTCATGTAGCTATGTGTACCTGTACGTACTACGTATGTAGTAGGCTCAGCAAAGTGATGTACTAACTGTAGTACATTACTACTTCTTGATTTTTTTGAAAACATCTACTTATAGGATAGCTTTAACTAGCTGGAAAAAGGTGGATGAGAAGAGCCGAAGATTGGTATCTACGGCTGTTAAGAGTGAAAAATAATTAAGGTTTTTTTATTTAAACTACTATCTAAGTAGGTATAAAAGTAGTTGTTAAAGGGAGGAAACATACAAGTAGAACACAACACGACTAAACTGACCACTAACATAGCACACACAAAGACAACATAAAAAGCATGTATACCTATAGACCAAATAGCTAACGGAGCCGGTCAAAACCCACGGCACTATGACACAGTTAGGCTTGCATGTATTCAAGAGTACCTCATCATCTCTCAGAGGCGACAAATGAGGGAACTGGAAGTGCGACTGGCTACAACACAGTTATGAGGTTAGTTACAAACGACAAATGCAAGTCAGAAGCAACGCAGTCCGTCCCCAGTAGGTACCTCGATGTTGGTGCCCAGGGTGTTGATGGCGCTGTTCACAGCCACTGACACGCTGCCGATGGATCCGTTCACCACCGCCCCTATCGTACCGATCAGGCTATTCACGAAATTACTCCATGCATTGACTGTCGGATTATCGAAGAAAACGATTGTGGATGTGGATATTATATCTCAATTACAATAATATTATACCTTGGTAATGAGATCTAAATCTATTTTAGGGAGGTTGACATGAAAAGATTGCTCACCTGAAACACCACCATACGGGGGTTTTGCGTAGAAGCCGCCCTTTGTCTGGACGTCATTATTTTTTTCAGGTTCTCTAGGTTTCTCAGGGTTGTTGATGGATCCCTGGATCCTCTGCACGGCGCCTGCGATGCCCTGCACCACGGGGTTGTTATTCAGGATCTGGCGAATGGGGCCCACGGTTTCTGGCGGGCTCGCAGCCTCAGGTGCGGGTGCCGGCGCGGGAACCACCGCTGCGAGCTGCACGTCGTTGGGCTTTTCAGGGACCACGTTACTTCCCGCAGAGGCTTCGCCTGGCTTTGAGGTCGTAGCTCCGGGCCTTCCGGGTAATAGGTTTTGGAAAAATTCCTGATAGCCTTGAAACAAGTTTGGAATATTTGGTAGAGATGGCAATGCAGGTAGTTGCGGCCATGGATTGCGTTGCGTCGTGGTGGAGCCACCAGGGGAGTCGGCAAGTGCGCCACTACCGGCCTCCGCACTGCCAGTATCCGTCGGTGGGTTTTGAATGCCGAAATTATATAATGTATTATTAAAAGCCTGAGTAATGTTGCTCAGACCAGAATTAAACCGATCTTGAAAGACTTGTATGATGCTTGAAACTTGTGAGAATAAGTTATTTGGCGGAGCCGTCGCCGTGTTTTCGCCCTCTGCCCTGAGCTGTGCGTTGGCACTTTCAGCCCGGAGGTAGGCGACGACATTGACACCATCGGACAGAGCTCTCACACCATTGTTGAAATTTTTCTCCAATAAATTAAGGTGAGCCTTTACCTGCTCAAATTCCTCGGGTTTTGAATTGGGCACAGCGATTGATTGGACGGTCGTGTTCAGCTTATGGATTTGGTCCGCGAAGGTCTGGCGCAGCGACTGAATGTTCTGCTGGATCACGTTGATTTGTTGGTTGTTCGCTAGCCAATTTTGAATATCATCGGAGACGCCCTGTAAACCTTGTCTCAACAGTGCATGCGTCTGCAGAATGCCATCCCGGACATTGGAAACTTGCTGCTGCACCGCGGTGTAGGGCTCGGGATTCTGAGTTTCGTGCTCCTGGCGTTGAGGTGGACCCGGGTTCCGCAGGTCGATTGCGGGCCGCTTTATCTCCTCTTCGTTGTTTATCTCATTGGCCTTTATCGAGGGTTTAGCGTCTTCGACGACCACTTCGACGGGTATATCCACCGGCTTCACGAGCTCCTGGGCGGCGTTGGTGTGGTCGAGGTCGGAGATCGTGGCGGGCGAGGCGGCGTGCAGCGCGCAGGCCGCGAGCAGGAGGTGCGCGAGCGGGCTCATGGCTGCGCGCGGAGTGCCGCAGCGGCGGACCGGTGTGCCTTTATACGAGGGCCCTAACGGTGCCCGCGCGCATCTCGGACGCATCGCGGTTACGTTCCGTGCGCCTGCGCCGCTGCCATCCACTCTGCGCTAAATGTTTTCGTCATTATTTGTTTAAATTGCCTACGTTCATGTATTTCTCGTTAAAATTAACTGTTAGCCGTACCTAACCGAATGTCGAAGTCGGTTCGCTGGCGCCGCGCCGGAAGCGGTCGCCACTAGCCGCCCGGTCCCGTCTTGTTTGCAACTCGTTGTCAAAAATAACACCAAAAGGAGTAAGTATTTGAAAGTAACTGTATCGAATCGTTCGGCTTTTACCTGCTTAGTAGGTCAGTGGTTCTTCATCAGAAAAATCTGGTTTTTAATTGATTTCTAAAAGGATACCTACCTATCACTGTCCCGGTCAGGTGTTGCTCCAGTTTTAGAGTTCTTACTTAATTTATTTTTATTGCATCCACTTCTCTAAGTCTAGCTGTAAACTGCTTGGAGTGATTTGGCAAGATATGGGCTAGAGGTGCGACCCGGTGATCGAGTGAACTAGACCTAGTAGGATCTGCCAACCGTGTCAAGACACTACGCGCTACACTTGCAGTACAGAGGCTAGCTGGAATACTGAACATAACATAGTTTTGTTGTTCAGAGTTTCCATGTCATGCAAGCACATAGCTATACCACGGTCTATACCTAGGCTGTGTACCTGTAATATCTAATATTTATCTAAGACCAAAATCCATAACAATATGAAACAAAATGAAATCAAATCAATAATTAAAATTAGAATTAATAAAAATGGAGAACCTACGTCTAAGTGGACACAAGATGAACCAAAGTTTATACAAGCAAGCAAGTATGTATAGTAATTAATTTATTTTAATGACTTACAAAACTTGTAAGGGGTTATATTACAGCTATCCAGTGCCTCATGATGGCAGACTGTAAGTTGGTGGCAATATCCACCAGTAGGCTGTTGGCTGCTTCCTGAGAATGCGGCTTTCTATTTGACATGATTATATCAAGTTTTAGGTAGACCATTCAATCCAACAGGAACAAAACTATAGAAAATTAGGACCTCTGAGATTCGTAGGACTAAAGTTTGTTGCATTCTGAAAGGCGTGTCTTTTCAGTTTGTGTTTTCAGGTGTTAAGCACTTTCTTACAAATCTCTGTCTAACTTGCTGAAGACTTTTGTAATGTTCAGACACTTTCGTTTTCCAAAGAGCCTGCACTATGCTAATCACATTGACACACAAGGTTGAGGGTCGAGAAAGTACATGCTAATGAGAAAGTCCTTTCTAGACTGTGCTGCACACTGCTAAGTTTACTTAGTGGGTTCTACACACTGCTACGTTAATGTAGAGTCGAGACAAAGCCGAATGTATGGAGAGCTCCCTCAGTGTCGTACTTTTACGAGACGTCTGAGGGTTGGAAGTAGAACTACCACCAAGCTTTTTGACAAGCGTCGTACCGAATCCGTAATAAAAAAGTCTGCAGAGGCCCGAATCACGTAAATTTCTGACAATCGAATAAGATTCGTATCCGTCACAGAATGGTTATTAGTCAAAAGTTTGGTGATAGTGCTACAGGACAGTCCCAATGACTAGATCACACGTACCGAGTACTCGGTACGTATAAACATAGCGCCGAGTGCTCGGCTGAGCGAGTGACGTAAGCTTACACTGTCTCGGCCGAGTAACATTTTACTGTAACGGCTAAGTACTCGGTACGTGTGATCAAGGCAATAGTTAGGTTCATAAACCTATGCCTACTTTCCCCAAACTGTCAAAGTCCCTAAGCAATTACTTTATTCGCTTGGTACTTGGCACTAGAAACACTATCTATAGTATCAAATTATCAATACCTATTCTTAAATCAATACTGATAAATATTTTGAGCGGTGCCAAATCCCAACTACTTTTTTTTCGGTAACTAAATTAGTTGGTTAGTTCGGATTTGGCTGTAGGTATTCGCTATTTTAATGACTAAATTAATGATAGAACAAGGGAAAACCCTTACGAATTCTTTGCAGCCATTTTAAGGGCATGTGTGGACCGCTGCATATTTCTGTGGTCAATGCACCCAGCGGTCCCCAAACCAGTCTTACGGTAGATTAAGTGTTAATTACCATATTTAAATAATAGGTACCTAATTATTGATGTATGTCTGCGTGGGCGTAGAGAAATGTTCCCAAATTACGGAATTTTCTATATTTACAGAACTTGTATGAGACCGGTTAGTTTTGAGTAGAGTAGGTAGAGTTCCTAACTTTTTCATGCTTGCACATGTGATGATATTTGTATAAAACTTTGAAAACAGGCTGATAAAATGCGAGACTTATCTACCCATAGGAACAGGTACATACATATACATAAATAGGTACTAAGCTTAATCACTGTACCTATGTACAAGGTCGCTTAACGAAAGCTGGCTGTCAAAGTACTCACTCTAATGCAAATTCACTACACTATGTCAAATTTAGGATGATAATTTTGACAGGTCACAATAGGGATACGCCGCGCTCTTATTCACAGACACAACACAAGCGCACGTGTGAATGTGTTGTTCATGCCAGCTTTTGAAAATATACCCATGTACTTTGTATGTAGCTGGGTGCATACTTCACGTTTCAAATAATATAGAAGAAGTGAAAAGCAGACTTCTTTGTGACAAACTGCTGAAGGCAAGAAGGTTCTTAATGTCGGAGCTTCTGTCTCCTTTTGCCAGAATGATGCGGAACCGAAGCAGAAGGCTCCGTTATATCGGCTGCTACATTTCAAAACAGCTTTTTATCGATATTTGTTGTGCTCTGTGCTGGCGCCGCCGCGCCGTCGGCGTCGGCGCCAGCATCGCTGATCCGGTTTGAGTGACACTGGTTATGTGGGGTCACGAGTTCGATTCCCGTATGTTTGTGTTCGGAATCGGGTACGGTATTCAATGTGGTATTTACCCATTCAGTTTACTAGGCGTGATATGGAATGTACAGATATCGATTAAGACACCACATAAGGTATTACTTACTTATCCTAACTTATAAACCACTTGAAAAGAAATAATACACTGACGCCTGTTTGATGTGCCTGTTTGTTGAAAAAATCAAAAATCCTCATTATATTTAAAAGCAATTTTAAAACTTTGCGATGTTTAACTTTTAGACTTATGTAAGCAAAACTTATCAGGGTGATGCGTCTGCGGGCTCAGTTCTGTTCGATAAGTGTCTAGGTATGTTGTACAGTACATACTTATCGAGCACAACTGCTACAACTTTAGCCTTACCTAAATACCTACACACTATGTAAACTTAGGAGAGTTTTTTTAATTGACTAGGTAAAACGTAGCCAGTTCATCCAAACTGGATGAGAACTATTACCTACCTAGATCAGATAGTTATACATAGGTACCTACATGCCTTATATATTATTATTAATCAAAGGTTACTAATAATACTAAATACTTATTTATTATTTGGTTTTCTATGGTGGTAAATCCTTTAGGTCAGGCTTTAAGCACTTATACATATGATACCTAGTTATGCGAACTAATTTGTTATGACTAAATTAGTTATTTAAATTTTAATTAGGTTGGTATTTATTTCCTTGTCCAAATCAGGGGCTTAATTCGCTAAGCTGTCATCAGTTCTCGTTATCGAATGGAACGTCAATTTTGGCAAAAAATGGACGACCAAAATGCCAAAATTGACGTACCATTCGATAACGAGAGCTGATGACAGCTTAGCAAATCAAGCTCGGGGACTAATTTGCGTCAATTTTGGCATTTTGGTCATTATGTGCCAAAATTGACATTCGATAACGAGAACTGCTTAGTGAATTAAGCCCCTGATCTACCCGAAGCTTGTATTCGAGATCTAATAGAATCTTCCACTCTTGTTGCCCGCGTGAATTGCCAGACAAAATCCGAACACAGCTCCAACCAGCTGAAACGCAAACATAATTCTTAGAATAACAGGGAAGCAAATTACGCAATTTCTTTTACGTCGACGACATATTTTTTTTCAAGTTTTTTGATATAAATCTAAACTACTGAACCGATTCTGATGAAATTTCTATAGGACCAATATGAAAGTACTATATCCTTTCAATCAAAAAATATATTTAAAATCGGCTTTTAAACAACAAAGTTCTGTGGTAATAATAAAAAAACAACCGACTATAATAATAATATAAGAATATACCTCCTTCTTTTTTTAAAGTCGGTTAAAAATAAGTATAGTACCTCGATAGCGGCAATACCGATGAAGATCCCGCCGATGGCCTGCCCGTACTTGCGGATGAAGTCAGCTATCACGGAGTTGCAGCCCTGCGTGTACGCATCAAACTTCGTGCAGGGTGTGTCAGTGCAGCACGAATCCGGAATATCGCGGCCGTAAAACCAGGGGCCATTGGTACCACAGCATTCAAACTGGAAACATAGATATAATCTTCATACAATACGTAGATATAATCGTCGGATAATATTTCATATTTACGCCGCTTGGCGTTCTCCACCGATTCCGCCGCAGCTACAACCCCGATCGCCGTCTTGATCAGATGAGACCGGACAAAAGTACCTATCCACACAGGAAGCGTCCCACACGAGGGCCCGTAAGAATTTTTGCGAATACTAATGTCTTCAAATCTAATTTGTAAACAGGCTTGCGTCCAAGAAGATTCGCAAGCGGCCGCTTGCGGTCTACTCCGCGGCATTTTTGGCAGTATGGATACCGTTAAAAGATGCTTTTGAGCCGCTGGTGGCTAGGGCTGCAGAGTGAGGGCTGATTCTAGAAGTACCGGCTTTTGTATACGACCCTTGACCCAGCCACCAAGCGAGAGATAAAATCATTATTGGTTTTTTTATGGCATAAACCCATTAGGTTTGGTTTTGGTTATGGGTCAGTTAAGGAACAGTTGAGGACGTGGTGGGCGAGTGGATGACGCCCTTACCTTACGATCTGATGGTCGCGAGTTCGAATCCCGGTGGCAGTCACTAAATGTTTTTTTTCGGTCGAAAAAATCATGTATGCATCCCACGTTCTCGCAACGGTGAAGGAAAACATCGTAAGGAAACCGGAATGTCATATACCTAAAGTTCGAAAACATGTGTCGAGTGCACGAAAGGAGCCTCTTCGAGGCGCACTAGAAATCCTTTCACCACACTGGTTCGAAGGAACTAGTGACACGATAAGAAGAAGAAATTAAGGAAGATCAATGCAGCATCGCACGGTGTTTTCAAGATTACCTTAGATTCGATATCGTGGAACGATTTGTGATGCTTAGCCTCGTCCATGTACTCGGGGACCTTTTCGATGATGTCATCCAACTTCACGAAGACAAAGATGGCCAGATACGCGCTGATGATCATCAGCACGATCATGATTGTTGTGTACTGGAAGTCACAGAATATTGATGACTGTCTACTCGCGGCTTCGTGCACTTGTAAAAGTAAAGTAAAAGTAAAATAGCCTTTATTTCTACAAACTTAAATTATTTACATATACCTACTGATTTTCTTAATCTAAAAGCGCCTCATTGGCGTAGGCCTCGCGCACTTGTAAAAGTAAAGTAAAAGTAAAATAGCCTTTATTTCTACAAACTTAAATTATTTACATATACCTACTGATTTTCTTAATCTAAAAGCGCCTCATTGGCGTAGGCCTCGCGCTCTTGTATTGAAATATAAAATTTAATAATTAGAGTTTTTAACAAAATCATACTGCAACGACTGATCTAGTGACCGTTAACACCACTGAAAAGTCACAGGAAAGCAAAATACGCCATTCCGATTAGGTACTTAGGTGACTCATTTTTTTTTGCAAGTAATTTTCTAAATAAAACAAAATTACTGAACCCATTTTAATAAAAAAAATAAAGGACCACCTCTGAAGTATAAATAAAAAAATATATTTATTTCTCTCAAGTTCTCACATTTTAGTTTAAGGTGAATAATTTGTGAGGTTTTCAAACTTTATTTATTGTAAGGTCGAAACGTAAATGTAACCCTAGTCACCAAACTAAGTTTGAAAAACTTGTACTCTGGTAAATAGTGCCTTCCAATTTTATTATAATTTATTTAACTAGTACAGACACTTATAAGAACTTCTGGTTATAAGTATAAAAAAATATATATTAACTATTAAATAAAGTTTTAGTTTTTATTTTATTTTATTTTAATAATAAATTAAGAGTGCTGCTTATGGAAATTACAATAGTTTATAGGTAACCTGATCGGTATTTCATAATTAATCATATCAAGAACATTAGTTTAAATTTATGACCTACCAAACAAAAAGTAAGTAACTATTACTAGTTAGTAGTTGACTATAATAAATCGTTATCTTTTTCCGTATACTCACAGTGATCAGCATGAATCTGTTCTCTGTAATAGCGCCGCAGCATCCGAAAAAGGCGATGCCGAAGATGATAGCCCCGATGGCTATTAAGGAGTAGGGTGCTTGCTGCGAAACCTGCTGCGGCATGTCCTCCATCACACTGACTTTCAGCTTGATCGCGATACCCAACCCTAGCAGCACGAGCCCCGCTAACTGCACAAATACAAAAATATTAGCATGATAAATAAAAATATCATAATTTTATCATCATCATGTCAGAGTTTGGACGCCCACTGCTAGACATATGAGGACGTGGTGGCCGAGTGGGTGAGGCCCTTACCTTGCGATCTGATGATCGCGGGTTCGAATCCCGGTGGCAGTCATGCGTAAATGGGTTTTTTCGATCGAAATAATCTATGCATCCCACGTTCTCGCAACGGTGAAGGGAAACATCGTGAGGAAACATGTCGTGTCATGGCATGTCGTAGAACCAAAAGTTCGAAAACATGTGTCGAGTGCACGAAAGGAGCCTCTTCGAGGCGCACTTGAAATCCTTTCACCACACTGGTTCGAAGGAACTAGTGACACGATAAGAAGAAGCTATACATAGACTTCCCCTTAGATACCATGACGAGCGGTTACTAGCCTTCTACATTCAGACTCCCCGCGACCAGCAATGTAGTCAGTCCATTGATTGGGGTCTGCCCTACACTGCGGCATCCAGTTCGCGATTGCCATCCGAGAACCTTCATTCCCCAACGGGTAGGTTAGTCGATTTATATGGCCTGCCCGTTGCCATTGATATATTTTATAATAAGTCGATAAATAAACCACAACACTGCGACGAGTATTGTTTGGTTTAAAGGAAAAGCAGCACCCTTGCGGCTCCCTAGCGTTCTTCCCACGTTCTTCCCCTTAATCCTCAAGGCAAATTTCCATACAAAATGTTTCGGACAAATACTCAAAAAGTACGCCGTATTATAGTAATTTCTTCACACTATTCGTTTCGTCCATGTTTTTGGATTTCGTCAACAAAAAAAGTGAATGGTTTCATACTATAATACGGCGGCGTTCTTTTTGAGTATTTGTCCGAAACATTTTGTATGGAATTCGGATTTGAGGATTAGCCTTAAGACAATTTGATAATCAGTCTCGAAAGCCACTAATTTTATAGCGTAGTGACCAAAAGTGACATGTGACAATGTTTTTAGAACAAGTGGTTCGGTTCGGACCACGATGTTTGGGAGTGCTGACAAAGAATAAGTAATATTATGTACCTACCTACCATAGTGCTGCATCGGACTGAGTGATTTGTACCTAGACGTATCACTGCTGTGTTGCTTATAGGTACATGGCAGGCGTATCAGTATAAGGTGTAATAAACAAATTTGAATTTGAATCTCTTGGAATAATAAACCAAGGCGTTCAAACTATGAAGGTGGAGAACCTTGCTCAAAAACTCGCAAAGCACAAGCGCTTAGAACAATGTTCATAGTTTGTTTAGACTTCAGTTAGTTATCCTACACATGTACCTATAGTATACAATTACTAAAATCTCGTTATATTCTACTTTTATGTATTTCTGAAGTAAAAACAATACAATCATGGCAGAAATAAATTTTAGGTTTTTTTATAATTATGGCAGACTTCTTATGAAAGCAGTATTTAATCTAGAGTCAACTTTTTAGCTTGGAGTCTAAAAAAGTTGAAGAGTAGGTGTATATAAAGACATGTGCAATAAATAGCTGCCACTCAGTATGGTATAGGCTTTGGTATAGGTTCATGAGCTGAATAAAGCCATGGGTAAAACTGATATATTATCAAATATCCTGGCTTGGAAGCAAGTGGAGGGGAGTGCATTTTGATACTGAATCATAGGTTACTTTTCATTTCGATACAGCAAAGGCGAAGCCGCAGGCAACATCTAGATAATAAAATATATTTTTTCCCGTTATTCATTATTCACTATGGATAAGGAAAAATATTATATTTTACCATAACATATGTATATTTGCTCATAATGAATACGGAAAAATATTTTAACTAAAGGAATAAAGTAGGCGAGTAATTCTAATGTTTAGGTTGTAAATTGTAATCCATTTGAAAATTCGTTCGTTCGTTGTTTACCTGCCAGGCACAATACCTACTTCATACTACTAGTTGATACTACCATTATTGCGAAGTTTTCCGAATATTATGTCTTCGACGTACGAGCTACCTCTACGCGTTTTCTCAAGCGTAGCTGGTCTACGCACTCTGTATGCTTGTCTACGCGTCCTCTATGGACAGTCGTAGCCTTTCTACGCGTTCTCTACGGACGTGTGGCTCGTATACGCATTACCTACGCATTCTATTAGTTAGAACGTGGCTCTTAAGCATTTTGTAGATCGTATACGCATCCTATACGAACGTGGCTCGTATACGCCTCCTATACGAACGTAGCTTGTATACGTATTCTATACGAACGTGGTTCGTATACCTACGCATCCTATACGACGTGGCTCGTATACATGGGACAAAATGTTTTTTTTAAATACCTAATAATATAGGTAATGTTTAATTTTATACGGAAAAAAATGTTATTTCAAATTTAATATTATAGGGGCAAAATAGCATTTTAAATAGGATGATAGTATAGGTAATGTAATGATATGACGTATTACTTATAGGGAAAAATTTCACATAATCTTGTGTGATTTTTTAAAACAGTGTCGTCATTTTTTTAATTTAATTGAATATGAATGTATGATTATACCTGAAGCTGGTAACAATACCAGATATTTATTTATTTATTAAATACTTTATTGCACACGCTTATCAAAATGTAGTACAAATGGTAGATTGCTAGAGCATTTTCTACCAACCAGTTGATGGTAGGACAAGAAATAATGGCGTACTTTATTCCTCCGTGCCCTAGCGTCCATCTAATTAAAGACTGCCTCAAAGGTTTCGCCAGCTTTGGAAACCATAATATACCTTTGTTGCTTCAGGACTACTCTCGGATACGCGGACGGGATATGTTAGGTATGTATGTAAATATCGCTTGACAACAATTTCTACATCGACTTTGACTGATACGCCGGCCGTTGGAAAACTCGTACGGTGCCAGGAATTTTGGTGCAAATCAGTAATGTGAAAGCGTTACTTTGTTCCAGTATGTAGGGAACTATCGATACTGACCTTCAAAATGTCTCAAATCAATAGTGGACGAGCGCCTATAGCAGTGTTACACTAGCCTATGTGATCAAAGTCCTGTGTAGCGCTGTTCTGATCATGGGCAGGCGGGATTTCGTACCATCAGGAAAGGTCGTCTTATTACTTGTTTACATAAAAAAAACGCTTACCACAAAACACAAGTTGACGGCGAAGAGAATATACTTCACGATAGAATCGCCAGCCCCCATCTTTAGTGGTTTCGGATACGAATTATTAAACACGTACGTTTGCTGACGTCTAAGCCTCCCGACTGAAGTACGTGAATACAATATAATAATTATAATAAATGCGCGGGAGTAGGAGGAAGGAAACTCAACCCTTACCTAGTTAGGAAATATACATTCATAACGGTTTTTTGAAACATAAAGGTTTGGTGCGACTTTGTGCTAATAATAATAAGTATGTAACTAGGTAGGTACTAGATTTAAAAGATCAACTACTAGTTAATAGGAAAACGATATTCTTAAAAGTTCAAGGATCTATTGTTAGGATTAGACTGCTTCAGCTGATGTTTGCCCGTATCCTACTTATATTTTGTATGCAATTAATATTAGGGTTTTGTAAGTGTTCCAACAACATTAGACCCATTGTTTTTTTATAGTATACGTTTGTTTTCAGATATAGAATCGAAATATGAAAAAAAAAAACAAAAATTAAAACTTTTTTCCTAAATTACACATTTTAGTACTCTATCAAAATCGAGCCCGTGACTTCTAACAACATTTTTTCCATAACTATAAGTGATCAAGAGTAGGTATTCACACTGTATGCGTACTAAGACAAAAATGTTGTTATTCGCAACGCAAACGAAGTTGTGGGTATCAGCATCAGCTAGTAAAGTGAAATAAAGTTATTTATAGCGTGGTGGACCCATCTTGCGCGACAAGGACAAAAAACTATACAAATGCCGGATATTCCGCTTATCGCTCCTTGCGAGCAAACGGCCACACCTCGACAAACTGTGATGACGTGTTCAAGCACTGTGTGGTAGTTGGTATGATGATGATGTGACTGGATATAAATACTTCATCATCATCCACAGCCCATAACTACCCACTGCTGGATGTACTTAGGCCTCCTTCTGTACTCGCCATTATCTCCGTCTATGGTATGGTAGTAGAAATCAAACACCGATATCCGTTTTGCAACGGTTTATTATTATAACAAGATTTTGTACTTAAAAACATAACCCTACTTCTTCGCAGTTGGGATAAAATAAAAGTAGATTTGGTTAAAGTTCTGAATATACGCAGGTTTTTTATAATTTCAGTCTTAAGTGAAACCATGACTCAGTACGCGAACGTGCAACGCGACAGTACGCGTTTACGTATTTTAGTAGCAGCTGAGGACACCTTAGTTAACCAACACAAAATTATATTGGTCACAAAATAAGCTTAAATGAATTCACTTTTGTAAAAAAACTACTTTCAATAAAAAATGCCTTGCCATAAACGGAGTCACGGACATGACCGAAAAAGAAAACAAAAAACAACTTTGAGGGGAATTTAAATATTTTCTAAACAAGGTAACAATATTTTTTTTTTTAAATAAACATTCACACACACACCCCTGCACTTCCTTCACCTGCACTCTCACACCTCTTAGGATTCCCTGTGTCGCAGGCGGCATGGACACATACAAGGCATCACAACATCCAAGACCCGAGAACAAACATTTGTGTTCGTCACACAAATATTTGCCCCGGCCGGGGATCGAACCCGGAACACCAAGCTTCGTAGGCAGGGTCACTACCAACTAAGCCACGGTGTCGTCTTAGTTGTTACGTTCGTTATTATACACATCTACACATAAAAAATAGAGTACATGTGTAGGTAGGGGATATGTACCGTAATGTAGCATCTTCCTATCGCCTATGCCATTGTAACTTAACTATAAGTAGGTATGTACTTTTCTTATTTGTATGTTAAACTCGTACATAAAAGGTAGGTAACTTTCTATTTTTGTAGAAGTACATACATACAAATCTGTGCCTAGGCCTAGCTATAACTTACGTACTAAGGTAGTTCTAGATCTAATAGCGTGATCTTCTGTTCTTGTTGCGCACGTGGTTCGCCAGACATAGCCCGAACACCACTGCTACCAGCTGGAACAGAAGTGGTCATCATTATAATCAGTCTCAGTAGCAGTGTTGGCCGAGTGGGATGTGCCTCGGCTTTCGATCCGAAGGTCGTGGGTTCGAACCCGGTCGTACACCAATGGATTTTTCTGTTCAAAAAATGTGAAGGAGAGGTGAAGGAAACCGGCATGTCAAAGAACCTAAAAAAGGTCGAAAATATGTGTCAAGTGCTCGAAATCCTTTTACCATCCTGGTTCGAAAGAACTAGTGACACGATATGTAGATTACATTGCACATTATTAATACGAGTACAGGAATACCTATTCTCAAATCTTTTTGAGAATATTTCTATAGCTCTTGAGGACATGGGTAAAAAAAAATTTAAACTCGAAAATATTTTTCTCACCGCAGCTGCGCCTTATAAATTATAAAAAGCAATATTAAGAAGTTACCTCAATAGCAACAACTACGATGGCAACCACGCCGATGGCCAGTCCGAAGGTGTGGAAGAACTCAGCGACAATGGTGTTGCAGCCCTGGTAAGAGTTGAGCACCGTGCAGCCCTCGGCAGCAGCGCAGCACGACGGAGGCAGCGCCACAGCCACGTACGACAGCGGGCTGGAGGTACCGCAGCATTTGAACTGGAAACGGAAACATCATTGCACCTACAGTCTATGATGGCACCTACAGTCTGTGATGGCACCTACAGTCTGTGATTGAACCTACAGTATATGATGACACTTACAGTCTGTGATTGTACCTACACGTGTCATATCTTTAAACTTTGGTTTTCTGTTCGTTGACTCTTTAGTTTAGTTGAACTAAAGTTAAGTTAATTAAAACCTTTGTTTAGAAATTAAGCGGATTTATTACTAAATATATTTATATAATTTGTTGATATTGCACCTACAGTCTATCTTGGCACCTACAGTCTATGATGGCACCTACAGTCTATGATTAAACCCACAGTCTATGTTGACACCTACAGTCTACGATGGCACCCACAGTCTATGATAGCACCTCATTCAGGGTCACTAAGAAGGCATCTACACTACATTCTTTGGCAGGATAAATTTAAAGGTTCAGTCTTTGCAGGAGACCCTGCAGGATACTCTTTTTTTTTAATTATTTGATTTTCAAGATTACCTACTATAATAGTAGTGCTGCATTGGACTTTATCAGTCAAAGGGCTCTTTCAATTTAGACGTTTCGTGTCTGACCGCTGCAGTGCCGAAGCGGTACCGAAAGTAGTACGCCGCACGACAAATGCACCGCTACGGCACTGCAGCGGTCCGATACGAAACGTCTAAATTGAAAGAGCCCAAAGTCCTGCGTAGCTATGTTTTGACTTGGTCAGGCAGGCATGATTTGTACCCTAGTTCGTCTTGTATGCATTAAAAAGTTTACCATAGACTCGAGTTCGTGAAACGATGCGATATCCTTGCTGAAAGCCTCGTTCAGCCAAACGGGGATCTCTTCAATGACGTCGTCCAGTTTTACAAAGATCAGGATGGCGAACGTCAGCTTGATAATCATCAACACCAGCATAAACACCGAGTACTGGAAGTCAAAAACATGTTATTCATTACTTGCTGACACCTAAAACTTCGTTTGCATTGGGATCTAACACAATTCCTTTCTTAGTTCGTGCATACACTTTTTGACGCACATATTCACCAAATTTCAAGTCTCTACGTTCACTGCTTTAGTCTGTAGGCTGTCTGCCAGCCAGTATACTAAGCATTTTTAACCTATTATTGAGTGCCACTTTTGGGCTTTACTAATTATAATATATATTACTATAAATACCTAAATATTTATTATACGTACATACATAATTAGGATAATGCTCATTTACTTGATTTTGAAGATGTTTAGAGAAGGGCTAGCAGGAATAATGTGTGGAAGAGAATTCCACAGATTCACTGTGTGTGTAGTGAAAGAGCCACTTCTTCTTCTTATCGTGTCACTAGTTCTTTCGAACCAGTGTGATGAAAGGATTTCAAGTGCGCCTCGAAGAGGCTTCTTTCGTGGACTTGACAAATGTTTTCAAAGGTTATATGACATGCTGGTTTTCTCACGATGTTGTCCTTCACCGTTAAGCACGTGTTTTTAATGCACACAGATATTTTTAACAGAAAAATCTATTGGTGTACGACCGGGTTCGAACCCACGACCTTCGGATCGAAAGTCGAGACACCTCCCACTCTGCCAACATGGCTTTAAAAGTCACTGTTGCGACTCGAAGAATGGTCTCGAGTTTGGAAATCCTTGATGGTAACTGTTTGTAAACTCACAGTGACCAGCATGCAGTTGCTCTCCCGGATAGCACCGCAGCAGCCGAAGAAGGCGATACAGAAGACGATGCCGCCGATGACCATGGAGGAGATGGGTGCCAGCTGCGACACCTGGTCCGTGAGCTGCGTGACAGCGGAGATCTGCAGCTGCACCGCGACGCCCAGCCCTAGCAGGGTGAGTCCCGCCAACTGCACAAATACAATAGGTGTTTGGTTTATTTGCAAGGCTTTTGTCTTGCCACTAAGAGCGAAATACCCAGTTGAAAAATAAAAATTACTTATATTGAGTCTTTTTTTTCAACATGGTACATGCTGTAAAATAGTCCGATGTGGTATTTTAATTTATCACTTTTTGATGACTGTACTAACTTATTAAACAGCTTGGATATTTTGATGGTGTCCGAATCGTCAGTGGAAAAATATTGATTTTAAAAAATGTCGATTCGGACACTGTGTCTGAATATTTTGTGTCCGAATCGTCACCAACTCATTAGTGCAGTCAGTCAAATTAGGCGTGTTTTGGGCAACGATTGGATATAATTGAATACATTTATTTAAACTTTTGATATTTATACAGATCGATTTTAAATGAATTTGCACCTAAGATTTATATATATTTCAATCTCCGGTAATGACTGGATCCGAAGATACCTTCATAATGTCATAGCTTATATAAGGCGTTTGTATACAGTTGGTGCAGTGTGATATATTTTGTACTACCATGTTCCACATTCCCACCAAGTTTAAGCTAAATCCGATTTCGTATACATGTTTGTGTAATGTTTGGCTTATTTGATCTAAGTAGTGACGTATGTACCTACGTCTGCCATATCTACGCGTCATATACCTACGAACATAGCTTCAAGCTTGTCTGTCTACGGTACCTACGAAGCCTTTACTTGCAAAGCTTTTGTCTGAGCAGACTAGGTTCTACGTGTGTGTGACCTAATGTGTTTCCAAAAAATATATTAGTACGCGTATTTTATGAGTTTGGGATCAGGGATGGTATTTTTTCGTTGTTTTGAAGCACGAACGAAACGCGACCAATTTCTTTGTTTACCTAAAATGTACACGCACGAACGTCGAACAGCGACTACACCATTAATTTACTGGTAGATAATAGTGTCTTCACTAAACATAAGCGATGTATATTGTCTAAACATTATATATTTTTTTGTATTATATGACTCGGATCATTACTTGATTGATGTTTAAGGGTAATCCTCAAATCCTAATTCCATACAAAATGTTTCGGACAAATACTCAAAAAGTACGCCATATTATATTAATTTCTTCACACTATTCGTTTCGTCCATGTTTTTAGATTTTAAGTAAGTAGGGTTAATTTTAAAACACGTATAAAATCTAAATTAATGTATAAAATCTTTCACTTTTTTTTGTTGACGAAATCAAAAAACATGGACGTAACAAATAGTGCGAAGAAATTACTATAATACGGCGTACTTTTTGAGTATTTGTCCGAAACATTTTGTATGGAATTCGGATTTGAGGATTCCCCTTAAGCATGTAGTGTTTGCCGTAAACATATTAAATATATTAAAAAAGCGTTATCAGTTTTAGCGAGCGCTGCGCTCTGGCTGAATCAACAGACGATCTCATTTCCTTCGATAAGCACTGAATCATAACAGAGTACCTACTTGGATAAGTATTTAGTTTATTATTTAGGTCTTTAATACAGATGTATTAAATTGCATATTCCAAAAACCAACCATTTGCTGCAATATTTTGAATTCACACTAATCCTCAAAAGTTTGTTAGAATCGATGGTAGATGGTGAGATTTTCTTCTTATCGTGTCACTAGTACTTTCGAACCAGTGTGGTGTAAGGATTTCAAGTGGGCCTCGAAGAGGCTCCTTTCGTGCACTGATGCACTGGTGATGGTGAAATAATTTGTCCTGAATCACGTCAAAACTACTGGATCCATTAAGTTGAAATTCGGTATAAGTACCTGAAAGAGTGTGTTGGACTGCCACACCGTGTTGTCGCGTTTTTTAATTCAGAAACCTAGGTTTTTTAAATTTAATTTTTTTTTAAAGTATTGTATTTTAAATTTAAAATATTATAGTGTGCATATTTTCTTGGCTTGGTGTTAAAAAAAAAACACCTGCCAAAACATTATAGAGTATAAATTGACTGTGCATACATGTATTGTATTCAAAATGTATGTACTTATTGAAAACTGTTGAATACATGATACTTAGCTATACCTACTAATGAGAATAAAGTCGTAGATGTAGGCGCGGGTAGGTTGTAGAGACTAGTCTCAAATTCACAGCTATCACACTGTTACACAGATGTCACAGCTTGGTGGCACGATATCTGAGACTGTGGCAGTGACCTATCTAGAGGAAATACTGCAGGGGATGCCTTCCAACAAGCCTGCACATCCACATTTACATGTAATTTGCCGCAATTGCTTTGGGTCTTTTCTATATAGGTATCCTATGTATGTATTTACAAAAAAAGTATACAAGTATTCCATCAGTTATCTGATTCGCATAATACAAACTCTGCTTAGTTTGGGGCTAGATGGCTGCTGTATAAAATGTCCTAATATTATTTATTATTTATCTAAGCTACTATGTTTTGATGTTTTCTATCTTTATAATATGTAAGTATGTTTTCTATTGTACCTTCGAAAGCCGCCAAGCATAAAATGGGATTGGGCTGGTCATGTCTGCCGCATGTCGAACGACCTTTGGGCTAAGATCACCACCGAATGGTGCCCTGACGCGACACGGGGCGGCGACGTTGCAGACCGAGAAGGTGGCGGGACGAGCTCATCGCATTCCGCCCAGACTGGACCAGTTTGGCACAGGACAGGGAAGAATGGAAGAAATGGGGGGAGGCCTTTGCCCAGCAGTGGGACAGCGCAGGTTCCATATAATAACAATAATATAATAATGTTTTCTATCTAAGTATTAAGGCTAATCCTCAAATCCAATTCCATACAAATGTTTCGGACAAATACTCAAAAAGTACGCCGTATCATAGTAATTTCTTCACTCTATTCGTTTCGTCTATGTTTTCCGATTGTGTCAACATAAAATTAGTAAGGTTTCATAGTTTAATTTAGATTTTATACGTGTTTTTAAGTTAGTAGGGTTAATTTTAAAACACGTATAAAATCTAAATTTGTATGGCAATTTGCCTTGAGGATTCCCCTTAACAACAAAAAATTATACAAGTATTCTGTACTTATTCTGTTTCTGTTATGTACAATACTTCCTACAAGTTCTGCTTAGTTTGGTGTTAGATGGCGTTATGTGAAATGCCCTAACATGTTTTTTTATTGGTCGATAGTAAAACCACTGGCTGTACCAGCTCCTTATCAGCTGCCTATCAGGTACAACAGGGTATCTTATCTCTTATCGGCGAGGTGCGACCGACTTTGGTCACTTCGCTGAAGGGAATTCGCGTTCCACTAAATATGATTACCATTTTAGTCATACAAACTATGTTTTAGTCATATTTAGTCATAAAAACTACAAAGATATATTTTAGTCATAAAGTTGCCTGTTTTTTTCCAGCTAGACTATCGCCATACCTTTCAGATCAATCGGTTCAGAAACTTTAGCGTGATTACGATTAGGAAACAAACATACATACATATTTCGTCTATTTTCACTTAATTTCACGTTATAGTAGAATACGAGTTAGATACGTCTATGAATAAGCGACGGCGGAAAACACTTATGACCCTTAGGTCAAGAGTTTTGTGAGATCCATGGATCTCACGATTCTTGTCTTTATAGTTTAGAATTCTCATCGTAACTTAAAAACTGGGTTTTCCTCACATCAATAACGAGGCAAAGAACCATTTCAGAGAATTATAATTATGATCTATATTACTGCAATTCAATAAATAATGTTTTATGTACCTACCTTCTTATTTACATTATGGGCATTATTTTATTACTCACTAGCCTTTTAACTCGCGATTAAAAGACGAATGATTCTTCCTTTATAAGTACAAATATGGTTATAATTGTTTACTTCAATGAATACCTAATAATAAGACAAGTACCTACTTACTTACATACTTCTTCAAAAATAATAGGTATCTATCTTTTCAAGTGGGTGGGTAGTCTAACTTAATTTCATTGTTATTTATTACTAGGAATCTATCAACTCAAATATTTTTTTGTGTTTCAGAAAGAATTTTTTTCGAGGCTTTTCGGGCTTCACGGAGCCCCAGGCTCGAGAGGCTACACCGAAGCTAGGCTCAGGTAGTGTAGGCAAGCTCGAAAAACCCGAAACAAGGTGTGTTTATTTTCGAAAAAGTTCGTCGTGAGTTGTCAAGGCCGTTGCTAACGTTTTGTTTATATTTTCATGGTCACGCTGAGGGCCGTTGCTGTGGATTCCGGTGCTTTGCGCTACTACGCTTGCGCCCTGCACTTCGTACTAGATATTCTAAGTGTAGTTTTGTTTACATACGCTTATTTTATTTCTTAGAAAAAATAATAATATTTGTGATGGCATTTTGCACACAACCGACGACTGCAAACGTGAATTTAAATGACGTCCACGGCATTGTGTCCGTGCAATCTCTCTTGGAGTGCACGCTGTGTTCTCAGGCTCGCTTTTTCAAGGGACAGAGAGGCCTCAAAATCCATCAAACACGATGCCACAAGCCTCATATCCCGTTATCTGCTCCAGTTACAGGTACGGTAGATATTTCGATCCAAAATCCTAATGTTCCGGCTAGACAACCTTTTTGGAAAGTTTTGAGCAAGTCCAAAGTTTCCACCCCAGTTTTGAAACGTATTCCTCGAGGTGCCCGCATCTCTGTCGCTAATGCTCTTTCTCAGGCTATCAAAAATGTAATTTCAAAAAATACAAAGCACGCTTGGGAACACCTACTAACGTTCTCGTATAGTGTGCTTCACGTAAGCAAAGATTCGACTAACAATTCCTCTCTAACTATCAGAATAAAACAAAACTGTGTGAAGTACACTGCACGTGACGGTAGCACACCTGTTTCGCATATAGATCAGAACCCTTTGCCTACAAATTCAAAATCTAGGAACCGAGTCGCTGAGTCTGCTATCTACAATCTTGTGGAAAGTAAACTCAGCGATGGTGACATAAAAGGTGCTGCTAGAATTCTCTTCTCAAATGACACGATTGCCCCAAATTCTGGAGACACTCTCATAGCTCTTGAGAGTAAGCATCCGTCTCCAAATAGTAATCTTCACCTCCCCGATCCACCACAGGAGAGTGATGACGCTGCCGGCGCAACCAGCCAGGAAGTGTTCAACGCCGTCATGTCGTTCCAGAGCGGCTCTGCTGGCGGCCTAGATGCTGTGAGTCCACAGCACTTAAAAGACCTTCTGTCTGGTGGATCCGGCCATGCAGGTGAAGTTCTTCTGGGGGACATGACGGCGCTGATCAACCTGATGTTGTCAGGTAGAGTCAACAGCGAGATCACAGAAATCCTGTATGGTGCTAATCTGTGCGCACTTAAAAAAAAAGATGGCGGGATCAGACCTATAGCCGTAGGCACGACTTACCGCCGCCTCGCCGCCAAAGTCTGCTGTCGAAAAGAGGCCGAACATCTAGGCTCTTATTTCCAACCAATCCAGCTAGGATTTGGTTCGCGAGGCGGTTGTGAGGCCGCAGTACATTCATTACGTACTTTTTTGGACCAAAATTGCGGGGAAGTCATTTTGAAGGTGGATATTAAAAACGCCTTCAATTCCGTAGATAGGGGCGCCTTGCTAAAACAAATTCAAGAAAAAATTCCAAAAATGTATCCATTTCTTTGGCAATGTTATAGCACGTCCTCTAAATTAATCTATCAGGACCATGTCATTTCGTCATCTGTTGGCTGCCAGCAAGGCGACCCTCTAGGTCCGGCCATTTTCAGCCTTGCCATCCACCCGATTATTCAACGTCTCCAATCCAAACTTAATGTTTGGTATTTGGATGACGGAACATTAGGGGGCGACGTGAACACAGTGTTCGATGATCTTAAACTAATTTCTGATGAATTTCGGCAAATCGGATTGGACCTAAATTTTTCAAAGAGCGAACTATTCGTGTCTGAAACTTGTTTGGATCGAAATTCGGTTATCGCTAAATTTAACAGTTTGGCACCGAACATTACCGTAGTGGAGAAGTGTTCTCTTCGGCTCCTTGGTTCACCAATCTTTGACGAGTCTTTTGCAGGTTTTGTAGATGAAAAAATTCAAAATTTCTCACAAACCACCGACAAACTTCTGAAATTAAATCCCCACATGGCCTTTACAATTATAAAATTTTGTTTGTTTGTTCCCAAATTTACGTACGCTTTACGGTGTTGTCACCTGTGGAAACACACTGAGCTGATGGAAGGCTTAGATAACATCATAAAGAATACACTGTCGGTGGTTTTGAATATCGCGCTGGATGACAGGGCATGGTCGCAGGCCTCCCTTCCTATTAAAATGGGAGGCTTAGGTATACGCAAAATTTCAAGTGTTAGCCTACCAGCTTTCTTGTCCTCAGTCTATAGCACAAGTTCTTTGGTTGAAAAAATTTTAGCTCCGACGGTTTCAATTCAATCTGGCAACATTTTCAAAATTTCACATTTAGACGAGGCCAGGAACGCTTGGCAAATTGCTTGCCCAAATACTACTCCCCCCAAAACCCTTTCGTCTCAAAGGCAATGGGACGGGCCTATCTGTGAGCTAACACGGAACTGTCTGTTACAAACGTGCTCTAGCCCCTCAGATCGTGCTCGCCTCCTAGCCGTTTCCAAATGGGAGTCAGGACTTTGGCTGCAAGCATTGCCCTCACAAACGATTGGCACATTATTGGACCCTTTAACTTTCCGCGTTGCAACACGTCTGCGGTTGGGTGCTCCATGCTGCGCTCCACATAGATGCCGGTGTGGTACTGCGGTCGAACATCTTGGTCACCATGGATTATCGTGCACTAGGAGTGCTGGCAGAATTTCCCGCCACAGTAGTCTTAACGAAATCATTCGCCGGGCTTTTACCACCGCCAATGTGCCAGCCGTTCTCGAGCCGAACGGTCTAAGTCGTGACGATGGTAAGCGGCCTGACGGTATGACGCTTATCCCATGGAGAATGGGCAGGCCCTTGGTGTGGGACGCTACATGCGTAGACACTTTGGCACCTTCTCATTTGCCAGGGACGCAAGTTAGGGCTGGTGCGGCGGCAAACTCTGCTGAAGATCTCAAGCGGCGTAAATATGTAGGTCTTGATAGGTCGTACATGTTTGAGCCCTTTGGGGTCGAGACCCTAGGTCCATGGGGAATGGGAGCCTACCGCGTTTTTAAAATTTTGTCAGAGCGTCTGGTCGAAGCGACGCGTGATCAGAGGGCTGGCAGCTATCTGGGCCAAAGAATAAGCCTTGCTATACAAAGAGGCAATGCAGCCAGTATCCTCGGCACGCTGCCATCGGGTATCGATTTGGAGCAGTTGAGCTACCTATAGATCGTTTGCAACGGTCTATGGGTGGCCCAATTGTTTCCTTTTGTAAATTTTGTAATATATCTATATATAGATTGTAGTAGTTAGCTTATGCTGTAATAAAGTCCCTTACTAGGTGAATACACATAAAACAAACCGAAAAAAATTCTTGAAAAAGTTTTCGATAGTTCAAATAATTAGGACATTGAAGAATAATTAATGTAATTCTATCGGAAATTCTATTAAATAATTTCCAAAATTATCTTTTGATGTGAATTGATTGATCATTTGATATCTTAACTTGTATTAACTTAGTGTAAATGCTCTTGAAACAAACTTACCGCAAAACATAAGTTGGCGAAGAAGAGAATATACTTCACAAGAAATTCACCACACCCCATTTTGACTATTTTTTTTGGTGTTTGAATATAAATCACTAAAGCACGTGTGTTCGTTGTCTCATGTATCACTCGACTGAAGTCCTCCGGCGCGGTGTACCTACAATTTTTAGCTATTTAGTACTTCACTCTCAACACCAACGTTTTTTATCGCTAATGGCCGAGTGCGACTGTGCGATATCTAACAATGCAGTACTTACACTTATAAAATAAACCACTTAGTAAAAATATTTTTCTAGAGAAGATTTCTGTTAGTCCGTGTAGCTGTGGAGTGTGGAGTCATCATTTTGTGCACGTGCAAAAATAAATGTAGATACCACATATTATGTTTTTATTTGCGATATTCATGACATAGATGTTTGTCTTGAAGCGGGAATCGAACCCGCCACACCGGGTGTGGCAGTCAAACGCACTTGCCATTCGACCATCCGTGTCGTCAATTATGTACTTTCATCGCGTATTATTTGGCTTAAAGCTAAATATTTTTGATTTTTTTCGATTAAAAGTAGCCTTCCGATGTTGGCGACCGCAACCGGCGACTACTAGTCGCGCGACTCGTGGTCATCCGGGTCGCGTGACACGGTCGTCAGTTGCCAGTAAAATAAAAGAAGACATAATTCTTTTGTGATGTTGTGAACACACGAAATCACTCTATTTTCGTGGCCGGACGTTCCCGCTTATCGCTCATCGCGAACAAACGCCCACGCCCTATAAGCCTGAAGCAAACTGTAATTTAGTGGACTCATTCTAGAGCTACATGACCTACCGTGAATGTGTGAATGATTCACTGGAAAAATATCCCTTATTTATGACCAAATTATTTGTCAGAATACAGAATCATTTATACACAGAAAGCATGTCATACAAGGTTTTTAAAATTTGAATAATGTCTCAAAACAATCTTACCAATTAGAATGGTGTGCAAATATAAATTCAGCCAATATTTTATTAATTCAGCCAATATGTTATTATTACTAATTCGTCGACAATTGGTCGAGTGGCAAGTATGATGGACTGCTACGCCCGGTGTCGCGAGTTTGATTCCCGTTTCAGGACAAATATTTGTAGGATGAACATCGGTGTTAGTCCGGAGTCTGAGTGTTTTTCAACCAACTTCAAAAAGGAGGACGTTATCAATTTGGTTGAATGTTTTTTTTTGTTTTTTTTAATGTTTGTTACCTCAGAACTTGGTTGTTTATAGACCGATTTGAAAACATCTTTTTTGTTTGAGAGGATATACTTTCAGATTGGTCCCATACAAATTTCATTAAAATCGATTCAGTAGTTTAGTTTTTATATCAAAAAACTGAAAAAAATATGTCTTCGAAGTAAACGAAATTGCGTATTTGCTTCCCTGTGACTTTTCAGTGGTGTTTACTGTCACTAAAACAGTCCAATTGAAGTCGGTTGTCTATGTTTTTATAAAATCTTGATTATTATATATAATTCTATGTATGTATTTACAAAGAGAAGTGTATATCACTTATCTGGTTCCCATAGTACAAGCTCTGCTTAGTTTGGGGCTAGATGGCGTTGTGTAAAAAGTCCTATATATTTATTTATTTATTAGTATTAAGAGGTAATGTGCGTTCTTCTCTACGAGTTATTTTAAGGCATAGGTACGCAATAAACAGTATTTTACCCAGAAGGAAAAACATGATTTGAGTTGAGACATTAGAGAAACAATTTAATTCAATTAGAACCTTAGAACAGCGATTACGTATGCGTTATGTGGAACAAGGAACATGGTATAATATTACATTGGTGACTCACAGGAAACGGCTGCGGGCTTTGCGATAAGTTAAGATACAGGAGCAAACCATATAAACATAGTAAACAGCTCAGAGTATTTGCTGAAGGATTTTACACAGGAGCCAAATCTTTATCATGTCAAGAATGTTATGGGTTATTGCTTACAATTAAACAAAGGCGCGAACACGATATACCTATGTATGTACAACCTTAACAAACCTTGTAAAAAACTACATGTATAATTTGAATAAAAGATTTTTGTTTCTTTTTTTATCCACATAATAGCATTCCATATAAACAAGATGTTTGCTGCACAGTGAAAATAAAGAAGAAAAAGTCAGAAAATTTAAATATAATAAGGCTTTCATCACTCCTCCATCTGACTTCAAATCCTTGAGTATTGCCTTAATATAATAAAGATTAGATACCTACTTACTTTACAAAATCAGTTGTAAAAAGTAGGTTGTCTGGAAAGGTGGTTTACGAACGATAGTTTAACGTGACTACCAGCGTAACGGGACAACGAGCGTTACCGGACAATGACGTCAATGTTTTCGTGCATGCTGCCGGCGCGGCGCGGCGGCGTTCATCGATTTATTAGACGTAGTCACATCAAAAGAACAAGCAAAAATTTACTATTCATTCTGCAAAGGTACATAATAAAGTCATAAGTCATAACATACGTAATGAATGAATTATTGACATAATTTTTATTTGGAGATTCCACAGTGACTACGACCACTTTTTCCACCCCGCGACGCACTGTGGATCGAAAATTGGCTTTCAAAGACATAGGGATTCAATAAATTAAGTGTCGTTGTTTTGATTGAAACGACTTTTATTAATAAACATTATGCCTAAATATATCATGGGATATCATTTGGCGAAAAATATCTCGAGTTATATTTTTTTTTTGAAAAAAATTTATGAACATTATATAAAAAAATCCGGATACGCATGGAAGTGCATGCTCAACCGTTATATCCTTGCATACCGTTATAGTACCAATCATTTATGATTTTTTGGCATACCTCATATTTCTCGAACTACTGCATATATTTTTAAATTACGAAAACATTTTTTTTAAATCCCGATCTTCCTTTTGAAACATTGAAATAACAGAAAATCAAAACAACGATCACAAATTAAATTAAAAAAAAATGTCGTTTCAAGCAAAAAAACGACACTTAATTTTTTGAATCCCTATGTCTTAGAAAGCCAATTTTCGATCCACAGTGCGACGCGACGATGCGAATGTGACGACGTGCACGTCACAATTAAGGAATACCACATACCTACTTCGAGCAAGTAGCTATTACGCATTGAAAAACCTACTATAATAATTTACATTTTTGCACACCTGTTGGATTCATTATTGGGTTAGTATTCGATTCAGTTTGGTTTTCCCGATAGTACTCGCGGTGTGACGCGTCACCTTCTCTACAAACCAGTAAAAATATGTATGTATCTAGTCTACCTACCAACTTGTATATTACTCGAAGTGGAGAAAGTTTGAACTTTGGAGGTTCGGACTGACTTTTGAATGAGTGAATTGAACTTTCTGAATGAATTTTGTTAAATTTAATCTAATACATAAACAAAAACTTTGTTATGTAGGTAGGTATCTGTTTTTAATATGTCCAGAAGTTGTATAATATAATTAAAGTCTGTACTAGTTAAATAATAATAATATTGGAAGGCACTATTTACCATAGTACAAGTTTTTCAAAATTAGTTTGGTAACTAGGGCTTATACTAAAATGTAAGTACTTGAGAGAAATAAAGATTTTTTTTTTTTTTTCTATGCTAAAAAATATTAAGATTTAACCAACGACGAGTAGTATGAACAGTGGCTTTACCATAGAGTCATTATCTTACCATTTGATTATGTGATCAGTTTCCGTGCTTCGGAGGGAGTTTCGGTCACAAGCCAAGTCTATAGCAGCACTACGTACAGTAGTAAACGCATAGTAAACGGCTAACGGGTAACTTTAGTAAAGTAGGCATTTTTTGAAACTGAGTACCTATCACTGGGATTTTAAAGGGATAGTTACCTCTTGCAATGGTTTTAAAAATTATCAAAAATTAAATAATAAATAAACATTATTTATTTTACTAAGGGTCGAGGGTCGAGAAAATGTTTTCGGTGTTTTATAGGCTGTCTTGAGACCGATACTCGCTCCGAAGCACGGAAACTGACCACATAATCAAATGGTAAGTTAATGACTCTATGGTAAAGCTGCTGTTTATCATCATCATCATCCACAGCCCATAACTACCCGCTGCTCAACAAACATCTGCACAACATTGGAAACACAGACAGACAGCCCACTCTGTAGACGCTGCTTGACCGAGGAGGAAACGCCCGCCCACGTAATCCTGGAATGCGTAGGAGTTGCAAAACAATGAGAAGAAATCCTCAAAAACCCGAGGTCGCTCCGCGAAGCCTGCGAAGAAACCAGAAAACGTCTGTGCTTCTGGGCGGAGTTATTAGGCTAGCTAAACTATAATTCAGGTTATCCGACGCACAAAGGACCAAGAGAAGTCCAAGTGTGGAAAAGAGAGTCCATTTACATTTACATTTACTACCCACTGCTGGGCGTAGGCCTCCTTTTGTACCTTCTCTCCGGTCTTCTCCGGAACCGGTAAAAAAATCAAGTTCATGTATCTTTTTAAAACCTTCTCAAAGTTGTAACACGGATTTTTTTTTAATTGAGCTTTCACAATCACTCTTACAAGATGATTATTTCATCATCTTCATTACACATTTTTTAAATGGTATATTTATAATACTTGTTCCCTGTTGCGCAAACGCGATGCGACTAGTATTATATATAAATGTTGATTATGAAATTTTTCAGTCGCGTCCTGTAATTCATTGAAGCAAGTCGATTATTTTATTTAGTATAACTAAATTCTTACATGAAAATGAATATTCTTAATTAACAAATAATCAAATAATTATTAACTCTCCTGCATAAAAAAAACTATCCTCATTTTTAAACTTACACCTAAATAAAAACAAATCAAACCAGAATTTGTTTGTCAAACAAAAATTCTCTAGACGATAAATTGGTATAGGTATTTTTAGAGATCACTCATTACTGTAGGACCCTGAACTCTGCGTGTGATCTTGTCTCTTGTCTGTTTCACGTTCATTTACTTTACTCAGTTACCGCGGAAACAGCACACCGAGCGCACGCACCTACCGATAAAGAAAAAGTTATTAGTGTTTTTAATAATTAAAACTGTGAATAATAACAAAGTGACTATGGCTCTGGAGAAAACAAACTTGGATACCGTCAACGAAACACCAAAGAAACCACAGATCGACAGCAAAGTGATGGAAGACATTTTTGGAAAACCAAACCCGGGCAAGACAGGCGGTTTCGAGATGATCGAAAACGAAAAGAACCACGCAAAGCATGTAAGTAGCCTAACCTACAATCTGGTAAAGCTAAACCTAAAGCTTTTGTAATCATTTAATAAATTTTACTTTAATCGCCAAAGTTCACAAAAATAGTTTCCAGGAATTTTGTTTAGAAGCTATCAGAGATAGCGCAGTAGCGATTTTGGGGTTAAAACTTGCCTATCTGCCGATAACTTCAGACACACAATTTCCCGGCGCACTTACTGCACCTCTAGCATAGTAGCTCTACTTGGTAGAGCCACCGACTCCTCTCGAATTATGTCAAGTCACGTTCACCTGAACGGTATTTCTAGTACTTTACACCAATTCCTAGCATAAAAATCATAACATGGTTCAACTTCCGTGACCTTTCCAAAAGTCCTTAGCTATGTACGTCCAGAGTCTACTCTACCTGTAGAATATATTTTTTTTATTGACATATGTAGGTAATTATCGTAAACCGGTATGTTGATTTAAAATGGGAATGAACAGATGCTGACATAAAATAATGTAACGTTCAAGTAGAATATAATTTGTTTACATTACTTCCGAGATACTATTCAGTAGGTATAATGAAGTCATTGACAGTCTAGACAAGACAATGTTGGTGTCTTCTGTTGGTGTCGCACACCAGATGAGAAGGCAAGTATGTGACGTACCTACTTACCTATATGGGAAGATTATATGTTTGTTAAAATCATTAAAAATCTCATCAAAGTACCTACTTGTACACATGAAGCTTTATACCACCTCAATGCTTGTACATTGTATTTTTGCAATTCTACAAACATAGTAAAGTAGAACGTTTTTGGGCGTACTATTGGAGTTTGATGATGTAAAATACTGAAAAATATTGTAAGTATTTGTCTTACAGCTGTTTGGGAAAACCCGTGACATCTGATGTCTGATGTGATGACGCATGCTGACCGACGAAACGGCTTTCTCTACATTCTTTTGGACGATCATTTTCACTGAAATTACGTAGTGTCTTACTTATATACTTCATTCATCATCATCATCATCATCTCTTCGGTCATGTGATTTTTGCATCCTGAAGTAGACCTTATTATTATTAATTTTTTTTAATCTTAATTCTTAATTCTCTCTCATAAATTAATTAGTTTGAATGACCCTTAAACTTAAGGGGAAAATTTACAAAACGATCGTTAGACCTGTCGTATTGTATATTGTATGGTTCTGAGTGTTGTGCGATGAAAGGGACGGATGAAAGAAGAGTATACGTGGCTGAGATGCGAATGCTGAGATGGATGTGTGGTGTGACTAGAATGGATAAGATTAGAAATTAGTATATTAGAGGAAGCCTGAAAGAAGCGATTGTAAAAGTACATTTAGTCCATTGTAAAACCTAAGACTTGAGGTCCATGGTAAAACCTAAGACCGATCATATTATCGTCAAAGGCAATATATTTCAGTTCCATTCCAACGTAGGCTACGGCTTTGGTCACACAATTCAAATAAAATGATGAAATTTAAGTAAAACTCAGCTGAAAATGGCAAACAAATAAATCGACGAAGAAAAAAGAACTTATTTAAGTTTGAACTTAACATCTCAACTAATTATTTAATGACTTACTTTTCATGACCGCTCCCTTAATATGTGATTATAATACCTACATTATTATGTACTTTTTACGTTTACAATCGTTCATACGGCTAAGTATTTGTTACCGACGATGTATTAGAAGGGTTGCAGGATATTTAATAGGCCATGCATGGGGTAGTAGCACGCAAGTGGGTCAAATGAAAGAAAAAAATATTAATTGCAAATGAAATGAAATCTAAATAACTGGGCTAATGTAAGGTAGTTTCCAAGGAAATAAAAAACCCGATTGAAGATACTTATAATCGCTCTTTAGTAGGTACATATCTCAGCTATTGAGTCCACAAAAAGATTGATGAATGCATCAATGTTTTTAATACTTATTGATAAAAAATAAAGCGTCTAGGCAAGTGAAGTACGTCCGTTAGCTGCTAGACGGAGCAATTCAAATTATTTTATTTCGGTTGTTCACCATAATAGTTGTTAGTGCACCTAACTATACTATGTTAGTCACCATAAAACAGTTTTAAAATATTCATGTCACATAACTTCAATTCAAATTAATTATTATTATTACAAAATTAAATTCATACCCAAATACGACTATTGAAATGTATGACGGTTTTCGCGCCGATGTTGTACCAGCTCAGTAAAGCTAAATGGCAGAAAAAAACCGAAGATTGGGCTCAGCCGTTGAAGGGGTGGCATAGTCTATTTAAATAAATATTATATTATTTGATACAAATTTGCGTAAGTTTTATATGTTACTTGCTTATTTCTTTGGGTTCAAGCACTGAAAAGAACGTTGCGTCATGTTGATGCGCTGAGTCACTAACTCACTACATACGAATAATAATAATATAAGTCAAAACAATCAAAATCGTAGCTGTACTTATAAGGTGCCTTGCAAAAAATTGTTTAAAAACACCTTATCCACAGTCAGTTATATGCCTTATCTCGTGTTTAATATTATTGTTGTGCCGTGTTAATTTAAGAACATAATACTTATCAATTAAGTATTATAACATTGTGACTGTCTTTGTATGATGCAATAATTTGCGAATTCTGCAATAATTGTTCAGGTTATTAAAGCAGAAAGTTGTGCAGAAAAAGTGCAGAAAGACTGAAGAGTTTTCTCTTCCCAGACATTTTTATAACTATTTGGTGCAATAGTTACTGTAAGGTTATAAATTTTTGTCTTAGTAATCTTTGTTTTTCTGGTGATCACTTCAAGAAACACTATTCGCTGATATTGATGATTTTTAACTGCTCTTATCTAAATATAGCGATAGTCCGGCTTTACTCAAATTATATTTTTTTCAAACGATTTGTTAGAAAAATATTTTTTACCCAGGTCTATAAAATTAAACTGTGTGTATTATTATTTACTTAGACAATAAATTAATATCTTTCTTTCTTATAAATAAAATATTATTTAACCGACAAAAAAGAAAATGTGAGTGTTCAAACGGGACCACACCACAACCAACCCACACAGTATATGTGTAAGTCTAAGTGTTTTGATTGTTGCATATTATGTTATGTTGCAAAAGGAATAAATAAAAAAAAATATAGTATAGTCTCAGTAGGTATTAGGGCCTCCAGTACCGGTTCCTTTTTCCAGTACCGGGATTTCGGTACCGGCACACGGCCGGAACCGGGAGTACCGGGATTTTCGGTATTCCCGAAAATATTTAGTAGCCTATTTTTAAGTCAAACAGAAAACTCGTCAAAAAACTATAAAATAAAGAAAAATCGAGCGAAAAATAACGAAAAGTTATAAGTTATATTTTTATATTTATATAATTTACTGCAAGCATGATTTGTAAGAGAGAAAATTCGCGTAACTAATTTAATATTGCATTATCAATACAGTCCCAATTTTTAAGTTATATATCAAGTATAAATGGCTTATAATGAAAGCTTTGAAGTGGATATTTCTTTGTTTGCAGGATTGTATAGGATTACAGTTCAAAAGTTAGTACGTCACATGCGTAACAACACTTCCAAACGAAGGTTGATTTGATTTCTGATAAAATAATAGTTTTTAATCGTACTTTATTTGTTATTTATCTTCACAAGTCAATGCTCAATGATCATGTCATTGTCAATGATCGGCCTCATAAGTATGTTAAAATGAGAAAATGACAATTTTATTAATTTCCTCTGTGATAAACTATCGATAAGTATATGTGTCAGTTTCAATTTTTTGTCAAAGACGTAACATAAAGAAGTATCCACTTATAATTTACGGTTGTATCTTTGACACAACCCATTGTTATTTAACCAGTGCGTCCTACCCATAATGAAATACTCAACCAAGGCGTGAACACTCACTGTTCTGCTAGATATCTAGATAAAAGACGCAATAATACACTATGAACCGAGCTACGCTTGGAGTTTGAGATACTTGAAGGGAACTAATGTCATTAACAAAGCTTATAAACCCGTATATCCATAGTTAGCTGGTTTTAATAAACATAAATCACAGTCGCATTGCAGAAAACGGAATCATTATTCATTATTTCTTATTAATAGTAGGCTAATAAACTGTTGATGCCAACATCGGAAAAGATGGAGAGACGAGCTAAACTCCTACTTGGAAGACTGGAAGACAGTTGCCCTTGACAGAAAAGAGTGGAAAGAAGGAAGGGAGGCCTTTACCCTGCAGTGAGACGATTCAGGTTCATAATAAAATAATAATAAGAAATAAAAATAATATGTTCAGTGGCTTAGGTTGTGGAAAGACCGTCACGTCAGTACAAACAACCCCAAAGCCCATGTCATTCTTTAAATAAATGCATTGAGACGACGATACCAACAATAAGCTGATATTGCAACATTTACTAAGTTCTGAACACCACCTTCGAAAGTTAGTAAGATGGGCGGGTAGGATCTAGTGGGTAGAGGAGTTACTGTCTTTCCTTCTTTGTACTAACAGAATGCACTATTTAGCTATGGTTTTAAAGATTAAAACCCTAAAAAAGCTCTTATACACTAAATTTTAAGTAATCCCGAAAGTACCGAAAATCCCGGTTCTGGATTTTTCTAGTACCGGTGCTGGAGATAGCCGAGAATCCCGGGATTTCCCGGGATTTTCGGTTCCGGGATTTCCCGGTACTATGCCCTAGTAGGTATACCCAACCAAGATAAAAGAATCAGTAAAACTACTTAGGTACTTTTGTCACGACTACACATCGGATTCTTTGGCAAAGAAACACGCAAATAATAAGAATTTCATTGCGCAAAAGTATGTGAAAAACTGAAAACTGCTACAGGGAAAATGCAAGAAGAATGGCTAAATTACCCCTTTATTTTATAAACGTCTCGCTCGATAGAGTCATCGCAGCGAATATTTTTATTATAGAACAAATAATATTGTAGGTATAAAATTATGATATGCCATTCAAATATATTAAAAGCTATAACATGAATATCGAATTAACAAATCACTAGCTCTTAGCTTGATCTTTATCACAGGTGCACAAGAAAAACTTTTTTTTTTCTTTTTATTTAATTATTAATAATAAAACAATAGTCAGAAAATAAGAAATATGAATTGATCAACTTATCTAAGTGCAAAGGCAGTAAGGCCACAGTTCGTTGACCCCGCCCACACTGTGACTACTTCGACTGTGTTATGTAGGTACTCTACTTGTTTGCATAACTTATTCATTGTTCATGACCTTCGTTCAAACAAAAACCTATTGATGACTACTGCCAAAATTTAGATTATTTGCAATGTTTTAAAAACTCTGTAATACCTACTGACTTGACTTGGAAACTTGTTGTTTTCAAAACGTTGCTTGTATTTCAATCTTATTCCGAAGAAGGTATTTTAATATTATTTCATAAATTAAATTGTATTACAGCGTAAGCTAACTACTAGAATCTATGTATATTACAAAATGTTAAAACATAGACCGTTGCAAACGATCTATTGTAGCTCAACTGCTCCAACTCGATATGGCATCAAGCCGAAGATACTGGCTTTCGTAAATAAATAGAAACATTGATACAATAAAATACATTGTCTGAAATTGAGTTTATTATTGTCCCACTAAAGTAGGTACCTAAAGATACCTCTACTACTGGGTCAAATATAACAATTAAGTACTTACCTATCTATACGTAAGCAGATCCTCGTAAGTCATTTTATAAGTAAGTACAATGACGAATATCAGTAGGGCAATGATGTCAAGGGCGAATAGAATTAACACGGTCATTAGAAGATTGGCCCTAATTGCATTATGATAACAATTGGTTCAAACAACTTAGTTTAGGTACTTAGTACCTACACAAAAAATTGTCCTTTTAGGTAACATGAATGTATTTAGGATTCATAGTCGCTGTGATTTTTTTTGCCATAAATAATTGGTAAATACCTGTTTATCTCTTCTAAAACCTGGGTTATGATCTAAATTTCGGGTTCCAACTGCTTAATAGCTTATGCATAATCATCCAAAATTGTTCCCACTGCTTAGGACTCAGACATATTCTCGGCTAGAAGAGCGAATGGGTCTTCTTGCACCAAACTGACAAAGTTCCTAAGCAATTGCCTTACTTCCTTGACAGATCATATTAGCCAAAATCTGGACCGTTAAAAGCTACCAAGTGAGTAAAGTAAATGCTTAGGAACAATGCGACTGCAAATAATAATTTAAACATAATTGGTGATGATAATGATGGTGATGGCCTCCATGAATACATCCCTACGTTCCTCCATGAATACATGAATACATCCCGGCGAACGTTGTCAAATAGGATTACTTAAGTTTTGCGTTGAAATACATCATTACAATAGGTGCTTAAATAAGGAAAATACTTAAAAATAATTGCGAATTCAGAGCGGAAATGACGTCACAGCTACGTCTGGTTACAATTAATTACAAGTTTGTTGCATGTTAAGTCGTTGACTCATTGTTAACTGACGCTGGCTTCGGGATTCCCTGTTCTTTCGATTGTGGCCTGTGGGTTCTATCTGGGAAGTCCTGCGGCCCTTAAATTACTTGATAAATCTCAACAAAGATTGTGATTGTAATGAAACACTTTTCTAAGGGACTTTCCTAGTTCCCATCGGCAAACTGCAAGTATGGGTAGATAGATACCTACCTACATTTTACAGTGAAGATGATAATATTATAATATAACATAGAAGCTAAGTAAGAAATATTTTTGGGGAATGGAGAATAGTAGCACAAGATCGAGACCGTTGGCGAAAATGGGGGGAGGCCTTTGCCCTACAATGGGACAGCTCAGGCTGATAATAATACATAATAATAATAATAAAAAATATTTTTTTATTATTATTTTAATAATATTTAAATTTATACTAGAAAGGTAGTAGAACTTATCATCTTTTAGGAATTCATCTAATTTGTTGGTGCGCGTTGATGTCTTTTGTTAGAGATAAGGCAACAAAAATACCAACAGAACCTAGAATATGTTTCTTTTAAGAGGTCAATTTATATTTTTTTTAAGTAAATTAATTGTAGGTATATTTTGTTTCAGAATACTGGCAGTAACAACAATACAGATAAGTCCCTACTGCCGCTTCTAGAGCCAGAACGGGATAAACAGAAGCCTCCACTGGCAGGTCAGTACCTTGGTCTAAGTTCATGCTTATCATGCTATTGAAGTGCAGAAGGGAAGATATAAAGAAGTTATACAGCGGATTACAATTATATTACACTCAAAAATGTGGATAGATGGATATTTGATAATCTTTAAGTAGTGCCACTCCAACAGTGAAGGATGGCAGCCAGCTCTACAATTCTTTTATGATATAATGCAGTGGTCATTGTCAACTCAAACACGAAGCCATGGGAAAACTCTAAGTTCACCTTGATAAGAAAAAAAAATAACAAATGGTTTTCTTTAGATTTCAAAATGGATCAAACGTATGGATGGATAAGTATGTAGGTACAGACAGCGTCAGAGATAAGTATCCCTTGCACAAGACACCCAGCTATAAATCGTTTAAAAAAATTGTAATACTTAAAATTATTTTTAGGTTTACATACGGCTATACAAATATAACCCATTTTTAAAAGGCAAAACTTCTCCATTCGCTGCGACGGTGATTTAAAGGGATTTGAAGCTGGGTATTATAATGCAAGGGGGATACTTATCTATGACGCTGTCTGTACAACCACTAATATTTGTACCTATTCATTTTTGCTTTCTTGGCACAACCAATCAATTAAAAATCAAAAGGCTTGGACCTGACTGACTGACTGGCTGATAGACAACGCACACGCCAAACTACTGAACCTAGACACTTGAAATACGGAGTGTGTCTTCGTCAAGAGCTGAAGTGCGTACTAAGGCAGGAATTTTGAAAAATCGCAAGGCAAACAACGTTGCGGGCGTAAGCTAGTATACCTAATCATATTTCATAAAAAGCTCGAGTCGCCCGCTGCTTTTAAATTAGCATTAAATGGTCTGCGTCACCTGATTAGCTGTAGTCTTCATAGAGGGAGTACCCTGGCATTTTGTCCATTGTCCTCATTATTCCACCACATTCTGAGTATCCTGATTAGGACCCTCTAAGTTCTGGTGAGCTGAGTCAGAGTGCCTTGTCCCTGTTCTTTTTAATGAATACAAATAACCATTCACGTGGTAATATCTAGTACTTATATATCGTGAACAAATTAATTGTAATGAATATTGTTAACAAAGTAAAAGTCAGATGTTTTTCTTAATTTTTTAAGATTATTTTTTGTTTTATTTAACTTCTAGCAAAAAGTCCACTTTGTTTGACTTGTGAATCAACAAAAATCCTTTATCATTCAATACGCACTTAGGCTTATTGACGAAAATACCCACGTAATTTCAAAATTCTGAGAAAATTTAGTAATTTTTTTATAATTTTACATTACTTGTCACTTTCACAAGCCACAGAAAACATGGTTACTAGTTGGTAATGGTTCACAATGAAACAACGAATCACTCTGTTTTTTTTTTACGTTTTCTGCACGTAATATTCCTCGCACACAACTGTATTAATACCTAATGGTATGCAGACATAAATGAAAAAGTACGCAGCTCTAACATACGGTTGGTAAGATAGGTTAGGTACAGTCAGCATCAAAAGTCGATGACCACATTCAGATTTCAAATCGGTCTACACCATTCATTATGCCTAAATCGCTCAACATGACAAGCTCCAGTATTGAATGAATATCATCAAAGTTCAAAATTAACTGTACACCACATTTTTAAATATATAATAAGTATACTTAGTATGGTGTAAATCGATTTTGAAAATCTGAATATGGTCATCGACTTTTGATGCTGACTTTACTATGCGAGTACCTAGTATCACAGACGGCTAAGAATTTACATAATTCTACATAAAGTCATGCAAAGGAGTTATGCAAATCATTTAGCAGGTATCCGCATTCATAGGTTGGGAACAAAATGGTTTTTACTTATCACGTCTGCATAAAGCACAGAGTTTTATATATCTATCTATCTCTGGTTGATAAATCTCTATCATAATAATAGTTGTAACTATAGCGTATATTCTTCAGGACCAGAGATCGACGACCTGGATGGCGAGGTGACTGCAAACGGCGGTGCCTACCCCGGCATCGACGATGGCCTCCTCAACAACGACAAGCCTCACTTCGTAGACGTTGGTAAGTCCTCACAACACCACCTAACCTGTAGGGTTTAACTACTAGGAATAATTCGTTCCCACTAGTTCAAAGTAACTACTCATAATGGAGCTACTGAGAAATAAAAATTATAAAACCTTGTAATGACGATTCTTCAGGCAAATAAATATCTCTCTCTCTCTCACACACGTTACCGTGTCATTGTTACCACGTTCGCCGATAAGGTGTGAACAAAAGGTTGAGCTGATAAAAGTGATTGGTTTCGGGTCAGGGTGGTCAGATAGGAGCTGGGCTGACCTGATTGCAGTCACAGGATGTGGCTAACTGATAACTAGTAGGTACATTGTATGCTGATAGATACATATAATATTTTTTATTGCATTTAGCAAATATTACAAAGGTGAACTTAAAGAAACTGAAAGAAAGAAAATTAGTTTTCACACCAACTGCTCGACAATGGCCAATTAGGTACATATCATGCTATCATCAAGGAGGACGTGGTGGCCGAGTGGATGAGGCCCTTACCTTGCGATCTGATGGTCACGGGTTCGAATCCCGGTGGCAGTCATGCGTAAATTTTATAAGCATACAGGTACTTCCAGTTGTTGGTCAAATAGAAATATTAATGAAAATCAGTGCAGTAACTACCTACTTTGGATCTGAAATCAAAATAAATAAAAAAAATATGTCATCCAAGGAAACGAAATTGCGTATGTGGCTTCCCTGTGACAATAAAATTCAGTTGTGTTTACGAACTCTAAAACAGTCCAGTTGAAGTTGTATTATAATTTTGTAAAACCTTGATTATTATAAAGACTTTTTCCGTTCCAGGAGATGACTTGGATGAAAGGACGGAACCAGAGACACGACACGGCGAAGGCACAGAAGACGGTAAATGGCCGTGGATGGGCGGCGATGTGCCTGACTATCCTTACGGTGATTGGCTTGCTCGCATTACATACTCCCACCCCTTTCCCCGGTTAACCCCTGATAAATAAGATCCATAAATAATGTAGAGCCTGTTCGAAAAAAAGGCGGTGTGCCTACCCAAAACATAAGCGAAGGAGATTGGGCAATTTGGTTTTTCCCAATCTCCTTCGCTTATGCTAAACATATCAATAGGTACAAAAAAAATGGTTTTCTGTAAAGTTGCTTTACGGATGATAGTTTAACTTGACTACCAGCGTAACGGGACAATGAGCGTTACCGGACAATGACATCAACGTTTTCGTGCATGCAGCCGGCGTTCATCGATTTATTAGACGTAGTCATGTCAAAAATTTTACCGCTCCACTTTTTTAAAATTTATGCTCCGTCAATTTATATCTCAAAAAATATAAGTACAAATGTGTAAGGTTGAATAAAACAAATTCACCGCTCCACTTCTTTAAAAATAATGCTTCGTCAATTTACCTATATCTTAAAAATGTTAGTACAAATGTGTGAGGTTGAATTAAACAAATTCACCGCTCGAGTTTCTTTAAGGATAAGTAATGCTCCGTCAATTTATATCTTAAAAAATGTAAGTACTAATGTGTGTAAGGTTGAAGTACCTAACAAATTCACCGCTCCACTTTTTCGAAATTTATACTCCGTCAATTTATACCTTGAAAAATTTAAGTACAAATAAATATCTGAGGTTGAAGTAACAAATTCACCGCTCCACTTTTTCAAAATGTATACTCGGTTATTTATATCTTCAAAATTAAGTACAAATGTGTGAGCGAAATAACTGCGCGCGGAATTCGACCACACGACAGAAGTGAAAACTTAATCAATATATTTTTTTTCCGACTTTACCCAAACGAGCGTTACGTAGCCAAGCATGACGGCTCAGTCTCATTCAATACCCATAGAAAAAGGTGCACAAAGCGCCTAAAGAACTTTTCACTTAAAAAATTTTGGTGACGCTATGGTAATTAATTTTCATATAATGCTGTTTTTGTAACGTGCTAAGTAGGTATATTAATTCCCCAAAACGCCAACTCTTTTTTATCTCCGAACAAACTCTACAAACTCATGACATAGGATCCATAAATGGTTACTTATTCCCTTGGGAAAGCACCCCATTCACATTCTGGGATCTGGGAAGCTGCGAATTAATTGCTGCACTGCATAGACCATGCGCGCTGCACATAAACTCATTATTATGTAAAGCCACTTTAGTAAATACCTACTAGACAGCGTCATAGATAAGTATCCCCCTTGCATTATAAGACCCAGCTTCAAATCCCTTTAAATCACCGTCGCGGCGAATGGAGATGTTTTACCTTAAAAAAATCCTACTATCCTACTAATATTATAAACGCGAAAGTTTGTAAGGATGGATGGATGTTTGTTACTCTTTCACGTAAAAACTACTGAATGGATTATAATGAAACTTTACAATAATATAGCTTATACATCAGAATAACACATAGGCTACAATTTATAAAGATACCTGCGCAGACAAAGTCGCGGGCACCAGCTAGTAGATTATATTATATGTATAACCGTATTTGTTAAAGTTAAAGTTTGTGTAAGTTTTTTGATAGTATTTTTATCTGGGTGTCTTGTGAAAGAGGGATACTTATCTCTGATGCTGTCTGTACCTACCTACGTGCTTCTTCATACTATGGCTACTAAGCACATCCACTGCAGCAGTTTGTGTGCAGCTTTGAACGAGTATTTAGCATGATTAATGAATGCATGATAAGAAAAATTATTAAGTGAATGATAGTGTGTCTTTATTTATACAGCTTCAAAGCATATTTTTGTTTTGCCAATATTTACGTGTACAGAATATAAAATTAACATCTCATTGTGTTAATTTTATTAACAAAGCTTCTTTCTTACAGATGGACATCTCGATCCCAGATTCGACAGACCTATCTCTCCAATCCCAGCGGTGAGTATTTACCTAAGGTCATTTAATTCTGCCCACATATTATCGCAGTTACTCGTCTTCGCACAGCTGAGAAAAACCCCACCAGCTAATTATAGTGGGGTTCTTTTATGATGCTGTGATAAAAGTAAACCATTTTTTCACTATGTTTCTACCTTTTAATCGCGGTTAAATTGAAACTGTAAACTGCAGATCACATCTTCTTTTCTGGATTAATCAGTTCTACTTACAGCCGGTCACCATAGACAATAAAGCAATTTTTATGCGAGATACATTTAAATTTTTAAGAAAGCAGCTAGGCACTTACGTTCTGAAAAGAGCCTACCTAGTGAGAACTCCTATTTTTTAAACCGGAAAAAAAATTGGTTGTCTGTAAAATTGGTTTACGTTTGATAGTTTAACGTGACTACTAGCGTAACGGGACAATGAGCGTTACCGGACAATGACGTCAACGTTTTCGTGCATGCAGCCGGCGTTAATCGATTTATTAGACGAAGTCACGTCAAAAAACCTGAGTTAGAGCTCATTCGCACGAGAGATTTTATAACGCACGTTAAATATCCGTTCAAACAGAATCAATGCATTTTGCGCATTTCAAATACGCTGACGTGCGAACAGCTACTTGGAATGCATAATGTTCCGTTGGACCGAATTTATACGCACGTTAAAAAATCGCTCATGCGAATTAGCCCTTACAATCGGCTTACGTTTTGCGCCATTACTGGGCATGTTATTATGGAATTAACAAACACACGCCAGTTGTATTGCTCTGACTAACACGTATTCAAACTGTCTTCTAGTCGATCGACGTAAACACGTACCAGCAGAAGAAGAACCTGGCCCAGGGCATGATGGACCTGGCTCTGCTCTCCGCCAACGCCAACCAGCTGCGATACGTGTTGGAATCTGCGAGCTCACATCCCTACTACTACTCCAGCCTCGCGTTCATCTCGCTCAGCATCATCTTTCAGGTGAGGGCAAAGAGCTTCTATACTATGTATCTAGAGAGCTAACACGCCATTTTGTTTTTTTTAAGGATTATGAATTCTGAACCTTATTTTTTGGAAATAAAGTTCTTTTTTAATTAAATCTAAATATAAGGATTTTAATGCTTGATAGAGACCCCCTCGTTAAGGAGTGTGTCTCGTTCACACAGTTGCCAGCATACAATTAAAATTAACATGGCCATAATTTTTGAAATAAGTGGGACAATTTTCGAAATTAGACGATTTGCTCTAAATGTTATTCAGATTCATTTGAAAGGTTTAGTACAGTCGCTGTCATGTAGGTTAGGTACCTAACTGCCGAGAAAAATAATTACTGTTCGAAAGAAACAGTATTAAAACCATTGAATCAGACATACCTCACTAGAATGCGGCGCACCGCCCTCTTTTTTGTTGATATTTTAATGCACCTATGTATAATGTAATTTTAAAACAATAATGCAAAGTAACGTATGTATATAACATTGATAGCTTATTGAGCAGATTGAATTTTCCCTTGGTTGCTTGTTTATGTCTCAATGAAATATTCAAAGTTCAAAAATTATGGTCGCCCTACAGAACGAGACACACTCCTTACTGGTTCTAGCTCTTTCGGCTCGCAGTTTTCGTGTGAGTCGGCATTCTAGATACATAGTATACAAGTTCTTTGGGTGAGGGTAACTCAAGGGTAACTATAACTCGGTCAAATTAACATGATACCTGGCTGACGCCCATATCGTAGGAGGTATTGTAAAAAGGTTTGTTTAAAAAATCGAACTGGCCACCAGAAGCAGCTGGAGCCACTGACCTCTATAGCTGGAGCAGAACTCATAAAAAAAGAAAAAAGGCGCGACTTCAAAGATTGTGGAACAAAAGACGGTGTTCGCTGCTGGAGCCCTGGCTTTTTATTGCCTCGCAGAAGGTGTGAAAAGTAGAGTATGCTCCTCTGGGATAAAGCCTGTATTCGTCTTGGTTAGATTGAACCCCTGGCGTCACTCAGGACTCTACATAACTCCTGAGCGAAAGTCCCTCGAAGCACTCAGTCACCTACTGCGCTAATGATTTTTCTCTTGAGAAGTCCATTCTATACTAATCAAACAATGGAACTAGTGGGAAAAAAATATTCCCACTAGTTTCATGGATCAACTCATAATTTAACTACTAGGAACTATCCAGCTGGTTACGAATCAGTTAGTTATCAAAGTGGCTGAAGGGGTGAAAACGTATATTTTCAATCCCCCTATAAACCCGCTTATACATTGAATTTAGTGAAAAACTAAAATACCTACACGGCAGTGTTTTTCTTCGGAGATTATCAAAATGTGACTTTCATTTATACTTTATTTCCAGATCGCAGTCGGCGTGGGACTGATCATGAACAGCCGATACGACGTAAACGATAAAAAAGAAATCTGCAAAGCGGACAAAATAAATAACTTCACAGTTCTCGGCATTTTCCTCATCACCATCGTGAACGTGTTCATCACCTCGTTCAGCGTGGCCACGCCCACCGTCGTACCCGGCGCGCCCGTCATCCAGCAAGCAGGATAATGGATTCCCAGTAGTTCCATTATCATTTGTTCGATGGAACTAGTGGGAACAAATAAGTAGACACATTGTACAACAAGCAGGATAATTGATAGTTCCCATTAGTTCAAATGAACTAGTGGGAACAAATTAGTCGACACATTATTCAACAAGCAGGATAATGGATAGTTCCCAGAAGTTCAATAGAAGCAGTGGGAACAAATTAGTCGACACATTATTCAACAAGCAGGGCATAGTTCCCAGTAGTTCCATTACAATTTGTTCGATGGAACTAGTGGGAGGAAATAAGTCCACACATTATTAATCAAGCAGGATTCATAACAGGATTCTTCCCAGTTGTTTCATTAGAATTAGTTTCATTGAACTAGTGGCAACAAATTGGTCCCAGAAGTTCCATTGTTTGATTAGTATGAATAACATGCAGCTGTCTGCAGCTTCGTCTGCCTATTTAATACCTTTGACAAGTTTCAGCCCAATCCGCCCAGTAATGATGGCGTTTTTTTTTAATCATCCCCTTGGTGACATTTTGATGGTCAGTCTCGAAAACACAATAATTTCACTAGCAACAGTGCCCTTCATACCGCAACACAGTAATGCTTACATGTACTGCTTTAAGGCAGAATATCTTGCACTGTGTTGGTGCCCATTTAGTATCCTGCAAGGGATGCCTTCCAACGGTTAGATGAAGAACGGCAACCGAAAAATAGTCACTGAATAATTCGTAGGAACCATTAAAGAGAATCTCACGGCCAAAAGCAAAAAAGCTAAATGTACTTTCTGAATTCAATGCTCACGGCTTACAACGTTGCTTATGCCAATGCATTTCCATGTAGATTTATTCCTAGAATAGATTAATAATAACCTAGATAGGTACTTAATCAATCTTTGTACTTACCAAGTAAGATAGTATACAATGTAAGACTGTCAATATTGCAGAGTTATGTATAAAAATACATTTTTTTTTAAATACAATAAATGTAAGCAAAGTATGTAGTTTTTGGATGTTGGCTCAAACTTCACCATTCTGTTTTGTTGCAATAGATATTTATAAGACGCGCAATGGATTTGTGATGACGCGCTTGATAGCGAAAACATTATCACGTTTTTACTATTTACATAGTCTTGGATAGAATTTGTCAAGAAAATGCAAAACATTTAGAAATAGATGTTTTGATTTGTACAGTTTTAACTTCTTTGATATCAGGCGAATCTCAAACTCAATACTCTGATTCTCAATTATATTTTTTATACATTTAGTACTTACACCAGTTTTTCTATTTAATTAACTGAATTGTCTCAATTCTCAAATCTCAATATTTGGATAGATCCCAGTAGTTCCATAAAAAACAGTTCCATGGAACTAGTGGGAATAGGTTAAGATCTCAATAAAATTGTGTAAAGGTTTGTGAATACATACCGACCGAGTATTGTTTCTATTTAGATTTAAAAATACTCTCGGTCAGTATGCATTCATAACTTATATTTATTTTTTATTATATTGTATGTACTGTGCCTTATTTACAATGTGAATACAATTTACCACCTCACTGATTAGTTTCAATTAAAGAATTGTATACCTACTATGTATGTAGAATGCAGACTCATTCGAAAATCACGAGACAAAAGAGATAGAGTATTAAGGAGCGTGTCTCCTTTTATAGGGCGACCATAATTTTTGAACTTTGAATACCTAACTGGGAAAGTTTTTTGCAGCGGATGTGAACGATTTCATTCATTAATTGAGGAATAAACAAGCAACCAAGGGAAAATTCATTCATCTCATTAAATTAAAAAAATAAACATAATTTGTATTGTTTACATAAAAACCTTAACGGTTCACAGAAAATACTGTTATTATTATTACCCAAGTATGTATTGATAGCAATGTTATATCTGATTCAATGGTTTAATACTGTTTCTTTCGAAATTATTTTTCTCGGCAGGTAGGTATCTAACCTACATTAGAGCGACTGTACTAAACCTTTCAAATGAATCGGAATATTTTTTAGTGCAAATCGTCTAATTTCGAAAATATTCCTGTTTAGTTAAAAAATTATGGCCATGTTCATTTTGATTGTATACTAGCAACTGTGTGAACGAGACACACCACCGCAAATCATTATATTTCGATTTAATTAAAAAAGAACGTTATTCGGTCGTGATAAGGTTCAGAATTCTTAATCCTTAAATAAAACTTAATGGCGATTGAGCTCTCTAGATACATAGTATAGAAGCTATTTGGTATCAATCAAATAAAACAACAGTTTCAGAATCCAAAAATGTATTGAATACAAAACAATCTAATAAAATTGTCGGGTGGCAATTTTCAAAATATTCTATCATAATAATAGTAAGAGAAAAGACACCCGGCTCGGGCCTTATGTACCTATCTATATATTACATTTATAAGCGGGCGCATTTTGGGACTCAGTTCAAATAAAGCCTCGATGACACAGGCCTAGTTCACAAGCTACAACCCAGCTAGTAGCTTGTTAACTCGCCCCGTTGCTAGTTGACTATCCTTCCAGACCGCTCGCTTACTTGTTATTTGAACTCGCTGGCTTGAAGCTTGTAAACTAGCTCTGTGTCATCGACGCTTAACTAACCTACAACCTAAATTAGATACAACGCACGCGGGATTCGATATCACCTTCAATTCGCTATTTCATACCACGGCCTCTCCATTACTATCCCGGATCCCGCGCCATAACCGATTTTACAAAATATATATTAATATCATCTACCATTTCTCTCAAAATCTTTCTACAGTCTTGTAGGTCACTTACGATGGATAGTAAGGGCACCTTCATATTAGAGGCGCGAGGAAGCGCCACTGTGGCGCTTCTTCTAGTTTTCATAAAATATCTAGACGCGCAGGTACAGCGCCACTATCGTGACATAGTGATTAAAAATATACTGTATTGATTGTTTTTAATAATTTAATGTGAATTTATTTCTGAATAATTTGTGTTATCGGCATTTGTAGAATTAGTATTTTTAAGACTGATATGCCATTTTGAGAATTGGCCATTCTGCGCTTAACCTTTTTATTCAGTAACAATTAAACAATAAATAAAAATAAATAAATATTTTGGACATTTCACTCAACGCCATCTAGCCCCAAACTAAGCAGAGCTTGTACTATGGGAACCAGATGGCTGATAGAATACTTAAATATTATTTTTTTCAAAATACATACATAGAAAACACCCAGACTCAGGACAACCACCGATTTGTATCACACAAATATTAGTCCTGAAGCTGGAATCAAACACGCGACACCGGGCGTGGCAGTCCAATACACTTGCCATTCGACCATCCGTGTTGTCAAATAGTGGCTCATCTAGATATTGTATGAAAACTAGAAGAAGTAGAAGCAGAACTAGTAGAAGCGCCACAGTGGCTCTTCCTCACGCCTCTAATCTGAAGACGCCCTAAGCGATTTCGACGTCGAGAGTTTCCAACCCGGGTGGTGCCGACACGTCCCAAAATATCACAAAATAAACTTCTATAGGAACATAAATCGGATGTTACAAAAGATAGCTTCGGGCGCGCTATTCGCAAGCTTTTGGATACAGTGCTACGATATTACGAGAAGATAATATTTGGATTATTCTACGACGACGTCTAGAATAGACTTTTCCTTTTATTTTAACCCATAAACTATGTAGCTATTTTAAGTCTATGGAATCTTTATTTTGGAAGATCTATTCTTTATATCGATTTAAAATGTTTTAGATAAAATGCTGGTTTGGCGTTTCGGACGAAGGATATAATTGAAAAGTAGTGTTATGTTTGATTTTCAATTATTCATAATAAATATTAAAACGAAACGCCAAATTAAATACAGAAGGTGTCCGACCGTCTCCGACCAATTTTTTTAATACAAAGTGATTTAGGTAAACATAAAACATCGACCCTAGGTTCTGAACAATTTAACTGTTGCTTCACGAAGCGTAGTTTCTGTTTAGACATATCAATTCACAACCGACGAGTCTAAGGAACAAAATAATACAGAGCAATTTTGATTACAAATCCAGGAAAACGATTTTAATAGCAAATCAGTGATAAAGTTACTGTATAAATGCAATATCAGAACAGTGCGACGAATGGTGCAGAATCATTAAAAGTATCTGTATTTTGTGTCTATATGTATGTATACACCGCAAATTTTTAATCACTAGAAAAAAAATCAGTTGCCGTTACTGAACACAGATATGGCAAAAAAACTTAAGTCAAACTTTTGTCGAAATAAATTCGATTAAACTTGGATAATAAAATTGTTACCGTTAGTCGTTTTCTTATAGATTTGCGTCAGGCGGTACCCATCATTGATAATAATAAGCAGTCTTATGTCGCGGGTGGCATATTGAACCCTGAGCTAACGAGGGACTCAGTTATGTAGAGTCCTGAGTGACGCGAGGGGTTCAAGCTGCCCAAGACGAAGACAGGTTTTATCCCAGAGGAGCATACTCTATTTTTCACACCTTCTGCGAGGCAATAAAAAGCCAGGGCTTCAGCAGCTTCGCTAGATTTTTTGATGAAAAATTTCCACTCGTATTTGACGTTCCAAATTAAATCACATTACTACCCTTGAGAGTTTAACACAACTTTACCTCCCTTGGGAGGTAATGCTTTGCTTTACCTTGAGATGGTATGATATGTAATTGAACATTGTTGAGCAGGTGGAACCTTGTAAGAATGAATCTCTCTGTTATTCGATTTAGGACTCCCGCGATACAGGGTTGCCCTAGTGCGGGGTCCATTGTGAACCATTGTGAAATATCTGTTTTTTAAAAAAAAAAATTTGATTGAAAATTGATTGGTGTGAAAATATTTAAGTTTAAGTTTTTTTAAGTTTTTCTGGTAGTTAAAAAATTGCGGTGTATGTATTTACATACATACATCTATATAGATACAAATTACAGATACTTCTAATGATTCTGCGCCATTAGCCGAACTGCTCTCCTAGTTGGTGTGGGTCGGAGACGCGCGTGTGTGAGGGGTGGTGTGGGGTGTGGGGTGTGGGGTGTGGGGTGTGGGGTGTGGGGTGTGGGGGTGCACCTAGATGGCGTCGATGTCGACGTCCACGCCGTCGTCGTCGGGCGGCGGCGCGGCGCGCGGCGGCGCTGCGCTCACCGCCTTGATGGGCGTGGCGGCCGCGCGGTCGTCGTACTCGATCTGGAAGATATGCTGCTGTTACTGTTGGGACCTGAACAAGGCAGCAAAAATAGCGCAAGCGTTGTTTGTTGCCTGCACCTTCCTTGCCTTGTTGCGACTTATATCTAGGTGATGATTGAAGAGAAACATCATATATTTCACTTGATCACTGTTTGAGCCAATATTGAGAAGTAATTATGCATCATACATTTTATAGAATTGATTTCATTGAATTCTTGGATACCTACCTGCGCGGCAAGCCCGCCTAGTATCTATATGAATGGATACAATGAATATCTACAAAAAGTGCATTTGTAGGATGATGCACATAGCAACGCAGTGCTATCTTCGCACACGCAAAAAAGTGATCGATCGATATTCATAGGACGCGCTTGTGCATATCTCGCGGTGCGACACCTTAACTACTGGACAAATCGTCGTACTCGATCTGGATGATATGATGCTGTTATTGTTGCTGAATTGAGAGTTCTAATGATCGGAGGGAAGCAGCGGCTTCGATGACAACGAACAGTAGGAGAAAGGAAACCATAAGTTGTATATCGCGCCGTTTATGTACAGACAGCGTCATAGATAAGCATTTTTAAACCATGTTAGCCTTATCATAATTTTATATTATTTTTGAAGGGATTTGAAGATGGTGTCTTGTGCAGGGGAATACTTATCTATGACGCTGTCTGTACATACATGCGTGTTGCATGATCGCGCTTCTATCTCGCTACCGAGAGCGGGTTAGCAGCGCTTACAAAATGGTGATCTGAGCTGAACTTAAGGCCAATCCTCAAATCCGAATTCCATACAAAATGATTAGGACAAATACTCAAAAAGTACGCCGTTATATAGTAATTTTTTCACACTATTCGTTTCGTCCAGGTTTTTTGATTTCGTCAACAAAAAAAGTGAAACGTTTCATACTTTAATTTAGATTTTATACGTGTTTTAAAATTAACTATACTAACTTAAAAACACGTATAAAATCCAAATTAAAGTATGAAACCTTTCACTTTTTTGTTGACGAAATCAAAAAACATGGACGAAACGAATAGTGTGAAGAAATTACTATAAAACGGCGTACTTTTTGAGTATTTGTCCTAATCATTTTGTATGGAATTCGGATTTGAGGATTGGCCTTAAGTTCAGCTCAGATCACCATTTTGTAAGCGCTGCTAACCCGCTCTCGGTCGTATTTGTCCTAATCATTTTGTATGGAATTCGGATTTGAGGATTGGCCTTAAGTTCAGCTCAGATCACCATTTTGTAAGCGCTGCTAACCCGCTCTCGGTCGTATTTGTCCTAATCATTTTGTATGGAATTCGGATTTGAGGATTGGCCTTAAGTTCAGCTCAGATCACCATTTTGTAAGCGCTGCTAACCCGCTCTCGGTCGTATTTGTCCTAATCATTTTGTATGGAATTCGGATTTGAGGATTCCCCTTAAGTAAAGAATAACGGTGGGGCGACGCGTCTTGCGACTGCGCTGAGCGAGAGAAACAATAAAACGAGAGAGCGGAGGCGCCAGGACAGACGGCATTAGTTTTTTCAAACCAGTGCAGTGTGGGGAGAGGATTTTTAGTGCGTCTCGAAGAGGCTTCTTTCGTGCACTTGACACAAGTTTTCGAACATTTTAGGTTCTATGACTTGCCGGTTTCCACACGATGTTTTCCTTTACAGTTAAGGTGCTGCCACACTGCTATTAAAAAAAATGTTTACAAACATTTTCTAACACTAAAACATTTAAACTAAATGTCACATTCTTGTAATGCAACAATTCCTAACATTTGTAAGTAAATGTTTTAGTGTTAGAAAATTTTTGTAAAAATTATTTAACAGCTGTGTGGCAGCATTTTTAAGCAGTGTTTTTGAACAGAAACATCCACCGGTGTACGACCGGGTTCGAACAAACTACCTTCACCTCCCACAGTACATAATGTTGGTGTTGCGTACCTCGATGTCCTCCTCGGGCGCGTCGTCCTCGCTGTCCTCCTCGGCCTGCTGCAGCCACTCGAGGAAGGGCTGCGCGCGGCGCCGCACGTCGGCCGCCAGCTCCTTGCTCGCGTACTTCTTGGACGGCTTGGCGGCCCACTCCAGCACGGCCTTCTCCTCCACTATGTCCTCGTCGTACAGCAGCTGGGGACGAACAAACGCGCTTGTTGGTGTCGGGTTACTATGTTGCTACGTATACCGGCTGCGCCAGTTTCTTTTTGTTCAAAACTGGCGCAGTCTGTTATAGGATAATTGGGATTAAAGTCTACATAATAAAGCGCAACACATACAATCACGTTTTCTGTGAGGTTTGGCTGTGAGGCGGGCCCGCGTTAGCCCCACTCACGCTGTGTGTGTTTTCTGTGAAGTCTTACGTCTAGCGGTGGATGACGGTAGGTTGATGAAGTCATAAAAGTGTAGTTCAGAACAGTATTACGAGCCTTTTCAAGGTCCTGGAAGTCTCCCGAGTGAGAACTTAAAGAAAATTACCCGTACAACAAAACATTTCTATTGGTAGTGAATCGATAGGAGCACTGAATGCGGTACCTTGAGTATGGCGGGCACTTTGGGCAGCAGCGCGGGCTGGTCGGCGCACATGGCCGTGAGCGCGTGCAGCGCGGCCCGCTGCGCGCGCGAGTCGCCGCGCGTGAAGCGCAGCAGCACGTTGCGGTGCCGCCGCACGTCCGCCGCGAAGCTCGCACCGCGGATCAGCACCTCGAATATCACCAGCGGCGCCTTCGACTTCACTTCCAATCTACGAATAAACCATTAGTAAAATATAAAATTGAGTTGAAAAGAGTGAAATCAATTAAGCTAAGACAGTAGTTGTTAACTATCAACCATGACAGATTTTATGACAGACGTCCAGTGCTTTACATCCCACATCTATCAGAAGACACCGTCTTTCAATGTTGTGTTATAACACACGTGTGTTATGGTGGCTTCTCATATTCTGTGTTAGCATGGACCGCGCCACAGGCCGTGTGAAGCGAGCGGCCCGAGTCTGCCCAGACGGGCGCGTATTATCGATCAACACAGGCCATGAGAAGTAGTGATCCGGACTCATCCGGCGCACGCTCGCCCGTATGGATAACCTTGGTGTGGCGCGGCGCGTGAAAGCACAGACCGTGTGAAGCCACCATAAAGCCGGCCGCTGGCGAGGCACTCCTCACCTCTCGGCCTCGTTGAGCAGCTCGAGCGAGGCGATGTTCCCGGCGGCAGCGCGCTGCTTCAGGAAGTCGTAGAACAAATCCATGCGCTGCTTCTCATTTTTCTCCGTGTCCTCGGATACCGTCAGCGTCTTGATGCCGTCCGACAGATCTGCGAATACAAGTTAACCTTGATGCGGGCTCTACAGTCGCGCCGCGAATACCCGCGAAACAAGAGTGTGGATGGTTTCGCAGCTACGCGGTCGCGTCGTTCTCCATTCGGTGCCGGTTTTTAGTGCGAACGTGACTTCGAAACTGCGAGTGTAGAGGAAAAGGTTTTTACGCGGAGTTTCACGGTGTAAATTGAGACGTGAATTCACGCTGCGAATCGCGCGCGAGTGTAGAGCCCGCATAACACACACAGAGTACAGCTGTAAATGCTATGACGGTACAGCTTGATAATTTTTTGATTTCGATTTTACATGACTAGACGATTTTTCGATGAAAAAAGATCAAACCTGTCCGTGACCAAAACAGACACTTTGGAGATTAACTGATAATTGAGACATTATATTTTTTTTTATTGGAAATAGACCTTTCTTTGATGTGGCCGACGATGAATATCGAAGGTCTAGAAGACACCTATATACTCGTTACTTGAAGGGACCAAAATCGTAGTCGTCCGGGGGACAGAAGCAGGTAGCGAGGTCCATTCCTTAGCGGTTTGTATTAAAAATGTGGATTTGATACGTTTGGTCCCGTGTAAACGGAATATCCACTAAATAATATAGTTCTTCTTCTTATCGTGTCACTAGTTCCTTCAAACCAGTGTGGTGAAAGGAATTCAGGTGCGCCTCGAAGAGGCTCCTTTCGTGCACTCGACACATGTTTTCGAACTTTTGGTTCTACGACATGCCGGTTTCCTCACGATGTTTTCCTTCACCGTTGCGAGAACGTGGGATGCATACATAGATTTTTTCGACCGAAAAAACCAATTTACACATGACTGCCACCGGGGTTCGTACCCGCGACCATCAGATCGCAAGGTACGGGCCTCATCCACTCGGCCACCACGTCCTCTATATAATATAGTGATAGTGAACTACGTTGATCGTCGAAATATTGACTCGGATGACGCACGCGGTACCTTGTTGGCGGGCCTTGACGGCGGCGTGACTCGGATGACGCACGCGGTACCTTGTTGGCGGGCCTTGACGGCGGCGTGACTCGGATGACGCACGCGGTACCTTGTTGGCGGGCCTTGACGGCGGCGTGACTCGGATGACGCACGCGGTACCTTGTTGGCGGGCCTTGACGGCGGCGTGACTCGGATGACGCACGCGGTACCTTGTTGGCGGGCCTTGACGGCGGCGTGACTCGGATAACGCACGCGGTACCTTGTTGGCGGGCCTTGACGGCGGCGTGACTCGGATGACGCACGCGGTACCTTGTTGGCGGGCCTTGACGGCGGCGTGACTCGGATAACGCACGCGGTACCTTGTTGGCGGGCCTTGACGGCGGCGTGACTCGGATGACGCACGCGGTACCTTGTTGGCGGGCCTTGACGGCGGCGTGACTCGGATGACGCACGCGGTACCTTGTTGGCGGGCCTTGACGGCGGCGTGACTCGGATGACGCACGCGGTACCTTGTTGGCGGGCCTTGACGGCGGCGTGACTCGGATGACGCACGCGGTACCTTGTTGGCGGGCCTTGACGGCGGCGTGACTCGGATGACGCACGCGGTACCTTGTTGGCGGGCCTTGACGGCGGCGTGACTCGGATAACGCACGCGGTACCTTGTTGGCGGGCCTTGACGGCGGCGTGACTCGGATGACGCACGCGGTACCTTGTTGGCGGGCCTTGACGGCGGCGTGACTCGGATAACGCACGCGGTACCTTGTTGGCGGGCCTTGACGGCGGCGTGACTCGGATGACGCACGCGGTACCTTGTTGGCGGGCCTTGACGGCGGCGTGACTCGGATAACGCACGCGGTACCTTGTTGGCGGGCCTTGACGGCGGCGTGACTCGGATGACGCACGCGGTACCTTGTTGGCGGGCCTTGACGGCGGCGTGACTCGGATAACGCACGCGGTACCTTGTTGGCGGGCCTTGACGGCGGCGTGACTCGGATGACGCACGCGGTACCTTGTTGGCGGGCCTTGACGGCGGCGTGACTCGGATAACGCACGCGGTACCTTGTTGGCGGGCCTTGACGGCGGCGTGACTCGGATGACGCACGCGGTACCTTGTTGGCGGGCCTTGACGGCGGCGTCGCTGACGTCGACGGTCCAGGTGGCGTCGTCGTCGTCGGCGTCGTCGTGCGCCGCCTTCTTGCCGCGCGGGTTGGGCGTCGTCGGCGTCACCGGCGCGCTCTCCTGCACAACCGTCACAAAGCTTGTTTAATTTTATTTATTAGGGACAACACACTACAGCAATATACATTTTATTTAATGATTATAGTACTTATGCTTAGCATAATCAGCCTATAATGTTCCCACTGCTGGGACTCAGGCCTACTCTCGGCAGGAGAGTGAATGGGTCTTAATCCACCACGCGGACCCAATGCGGATTGGTGGATGTCGCATGCCATTTAACATATTTTTTTTTATTTTTTTCTGTCCGTTGACATGCCGGTTTCCTCACGATGTTTTCCTTCACCGTTGCGAGAACGTGGGGTGCATACAAAGATTTTTTCGATGAAAAAACCCATTTACGCATGACTGCCACCGGGATTCGAACCCGCGACCATCAGATCGCAAGTCAAGGGCCTCATGCACTCGGCCACCACGTCCTCGTCCTCGCACTTATGCTTACTTGCACCAAACTATCAAAGTTGCTAAGCAATTACTTTACTTGCTTGACATATCTTAACGTTTTGAATTCGGACCGTTAAGAACTGAAAAACGAGTAAAGTGATTGCTTAGGAACTTTTAGTTATAAAAAATATACATAAGAAGACCATTAGAGGATAGGTAGTTATTATTTATCAAAGTGAGCAGCTAATAGCAGTGTTATAACAATAGTAATAACACCTGTTTAACAGTGAAGGAAAACATCGTGAGGAAATCGTCATGTCATAGATAGATAACGTAGGTTTACTATTAATATAACTTAAAAGCTTATCAGGATCCACCCAAGAGTATTCACGCGCTAAAAAACTAAAAGAAAAAAGTTATATGAAGCGAATTCAGGAAACTCATTTTTTAAAAACCCCAAACTAAGCAGAGCTTGTACTATGGGAACTAGAGGGCTGATAGAATACTTAAATACTTTTTTTTTGTAAATAGATACATAGATAACACTCAGACTCAGGACAAACACCGATATTCATCAAACAAATGTTTGTCCTGAAGCGGGAATCGAACCCGCGACACTCGGCGTGGCATTCCAAAACACTTGCCATTCGACCATCCGTGTCGTCAATATAAATAAGAAATGTTCAATAACATTAGACAATTAAAGTGAAGGTAGTTGTACTCACGTTCTTGGCCTCATCGCTGCCATCGTGGTTGCCGTTCGCGGGTTTGTCTCCCGCGCCGGGCCCGGAGCGCTTGGAGCGCTTGCCGCGGTTGCCTTCCGTCACCGAGGTACCCTGCAAGTTATTCCAGGAATTAGTAACAACTATCTAATAACCTATACACTGTCTATTTTTAAACACCAGAAAAAAAACGCATAATACGGTGCTGCTACTGAACACAGACATAGCGAAAATCTTGAAAAAATTAAGTGAAATTTTCACTCTTCCATTTTGTAGAAACCCAAAATTCTGACTGCACAGACAAGTATTTTTGGTAATTAAAAACATAGCTTAGCTAATATACAAACAGTTTACATCCATCCGGCTGCGCCAGAATATATCAACGTTATAAATATGGATTGTGGCCAGTAGAGGTAAGCCATATAAAAATGGATGGATTGAGTGATGATATTTAAGAATTAATAACAAATTAGGACATAATTATTATTTTTTTACATTTTCTGTCTGACCCCTTGTTTTTGATGATAAAATAAATAAAAATAGCTTTTGCAATAAAAAATAACACATGCTGTAAAACATTTAACAGACTCGAGGCCGGCGCCAGTTTTTATTAAATTTAGTTTTAGAAACTCTTCCCAAATAGGTGGTTATTAAAGAAATTTAAGTTCGATGCCAAAGATCGTGAAAGGTGGAAAGATTTGGGGAGGCCTTTGCCCTACAATTGGAACAACATAGGCTGATAAAAAAAAAAACACCCCGGATTCTGACGGTGAGGGTCAGGGTTCGAAAATATCCGATATTTATTATAAATATCAAAATATCGGATATTTATGATATAAATCGGATATATATCAAGTTGGATATATATAAATTTTGTATGAAAGCCATACTATTACTATATTGTATAATTTATGAATACTATTTGCATATGTGTTACAAAAACATGCTAAAATTATAAAAAAAGAACTAAAATGTTTTTAATGTTTTATATACCTATTTAGGTACTTGGAATCAGACAAATGAAACCAAAAAATAAAATCATCTTTTAGATCAGGCAAAATTAACAAAAAAACAAACGTAGAGAGTATATTTTAACTCTACTTCTAAGCCATCTACATTTGGGAAATAGAAATACAGTAACAAACGTTAAAAATTACTTAATAATATGATTTTTTACAATTTTTGTATTGCAATATTTTATAAAAAAAAAGATATATATCGGATATATTCGTTTGATATATATCCATTGATATATATCCTCGAACCCTGGTGGGTATTATTTTGTGGCCAGGGAGTTACATAAATTACTATTTATATAACTCCATAATAAATGGCTATTTGCTTCGACCATTTTGACGTCTCCAAACGGCTCCCACGTTCTCGCAACGGTGAAGGAAAACATCGTAAGGAAACCGGCATGTCGTAGAACCTAAAGTTCGAAAACATGTGTCGAGTGCAAGAAAGGAGCCTCTTCGAGGCGCACTTGAAATCCTTTCACCACACTGGTTCGAAATAACTAGTGACACGAAAAGAAGAAGATTACCAAATATAACAGGACCTCTTCTCTATCAAGATTATCCGATTCCACGCTGTACTTTGCGCAAACGTCATTCGAGCCAGGTGTCATGTTAATTAGCCCGAGTTATACGTTAAGCCTCCTCTACACGTCAACGGATGCATCTGCAGATGTCATCTGCGGATGCCTCCGCCGACGTGTAGAGGGGGTGATTTGTGAGTCTGTGAGCAGATGCATCCGCCTCGAATCCGTTTGTTGTCGGTTTTTGTGGCACGCATCAAAGGGTTTCGGCACGAACGTCCGTCGTTATGTCCACACGTCTGCCGGCGCATCAGTTTGAACGGAGTTGCGATTGCGAGTGGACGCGTGCTTTGGTGCTTTTTGTGGCGCATCATTAGTAAAAACGCTCGAAATGACGAACAATACGAGCACCGGGGAAGTTTTTAGGTTTATTGAGCTATATCAAGCTGCAAACTGTTTATGGAATCCTAAAAATAAATATCACAAAAATAAAAAATTTGTAAGTATACTAATGATTGATATAATAATATTTAACTAAGTACCTATCTCAAATAATTTGTTCTAATTGTTCTACTGTAAAATAAAAATAATAATTAAATGTTAATATGCGAGTGCGGGTTGAGTCTGTCCAGAATGAACAGACTGATCGACCTACAGACGTGTGGACAGCTCTTGGAAATTCATCTGCGGACACATCTGCCAGAGTCCGCGGACGCATCTGTTGACGTGTAGAGGAGCCATTAGTCACCTGTCCGCTGGTGTCGGCGGTGGGCGGGTTCTTCAGTATGAAGGTGTTGAGCTTGTGGTTGAAGTCGAGCGTGCCGTGGTAGCCGCACGCCTTGCAGCCCTGCGAGATGGTGTTGCGCTTCGTGGACACGATCAGCTCCGTCTCGGGGTTGTCGCACTCCGGACACAGAACGAACTTGCGGATGAATCTGAAATTGAACGTAATAATTAAGGTTTTACAAAAACTTAGTGCAACAGACTTCAATTGGACTGTTTTAGTGACCGTAAACACCACTGAAAAGTCACAGGGAAGCAAAATACGCAATTTCGTTTACTTCGACAACATATTTTTTTAGTTATTTTGATATGAAAACTAAACTACTCAACCGATTTTGATGAAATTTGTATGGGACCATTGTATAAGTATATCCTCTCAAACAACAAGTTTTTAAAATCGGTTTATAAACAACAAAGTACTGACTGAGGAAACAAAATTATATATAAAAAAAAAAAATAAACAACCAAATTAAGAACCTTCTTTTTTGAAGTTGGTTGAAAGTGCATGCTAACCCGCTCGCAACCCTGCACTGCCACGACTAGCGGTCTCAAGCCGCGAACTATGCCAATACGGCTGTCAACTACAGCACCACGAGCACCAGCATGTCGATATATTTAATGATAAAATTAGAAATATTATCCAGAGTTTATTAGTTTTTTTAAGTTTTAGTTTAAGGTAGTAAGTGTTTTGGTTAAGAACTGTAAGCTTCTATCTTTTTAAATAAATAAATACAAATACAAATACAGGGTTATATGTACACTTCTTCTTCTTATGGTGTTACCAGTTCTTTCGAACCAGTGTTGCGAAAGGATTTCAAGTGCGCCTCGAAGAGGCTCCTTTCGTGCACTATATGTACACTGCAGGTCTGTTACCAAAAGCTGGCATGTACAACACTGTGCTTGCGCCAGCTGGCGCTGTCAAAGTACTCACACTTATGCAATTTCACAACATTTTGGCAAATTTAGGATGATAATTTTGATAGGTCACAAATAGGGTCACGATGCGCTCTTATTCACAGACACTACACAAGCGCACGTTTGAAAGTGTTTGTAATGCCTACTTTTGAAAATATATCTTAAATTATACAATATTATATTGAAGTACAGTTTTGGATCCGTCTCATGGTGGCTCTGGCTACGTAGCTATAAGGCTATAAGAACAAATATAATGTTGGCTCACCCGTCCAGCAGATCTTGCAGCTTGGAGGAGTCGTGGCTGCCGTTGACGATGAACCGCTCGTTCTTGAAGTCGAACTGGGTTTGCGCGCCCAGCTCGCACCCGAAGTACTTGGTCGGATCTGTAGGGTGCAATGCTCACTTACACACGACTCTTAGGCTCAATTCACACAGAGTTAGCAGCGACAAACAGAGCACTTTCAGTTTCAAACTATTTTAAGTATAGAAACACACAACATTTTCTTTTTTTCGTCTCCTTATCGATGAAGAAATGAGGCTTCTTTCATGCACTTGACACATGTTTTCAAAGTTCTATGACATGCCGTTTTTTTATTAGATAAATTAATTACTGTAAGTACATTCGTGTTTGTTATATCTGTGCAGTTAGAATTTAGGGTTTCTACAAAATGGGCGAGTGACAGCGGCGCGAGTGCGGCGCCCGAGCCGAGCTGCGGCGAGATGGCCCGAGCTAGGTACCAGAGTTTGCCAAACGATGAATGAAACTTAAATTATTTGACAATGCTGGGTACCGATTGACGAAAGGCCATAGGAAAACGACTAACGGTAACAGTTGTCCAATATTAATCAGATTTATTTAGAAAAAAAAAGTCATAAGTATTTATTTGGTAAAATAATTATACAATGTGCACAGTGTAAGTGTGGTGTATGAAGGAAGACGTTATAAGGGTGGTATAGGGGTGGTACTCACAGGTGGCGGGGCGGCCGAGCGCCTTGGCGACGTCGGGCATGTTCACTATGACGGTCTTGATGCCGTTGCCTTTGCCCTCCACCTTGGCGCAGATCCGCGGCATCTATGAAAAACATTACTCCTCACATTTGTGTTGTTTATGACACTGTTAAATTAATATAACAGTTAGGTGTGATACTTTGTTCCCATAGAGTATTTTTCGTTGAAAAAAAAAAATCCCAACGCTTAACACCCTGACTTAGGGTGTTACTTGATGGAAAATAAAATCCCAACGAGTAACACTGTTACTCGTTCTAGTAATACTGTTACTCGTTTGGGTGTTACTCGATGGGATAACCCATTAATAAATTGGGCTATCCTATAGCGTCGCTTATGTGTCTAATTTTTAAGAAAACCAGTATACATCTTAGCTAATTGGGTAATTCTAGGGTAATGGGCACTGTACTAATAATACGAGGACGTGGTGGCCGAGTGGATGAGGACCTTGCCTTGCGATCTGATGGTCGCGGGTTCGAATCCCAATGGCAGTCATGAATAAATGGGTTTTTACGGTCGAAAAAAAAAACTATGTATGCATCCCACGTTCTCGCAACGGTGAAGGAAAAAATCGTAAGGAAACCGGCATGCCAAAGTACAGAAAAAAACATATCTATGGCATGTGACATCCACCAATCCGTATTGGGTCCGCGTGGTGTATTAAGACCCATTCGCTCTCTTAGCCGAGAGTAGGCCTGAGTCCCAACAGTGGGAACATGACAGGCTGATTATGCTATGCTTATATTATGGGTATAGTACAAAAGGCAGGCGACGTTACCTTGTAGCGATAGAACGCGTCGGCCACATTGCGGTTGACGTTCAGAGTCCCCATGGCGGCGATATAATTATGTACACTAAAACTAAGTTAACTATCTGACTTGATCTCTTGATATATCCAATTTTTCACTATTATACACGGAATCTGAAACACGAAAGATATAATATTAGGTAGTGGAAATTGTCTTGTAGTCTAAAAACTTCTCAAATAAACTTTCTCAAATATAAAATTCAAGGAAATAATGTTGCATCGCCCTGACATGGTCCATGTACTATACCTACATAGTCTGCAATTACACTAGACATTAATACTTATCTGTATGTCAAAACAAGGCAATAGATAAATACAACACAATCATACAGTAGCTTAGCTGGAAAATTAGTAGGCTCTCTTCAAGGGTACCAACAACGGATGAAAAAATCCAAGCAAAAGCGGTCTCTTTAGCATAAAATATGTAATAATAACAATAATTGACATATTCTCACATATCCCTTCCATCAAGATATAATAAGTAATAATATTAAATAGTATTTATTTCGAGAGCAAGATAAAATATTAATTTGCATGCAGTGTTCATATCAAGACGGTTGTAACACTAATCTGATAAGTCCATGTTTTTATTTAAGCCTATTGTATTACTGTGTTCAACCAGTTTAATGAACCTATTATTAAAAAATAATAATAAAATGGTTATTTATTCAACCTACATGGGTTACGTATGGGTTCCAGTATAGCCAATCGTTGATGTAACTCTCACCTCGGCTAGTAGTAGAGCTAGTGGCGATGGTGGGAGTGGGCTCAATGGTGCGTCAGCGCGTCATGCGGGCGGAGGCAGCCCGCGCCACTCGCCAGTCACGTCTGCCGCAGCGGCAGCAGCTTCCGATGTCTGTTACTGCAACATTCAATAAATAATAAATATTTTGGACATTTCACACAACGCCCGTTAGAACTTGAACTCCAGTTACGAAACTAGATGGCAGAACTTGTAATTAAGCTTGCACTATCGTTGCATTTTAGGAAAAGTGTATGGCCGTTGTATTTTATAAATGTAACCCCCTCTATTCTAACTTAGTAATAAATCTGCAAAGTATGTTTCAGTGTTTCATTGCTAGCCTACCCTGGTACCTTGGTTGCATTTCTTTCAACGCCATCTAGCCCCAAACTAAGCAGAGCTTGTACTATGGGAAACAGATGGCTGATAGAATACTTAAATACTTTTTTTTTGTAAATACATACATAGAAAACACTCAGACTCAGGTCAGACATCGATGTTCATCACCCAAATGTTTGCAGTTTTTCAGCAGCTTCCGATGTCTGTTACAACAACTCATAGTTTGTTACAATTGAACTGTACAACAAACTGTGTAGTCCCGAAAACCTTCTTTTAGAGTACATACATTTTTTTTTTAAATAGTCAAGCATTTGATCATAACTTCACCTGATGGTAAGTGACAGAGCGGTCGAGGATGTAGCACGCTTGTCTAGTAAAAACCTATATTCAATTCAATCATTTAATAGCCAAAATATTTCATATCATAACTCTGGCAAGTCAAAAATGTATTACAGTTTGAAATAAGCCAATAAGAATTTTACAAAATGGTATTTTTTATCGCTTCCTTCATAACATACAAGTCATTGGGCGCAGATACGACTCGCCCATCATGCAGACTTTCAATCGAGTTTTGATCTAATAGGCTGCTCCACTATTAGATTAAAGCTCGATTGGAGGTGCTCATGATGATAGGTTGACATTTATTTTTTGTAATGTTTTATTAATGATTTCAATTAATTAATTAATGTTTTTAGTGTGCATCTGAACTGAGGGCCCAAATTTTATAAATAGATCTACATTTAAAGTTGTCCGAAATAAATATTTTGATTTGATTTGATAACTAATACTCGCAAGATCTTGCAACATGTTCAGGACTCAGATTTCTATTGCTTGTTCCAGCTAGTCTTAGGGCTTATTCCATTATGTTCCCACTCTCTTGGTCCCAGTGGGATCATACAAAACTTTTGAGTTCATTATGCTCCCTCTAGAGAGCAGTGAACACTGACCGTTCCATTATCCCACACACCTGGAAGTAGTGATGTGATGTAAGGTAAGGTAAAATATACCAACATCACATCGTTACTTCCAGGTGGAATAAGCCAGTTTTAGTGAGACTATTCAGGCCGCTTCAAGGCAATTTTACAACAGAGTCAAGAGTAAGCTGCAGTAAATGCTACTAGTGGTCACCCCTTCAAATGACGATTCGCTCGGTAGTCATACCTGCGAGCAGTGTTGCTAGATGTGTTCAGCGTCATGCACGCTCGACGGCAATGGGCCGGCCTCCGGTTCGCAGCGCAACGTCTACTCTCCTCGCACTGTACTGATGTCTCTGTAACAACACAAAGCGAACTTGAAACATTATGCATCCAACATTCTTAACAATCTGCAAAGTCAATAGAGGTTTGCAATGTTTGTTTGAATCGATAGCAGAATGAACACAGGACTGTCTGTGATGATCTATCTATCATAACCTTCGAGAATCCAGCAAAAGGAGGGGTTAACGCAATGCGAACCCCTCTGCTGGCCATTCACGTTAAATAAAACTATACGCCCAATTTGATAACTGTGTGCATATTTTAAGATGGTGTGCGAGATTATATTATAGTGTGCGTTTAGATGAATAAGTTTTGTTAGGCGCGTGTGCAATGCGTGTTTACCTCGTCCCCCGTCAAAAATGGCAGTAAATTATGTTAGCAGATTCTGACGTATAACCGCTTCTTTTGCTGGATTCTCGAAGATCATTGTTTCTTCTTGCGAACCAGTGTGGTGAACGGATTTCAAGTGCGCCTCGAAGATTTTAGTGCACACTTTAGGCTCCTTTAGTGCACTTGACACATGTTTTAGATCTTTTTAGGTTCTATGACATGCCGGTTTCCTCACGATGTTTTCCTTCGCCGTTGAGCACGTGTTTTTAATGCACACATAGATTTTTTGAACAGAAAAATCTATTAGTGTACGACCGGGATCGAACCCACGACCTTCGGATCGAAATTCGAGGCACCTCCCACTCGGCCAACACGCCTTTTTTTTGCTATTGACTGCTAAAACTACGGATATAGTGATACCTGCGATAAATCTACGTAGGTAAATGAATATCTCGGTGTGCGGTGTATCGTAATTGACCTATGGAATACTACGCCTGGAGAGCTTTCATAAAGCCACTAGTTTTTGTTCGGAAGATCTTGAATCTTAAATGAAGCATACGTATGAAGCGTAAAGTAAGCCCTATTTATCTAATAAATTTATGACCAGAAGCCCCAAAATCTCTAAAGCCAGTTAAATAGAAGGGCAAATAATACGAGAAATTTGTAACAATTTTATATGATGACGTCAATAAACATAATTTTGTTTAAACATGCTATCGCTTTGCAAATTCACTTTACTCTTGCTAAGGTAAGTTGGTATCAAGGTGAAACAACTTTAAATCAAAACATACATACATGGGCAAAAATAATGTGCGTCATTCATAGATAAATCTTGACATTACATATATAGTTTTATACCAAAACTCGTGACAACTTAACATGTTCTTACGGACATGATAAAAATATTTTTAAATAATCAAGGTTTTACAAAAACATACAACCGACTTCAATCGGACTGTTCTATTGACCGTAGGCACCATTGAAAAGTCACAGGGAAGCAAAATACGTAATTTTATTCACTTCAACAACTATTTTTTTCAGTAATTTGTTTCATTTATTTTGATTTCAAAACCAAAATCGATTTTCATGAAATTTCTATTTTTATATTTTTCCAAATTTCTATTTGGAATATCCTTTCAAATCAAAAAGTTTTCCAATCGGTTTATAAACAACAAAGTAATGTGCTAACAAACATAAAAAAACAACCGAATAGATAACCTTCTTTTTGAAGTCGGTTGAAAACCATTATATATGTAATTTGAAGTAATAGAAGTCTGCATGGGTATGCAAACAAAACGCCACACACTCGCTGTCTCCGCGCACCGCTCCGGCCTTGAGCGCGCGCGCAGTGCTATTGGACACGCAAAGCTTACACATTTACACACAATAATACCGATGCCGTAACGTCCACCATGGAGCTTCGACACAACAATGCGTAATATCAAATGAAACTGGATACTGGTTAACATGGCTCGTGTAATGTTGCGGTTCGAGACATCGTAAGGCCTTGGATATCAGTCAATGAAACCCCATAGACTGATTCTTGGATGAGAAAGGGATATAAACGAAGGTAGAGACGGTCAGTGTTGCCATACCAAATTTTAGCACCAAGTTTTTTTTTCGAATCCCCCTAAAAACCCCTAAATAAATATATATTCATAATTTTCTTTTGTATACAGTGCAAATAGATCCAATTTTTTTTTTAGAGACATAAAATTCAGCTAAAAATTGTATTTTTAGTTTGTAGTGCCCAAAGCCTTCAACTTTGCAAATTATCACAACAACCGACAGAGACGCGTGTATATATAAAAGGTATGCATATATTTTTAACCTATACCATAGAAAATAATATAAACGAGGTACTTGAGTTTCGGTCGAAATTGTTTTTTTGCAAAGCCTCATAGAGCCTCTGGGTTCAAAGGCGGTCGTAGTGGTGGCTCTGGCTGCGCTATACTCGAACCAGGGACTGCGGCAGTGCACGGGGAGGCATGCACTGCAAGCGGAGCTCGGGGTCGGCGCAAGCCTTTCCTGGGATGGGCCTCACAGCAACGTGTGTGAGGAACATCGGTACGAGTTCTTTGGATATCCTGGGGTCCCTCTAATGCGCAGAGGTCGGCCACCATAACCCGAGTCCGACATAACCCTTCCGCCCTCCTCCGAGGGCGGTAGGTATCTATAAGAATTTCCCCATGTAAAAAAAAATGTTATCCCTAAGTCCCTCAAATCAAAAGTTCAGAAACACTCAGTTCTAGGGTTCTGAACCTCACATTCATTATGTGAGACAAATTCCCAAGTGTTCCAAGTGTCACCAGCCAGAGAAGAGAAAAGTAGGTTACTAGTTACTATTTTACAGTGGATGTAGAAGAGTTTCCTAGAAAATAATGTAACGATATGAATGAATATACAATTTATTAAAGTTTAGACAAACTGAGTTATACATACCATAATGATTTAGGTTTTCCAAAGTCTAAAATCTATTCCGAATCAATTTTCAGACATTGATATTATTGGACTCCAATTGCATCAGTATAAACCTACAAAGTATGATGATAGATTATGTCCGAGGATCAGTGGCGTAGCGTGCCTTGGCGGGGCCCCGTATAAAAAATTGTTTGGGGGCCCTTATGAAGGTAGAGATTTATTCATCATAATTATTATATTATCTGTCACTTTTTCCAATTTTTTTACAAGCAATTCAAAGTAAATATCATCATAGTAATAACACTCTACTTGCCTTTTTTTCGGCAATCTGATTTATTAAATAATTTAGGTGATGATGACTTTAGTTTTTCTAAACATTTTGCCTCTATAGACAATAATGACAAAAATAGTGACTGAAATAAAAAAGATGGGTAGTTTTTATTAAATTTTGCTTACGCACGTCGGAGCCCCCGGGCCACGGGGGCCCCGTATAATTGATACGGTAAATACGGCGGTAGCTACGCCCCTGCCGAGGATTTTAAAGACATAGACAATCTGCCAAAGCTTCTACTACAACGTAAAACAAAGCATATGAAACAGCCGCAGTGCGCCACATACAGCGCCTAGCCAACATCGACCCGAATAAAATGACGCTTTATTTCGCGGGAAGGAGCACCAATACTGCATTGTTGCAGACAGGACAAGGGGGGAAGATCTAACAGGGAGAAATGCAAATACTACAGTGTTCCCATACAAAATGAAAAACTGTCTTCGTGGGTTACACTGATTGGTTGGACACGGTATACGATACGGTATTGGAGTATTTTCTACTCATGAATCCCAAGTTGTTATTTAAACTATTGACACGTAATTGAATAATTACAATAAAAATTGAACTTTCTCCCTAACATTCGGTATGCCAGGCGCGCATCGTCGCGATTTCTCTACAGCCGGTAACATTATAAAAATAGAAAAAGGCGATTATTCTCCAAACTGTACACGGATTTAGAAAACATACCACGTGTACTGAACGATTATTTTAAAACATAGAACTCTTGAATATAGAGAGATGGTAAATAGACACCCCTGATGATAGCTGGCTGGATATGAGCGTTCAAATAGCGATTTGTTGGCCAAGAAATATATGCATATCACAACCTTTGAAAGATGGGAAACATAGAGCTCTTAAATGTAGACATGTTAAACAGGCACCCCTGATGATAGCCGACCATGACCGTTCAAATAGCGATTTTTTGACCGAAAATATCTGAATTTCTCAACCTTTGAAAGATTAGTAAGGAGTGGTTTGGAAGTACAAATTAGCCCATATTCGAACTCAATTTACACAACCACCAACGTAACAATAACAGGAAGTGAGGACGACCAACAATTTGCGGCGTTGCATCCCGTCTCAAGTGTACTACATACACTGTCTCAAGTGTACTATTGCAAGTATTCAAAACAGACAACACGGACCGACCGACATTCGAGGCACATGCCATCGCTTGCATTGTACTTTTGTACAAATACCACTAGATACAACATCATGCCTTAGTACTGTTTACTTAGTTCGCAGTTTTGAAATAAATTATCGTGCTGATACACTTATCTACTTATCGAGTGCACGAAAGTAGCCTCTTCGAGGCGCTTGAAATCCTTTTACCACACTGGTTCGAAGTAACTAGTGACACGATAAGAAGAAGTCTTATCTAGAGAAAACCAGAGAGGTAAATGCTAGAGTTTACTACCAAATTATGCCGCTGCAGCGCTCAAATAACCCTGCTAAATAGAACAGAAGTAGAAAGAGCCTCAATAGGGCTTGATTAGGTACTCTGTGATTTGCCTTATTTGTAGGACTAGCAAGAAGAACGCTACGCGTCTTCTTCTCTACGAAACACCTTAATAATTTCTCTACATAGTAGATTCTCAATGCTTTTAGGATGGAATAATTTCTCTTTGCCGAGCCAATTAAGGCCTATAAGGGTTTTTTAAGGTCGTTATGTCTACGTCTTGGACCACAAACATGATACGGTTACAGCGGATATCAGATGCGGGTTGGGTCGGATATTGTAAGGCAACACCGTGCGCGGGTGTAACCCGATCACTGACATATTCGTACTGATATAATTGAAGATAACCTACTCGGTATGCGTATAAGTATGCAGTTACTGAATGTTCAGAAAATAATCCCTAACAGATAGATCAAAGAGCCATGCTAAAATATAGGAAAGGATCTTAGCGTAAGATTTAGTAACAGTGAGAAGCTGGCAAAAAGGTAAGGAGTTAATTTTTTTACTGCAAAACTTTTTGGCAGGACAAGGTTTTCTCTAATCCTATTGTCAATTCGAACTCTTTTCACTACATATCAACCAAATCGCAAGCTCGAGGCACGCAAGAAAGAAGATTAAGATTTGGCCCGGTATAGATACGAACTTGTAAAAGCCTTTCGGCAATTACTGTGCCACTTATTAGTAAGTAAAGTACAACCTTTAAAAATGCATTTAAACAGATAAAAACTATCGCAAGCTCGAGGCACGCAAGAAAGAAGATTAAGATTGGGCCCGGTATAGATACGAACTTGTAAAAGCCTTTCGGCAATTACTGTGCCACTTATTAGTAAGTAAAGTACAAACTTTTAAAAATGCATTTAAACAGATAATAATTATATTGTCACTAGCCAAACACGTTCAAACTGTAAATTTATGCAACTTTACTTGCCGATAAACATTTCGTAATAAGTTATCAGTAAAATAATACTGATAATGATAACGTTATATGTTTGTTTATCCAACAATAACAATACTTCAGAGAACAACGACTAGCAAGTTAATAGGATTATGAAAATTATGTAGGCGAGTGATGACTTGACTTGATATTTTAGTGCAGAAAAGTCTTGCTTTTCGTTTCTTCACTTATGCCTAGATCACACGTACCGAGCAAACTGGCGAGACAGTGAAATGTTACTCGGCCGAGACAGCTAAAGCTTACATCACTCGCTCAGCTGAGTACTCGGCGCTATGTTTGTACGTACCAAGTACTCGGCCGAGTACTCGGTACGAGTGATCAAGGCATTAGGTTAGATAAACTTATCGAACTTTTGGATAGCAGAATAATTTTATGATAGAATCATTCACGAGCAGAATTTGATGAACGACCTAAAATTCAACGTTCATTACAAACTGATGCTACTATTGAAAATGTATTTGTCACCGTAATTTTGTAAAAACCGAAGTCTACAATTTAACGGTTTTCAAACACGTTAAATTATATATCCATCGGAACAAGCATCGTTTGCGTGCTCGGGAGGTAATTGAAGGTCCCGAACAATAGCGAACAGACAATGGACAGCTTCCATGGCAATGTAGCAATGTACGAGTATGTACCCAGCTTCCGTACTTCCATCAGATAAGCGTTATCGTCCAAACGGCAAACAAGCTATTGGTATGATATGGTAATTATAGGCACAGTGATTGTGCTAACTTGCGTCATAGTCAGACGATCGATTACCCCAACATGCGGGTAAGATGTGATACAGATTGCCAAAACTGGTTCACATTAGCCGACAATCACGCTCGGTCAGTCAGACTAGTAAAATTAAACTGATAGTTACAATTAGATATAATAGATATAATTTTTTTTATTTTTATTATTGGAATGATATTGCCACATAATAAAACAATAAAGAAAAATTGCTGTAATTAACTAAAATGTAACTATACTTTTAAATTAGTAATTAGTAGGTTACGCACGTTATCGTGTATTTTACAGTTAATTCAAATAAAAGAAAGATCGTTGGTAACTAGTATTCCAGCAGGATATAGACAATCCAAGGCTAGTTAGTATTAATCGATCCTGACTAGGAACTGTTCGCAACAAAACGCTCGGTAGAGCAGTTTTCATGAGGTGAATAAGTTGCATGAAAGTTTATTTCTAACATTTTAGGGGATACAGTTTTGTGATAAATGAACAACTAAGCCAGTCATTCAGGCAAGACGATTACATTATTTCTAAGTCTTGACGTGCAGGTAAACTGTTCTTCAAAGATACAATATTTAGACCCATTTGAGTAGGTAGTCGGAGTTGACGGCAATTTGTAGACGCAAATAGTTGACAAGATCTCCTGCTACGGGACTTTCAAATTATGGCCAGCGACAACTATCGATTCCAAATAATTATTACATCCAAAACTACACAAGAACAGACCAAGATTTATGACAGGTCTCAATGAAAGTATGTCGAGTAATGGAACTCTCGATTTAGGTTTCGTATCAAAAAAAAAAACATACTGTGACGTTCCTAATTTTTTTTACATTTCGATTAACATAATATCGGGCCATAAAATAGCTTTTAGTCGACTGAAATTGTATATTATAATTTACCAATATAATATGCAACCTTTATCTGTTGAGATAAGATGATCGCCTGCTTTAGGTAAACTAGTTTTCAGGGCACGTGCTAAGCAAGACTTTTTCACAGAAGCAAAATACAGCAGGCTACATGGGATAAGTAGAGCACGTGTCTGAAATACACGACTGCGACGACGAATGCGACAAGAAATGGCGTAAAAACCAGTGTTTAGCGACACGCGAACGTGACGTCACATGCATGTTTCGGAAGGCAACACCAACCAAGGCCGATTTCATTTGAATGAAAGGAGGATTGAAGCGATTTTGACCAGTTTGACTAAGTGTTCAAACACTCGTGGGCCAAAATGAGGTATGACAGAGGTTTGGAGGCGTTCGGGCGACATGCAGACTCAACATCGACAACACAACCATCATGCATGAACGCTTACCGATGATTAGAACTTTCATCTGCAAGGTGCGTGGTTCAGAACCAGTCGTTTGAGAAAAGTGAGAACAGTTTCTTGGAGGCTGCCTAGCGTCCGAATCGCATTTGCATACTGAGGGCCCTACCGGTTCAGGATGCATTTTGTGTGTAGCTGTCTGTAGACTAGGTTTGGGGTGTCCCATAATCGATAGGCTGGTTGCTTGGCGCATGCGAGCTTCGCCCCGCACCCACCCCCTTCCCGGGTAGGCAATGCGTCCTGCGAAGCCTCTAGCGAGACTCCGTAAATGGGATGATAAATTGCGATGTTGTTGAAACGACGCTTTCACTGAATGAATAATGAGGGTTTCGTTCGACGTTTCTACTGAGAATTTTTTGACCGTGAAAAGTGTTGAGCGGCTCAAAGGCTTATTATTTGAGTTTTGATTCAGAACTTTATGACCGAATAGGGAAAGTTAAGCGCATGCCATTCTGCTTCTAGACGGTACTAAATGCAATGATGAATGTTTGAGAATCAGGAAAAAAAAATATAACACATTGCTTTTTTTAACTACAAAAGGTATAACTCAAAGGAAGTATCTTCCTGTATTAAGGCGGCGCAGTCACACTTAGGCCGCAATTTTGAGTTTTTTAAAACCATCTGAGAAATCGAAAATAGTGTTATAAATTCTGAAAAAAATATATGCATAAGTTGAGGATATAGTTTAGCCAAATTCGTAGCCAGTTACAAGATCATTAGTACTTCACTCTATAGAAAAATCCCAAAGTTACCCCTCTTTGTAGTGTTTTTTCAAAACTATGACTAGCCTAATGATATTTTACAATTAATTTTTGCACGTAACTATAGGCAATAAATATTTCTAGACATTTTCGTAGAATTTGACTTGATAAAACGATTTTCTTTTTTACTAAGTTTAAATAACTACAAATTCGCGAGCGCGGCGGCTTGGCAGGCTCACTCAGTCGCGCGCTGGCGCTTACGGAGGCCGGACCTGTGTCAGTTTTCCCGCGATGACAGATATCACAAATTAAATTATGCACGACATTATTTAGTTTGTGAAGTCTGTCATTCTCTGTCATAGTGCCATAGTTAATGAAAATCAGTATGACTAGATACTGAAGATCGTTACAAGTCAATGGGGCAGCCTCAGAAAACTGACATGGACGCCACCACAGCAATGAATCTACCACCTGCAGATTCTTTTAAAACACCACACACAGATGTAGAGAGAGCATGCTTGTATCGGGTACAAGATACCTACAAGAAATATTTTTTGTAGAGTTATGTACTTATAGAACCTACATAATTTTTAATTAGCTTTAGCTTTAGCTTTATATAAAGCTGCATATAGCTATAGTAGTTTATAGTAGTATTATTAGCTGACCGAACGATTGCGAAGCGAAAGCCGAAGGTCTCTACTTCAGGTTGGCCAAATATGCTTGTGTATGTCTTTCCGGGCAGCCACCGGCCACTGTCCGGGCGGCGTCTGTCGGCGGCTGTTCTCCTCTTCAGGTCGCATTTCTCAACAGATTCTCGTGAAATTTTGTAAGCAGGTTCGGTATAACTGAATATAATGTATAATGTAAAATTGTCCTAATGTCACAAATCACTGAATTTACAAATTCCTAAAATCAGTAAAAATAATTTGGGTCATCAGCTAAACACAGCACTGATCACAGCGAAGCAACAACTTGAGCGAAGCGAAGGTTGTCCATTCGCTGTTTGCGGGAAAGCAGCGAACTAGCGAAAAGTAAAGCGAGCTCCCCACCCGAGCGTAGCGAGACAAGTACCTGGCAGTTATGGGTGTATTTTTCAAGTTAAAGATATAGATTTTGATGTCAAATTTCAAATTCAAGAAGGCGGATAATTTATTTTTTTCAAATTATTATCATTAATGTCGATTTTGACTAATTAGGGGTTGAGGATTAATAATTTTGTTTCAGATTTGAAATCAAAGATGACAAATTGTTTTTGTTTGTAATTTATTTTAGGGGTATCGTTTTTGACTAATATGGAGTTGAATATTTTGTGTCGGATTTGAAATCCAACACGATGGACCATTTTTTTTTTAATTTTTACTCATCGGAGTCGTTTTTGACTGATAAAGGGATGATGATTAAGAATTGTGTGTTATATTTTAAATTCAAGATGGTCAGTTTCACATGTGCATTTATTTTTTGTTTTATGGATTTAGGTAAGGATTGCACATTTTACTTATTTCGATAAATTTTTACACAATTTTTTAGAATAAGTAAATTAAAATATAAAAAATAATTGAATTTAAAATTAAGAAAGGTAAAAAAGGTTTCAGACTTGGCCATCATCGCCCCTCTCAAAAAACCAGCCTATATATTCAAACAAAATTCTAATTTATCACTACTATAAACAAAGTTTGATCATAAAATATGCATTTCTAAAGTAAAATAAAATTATCCTACTGTTTTTTTTGTACTGTAATTCCTGGCAAGGTCATTCAGAGTTCACGGCAACTGAGTCCGCGCGAAATATTCCGCGCGCGGCTTGTGACAACCCTATATGCCTTTTTGACAGGACTGCGCCCCCTTAAACATTAAACCTACCACCTGCTGAAGCGTGTAACACTTCAGCATCCAATATTCCATTATACTGAAATTTTCATTACACTGAAATTTCCATAATTACATGCCTACGCAATTTACGCAACCCACGCCTCTCAATAAACTAGGACGCCTCGAAAAATTATATTCTGTCGTAGCAAGTGGATCAATAATCAAATTGAGACAAAGGAGCGGGTAGGAGGATGGAGGGACAAAAGCCTCTTAGACAATAGATAACTCGAGGAAAAATAAATTGGAAATGGGGGCGAGGGTGGCAGAGGAGGCGGTCTTCAAGAAAAATAAGGAAATGTACAGAAAACGTTAAGAGGCTCTCTCGTTTTACTGTTATTTACTTTTAGAAGCTTTTGCTAATAGGATTACGTTATTATTTCAGTATTACAAATAAGGTTTATAAAGCTTTATGAGTAGTATTATAAACTAATACTTTGATACTTTTTACATCAAAGCTGAACATACAGAGATCAGAGTGTACAGAAATCACAAGTATTTATTTAGTAGGTATTTGGGATTGATTATTTATAGGAAAACTAAAGACATTGATCATCACTGTTTACTGAAGGGACGACAAAATCCAAACCAAACATACTCAATAGAGAATGAGAGGAACTCAAAAAAGATGCGGCTATACAAAACGATTAAGAAGAAAATTGGTACAAACAAATTTCTCAATACTCAGTCTGGTAGAATGTTACAGAAACTAAGGTAGGCGATTCGATTATCCAGACGCTACGTGACAGACAAGCTTCACGGAGCGCCGAGCAGATTAGATATAACGCGTCTAGATTGCGTCGTGGCACATTGAGCTCATGCGTAATGATACGGTCTTTTGGAGAGTCGGAAGTGATTACGAAAATGGTATAATTGGAGGCCATTGTGCGATTCCATTGACAAAAATAATTATATGGGTTCTAGCTTAGCGTTGCGAGATGGGACACAAAGGTCAAATCTGCGATGCGTGAAATACACAAACCTGACTACCCTTGATGCAAGAACTTACTAAACTTATTCAGTATTATGTTGCGACAAGCTACTTTGAAGACAGGGGAATACGAGAAAGATGGAAATCAAGAAAACAATAACTTTGGAATTGAGACGCAAACGTTTACAGACTTTTTTTACCCAACTCACCATTATTTAGGTCAGCAATCACCACAAACGACTTCCTCGGGTGATATAACAGAGTTTCCCACGTGAGTCACGGCTTAAGCCACACAAACGAGCAGACTGTTCAGATCAAATTCATCAAGAAATCGCACAGGGCACATCCTAGATTTAGTAGGACTGGTATCAGTATCTGGTAAAAGAGGGAAAATAAAGCTTCAGTTTTCCGTCTAGTAAAAAACTTCAACCGTCTTCATCGCTCGCACTCGCAGGGTAGGAAGAAAACCTTGGGGTTGGTTGGAGAGGTAGTACTACCTGAGTAGTACTGGAATCATCATCATTTACCTTTTTTCATCTATTTAAAAGATCATTCTATGGCGTCAGTTTATTAGTCTGTTAGACACTTATACTGGAATAGGTAGAGCATAAACCTGACGGAGACGAAAAGACAGTTTTGCAAGTGTTGCCACTGGTGTAGCCACTTACCAAGACGCATTACCGATGCTGGGAGTGTCCGCGATACGCAGTAGATCGCGAACAGCGGTCAACGACCTGGCGAGGTTCTTTTACCAAATTCGAGGTTACGCTGCTAGTAAAAGGGTGACATTTGAGCTGACGGCTCACCTTGGCTTCAGTCGGATTACAGATTGCAACAAGTATCGTGTCGTTCACAAAAAACAACACGATGCATAAATTGTGCTACAATAATGGAGATGGTGAACTTCTTATGAATTTTTCTAGGACATGCTGTACAGACTTCGCGCATCCATATTGAGGAAACATCTCTCGAAATCTCTTTCAAAAGACGGAAATGTTAACTCTACTTGAAATTGCATTGGAAAGGAAAATATGATGTAATTTTGAACCGTTTGCCTTTGGTAGGGCTTGTAGGGAGGCAAAATGAAAAAAAAAATGATGGCCACAAAAATTGGTCTAGCTTGTATACGCACGGAAAACTAGAATTTTGGGCTATGATAGGCTGAAGCTCATACGATTGAGTACTCAAAGATTAGAGCTGGAAATGTGTAGACAGATCGCACTTAAACTTGCTTACAGAGACTATGTATTTATTTTAGACATCTAATTTAAAGAACTTCAGTACTTTTTTGCCTGGTTCGTCTAGTGAAGTAACGTCATTGAGTAGTTCTGACATGAGCATTGCAACTTGTGAAAGGCAGTACAACGACCTCAACAGTGACATAACCAACACTTTCGGCAAATGGCAAGAGTCTAGCCCGTATGCGATGCGGCAATCGCCATGCATGTTGGAGACTCAATGCAAAATACATTAACGCAAACTTTGTCGAAAGGCAAAACAAGTTCAGTTGCAGATATAAAGAAAAGTCAAGATTGACGAGAACGTCTTAACCGTCGATAACACACGGCTTTTTTACAAGCTGATTGTTGGAGAGTTTAAAAGCTTGCGTGCGAGCGAGTTAGCTTTCGAGAAGGATTGTCAACAAGCAGATTTTAAAAAAGCCGATGACAATGGGCGTGTTTACAAGCTACAAGCGAACTCGCTGGCTGGTAGCGTAAAAAAGCTGTGTGTCATCGACGCTTCAGTAATATTGATGCGTCAATGATGGTCAATACAACTACAATATTGTTTTTATATCGGACAGCCACGCCAGTGTCGCGTGTTCCATTCCCGCTTCGGGACAAACATTTGTTTGATGAATATTGGTGTTTGTCCTGAGTCTAGGTGTTTTCTGTGTATGTATTTACATAAAAAAAAAGTATGTAAGTAAGTACTGTATCAGTTAGGTACATATCTTTTTTCGTACATGCTCTGCTTAGTTTGGGGCTAGATGGCGCGAGAGCTCGAGCTATTCAGAGGACGTGGTGGCCGAGTGGATGAGGCCTTACCTTGCGATCTGATGCGCGACCATCAGCGGATTCGAATCCCGGTGGCAGTCATGCGTAAATGGGTAGTTTCGGTCGAAAAAATCTATGTATGCATCCTATGTTCTCGCAACGGTGAAGAAAAACATCGTGAGGAAACCGGCATGCCGTAGAACCTAAAGTTCGAAAACATGTGTCGAGTGCACGAAAGAAGCCTCTTCGAGGCGCACTTGAAATCCTTTCACCACACTGGTTCGAAGGAACTAGTGACACGATAAGAAGAAAATTCAGATCAGTATATTACATTTTCTAATAGATAGTAGGCTGGTACTCACCACAAAAGCACGCAATAGTGCTTAGCTTAGCCTTTGAAAACTGTGAACATGCAAATGCAAAATAAAAAATAATTTCCGAAACTCACGTTTTACAACGAACAAAACTAATAACAGAGGAGTGGTGATAACAGAAACGGCTAGGTTTATTGCGTCTCTCGCCCGACCGATTCGCCATGGCCTGCGTTAGTGCACTTCAAACAAATCAAATCAAATCAAATCAATTTATTTATCAAATGATTAGGTAATACAAATAATACACTAATTAATAGTACATTTAGCGCTATTGGTTGTACACATGTGGGATACCATTACAGTAGGTAGGTGACGGTGAGGCCCAAACTAAGCTGAGAGCTTGTATCTTGGGCTTCTGAGTGCTTTTACAAGAAGGTGGTTATCATGGCAGTTATTGAAGAAGACGCTTTGCTTACAAAAAACAAAACCCTTGCGTTCTAAATTTTAAGGTGTACCTAAGGTAATTAAGACTAGGTATAAGTATTTATATTTAGGTTTTAAATAGGTTTTATATATATATATATATATATTTATATTTAATATTCTAGGACTTAGATAACCGAGGTAGGTGAGTTCAAAGGAAATTGAAATCAAAGGTTTAATTGGTTTTGTTTAAAAGGTTTGCCACCTTCCACAGAGCTTACGTCAATTGATAAGTGTTGTATGAAAACAGATCTTATCAATGATCTTATGCCGAAAATGCAATAAATTTTCTGAAAACTTTAATACGCAAAATATGTTTCCAAGATTCATAAACAGGACTACTCTAGACTCATACTGTAGCTGTCCGATGATGAGGTCTGCTACTTCATATCGTATCACTAGTTCTTTCGGACCAGTGTGGTGAAAGGATTTCCAGTGCGCTTCAAAGAGGCTCCTTTCGTGCACTTGAAATATGATTTCGAACTTTTTATGTTCTATGCTATGACATGCCGGTTTCCTCACGATGTTTTCCTTCACCGTTAAGCAGGTATTTTAATGCACACAGATTTTTTGGATAGAAAAAATCATTGGTGTACTGACCGGGTTCAAACTTTTTTTTTAAATCTGAATAGACATGCGTTTAACCACTACCTCACCTAGTGGTAAGTGATGGTGTGGTTAAAGATGGAGCATTTGATAGTATGAACTTATTGACTCTAGTCTTAAATACTCCAAGATTATAGTGGTCTAGAAATCCATACGCCGGTAGCAAGTTCCACTCCTTGCTTGTGCGCAATATAAAGGTTGACGCAAAACGCCTGGTTCGAGCTATGGATATATTTATTTGGATGATGAGATACGTACGTACGTACACTATGTACGCAGCACAGAACGCCCAACCTCGTTATATCCGAGCCTGCTTGGCTATGCAATGACCCGTGACTTTAATGCAATTTAAATTGCCGACTAAAGGTAATTGCAATATCCGATTGAAATCCTTATTTTATGACGCAAATCGAGTTGGATCCTATGTATTGGGCCCACGCTTTCAATTACTATTGTTATAGGAAACCTGTACTTTTTACGACGAGCTAGGCTTTCTCCTGACGTTAAGAGATCACGCCTGCCCAAAACCAAAAGTTGTGCACCATGAAAATATGGCGATTCAACACTGATATAGTGCTCGTCCACTTTGAGACATTTTAATGGTAAGTCTCGTAAGCCCATTTAGGCGGTAATATTCTGCAGCAAAGTATTTGTAAGCATTACTGTGGTCCGGTTTAAAGGGCACTGTAGCTAGTAAAATAATAAATAATTAATAAATATTTTAGACATTTCACACAACGTCATCTAGTCCCAAGCTAAGCAGAGCTTGTATATGGGAACCAGATAACTGATGGAATACTTTTTGTTAATACATACATAGAAAACACCCAGACTCAGGACAAACACCGGTGTTTATAAAACAAATGTTTGTCCTGAAGCGGGAATCGAACCCGCGACACTCGGCGTAGCAGTCCAATGCACTTGCCACTCGACCATCCGTGTCGTCTAAGGCAGTGTCCTAATAGAACGCGATCACGCGATCGTCGCGCGAGCAAGCGATGCGACCGTCGCGCGAATACGCGATCAAACGTACTAACGTCAAATAGGCGTCCCGATTGGCAATCGCACGATCGCGCGACGCGACGCTATGCCAATTGGGACGCCTATTTGACGTTAGTACGTTTGATCGCGTGATCGCGCAATCGACGTTCGCGCGAACTTGCGATGGTCGCGTCATCGCGTTCTATTAGGACACTGCCTTAGACGACACGGATGGTCGAGTGGCAAGTGCATTGGACTGCTACGCCGAGTGTCGCGGGTTCGATTCCCGCTTCAGGACAAACATTTGTTTTATAAACACCGGTGTTTGTCCTGAGTCTGGGTGTTTTCTATGTATGTATTTACAAAAAGTATTCCATCAGTTATCTGGTTCCCATATACAAGCTCTGCTTAGCTTGGGACTAGATGACGTTGTGTGAAATGTCCAAAATATGTATTAATTATTTATTATTTTACTAGCTACAGTGCCCTTTAAACCGGACCACAGTAATGCTTACAAATACTTTGCTGCAGTATATTTGGCACTGTATACATCTACTGCTATGATCGAGGCCCAGATAATAATCGCGCTACTTCTTGGAAGTCTTCTTATAGTGTCACTAGTTCTTACGAACCAGTGGCAATGTGGTGAAAGGATTTCAAGTGCGCCTCGAGGAGGCTCCTTACGTGCACTTGACACATGTTTTCGAACTTTTTAGATTCTATGACATGCCGGTTTCATCACAATGTTTTCCTTCACCGTTAAGCACGTGTTTTTTTTAATGCACACATAATATTTTTTTCTGAACAGTTAAATCCATTGGTGCTCGACCGGATCCGATCGAACCCACGACCTTCGAATCGAAAGTCGAGGCACCTTACACTCGGTTTTTATCTCTTGGAATTAGGATATGACATAGGATACCTTGTTTTTGTCAAGAGAGCAATAAAACTTTAATATGTACCTATGAGAACACAAACCTATGACTTGCAAAGTATATTTACATCTGTAACCTAGCTTTGAACTCCGTGTAACTTCGCCCTTCGTAAAACATTATATCAGAGAACCCAGACGCTCACATAAGATTAAATAATAGTTGGCTGCTATCTGCAGGATGTATTGATCCGACGCGGGACGCGGGGCGGGGTGGTGGGGGAAGGCTGCATCGCACTATGCAACGCTAGAGTCACCCCACTAGGAGGGATGACCACGTGGCTACATTTTGAACCTACATTTTGACACACTGTACGTACTACTCGGCGAATTAACATGACACCTGGCTCGAATGAAGTTTGTGGAGAGTACATTGAATAATCTTAATAGAGAAGCTTTAGAGAAGAGGTCCTGTTATACTTGGTAATGATAAGGCTTCGCAATTAGAGGAAGAAGAAACACGGAGGGCGCCGCGTGGGGCAGCAGCGGGGGAAGCATCAAGTTCCGAGCGAGAGTGGCAGCCAGGTGGCATGTTCATTGTTCAATCGCCAGAGTAGTAGAGATGAGAACTTTCGGATTACGCATGTTTGAAGCGGGCAAATCAAGACTGTTAAGTACTTATTTTAACCGTTGGAACGGGAGGCATCCGTGGGTGCAGGATGCTTTCTAAATGGGTACGAAGTACTAACTAACACAGTTCCAGATTTTGTGCCAGACTATGTTCCGGTTGGAAGGGCACTGTAGCTAGGGAAATTATTGGGCTTTGGAGATAGACCATCAAAATGTCTCAAGGTGGATAAAGCTAAAGCAGTGTTGCACCGGCCTTTGGACGTTGGATGATGGTTTAGGCTACAATTTCTTGGACAGGGTTCTATCCGTGCAGTTTTGATAGAACAAGAACTAACTAACCCTACTAAAGCAAAATGTAAAATAATAACAGTAAGAATTGTGTTACAGGAGTGTGATGCTCCAAGTAGGATTTAGCCAGGCACTCCACAAACAGTCATTACAGGTTTTACGAATGTTATGAACACGTGTTCAGTTCATACTTTAGAAGGGTTTACGAGAATTGTGTAATTCGTACAGTTCATAGTACGTAGGTAGGAACATGCCACCCTAAAAAGAGCTCTCAGTGATGCAAATTTTGGGATTACCCAGGCAGGGGATCTACATGAGAAACGGGCGAATTTGCATGTGTATAGTACAGGCTGAGTGGAATTTGAAATGACGTACATACGAGTAACACAAATGGGTGTAGGTACAATCAGCGGCACAGAAATGTATACACTCCCAAGCTTTCACATTTATATTACTCTTAATTTGGCAAAGACAAGACTTAAAAAAGACTGAAAGAAAGAAAACTTGTCAGAAAAACAATGTCTTTTCTAAATTACGAGTATTACAAACCAGCAAGTGTTTGTAAACGGACAAAGCTATTTGTAAAATGCAGAGTTATACAAAATGCCTGTGATACATACAACAGTCGCCGGCAACCCTGAAGGTAGCCTTTTGGTTGTAACAACAGACAGTACCTGTCTTCTAAGCAGAATGAAAAGTCATTGCAATGAGGTTCTTAACATTTTCGTAATGTTTAGAATTACATTGAAGCTACAACTTGTCATTCTACCAAGGAAAAGCTAATTAACCAACCATTCTGATGATAACAAATTCAAGATAAGAAAGTTATTACTGTGCCAGGCATTCATTTATGAGGCTGATAGACAAAGCAAGTGATTGCTTCGCAATATGTTTGTGATCGTTATTAAATTGAGTATCACAATTGGGATGTCACCGCTGAAAATGTAGTTATTTGATAATAAAAGAAGCACATAAAAAAGAAAATATTCAGAATTGACCTGGAAATATAATGTAGTTATGGAAATAAAGAATGAGATGGGTCATTTGGTGAAAACCATATTTAGTATCTGGAGCCGTGATCTTCTATTAGATAAAATAAATAAATATAAATACTTAATAATCTTGTCAATTTCTAACTAGATGAAGACTCTGGTTAAACTCCAAAAATTGCAGCGCAATGTAGTAAATAAAAAAAATGTAGTGAGGACTAGAAGTAAAACTATAAACCAGTTAAGAATATTGCTAAATATTTTAAGATAATTGATTGATTCAGGCATTACTTTGCGGAAATCCAATTGTTGCTAATTTTTTTTTTTTCTCTTTATAAACAAGTTTGTCCTTGGATAAAAAATTACAACAGTGCTCCATTCCATTTAAAAATTTTATTCAAAAATTAATGTTCCTTTTCAAAAAAAATTAACTCTAAGATAATTTGCCTACTCATCCCTGATACTTGTGTGATCCAGGATGTAATGCAGCTATGTAGGTACAATTTCCTTATCCCTGTCAAAAAAATTACATAAATCTAAAAGTTATTCCCACTCACCTGTATATCTTGCTAAAGTCATATAAAACGGTAACGCCCAGATGGACGAGTCCTGACAAACGGGATGAACTGGACCTGGCTTCGTAGACTGTCTCCGGGATCTTCAACTCGCGCCAGGCGCTACCTGCCACCACATCACAAGGTTAGACCGACACACCATGTACCTACTGTCCACTACACTACCGAGACTACTATTCTAACCAAATTCTACACCCGCAATGCACGCACCAGCTGGCGAAAACGTGGTGTGGTGACCGGATCGCCGACTGCGCGGTACGTTCGATACCTATTGTAGGTATAGTTGGTAGGTATGGTTATGTATGGATTGTGTACTTGATACCTTCTGTCTACGACGACGCACTTCGCAGAAACCTCCTCCCGCACAAAAACTGAACACGGTTTTGATTGACTACGAGAAACGAAAAATGATTATGATTTTCTCATCGATTGACGTTATCGAATCCGAAAATGACGACAGAAAAATAAATGAAAATTACAACACTTTCGTTTCTGGAACTGCCTTCACACCGGAAACGAATAGTTTTTTAAATCAGAGACGAGCATCACACAATTTGAATTTACAGAATATTTGTTATAAAAATGTTTCATTTCTATTTATTTTCTTCTTTATGACGATACAAATAATTTCTGATCTATTTCTGAAATGAAACAAACGAATAAACCTTGTGAAATAAAATAAGTTGTCACTGTGTCAACAGGAAACAATTTTTTTTTCGCTTTAATATTTTGTCATTGTCTATGCGTTAATAAGTTTGTTTTCGTTGTTGGTTCACCGCGTATTTGGAAATGTCAATGTCAAACATAAGACATTGACATTGACATGTTACGGAAAATAGAAACAATCGAATGTTCAGTCTGTCAAGTTTCAGTCTTTTGACAGGTGTTCGAGAGGAATCAAATGAGTTTTCGTCGATATTCTTTGTAGAAATCTAAATAACCACTGAGTTGTTTCGGAATTTAATTTAAAATATATTTCTTCATTTAAAAATCTGTATATAATATACCAGTGAAGTTACGATGGTAATTTTTTTAGGTTAGGTTATGTGCAGTGTCCTTGGTGGTCAGGGCTTGGCGTATAATAATTTATTTATTGTATTACAGCACTCGTGTAGACAGTTACTATACAGTCCAGCTCGGTGGAAATGTGCTGTTCCAGTTAATATTAAGCCAACAGTTCTCACAGTTAAATCAGATCAGGTGAGTACCCACACAAGAAGTAGGTAACACTTAAATCTCTTATCACTGTTTGTTCCGATTAGAAAATCTATACATCCCACCCTTTCTCATAAACTTTTATCTTCTAACATTATTGTGATTTTGTTCAGTTCAAGGTCCAAGAATGTCGTCAGTACTCAGCACGCAAAGGGTTCTTCTCCTCCATCATCGAGAACATAAAAGAGGATATCGCCAAAAACAAAGAAATGAAAGATAACATCAAGAAGTTCCGAGAAGAAGCACAAAAACTTGAAAACTCTGAAGCTTTGAAGGTATAATAAAATTTTAATATGGCAAAGAGTGATAAACACTTTTTTTAGTAATATGACAACAAAGTTACTTACAGACTTTTATTCTTATAAGATTATCAGTTGTTTATACGTTTAAATAAACAATAAACTATGAAACCATAAGGAAAACCTAGGTTATGATGTTGAAACTTTTAAACATCATATGCCTATACATGCCTGATGCAATGTTGAGTAGTATTGATTCATTCTTTTTCATCATTAGTGAATGTTTAAACAGTATTTTTTCATTAAAAACCTTATTAGTTATCTATCTAACCATCCATCCATCAACCAAAACATCCATCCTATTCTTTATAATAAAGAAATGAATATGGAATGACATCTAAGTGTGAGTCTAGTAGGGTGTAGCACTTACTAAACATCAAACGAAAGAAAATAGCATAAGCACCCAGTAATCAACTATTCTTCAAGTATCATAACAGCATTCAATAATATCAAAGTACTTCCCAGCCATCAAGAAACATGTACCTATTTTCCAAACATAGCTAAAGTTGCCAATAGTGATAAATAAAAAAAAAACTTATATCTCATTAACACCATTCAAAATGTAATTTATTTTCAGGCAGCTAGAAAAAAGTTCCATGCAGTGGAATCGGAAGCATCAAAGAGTTCAGAAGTGCTCAAGGACACTTTGGAAGGCATCCGAGGGAAGGTTGGCAGTGTCATTGAAGAGGCCGGCAAGTCTGACATTGCCAAGAAAGCTGGTAACCACACTTATTTATCACTCATAATTTTATTACATATAAATGCGAGAGCTTGTAATTCTTCTTGATACCAGCAAAAATCTGTATTTTTCTTAAGTTGACAGTTTTGGCTGAACATTGTTTGTTTAATCAAAGTATTATTGGAAACTCTTATTCCAAAGTACAGTAGGACTAAAGAAGCTGAAGTGGAATAAGTTACAACTTACAACCAATAAGTATTTACTTATCATAACAGTAAGAAATCACACAATAGTACCTAATAATATAGCAGAGCTTGTACTATGAGAACCAGATAACTGGTAGAAAATGTCTTATATTTTTTTTTAATTGTAATTCATACATAGAATACACAGAAAACAGCCAGACTCAGGACGAACATTGATGTTCAATATTCATCACACAAAATATGTTTGTTCTGAATCGGAAATTGAACCCGCGACACCCGGTATTTACCGTAATGGTAATAGTACTATGTTTATTTTGTAGGAAAGCTATCAGAAGATTTCTCGAGAACAGCCAAAGACGCAGCCGAGAGTTTCGCAGATCGCAGTCAGAAGCTTGGGGCCACCTCCGCTTTCAAGACGATATCCCAGGTATACTCAAAAGGATACAATAACTTTGTTACATTATCTGTGTGAGATTTGTTTGATTTTTAGAGATCTTTCTAATGCACTCCCTTCCACTCGCGCGATTGTTCTAAGTACTTCCGTATGGGCAAAATATTGGTAGAGGCATGGAATTTTAAACTAAAAGATTTCAATCATACCATTGATTTAAGGATTCTGTTTAATGTGAGACGAGAGGAGACTGACTATCTAAATGTCTTAAGCTCCGTAACTCTAAAACGAGTAAATATTAACGTGTGGACCGCAAAACTTAAAGCTTGAAGGCTTAAAGATCAAGCCGGCTCGATGGCATTAAGGCACGAACGGTTCGGTGAATACTGAACAGTGCGCGTCACTCGATAGATAATGCACATGATAGCTCGATCAAGCAAAACCATACGTGAGTACAGAGCTTTAAGTTGGACGAGCACCATAGCAGTGTTGCACTGGCCTATGGGAATCAAATCCCTGTGTAGCACTGTTATGATTATGGGCAGGAGTGATCTTACAATCAGAAAAGCCCCTAGCTAGTCTCTCCATTTCAGGCACTCAAGTTAGAAGGTAGAGCCAATGATTGAATCCATTCCGAGACTCCCTCTGCAGTGTAACCTTAATGCTATGGAATCTGACTAAAGTATAAGTACCAAGTCTATTTAATTTATTTCAACCTTGAAAAACATGGCTGTGTTTTATATTTTCAGGCAACCGCAGTAGTGAAGAACGAGATATCTCCACGAGGACTCGAAGGTCGCGTCTACATGTCACCGATGGCGTTACGGAAACGAGTCGAGGTATGATCTTCTCTTATTTGAATTTGACTTTCAAATGGGTTTTAAAGCGCAAAATATCTTACAAGCTTTTGCATTATACCTTATTATAAGTACCGCCACCTACTTACTGTAAATGGTATCCTACACGTGTACAACCAATAGCGCTATAATGTACTATTTATTAGTGTATTTGTATTACCTAATCATTCAATTCATACCTACCTAATATATATATAATAAATAATAATATATAATATATATATTATTCATACCTAGTTAATTATAATTATTGTTGTAGCTAGATTACTTTATAGTAACTTATTAGGTAAATGTTTTCATAGGATACCTACTACTATCTACTTACATAATTTAATAATGTACTTTACCTTTATACCGTTTAGTAATATGTGTACAACGGGGTTGATTACACTACAAGTAATACTATAAATACCTAAGACTGCTTATAGTTTATATATTAGTGTAATTGTTTGTTTGTTCTAATAAATAAAAATAAAATAAAATAAAATTCAATAATTCACAATGCAAACATAGTTGCGGGCGGCAGTCGTTGGCGGTGATCAGAAATAATTATTGTGAAACTGAAAAAAATATGCAGTTAATTATTGTTCTTTAGAATGTGCATATCTGTGTATCAGATTAACTGTTGTGTGAACAAAATAAGTTTTCTTATTCTTGTACTTAGGCTACTGTTAAAACCAGATACTAGATAAGATAAGATAACAATACACGTTTACAAGTTATAAGCCGGCGAGTTTAAAAGCCAGCGAGTGAGCGAGTTAGCTTTCGGGAAGGATTGTCAACAAGCAGATTGTTAAAACGCCGATGACACGGGTGAGTTTACAAGCTGCTAGCGAACTCGCTGGCTTGTAGATTATAAACTAGCCCTGTGTCATCGACGCTTTAGTGACCAGTGGGGTCCAATCGTTTCCCGCTTGCCCCCAGGTGGCGGAGGACTGCCGCACGTTCGCCCCCGACACGGAGACGTTGGGAGTGGAGCTGCATAAAGACTCCAAGTTCTACCAGCAGTGGGAGGAGTTTAAAAACAACAACCAGTACGTCAATAAGGTAACTCTCATTTTTTGACGACATGGATGGTCGAGTGAAGAGTACGTTGGACTGCTACGCAGTGTGTCGCCGGTTCGATTCCCGCTTCAGGACAAACATTTGGTCCTGAGTCTGGGTGATTTTTATGTATCCTAATGTATATATTTACAAAGTATAAAAAGTGTAGGTCGACCTTTGGCCGGATGGAACGATGATTTGCGCGCTATAGCTGGCAGAAGGTGGATGAGAAGAGCCGAAAATCGGGCTTAGTGGCGCGCCTTGGGAGAGACCTACGTCCAGCTGTGGACTGTTATTGGATGATGATGATATTTACAAAAAAAAAATACCTATAAATATTCTATCAGCCATCTGGTTCTAATAGTGCAAGCTCTGCTTAGTTTGGGGCTAGATGGCGTTGTGTGAAATATCCAAAATATTACTTGTTTATATATTTAAATACTTTATTCACACAAAACTATTCTTAGGTGCTAGATTGGAAGATCAAATACGAAGAATCCGATAACCCCATGGTCCGGGCATCCCGTCTCCTCACCGAGAAGGTCGGCAGTCTGTTCGGAAACGTATTCGAGAAGACTGAGCTCTCCAAGACTCTTACAGAGATCTGCAAGGTAGACCCCAACTTCACCGCCACGCGGTTCCTCGAAGACTGCGCCAACGATATCATACCCAACATCCTCGAAGCCATGGTGAGGGGAGACCTGGATATCCTCAAAGACTGGTGCTACGAGGGCGTCTTCAACATCCTAGGCGCTCCTATTAAACAGTGCAAGCAGTTAGGCTTCCATCTAGACTCCAAGATACTAGACATTGAACAGATCGACTTGGTCATGGGGAAAATGATGGATCAGGGACCCGTTCTAGTGATAACATTCCAGTCGCAACAGATCATGTGTGTTCGGGACGCGAAAAACAACGTAGTCGAAGGAGATCCTGATAAAGTAATGAGGGTCAATTACGTGTGGGTTCTGTGCCGGGACCCTCAGGAGCTGAACCCTAAAGCAGCGTGGAGATTGCTAGAACTCTCCGCGAACAGTGTAGAACAGTTGATATAGGATAGGTATGTAGATGAATTAAACTTGTTGACGGAAGCATGGTTTTCAATGGGCCCTTATCCCTGACATACGCCGGTCGTGAAATAATAATTGAAAAGTTGAAAAATAACGACTTGGGGCTGTGAATGTGGTTGAATGAGTCGCGAAATATAATTTGACTGAAATGATAAGTCGAATTGAAATAGAATACGATTTATGAATGAGTTTTGAAGCAAGTTATAAATGTAAATATGTTATATGTATGTTCAAATTACAATAGTAGTGGTATGTTTTCGTTAGCAATCCATTTAGTTAGAGCTCGACGAAGAGACGAAGAGGTCGACAGGGACTTTTTATTTATAAGTTTTGTTATATGATTGCAAAACCTTGTAATGTTTCTAAAACTTCGTTCTCAAATGAAATGACGAAGTATAATTTTAAACGGTACTTATTTTTGATTCGAAAATAAGTGAAAATTATATCAGTGTTGAAAGTTGCATAGATTTTGCAATTAATTACGTTTTGAGTTTGTTTTTTTATCCATCTTTAGTTTACTGTGTATATTTTATTATTTAATAAATGTTTTATTTGTTATTTTTATTATTTTTGGGAGATAGGTTGATGATTTTGGCATTTTTAGTTTTTCAGTTTTTATACTTGCTTAGGATAGATTAGATACTATAGGTACTCAGGCGAACTTCTTATAAAAATGTTCTCTTCCAACTAACATCTGTGTATTGTCATAGTATTGTGAAATCTTACTTTTACTATTCTTCTTATCGTGTCACTAGTTCTTTCGAACCAGTGTGGTGAAAGGATTTCAAGTGCGCCTCGAAGAGGCTCCCTTCGTGCACTTTTACTATGAGAAGGTACCTATGTGTGGTCGTTTCAATCAAACGGCAATATTGAAATGAACAATTATATTAGAGGCACATTGAAAGTGACGGAAAACACCGTTATACATATTTACAAAGATTATAACTAAGTTAGTGCTACACTACACGACATTTTTAAAAACGTGAAATGTGACTAGGTTAACTAAACCGTAACTAAGGAATGTGTTGTTAATGATTAAAAATATAGTCATAAAACTGAAAAATATTTCACTATCAATACAAAATTTTATTATAAACAAAACCTTCTAAAACTTCGAGAAATCTTACTTGATTCCAATACTTATTTTACAAATGAACTTAAAATAATTAACCTAATTTGTATCATTTATCAATAGTTATGGCTTAAAATACAATGCAAAAGTGCCATTACAATCATTTAAAAAATACAGAAAGCTCAATCACATAAAATTAGCGTGTTCAATATAAAATGCACATAGTGTTATTAATAATTGCTAAAATCGACGGATTCATTACTTATCTATACAATTCTCACATTCTATAATAAACTAACGTAATAATGAAGCTTTGCACCAAAGTACGTCTTATTATTCACCTTTGACCTTATATCAAGGATAAAATTGATGACTGTACTTGAAGACATAACCTAAAAATAAAAATTGTAATTAGGACAGTGCACTTAACCGAATTCCTAAAAGTAATGTACTTTTAAAGATAATTAAAAATAATGCGCTTATTCCTCCTATCCGTTCACAACCGTGCGACGCTAAGCTGTTTGAGAATGTAATAAAAGTTTGTCCAAACCTGCATACAAAAGTGATAAGAACTATTTTGACTCTACAAAATGCTCGATAAGATACTGTAACGTGGAGAAAATGTTCAAAGTTCGACGAGTGTGTCACGTGCGACGAGTGTGGTCTACTCGACGAGTGTGGCACGTGTGACGAGTGTGTCACGTGCGACGAGTGTGGCCTAGATTACGAGTGTGTCACGTGTGACGAGTGTGGTCTACTCGACGAGTGTGTCACGTGTGACGAGTGTGGTCTACTCGACGAGTGTGTCACGGGCGACGAGTGTGGTCTACTCGACGAGTGTGTCACGGGCGACGAGTGTGGTCTAGCAGACGAGTGTGTCACTTGTGACGAGTGTGGTCTACTCGACGAGTGTGTCACGGGCGACGAGTGTCACGTGCGACGAATGTGGCCTAGATTACGGGTGTGTCACGTGTGACGAGTGTGGTCTACACGACGAGTGTGTCACGTGCGACGAGTGTGGCCTGGATTACGTGTGTGTCACGTGTGACGAGTGTGGTCTACTCGACGAGTGTGTCACGTGCGACGAGTATGGTCTAGTCGACGAGCCACTGCATGACGCTAGTGTCGAGTCCGCCGGTGGAGAGGAGCCGCGTGTCGTCGGGCAGGAAGCGGACGCACGTCACGTGCGATGAATGTCCGCCATATTGATGACACAGCGACTGGAAAAAATACAGATAAATATGAGCAATTTCGAAACATAAAAATGAGGGGCCAGAAGGGAATATAGCTTATTTCTTAGTTACCTTTGGTTGCGTGACGGGATAGCCGTATAGTTTCACTTTTCCGAAGTCATCTCCCGTAGCCACGAGCCGGCAGTCGTTGGATCTGTCAAAACGGTTTTGTTTTTGGTAAGGAAATAGTATGGAACCTAGAAAAGGACATTTACTATGGGAACCAGATAACTGATAACTCAATTTTTTTTTGTAAATAGTTATGTACATCAAATACACAGAAAACACCCAGACTCAAGACTAACACCGATTTTCATCTCACAAATGTTTATCCTGAAGCGGGAATTAACCATACAGGTATCGTCACGGTTTAATAGCGCTGACCTTGAATGCGCAGAAATCGATATTAGATGTGTTTGGCGGGAGGGGTGCGACGCGACGGGGAAGGTGCCTGCGCGGGCGTCTATTGGTCGCTTAGCCACCTTCCCGCCGCGGCGGAACCAATAGGCGCCGACTCGCCTCACTTCACTTGCGCAGAGCTCCCCTCCGCTTTCGCCGAGCGCTATTAAACCGTGAAGACACCTATACGTGCAGCCACTCCTTAGGCCTAAACACATACTAGGCGATCCTGATGACCGGTGGCGAAAATGCAGTCATCCCGCGACAGAGAAAGCACTCCACAATTCGCTTACTGACCGCGCCGGCGTAGTCGGAATCTCTCTTACAGGTCCTCTACGTCATTAGGTTCGATTCCTAACGGTGCCTTGGGTCATTAGGCAAAAAAGCCAGCAGTGTTTATATCAAGAAGGTTGTAACATTAATCTGATAGTCCGTCCGAAAAAATTTTTTTTTATTAATATGTTCATAAAACTGGTTGAACACAGTAATAAAAATAGGCTTAAATAAAAACATGGACTATCAGATTAATGTTACAACCTTCTTGATATAAACACTGCTGGCTTTTTTGCCTAATGACCCAAGGCACCGTTAGGAATCGAACCTAATGACGTAGAGGACCTGTAAGAGAGATTCCGACTACGACACAATCGGAAAACATAGACGAAACGAATAGTGTGAAGAAATTACTATAATACGGCGTACTTTTTGAGTATTTGTCCGAAACATTTTGCATGGAATTGGATTTGAGGATTAGCCTTAAACATCCATCCGAAAAAAGAAGTGCAGCCTGCGGTTACCTGACGCAGGAGTTGATGTCGGTGCCGTCAGCATTCTCGGGCCACACGCCGATGGTGGAGAAGGAGATGGGGCACGTGTTGGAGGCCCACGTGACGTCACGCAGCGACGTCGGCGTCGTCACTTGACGGCACGTCGTCGCGTTCCCTGCACACACAACGTCGAAAATGAGGAATATCTGTGTTGTTAACTTAATAAAGTGAACTGAAATGCGTCAATATAGTATTGAGACTTTTTGAAATTTCTCAAAAACCATCAACGTACAGCAAAGTCTGCCGACTTTACATTTCAATTATAATTCATATTAAACAAATTTAAATAAAGATAAGATAATTGAATGGACAGTGACCTAAATTCTGTGTTTTATTATTATTATAATTTTAGATAGGCTAATTCTTTATTTTTATACTTAGTTTCATTATGTTTTAGCATGAAGTTAGTAATTAGTTTTTTTTTTTAAGCAAATATAATGTTATTAGTTGTGTAAATAAATACAAATACAAAATTGTTTATTTCAAAAACATTTGTCCAAAGTTATGGTAGAGTCGCTGTTTTCCGTTTTAGTTTTTATAAACTGTATTACAGAATTCAGAGCCCTTCCCGTTACAAGTGGTACATGTTTTATTCTATGCTGTTTTAACAATTATATGTAAATACTTAAGGTAGGTTAGTAGTACTTAATATGTATATTAGTATTAACTTATATATGAAAACAAAAACACAGTTAATTTAGATAACAGAGCAAACAATAAAGCAAAAAATAATAATATTGCAACTCCATGCTTTTTTACAAATGAGGTGTCATTGGATTTGTGAAGTTCACGCAAGTGACACAGGCTACTCCAAATATCAAAAGATCTTAGATGGCGGCTGCATGCGGCCATTTTATATTTTATATTTTTATTTCAACATACCTACTAGTTATATACAACTTTTTCAAAAAGCTTTTCAACACTGTCATAGGTAAGTTAGTTAAATAATTGTAGTTCTAGATAAAATAAGACAATGTTTAAATGAATTAACATCTAAATGCCAATTTTACTTAGGTTTACAGCACCAGATGACAGACTTTGTTTCATGTACTTTTGATATTAGTTTTTAAGTTATTTCTAAAAGTCGCATTGACGCATTTACCTAAGTAGATAGTTTGAATTTGGAATTATTTTGTCTGAATAAACACTACTAGGGCCTGTTGCTAAATACATATATTATCCTAAATTTTAAGTCAGCAGCGGTGGTCGAAGTTTAATAATTTCGTTACTAAAGGTTAAATTTGGTGCGAACACAAATATATAGTGCCTATTACTCTATAACAGACCCCGAAACTAATTGGTGACCCCTGCTCCATTAGTTTTTTTTTTTTTTTTAGTTAGTCTAAGTAAAAAAAAATTTAATAATTTTTTTTAGTTACCTACTCTATAAACTTAAAATTGTATGTTCTTATTACCCAATCACGCCCAAATTACTGAATGGATTTTATTGTCTTTTAAAATACTTACAGTAAAGCAGCTCATAATCCCCAGAATTACTCCTGATGTACTGGCTGTCTTCGGACCAATCCAAGTGAGTTATGTAGCTCGAGTGACCCTACGAAAAAAAAGAAAATTATCATTTTGATAAAATTATGAAAAAAAAAACTGCAGTGACTGCCGCCAAGCTAGATATGTGAAGCTAGAAGCTAGATATGTGCCAGGATTTTATAGAGTATGAACTCATAGTTACTTGGGAAATTCTAAAAAATACGAAATTAGCGAACTTTAAAAAAAAATCAATGATTGTTTCATTCAGGAGTTATTGAGATTGTTCAGGGAGAAGTATTCTAAGGGTCAATTCAGGTGCCTAGGCCAAGTCTATCTGTGGTCTGATCTCGAACTTTCGCGTTAAGGTTATCGTAGCGTATCCATCACCGAAACGTCAACAGTTTGTATGACGTTTTAAAAAATAATCACATAAACTGTTGAATTCTCGGTGACGGATAGGTACGTTACAATAACGTTAACGCAAAAGTTTGTGATCGGACCACATATAGAACAAAAAATGCTCGTGCAATTTACTGGCTCCATTGAAAATGGGACTCCCATTTTCAATTTCTAAGCACTTTAAGCCGAATTCGATGGATTCAATAGAGCCAGAAAAAATGGCTCGAGTATTTTTCCATTCTGACTGAATTGACCCTAAGTCAGGACCTAAAAAGGATTAGCCGAAAGTATCAGAGATGAATGAGTGTAAGGAACTTATCCTTACACTCATTCATCTCTGATCTAAGGATTGCTATAAAAACTTGCCTGATAAAAAGCCTAGTTAAATGCAAGCCTAATGACCACCGACTTACCGACCGCACTAAACTTATGTAAATTACCTTACTCGCTAAGTTGAGATCTTCCTAGCGAGTAAAATAATTGCTTAAGTTTGGTGCAAGTGGGCATAAGTGGCCTAGGTTAATAGGTTTTTGTTACCCTTCTACGTTTCTTCTCCGTGCACTAGAGGCATGAAAACAGCAATGTCAACAGTTTTCATGAAACTATCTTGTAGAAATAAGATGGAATGTACACAATAATATAAACTTAAGAATTTTAGTACTAAAGAATGTTTAATGGAGTCAACATGAGGAAAGTAAGACTAGACTTGACTAGACTTGTAAGAACGCATAAATTAGGTGTCACTTTAAAAATGAACATGTTTAACAAATTGCCGCTTGAAATAACAAAGCTTCCGTTATCAGTGTTTAGGTCAAAAGTTAAACTCTTTTTTCAATCTCATCCATTTTACCATATTAATGAATTTATGTGTTGCATTGTGGTGTGTGTGTGTGTGTAAGTGTGTGTGTATGTATGTATGTGTGTGTGTGTGTATGCGTGTGTGTGTGTATGCGTGTGTGAGTGTGAGTGTGTGTGTATGTATGTGTGTGTGTGTGTGTGTGTGTGTGTACTCACGAGGCACTTCCCGACCCGGGAGTAGCGCGCGCCGTTATCGTCCACGCGGTAGACGTATATGAAGTTATCTCGCGAGCCCAGAGCCACCAGCTTGTTGTCCGGAGAGTATTGGATCGTCTGGATCGGCTCCGCACTGAGGAGAGGATATATACCTACATATTTAACAAGTTCCATGTCTTATGTATCATATATGAGCCATCGCACAATTTTTGTGCCGTGTTTTATACGTCTGTGGCTCATATATGAACAAAAGTAGTGCCATTTTGAGAGCCATTTTACTGCAAGATGCGGCGTCGTTATTGTGATTCTGAATACTGTGACGTATGGGGAGTATAGTCTAAATAATTAAAAAAGAGTGTTTTTATTCTATTGCAGTTGGCAATTTTTTTTTATTTACTAATATATTTTTTTTTACTTTTTAGCGCATTTATTGTACATAATATTCTTTAACATACATAAAAATATCTATATAGGTTCTAAATGAGGTCAAAAACAGAAAAAAAACAGCAGGACTTGGGCAATGCTTCAAAATCGTTTGTATGGGGACAGGGAACTTGTTCTTACCTAACATATAAAAAGAGGATAGATTTGGTATGCATACAGTTTATGAGTTGAAAAAACCCTAACCTATCGATGTGCCATGATTGGTCGAACAAGGCACTTACTTGCGTTCACAATTAATCGATAGTTTACAATTTAACGTGTTAGAAAACCGTAAAATTGTAAACTTACGATTTGTACAAATTTACGGTGACATTATACAAGCAGGTAATGGTAATGGTGATGGTGATGGTGATGGTGATCGTACCCGTCGTGGTGCATGGCGAGCATCTCACGCGATTGCGGGTCGTACACCATCCACTTGCCGGACAGCGCGCCCACGGCGATGACGCCGCCGTCGCGCGACCACGCACAGCACTGTGCGCGCTCCTTAAAACAAAACACATCATCATCATCATTATACATAGATATACCCGTCTAGAAGACCTTGACGCCAAACGTCAGCTACGTAAAATAAAGCCAAAGCCTGTCTATGAATACTCATAACTCTTCTGGGCAGTTATTCTGTGCGTCCTGCAACAGGACATTTAAAACTAAATTTGGGCTTGCGAGCCATATTCGCGCACATCAGCGCAAAACTTAAATACGTAATCCAATTCAACAAGGTTCGCCGTCGACGGATACGTCGTGGAGGCCATCATCATCATCATCATCACATAGATATATTTATTCTTCTTATCGTATCTAAGCAGTGTGGTGAAAGGATTTCAAGTGCGCCTCGAAGAGGCACCTTTCGTGCACTTAATGTCTTTACTGCATACCATAAAATAACGATACATGAAGAAAAACAATAGTGAACAAAAAGTGGTACAACAAGAATAGCAAAATGGTCATTTTTCCTAAGTTGAATGACAGCAATTTTAGAACTGTCACTCTAAAATTTAGGTTAGTTTGTCACCAACAGAATAGAAAACATGTTTTGACACTTCTAAAGCTAATTTTAGTTTAGTTTTGTACCAACAGAATCGACACCAATAGCCGGCCTTTTCGCTAAAAGTGATATTTTCCAGGCAACCTTGGGATGGACTCTAAATATTGGAACAAAAGAGGAGGGCGGCGTAAAAATAACAGAAACCTATTAGGATGAAAACGATCTTTATGTAGGTAACTACATAAATCATCATTATCATTATCCACGATGCTTACTTCCTCCTTTTGTACACGCGATTCGGAGACCATTGCTTTTGGCAAGATTATAATCACATCACATATATGGCGCGAATTAATTGTATGGAGAAGACCTGTTCCCGCTCGTCATGGCGTCTTAAGACGGGAAGGGAGGGAGATATGTCCAGCTGTGGACGTCCACAGGCTGAGATAATGATGATGACACATTGAGATTATAAATAATGTAAAGCCCCCAAACCAGTGACGAGTTTATCGCAAGCTCCCACAGCTTGTCCCAATTGTAAGATCTACTTCTGTATCAGGATAGAGACTTCCAAGAATACACCAACGTAGTCGTATAAATCACACTTTATTTTTCGAACCAGGTACATACAGGTTATACAGTTAGATAGATGTTTCTTCGCTGAAGTCCCCCAACAGAATGCGGGACTGACCATGTCCCGCCATTATCGTTAACAGAGCTCTTCCGACAAAACCCGAGCTCCAACGATCGGTCATCGGCAACGACCAATCGCAGCGCTCGGCCATCGAGCCGAGCTCTGATTGGTTCACGTCATTCCCCGATCGTGGATGTTTTCACTACCGACAATTCTAAAATAGTTGCCAGCCAAATAAGTATAAATGAATGAATGCCTACTGCATTCCGACCATCAGACCGTTCCTTTCCAACCACGGATTTTGAGTGGTTTGCAGTATGCAATCACCAGCATACTCCCATGAATATTACGAACCCTAACACAATGATCTTTGTGATGACTGATGCTAGAATACAAGCGCGGTACCTCGATGTCCTTGCTCCAGACGGTGGAGTGGCTGAGGCCGTCCCACAGCTGCAGCAGGCGGTCCCAGCCCGCCGTCACGAACTGCGCCAGCGACGGGTGCGTCGCCAGCCCCCACAGCTCGTCCACGTGACCTGGACACAGATACCAGTTCAGCCAAGAAAATTACCACAGACAGCTGGAGACCAGTTCAAAGTCACTGCCAGCTGACTGCAGCACCCTCACTGCTCCAGTGACCTTTAATACCTAGGACTGCGGGAGAGAAGCCTAGCTCCAGGTCTCCGTGCAGGATGCAGTTCTTGGTGGTGCCGATGAAGAGCTGACTGCCTCGACCTTCCGCCACTACCCTCACTCCGCCGTAATGACCCTCGATCTGAAAAAAGACAAACTCATTGATTCTACAATCAACGCCATCTAGCCCCAAACTAAGCAGAGCTTGTATTATGGGAACCAGATGGCTGATAGAATACTTAAATAATATTTTTTTTGTTACTACATACATAAAATACATAGAAAACACCCAAAGTGAGATATTACGATGAATTTGACAGGTGCAGGTTATCCAAAAATGTATCATCATCATCAGCGTCATTTTAGCTTGTACGAGAGCTTTCTGGTAATGCACCGACTTCCGGTGACCGATGACACCAACAACATCATCTCTCTACCATATGGGGTTATCAGTTCGTCGAGTTATTATGACCTGCCCAGCCCACTTCAGCTAGCTTAAACAAGTATATTCTAAAGCCAAGTCTGGAAACCCGGCGATCAGTAAAATGTTTATAAAAACAATAAATATAAACAGCCCATCGCGGCTTTGGATTTTGCATTGCAGCTTGCCATCACCATAATAATCCCTGGATATCAATTTATCAATACAAGAGGTTCTCGAGTTGTAAACAACTTACGATATTCTCGACTCCTTGCGCGTTGACCTCCGCATCAAACATGACGACACGACCGTCTTTACCGCCGCCAGACACCACCGCGCCGTCCTGCAATACAGATTTAGTTAATAAAAGTCGGTCGGCTTTCGAATTAGAAGCGTGAGGAAGCGCCACTGTGGCATCACAGTGGTGCTTCTACTAATTTTCATGTGGCGCCACAGTGGTGCGTCTAAATATTGTATGAAAACTAGTAGAAACACCACTGTGGTGCCAAAGTGGCGCTTCAGTGGCTAATTTGAAGACTCTTACGGTCGCTACGGCGACAAACTGACGATCGCCGGCTAACGGTCGCTGTGGTTGGAGGCACGTTTGCGGCCGGTCATTTTTTTAGTATACACACATGCACCCAGTTGTAATATTCACCTGTATAATGGTGGCTTCTCATGGCCTGTGTTAGCACGGGCCGTGCCGCACCGAGCCGCGCCACAGGCCTTGTGAAGCGATGCATGGGAAGGGGTGATCCGGATTCATTCGCGGCGCGCGCTTGCCCAGATGACCTTGGTGCGGCGCGGCGCGTGTTAGCACAAGCCGTGTGAAGCCACCATAGTAGAGCCACGTACCTTGAGACACAGGATGCTGAAGACGGCGCCCTGGTGCACGCCGCGCACCAGTTTCTGTATGGTGTTGGTGCCGCGGCCCCACACTATGATGTTGCCGTTGGAGTCGCCAGATAAAACGTCACCTAAACACAACCATAGGTACTATGTTATTGACCAGCTGCTGTACGCGGCTACTTTCGCTTGGTATCGGTGTCCAAATTAGCCTACGTTACTAGCACCCGTTAGTAAAGGACATAGGGTATTTTGAAACGTAAGAGGAATAGGTATGTGAAACTGTCAGAAAATACAGCTGCCAAATTGTAAGACAGGGATAGCGCAATTACACACCTTACCCCGAGGGAAGAGGTTATATATAGATTTTTGTCACTCAAAAGAAACGGACGTAAGCGACAAATGATAAAACATTGTATTGCTTGAAAAGTATTTTATAAAAAAAAACTTTTAGATTTATCTTAGTTCTGTGATAACTCACTTTATGTATAAAAATTAACCGTAAATATTCTCTAAATTCGGAGGATGGATGTAAACCAGATTTTATGAGTGCCTATTTAAAAAAATAAATATATCGAGAAAAGTTTCACCAACCGTGTTTCTGTCTAACATTTATTTAGATTATATCCTCATGTAATCACTGTATTAACATCAAGTTTGTAAACTGAACCATTACTGAGTAAGAATGAAACGCAGTGACTCCAAATTTTCACATAGCCTCTTAAAGCCATCATACCAAGCCTTTTAGTTATAAGAAGCGCCTGGGTTTTAAGGGTTGGGTTTTTAATATAATACCATAGCATTATCAGATGTCAATCGCGTTGTTCATTGGCTGGAATAGGTGGTAACAGACTTTAAATTACAAAACTAGAGGCTCGTAAACTAACCTCATACTGATTTATCCAGCAGCTGCTAAGGGATTACATATCCCATGGTCAAAACAGAGCTACCCAGGACTGAATAAAGCTTGACGAAGAACCAGAATTGCTCTTACGCAGTCAATATAAATCAATCGTTTATTGGCCAAAATGGTACATTGCTTATCTCTAGTACCTAAGTCATAAATTGATAACAATCTAAAATAGTGATCATTCAAATACGCTCATAAAATACTTTCTACATCTATGTTTCTAATCTAAACAGCTTGTTAGAAGCAATAAGGAAAATTTTGACTATTATAGACTTTTAAAGCCCGCAGTAGATTTGCAATTCGCCCAGTGGTTCTTGTGGTATAAGAGTGACTTACTAAGCCACTAAGCTCATTTTACCCAGATCTAAATCAGCTTTAAAAAGAAAGAATTGTTACATAATGACCATTAACATATTTAATAGATTACCAAAAGGCATTCGAGAGTTACCTACTCGACAATTCAAGGCAAAGCTTTATGCATGGTTGGCAGAAAAATGTTTTTATAAAATAAGTGACCTTTTAGATTATAATTTTGACATACGATATAATTAAATTAGATATATATATAATGCATGATAAATTTTGCACGCCGTCACACGGTGGAGTATGTGAAACCAAATATTATAATTTAAGAACTGTATACCATACTTCATGCAATAAACAATTTCATTTCATTGCATTTCATTTCATTTACCATTATGGTTGAACGCGAGGCAGGTGACGTATTTAGGCTTGTCCCTGGACTCGAAGATGCCCATCCGCTTGTAGAGCACGTTGCTCTGGTCCAGCGTCCAGAAGGCGATGTGGTTCTTCCCGCACGTCACTATCTGGTTGCGGTCCAGGGGGTGGAACTCTACTGACACCACGGTGTCTACTGAACACTGCAACAGAACGGTTTAATATAACAGCTGCTGACATAAATTGCAAACTATATGTCCACGTTCTGACCTAGCATCAACATGTCAAACTTTAAGCGTCCACAGCTGAAAAACAACGCCACCTAGCCCCAAACTAAGCAAGCTTGTATTATGGGAATCAGATAACTGATGAATATTTATTATTTAACTATTCTATTCTATTATTTATTTGTCGGGTCTTGTATGTGTCCATGCCACCTGCGACACAGGAAATCCTGTGTGTGGATTGGGGATGGGCGGATGTGGGGCTGGTGAATCTTAGGAGCATACCTTGGTCTCTGCCAGACAGTGTCCCTTGTCCGGTCGTTGCCACTCCCACACCGAGATGGTGTGGTCTGCGCTCTCGTCCACACAAGCCAGCAGCGCGCCGCCGTCGATGTGCCCCGCGCCCAGCGTCGCCAGCGACACCGAGGATGTGTGGCTGGAGTGTCTTAGGAGCTTACCTTGGTCTCTGCCAGACAGTGTCCCTTGTCCGGTCGTTGCCACTCCCACACCGAGATGGTGTGGTCCGCGCCCTCGTCCACGCAGGCCAGCAGCGCGCCGCCGTCCGCGCGCGAGAACGACAGGCAGGCCGCCGCGCGCTCGATGTGCCCCGCGCCCAGCACCGCCAGCGTCGCTAGGGACACTGAGTTCCATACGCGGATGTGGGGCTGGAAGGGTGACAGGAAAAAATATTGCAAAAAAATTATGACCCCCTTTCGTTACAAATTAATCGTTTGAAGCAATCGCTGGCTCTGTCTAATGAAGAAGTTTTTGTCCGTTCCAAATATCTATGTGTGTACTAAAACACCGTGAGGAAACCAGCATGTCATATAACCTAAACAGTTCAAAAACATGGTGTCAAGTGCACGAAAGGAGCCTTAGCGAGGCGCACGGGAAACATTTGACTACAAGTCACAACCTCACCTGATGGTAAGTGACGGTATCGTCGGGGATGTAGCACGCTTGCCTAGTAAGTAATCCTTTCACCACACTGGTTCGAAGGTACTAGTGATACGATAAGAAGAAGAAGTCTCCACTCACCCTCGCGTCGAGCCGGTCGTGTCCCGCGCACTGTCCACTTGCCAGCACCAACTTGTTTGGATGCACTGCAAGACACTTGACGTCATCCGTGTGTCCCATGTAGTGCCTCTGGCACTGCTCTTCCACGTTGAACAGCACCACCACTCCAGCCACGAAGTACACTATCTCTCCGGTCGGGAGAAGGTAGAGATTGCTCCGACAGTCTTTGCCTCTGGAAATGAAAACTCAACGTTACTCCTACTTTCATAGTAATTAAATAAATAAATAAAATTGTATTTCAGACCGAGATCCATAAAATACAATACAATACAATTAAAATTAAAATGTCACACAGAAAATTTAAATACACAAAACAATTTAAATAAAAACATAGAAAAGTAATGACAAAAAGATGAAAACAAAAAACCAAAAACAACACATTTTACACTTTAGGCATTTAGTATGTGGGCTACAAATTTATTCAATTATAATTTCTATTTAAATCTATTTATTGTGTTACAAGTTTATTAATAGGTTTAATAATCGCCATCCAGTGCCTCATGATGGCAGACTGTAAGTTGGTGGCAACATCCTTCAGAAGGCCGTTGGTGCTTCCTCGGATGCGGCTTACCAGGCAATTATGGTTTTACAAAAATTTACTACAACCGACCTGTTCTAGTGACGGTCAACACTGAATAGTCACAGGGAAGCAATATACGCAATTTCGTTTACTTAGATGACGTAATTTTTTCAGTTATTTTGATTCGAAACCAAAGTACTGAACTGATTTTAATAAAATTTCTATGAGACCTATCTGGAAGCTTATCACCTTTCAAATAAAAAAGAAATCGGTTTATAAAGAACAAAGTTCTGAGGTAACAAACATAAAAAAAAAGTTCAACCGAATTGATAACCTCCTCGGTTGAAAAGTAATCAAAGTTGGTTGGTAGTTTTGTCAGTAGGGAAAGTCAACCAACTCAGTCCACCTGAGTTATATGCTTCTGTGATTATGGTTAACAATTTCCGACTGCTATCGTGGAAGTCATAAGCGATAACGCTGGACCACTTAGGACTTCGGTACTGGATGAAGAGGACTTCATACTGGATGGAGAGGACTTCATTACTGGATGCTTGTCAGTATTTAGGGTTGCGTTTAGACTGTGCGGTTCTACTCGAAATCTCTGAGATTGGCCAATTCACGGTCCGCTCCTCTCCACTCCGCCCAGCTCCGCGTCAGTGGAAACCCACCCTAAGGCCCGTCGTAAAATTTTTAGCACTGTGATTGGCCAATTCACGGTCCACTCCGCCCAGCTCTGCGTCAGTGGAAACGCACCCTTAAGTCGGAACTTTCATAAGATTGAGAACCGAGTGTATTTAGTGACCGAAATCACTAGTTTAAACACAAGGGGAGGTCGATGAGAATTCGCACCAAAAAAGGCTTTCAAGTCTCAACCCAAAACGAATGGTTATCATAATGCATTTCGCTGAAGGTGACCTGCTTTTCGGCGCCATCTGCGCATGAGTCACCGGTCAGTGGTCGCCGGTCATCATTACGGTTGGCCACTCAAGTGCGACGGCCTTGAAACGTGACCAAATTGCCGGCCGTTTTTGTCGAATGTTTTGGGAAACTGATTAAGTTCTTTTAGTAGTAAACTACCAATTGTTGTCTTCATAAATGGCTGCTTTGATACAGGAAAAACCAAAAGTGGATGTATACTTGAAAAATGATGATGCAGAAAAGGCGGCGGACCTGTATTTAGGTAATGACAAGTCGGTTGTTATAAATAAATTAATAATCAATACATATAATAAAGCAAGAGACCCCGAATTCTTGTACATATGTTTTTTTTTTACGGAAACGTGTTCAGACGAGTAAAAATAACTTGGCCTATTTTTTTATTTTTTATTGGAAGACTATGTTTGTTTGTTTGTGTGTGCGTCCATCACGTAAAAACTACTGAACGGATTTAATTGAAACTTTACAATATTATAGTTACTAAGCCTGAGATGGTTATAGGCTATATAATATTACGCTACATTTCTTCAAAAGGCATATATAGAAGTTTAAAGTTTGTATGGAAACAGTTTTTTTTATGAGTGTATCTTTTTCAAACTAAAGAATTATGTTTCTGTTTCTTTTTTTGTTTAGTGCACTTTAATTACTTTGTAATGTACTCTAATACTATTACAATCTAGCCAAAGTAGGCCAATGAGTAATTCTACTCTAACTTAGTTTTATAAATTGATATATCAAGAAAGTGTCCAATAGCACATTTCTTACAGTCTCTAATTAAGGGGAACACACGTCGTTAATGTGTTCTTTATAAGTAGCACTATCACCAAATAATATTATTTATTCTTTGCTATCACTATCACTACACTACACTATTTATTAAAGTTCACTGCACTACACTAACTCGAAAGGTTTCGTTCTTTTAAGTCTTCTCACTATGTCCGTGTTGTCGAGGAGCTGGATTGCCTCGACGTTCACATGATGGTGAAGTCTGCGTTCGTGAGCTTCTGCATATTTTTTAATAACTTTATCAACGAACTCTATGTTGAGGTCCCGGTGGACTTCGTCATTTCTGATGTACCAGGGCGCATTTACAATGTCTCTGAGCACTTTGTTTTGGAAACGTTGGATGATTTGAACATTACTTTGTTTGGTACAGCCCCACAGCTGGGTACCATAGGTCCATACTGGCATGAGGACCTGTTTGTATAATATAATTTTATTTTGCACCGACAAAGAAGACTGTCTTCCAAGTAGCCAGTAGGTACATTTTCTTGTAGCGGATCTCTAATTCATCTTTTTTCTTCTTGACGTGAGCTTTCCAGTGTAGCTTTGCGTCAAGAGTCATGCCCAAATACTTAGCCGTATTTTCGTAGGGTATAACTTTATTGTTAATGTAGATCGGAAAATATTGGTCCTTTTTGTTGGTGAAGTTAATGTGGACTGACTTCGATTCGTTAAGCTTTATACGCCAAGTTTTAGTCCAATCATTTTCAAAACTAAAGTTAAAAGATGTGAAAGTACGGATTGAAGGTGTTTTTAGACCAAAAGTTGAATGAAGCTGTCTCCTCAGATATACACAATATCTGATTGAAAGTCACATTTTTATAATGTCCGCAGATAAGTGCCGCCATGTTTTTCAGTTTTCTACTAAATTCAATATTTGAGTGGTTAAAAAGAGGGTTTGAAAATGTGCAAGTTTTGATTGACTTGCTTAGTACTGACACTTTGCTATTCTGTGACATTTCTTTCGCGGGTGGAACAAAAAACATCGACAATAAACAATTCTTCCACGGTGACCAGGGCCAGCTTAACCTATTGTGCAGGGTGTGCATTGCACACGGGCGCACGGTCCTAGGGGGCGCCGTGCGCCACTCACCGCGGCCGCCCTACCCTAGCCACCGCGGGCGCCCAGGAGCGGCTGCCAAGCGCCACTCGCCACGAGCGCCCTAGGGCGGCCGCGGACACTCTGGCAACCGCGAGCGCCTCGCCGCGAGCGCCCTAGGGTGGCCGTGTCACTCTGGCAACCGCGAGCGCTTTGGGGCGGCCGCCCAGCGCCACTCGCCGCGAGTGAGTTGGGTGATTTTGGATCCAGATAACGCGATTTGTGAACCGAATACTTGCGGCTCACTGTGCTCGCCGCGATCACATATATCACTATTGTGAGTTTTAGTATCCTAATAGAGTGATTTTCAGGACTAAATTCAAGTCTTATAAAAATTGCGGGTCGCTTCGCTCGCCGCGATCAGATTTTTATTGTTGAGTGATTTTGAGCCCTGATAAATTTCGATTTTACTTAGATAGATAACCAAATCACTAGAACACATTTCTTCCGCGGGTGGAGCAAACAACATCGACAATAAACAATTCTTCCACGGGTGACGAAGTCGCACGCGGGTACAGCTAGTAATAATAATAAATATTTTTAAATATTTCACACATCGCTATCTAGCTAGCTCTAAACTAAGCAGAGCTTATAGTATGGGAAGCAGATAACTGATAGAATACTTAAATACTTTTTTTTGTAAATAAATAAATATATATACAGTAATATATAGTATATATATATTTTTTTAATTACAGCATAAGCTAACTACTACAATCTATAAATAGGTATATTACAAAATTTACAAAAGGAAACAGAATATATATATATATATAGTATATACAGTAATAGATAGAAAACATACAGACTCAGTACAAACAGTATATATATATATATATAGTATATACAGTAATAGATAGAAAACATACAGACTCAGTACAAACACCGATGTTTATCACACAAGTGCTTGTACTGAAGCGGGAATCGAACCCGCGACACCGGCGTGGCAGTCCAACATACTTGCTACTCGATCAATCGTGTCATCTAAATGTACCATATCGTGAGCTATATAGCCTCTACCATTGAAATTATGTAGGTATTTAGTTTATATCGGAAAGTATTCAGGAAAATAACATTTTAATATGATTTGTGTAGCGATAAGGAAGTCCTTGAAAAACAAATACTTACCACGCGTGCGGCTCGCGTCCTAGATTTAGTTGCGTGTCCAGAAAATTTGACCAAACGATATTGATTTTTGAAAATTTTAAGAAAACCTACTTCCCGGTTCTCGTAAAATGATCCTAATCTGTTAAATATTCTGTTGATTTCTGTGAAACTGATTCTAGTCTTATTGTAATTGATGTTACAACAGTCGCTAAGGTTGGCCGACCAATCGCTTTGTGCAGAGCAAAAAACCTTGGTCCAAACTGCTGAATAAACGAGTCTGTTGAAACAAAGGGCCAATTTTCCGCTGACGGACTCGCTAACAGGATTGCAAGTGCCAATGCCAAGTGAGTGAGACACAGAAAATTATAAAGCATTTAAGAGATCTATAAATTTAACTTTAGCCATTGTATCAGATATACCGCCTCTTCTTTCTGCCCTCATCCCACACTTAGGTGGGGTCGGCACAACATATCTTCTCATATTCGTCTCTATCAGCCGTCATCTCTGTACTAACACCCAATTTGTTCATATCCTCTATTACGATAGTGAACCAAATATAAACTCTACAATATTATGGAGGTTGTTGGATACTTAGGGTTCGTTTCCACTGACGCGGAGCTGGACGGAGTAGAGAGGAGCGGACCGTGAATTGGCCAATCATAATGCTAGAAATCTCCACTTCGAGCACTGTGATTGGCTGTCACTGTGAGTGAAACGCACCCTTAATAGACCAGTAAAATACTTAATATGAATTTATACGATGCTATGTGGAATTTGTGGACTTAGCCGAAAAACCTTGTTGGGTATTTCCGTGTAGGAGGTAATGGGTCTAATTCTGAGTGTGTCTAGCTCAATTGGTAAATTGTCCAATGAATTTTAGCTGAAATAGCTCACTGATGAGACTGATGTCCACCAAATTTTATTCAAGGACAATGTGAAGGTTAACTTCTGTTTCTCTTTTGTTACATAACGATATTCTGTTTCCCGCTTGCGAGATCAAATTAAGAAATTAACCAAAGACGCTCAGACACAGAAAGACAAAGACAAAGGGTGATCTCAAGTAGGAATTTTTAAGGAAAATTATTGTTCTGCTGTCGTAGAAAAATGACTATAATATAAGTCCTAAGTGTTGGAGGGAAGAGTTGAAGCTGATAGCTAGAGCAATACAAATAAATGAGAGTTTTATAGTCACGTAGTCATTTTATTGATCCTATTAAAGCACCTTTGTTTAATTCATGATAATATCAAGCATTATAATGATGTCATTGTAACAACGAAAGCTAGTCTAATGGGTAATATAAATGTAAATAGCTTTCATTACATGAATAGATAATAAATAATTTATTAGCATTTAGGGAAAACATAACAGCGCTGGACACAGACAATAAAATCTAATTACTTAATTATTTAACCTATCCATCCACATACTCGTAGGCATATTACCTTTATTTAGGTGCTAAACACCTGATCAAAAATTAACCTTGTTTTTTGATCTGTACCCAGTTCTTTATGATTAGTCTGCTCTGCCAAAGGAGGATTTTTCCTTTCAATTCAATTATTTATTTATATAACGTAATAAAACATAGGCTTATACAACGGTCCTCACACTAGGCCGAGCTTGTATCGTGAGGACCTTACAATTTTACAAGGTACCTAGATAATAAAACAAGATTTGCCTCGGACTAAATATACATAATTAGGCAGGTGCAGTTAGTGTTCCTAAAATTGTAACATTAATCCATAACGAAATAATCATAGGTAGAAGGAAGTCTTTCAAAATCTTTGAGAAAGAGTTTACCGCGTTTCATCAACAAATTTTCTACAGAATATTTTGTTGATGAAATCAAATTTAGATAGCGTGTTACTCATTGCAATTTGGGTGTGGAGAGACACGTCATGTTACGTCCCCTGCGTACAATGTTTAAGTACTGTAGATACTGCGACCTTGTCCCGCCCATGGAATCGATAATAGCTGGATATCGGCCAGTCTAGGTACTCATTTATATTTCAAATGGACTGACATTGAGCCATGAATAGTTTTAAAAGTCCCTTTTGTTAGATCTGCGTAAAGCGTACTGCAAGGGCTGCTAGGAACATAGCTGGTGATTCAAGTTTGAATATATAATCTAATGAATGTATAGGAGCTTCTTTAATTGGAATCGTTTGGCAGCAATAGATAGAAGGAAAGTTCAGCCTGGTTTATATTTTTGGCGTGTCACAAGGGTGTATACTAGCCCAGCACTTATATTTTTTATACATCCCGAAGAGTTTTGATTGGTGCCGATAAATACTGACTGCACAGTTTCGTTCTAAAGGTTTAACCCCTTGCGCTCAGCGCTCCTGCAACTACTCCCTACGGTGGATACGTTCGCGAACTCGAAGCGTGGAACGTAACACGCTCCACGGTAGGCGATCCTAGCTTTGTCGGTTTTTAGCGTGTTGCACGTAGAGGAGTGAATGATGTATCTATTGAAGCAGTTGCAGGAGCGCGGAGGGCAGGAGGTTTGCAAGCATAGTGGATACGCCCCTTTTGTCTTAGGTATTATTTACGCCTTAACGCCGTTATTTCACCAACGCAGATCTAAGACGACATGATTGGTCGAGTGGAAGGTGTGTTGGATGCCACGCGGGTTCAATTCCCGCTTCAAGATAAACATTTGTGTGATGAACATCGGTGTTTGTCTTGAGTCTGGGTATTCTATCAGTTATGAGTTCATGTTCATCCAATGAGTCATCTTTTTCCGAAATTGCCTGTTGATAGGAATGGGAATTAGGTCTACTCACCTATATCCGTAGACCCATTCCAGCTTCAGTTTGTTGGGCGGAGGTGGCGCTACTTTGGCTGGGTCCAGGGTATCCTGGTCCGAAGGGCCGTAGAGCACCACGGGTCTCCCTCGGAGGAACATCCGCATCGCCCCGTCTTCTTCATTGTACTGGCAGGTGCTCGTGCTAGAATGGGATAGAAGATCAGTAATGTTGTAGATGTTATGGTGTTTATTTCATCCCATTTAACCTTGTTTTTTTTTTCTTTATAACCATATTTAAGAACTAAAGTCGCAACTGAATCTAGAGTAAATTGCATTTTTTACTACGTTCGTTGAAAACTTGAATATCCATAAGTTGTTCTCTATTGTTTAAGACAATAAAAGCCCGATTGAACGTGACGATAAGTTTTAGCAAGATAAGATAATAAGATAAAGATGTAAGTTAGACTTTTTAAGATAAATTATCATTCTGTCAGTACTTCCTCCTACACACAAAAAAAAACAATTTGCACTACAGCTGTGACCGAAGTAAAGTCAAGAACCTTTCCGGTTTTGATGCTGTTATTTTTAGCATTTTACGGAAGGATATATTTCTTTTTTCCCGACTGCTAAGGAAGGGTTATGCTTTTTGCTTCTCTATATTCAATATAAAAATCCTTTTTATGAAGAATATTTAACAATCTGTCGAATTAATACTTAATTAGAATACTTATAATCAAAAATACTGAATGAGTGGTAAATGTTACTATAATGAACGAAATAATTTTATTATCTAAACATTCAAGACATGCTGTTAGTAAGTAAAACTAACATAAGATTCTTAGTGAAATAAGTAAAACATACTCCGTTTTTTTTGTTCAAAAACCATAAGTGTTATTTCAGTAACTTAGTAGAATACTAGTAGTTTATTGTTAGTATCATGCAAATAACAATACACTAAATCAGACAATTCTATAAATCCCCATTCATATTTTGTATGCCTAAAGCAAACTTACATTGAGGTGAATGGCATTGTATTTTTTCTGGCGTATATAAAGAGAATACCACCCGCGTTGAGCGTCAAGCCACCAATATCCCGTTTAGCTGATGGAAAATAATCTAAAAACAAACGAAATAAGTACCTAATTGCCTGCGTGACCGTTATCCTGTTACCTTATTCATTTCAAAACCACTGATAAATAGATCGCCAAAATAATATAACAATACAGAGTATATAAATAAAATCAGCCGACTTTACCTGTCATCCATGGCGCTTGAATTTATAGAGAGGTCACTGATCACGAATTTATACAACCGGTATTAAAAAGTACCGGTTATAGGCATACAGCCGGCCGCTAAGATAAACGTAAACAGACTGAGCAAAACTGTGAGAACGTTTCCGTATTGCGAGAGGCGAATGAGAATGTAACATTGACTTGGGTTATAACCATTGCTGGTTTTATAAAACGCAACTCAATTTGGAGAGATGTAGAGCGGGTGATTGTCGCGACATTTTTGTTTGAAATGGTATGACGACTTTGTAAGGCGATGTTAGCACGAGGAGTTTTATCTTTAGGTATCTTGCTTGAGTCATCAAGTAGGTATTATTACCGCGAAGTGACCTGACGTACAGTTGCGAAATGAGCTTTTTACCATAGAGACTGGCTCTACTAAATGTAATTGTGTGTAAGTAATGAAGTTTGGCACTTTGTTTCTAGCTCAATGTCACATATTGGGTTCTATTCACTGGCTTTGCCTAGTTTGTTACTTAACCACCTTGACCAAAGCAGTATAGGGTTGTATGTACAACACAATCGTGTAAGAAGTAATGTAAAATGTAATATAATATGTAAAACTCCGAACCATAAATGGCAGAACATAAGGCACAAATAGATAGATAGATAGATAGAAAATGCTTTATTGCACAAAGTAAAAAACAAGTACATAGGCGAACTTAATACATTTTTTTTAACAACATACTTCATGAAAACTATGTTCTGGAGAATAAAAATCTTGAATCTTGAATGTAAGTCACATAGAGTATTTATTTTGGTCCTATTTTTTAGGTTTTATAAGCAAATACATTTTCAATAATATCCCATATAAACCACCAATTTTAAATTACCAAAAAAAATTAAATGGGCAATGCAGACGGTGTACTACGTTGCATCTGTGCAGTCAAAATTTCTACAAAATGGCAGTAGTGACAGCGGAGCGAGTGCGGCGCCCGAGCCGAGGTTTTGCTGGCTGGCTCGAGCTAGGTACCCGGGTTTGCCAAACGATGAATAAAACTTAAATTATTATCAATTAAAGGTACCGCCTGACGCAAATCCATAGGAAAACGACTAACGGTAACAGTTATCCAATTTTAATCAAATTTATTTTGCCAAAAATTCGACTTAATTTTTTCATTTTTTTTGCCGTATATGTGTTCAGTAACGGCAACTGACTATGTGTATTTTTTTTATGGAGATTAAAATTTGACCGTGTATACTGTTCAGATAATAAGAGATAAGCAAAACAGCTCTACAATGTTTAATAATTTTCGTTTCATTGTTTTTCCTGGTAACTATTCACTGAAATACTAAGGTAGCTATAAATATTGTTGAAGGTAACTAAGTAGGTATAGGTACTTTATTTTAATTTAGGAACCTATCAAAGTCATTGAAATCTGTTGCCAAGTATTCAAATCTAGTCACTGTGTGTGAAAAATATTTTTTAGTTTCTACCCACGTCTATCAATCTATGGAGCTAACTTACCGTGAAAAATTGTCAGGGCTGTCACAAAAAATGCCCATAATCAAATTTATTTTCATTAGTTGACGATGAGAGAAGTTAAATTCAACAGCAAACCTCTAAATGGAGTAAAGTATTTTGCAGAAATTTAAAATTGAGTAGAAAAAAGTCTCCGCTAATCAATACCTACATTTAAAGGGCTTGGTCCTGACAGACAATGTACAGAGCAAACCACTGGACGATATTTTCATCAAGAACTGAAAATGTGTACTAAGAAAGGATTTTTTTCAAATACGCAACGCAAATGAAGTTGCGGGCGTCAGCTAGTTTATCAATATTTTATCAATTAATAGAAATCCTATACTAAATACCATTTTAAAAACATTATTTCTATCTTTCTCCTTCCTTAATTATTAATTATCATTTCCTGTAGACTTTTTTGCTCGGATCCCTCCTACCGTCTCATAAACTTTTTGTTAGGAGCTAAGAGTTTTAGCGCAATTAATCGCGCGAGTAGGCACTTAAGCATACTTGTATACCTAATAAGATGGTTCTGTTCTGGTAAAGTATCCACTTTGCTGCTCGTGAAGGTAAGTAGCTCATTCACTAACACTTTACATCCACTACATTGTATTTCACTGTTAGACTGATCGTTTCTACCGCGAGATGTTACGTCGATCGTAGGCGATCGAACCGTCTCAGCGACATCGTGCTGTGCAGCGCGGCGACAAGCGAGCGACTGATTATGTCATAAATTTTGTCTTTCTTGACAGATTATGGTTCACACTTCAGTATTCAGTATTTATTTGCAATATTGGGCAGGTTACATTTTAGGTCTTAGTAGGCCAAATAAATAAAGTACAGCTACACAATATTACCCAAATAGGGTGTTGCAAATGATAGAGACGGGCAGATATTTTTAACTATATTGTTAAGTCACTAAATGAATCGTTTATAAAATCTTGCAACTCGTAATAGCATTTTTTTAAAAGCATTTCTTTTAAATTAATTTCAAAAAGTGATCATTTACTTGGATTTTTATTTTATCTGGAAGTTTATTGTAAATTTTTACCGCCATTGCATTTGGACCCGAACCGTATATTTTAAGTTTAGATGTAGGTATGACCAAGTTATATTTGTATCTGCTTTAATAGCGGCGTGGCTAATCAATGTTTTTTTTAAATAAATTGGGTATTTACTTACGAACTTACAAATTTCTAAAATGTAGATGGATGTCAGCGTTAGGATTTTAAGGCCAATAAAATGTGGTTGGCAACTTTCAGGTATTTTTATGTTAGCTAAGATTCGCACGCACTTCTTTTGTAAGATGAAGAGGTCTTGAACGTCTACACTGTTGCCCCAGAGGATTATTCCGTTTTTAAGCCACGCATAGGCATATGAGTAATAAGCTGCTAAAGTTGTTTTTTGATCTGTGACCTTACGCACTAACGACTACGAGCTAACGACTAAGAGCGTACGAGAAGCTTGAAAGTTTTGATTTTATCCTTTTGATGTGGGATTTCCAGTTTAAATTCGTATCTATATCTAATCCTAACAATGTGAATGTCATTACTGATTCTAATTTTATATTATTATAAGTCAATTTAATGTCAAGTGGTGATTTTTGATAGGGTCGAAATTGCATGATTTTTGATTTATTATAATTAATTTCAAGGTTATGATCAGTCATCCAATTTGATATAGTATTTAAAATGTCAATAAGATATTGATTTAAATTAATGTCATTTTTTCACTGTCATTGTACTCATCAGATTTTCACATTTCGATTGGTGGCACCTCATTTTGCATGTGGTAAGAAAGTGGTAGCCCTGTGTAATGCCAAGCATACCACACAGCACAGCTACCTCGTAATCCGATGCGCCCGCGCAGGCGGATCATTCATTGTACATTTTTTATTGTAGCACCACAATGCAATGATTGATCTATTCTAGAATACACCGGCCAACTTCCTATACTGGCCAAGACCTCAATTGGTGAAGTCAAGGTTACATAGAAGACCATGTATCTGTCGCAGCCAACTAGTCTTATTAGCCGTTCAATTAACTGCCTGGCCCTTTTTACTAATCGGCCACTGTTCAATTAGCGGCCGTCCTTAGGCAGGTATACTAAGCGTCAAACAAGTTGTCCTCTGGCGAACCACGTTACAAAAATGCGCAGAACCAATTTGACCTAAGAATTGCGTTCTGCGCATCTTTGTCACGTGGTTTGCCAGAGGACAACTTGTTTGACGCTTACTATACTGATCGTACCCAGTTTATTTATTTCATAGGGCTGTGCACGCTTGCTTCGCTCACGTGTGAGCGCAAAATATAAAATATAATAACTTTAACCTACTGTCATCCATTATCTATTTGTCTTAGATACATTTCTGTCTTTAGGTTGTGCATGCTCGCTTCAAAAGGCTAGGCAGTTAATTGAACGGCTAATTAATCAAGTTAGCTGCAACATATCTATTTACCTACACTCTACACTCTGGTGGTCAGTCAGCACAACATGGACCAATTCTTCTTGAATTCCTGTTTATAAACCGTAATCTGAAGTCTATACATAGACATAACTTTCGGTTTGAAGGGCCTTTAGCTAGTCAAATTTATTTATTTGATTAATTGTTTTTTCTTTCGGTACTTGCAATATTAAAGTATTAAAATCTGAATGATGATGGCACCCTGCTACCATCAGTCAGTGGTCGTCAATTGTTGGATATCAAGTATGCTAGTATGCTATGTAGCTGCTACATGTAATGTGCACAAAAGGACAATGGAAGGGCGCTTGTTACCGGCCACATGCACATTACCGGTGAAGGCCGAATAGGATCATTTGTCTCGAAGCTGTGACCAGCGTACTAACGATAATGCCTTGATTATAGCCTGATTCGATCAGTTATATTGGGAAACTGGCACATTCACGCTTACCATATTTGATCGCAATTTATATTAGACTAGCTGACGAAGTTGCGGCTTCGTTTGCATTGCGAATTTTCAAAATTCCTTTATTAGTAGGTACTCATTTTCAGCTCTTGACAAAGACGTCATGCAAGGTTCAAGTCTTTACGTTCAGTGGTTTGGCCTGTAAGTGGTCTGTCAGTCAGTCAGGACCAAGCCATTTATATATATTGACTTTGATCACCTCTATCGTGCCTCCTATCGTTCGTATTTCAAAATTACGGTACTATGAAATTCCCCATATTGCCCGACCTGGCAATAGAATTATGTACTCAGCTGTTTTTTTGTTTAAATCGACTCTTTTGTACACACCTTTTATAGTTATAATTTGTACAATAAATATTTGAGTTAGTACGAAACAATCTATATTATGTAAGTAGATTAAAATCCAAGCAAAGACCGAAGCCCACCACCCAAATTAAATTACACCCAAAATAAAAAAAACATTTTGAGCAAGAGTCTTTCAATTCCAAGTGAAAATAATAGTTTTTTGTACAGAAGAATCCATCAAACTATATTTTCTCATCAGTATTGATAGCAGTTACAAAGTTAGTTAAATGCCTCTTCCAAGAAACACCTTTCCCACCACCAAAAGTCGGACTTACCCGTGCTTCATAATAGGTCCATTTTGAGAAGGCTTATACAAGTTTAGCAAAGACTTTGTCGTCGTAAATCTAAAGAACGAAATAAACAACATTAGACAAAAGAAAGAAAGCTTCTAATGAAAGATAAGCAATTTTACTAAAGCGTCTGCAATTGGATCTTGGAATAAGGATGCTAATAGTGAAACGCCTGATGTAACTGTATTGCAAAATCCTTTCAGAATTTCTAGAGTCGAGCCTCAAAGGATACATATTTTCGTTTTTTCAGTTTGATTTTCCAACACGTAAAATGGGTAGAATCATGACTTCTTTAAGAACATAGGCTCTTCTTATAAAGCCTCTACAGTAGGTACTATTGTTGAGGTTTAAGTTTTTTGTCTAAGCAGTTTGGTCGAAACTCCTTTCTCATATCTATACATCTATAGATTGCCTACTTTTCATCATCATCATCAATCGTTTGTTGCCATCCATTGCCGAATAAGGCTCTTCATAAAACGCTACAAAACAGACCGTCGCCGTCGCGTCGCTTAGGCTCTCCATTGGATAGCCAGCAATGAATGACATCTGACTTAGTTTCTTGGTATTTATTTGAGCTCCTTTCTCATGTCAATACATCTATTAGAGTGCCTACTTTTTCATTATCATCATCATCAATCGTTTGTTGCCATCCATTGCTGACTTCGGCTCTTCATAAAACGCATCTTGCTACTACGAGGAAGGTCACAACGCAGCTGGCTGTCTAGAGCCTTTTCCATCCTCGAAATGCCTAGTTTGAAGACACGATTGCTCGAGTGGCGAGTGTGTTGAACACCGGTGTCGCGGGTTCGATTCCTGCTCCAGGACATCAACACAAAAAAAAGCCAGCAATAAATGTTTCTATTACTGGCTATCTTGTGTACTTGTTTTTTACCTTGTGCAATGTATTTTCTACCTATCTATCTACGGTTAAGGTCACAACGCAGCTGTCTGTCTAGAGCCTCCCAAATCCATGCCATCATGCGTAAGAGGGTTGCCTCCCTGATGCGGCGGGTGCGTGGCAGCACCAACAGCCTCCTGAAGACAGTGGCAGTTCGGGTGGATGGCCCGATACTTAGCCACTGGACTAAGACGCATATAGTGCCCTCGGGTAGGTACGCCAAATAATTCACTTGACTCCGATAATACCAATTTAATTTCAAACTATACAATTTAATTTAATTTTATGACTGGCTATGTGTAATTTATAATTTTGAATGTGTTACTAACCTTAGAATAAGCCTTATATTAACAAAATATGGTGAAATTATTTACTGAAATAAAAGATTTGATTTGATTTGATTGAAATCCTTTAACTGCCTACTTTCCCAACATCCTTCATTCCAAGACCCGCTCCGGCACTGACCTGGTGTTGGGCAGCAAGCCCTGCGCGTTGAAGTCTCCAGTAGAGTTCCACCGCTTGGTTAGGTTGTTGCCTCCCGGAGACTGACTCTGGTTGCTTGACGTGGAGTTGTTGCGAGATCTAGCGACAGACACGGCTACAGGCGACTCAGCACGAGACCTCGACAATCCACTTATACGTTTCGACTTGATCTTATTCACCGATAGGGCTTTGAACACATTGCTTAAAGCGTCGATGACACATGGCTTCTTTACACGCTGCTTGTTGGCGAGAGTTAAACGCTAGCGTGTGAGCGAGTTAGCTTTCGGGAAGGATTGTCAACAAGCAGATTGTAAAAACGTCGATGACAGAGGGCGACTTTACAAGCTACAAGCGAACTCGCTGGCTTGTAGCGTGTAAAAAAGCCGTGTGTCATCGACGCATAAGCGCCTTAGTGCACGAAAGGAGCCTATTCGAGGCGCACTTGAAATCCTTTCACCACCATGGTTCGAAAAAACTATTCACACGATAAGAAGAAGAAGAGCCTTAGGGTGTGTTTCCACTGACGCGGAGATGGGTGGAGTGGAGAGTAGCGGACCGTAAATTGGCCAATCACAGTGCTCAAAATTCCACTGCCACTTCGAGCACTGTGATTGGCCAATTCACGGTCCGCTCCTCTTCACTACGCCCAGCTATGCGTCAGTGGAAATGCACCCTTATAGAAATGTAGCATAGAACTGATTGAATTAGCCATTAAATAGGGGCGTTCATTTAACCAGGTTGCAGCGACAAAGGCGCCTGGTTTTGTCGCCTGGTTTTGAGGAACGGGGCGCATCGATCAAGTGGAGCGTATAAGCTAAAACTGGAGGTTTCGTACTAAGGCTAGCTCTATTAAGCATTTAAGAAGCAAAGGAGTTTCAGGAGTAACGCACTTGTAAAAAAAAAGAATTACACATACAATATGATAATAGCGGAATAAACATGGAATAAATAAGGGTTCTAACACGCTACCTTGTGATAATCCATGTATGCAGTTTATCCCATCCATGTATCCCATTCTGGTTTGCTAATAAGCAAATGGCCAGATTTTTTTAAACTGTCCAACTCCCAACGAAGGTTTCCGTGATTTAAACCTCCTTGGACTATGTTTTTTTTTATATTCCTTGCAATAGATGAACGGGCATGAATCAGTTAAGTTGATAATATTATGATATAGGTACGCATATTTATGCGTTTATATACTTGTGCGCATAGATGAATAGCGGTGTTCCTATAGAACACCAAGATGGACAGTATCAGACCAAAATGGAGTCGTGAAACAGGACCACCAATTTCAGACACCCTGTCAATAAATATGAAATATCTCCATTTTCAAAATATGTTTGTTACTTCTTACAATGTAGTTTAATTAAGAACATATATCATAATAGTGATCTAGCCCTGTTACTTCTCTTTTTCGAAAATTATCATCGGGCCAAAATGTACTAGAAGTTAGCCAATGTGGCTTCTTTCATTGGTCGCATTTTCAATGAACTACATTGTGTTCTGTACTTTAAATATCTCCGTGCTTGTGCGTTTATACCTATATTTTGCCTGCTGCAAGACTTCAACCTACTCCTGTATTCTAACTTGTAGGAATACCACTGAAAATCAACCATTGAACGTGCATTGAACAACGAAATTCAACACGATAGAAGTCAATCGCGTTATTCATTGGATAATATTTCCTGATATTAAAATACCAGCTAAAATTTTTCATACTCCAAGTCCCAGATGGTTTACCTGTAAGGTTGTGGGGGGTGCGGGACGTGCGGCGCGGGCGTGGCGCGGGGGGAGGGAGACGGTGCGGGGGAAAGAGATGATGAAGACGCCGGCGAGTCTGATTGGAGCGATCCTGTGGACTGGTGCTGCGGACCCCGTCTGGAAAGAAAAGTTGTACATTTTGTAATTCTGTAGAACTATATAAAACTTATTATAATTAGAAGCTACGCACCTACACATTTTGACGAACACACTGTCTACGTCCAGCTTTATAGTCTGTGGGTTGTCTGGCAGTCAGTCAGTCAGAATTAAACCTTTTTGAGATATTTATCAGATTATCATAAGTCTGTCTTTTGTCGATTCGACAAGGCCTTATGGGCATTCTAATCTAAGGCCTTGTCAAATCCTGTATTATATGATCTGACCCGGACGCTTCACATTGGAATAAACAGTAAAACACGTTGTTGTATACTGCACGGCCACGAAAGACACCAGAAAGAAGACAGGGCGATGAGAAGTTTTGGACTTGGGTCCAGAAACTGAAAACACTAATTAGGAAATTGGAACACGCCATGCATCAACCTAGGGTTCTGGCCGCTACTTTGGAGAACATAGGTTAGTTGAGGGTAGATTAATGCCAACTTGCACCAAACTTTCAAAGTTCCTAAGCGATTACTTTACTCGCTTGTCAGTTCCTAACGGTCGGAATCTGGACTGTTAAGAACTACCAAGCGAATAAAGTAATTGCTATGGGACTTTGATATAGTTTGGTGCAAGTAGACATCAGTCAAGTAAGAGACGTTGCACAATAAACTTCGTAGCGGGACGTCAGCGTCAATGCACAACACTGTAACCCCAATTTCGATAAGAATTAGAAGGTCTTGGTAATTTGAACTTTTGAACGAAACACTCAGTTCCTTTCGTCTTCTTAACGAGGCCACGAGAATCCCTTTCAATTTGCGGGCCTGAAGGCTTTGTGTTCAGTAAATGATACTGTATTATGACTCAGTGGGAAAGGTAAATGGACCACACCGTGATAAGAAAGAATAAATAAAATGGGTAAACGAGGAGAGCATACAAATAATACTGTTGAGTCAACCGTCGATCTTCAGAAGATAATGATCAAATATACAAAGGTACGGTTAAGCCAACGGTTTCAAAAACAATATTTAGGACAACCAGGTCGGATGTACCTTGCCACTGTGATGGCGTTATGCCAAAGATACTGGCTGTATTAGCCCCATTAGTGGCAATGTGGAAAGGAGCCAAACCTAACGAGCTTTCTTCCTTTTCGCGTAAGAGTTTGCATCTTGGGGTAAGAGTTTTCTAACCTTCAAGGGCTTGCAACAGATGATCTAGCTAGACTTGACAAACAAATTACCTCTGTGGTAATGAAGAGGCACTGGATCCATAGCTGGAAGTTCTTTTGGCTGTCTCCCGGTATGAAGGTTGCCTTATTCGAAGCTCTCTGGTAGGAGTACCCGTTGACCCTGAAATAAGACAAAAATTGTTATAATCAATCTTAAAGCAATAAATAATAATATTATCAGCTGTCAGTCTTTTGCAAAACTGATTGTATCGAGTGTGTTGATAGTTGCATGCGAAACACGGCCTACTCTACAAATATACAACCTGATTGAAATGCCAGACAAAAATCTTGCGGCAAAACAGTGAAAGGATACAGGGTGTCGTAACATTTAAAAGTAGTTCGTAATTCGTAACAGAATGGAGTCTATTACAGAAACATTACCAAAACACTCGATATGTGAGGATTGAGATTACATTACGCAGTTCGAAATTGGGCTATAAATAAAACGCGATAAGTTATCTAACTTTTGAATGAAGTTATTCGCTAAGTAGACGATAATGTTATGCAAAACATATTGAGATAGGGAACTGAGAATGTTTCAGGTTTCTCATCTTTTTGATGAGACTGCAGGTGTTTTATTATAGGTATATTCAGATACTTAGGTACCAAAAGTACTTATCACAATTTCTTGGACTAATAATTACACTAATAACCAACGACGACACGGATGGTTGAATGGCAAGTGTATTGGACTGCCACGCCCGGTGTCACAAGTTCGATTCCCGCTACAGGACAAACATTTGTGTGATGAACATCGGTGTTTGTCCTGAGTCTGGGTCTTTTCTATGTATACTTTGTATGTATTTACAAAAAAAGGATAAGTATTAATGTAGAATACTTCATATCAGCCATATCTGGTTCCCATAGTACAAGCTTTGCTTAGTTTCGGGCTAGGTGGCGTTGTATAAAAATTTCCAAACTATTTATGTATTTATTAATAGATATTTCATTTAAATTAGGGACGCTTTTTTGATCTCATCTCCAGCCACGCGGGTCTAACACGGACTTCTTAGAAGTTAGGTAGGACTTACTAAGCGATCGGCGATCATGCCTCCCTCACCTGTAAAAGCGCCGTTCCTAGCAGCACTCGGGGCGGTGGGAGCTATGCCTTCGAGCGCGTTCAGCCTCCGCAGCGCATCAGCCAGGGTTGAGCGTAGACAGAGCAGCTCCTCAGCCTGCCTGGCGCATTTGATCTCATCTCCAGCCACGCGGGTCTAACACGGACTCTCTTAGCACTCACTATACGATCGGCAATCATGCCTTCCTCACCTGTATAAGCGCCGTTTCTAGCAGCACTCGGGGCGGTGGCGGTGGGAGCTCTGCCCTCGAGCGCGTTCAGTCTCCGCAGCGCATCAGCCAGGGTTGAGCGCAGACAGAGCAGCTCCTCAGCCTGCCTGGCACATTTGATCTCCAGCTCGGCCACGCGGGCCGCCAGACCCGCGCCCTCGCCTTCTAGCATTTCATCTGGAAAGATACATCATTTGATTCGTTAAACACGTAGGTATGTTTATGGCTAACAGGATGTATAAGTAGCGGCACATAAGTCTAGCGCTGAACGATACGCGGGGGGCGTTACTGCGCATGTTTATAGTATGTGTAGTCCCCCTCAGGACCTTACTTTTTACTTCTGTGCAATAACGGTTAGCGCTAAAGTTACTTGCCGCTACTTGTACGATGCGATAAGAAAATAAATACGGTAAGTGGCTTCATTCATCAAGACCCAATAATTACAATATACGATACGATTAATTTGGCTAAAGTGTCCCATGTTCCAAGTTGGTTGTTCATGTACATTGATATTTGAAAAAAAAAAAAGCTAATTGGTGGCCTATGCCTAGCAGTGGCCTCAACTGTATGAAGCTGCGGATGTTTTAACTTGTTTAACCTGATAGCTATCTATTATTTCCGTAGTATCGCGGAAGAAATCAAAGCAAAAGCAATTATTTATTTATTGATGTTTACTATAGGTACCTAGGTAGGCGTAGTTAACATTCTCTTTGACAAATTTAATCGTTTTAACACGTACAATATGCAAGCAATTCTTGGAAGCTCTTCTTCTCTTTCTTCTTGGATTCTTCTTGGAACTTCATCTTATAAGACATAACGGTTAGATCGACGACTGCATTTATTGCTTCACCATCAGATAAGGCGACAGTCAAAACAAAAGCAACCCAAAAAAGAATAAAATTAGTTGCGAATTCTTATAATAGACTTGTCTTGTAGGAAGAGACCTTGGAGCTAGTGCCAAGCGTGGGCCTTTTGTATTTCCCAAATAAGCTTGAGGACACTCCCATTTCCTTGAGATAAGATTACATATTTGTAAACCTTGAAAAGGCCAAAAACTTATAAAATCAATTTGGCATCATTGAATTCAGAGAGGAAATTGCTCGTTTTGTCTATAGTTGGCATTTAGAAGCTCCATGTTACGTGACGGTGCCCTTTTGAAGTACTAAAATGTTATGATCATAGCTTCCTAGGTGACATTAATGCCTTACGTAGCTTAGCTTCCGTCATAAAAATCCTGTAACACCCACTATTGGGTAAAGGCCTTTTCTCTACTTCGCCACTTTTGTTGATCTTGACAAAACACTTTCGGTTCTCCTGCTATTATAATGTCATCGGGCCATTGGGCTTGTGGTCTGTCCTGCAGCCGTCGTATATCCTTCGGCCTCCAACATTTGATTGTTTTGGTCCACCGTTAATTGTGCCGCCTTCCTAACACATGTGCACTTTCCTTTCCGATCTGACCGAAAATCCTTTTACCACACTAGTAAGGAACTAGTGACTCGATAAGAAGAAGAACACATGTGCCCTGCCCTGCCCGTTTTGATGCAAATACTGTCAAATAGGATGATTTATTGAAATACTAGCTGATACCCGCGACTTCGTCTGCGCAGGTTTCTTTATAAAGTGTAGCCTATGTGTTATTCTGATGTATAAGCTATATCATTGTTAAGTTTCATTTAAATTCATTCGGTAGTTTTTACGTGAAAGAGTAACAAACATCCATCCATCCATCCATCCATCCTTACAAACTTTCGCGTTTATAATATTAGTAGGAAGGATAGTAGGATATCAAATTCATTAAGAGATGACCTTCAACTCAAAAAGGTTGCAAAACCTAATTGATCACACGCTGGTGACAATTTTGTTCACAAGTTGCCAAATCGTCCGGTTCCGTGACGAAACACCATTGTGCAAAACACTTCACTTTCAGGTCACACCATTCGCGAATTCAGCTCCTTATGTGTCGACTATTGTCTCCGAAACAATGGTTTTGTGTACACACATGTTCTTTGCATTTACAGTAGTTTGGGCTTTAAATGTTTTGTAATTAGGGTGAGTTTGGATTATCGTTTTGTACACAGACGCTGTTTGCTGTGTAAGTGATTTATGTGTTATCAAAGAGTGTAGCTTATCGTTGTTATCGTTTCTTGCATAACCATGCATTATTATGAGAAATATAGGTTTAAGTACCTGTGTTTGTAAGAGTACATTGGCTTCGAATATATTACGCTAGATTACTGGTAAACTTTAAATAGTGTATTTATTAGACATTGTGCCATTATGAATATATCAAATTCCACCTGAGTCTCCTCTTTTTTGATATTTGACATACTATCAATATGTTATTTTCACCAAACTTATCTCAGGTAATTTTACTTTTAGATTCCATTGCAACTCATCGCATACAAATTTATTTAGTGTAAAATGCATCTATCCATCACGCATCGCACTAATGGAAAGAATGATTTTGACTTCTCATCGAAAATTCTTTGGTCTCTACGATATCACATTTGGCACTTTAGTAATAAGTATTCTTCTTCTTGTGCATGGTCAAAGACTACATAAAACTCATGTAAGCAACATTTTTTTGTTACAAAATACTCACGCCACGCAGCATAGACGTCATTCATGGTGTCTCCAGGCGAGTCACTGGCTCTAGAACTCCTCGACTCCCGGTCAGCATGGCTCTCCATCTTGGCACTTATTGGCAGGAATGCAAGTGTTTCATTCTTTAGGTACTATTCTGTTTTTCATGACGTTTTAAATTATTTTGGTCTGTTTTTGTATAAGAGCTCGTGGTTGGCGATAACAAATGCTGATAAGAAATAGTTTGCGGAGTTTGAAATAATTTAATATAAAAAGTCAACGGCTTTTTTAGCAAAACACGAATACATACAGATAATGGGTTTAATCTATTTCGTTAGTAAAAATGGAACAAAAAATAATATGTACTTCAACAGAATTAGTATAAATGGATAAAGGAGGAAGAAGACTATGTATGCACTACTAGGCAATAAAGACAGCAAATTAAAGCTTATGTCTTATATCATTCTGCAGTTATTTTGCAGCCTGTTCAAAGACCTTTCTCAGATCTCAGGCGCCGAATTGCACGAAGTTGCTCATTGTACGCACGCGAACCGTATCGAAAATACGTAAAATTCCCGCATAATGTGGAATTCGGGTAACGGTGCATTTACTGGTTTCCTTCATTTGCATAACTAAGCGACCTGACCCGTCTGTAACTGTAGTTGGACGCATCCACGGTACGAGACCTAGAAGCCGAGATAGCTGGTTCTGGTTGCACTATAAAGTACTCTACCATCTGCTACAATGTAGTTAATTTTACCTTCTTGGGTAATTTATACTTATCCTGACACCGATTATCGTTATTGTTATATGTAGTTTTACTACAACAGACTTCAATGATGACTTCAGGGAAGCGGAATACGCAATTTCGTTTACTTTGATGACGTCATTCTTTCAGTTATTTTGATTTCAAAACTCATATATGTAAGTGCAAGTAAGTGTACACAAACCTACCATTACAACACTGTCTCTCTATACTCAAAGGTTTGCTGGAAGAAAACTCTTTTAAGGGTTAAGCTCGCCTATGTACATGCCTTTTATTAATTACGTGTGTTAATAGTTTTTATGTGTGCAATAAAGAATAAAGAATTTAAGTACTGAACGGATTTTCATGAAATTTCTATTTGGACCAATTTGACGTATATTCTTTCGAAAAAAAGAAGAGAAAAGAATTCTCAAATCTGTTGATAAACAGCAAAGTTATGAGGTAACAAAAATTAAAAAGAAAGTTCAACCGAATTGAGAATCTCCTCCTGTTTGAAGTCGGTTGATAACATTTCGTATGGTAATTTTATTAGTCTACCTATCACTTCTGAAATTTACCAAATTAATAAATATTTTGTCTTTCACTTTCTTAATTTACGTCGATGCATTTGTTGAAATTGTATTTTTTCCCGACTGCCAAGGAAAGGTTATGTCAAGCTACCTTGTTTATAGGTTCGGGAACAAGTTTGGAGTCTTGAGCAGAAACCATGGCCTCCAAGCATCCAAGTGTGGGGTCATGGCAAGTGTGTTGCATATTTAAATATACATATGTAGTGGGTTTGTCGGCCTAGAAGCCTCATTCTCAGATTCCTGTATCAGGGCTTGATGGGTTTGACCTATCAGTCCTCATTGAAACTGGCTTTTAGACAGTAAATGGCTGGTATGGGTGGGATTTATAACGGTCAAAATTTCTTGAGGCAAGAAGAGTTTTCCATGGTTTTGTTTTGATGGTATACTTTAGGAAGCAGGGAAAATCTAATGTAGGTTAGAGCGAAGCCAGACGGCTCCGTTGCATTACGTTGCGTTGTAGGTTTATACTGGCATTTGGCACTAAATGAGTTCAAATCTAGCTCTACGACGCAACGTAACGCAACTCAGTGTGACTTCGCTCTTAAGGCCGTTGTAGGTGCTTAGAGGTCATCCGTCATGGGCGGGATCACTCGGATTTGTCCCCCGCAACCCGCACGCGCACTACGACTAACAGAAACAGACGCCGCATGGCTTTGCCATTGCGTAAGGTCTGATTCAGACAATCATTTGAGTAGTAATAGTAAGAAAAGTTTCGTAAGTAGGTACATATTTTTTTGTAAAATAAATTTAGGATATTTATTGAATGCCCACTTACTTACTGTTGCGGGTCGAAAAATAGCATCGTTCAACTATTTACCGACATTTCAACCAGTTAAGTATTCAGAAAAAAATTGATTGCGAGATTGCATGGCATTTACCTACATAGTTTATTCAAAGATAAGTAAGTAGGTACCTACCTAATATCAACAAATAGTACAGAACAGATTAGTATTTTACTAATCGGTCGGTACTCAGTCAGATCCATACATACTAAAAATTCGCAATCGAATGGCTAAATGAATGTTTTTTCCTCAATCACGCCAAAACTACTGAACCAAAATTTGGTACGTATGTGAATTGTTTGGAAAATACACCTACAAAATACAAAATAAACCTAGGCTACATTAAATCATTATTTCGAGTGTGTTTCGATTGGTTGAGTGGCAAGTGTGTTGGGGACTACCATGCCCCGGGGTCGCGAGTTTGATTCTGGCTCGCCTACTTACTCGCCTACTTACTAGCCTACTTACTTGCCAACTTACTTGCCTACTTAAGTAAATACCTTACTTAACTTACTTACTTAAGTACTACTTAAGTAAGTACTTAAGTAAGTACTTAAGCAAGTACTTAAGTAAGTAAGACCAGTGTCTACTTACTTGCCTACTTAAGTAAGTACCTAACTTAACTTACTTACTTAAGTGCTACTTAAGAAAGTACTAAAGTAATTAAGACAAGTGCCTACTTACTTGCCTACTTAAGTAAGTACCTAACCTAACTTACTTACTTAAGTACTACTTCATCTCTTCTTCGTGTCACTAGTTCTTTCGAACCAGTGTGGTGAAAGGATTTCAAGTGCGCCTCGAAAAGGCTCCTTTCGTGCACTATGAGTGAGATCGATTCCGGCTCGCCTACTTACTTGCCTACTTAAGTAAGTACCTTGCTTAACTTACTTACTTAAGTACTACTTAAGAAAGTACTCAAGTAAATAAGACAAGTGCCTACTTATTTGCCTACTTAAGAAAGAACCTAACTAAACTAACTTACTTAAGTACTACTTAAATAAGTACTTAAGTAAGTAAGACAAGTATCTATTAACTTGCCTACCTACCTACTGATTGCCTACTTACTTGCCCTCTTACTCGCCTACTTACTTGCCTACTTACTAGCCTACATACTCTCCTACTTACTTGCCTAGTTAAGTAAGTACCTTACTTAACTTAAGTAAGTACCTTACTTAACTTACTTACTTAAGTACTACTTAAGTAAGTACTACTTAAGTAATTACTACTTAAGAAAGTACTACTTAAGTAAGTTCTACTTAAGTAACTTTTTACTTAAGTTCTACATAAGTAAGTATTACTTAAGTACTTCAGTAAGTAAAAATTAATAAGTACTTAAGTAAGTACCTTACTTAAGCTTCTTATTTGCCTGCTTAAGTAAGTACCTAACTTAACTTTCTTACTTAAGTACTACTGAAGTAAGTAAGGCAAGTGTCTACTTACTTGCCTTCTTAAGTAAGTACCTAACTTAAATTACTTACATAAGTACTCTTTAAATAAGTGCTTAAGTAAGTAAGACAAGTGCCTACTTACTTGCCTACTTAAGTAAGTACCTAACTTATCTTACTTACTTAAGTACTACTTTAGTAAGAACCTTACTTAACTTACTTACTAAAGTACTATTTAAGTAAGTTATTAAGTAAGTACTTAAGTAAGTAAGACAAGTGCCTACTTACTTGGCTACTTAAGTAATTACCTTATTTAACTTACTTATTTAAATTCTACTTAAGTAAGTACTTAACTACTACTTAAGTAAGTTCTTAAGTGACTACTTACTTAAGTTAGTACTTAAGTTAGTAAAACAAGTGCCTACTTACTTGCCTACCTACTTACCTACTTATCTACTTACTTACTTACTTGCTTACTTTCCTACTTACTCGCCTATTACTCGCCTATTTACTCGCCTACTTACTTGTCTACTTAAGTAAGTACCTAACTTTACTTACTCATTAAGTAAGTACTTAAGTAAGTAAGACCAGTGTCTACTTACTTGCCTACTTAAGTAAGTACCTAACTTAACTAACTTACTTAAGTACTACTTAAGAAAGTACTTGAGTAAATAAGACAAGTGCCTACTTATTTGCCTACTTAAGTAAGTACCTAACTAAACTAACTTACTTAAGTACTACTTTAATAAGTACTTAAGTAAGTAAGACAAGTATCTATTAACTTGCCTACCTACCTACTGACTTGCCTACTTACTTGTCCACTTACTCGCCTACTTACTTGCCTACTTACTAGCCTCCTTACTCGCCTACTTACTTGCCTACTTAAGTAAGTACCTTACTTAACTTACTTACTTAAGTACTACTTTAGTAAGAACCTTACTTAACTTACTTACTAAAGTACTATTTAAGTAAGTTATTAAGTAAGTACTTAAGTAAGTAAGACAAGTGCCTACTTACTTGGCTACTTAAGTAATTACCTTATTTAACTTACTTATTTAAATTCTACTTAGGTAAGTACTTAACTACTACTTAAGTAAGTTCTTAAGTGACTTAAGTGACACTTGAAGACAAGTGCCTTCAGACTTGCCTACTTAAGTAAATACCTAACTTAACTAACTTAAGTACTACTTAAATAAGTACTTAAGTAAGTAAGACAAGTATCTATTTACTTGCCCACTTACTTGCCCACTTACTCGCCTACTTACTTGCCTACTAACTCGCCTACTTACTTGCCTACTTACTTGCCTACTTACTTGTCTACTTAAGTAAGTACCTTACTTAACTTACTTACTTAAGTACTACTTAAGAAAGTAAGTAAGACAAGAGTCTACTTTTTTTTTTTTTTTTTAAGAACTTAAGTAAGTAAGACAAGTGTCTACTTACTTGCCTAAGTTACCTTACTTAAGTAAGTAAGACAAGTGCCTACTTATTTGCTACTTAAGTACCTAATTTAACTTACTTAAGTACTACTTAAGTAAGTACTTAAGTACTTTTTAAGTAAGCACTTAAGTACTACTTAAATAAGCCCTTAAGTACTACTTCAGTTCTTAAGTAACAACTTACTTAAGTACTACTCAAGTACCCACCTACTCGACCACCAACTCGCCCACCTACTCTACCTTCAACTCGCCCACCAACTCACCCACCAACTCACCCACCTACTCACCCACCAACTCGCCCACCTACTCACCCACCAACTCGCCCACCTACTCGCCCACCAACTCACCCACCAACTCGCCCACCAACTCGCCCACCTACTCGCCCACCTACTCGCCCACCAACTCGCCCACCTACTCGTCCACCTACTCGCCCACCTACTCACTCACCTACTCGCCCACCAACTCGCCCACCAACTCACCCACCAAAACGCCCACCTACTCGCCCACCAAATTGCCCACCTACTCGCCCACCTACTCGCCCACCAAGTCGCCCACCTACTCGCCCACCAAGTCGCCCACCTACTCGCCCACCTACTCGCCCAACAACTCGTCCACCAACTCGCCCAACTACTCGCCTACCAACTCGCCCACCTACTCGCCCACCAACTCGCCTACCTACTCGCCCACCAACTTGCCTATATACTCGCCCACCTACTCGCCCACCAACTCGCCCACCAACTCGCCAATCAACTCGCCCACCAACTCGCCCACCTACTCGCCCACCTACTCGCCCACGTACTCGCCCACCGCTCGCCCACCAACTCGCCCACCTACTCGCCTACCTACTTGCCCAACAACTCGTCCACCAACTCGCCCACCTACTCGCCTACCAACTCGCCCACCAACTCGCCTACCAACTCGCCCACCTACTCACCCACCAACTCGCCCACCAACTTGCCCATATACTCGCCCACCAACTCGTCCACCTACTCGCCCACCTACTCACTCACCTACTCGCCCACCAACTCGCCCACCAACTCACCCACCAAAACGCCCACCTACTCGCCCACCAAATTGCCCACCTACTCGCCCACCTACTCGCCCACCAAGTCGCCCACCTACTCGCCCACCTACTCGCCCAACAACTCGTCCACCAACTCGCCCAACTACTTGCCTACCAACTCGCCCACCTACTCGCCCACCAACTCGCCTACCTACTCGCCCACCAACTTGCCTATATACTCGCCCACGTACTTGCCCACCAACTCGCCCACCAACTCGCCCACCAACACGCCAATCAACTCGCCCACCAACTCGCCCACCAACTCGCCCACCTACTCGCCCACGTACTCGCCCACCAGCTCGCCCACCTACTCGCCCACTACTCACTCACCTACCTACATGCCAGTACTCACTTTCAGCTCTCGACGATCACATTCTTCAAGTTTCAAGTATCTACGTTCAGCGGTTTGGCCTGTAAATTGTCTGTCAGTCAGTCAAATCCGAGCCTCTTATAAATGTTGTTTCATGCGCGTATTGACAATAAAGCCAATAGCCATCTCATTTGCATACATAAATAAATTTATCTATAACGGACGTACTATCTAACAGTATTAGGGTGTGAATATTACTTTATTCAGTCATATTTCGTAAAATCGTTTCGCGAGGCGGTGCGCGCCAGCGCGACGCGGCCTCCCCGTCCCGTAGTCAGATGGGTACTGAGGTCCAGAGCGGTGCACGCCTACTTTTATTGCAAAATTACGTTAAATAATTCGTAGTCGCAAGAAAAAATACTGTATCAAAAAAAGCTTACCGAGCTATTTAAATATATTTTTTTCCCTAGCGAATGGTATAAAAATAAATTATATATATAATGCCGTTCAGGAGGAGATACGAAAAAACCATCCAGAAACAGCTTTGTTTTGAGATTTTTTTATTAATATTAAATAAGCGAATATAATAAATGTTTCTCTGATATTTTCAAGATAAAAGACCAAATAATATTATAATATTTTTTTTTAATTTTTATTATCACCCCTTGACGCTGTTTAAACCTGAGTACTTTGGCCTATGTTCCAGATTACAATGTAGCGACTGCCATAGTTAAGCCTTAATTCGTTGAAATTTAAATCGAGCATATTGTCTAGTTACTTTTGTCAATAGATAGATAGATAGATAGATAGATGTAATCTTTATTGCACACCTTAAAATAAAAATACATGAAGAAACAATACTGAAGAAAAAGTGGTACAATGGGCGGCCTTATCGCTAAAAGCGATCTCTTCCAGGCAACCTTGGGATGGACTCGAAATATTTGAACAAAAGATAAATTGTAATGACAAAAGTAAAAGAATTATTCTTTTATTAGAAAAATAACAGTAGACTTGACAAAACCAGTGTGTCGAAGAAGTAACAATTACTTGTAAATAATTGTAATCTTATCAAATGAGAAATTTCCATGTAAGTTTGTTTTACTTTTCAAGTCTACTATTAGCACTCAATTTATTTAATTGGTTGTTTATCAAGTTAACTTGGCCACCGACTGCAATGCAAAGGTGAAGTGATTTATTAAATTCAACATTTCTGCAAGTAAACAAATTAAACAGCCCCGTTAATGTCACTTAATTTAAATGGATTTTAAGTGATGATAAGACATTAATATGCTTATCTTTGAAAGTCACCGCAGTGATGAATAAATCAGTTAAGTTTCGTTGTGAGGGTGTGAGGTATCTGTGGCATTTGTCATCAGGAAATCCAGTTATTTTTGGGTTGGATTGCGGTTTTCACCTCAGAAATCCAACATATTACTTTGACTTTTCTTTAAGAAGGGACTATGCATGGGTATTACTTCGTTCCGTCAACTTCTGTGATAATAAGTTTCTTCTAACCATTCCAAATTTATTACCTCTGCTCTTGTATTCCAAGCTATTTCAAATGGCCGGCCAACTTGTTATAATGGATGGAACGAAGGATTTGGGATCCTTAAATTCAAAGCTCAATGGAGTTGTTTTAACCGAATATTATTACGTAGAGCAGAGCATAAACCTCAACACATTAGAGAGGTACCCAAATAAACTACCACAAGAAAATATAACATGGTAAATCACGAACATAGGCAACAACCGTTTTATCTATCACGCAAGAAAAAGACGAATTGTCTTTTTTTCACACAAACAAGGTTGTTTTCTCACGAGTGTGAAAGTTAATGTTCGTGAGAAGATCCAAGGAGAAATAAAAGATAGCGCCTTCATGGTTGCGCTGTTGGAGTTTAAACCCTATGAGGTCGTGATAGGGTTTGTCAAAGATATAAAGATAAGTGATCTATTGAAGATAACCGTGACGTTGCAGAACCTCTGGATAACATTGTTGGTTTTGCCTAGATGTTTTGCAATGGTTTTTTTCGCAACCTAAGTAAAGGTAAGCAAGCAAGCAACTGTTGTGAAAAGTCACGAATATGAGCACCGGTTCGTTAGTAACACTTAGTAATAATGAGGAAGACTGTTAATATATCTATGCTATAATAAATAAGCTTTTTTGTAACTAAACTAAAACTTCTGACTCAAAGTTTAAGAACCAGTAAAAACTAGCTAGTTAGAGCAAGAAAGTTAACAACTATCAATCATACATAATGCTTATAACCAGTAACAGGCACGGCTTGGAAAATGTCTGCTCAGTTAAGTTCAGAACATCACGAAATAGCATGTCTAATAAGAATAAACATTTCAAAGACTTAAGAAGAGCTGCAGAACTTTAGGGTGCAATAATCCCAACTTGAGGGAGCAATATCCGATACACTTTATCATTTCCGTAATGTTTCTGGCGCCGACAAGTCTAGACAGTCTGTCGGAATCAGCCCCATTGATTTTATTGCCGGAAGTAGGTACGTTGCCAAAAATAATAGTAAAAAGGTACTAACTAGTAAGCGAGTGAGGGCGTTTGTTGAATAGCCGTAATGAAGAACTCATGAACTGTGAGAATGAAGAAATAGAGCTGTAGTAAACTGATGAAGGGGGTCTTAAATTTGACGAAAAAAGTAGTAAACTTAAAAAAATTAGAAGGAAAAAACAGAAGTATTTCTATCTAGATAAACAAATAGAATATCCGTGACATTTAGTAATAAATAACAACGAATAGAGCATGTCCATGCGAGGAAGCCAAGCCATTGCAAACACGCACGATGGTTTTATAATCCCATGGCTACCGGACGTGACGTCAGCACACCATGATTTCAATTTCTAATGGCGTTACATTGTTGATCTGCGCATGCGATAGGTGTGATGTGAATATATATTGCGAATTTCATAAATGGAAAGTAAATGATGATGGTGTTGTTTTATATTATATACGAATAAGCTTTGAATTCATATTTACATTATTATATATTCTTTAATATTACATAGTACAAAAAATGTTAATGTATTTGGAAGCATTAAACAAGAAATAACTTATGCGATTATCAAGGTAAGAGCGATTTGAATATACATATATCCCACTTATAATGATGCACTGAAGAACGATAAGGGATAAGGATATAGTATTAATGATCTGTGCATTTTGCGTTTTTAGAAGAATATATGGTTACAAATGAAGTAATTGAAACTTAGTGCGCAAAGTACACGTCACGTCTCGCTCTAATGGTATGGAAACGACTGTATGTTTGTCTGATAACGACGCACCAACTCATGTACGTGATTTGTGATTTAATATATAAGATATCATGAATACACAACAGGTACAGTAATTGATTATAAATAGAAAATTGTATTGAAATGAAAATATTTATGTAAACTGAGAGAAGGAAATCTTTGAAATAGAATGAACTAGCAGACTAGCATCTTCGTTTGTCTTGCCTGCACTTCTTGACGAATATACCCTAAAAATGTCAAGTCTACGTTCAGTGTTCTGGCCTGTGCGTTGTCTGTCAGTCAGAACTCAGCTTTTTTAAGTATATGTAATTTGATGTAAAAAATCTACTATGTAAATTGCCTCAGCTAAGGTTGGGTTCAAAGGCGAATGATGTCATGGAAGATTAGATGTAAATATTAAGCTAGTTATAATAATTAGCTTCTTAGTTCATATCTGATCACAATGGTGTTCAAGATAACAAAGCCTAGATATTATAGTTTCATGCATCAAGATAAGAACTTATTATGTTTTCATAGGGATTAAAAAAAACGGAACAAATGGATGCAACAATGAGGGTCATACAGACACTCGTTTCTGTGCAATATTTAGATATTCTGATAACATAAGCCACTAAGATAAAGGCGCAGTGGAATCTGTAAACGAAGAAAAAAGTGACGAAAATAAACAAATCTCTTGGAATCCTCAACCTTTTCCCAAAAATTGGCCTTCGGAAAATAGCACAACCTTATATAGCCTCACACCAAGCCAAGGCTGTGGCCATAATTGGTAGTAAACCAAAATTATCATTATTAGAGATCCGCGACATGAACTTGGAATTAGGTAAATCCGTGTTTTTAATTTTTGATTGACCTCTGAGATGGTATTCAACAGATTGTATTAATCTTTACCATTTTTCTACATCTAAGTCTCACATTGTCTGAAATTATTAAACTTTTTGTTTCATATGATTCATATCTCAAATTCCTGCAATGCAATAATTTAATTACTTTCTCAAAGATAACACTGTTTGTTATCTGTTTTTGTAATGTAATCTTATCATTACTCAGCTGATCAATGGTCTGAAATCAAAACAATGAAACCCTTCCCTGTATCAGTTAACATATTGACCGCTCACGGCTCATGGCGCACCCACAAATTCAATTAGAACATCGGACGAAATGGCTTCAGCTCCAGAATTATCTGAACATATCTAAATAACACTAATTTATTTAGCAAATAGAACTAAAACAGACCGAAATAACTTTTACAATCAAAAACTGTCACAGTGCGCACAAATGTTCACTTCACTGATATTGCATCGGGCAACACTTTAGGGAACTGTAGCGTAGAAATGAAAATGTAGTAGTTAATCTAAGTGAGATTAGAAAAACAACAGTTTTGATTTTTACAAAAATTCTACAAAACCAGGCTTGGACACGCTACCGGCAGCCTCAGCACCTTTAACTGAATTAATAAATGGGGGCACACAGCTGATCAAACATAAGACGATACAGTTCTAAGTAAAGATGAGATGAATTAGAAAGGAACCTTATCAGCCCGAATTGAAAGTAGAAAGTTGCCAGTAGCGGAGTCCTCGGGACTTTGTCGTAGTTGGTAGGGAAGGCTGTCACGCATGCGTATAACGTCGCCGGCAGGCACAATGGGATTTCGAAATTCGAAAGCAGCTAATTAAACCTAGACCCTATTCCAGAAGGCAAAGAATGGAAAGTAAAATAAATAAATTCTTACCACATAGTGTGGTGAAACGTCTTAAAAAAATATTCCAAAATTTTGTTTAAGGATTTACAATAACAAGCAGTAGTCAAGGAAAACTTAGCCACTTGAATACATATGCCTCGTTTCATTTGCTTAGAAGCTACAGACACGTACGATGCGAAGGTAAGGCAAAGACGCCAAGCCCATGATGTTGAGTATAGAAATCATTAAAATTCTTGGAAATTCCAGCGCTTACATTCCTGAGCGGCATACCATAATGGTAGCGGAATTCGAGGCTGTACAGACATTGAACAATAATGATTTATTATTTTACAACAATATTTTTTCATGAATAGATACGATTTTTTGGAGTTAACAGTTATATTTTCGCACGGAGTTCGAATGTATGGGAGTACCACGAGGGTCAAAACTAGAGCCAGTTTTATTCACGCTGTACCCAATGCAAAACACATCCATATTTAGCTTTATTTGCTATCTATGTACTAGTGGTTTATGTAAATGATTGATCATCACGTGGCAAGGTCACTGATGATGCAATGTTTGACATCATTCCACTCAATACTATAAGACTAGTGATTGGTGTCACGCCTTGATTTGAGATAACGTCGAGATAAATATTGCAATTTATTTCGAAAGCAAGTTTTTTTGCAATCTTATAAAGAGTTTTATTATTGTTGAAGCAAAAAGTGGAAGTCGTAGAAAGAGTCCCTTTCCCATCCAAATTAATAACATTTTCCATAAGAAAGAGATGTGATAAAAACCTTATTATGGAATATTTTATGTGGAAAATTATGTGTCCATGGCTGTTTTAAGAACAAATCTAAAACACCTACCTATACTACAATAGATTGTTTATATTATCAGCCCACGTTATCGTTTTATGACAATGAACTCAGTTTTGCAATATTATCTATCTAGGCAACGGTAACATGTGTTATGCTAATAGTTTTATCTGTGACAAGAACTTGTCAGTATTATTTTTATTACTGCCTGAACACAGTAAAAATAACCTATAATTTTATCGTATTTTTGCCTTTTTCCAAACACATGACACCTCTCTCTACTCAGCACGCTTGATCTCACTGAGAGTGAGCAGAAAGACTAGAGAAGAATGAGAAAAAAAAGATTTGACAAAACCTTATTTTGTGTCCAAAATTCTAGATCTTTTTCAGAGATTTTAGAGAGGGTTATGCAGAAAATCCTAGCCTAATATATCGTAATATTTTTGCAAATAATTAACTTATTAACTAATTTTAACGAATTTTTGAAAGTATTGCAACCTAACACTATTATTACATATACATACATATTGACATACAGTTTATTCTACTCATACAGACTTATTTGATCAACTCAATAACGAACTTATTATGATATAGTGATGAGCAGGGTGAGCACAATATTTTGGTAAGTTTGTTAGACATTTTAGAAACTGAATAGCAGCCAGTAGACACACATAACTCAAAAGTTTCCAAGCCCCAGCAAATTGCTAAGATTTCTTCACTATGCTGACAGCCCAGGTTATTATAAGGTAGGTTCAGTGACAATCAAATAATAAGGACAGTAACATCCTAAAATCTATGCTACCGTTGCGCACGCGGCGACCATGTCAACATGGCGTCTCTAAGCACCACAATTATACAAGTCGTATCCGAGGACAGCAACATGACGGTTTGCAATCACAATAGCTCGTAAATATGTCTCCAAATTGACGTCCTGATGCTCATTGCAGTCGACAGCAATTAAAATCCATTTTTATGTTGCTTGAAATTGAAACTCGACATGTCTTGCATTATGATTTTATAAGCTTGATTTGAATGTAGCACTAGCTTCTGACTTTGACTTCGCCCGCGTCGTATCGAGACAAAAAGTAGCCCATGCCCTTTGCATAAACTATACAACGCCGACGTTTAATTGATTAAGTAGTTTTGGCGTGATTGAAGAACTAAAGATACATAATTTCAGATATTAGTAAGATCGGATCTGAGAAATCCAAGAATCCTTTTTTTTTCTTCCACAGGCATTGGAAGGAAAGAAAACGAAAATTACCCGAAATTCGGGGACTACGGACACAAACTGACAATTTATTTAAATATAAAAAGACCAATTTGCTGATGAGAGCCACCATGCCATCAAGTCATGTCATGGCCGGAGTGGCTGGCTATCTACAGTTCCGCCTACTAATGGAAACTGGGATATTCTACTGTTCTCACGACAATTTAGTAATAATTAATTAATTGGTAAAACCTTCGAATGATTGGTATTAGAACTATCTGGAACCCCATAGACCTTTGATCAAAAAGATTGTCTTTGACTGACCCTACTTGAACTTCCATAACCCTTCGAAAAACCAACTGCCATCGAAGCATGACGTCACGGGGCCGCTTCCCGCACAAAACACCGGAAGTACCATGTTCCAGCGGAAGTCAGGTGTGGCTCGCATGACTTGTTGGGGTACGTTTTAATATTGGAAAATAACAGATGTTTTGGTATCATCTGTTCTACAAGGTTATTGCGACAATTATACGTGTATTATATGTGCATGGATGGATAGGTGCACAAGATCGTGGAGGCTTGGAAAAAATAATTTGTCATTCAAAATAGGGCCTACACTACTTATCTCAGGCGCTTCTTACACAAAAAGAAAAAGGGATAAGAGCCAATTTTACAATCATTACCTGCTGAAGTACCGACATCATCATCATCATTTCAGTCAGGTAGGACCTACTGCTGGGTATAAGCCTTCTTACGCTTTAGCCAGCCTCCAAGATTTTTTCATCTCTCATCCAGGTAGTCCCCGCGACCGTTCAATGTACAAATAATTTCCTTACAAGTAAGGCTTTAAATAGTTATTCACTATTCCCATGTAAGGTCACAATCACAAAAGAATAAGCAAACAGGTTGGACAAGTCTATTTTTTTTTATTACAGTTTTGTCACGTACTCTCTTTATGTTACATTTATGTTTTGCAACAGATACCAAGGATGGAGGTTTGGCTGTTCTTACTTAATTCTTGACTCCACTAAAGTTGCCCTTTAGTGGACATTTGTGATGTTGTTGAAACTCAAAATGTACTGTGAAAAAAAATCTGTTTCCATTGGTGCGTTTACTGTTTCAGCGGTTTTTCTAGTACTTTGTAGTTTCCCAGAGACTATATGTAGATACGAACACATAAGTACTGCGTGCATAGCTAATTGCAACTAGAGCCATGAGAATACGAGAACAATAAGTAAACCATTATTCAGCAAGAACCTTAGCATTCGTCCAGATAACAGTAATAAAATTAACGGTTCGCACTTATCGATAGAGTTAGAGGAAGTTTCTTGATATGAGAAAAGATTTAGAATTTACGTAGCTCTTGCCCACGGCTTTGCTCGCCTGGTATCGGGATAAAAGTAGCCTCTATAATAAATACTCTAACTTTTCCTATAACAACTTTCATCAGGGATTTTATATTGGTTTTCTAATGGCTGTAGATACCAAGGTTGTAAAAATATCAGTTCTTATACGAACGAACACCCCTATTTTGTAACTAGAAGCCCATTGCCACCGGGGAAGTTCGACCAATGAACAACGCGATCATATACGTGATGGATCTTGTCTCTCATTGGTTGATTATTAAGTATCACTGCAGGTTATGAAGTACGATGGATTGGATACTCACTGGCATGGTCATCGTTGAGTAGATTGTGGTACCGGTGCTGTTTATCAATAGCCTCGAGCCTCATCATCACGCCGTTGTCACCACACCATCGCGAAATTCTGAAAACAGATTTTAGCGTAAAACACGCATAATATCTCAATGAACTGGTGGTTACAGCAAATGTGATCAACTTAACTCCACCGCTTCTTCTTCTTGTCGTGTCACTAGTTCTTTCGAACCAGTGTGGTGAAAGTATTTCAAGTGCGCCTCGGTGAGGCTCTTTTCGTGCACTTGACACAATATGTTTTCGAACTTTTAAGTTCTATGAAATGCTGGTTTCCTCACGATGTTTTCTTTCACCATTACAAATCAAAAAAATCCATTGTTGTACGACCGAGTTCGAACTCACGACCTTCTGATCGAAAGTCGAGGCACCTCCCACTCGGCCAACACGGCTTTTATGCTCCACTCCACAAGTCCACCGCTCACATAGGCCCTCTTCGTTTTGGTTTTATAAGAGGCTTGTGTTCAACCACCAACTTACTTAAGTTGACGATGTGGTCAACGATGTAGCAAGCTTGCCTAAAATATTCCTGTTCATTATTGGCATAAAGACATCTAAATTATAAGTATAGTGGTCAAAAAACAGAACGTTCCACTCTGCGGTTTGCATAGTACCTACATCCTACCAAAAACATCATATGTTAAACATTGGCAAGTTCTTATGACAAAAAGAGTTGACTTATAGGTAGAGTTAAACGCAAATTCAATAGCACTTTATTGCGTATTGCAATTGTGCTTACACACATATTGAAGGAACGTTAACTGCACAAATCTATCTCTAGTAGAAACAGAGTTTTAGGGACGGTAAAAATGGCTCGAAACTTTTCGTTCTTCTCAATAGTGCACAGTGCGCTTTGACTTTTTTTTATAAGAATTTGTCTGCGCGCCTTGCTCTTTCTTATTGATTGGACGCTCTGTTTCATACTGCTTGCTCCAAGCAGATATATCACTAATCCGGTCTAGAATATTAATCAGATATTTATGAGATAATGCATGTAGAAGGTGCTATTGAAATCCATTCGCGAGACACTGGCGGACCGTTGCAACGACTTCGAAATGCAGATCATTGACCGCGGTAATTGAGCAATCCAATTTGGTGATTGATTGAATTTCGAGCGTTATAAAAATCTAAAAATTATCAACTTTTGTAATTATCTTGATCATTAGCTAGATTATTTCTTCGATCTAAAAGCATTTTAACCAACCTATGTAGAGATATTTATGAAAAACTTCATCAAGTAAAATGGTCATCATAAAAAAACTGGTGTAAATTAGTCATTGCTTAATTTATTTTAATATTTTTAAGGTAAATTCGTCATTGCTTGCTTGCTTTTTTAGCCGATAAAGTACAGATAGCAAAGAACATGTACGGTGTATCACGTTTAATTTAATGTGTTAACCTAACCAAATATCTTGAGTGACAGAAATACTCTCTAGGTAAGCAAGTTATTGTTGATACTCTCCAGAAGTGAAAATTCTTAGCTGCAATTTCCATTTTAAACAAGCTTTAACAAAAAAAATCACACGAATTATTGTGAGTTATGTGAATGCTTAGTATTATACAAATGTATGTTGATTATTTTATACTTAAAAATATTTTCTTAAAAAAACATTGATTTTATTTCATTATATTTTCGTGCTGTCTGTACAAAATCTACGATAGTATGTACAATGTACATACTATGTACCGATGACGAAGTTTCTCATACAAAATTAAATTTTATTCAACAATGACGTTTTTACCTTTGAAGTATGGAACTAAAAATTTGCATAAAAAATGGTCCAATGACGAATTTACTTCAACCCCCTAAATGCCTTTTTTTTCAAAATGATATACAATAGAAAACCGGAACTAAAAAGTGTGAGAATTCGCGTTTTAATATTCGCCATTCCAAAATTCTAATGTGCAGGTGCAGATAATAAAATTTACGACTGTTTAATTGGAATGTTATGCATTCAAATTAATTCTTAGCACAATACTTACCTAACAAACTACGAAATAGAATTAGAAATTGAAAACGTTTCTTTAGTGGCCCAGGTCATTAGAATTTTATTTAAAGCTTAAAGAGATTTTGCCACAATCTGGAAAAATAATGCAGAAGAAAAAAAACTTGATTGAGATAGACATTCTAAAGACAGTGGAGGACTTTAAAGTGGACTATAAAAGACTAGAAATTCAGCAGTTGAGTAGCAGCAGTCAGCAGCTATGTAGCTGCTACATACTTACAGTACAAGGCTTCCTATATCTATCTAGATATTATTTATTAGTAACAAATAAAATTACAGGCCAAACCTTACTCGTAGATGTCCACCTAATATAAATTAAATGTATTGTTAAAGGCAATAATATTTAAAATTTCAAACTCTATATTTTTTTCTATGAATCTACTAAGTATCCAATTTTAAAATTGGAATAACTATATTTATAACAGAGATTAATAATAAATAACACTAAATAAAAAAAATAATAAACTATAAATAACCTAGTCGGTCGTTGTCACCACCAGACGGCAACGTGCCCAGAACGCTGGCGGCATTGCCACGTTGAATGGCAATGCTTATACGCTGTGCAAAGTAGAAACCAGCATTCTGGTCACGTGTAGACTCTTTAAGCCTATCAGCCAGATCTTTGTAGATTTTGTGTGCCCCCGGTCCCCAAGGGCCTAAAGTTTCTACCCCAAACGGCTCAAACATGTATCTAGATATTATATGAAAGTATGGATAGATTGTAAGCATCACTTATAGATAAATAACGCTGTTCCTATAGAACACCAAGATTGACAGTATCAAACCAAAATGAATGCGGAATATGGGAAAGAAAATTTTCAAAAAATGTTTGTTACTTTTTACGATATAGTTTTATTGACAATGAAAAAGCCTAGTAGTTTTAACATTAAGTATCTATCTAGCCCTGTTAAATCTCTTTTTCGAAAATTTATGGCTTCCTTTCCTTAGTCACATTATCAATGTACTACAGTATGATTCTATGTACTTTAATACTTCTATGGCATCACGTCACTGAATTTTCATTTCAAGTTCCGGTACCAACCCCAAGCCCCCAAGTAAACAGTTTTTACCTTGTAACTCTATCAGAGAAAGGTTATAAGTTTGCTGACATAGAAAAAAATCAAAACCAAATGGTCTTCATTACCGTATTTTATTTTTATTTTATTTTTTTTATTTTATTTTTTTATTAAACAAAATCCACAGCTCTTAGTATTAATATAACTTAGATTTATTGTTTAAACTTACAGCCAATAATGGATTTACATTTTTTAGATTTGTCCTAGTGTTGACAGATATTTGTAAGATAAAATTGTAAATATCTTCTCTTATCAAAAAATACACTGCCCTTTAAAAAAATATAGGAAACCAGAAGTAGTAGGTATCGGTTCTATTATGCTATCAGTAATCGTATCAGCCGTTATCGATGATACGACAGCCGGAAATTAGTAATATGGATTACGAGGGGCCTCACGGGTTTATTTTAAATTAAAAGTGGTAAATTTCTATCGTTTCGCATAATTTATTAATATATATTAATTTATTAGAAAACTTGCGATTAACACCGATAAACCATGAATATTCAAGCCTGGCGTAGTTTTAGCAAAGTAAGCATTTAATGGATTAAATAATTTAATTAATTTAATTCTTTAATCCATTAAATGCTTACATCCATAAGATGACGGTATGTGAAAAATGTCCTGAAAATTATTATATTTTCTAAATATAACTAGCATAAACATTCAGATAACAAGTAGGACATGCCAGCACGCACTGTTGCGGCATTGCGTCACACGCCCCCAGCGTGCGCAGACGCAGGCGCTTAACACGCTTATCACAATTATTCAAGGGCTGTCACCAGGGTTTATTAATGTCATGATATTATTTTAAAAATCAAAATAATCTTATTTATTTCGTTAAACTCAGTTTTTTTTTTTTATATTCATGACTTTTTAATTCGGAAGTCAGTTACTGTTAAGAAAAGCTTTTCAAAAGCATGACTCTCGTTCTTCACAGTCGGGTAAAAACAGAAAGTTAAATATATTAAGAAAAAAAAAACAGGGAATCCTCGAACTGTGTAGGTAAGACGAGTAAGCATTGTACATTTGTGTGCGCACCGTGGCGCCTATCGGGGAAGTCCCTAGACACTTCTTGGCTGATTTGGATCCAGTATATTAAGTATTGATTTAAATCATTCATTTATTTTAAAACATCACTTAGTGATTTAAATCATCACAACCCTGGCTGTCACTGTTGGAGAAAATATAGGACCACGTAGGCTTAACCGATCCTTTGTATCGCGGTCTAAAGCCCGGAAAACAGACGAAAACAAACCTTGACAAATTAAAAGGCAATATAAAATTTTATTTAATGTAGCTAAATAGTCAAGTAAACAAAAGCCACACTCCTTTTGGCTTTGTTCGTCCTTTAGACTAAATGCGTTTCGTTAATTCAGTAATTTTGCGAGCTTTGGTCTTCATCTTTCATTTAGTCCACATGTTGATGGTGATGTAATTTTTTTTTTTATCGAATCATTAGAATTACCAAGATCAGAAATTGTTTTGATAAAACCGATAAAGCAATGTTGATAAACAGACATCCGACCTTCAGTACTTATCAGTGTCACGTAGTTTTTTATACATTATTCAACCCAGACCTTATATTATATTTAGAAGAAGGGCACTAATAAATCACGTTTTTTTTAAAGAAAATATTTTCTAAGGCTAAGAAACTTATTTGCGTGAAAGCCCTAGTAACTCACAGGTAGTGTAGGACGAACGTTGGAGTACTCGTTGCATCTTGGATTAGAAAAAAACAATGGCGCCTCTTTTGTGTGCACCTAATTGTGTTCTTAGCACAAAAACACGATTACATCAGTCAACTAAGTGTGGTGTTCCACCTTGCAAACATGAACAAGGAAAATTTATCTAAACGTTGGAGTGAGCGATTATGAATTATTCCCATCTGTCACCCTGCTCTGTGTCCCCTACAATGACAGATGGGACTTATTATGTCCCTAAGTTGCAAAAATTGGGGACAGGTGGAACTTTAATTCATTATTCAAGTTCTATTTGTCCCCCCGTCACCAATAGGAGGACAGATAGAACTATTTATGATGGTTTCTAGGTAGAAATAACCTAAAATGTACAGGTTGCGATACATGTTTATGAAAGTTTAAGAATTCCCCGATTCTAGACTCTGGGGAACCATATATTTTTATTAAAGGTGTCACCCGTTCAAAGATTGGAATTAAATATCGCAAAATATCAAATTCGGAAGCCTGCTCCTGTATGCCAAGAATATCGGCACGTGAGCAGACTTTGTAATTTTTCTCGATCGCAAATCTAACCACATGAATCAGATGCCTGAAATAATGGGCGCTGAAACGCATTTTTTCAGGCCTCTAATTCAATACACCATTTATTTGTGTCCTTCTCCTCCGAAAATCCGTCTTAATTGACAATGTCATCCTTCCAACGATCAAGCTCAATTTAATTGCAGAAATCGTGAGAAACCTAGACAATTCCGCGACTGATAGCTATCGAGCCGGCTCATTAAGATTCAGCATTGAGCATTACTTAGCCAATGTCAACTGCAATAAGTATGTTGCCACAGCTGGTATTGGTCTATCTGCAAATGATTTAGCCGATAAAAAAACATAGCAATAAAAACTTCGATATTTCCCGAACTTATATCAATTAACAACCTAATACATAAGTCATATATAGAAACATAAATGTATAAACTATCTTAGATAGGGGTTTTATGTGACGAATTCGGCAGCGCCAGCGTGAAAGAATTTTCTTCCCTAATGTATAACTTGCAAGTCTTTGCTACATCTAATTTCTTCCAACTTTCTGTTTACTTTACTATATTTTTTCCTAATTCTAAGTTAAGAATGAGCTTCTAAAGTGAAGCTTTCTCCTATTCATGTCCAAGTGAGCCGACGGGAAGTAAGATTATGGTACAAGCGATAAAGTACAACTAATACGGCCTTATCGAAAAAGCTTTCACTTAAATCTTGGTTGTGGTTCAAGAATTTCTAATATAACTTTATTAGAATTACTCACCTCTGTTTTGCAAACGAATTCCCATTCCAATAACTCAAATAAACCACAATTTTTATTATGGTTTGCTCAAAACGACCAAAATGTGGTAAATATATATTTTTATATGAATTCCTGTGTTTATTTATTTTCTGGTTTTGGAAGATTAGATACTGAATCCTATTTACGCAATTTTGAAAACCATCATAAGACCTAGAAAACCCAGCTCTGACACTGACAACATTGTATGCAAATGTGATAGCGAAAGCAATTCTCTCGGCGCGGGAATCGAACCGGCACGACACATTTCACTGGTAAACAATCGCAGAGAATAATTGTTATAAATTGTGGTACATAGGGAAAAAGACCTCCTCTTTCGTTCCACTCCTTTCTGTTGAGGAAAGACTGGTTCTTTCAATTCTAGTTCGTCTCTCCATCTTCGTCTACCGATGAGAATAGTTTTGCGAAAAGTGACTTTTAAAAATGGACAGCCTGTTTGGTTAATGTGTACCTTTTCGGATTATTCACGCTGACCACCCCGCCTTTCGTCCCCAATGGGGTCAACAGGGAAAACCTTTTGACACCCAGTGGGGTATTTTTTGTTTTGGGTGGCATGACGAGTATACCATTACCTTCTTGTACACCACAAATTTTTAATTACAAAAAAAAACTTAAATGGGCAATGCAGAAGGGTTACTACTTACTACGCTGTATCTTTGCAGTCAGAATTTTGGATTATGTACTACAAAATGACAGAGTTGCGAGCGCGGCGCCCGCCCGAGCCAAGCTTTTGCGAGCTGGCTCGAGCTAGGTACCCGGGTTTGCCGAACGATGAATAAAACTTAAATTATTATCAATGATGGGAACCGCCTGACGCAAATTCTAGGAAATGACTAACGGTAACAGTTATCCAATTTTTATTAAAGTTTTGAAAAAGAAAACCAATTAATTTTTTCAAGTCTTTTATCCATAGCTGTGTTCAGTAACGGAAACTCATTAAGGGGAATCCTCAAATCCGAATTCCATACAAAATGTTTCGGACATATACTCAAAAAGTACGCCGTATTATAGTAAATTCTTCGCACTATTCGTTTCGTCCATGTTTTTTGATTTCGTCAACAAAAAAAGTTAAAGGTTTCATACTTTAATTTAGATTTTATACGTGTTTTTAATTTAGTAGGGTTAATTTTAACATTTTGTATGGAATTCGGATTTGAGGATTAGCCTTAAGTATATTATGTATTTTTTTCTCTGGTGATAATAATTTACCGTGTATAATAAATACCATATTTTTGTTATTCCTATAAGACTTTATTTTCCTGCACAGGGCACGGCAGGGCAAGTATTCGTTGGTTACATAAAAACATTGCGTATGTATAAGTCATGTCACTTTCGTTTCGTTTCATAAGCGGAGAATGTCATTATGCAAATAGATTGATTGTTTATGACCGAGCGATCGAGATCAATTGAGCTGCTCCAGTTAATTAATGATCAGCTCATGAAACTGACATACATATATACATCGTGTCCCTAAATTCAACGATGAGCTGGTAGCGGATGGTGGGCCTGGTCGTGGCTACATCCCATTTGGACAACGTTACATTTCGTAACCCTAGTTAAATACATACGCAAAAGTGGCATTTCGCAAACTTTTTACTTTTCATACATTTTGTAGCATTTGGACAACCATGATTTTAGTTAGATACAGTCAGCTTACATTTCTTTAATGATATACGAGACACTAGTTACTTCCTCCATATGATAGTATTATTTGTTTATACGGACAAAAAATAGGAAAAAAAAAAAAAAAAATGTTACTTCATGGTAGGTATAGATTAAAATATACAGTGTGGAAAAAATCAATGGGCCCTGGAGGGAAACCCCTTTAAATCCTTAAGATAGATTATTTTACTTAAAGGAAACATTCCTTTATTTTCAATAAGAAACAAAACTACATTCACAAATTACTTGACAATTTTACCTAAACCGAGAATCAAACCAGCTAAAAAATTCAAATGAGAACAGCGAAAAGAAAACTTTTTTTTTTTATTACAGTACAATTATGAAATCTTTCGAAAATTGACACCTCATATGATACTTTTAACTACCATGACAACATTTCTTCAAATAATACTGAATTGTTTTTTGCATCGGCAACCTAAATATAACTGTTATTCACCACAACCCTTAAAAATACCAGAATGCCAGAAAAATATATTAACTATAATAAAAAAAATCTCTTATTTTCTGGGGTGGTCACAACCAGACCCACCATACACTACCCGCTTATCGTTGAATTTAGGGACACGCTGTATATTTAGTTCATCGATAGGCACCTACACTTATGTAAATTATGACAACTGACCGGGCAACACTTACACTTGCTTGTTAAATTTTAAACAATCAAAGTAACAATTTCTTAATTCTAAGTGCACAAAACAATAAATAAGCAATTCTGTCGGTTTGTTTACATAAATGTGAAATTACTATAAAGTTAGGTATAATAAAAAATCTAGAATTACGAGTATTTGCTAGATAGCAAGCGAGCTAGTTAGGTTTCCATAGGATATTATGTTTATGTGCCTAATAGATTTAGCATTAGGAACATAAAATATACTATCCTATGGAATATAATTAAATTTAATTTAGACATTGGATCTTTATTTAGATAGTTTTCCGGAAATCCCGTAACGAATTCTGAATGACGATTGTTTCGAGTCTAGGTTTCATTGTCAGGTTGCCTTAGCCTAGAAACCTATTTTGAAAGTCTGGTGTCGCCTTACTTGGAGTTGGCAACACCTGACCTTGTCGGTACACTCAGGCAGGATACGATAACATAACAATCAGTTTCTAAGGTAAGTCAAACTTACAAACTTGGTTCAAAACAGTCAAAACTTCCCGCGAATTTTAACAAAGGCATGCATAAGAATACCCATGATCTTTATTACAAAATGCTTCAAATTTGGTTCAAAACAGATTTCTTACTGATAAGGCTTTTCGTCAAAAACATTTTGAACTATAACCTACTTCTTCTTCTTCGTGTCACCAGTTCTTTCGAACCAGTGTGGTGAAAGGATTTCAAGTGCGCCTCAAAAAGGCTCCTTTCGTGCACTCGACACATGTTTTCGAACTTTTGGTTCTACGACATGCCGGTTTCCTCACGATGTTTTCCTTCACCGTTACTATAACCTACTAATCTATGAGTTTTACGTAAAAGTAGGTAGGTAGTTACTTAGACTTGGATACTTGGGTATTGCAATACAAGGCCAAACCACGTTTGCAAGTGCATTGATGGGCGGTTCCAACAAAAACCAAGGAAGTCATTTAAACTTGATAAATGAGTTTTGTAACCTTTAAAATTACGCCTACCATTTTTTTTTATCCGTGCATTACCTTATCAGGGGAACATCTTACTCACAGCTCTACATTACTTTTTATTTTTGTAACAAAACTTTCCCCGGTCTCCCCGGGGACATTTCTTTTTCAAGGGGAACCTAAGAGAATCATACCTAGATGATAAGAGCGTTTGTGTCTTAACCACGCATTATCAAAAAATCGTTTTGGCTGAAATTAGGTATATGAGTCGTTTATGGGCTGTGGTGGACAAAAGTCTACTTTTTATCAACAAATCATCAAGGAACTAACTTTAGAAATAACTTTCTGATATAGGCCGAATTCAACGTATTTCTTGAATCATGGTCTCTGTCTGTGTATCACTACGAGTCAATTGGTTTTCCTGTATCTAAACCGGAATTCGCGCTTAATAGGTTTAGGTACCCCACATGTAAGGTTCGAAGACCAAATATCTTGGGGTCAACAAAACTTTTTGTAGCTTTACCTTCGCTCCGCTTGATCGCAGACAAATAATGCTACGTACAAACTTCGTACAGGGTGAGTGTAACTTGACCCCGCAATTTTTTGTTGGGAATTCTTGAGGTGTCGTTGTGCCCCGCATAACTCAAAGTTAAGGAAAGGTAGGTGCGAGACTTTTTGTACAAAAAAAAGACTTGGCTTGGCGACAAGTAGGTATACCTACATGTTATAGCCGGGATTGTGAATTTAACATGTCCTCCGAAGCACGAAATCAATCAGTTGTAAATGCCACATAGGGATAGTTTTTTAAGTTTCGTAATGAAAAATGGTGAATGAGGCTTCAACAAAAAAAATCTCTTACGAATTGTACGAAATGTGATCTTTCAAAAGATGTGATGAAAATTGAAAGTAAATTAACATCGTGTTAGATGTTGCACAAACTAAATTTAGCACGCAATCTTTAGATTTAAAATCCATTTAGGCAGTCTTCTCTTTGATGCATTGCGTCTAGCATCTTTCAGAAATTGAACACAAAGAAGTAAGCGTCAATTAACCGCCTTAGAATATCAATCAATCAAGTTAAAGCCCTTTTGGAGACGGTATGATAAATCTGACACCAGAGTCATCCGCTGGCTTAAGCAAGAAAGTCAAGGAACACCGAAAAATCCGCAAAACTGCCCTATTTTGTAACTAGAATCTTAGAAGTTTAACCAATCTTCTTCTTCCTCTTCTTATCGTGTCACTAATTCTTTCGAACCAGTGTTGTGAAAGGATTTCAAGTGCGCCTCGAAAAGGCTCCTTTCTTGCACTAGACACATGTTTTCGAACCTTTTAGCTTCTATGGCAACCAAAAGTTCAACCTATGAACAACGGGAATGACCTCGAATACGTGATGGATCTTGTGTCACATTCACATTGGTTGATTTTCCCGGTGGTTAGTCGTTTTCAAGATACATAATCAAGGTTTTACAAAAACATACAACAACCGAGTTCGATTGGACCGTTTTAGTGACCGTAAACACCACTGATAAGTCACAGAGAAACAAAATACGTAATTTTGTTTACTTCGACGCCATATTTTTTTCAGTAAGATCCTAATTTTGATTTTAAAATTAAAATACTGAACCGATTTCAATATTTTTTTATGGGAGCAATCTGAAAGTATGTATAATGTATATCCCCTCAAACAAATCTTTCAAATCGGTTTATTAAAAACCAAGTTGTGAGGTAACAAACATTTAAAAAAACAACCGAATTGAGTAACTCCTCTTTTTTGAAGTCAGTTGAAAATAGGTATCTGGTGTTTCGTTACAAATATGACTGACCTTTCTTCGACCTGTGGAAATTAGAGACAGGAGTACTAAAAGTGCCTATCAGACAAGCAAGGCGCTTGCACGAGAACGTCTAGAAGCCTTTCATATTTCTCCTTTAGCACTGGGCGGTTCAGTAAAAAAAAATGCTAGGTGTTTTCCGAGGGCTATTACCGCTTTTGTGCCTTAAAAACACCTTAAAAGGTCAGGCGAGGGCGAAAATCCACTTATTATTGCAAACAAGCCAATTGTTCTGTTTGGCGAATCTAATCGTTTCATTTACCAAATCGATTTCGCCTTATTTGATTGAGCTCAATACCTTGGCTGGTTTGGAGTCCAAAAAAGGACTCGTCGGCTTGCCTACACTGACTTGAGCATGCGACAGTTTGATACAGTAAAATACTACAATAACGTCTGTGTACTTGTTCATTCAAAGATGGTTACCGGAAATCAGAGAGCTGTTTTCTCATTCGCTGCTCTCCCCGATTCACATTATACCTATCCTTGCAGTTCCTAATGCCGGGTGATTCTTCGTCCTCACATAATTCTGTGTGCTGAAGACATTCGGAGATTGCGATGACGCACATTGGAAGAGGCCTATGTCCAGCAGTGAACTGCGATGGTGATGGTGATGATGATCACTTCTGTGAAAAATGTTCGAAGCAACAAAATGGCGTCTTCAAAATAATTGTATCTTTAATCTGATGGTCACGTTTGGTACTTGGCCATCCAGTGCCTAAAATTAACTGAAAGAGAATCTTATTTTGGCAGCGACCGGTTTCTTCAACTGGTTGTTCAGGGTCGTGAGACATTACACTTTTCAACAGGGATGGCTAGATGGATAAATATCAATCAGTTGTGACAGTCATGTCCTGACTGAAGGACTGAAGGACTGAGCCTAATCCACTGAACATAGAGACTTGAAATTTCGAAAGCATGTTCGTCAAGAAGTGAAGACGTAAGCTAAGAAATTGTTTTTTTTTTAAAGTTCCTTATTACGTACTAAGACAATTCGTGTGTCAGCTAGATCAGCCAGATTCAGCCATGTATTATAAATTATAATAGTTTTCAAATCCTACGGCGGGCGGGTTGATTATTGATATTTTCCATAAACGAGCGTCAATCAAATTTTCCGAGGTGCTCAAAAACCAGTTTTTAAGTTGTCGGAAAACAGTTTTTTATTTTTATTTTAGAGGCTTAAAGGTAGGTTACGTATAAATATGTAGGCGAGGGAAAGGTAGGTAGTAGGTAGCTATAGAGATCTCATCTAACACGTTTTGCTCGATCCAGTAATTTTATCTCAGCGGAGGTCCTGTGGTCGTGAGGGCAACGACCTCGGGAACAGGTATAGTGGCTACCACCAATACACCATCGCTATATGTATGTATGTATGTAAGTAGGTACCTAACCTACAGTTAGTTGCAAGCAAAAAATATATCGGATTAGTACATTTTTTAAGTACAAAACCTTGTAATAATGTCAATAAAAATCTTTGAATCTTTGAAATCTTTGGAGTTAGAATATTTAGAAAATCTCTTTGATATATGTAGTCCGTTAACTATCTGTCAGCTTTAGGAAATTAGGTATAGGATAGGATAAACAACACTACTCCCCGCGTTACCAAAGATTATGTAATATTATGTTCCATAGAATGTAAGTAGACCTTGTAGAATGTAAGTAGGTACCTAATAAAAAAATAAGTAGTAAAAATAAGTAGGTAATACCTAAATAAATAAATGATGCCCTTTACTGTCTCCTTTCCTTGCTTATTTTTATCAAAGCCGCCTTCAAAAGTACCTCGCAAAACAGATGACAAAAATAGTAGGTACCTAAGTACTGTAAAACAAATGAATATGGAATGGATTGGATCATGGTTGGTAGTTCGCTAAGTAAATACAGTACTACTTACCTACCTACGTACTGTAGGTAGGTTCTAAAATATCGACTTTTGTTATCTGAACAAAACGACGCGACGGTGGCCTTACCGTTATATCCACCATGAATGAACATAGATAAACACCATAACAAAATGCAACTCACCGAAAGACCCAATAGTTTTCTAGCTGAACCGCAGGCAATCCAAAAACCAGTTCCGTTAATTCAAGCTTTACTGGCGATTTTCGGTTAAAAACCACCAGAAAACAAATCCAACGCACAAGCACTGTTTGTTATCACTCCGGCACTATGATTTCACACACGCGGAAGTAGGGTTTTGGGTAATTTTATCAAAAACATCGATACTTTACGTAAAGAGTTTTGAACGGCGACGCGGAACAATGTACGCGACCTTTCGCAGAGACGGCTCAGGTGACACTAGCGCTGCGATGTGGTGAATGCGGTGGTGGCGAGGGGAACTAGCGGGTTTGGAATTCGAATTTGAAATGCCTGCGCTGCAACACACGACATTCACGACAACGACAATTCACTAAACCAATTTTTTGATGATCAGAACAGAACAGAAATCTATTACTTATCCAGACTCATCATTGACATGTTGGACGGGACCGAAGACGTAGTAGTAGAATGAAATAGATGATCTGCGAAAAGCTGTTGGCAGAAAATAAATGCGTCAAGCTAAAGTTGACTGAAAACAATAAGAAAATGGCGTCAATTTTTATTGTACCTTACCTACGTAAAAGAATAAAAAGCGTCATCATTCTGGCAGATGAGAAGGTAACTGGACCCAACATCTGCCCGACACCTTGCCAATTAGCCAAAAAAATATTCTGATCGATTGATTGCCTACCAGCTAGCTAACCAAAATGGCGGTCAGTAGGTATGTGACATCTGTTGATAAAAAAACTGACATGGGGCATCAGTAACACACCTGCCGACTCCCACAGGTACGCAAGACAGGTACGGTAGGTTAGTAGGTGTACCTAGTTGGGTAGTTTTTCTGGGTGGAAACACAATGGCAATCTTGCTTGCTACCTTGCTATTGCTAGCTTGCAAGACGCAAGAACTCAGACATCAGACCAGCGAATTGATGAAGCTCTCCTTTGCTAGCTTTCCTTTTTTTCCTTTGCTGGTCTTTGGACCAGCGAATTGTGAAGCTTTACTTTGCTCTGTGTCTTTGGACCAGCGAATTGATGAAGCTTTACTTTGCTCTGTGTCTTTGGACCAGCGAATTGTGAAGCTCTACTTTGCTCTGTGTCTTTGGACCAGCGAATTGATGAAGCTCTACTTTGCTCTGTGTCTTTGGACCAGCGAATTGTGAAGCTCTACTTTGCTCTGTGTCTTTGGACCAGCGAATTGATGAAGCTCTACTTTGCTCTGTGTCTTTGGACCAGCGAATTGTGAAGCTCTACTTTGCTCTGTGTCTTTGGACCAGCGAATTGATGAAGCTCTACTTTGCTCTGTGTCTTTAGCCACCACTCGGTGAAATGTCTTCATCCACCGGTAAATTCTGCCGTCTGGCCAAGTGCCATACTTACATTATTGGGCTAAGTTACAATATCAACCCCAATTGATTTAATTGATTGATTGAGTGATTGCAAAGTGCACGCGGAACGCTTTTGAAACACCGCTTAAGTGTCCGGATGTCGTCAGTGTGATGTGCCGACCGAACATTTTTAACGACCAAAATGAGGGTAGTTCTCTCATTTCACCGCGATGGTAGCTCCAATACGCCAGTCAACCCGTGACCGCGGCTGTTGCAATACAGTCGAAACGTCGGGACACAAAAACATACGAGGTTAGCGCGATATATACCCGTTATAATCAAAAAACTAAATATCAACCCCGCTAGAAGTCTGAAATATATGTCTAGATACAAAATGCCTAGAAAGTAATTTTTAGTCCGGCTGGACTTTTTGCAGCCTAATTTTTAAGCGTACTGAAAAGTGAAAAGTGCCTCGATTTGCTTCGAGAAAAGCGTGTAGGTACGGCCGTGCTGCTCTACTTGGCTCCGAAGCTCGGCCGTGCCTCCAGATTTTTGGCGACCAGCCTTCTTGCAAATAAGAATTAGGTAATGTATGTATGTGGGTAAGTCTATCTTAGTGGGTAGGCGTTATGTAGGAACCTACCTCTCTATTTATAGCTTCCAAATTGTGTACCTAAATGTCAATAGGTACAAAAAATAAAAGTAGGTTGGCCGACCTGAATGTGGGCTCAAACAGTACGAACGAAGTTCCAAGGTGAACCGGTGACAGAAGAGAAATTAGGTGTATCTAGATAGGTATGTGGGGTGATGTGAGGCTTGCAACTTTAATGCCAACTTGCACCAAACTTTCAAAGTTCCTAAGCAATTACTTTACTCGCTTGTCAGTTCTTAACGGTCAGAATCTGGACTGTTAAGAACCACCAAGCGCATAAAGTTATTGCTTAGGGACTTTGACAGTTTGGTGCAAGTAGGCATATAACTGATAAAACCACAGACATAGGTGGGTAAAACTGACTTAGTTGAACCTACATCCTTCATGTGACATGACGATTTACATTTTGGCAAAGTTGCAATCACTTTGGTATGTAAAATGCACAGAAGTATTCATTACAGAAACAAAAAGTAGTACATTGAAAATATGCCCAGTAAAAGGAAGCCACTTTGGCTAACTTCTAGTAGGTACATTTTGGTCCGATGCAAATTTTCGAAAAAGAGAAGTAAAGGGGCTTGATAAATATTGTATGTTAAAACTACTAGGCTTTTTCATTTTAATAAAACTACATTTTGTATTTGTATTTATTTATTTACTAAAAAGTTAACAATATTTTCTATTCTAAGGGCGCCTTAAAACCTTACCAGGTTTGTCTAGGACCCAAAAACAACATAAAACTATACTATTATAAATTATGTTAAAGCGAGCTGCGGCCTCAGTATAAACTAAGTGTAAACATTATCGTTTTCAGCGACATTGCATTTCTGAGACACTAAACTTCGTAATTGGATGTAAACATCGTAAGGAGTAACAAACATTATTTGAAAAAGGAGATATTTCATTTTTATTGACAAGGTGTCTGAATTTTTTTGGTCCTGCTTACGATTTCCTTTTGGTTTGATACTGTCCATCTTGTTCTATAGGAACATCGTTATTCATCTATGGTAGAATGTTATAAGATTGTTTGGTACATACTTCCTTACCCACACACTGCCTGAGGTTCACTGCTAAATTTCTTTAGATCCTGAATCCTGAAGGTATGTGGATGTGGATGTGGATACAGTGATAAAAAAAATGTTTGGACTTCTCAAATAACTTACGAAATGCCATTGATTGCAAATAGATCAAAATAGTGGGAATTTTTATGTAGGTTTTCATCATCAATCTATAGCAGTCCACTGCTGGACCTAGGTCTCTCCCAAGGCGCGCCACTGAGCCCGATCTTCGGCTCTTCTCATCCACTTTCTGCCATAGCGCGCATTTTGGGAGGTAATGCCCATAATCGCCACGCTGGGCAAGCGGGTTGGCGATCGCAGGGGCACATCTTCTCGCACCGCTGATGCTGCTGCCCATCAGCGGCCAACGGAATGTAGGTTTTATTTGTATAATTTTGATAGAGCTAAGATCCTAGGACTCCGAGGAATCATAACTAGAGAAAACTTCAAGTAAAAGTTATAAACGTGCCCAGTAAATAAGGTCCGTTTCCGTTCTCTGCCCGAGGCTACTATCTTCAAAATCATTACAAGACCTTATAAGTAATTGATGGAAAGTTTTATCAAAAGATAGGTTTGATGTCTTGTCAGAACCCTAAACATTTTTTTAACTTTCACTGTCATCATGTTTATGGGATGGTTCCAATGAAATGCCATCTCTCGCTTGGACCGGGTAAATTTGTCATAAATAAAAATGTTGAGCAAATTGGTCATCGGTCAAAATATTAAAATGATTTGTAAACTCGTCACAAATATCTGTGATAACCAATTTTATTGATCTCCTGAATTTATAAAAAAACCTTTGAACAATCAATGAAAATTCAAATTTAAAATTAAGATTAGGGTAGTTTTTATTTAAGTAGGCTAGTTTTATATTTTGAATATAATGTAAAGTTAGTTGTTCGTTGTCTAATAAACTGACTTACAAATTATTATTATTTTCACAATCATTTTGAGGTCTGGTTGAAATGTCGCGTGTTCAGAGGGCTGGCAGCTATCTCGCCCAAAGAATAAGTCTTGCAATACAAAGAGGCAATGCAGCCAGTATCCTCGGCACTTATGAACAAATTAAAAAAAATATTTGTATTTTGTTGATACTTTCAGAATGCTCCCATAGAAATTTTATCAAAATCGGTTCAGTGCTTTAGGCTTTAAATCAAAATAGCTGAAAAAAAAGTCGCTGAAGTGAAAAAATATGCGTATTTTGCTTCCCTGTGACTTTTTAGTGGTGCCTCCGGTGACTAGAACAGTCCGATTGAAGTCGGTTGAAGAATGTTTTTGTTAAGCCTTGATTATGTACATTTTGTAATATAGATTGAAGTACTTAGCTTATGCTGTAATAAAGTTTTTGAGGTTTGTTTCCATCCTCTCTCGCGGGAGTCGCGGGTTATGAAACGCCTGAGTCACGCAAGTCTGTCTACATTCCAGATTAGGTCGAACAAAGGCCGCCCGGTGCCAGCTTGTAGCTCGTGGACACAATACCACAATGCCTCAATAGGTAATGAACGCATTTGTCGTCTGACTAGATTCAATTTACAAATTAGATGAAGGTAAACTGATAAGTGACTCATTTTAGCAATCTCATTGATACACGCACGGTAATCTGCCGCTAAATAGTATAATTTTATATGTAATAATATTATTTATTCTTTGGCATTTGTATGTTCCGGTCTGAAGGGTAGCTAGTGAAATTACTGGGTCACCAAGACTATCAAAATTTCTCAAAGTGGACAAGTAGGTAGGTGGTACTATTACAGCAGTTTTGCACCGGCCTTCTTCTTATCGAGTCACTAGTTCTTTAGAACCAGTATGGTGAAAGGATTTCAAGTACGCTTCGAAGAGGCTCCTTTCGTGCACTTGACACGTGTTTTCGAACTTTTTAGGTTCCATGACATGCCGGTTTCCTCACGATGTTTTTCTTCACCGTATTTTATTGCACACTTATATCCATTGGTGTACGACCGGGTTCGAACCTACTACCTTCGGATCGAAAGTCGAGGCACTTGCCACTCGGCCAACACGGCTGTATGTATCACCTCATTGATGATTTTGTGATTTATCGTCAATGATGAATCACAAATCAAATAGGTACCACTATAGGTAGGTCTATGATTGCAAGTCTAATCTGATCTCCGCGGTGCTCCATCAAAGCCAAAACTTTCAACACAATAAAATAAGTTAAATGATAGTTTAGAAAGTGCAATTACTGATTAATGTAATGACGAGTCAGTTGTTCACATGCCGCGGCCGCCATTTGTATTTTGATTGATTGGACACCTGCTGCAGCGTAATCGCCCACTTTATCCGCTGATTATGATCTGAAAAATTTGACAATCGTCTGATTACCATCACACTGCAGATGCCCGCGGCTTCACTTGCCTTACCAGTAACATAATAGTCACAATCGTATTCACAGTGGCCGGCAGCGACGTGCGAGAACTTTCAGTGTGAAATCATTTTAAACTTTAACGCAAGCCTTTAAATAGTAAAAAAAACTATGAAGAAAGTCGAAAGGTCGCGCTGCCGCGAGTAACCTCGCAGACAACACGTTCCTTTAATATTAGTACGCACTTTCAGCTCTTGACAAACACATTCTCCAAGTTTCAAGTCTCTATTTTCAGCGGTTTGGTCTGTTCTTTGTCAGTCAGACAGTCAGGTCCAAGCCTTTTATTTATATTGATTTACTTTTTACTCCGATACCATGTAGGTGAAGCCACAGATAGAGGCTAGAAGAACTAAGTTAGATCACACTATTATCTTTGAAGAAACATTTGAAGCCGCTGAGCAATGAGTATACTTTCGATTTTTTCCGTTTGAAAATGCACGCCTCTACTCGCGCAATCAGCTTAGGTATGTAAGGGCATTTGTATCATAGGCGGGGTATAAGAAAGGACGTGCATTTTATGACTAAAATATCTCTACTACGTGTACTTAACTTTAGTTAGAGAAGCCAAGCATTTAATTGAGTTTTCTTTATTTTCTTCTTATGCTTTTCTCTCATCTGTTACGTGACAAGCTTTCTTTACACTTACGAATATCACCTTACATAAATCACTTAGCAAAGTGTTGTGAGCATACGATGTTCATTATGAAATGAAAAGTGACCGGTATTATGTAGAACTAATTACAAAGCTGATCCGTGGAACAGTGAGAGTGTGGAGGCGGGTGAGAAAGTCATTACGAATGCCAAAGAATAATTTGTTAATTGTGAGATGTGGCATTGGTTGTCAATTCTTTATTGTCGAATGAAAAACTAACTAATGAAATACTAACTACTATACGTGCTAGTTTTTCGTAGACTTTCGTAGACACATAGTTATTTGATTATAACGGGTATTTATCGCGCTCACCTCGTATGTTTTTGGACATACGAGATACGTTTGGTGACCACGGCTGTTGCAATACAGCCGATACGTCGGGACACAAAAACATACGAGGTGAGCGCGATAAATACCCGTTATAATCAAATAACTAAACATACGTGCTTGCTAATATTAATACTTATTAGCTTCTGGGGAGAGCTAGGTAGAGGGAAGAAATCGAAAATTATCATGTCAAGGTACGTCTTGATGCCCCCAATTTTGTACATTTCCGAGATGCCGGTTAAAAATTCCTCATTTATAAGACTGATGAATAAATAAGGTTTCATCTCGCAGATCGATGGACTCTACAGTAAACATTTTTTACTAGAGACTATATACTAGGTACCTACTTGCTTGGTGCAACAGCGACCAACCTTGGAGTTTTTGTTGATTACGTAGCTATCAGTATGGATGGTGGTTCTCAAATTGATGTAATTTACACTGACTTCAAAAAGGCCTTTGATCGCGTGGATCATACTATACTCCTACACAAACTTTATGAACTTGGCATTAGAGGCAACTTGCTAAGATGGATGGATGGAATCTTACTTGCGCAATCGTTCCCAAGCTGTCGTTGTAGGAGGTTTCTGCTCAAATTTCATTGAAATACCCTCAGAAGTACCGCAAGGCTCTGTACTAGGACCTCTTTTATATACTGCGTTTCTGTACGATATTGGTAGTTGTTTTGAAAATGCACGCTTTCTCATGTATGCCGACGACACCAAAATCTTTATGAAAGTAAAGGATCAGTCCGACTGTTTGAATCTTCAGGCGGATTTGAACAAAATAGCAACCTATTATGCTAGTAATCGTATAGGTATTAGTATAAGTAAATGCTCTTGTTGTTTCATTTACACGGAAAAAGCAACCTACTGAGTTCGAATATCAAATCAATGGTGTTAAAATAGGCAAGGTCGACTCTGTTAGAGACTTGGGGGTAATAGTGGATTCAAAGCTTTCATTTGCCGAGCATGTGGTAACTATAGTTTCTAAAGCTTATAGAAGTTTAGGCTTTATTCTAAGGGTATGTCGGCCCTTTTCCGTTATCGGTTGTTTAAAAATCTTATACTACTCCTACGTCAGGAGTGTTTTAGAGTCCAATCTGGAATCCCCATTACCTAACATACATTCAGAACCTTGAAAGTATACAGAGTAAATTTTTGAAACACTTAAAATTACGGTGTTATAATGATCTCACTGATTATGATGATTTTTGTCGTCATTTTCATCTTTCTACTTTGGCTAATCGTCGCTGTCTGCTTGATATGTCCTTTTTGCACAGCATTTGCAATGACTACACCGATAGTCCTGAGCTGGCATCAAAAATTTTGCGTTTACACCAAAAATTCACACTAGGCACAAATCTTTTTTCAGTTTCACTCTCTTCCACAAATTATGCTCATAACTCACTCGTTAACAGACTACACAGAAATTACAACAAAAGTTTTAAAACTCTAGATGTCTTTCATAGCAGTAAAGCTAATTTTAAAAATAATATCCTCAAAATTATTGAAGAAGCAGGTATAGACAAAGGTAGGAAAATAAATATAGTAAAACAAAATAAATTTTGATATATTTATTATATAATTTTAAAATCATATACCTATTTTGTACACACTTAAACTAGCTTAATGTAATAATAGTTATGTATACTAAACTTACCTACTACTATAAGGTATACCTAAAAACTTTAAAACTAACAGTACTTAAGTAGGTACTTTTGTGACTGTCAACACTAGGACAAATCTTAAAAATGTAAATCCATTATTGGCTGTAAGTTTAAACAATAAGTCTAAGTTATATTAATACTAAGAGCTGTGGATTATGTACAATAAAAAAATAAATAAATGTTAGTTGTTGAAAACTATGCTATCATTCATTGGATCTATCATAAAATTGTATGTCTTAGTTATTAAATTGTATAGAATGGGTATTAAATTCAAAGCTTTGCTAATAAATTGTGCGAAAGTTATACTTAGTCGTAAATATGCATGGATGGATTTCATTCAGTTTATAATGCGTGGTATTTGTAAATTGCTCTGTGTCACTGAAAAAGTGAAAATTTACAAATGTAACCGTGCATATTAAGCTGTCGCAATAAATGGAACTTCTGTCGAATTATCTTTGTCCAAAAATCATATTCATTGACCGTAGTAAGAATAGCAATTTGAATAAATTCGTTTGAAAGTTTACACAAACTGTGGGATACCGCCTCAAGCTACATATAACTACTCACGGACCAACAACCAAACAACTTGATTAGCTAGTAGGTAGTTTTCTGTGGAGTGTTAAGAAATAATAAATCACAGCTTCACACAATTCATCATAGAAATAATAGATATGTGTAGCACTGTTCTGGCAGGGGTGATCTTATAGGTAAACCATCAGACGAGCTCCTCATGATTCCAAGTAAACAAGTAATAATATTCATATTCATATTCATTTATTTATTGTTTCATTTGCATACAGGTTATATAACTTAGGTGTAAGTAGCTTATAGGTACACAATGCACATGAACCCTGTAAGGGCGCAACAACTTTAAGTTAATTTTTGCTCGGTAGGCATCTAATTCACTTATGTTTATTTCATAGTCAAATTAATTATGTATTACAAAAATATTGATGTATTAGCATTAGTTAGGTGATTTGTATTTTTGTTTGAGTGATGTCAAGTTTTAAATATTGTTAATTCTAATGTCAATTTTAATTTTAATGTCAAATAAATATGCTTTAATGTCAATATTTTTTTAATTTCTAAAAATAAGTTATAATAGTATTAATTTTCATTTTTTATACCTACACTTAAACAAAAAAACTTGTCATTGATAGTCAACATTTATCTGATAGAAATTCGTTTACATTGTAACAGCATTTTTCAATGAGGAATAATTTAAATTGTTTTTGGACCACATAAAAATTGCCAAGTTTTTTACTGGTTCTTATGCTCACTTTGATAGATAATACCTACCGACCCTCTAGTGTTCGTAATTTTTTTTCTTACAACTCTGTGGATAACGCAATGGGTGGGCTGTGATATTGTATATCTAAGATGTTATAATTGTTAAGTAAAATGTATATTGCAGCTGTTTGTTGTCCCCAATAAATAAAATTAAAATGAAATACTAGTTCTTATGCGAAAATAAAAAAGGGGGATGTGTTCAGTTCGACTGTTTTTTTCTTCTTTCCATCTATCACGCGTCACTCATTAGTCACCAATATAAACACGTACGTAGCGCATAAAAAGTACTGTATTTGGTATTTGTATTTTGGGGTGAAACTCGTTGGGAATATTTTTTACCAACGAGTTTCACCCCAAGTTATAGGGTGTTACTCATTGGGAATATTTTTTACCAACGAGTTTCACCCCAAGTTAGGGTGTTACTCGTAAGGAATATTTTTTACCAACGTGTTTCACCCCATGTTAGGGTGTTACTCGTTGGGAATATTTTTTACCAACGAGTTAGAGAGTGAGAATGAGAGTTTGAGGCTCCTCATGATTAAAACTCGCCTAGTTCTTATGCAAAAATAAAAAAAGGGAGTATGTTCAGTTCGACCTGTTTTTTTCTTCTCATTAATCACGCATCAGTCATTGGGTCACCAAATAAACTTGTACGTAATTGCATAAAAAATACTGTATTTCAACTAATTAATCTTAATATTTTTTTGGTCTGTACGTGAATTATTTCCATCTGACCTCCTGTCTCCCTGGTTCCAAAAGGGGGGCCGATGGAACTTGTATTATAAAAAAGTTCTATCTGTCCCCCCGTCACTTGCTGTTGATTCTGTGTTAATTACACTTTAAACAGTAGGTACTTACTTATATTTAGTTTAGGTCCCCTTTTGAAAGTGTTCCAATTTACTCCCATTAGTTTCAAATCCTCCGTTGATAAATGTGAAAGCCTTATCTGAGGGCAGCTCTGGTCATTCACCCCCCGGCATTCTCCTCATAGGTACCTAGCAACTTCCTAGAGCACAGATTAACGAGCTAGGTACAGTCAGCTGCAGAGATATGTACCTATACTATTACCTTACTCATACTGCTCTACTAAGAATAAAAAACGCACTCGAAGCGCGGCTAGTTTCAAGAAAATCGCGTTCAAATGTAGTTATGATTTTGATGCCTGGTTTAAGCTCAGTTTTAATATTATATACTTATTATTACGTATATTAGTTACGTGTATTAGTTAAGTAGTGTTACGACTCATAACACTACCTAACTAATACACTCCCAAGCTTTTACATTTATATTCTTAATTTTGTAAAGCTAACAAGTAAGAAAATGCTTGCGTGAACTTTTATTTGCAAAAATTAAGAGTACAGTAGGTAATATAAAACTGAAAGCTTGGGAGTGTCTACATGTCTGTGCAGCTGACTGTACATACCTGCTACCTGGACCTGTTCTGAGGTCCCGGTTCTAATCTTCTATGTGTTGAGGTCAGGAAAAACTTGAATGGGGAACAATCCTGCAGCTGTACCGTCGTACCATAGAAGTATTGAAGTATAGAATCGAACTGTACATTAAAAACGTTCCAATAAAAATAAATAAAAGAAAATAAGCCTTTATTAAATGAAGCCATCCGAAATGAAAGAAATGAGGTCATCCGACAGAGAACTAAGGTGGTCGACATAGCTCAGAGGATCAGCAAGCTGAAGTGGCAGTGGGCCGGCCATGTCTGCCGAAGAACCGACAACCGTTGGGGTAAACGTGTTCTTGAGTGGAGACCACGTCTAGGCAAACGCAGTGTAGGACGACCTTTGGCCAGATGATCTGCGCGCTATAGCTGGCAGAAAGTGGATGAGAAGAGCCGAAGATCGGGCTCAGTGGCGCGCCTTGGGAGAGACCTACGTCCAGCAGTGGACTGCTATAGGTTGATGATGATGATGATGAAGCCTTTATTGCTAACCTTAATAAGTTTACATGATTTGTGTTACTAATACTAATTTTTTTTTTTAAAAAAAGTTTTGTACTTTCTTTATATGCCTATCCATTGTTTTATTTGTCAGCTTGTCCTTCGACAAAGGCCTCCTCTAAGGCTTTCCATTTTATTCTGTCCCTTGCTCTGTGTGTCCATACGAAGCCGGCTATTTTTCTCAAATCATCCTCCCAACGTTTCGTTTGTCTACCTTTATTTCTTTTGCTGCCTCTAGGGTACCACTCTGTTATAATTTTTGTCCACTTCTCTTTTTCTTCCCTTAGCCCTGTCATGTCCCTGTCCATCTCCATTTTAATTGTTTGCATACTTGTTGTATGTTTTTAAATTTTGTTTTGCTTTTTATAATTTCTAATCTTACTTTGTCTCTGTCTTAAACGTGCCAATAAAGGAATCTAAATCAGCAAACTTCTAGTACATTTTGGTTCGATGCTAAATAGTTAAGAATTACTATGCTTTTTCATCAATATAAATGTTATAAAAGGCTTAGGTTAAAAGGTTACCTGACTAACTTACTGATTGACATACAAAAACCACTAAACGTAGACACTTGCAAATTGGAGTGAGGGTAGATTATGTTCATCAAAAAGTGTAGGCGCTACTAAGAAATAATTATGGCAATTAGCACGCAAACGAAGTTGTGGGCGTTAGCTAGTTGTTAATAAAATTAAATCGTAAAAGTTACCAAAAAATATTTCAAAATGAAGATATTTCATATATGGTCACTATAGAACACTTACACAAGTTCTAATTGAAGTCGGTTATAAGTAGTCTTTTTTTGTTATAAACTCTATGATTGGGTAACATACAAAAATGGGCAGAAAAATAGTTTTAGGTTAGAATGAAAATAAGATTAAAATTGTGCACCGTGTTTTTCTCAGATGATTATTACATGGAGTAACAAAACTACTTTTTTCGTTCACAAGTTTTATCTCTGAGGCGTAAATGACCTTTGTTATCACTTTAAGGTGAACTGGGTTAAATACACAAACGATACGATTGAGATTGTCAGAAATGTTCGTGATCAGGCCACTGATAGAATAGCTTTGTGTCCGGGCGTTAGCTCCCGTCACCTTTGGGTCAAATGGTTATCGATGTGAACTTGCATGACCTTTTTCCTTTCTTTACTCTGAGTGTTTGTGAGAAAGTGGACAAGAAATCTCACGTCTTATTATCTCTCGAACTGTGGGTAAGATTATTTATAAGGGTACAAAATCGTACATGTAGAGTTACCATCATCATATCAGCCTCTAGACGTCCAGAGCTAGACATATGCCACCCCCATAAGGTTGAGTAAGTTTGAGTGGAGAGGAGCGGACTGTGAATTGGCCAATCACAGTGCTGTCCGGTCCGCTCTTCTCCACTTCACTTAACTCCGTGTCAGTGGAAACACACCTTTAGACGCTACGACGCCGACGAGAGCCTTCTCTATCTACCGACTTCCAAAGATCGCAAAATTTCTACTAATACTATGCATCACACTTATAATGAAAATACATAGACTCTCGCGATCAGTAATTTATTTAACTTTTACATTAAAAGTGAAACAGCAAGCTTGCGATTCGTCATCTTCATTCCAAAGCTTCACTTTGACCGGGAATTTTCCCTGAAAAAAAAACAGTGAAGACCTCAGAAGTATTAAGATATAGAAAAACAACGTAGTACATTGAAAATGCGACAAATAAAAGAAGCCACATTCGCTAACTTCTAGTACATTTTGGTCCGATGTTAATTATCGAAAAAGAAAATAAGAGATATTCCATATTTATGGACATGGTGTCTGAAATTTTTTGGTCCTGTCTTACGACTCCATTTGGTTTGATACTGTCCATCTTGGTGGTCTATAAAAACACCGTTATTCATCTATGGCCAAAACTGTTTTATATTTTTTTCAGGAATAGGTAAAAAGAGGCTTGTACTGATGTTTTCTTTTTCAGAAGGTCGAGATATTTCAAACATTTTCCTTTCCTCAGCCTGTAGTGGTACGATGAGGAACCTACAGCCATCCTTCACAAATGTTTTTCCTGAATCGAACCCGCTACACCGGCGTGACAGCCCAACACACTTGCCTCTTGACCAATAGTGTTGTGGTTTTTCATAAATTGTTATTTACGTAGTACAAGAAATAAGTAAGAAATGACCCCTACCGTAGCTTGTTTATCCAGCACCAGGTCTACATCGAAGATCCTTCTCTCATCAGCCTGCAGCGGGCAGCTGAGGAACCCGCAGCCATCTTTCGGAGGCTGTATCACCGTGGAGTAAGCGCCGTCATCCTTTACGTCTCCAGTAATAGACAGCTTCAGCTTCTGCGTTGAGAACTCTGAAATGTGATTGTATTGTGATTAATTATAGTCCTATTTCCTTCAGGATTTAAAGTTTTGTACCTCTAAAGAAAAAATGGCATCCTCAGCTTATACACAGTTTACTATTTCATACTGCCACAAATTAAAGAAGGTAAAATATATGTTAGTTGACTCTTGCGTCAGTCCCTTTTCAGAAATGAAGAAATAAGTACAGATGGCTCCAATGAGCCATTACACTATGAGAACTACAATTAGTTCTAAAGAGAGATAAGATAGAAGCAGCAAAATGGCCTCTTTCTATACAGTATTATTTTATTCTAAAATATATTTTAGCTACTTCTGCGTTCTGAAGTCACAATGTAAAAAAGATCATACTTGACATCAAATTGAGGGTCAATCTGTATTTCTTGTTCTTCTTCAGGGAGCAGAAGGCAGGTCCTCGAGTGCAGGGGTCCACTATGACGGAGAACACGGTGCACTGGTTCAAATCCACTGGAATACAAGCAGGTGTCAGGATATTTGCGCGAAAGACAGCTACGCGACTCCAGATGCGCGAAAAAAATTAGTAAGGTCTCATACTTTAATTTAGATATTAAACGTATTTTTTAAATTAATAGTGTTAATTTTAAAACACGTATAAAATCTTTTTGATTTTTGAGTATTAGTCCGAAACATTTTGTATCGAAATTTGCCTTGAGGATTACCCTCAACTGCTGCACACCACATCCATCGGCTTCCATCGCGTAGGGTATCGACTATCAACTAAATTGATACACCTAACCGAGTAGGTACCCCATAAATGTACCTCCTAGGACACTTAACCTCGACACCACGGACGAAACCACAGGCGGCAGCTATATCTAATAAAACATTTAATAACTTACCATCTTTACAAAACTTTTTAGTCACGAACTCAGGCTCAGGGTCTGCGCTCACAAAACTGAACATCACTAGTACAAAAGCATGGAACAACATTCTCACCACGCGACACAGCGGCAACTGGACGCTGCATGCAATATAAATGCTTAATGCAAAATAAATCTTTAAATGGGGTAAATGGGTGTATCTGTTTACACATGTGTATTAATTTGAATTACGATTATTATGTCGATAAAATACAAACATACTTTGTGGAATTCCTGTGAATTATCATTTCATTTATATAGGTTATATAGGTTTTATCGTATATATCGCTGGTCATGCAGTATCTACCTACTTAGAGGACTCTGTAATAGACTTAATTAATTGAGTCTATACCAGGTTCTCTAAAGATTTACCTTTTCTACAGTTTCGGTATTGCGAACTTAGGATAAAACATCTAAAATAACTGATCCTATTTGACTACTCGTATAAAATAACGGTCAGTTAATTGGCACCTATATATGACCTATAGGCACTGATAGGATGTATATTAATAAGGTTAGCTGCTGTGAATTTGTCTGGGTGTCATCGAGATCTAATATGTATGCATATGACCTTTTCTGTATCCTGATCGATATCCATACCAAATACCCAATTCTATCCAGCAACATTGGCGCGATTGAGTGACAGACCATCCATAATAACCACGTATTGTGGACAGATAAACTAAGCATAAAATAAAGAAACTACAAGTATAATAATTTATTAATCTATTTATTTTTTTGGTTTGGTCCTTAGCAGTCTAACTGTTGTTTTGAAACAGCATACATCTACATCAGGGTTGTCTGCGTTCCAAACCTTCCAATCGAAGGGGAATGTGCCCTGAAAACCAAATAAACACTTAGCACGTTTGAGAGGTAAATTCTTTAGGCGCGCTAAAGCGTCGAAAACACACGGCTAGTTTACTCGCTACAAAGCTAGCGAGTGAGCGAGTTAGCTTTCGGGAAGGATTGTCAACAAGCAGATTATAAAAAGCCGATGACACTGGGCGAGTTTACAAGCTACAAGAAAACTCGCTGGCTTGTAGCTTGTAAATAAGCCCTGTGTTATCGACGCTTTAGCAATATATTTGGTGGGGAATTAATATGACTGGGCTCCAATGCTCGGTTATGTGTTATAATAGTAAAGTCGGCTTGAGTCGCCTTGATAAAGTTTTCACTTCTGTCAAGTGATCATACGCACACGCCATATTTTTTTTATTGTAACATGTTAAGGTGCTGCCACATTTCTGTTAAAAAGATGTTTACAAACATTTTCTAACATTGTAATCGTATGTTTCTTAACAAATGTTTACTAACGTGTAAACATTTTTAAACAGCAGTGTGGCAACACCTGTAAATTTCAATAAATGAAGTAAAGGTGATGCCACACTGCTGTTTAAAAATGTTTACAAATGTTAGTAAACATTTTTTAACAGCAGTTTGGCAGCACTTTTATAAAATAAACCATCAATATGTATAAAATACTTAGTTCTGACCGACTGATGATGATGATAAAGCGTAGTACCTACAGCCCAAACAACTGAACGTAGCGGCCTTTAGGATAAAAGTGTTCTAGTTCAGGCAAGCGTAGTGTAGGACGACCTTTGGCTCTGTCTAGAGCGATGATCTGCGCGCTATATCTGGCAGAAGGTGGATGAGAAGAGCCGAAGGTCGGGCTCAGTGGCGCGCCCTGGGCGCACCTACGTCCAGCTATGGACTGCTATTTAGGTTGCTGATGATCATGTGATAGCGATACCGTTGACAACTTGGTTCCAATGTGCAGCGTGATGGCGAGGGTCTGTTTCTGGCCAGGTGCAGTAGGGCATTTGGTGAATTCGCAGCAATCCGCATCATTGAGCCCGGGGAACGGTATGCCTTGATAGGACGCACCAGTCTTCAGGTTGTTGGCGTTGAAGTCTGGGTCAAAGAGAAACATTAGGTTAGGGTTTGTGTGACAAGTGACACGAGCTAGGCTCTGTCCTGATGGTTAGAGATAACGCCTGCCCATGATCAGAACAGTACTACACTAGGACTGGGATTTTAATTCCGCGACTGTAGCTGCTAAAACATTGAGCAGCCAGTTGTTTGCAGCAAGTCGTCGGCCAGTCGTGAACCTTCTCCCATTTTCTTCCAAATCACTAGAACAATATACCTGTGAGAACAATCGTCTAGCTGCAACCAAAAGCAGCTTTCGCTGATGTGTCTATGTCACGCAGTGTTGGATTTTTTAATAGTTTTGTGTCACTTTTTTAACGTAGTCTTGTTGGTTCGTAACCTAGTACTAAAATATACAACCAGATCTTTTGTTTTTTAATCCGCAGATTGTGGGCGCCGTACTATCATTCATACATACATCATACAGCCTGTCTTGTGCATGAGAGCCCTAAGATCCTGATCATACCTGGAGTGAAGTCTATCTCGATGGAGGCATTGATTCCCTTAGGGAATATGCATTGCGTTGCTCCCTTATTGCAAGGGTTGATGCGCACTTCGTTGACAATACATTTGTCTTCAGACACTGAAATAAAACACAATAATAAATAATATGGACCTGTAATAATGGGCAATAAATCAATTATCGCGTGTGTCTATCAGACAGATTATTGGCGACATCATCATTATCCTCAGCCATTATCAGCCCACTGCTGGGTATAGGCCTCCTCCATTAAATGCCGTTTGTGCTGTGCGGATCTAAACAAGGTGTAGCCTGCAATATTGCGGATGTCATCGATCCATCGGGCTGGTGCTCGCCCAACGCTACTTTTTCCTTTACTTCCTTGGCATCCATTCTGTTAAGGCTCTACTCCACCTGCCGTTACCACGATAATTTGGCGTACGCGTATGCTTTAGCTTTAGTGAATTGTAGTCCAATATAGTTGCTAGTAGCTTTAAGATTTTGTGTGTTTCTATTTAACAAAAACGATATTCTTTTCGTGTCACAGTTATTTCGAAACATTTTGGTGAAGGATTTCAAGTGCGCCTCGAAGATAGTGCTTCTTTCGTGCACTAACAACGTGACGTAACAACTAACAAAAACTATTAGAGCTTGATAGATTTTGATTAATTGATAGAATTAATTATAAGTTTTATTATTAAATACTTTATTGCACACACTTAAATGTAGTACAAAAGGAGGACTTAATGCTAGAGCATTTTCTACCAGTCAACCAGTTGATGGTAGAAAAAAGAAAAACTGGCGTACAACTTTAATGCTAATTACTTAAATATATATTTAATATAATAATACTAAATAATTATGTATTTATATATATATTTATAATTAAAAATGACTAAATAAATAATATATATATTATAATATAGTACATACATATATTATTTCGTGGATTTTAAATAGTGTTCACGGACTAATCTTTTGAAAGCTGGTTTGGTGGGTACCATTTTAATACTGAGTGGTAGAGAATTCCACAGCCCCACTGCAGCAACTTCAAAAGAGTTTCCTCGAAATGCTGTAGAATATTTGGGTATATATATTTTAAGACCAACAATTTTAAGAAGTGCCAACATAATAGTTAGGGAGCTTAATGATGATATATGTAGATTTAACAGAATTATTTAAAATATAAATGGCGGCAGTATTTGGCAGGCGGGTAATTTGTTCCTCTTGTTACAGAGATAGTTTTGCTCCCAGATAACCTCGGTATGAGTTATAAGGAGTGAAAGATTGGGTCGGTAATGTAATATGATAACTATACCTATTAGTTCTGTACCTACAGAAAGTTCATTACTCCTTTCTTTTACTAGATATGAGAAAAATCTAGCGCTAAATATTGCGCAGCACAGCACCCTGACATAGGGTGTTACTTGTTGGGAAAAAATGCACGCAAAACGCACTCGCCCCGCTATCATTCTGTCATTTTGTAGAAAATCAAAATTCTGACTACATTTAGATACGTCGATACGTCGTAGTATATCGTAGTACTCCTTTACCATTTAGGTAAGTTTTTTTGGTACCTAATAAAAAATGTGTGATGTACCTAGGTATATTATTTTCCAATCGGTTGATACATAAAAGAACCTCCTTTTTTGAAGTTTATTTAAACTAATAGTTTTAAAATAGGAAACACTTACCTCCACTGCATGATCTTATACTAGCAACGTTGAAATCTCCAAATGCCGTCCCCAACAACGCAGCGAAGAAGATACAAGCGGAGACAGCCATCTTGTTCGACTCTAGGCCCCGGTTTAAATTAAGTTAAATGAATCCACAATAAGTCTCATTATCTGTGACCTTACATACAGGGTGTCTTATGCCGACTTGCACCAAACTTTCAAAGATCGTAATCTATCTATCGTGTCACTAGTTCTTTCGAACCAGTGTGGTGAAAGGATTTCAAGTGCACCTCGAAGAGGCTCCTTTCGTGCACTTGACACTTGTCATGTTTTCAAACTTTTTAGATTCTATGACATGCTCGGTTTCGTCACGATTTTTTTCTTCATCGTTAATAACGTGTTTTAATACACATAGATTTTTTGAACAGAATAATCCATTGGTGTACGACCGGGTTCGAACCCACGATCTTCGTAACAAAAGTCGAGGCACCTCCCACTCGGCGAACACGAAGTATTGCTGTAAGTAATAAAAGGCATTGTCTTGACTTCTGATTGACTGACAGACATCGCAGAGACTTGAAATTGCGAGGGCATGTTTGTCTAGAGTAACATAAATAAGCGCGTAGTAGAAATCTTGAAAGTCTCTAACGCAAACAGAGTTTTGGGTGTCAGCTAGTTAAAAAAATTGCGTCGGTCTCACACAATCAGTTGAAGTCTCGGCGTAGCACTAAAGAGGTATAGTTAATTTTAAATCTGTGCACCTTTAATCATTCACAATTTATATGTTGGGATAACTGTGTTTTGGTTGGAAGAGCAAGCATGGAAGCTTGTGAAATTACTGGGCTATCGAGATTCGCCAGCAGCAAGAAGAGAGTGCTTTTTATTTCGTCACTTGTTTACATTATGTTTATTCATCATCATCAACATCATATCAGCCCTTGGACGTCCACTGCTGGACACAGGCCTCCCCCATGATTCGCCACGACGAGCGGTCTCGAGCCTTCTCCATCCAACGACTTCCAACGACCACTATGTCGTCAATCCATCGCGTAATGTTTATTACGGGCTTCAAATAATAGACACACTGTATAGTAGAGTTCGGGTCACGTGACTCGAACAGTTGCTCATAAAATGCGATAACTTTTGTTGAACTGGGCGATAAATGCCAATTTATAATAATAACTTATTTACAGGACTCCATTCATTAGCTAATGATATTAAGATACATAAGCAGCATAAATGAACTGCTTTATAATATTTTATTATTGTATTGGATAATATGTCAAAATACTACCAAATTGGTTTAAATTTTATTAAGTAAGTAAATAATAACCTTAAGTACTTGTTGAAAAAAACATCTCTCGTTACTCATTTCGTTGTAAAAAGACTTAAGTAAGTTAATATAATTAAGTATATTTACACTAAAAAAAACGTCCCCTGATTTATCAAACAGTGTTTTACAGTATTTAGTATATACCTGATTGAAATATAATAATATTTACATTTTCTAACTTAGTTCCTTCGCACACTGAATAATCTCTTTGGCATACCATTGCAGAATGCGAAAGGAATACCTATGTATTGAGTACCTTACTTACTTTTTCTAATATCCCTACCTACTTTTAGCCTATCAATTAAATCTACTTACTCAAAACTTAATAAAAAGGTTTAACGAAAAAAAATCATCGGCTCTATTTACATTTTTTTGTTATAAAGTGTCACATAATCTTATTAAGTAAATATTCAAAATTATTTAAAATCTTTTAATGAAATATTGAGAAATATTATAAATGTTTTAAAAAAATTAGACAATAACTAGTCATTAGAATTCTCATTTACACAATAGCCAGAGTCAGAATCTTCATTAACACAATAGCTAGAGTCAGAATCTTCATTAACACAATAGCTAGAGTCAGAATCCTCATAACAGAATAGTTATAATCCTCATTTATACAATAGCTAGAGTCAGAATCCTCATAACACAATAGTTATAATCCTCATTTATACAATAGCTAGAGTCAAAATTCTCATTAACACAATAGCTAGAATCAGAATCCTCATAACAGAATAGTTATAATCCTCATTTATACAATAGCTAGAGTCAGAATCCTCATAACACAATAGTTATAATCCTCATTTATACAAAAGCTAGAGTCAAAATCCTCATTTACACAATAGCTAGGGTCAGACTCCTCATTAACATAATAACTAGAGTCAGAATCCTCATAACACAATAGTTGTAATCCTCATTTATACAATAGCTAGAGTCAAAATCCTCATTTACACAATAGCTAGAGTCAGACTCCTCATTAACATAATAACTAGAGTCAGAATCCTCATAACACAATAGTTGTAATCCTCATTTATACAATAGCTAGAGTCAGAACCCTCATTTACACAATATCCAGAGTCAAAATCTTCACATACACAATAGTCAGAATGCTCATTTACAAAATAGCTAGAGTCAACATCGTCATTTACACAATAGCTAGTGTGGTGGTGGTGTTGTGGTCGTCCCTATCCCGGTGGTGTAGGTCCTGGTGGACGCTGGCCTCCTTCAGGATCCTCATAACACAATAGTCATAATCCTCATTTATACAATAGCTAGAGTCAGAATCCTTAAAACACAATAGTTATAATCCTCATTTATACATTAGCTAGAGTCAAAATCCTCATTTACACGATAGCTAGAGTCAGAACCCTCATTAATACAATAGCTAGAGTCACAATTCTCATTTTCACAATAGTCAGAATCCTCATTTATACAATAGCTAGAGTGGTGGTGGTGTTGTGGTCGTCCCGATCCCGGTGGTGCAGATCCTGGTGGACGCCGGCCTCCTTCAGGATCCTCATGCGCGGTCCGAGGGGCACCCCCAATGCTCGCAGCTTATCTTCTCCCACGTAGGGTAACTCTGCTGCTCCAACTTTCTCTTTCTCGAGAAGGGCTGCGTATTTCTGGAAAGAGATATAGATGCAAAATTATGTCACCATTTTGGATTGTCACAACTTAGTTTCTTATTATTCTTGTGTTTATTGTACACACAAAGTTTACAAATACACGATATAGGGGTCATTCTCAGCTGCATCTGATCTATTGTTCTCGAAAAAAAAATCATACATTGATTCTCATCGGCTGCAAATTTTTTGTACTAAAAAATATATAATATTTTTATTCCCAAATTGCATCCGAAGAGGAAGTACGGTGAGCAAGGAAAGTTTTCAATACGATTTTTTGTTTAACTACTGGGTCCTTACTTAAACCATTGTAAGTAATCCAAAATAAAGATACTCCTCCCTCCCACAATACAAGCAAAATTACTTTCTTATTACACTACCTTACCTACCTTCGAAATTTAAAGGCTTTACCAAGCCACTGATGTATAAAACATAATAGAAAAGTCATGTACAAAGGCGAGCTTAACCCTAACAAGTGTTTTCTTTCAGCAAACCTTCAGCAAAAACAAGTTTCTTTTCATGACACTTTTAAGATCGAGACGAATGCATTGATACGTTTTTTGCCAGAATAAAACAACACAAAATTACCACTGGCAGTCGTTTTTTCGATTTTTTTGTCATTCTAAGTAGCCAATGTTACTTTCGTAAAGCGTCGATGACACAGAGCTAGTTTATAAGCTACAAGCTAGCGAGTTCGCTAGCAGCTCGTAAACTAGCCCTGTGTCATCGACGCTTAATAAGTAGCCAATGTCACTTCCGTAATGCCTAGATCACACTGCGAGAGCACTGTCTCGGCCGAGTACTCGGTACGTATGAACATAGCGCCGAGTGCTCGGCTGAGCGAGTGACGTATGCTTTCACTGTCTCGGCCGAGTAACATTTTACTGTCTCGGCTGAGCATTCGGTACGTGTGATCTAGGCATTACTCAGACAAATTCAATAACAGCTTATTTGTCAATATCCATCGAGCTGTTAAGCTTTCAGGGCATAACAAAGGAACATACTCACATACACAAACAAATAGGGATCGTTAGACAGTTACCTCGTATCCAAGTTTCTTAAGGAACAGCCTCATGAGTGGAGGCTCATCTCCGAAGAACTTGGTGAGTCTCTTCACGCGCTCCGGGTTGCTGAAGGAGAAGGGGTCGGCGAGGCGCGCGTGCCCCGACCGGATGTGCTGCTGCGACCTGGAGATAACACACTCATTGTATGTTGGTTTCTTAGTGTAAGAGCCTCTTTGAGGCGCACTTAAAATCCTTTCACCAAACTGGTTCGAAAGAACTAGTGTCAGTGAGTGATAAGAAGAAGAAGTGTAAAAAGACCCCCTTCTTTTTTTTAGTCTAAAGCCTCGATGACACGGGGCTAGTTTAAGAGCTGCTAGTCGGCGAGTCTAAAAGCTAGCGAGTTGGCGGTCCAGAGGAGAGTCAATGAGCAGATTGTAAAAAAGCCGATGACACGAGTTAACAAGCTACTAGCGATCTCACTGGCTTGTAGCTTGTACACTAGCCCTGTGTCATCGAGGCTTAAGTGAAGAAATCCCTTTCGCTTCTTAGTCTAGCTAAGGTATTGAAATTAGACTTGTTGTTGGTTTATTCTGCGTCAGGTTTCCTGGGTAGTCTATAGCCAGCCTAACTCCACTAGCACAAATGTTTTCTGGGTACTTCAGAACAGGTGTTGTATATCCCTGACCGTATGGTCTGACCAGGTTAAAGATCATACTGGAGAGGAGCAATGACAAAACGGAGGTAGCTACTACTTCGGCGAATGAACATGACACCTGGCTGCCACTCTCGCTCGGAACTTGATGCTTCCCCCGCCCTCCGTGTTTCTTCTTCTTCTAATTGCGAAGCCTTATCATTACCAAGTATTACAGGGCCTCTTCTCTATCAAGATTATCCAATTCCACGCTGCACTTTGCACAAACGTCATTCGAGCCAGGTGTCATGTTCATTAGCCCGAGTAGTAGCTGTAATACTAACTTGTACATGTGCCGGAGAGCGGCGATCTCCGCGCGGATGTTGTCTATCTCCTGCACCAGCAGATGGTGCGTCCTCATCTCGCTGGAGAGGTGCGCCACGGAACGGGCCAGGGTCACCACGTGCGCTTCCAGCCGCTGGAAGCGCTTGTTTATACCCTGGAAATAAACATAATTGAACTATCATTCACTAAGTCCTTAGCAGTACATATTGGTCATATGCCAGCATCCTTAATGTGCTCAGTACGCTCTTTGATTGCAGTTTTTCAGTTATGTCTCAAACAACCAACTTCATGGTAAGCCTGTAGCATTGGTCTACATTACAGTTAAACAAAAAAGTCTTAATTCAACCTCCCTTTACCCATAACCCAGTCTTCGGTTTCCGTCTTCTTTCAGTTTTCTCATTTCAAACATCATCATTAGCCCGTACCATTGGTCTATAGGTACAAAAACCACGTCTTCATTTGTGTATTATCTCTTATCAGGCCTAGGCCCGGTTTAACTTACTGCATTGATCTTCTGCCAGCAATAAACAGCAGACGTCACTCCTCATGAGTTCTATCTACATACTATGGCTGGTCGAGTCAGGTACTTCAAACGTACCTTGAGATCATTCTTCTTTCTATGTTCGTTGGAGCTCCGTCTCTTGTCTCTGGTGGGACGACTGCTCACAGAACTGGAAGGCAGTGAAGACATGGAGCCGTACCGACGTTTTGAAGACAATCTGCAAACATAGTATAAAACATTGAACCATATTACGCTGGTGGTGGTCAAACGTTTGACTACCACTGATAAAAAGGTTTCTAACCTTCGAAGTGGTAAGACTACAAAGTCATCATCCTGATGTTCTATCGTCGAGCAGAAATGTGTAAGGATTAATGTGTTTGAAGAACCTCCCTTCCCTTGCGACCAGAGGGGAGGACAGGTCGAGGCTACTGACCTGGGTTCCCAGGAGGTATGCGCGTGCATGGGCGGTCTTCTGACCCCCAGCAGCTGCAGCACCTCCCCATACATGTTCTCGAGCCCTCGGAGCTGTCTTCTTATGGCGCGCGCGTCCCCCGCCCCCCCGCGCGACGCCTCGCTGTCCGAGCGCGCGTCCAGGAGCGAGGACAGGTCGAGGCTGCGAGTCGTCGTGGAGGTCATATCGGTGGTGTCCAGGCCGAATACTGGAAGAGATAATGGGACACGTTAGTGATGAAATAGGAAGAGACAACGTTTTACTGGGGGAAAGCGTCCCATGCTGGATTTCGTCTGGATGGGTACCAATAATTTCCAGATAAAGCAGTGGCTGTATTCCGGTTTGAAGGACATCGTAGCTAGTGAGTTTACTGGGTATTTGAGACTGGCTATTAGAATATCTCAAAGCGGACGAGCGCTGTAGGGGTGAGTCTTTGTAGTTTTGTTCTGATCATGGGCAGGAGTGATTGATTTCTTACAATCAGGAGAGCACGTTACTCATCTATCCACTTGTTTACTTATAAAACAATTCCCGATAATACCCACATAGACTATACACCAAGTTGAAACCCTCAGTCACTCAGTTAGTCCGTCAATGCTGAGGGCTCATTGACTTAATATTTCTAATTGGAAACCATTAGAGTTTTTGAACAGACCAGAACTGGTATAAGCCCTACTTACGATGCTTCTTGTAATGATGGTCTCGTTTTGAGGAGTGCTTCTTGTGGGCGTGCCAGCGCGGCGAGTCTCGACCGCGACGTCGCTCGTCCGGGTACTCTGAAGCTCGTCCGGGGAGACTGAAACAGTAGGTCAGGATTCATACATCTATGACCATTAGCTCTGGAGGCTAGTCGTGCGAAGAACAGTCAAAAATAGTGCATAAGTATACCGCTCTGGAAGTCGTCTTCTGCCAGATTCAAACAAGACCAGTTTAAAGATCTGAATTTGTGCTCTACAATGTTGTACAGATAGCCTAAGATTGAAACCGTTTGAAACAGACCGTCTGGATAATATAAAATGGGATACCACCGTGAGGACGATCTTCAGTCATGGAGAAGGAGGACGTGGTGGCTGAGTGGATGAGGCCCTTACCTTGCGATCTGATGGTCGCGGGTTTGAATCCCGGTGGCAGTCATGCGTAAATGGGTTTTTTCGGTCGAAAAAATCTATATATGCATCCCACGTTCTCGCAACGGTGAAGGAAAATATCGTGAGGAAACCGGCATGTCGTAGAACCTAACGAAAACATGATGTGTCGAGTGCATGAAAGGAGCCTCTTCGAGGCGCACTTGAAATCCTTTCACCACACTGGTTCGAAGGAATTAGAGACACGATAAGAAGAAGTCATGAAATACCGATACTCTGGTAAAAGTTAGTTTACCTGTTCCTCTTGTGCAGGTCAGAAGAAGGCGAGAGTGGCGGCAGCGGTGGCGTGACGGAGCTGTCCGAACTACCCGACGAGTCTAGCCGCATGCTCGCCAGCTTTGGCTCCAGGATCTGCCGCAGCTCGCACTCCACCAGATCTGCCCACTCGTTCTCACCACCTGGAATGGAGTATGAATAAAAACTCTTTAATATACCAGAGGAATGAAATTGGGTGGGCCATATACACCACCAATTTATAATTACCAAAAAAAAAATTAACGGGCAATTCAGAAGGGGTACTACGTTGTATCTGTGCAGTCAGAATTTTGAATTTCTACAAAATGACAGAGTGACAGCGGCGCGAGTGCGGTGCCCGAGCCGAGCTATTACGAGCTGGCTCGAGCTAGGTACCCGGGTTTGCCAAACGATAAATAAAACTTAAATTGTTATCAATAAAGCATACCGCCTGACGCAAATTCATAGGAAAACGACTAAGGGTAACGGAGTAATCAATTTTTAATTTATAAAAAATTACAAAAATTCGACTTAATTTTTTCAAGTTTTTTTGCCATATCTGTGTTCAGTAACGGCAACTGACTATGCGTATTTTTTTTTTGGTGATCAAAAATATACCATGTATATTGTATCAAGAGAAAAAGAGATAAAGAAAGAGACATGAATCAATGACTGACTCTGACACCCAGCCTACAGGTTGAACCAGTGGACGTAGAAACTTGAAACTTGAGAATGTGTTTGGCAAGAGGCAAAAGTGCGTACCTACCTACTATAAAAACAATTTTGGGAATTTGCAACTCAATTGAAGTTGATCTAACGACTGGCCGATGCTGATGAGGATACAGTTAATGATGATGATAAGTTTAACAAAGGATCTTACTTGGTCCAGCAACCTGCTGGCTGGGCCCTGGCTGTGGCTGCACCCTGGACGCTACAGCATCAGAATCCGCTGAGGTGTCGTGCAAGGCCTCCGGTCTTCGTCCACTGGAGTACGCCACGCTGCCCCGCCCCGAGTCCACATTGGAAGACTGACCGCCATTCTTGTCGTAGTCTAAAAGGCGTTTGGCTGTTTTAGAAATATTTTGGCTGCTGTTCTTGACAATATTTTTGTTGGTGTAAGTACTGATTAGTTTAGTTTGAAAGTTGAAGATTTTGAAAATTGCCTCTGCATATTGTCATGACAAATGTAGCCCATGCAAAATAACCTGTGGTCGGTCAAATTTCTGCTTCTATTTGATGAATATAAAAGTTAAAGTTTACAGCCAGTAAAATATTAATTTATTAGTTCTTTTTAGTGTCTGTTCATTGATTTTTGGTGCTATAAAAGTATTATCGTATTCAAAACAGGTTGAGCAAAATTATTTGAGTATAAATAAGGCCACTATCCAAGTGTACATTTACAAGTATTAAGCCGAAATTCCACTCACCAGAGCTAGCACCAGACCCTGCTCCCTTCTTTCCATGAGCCTTCAGATCTTCAATCCTGTTCGGAGTATGTCTTGAAGACGAGGCTTGTGGATGGAACGCCTCTGTTTTGCCACTGGAGTTGTAGACACTATCAGCCGACTTCTGACTGGCACTTTCGTCGTGCTGACCGATTCCTTCGTCTCTTTGCTTCTGTGATATTGAATCTGGAGTCCTTCTTTCCTTGTGAACATCTGGTGTTCTTCGTTCTTTATGATTATCCGGAGTTCTTCTTTCTTTATGACTATCTGGAGTTCTTCTTTCCTTATGACTATCGGGAGTTCTCCGTTCTTTATGACTGTCAGGAGTTCTTCTCTCTTTATGACTTTCAGGAGTTTGTCTGTAACTGCTCTCATGGATTCTAGATTCGTTGGACCGTCCACTAGTTCTCATTCTGTTTTCGAAGCTGGATCTTCCTTGAGCTTGATGTCTTGTTCTGAAACCACCATCATCAGACTCTCTTTCTTCATTTCTTTGTAGATTTTCATTGGAATCTAGAATGTTTCCATGAGAGTTGCGTCGCAGGTCTTGGATTTGTGGGGGAGTCAGGTCAAGCCGTTGTTGGGGCTCGTCTAGAAGATGAGGGTGGGAAGTGGCCCGTCTGTCTACGAGACCTCTCTGTCTGACTACTTCTCTTTCGAGCTGCTGAGGGCTTCTGAGATCTGCTCGTGAGTGGTGCTCAAACTGGAAACCAAATAAGATGCCGTTTATAAGATGGATACTGTACCTACTGGTAACATAATAATTTTAGGTCATTCTAGCATTTTGTAAAGTAGTAAAGGTTTCAATTTCTTTTGCAGGGTACATAGTTTCAACAATATCGGTTTATGACTTCAAGTTACAGTCGTTGTTATTACAGTTCAATGATTATATCTCATTTACTAACTGGAGGAAGTTATTAAAGTACTGGTGGTTTTCCGCTGATACATGTGTTGATTGTTGAGTGAAATCTCTGTTTAGAGGTCAAAATTATAAGGACCAAAGAGGCAAAGTATGTGTTTTAAAGCAGTGTAGATAGATGTTGCGGTCATACCGAGGATAACGACATAGAGGTGCGTCAATGACACACGGCTTTTTTACACGCTACAAGACAGCGAGTTCGCTTGTAGCTTGTAAAGTCGCCCAGTGTCATCGGCTTTTTTACAATCTGCTTGTTGACAATCCTTCCCGAAAGCTAACTCGCTCACACGCTAGCTTTTAAACTCTCCAGCAAGCAGCGTGTAAAACAACCGTGTGTCATCGACACTTAAGTAAACAAGCGATGACATTACAGCAGTCTGTTTTAAATATTTTTAGTTTGGTCAGGTCAAGATATTTTTCTCTCTAGAAAATAAGGAAGGAAAACATCTCGTATGTTATAATTATTCTGCCACAATCTGAACCGATCGGATCAATTTCCTAATGCCGAACAAACCGAAATGGTGCAATTGGTTCCCAACGCCTCTATGTGACCCTATAATTCCCACTAGAACAAAGACCATTCTTTCTTTCAACAATTATTCTGTTCCCACCAAGTAATTAAAACTTGAGACATCGCACTGTACGAATTTTATATAATGAATTCAAATGAAATGTGATTTTGTTATTGCGGTCAGCTTACTGAACGCTTGTCATGTTGGAAAAAAGACAGAAATTTGTGAAGTGCTTTCTCCATGACGTTCATAATAGTTTTTTGGCACATTTCTTAAAAATCTGATGCAGTCTAAAATGCTTTTAGGGGATTTCATATGCCTGTTTTTGATATTTATTACAAGGTTTTACAAAAACATACAACAACCGACTTCAATCGGACTGTTCTAGTGATCGTAGGCACCACTGAAAAGTCACGAAGAAGACTTTTTTTTCAGTTATTTTGATTTAAAAACCAAACTACTGAACAGATTTTGATAAAATTTCTATGGGACCATTCTGAAAGCATAACCTCTCAAACAAAATTTCAAATCAATTTTAAACAACAAAGTTCTGAGGTAACAAACATTAAAAAAAACATTCAACCGAATTGATAACCTCCTCTTTTTAATTCGGTTGAAAAAGTATAACGGCTGTTAAAATTTGGTCAAGTTGATGGTGATAGTGACGATTACAAGTGCAAGTAGTCACGAGTACAGTGGTCAGTGGCAAGTGCCTTTTCTGATCGGGTTACACCATTGTCCTTCCTTACGTACTGTTTCTACTGACCCTTCCTATCCACTATTCCAAATGTAAACCCGTATATAGAGTTACCGTGTTGATATCAAATCCGATCCGTACTCGCGTCGATCGAATCTCACTCAAAACAATTGGCTTTGCCCAATTAACCGTGTTTCACGCTTATTAACCACTCGGCCTTAAATTCAAGAATGCTTAAAGATCGTTTGGCAAGGTCAGTTTTAGATACAACCTTAACTCTATGGGTAGAACAATATCCAATAAGCAATATAATTTAACCGTTACAAGTATTTTTTGTTAAATGACTAGAATTTGGTACAGATATCGAAGACCATTTATAAGTACATCTAAAAAGCCGTGTTGGCCGAGTGGAAGGTGCCTCGACTTTCGATCCGAAGGTCGTGGGTTCGAGCCCGGTGATCGTACACCAATGGGTTTTTCTGTTCAACTAAATCTATATATTAAAACACGTGCTTAACGGTGAAGAAAACATCATGAAGAAGCCAGCATGTAATAGAACCTAAAAAGTTCGAAAACATGTGTCAAGTGCACGAGAGGAGCCTCTTTGAGGCGCACTTGAAATCCTTTCACCACACTGGCTCGAAAGGACTAGTGACACGATAAGCAGTACATCTGCAATTTTGGATCTAAATGTTATTTGAAGTATTCATTCAGTCAACGTACTTACTTGAGATGACACAACAAGACTTTCTAAAGAAGCTTTCATAGTAGTTTCATGTTTCTACAAAAACGACGCATTGTTGCTACAGTGACAAACTGAAGACTCTGACTGAGCCTACAATAATTACGTATTGTTCTCTTGTCAATAACTTTTTACCGTTTGTGTGGCTGTGAAGTTACATCTGTGCAAGCAGTTTATCCACAGTTTATTTAAGTTTGCAGGGAAAGTCTCTCAATTCAGAGAAATTCAAAGCAGCAATTAAAAATCTTAAAATTGGTACGAGCCTAGCATTTAGACGTTCGCTGCTGGACAAAATAATATTGCCTTTCGCAAAGAACTCAATGACGAGAAACTTCAAGCCGCCTTCGTCCATCGACATCAAATCATCCAAGAACTTACTAACTACCTCCTTAATTCTGGGTTTGAGAAGAACCACGATTTTTTCCAAAGTCACATCCTAGCGCGGATCTTTTACCTAACTCGCTTGACAAATAAAAAGAAAAAAGAGTAAGAAAAGTAATTGCTTAGGAGCTTTGCCAGTTTGGTGCAAGTATGCATAAGTGTCATACCTGACTTTGAGGGCCAGTCTTTAGCGAGGTAAAGTTCGCCATGGACCTAACATCCAGGTCTCTTTGGTACATTGCGCTGCGTCTGCCCGGCGGCCCGTACTGCTGGTACAGGGCATCAGCCCCTAAGGCCTGCGGACGTTGGGGGGAAGCAAGCATCTCCTGGCTTCTGGCTTGCTGGCTGAGGAGCATCGCTTGATGCGCCAACTGCTGCTGCTGCATTAGCTGTCTGGAAGAGATAGAAACCACATTAAGGACTAGACGTCAATAGAAATAAACATAGGGGGCTGCGAAATGCTGGGAGTTTTATCCATCATATTACTTTGAACAATTAGCAACAGTTTACTGACGACATCTTAATACACTGTTCTCTAAAGTAAAATAAGTGTCATAGATTAGGGTCATCAGATTTATTGACTGTCGGTTTTTTTGGATCTTGGAAACTTCATGCTTACCTGTGTGGTGATGGACTAGGGTAAGCCATGTTATTGGCTATCCCATGACTTAACTGCATTTCTGGCCTACTTTGCATTTCTGGCCGGCTCTGCATCTCTGGTCTGCTTTGTAACTCTGGCCTACTGATCTCTGGTCTGCTTTGTAACTCTGGCCTACTGATCTCTGGTCTATTTTGTAAATCTGGCCGGATTTGAGGAACGGGCCTTCCGTAAATGCCTTGATCCACCTTCCTCGTCCCATTGTCTCTTGGGGTCACTTCTGTTTCTGGTCGTTTTCTTTCTTCACTGTTGTTGAGACTAGGTTCTGGTTCACTTTTGTCGTCACTGTCTTTGCTTTTGAACCTGCTTGAGATCATGTCTTTGAGGGTGTGATAGGTTTTGCTGACGGATTTGCTGCTTTTGGGTGCATCTCTTGTGTTGTCTTTGCCAGTTTCGACGGTGACTGTGATCATCTGTGAGTTATTCTGGACATCTTTGTAAGTTTTGGCTGGAACGGGTGGTTTGGGAGAGTCGTAGTTTTGATTCCTTTGACCCTGAGGCTGGTGCATCCCGTAACCGTATTCTTGGTACTGCCTGAAGTCACCTGAAGGACCGGCTTGTTGATTCTGCAAAAAAAAACTCTTTTATGTCTTGAGGTAACTTTGATAGTATTTTTCCTCTTATCGTGTCACTAGTTCTTTCGAACCAGTGTGGTGAAAGAAGTTCAAGTGCATCTCGAAGAGGCTCCTTTCGTGCTCTAAAGTGACGTGAAATATTTAATCCAAATAATTACATGTTTGCGTAGTGTTATCTCATCGGAAAGTTGGTTCCTTGTAATGTAATGAAATGGCATAGAAGTAGGGTAACCGATGGGATGGTCTGTTGAGTCTGATGCCCGAATGGTTGGCATGCACCAATGATTCTAATGATTGATGAGCTCATTTATTATCTTAAATGAGCCACAAACAGCTGGTACATACTTATCAGCTATATTAAATTGTTCTAAAGCCTTAACTATTTTAAGAAACACAAAAGGTGGAATGGCAATAGGTATCAGTCGATTCAACCAAAGCCAATTATTTTTGTATGTTTTTGGTGAATTTGATTATTTTTAAAGTTGTACAATGTTTGCATAAATGAATGTTTGATAGGTTGTGGCAGATTCGAGTATAAAGATTATTGATGATTGATTGATGTTTTTAAAGCTAGAGGTTTTTCTTGTCTAGGTAGATAATGAAGGCATCAATTTGAAACAGCTACTACAAAAGGTAGAATGCCTATAAATGTTTTATATGTTTTTGGTAAATTTGAGTATTGTTATAAATGTTCAATATCTTCATAAATGAATTTTTGATAGTTTGGGCAAATTCCAGTATAAAGTTTTTTTGACGATTTTGATGTTTTTAAAGCTAGAGGATTTTCTAGTCTAGGTAGATAATGAAGGCATCAATTTGAAACAGCTACTCGAAACAGATTGTGAGTGTTATCGGTGTTATGGGAACCGCCGACAATGGCGTTGCGTATCCAGACCGTGGTTGGTGCCACGGTGGTTAACTGTATACCATTTGTATGGTGAAAGGTACACAATTAAATCGCGTTATGCCCTCGAAATTTAAATTTTAATCCTAGATGATAATAGGTCTCAGGGCTATGGTTGTCACAGCAAAGATCGAAAGATGGAAACAAATATTGAGGTCCAAAGATTTGTTTGAGGTAAAGAAGTGACTAAACGAGGCAGGTACAGTAAGCGACACACAACTTGTGACAAACGCAGAACGCAATTTGTGTTCATGTCAAATTGGTTCTGCGCATCTTTGTCACGTGGTTCGCCAGAGGACAATAAGTGGTTTGACAAGAACAGTGCTACACAAGACTGAAGTAACATCGCTATACTTAGCACTCGTCCTCATTGACACATTTTGAATGATTATTCTGGAAAGAGCAGTAGGGAAAGGTTCACATTACTGCTTGACGGCAGACTATCTGATACTGTGTTTTATACCCACCTAGATAGAAATCCTGAAGGGAACGCCTCCCGACTGTTGTATGGATAAATAAATTAATAAACTAAGTTTTTTTTTTAATATTGGATACGGTAGCTTGGTTAAATTAAGTCAAAAAATACAGTCAAATACTTTTTAAAGGTTGTCCCTGAACCCATCTTTAAGGCTTAATCGATAGATTTCAAAATAAATAATTACGTAGAGTTGTAGATTTATTAAATGTAGTTGTTGCCTAGAGGTCGCATAATCAAATTAAGGGTTATATACGTACATTTTCCAACGCAAATTCAACCATTTTCTTCTGTTCACAACACGACCGTTAGTTTTCAATAATTACATGTACCTATATATTTCACATATCTAATAATATTTAGGTTGGTCCGTCCATTATACACATTTCGAAACCCGCACATAAAATTAATATTTGAGCAAAAAATTCATTTTAACATCGAAACCGCACGATTATATTCACTATTTTTTTTGTTTCAAGTTTAACCTCAAGCTCGTCCGTCGAGTAAACACCAATAAAGGTGGTTCCACACTAGCGCCCGCGGCGAAGTCGAGACCTACACCGGATGCGTCCCATCCGCAGACAAGCGCATTGTGTCTTGTGGGCTTGCTACGTCGAATCATGTCGAACCGTGGTTACTATTCATACCATACGTCAAACATTCGTGGTAGTGACTGTTAATAACCACTTGCACCCGACGAACAAAGATGTGGTTGGCTCTGGCAAAGTTATCCAAAAATACATAAAGCCAGGTGAATTAAAATGTAGAGTTATTGAAAAGTTATTTCTGTTTTTAACTATGGTTTAAGGTTAAATTATATACTTTAAAACTGTAGTATCGTTCGGTTAATGTTTTACCTGTACCGTATTTTTAATTGATTAAACTTTCTCTTTTTGATAATTGGTATTTCGTGCATCATAGTCGTAAACAATCTTATCGATCCAATATTATTGCCTATTGCCTATGTACTTGTTTTTTTTACTTTGTGCAATAAAGCATTTTCTATCTATCTATCTATCTATTATTATCTGGTTTTACTTATCTTAATTGAGATAAGTCGGCATTCACTTTCATCATCCACCAATAGATCTTTATTACACAGGTGGGTGAAGACTCTGCTCTCGTCACCCACTCTCACTTGCCGAATATTCTACAAAAATACGGTTTTTTTTATTTCAAGAAGAACACTGTTAGATTACAGATCAGGCAAAATAATCCTTCATGGGAATCTTAATAATGATGATGAATAATTTTCATTTTCCTAATACCTTTACCGTTGGAAGGCGTTCCCTACTTGATGCCGTCAAGATTGGTGCCAACACAGTGCCAGATAATCTACTGCAAAGCAGTAATATGTAAGCATTACTGTGTTCCAGTTTGAAGGGCACTGTACCTAGTGAAATTACTGGGCTTTCGAGACAAACCATCAAAATGGACGAGCGCTATAGCAGTGTTGCGCCGGACCATGTGAATCGAAGTCCTATGCAGCATTGTTTTGATTATGGGCAGGCGTGATCTTTTACCATGAGGAGAACGCCTAGCTCGTCTAGTCACTCTTTTATATAAAAAAAAGCTTCTAAACCAAGTCCGTTAACGCCTGAACTAAACAAAAGGATTCGACGTAGCAAGCCCGCTCCTCCCCGCAACCGTTGTTTCCAATAGGCGGCGGGCACTTCACATCGCGCCATGAATTTATATAGCCTCCTTGTTCTATAACCAAGGACGAAGCCCATTTCATAAACTGTTTATAAAATTACTGGTAATCGTCTTGTTATTATGCGATGGCTTGTTGCTAGACCAGGCATTACGTACAGAAATAACTACAGACAGGTGACTGTACCATAGTTTTGTATCATTGCTTATAAAAATAAATTATTTCGTCTCGTATAAGAGGCTCAATACTCAATATATTTATTGTCATCACAATGGTTTGGTGAGATGGTAACAGCTACAATACTTTGTTGCATGTGTGAACCCGTTTGGGGCATTATAATAATGATAGGAGAGACCGAGGGTTTTCTGGCTAGTTCTGTTGTCGGAGCTTGCAAACCACCCGAAGAATTTTTTTATGAAATCTTGTGGATAATTTTATCCCAAAGCACATTTACACCAATTTAGTGGGCACAAACGCCCCTGTTACGAGTAATATATTATTCATTTAGTTTAATATTCACTTATTCAGAAATTGCTACTTTAAAAACTGCGTTAAGTTTGTAGGGTTAATTTTAAAACACGTATAAAATCTAAATTAAAGTATAAAACCTTTAACTTTTTATGTTCACGAAATCAAAAAACATAGAGGAAACGAATAGTGTGTGGAAATTACTATAATACGGCGTACTTTTTGAGTATTTGTCCGAAACATTTTTGTATGGAATTCGGATTTGAGGATGCCGCTTAATATACTCTCCTTTCCAACGACCTACCAACAGACAAACACACGTAGGTAGAGATTTTTTCAGTTTAAAAATGCACGTCCTTCCACACCCGTTGTCATACTAAGGACTAAGTATGGCGGCATATATGAGGGACGGTATTCATAGTTTTTATTTTTCTCTTAAAATACAAGAACAGAACTGAATCTTGCTTCAATCGGTTAACAAACGTGGCTGAGCACCGCGTTTTCAACACTTTTGTCGGGAAACTTGAAAGCTTTTCAAAAGAAAAGCTCAATTGGCTCAAGTGGTACAATGGGCATGAGAATTGAGGGCAAGAAACGCAACAGGTAGACGGACTCGTTCCAATGAATGGGCACCAGGAAGGGACGCCACTTCTTCATTACTTATGTACTTACTGTAAATTAATTTTATGCTTGAGCTTTTTATTGCTGTTTTTCTTGGTTCTTTTACGGCGGTTACGAGTAAGTAAGTATCATCATTATTTAATCTGCCTGCCTTCATTATTTTTTCTGTTTTGTGATGCACTTTTTCAGGAGGAATAATATGTAAATAACAAGTAAATAAATATTTTTTACATATAACGCCATCTAGACCCAAACTAAGCAGAGCTTGTGTGGGAACCAAATAACTAATAGAATACATAAATACTTTTTTTTTGTTAATACATCCATAAAATACATTTAAACTTAAGACTGCGTAGGGAGCTTTAGAAATCTATAATCAATAGGAACTTATGTAAGAATGTAAATATATAACCCCAAACTAAGCAGAGCTTGTACTATGGGAACCAGATAACTAACTGATAGAATACTTAAATCCTTTTTTTTATTTTAAATACTTACGAGTACATAGAAAACGTAAAACTGTGTAGAGAGCTGCATATACCTATTTATGATATACGTAAGAATTTAAACATATTTAACGTTAGATGTGAGTATTGTATTTGCGCTATAGCTGGCAGAAGGTGAATGAGAAGAGCCAAAGAACAAATAGTTCCAATAGTTTATTCATTCACTTAATCTATTGTAAATACAGTACATGGGTTAGAGATTCCCTTTTAAGGCTAATCCTCCTTTGTTGACAAAATCAAAAAACATAGACGAAACAAATAGTGTGAAGAAGTTACTGTAATACGGCGTACTCTTTGAGTATTTGTCCGAAACATTTTGTAGGAAATGAGGATTCCCCTTAAGTAAAAAGATACCTGTGTTAGGGAACCTCGCTCTTCCGTTACAATATTTATTTATTTGATTAAGTTCGGGCTCAGTGGCTCGCCTTGGGAGAGACGTCCAGCAGTGGACTGTCATAGGTTGATGGGATGATGATGATTGTCTTTGGGCAGCATCAAACTTCCGACACCGTATAATCACTATTTTAAACAGTTAGTAAATTAACCTGGTTTAAAAATTTTAAGTTCCGGTATTATTTTACTAGTGCCTATGATTTCCGGCTTTCTACTAATGGATTCGAAGTAGGTTTTGTACCTATCTAATTAAATATTATGACTGTGAAATCTAGGTATCCATTTCCTCTAATGGATACTAAAATTGCATCCTCTATTAAAGCACAGCTAGTCCACTCAGACCAGCTTGAGCGAAATCTGGACCAATAGGAGTCCGTTATGTGATCTTGGTCTACTTCTGAAGATGAGTATTTACTAAGAAGTAGATCTTATTGCGCGTTGATAACGTGCTACATCACATATGACTACTTGCACCAAACTGTCAAAGTCCCTAAGCAATTACTTTACTCGCTTGGTAGTTCATAACAGTGTAGATTCTGACCGTTAAGAACTGACAAGCGAGTAAAGTAATTGCTCAGGAACTTTGAAAGTTTGGTGCAAGTCGTCATTAATGTCACAATTTTTATTGTTTTATTGTAAGCCAGCGTTCCCCATTCTATTTTTTTTATGGCCATAAAGGCATAGTATAGTATTCAATATAATATAATAGAAGATAACTGGAAGTTCAATTTCAAGCACTGGGGTTCAGCATCCGCGTCAGTGGAAACGCATCCAGGGATGGCTGCAGTGCACCAGTGGTATGCTCTGCAAGCGGAACTTGGGGATGGCGAAAGCCTTCCCCGGGTACCGGTACGTGTTCTAAAAGATATCCCGGGGTAGATATCTAATGCGCCGAGGTCGGCCACCATGGGGTTTTAGTCGGTATGAGTCCGACATAACCCGTCCGCCCCAAGGGCGGTGGGTATCCATGAGGATTTCCCCATGTAAAAAAAAAGGGTATGATATCCTACCTCAGCATGCGTCCAAGCCGCCAGGGCTTTCGGTGGGGTATCCGGCGCCACAGCTCCAAGCCTGCCTCGCTTCTTCGCGTCCTGCAGGATTGGCACCTTGGAGTTCTTGTCTCCGGAAGACAGGATCACCTCCCTCTCGATCTGAGGACACGAATTACACTTTAGAGATATTGCAGGTCAGCTTTAAGCTTGAAGAGGCAGTTGGGTAGCAAGATCTTCCTTCCCGGGTGAGTGAGAAAAATCAGTAAGGCATATGAGAATACTAGCTGGTGCCCGTGACTTCGTCTGCGCAGGTATATTTATAAATTGTAGCCTATGTGTTATTCTGATGTATAAGCTATATTATTGTAAATTATTATTATTATTAATTCATTTATTCTCAGACAATACATCCATATTATAGCACACGTAAAATAATTTAAAAATAAATGTAAAGTTTCATTAAAATACATTCAGTAGTTTTTACGTGAAAGAGTAACAAACATCCATCCATCCATCCTTACAAACTTTCGCGTTTATAATATTAGTAGGATTTGATATTGCTTCCATCCCCTTAGCGTTACTAAATGATAATTGCGTTGGATAAATGAACAGATGCGAATAAACATTGACTGCTATAGGTTGATACAGAGCCACAGATAAATAAACTTAAGATTCTTGATAAAATTCTGTAGTTTATCAAGTATGGCCGCTTGAAATCGGGTGGTTCGCTTCCATGAACGGGATAAATGTTTGCATGATCTGCAATACTTTGTTTTGCACCGGGTTGTAAAAATACTACTTACATCGTAGTTCAAATGTGGTGTAGAGAGGTTTAGAAGAAGTTATTTAATTGTGAAAGCTGCTAGATTTTAATTTTAGAAGTAGAAAAAAGTAATTTAAATGTATCGAATAAATAATAATATAAATCGCATCGAAATTTCAAAAATCAAATCAAAGGAATCAAAAATATTTTATTCAAAATTAGCATGTAGTTTTTTACAAAGTTTGGAGGCTCATCTGGTAAGTTTGATAAACCCTTATTAGAAAAGCCCCCTCTTATTCTCTATGGTCTATCTTAGATACATCAATGTTATGTTTGTTTAGGTACTATACATTTTACCTTACTGCAATATGTGTAAAAATAACTAATAGTGTAAATTTATAAATAAGCTTAATAAATACGTTGTACCTATGTATGATTTGTATGAGTGTTTGTTTGATTCTTTATGAAATAAGGTATGTGTTTTTAGTGAAGGAGTTTGACATTTAAATTACTTTTTTAGGAAATTTACCTAAATTTTTGGTGACGCTACAGAAATGGTTTCTATTAGTCTTTTATCCACAAAACGGTCACAATCACCAATGACTCACAGTTCCACTCACATTTAAAAACGTTTACATTTTTTGAACAATACAGAAGTTTATGGTAAGATTACCGATATTAAATTCACAAAACTTTCATAACACGTCACTTTACATAAGCTCCACTCAACAAGTGATCATCCCATACAAATGATGGCGGGCCGATGATTGTCAGAACAAAAGGTGACTTTCACTGAATCACACGTTACCACACAGTAAAAACGTTATTAGAGAAATCCCGGATATGGTAGAGCATTTATCGATTGATCGAGCTACACAGTACTAAAGAACAGCCACTTCAAAATATGATTAAGGCACAGAATCCCACGTGCCGCTATCTCACTCGCGCATGGGTACATTTTTGAAGACATAAATTGACTGATTTATGATTATACCTACATCAAATGTGTATACTCAGTCAATTTATATCTTCAAAAATGTACTAATGTTAAAATTTTATCCTTTTCTGAAATCAATGTTGTTAGCAAATAAGGTGCTTATTTGTAAAGAGGCTGAGTAAATACTCAAGCAAACTGTAATTCTGTCTAAGATACTTAATCCGACTTAACCTTACTCAAACTTTGCCTGAATAACGTTTTTCTACCTTGATTTTTGTAAATATCAAGTCAATCTCACTAGCCAAAAGTAGGGCTGTGATCATTTTATTTTATTATATACACAAATGGGCTTACAGCCTAGGCCAAAGCGCCCAACATCAATCCATCAATCCATATTAAAAACAATCATGTTTTTAATAATATGGAGGGATCTTCCTCTTCCAATCTTGAATCGTCCCTTCTGAAAAGACTTACACCCATATTCTAAGTCGATTTTTTCACTCAAGAGAACCACCGCTTTACCAAAGGTTCGGCTGTCACCTGTCAAATTTCAAATGTAAGTATTCACTTGAGTGAAAATAATCGACTTTGATTATGGGTGTTAATCTTAGTTTTCTATCTGACAAGGTTTTTGGCATGAATGAAAGAGCTTAGCAACTAAGAAATAAACTCGAAGCTCATAACATAAGTATACTTTTAAAACGAAGAATATTTTGTATCAGCTATAAAAGAAAGTTAAGCTACTTAAAAATAGCTATAAGTTGGTCTTTAAGTTCTTGCAATGAATAGCATCTAACTCACACAAGTTCATTTGCATGTGACAACGCAAGTCAGTAACCTGTGCTGCACAGAGACAAACTAGAAGAGGGGCTGGTACCACTATTTTTACCCAATCTTTTAAGCATTTAAAAATGATGGATTTAACAAACTATCGTGGAATATTCGAAAAGAGGCCTACGGATGATTTATTCGCCACACAAAAGTTGTACTAAAATCATTTGTAAATTAAGCATTCCACCAATTTAATGTTCATGAACTTGTGAAATTATCTACTTACTGATGTGTCTTTTTTTTGACTCAACACAACATTGACCAAGATTTCCTTTCCAAGAAGATTTCCATGACTTGAAAATGAGCCAGAGACACCATTTTTGTATCACAGTAAATAAAGGCCTCCTGTATTTATACTGAGTACAAGCCTGGATTTGCTGTAAATATTATGGAACTAGTCAATCGAGCTACTAACTACAAGGAGGTTACGGAAGAACGGATGAATTGCAACTCTGCAAGCTTCTAACTAGGTTTGAACCTGTTTGAGAATGTGTCTCCGAGAATGTGGTACTCCAAGGTATGATGCGACTGGAATTATGAGAACTTGGAATTAATTTAAATGAGTGTCGATAGAGAAGTCGTTAACGTTGGTTTTGATTAATTATGTGCAACAGAACTTGAACGAATAAAGAACAAAGTTCTTGGTTTTCTTTGATATCCCTTCAAGATTATTATTATTTTAATTAAAAATGATTTATGTACAAGCCTTACTGATTCGGACCCAATGCGAATCGGTGGATGTCTTAAAAGCCTTTGATGTTTTTACTTTCAGTGAAATATTCCAATGAAACAAGCTGCGGATTATCAGTGACTGGTTTTTATTAGCAAACTGAGGGTGCATTTATAAAACATATTTTTCTAATACCTACAAATACCCAACACCTCCTTAACTAAATATGACTATAATTAAATTACTGGGTGTCTCATTACCAATTCAATGTTTGACAGTAACATCGACGATACTACATAACTATGCGTAGTGTTACTTAATACTTATACGTAGGCTTGTTGTGACGAGGACGCAAGTTTATGTTTCGCTCTAGTGTTGTAACTGGCGTGGAGTTAGCTAGCTCAAAGTAAGAAGAATCGCCACTCGGCCCGCTCGGACTGGACAGAAAACTTTCAGCCTGTGGCACGGGCACAAGCTCACGAAACGGACTTACGCCCGGGCTGACGGCCACGACCGAAGCTCGTGCGGCGGGCGTGACCTCAACATCGTTTGACTTGCGACTAGTCACAACGGGCGAACCCATACATTTGTTAGGTACACTTGACTTATCTAAATTAATAACAGAATCATCAGGCGTAGTACAAGATAGTGAAAATCGCTTGCTACCCTTAGGTACAATCATTTGATCGACATGCCGTTTCACAGTACTATTGGTTAGTGGAACATTTACTGAAAACGAAGAAGGGCCCACCTGATCCTTAACCTGCCCTTCCACCCATTTATTTTTATTTTTGCTATAATCGCGAACGTAAACAGTATCGCCGAGCTGTACGTCCCTGGGCGTGCCGGCCGCGCGCTCCACCTGGCGCGCCTGGCTCTCGCGTACGCTCCGCTCCGCGCTCGGCCGCAGCGCGTCCAAACGCCCGCGTAGCCGTCGCCCGATCAACGCTACCGCGGGTGCTACGTTTGTGGTAGCATGCTCACAGTTCCTATATTGAAACAACATTTTGCTTATTGCCTGTCCCACGTCTACTCCTTCGGTATACGCCTTTTTTATACAGTTTTTAACCGTTCTCACGGCGTTTTCGGCCGCTCCGTTCCCTTGAGGTCGGTATGGACTAGTAAGCGAGTGTATTATATTATTTTTGACAAAATAATCCCTCAACTCGTGTGAAGAAAACGGAGGGCCATTGTCAGACACTATTTGCAAGGGTAAACCGAAACGACTAAACATTTCACGAAATTTATCTATAACAAATCTGGCGGCAGTACTATTCATCTGGAAAACCTCAATCCACTTACTATGAGCATCGACAACCACAAGATAATGTTTTCCTTTATACTCCGCGAAATCGGCGTGCAGTCGCTGCCAGGGGCGCGACGGGAACTCCCAGGGCGTGAGCGGCGCGTGTGGCGGCGCGTCGCGCTGCTGCAGGCAGGCGGCGCACGCGCGGCACAGCTGCTCGATGTCCGCGTCCACCCCGGGCCAGTATACGTAGTTACGCGCAATGTTCTTCATTTTTACGACACCTAAGTGCCCTTCATGGAGCTCACGCAATATATATTCCCTATACTTAGGTGGTATTACCACACGGTAATTGAAAACTATACAACCCTGCTCAACGAATAAATTATCCTTCCTATTGAAATAGGCCTTCTCCTGTTCCACGTCTGTATGATCTGGCCATCCGAATGAAATATTCTTATAAATTACTCTCAATACTGGATCGACTTTGGTTGCCTCGGCAATGTCTCTATGACTGATCGGAAACTCATTTTCTACGAACATAAGGTACGAGACTGCGTCATCGCTACCTACGGACGAGCCACCGGCGCTCGGCTCCCGGCCTAACGGTAACCGCGATAAGCAATCAGCTGCAGCGTTGCGCGCTGAACTTACCCACTCCACACTGTAATCGTAGGCTGCTAGTCGCGCCGCGTACCGCTGCAAGCGACTTGCTGCCGTTTGCGGAATACCTACTTTATCACCGAATATGTATGATAACGGTTTATGATCAGTTCGAATGATAAAACGCCGGCCGAACAGGTACTGATGATTTTTGGTTACCCCAAAAAAAATCGCCAGCGCCTCTTTATCTAATTGGCTGTATGATTTTTCAGCTTCATTGAGAGTGCGTGAAGCGCAACAAATAGGTCTTTCAGTTCCGTCGGGATATCGATGCGCCAGCACGGCGCCGAGCCCGTACGCGCTGCTGTCCACGCTGAGGACCAGCGGCAGCGACGGCTCGTAGTGAGCCAGGCATTGCTCGCTACACAATACGCTTTTTATATTTTTGAATGAATGCTCACATTCGGGACTCCAACTCCAATGCGCTTTACCTTTCAGTAAACTATATAACGGGCTCAAAATGGTACTTAACATGGGAACAAATTTACCATAATAATTAACTAAGCCCAGAAAAGCTTTGAGTTGATGAACATCGTTCGGTCGTGGCGCATCTGATATAGCCTTCACTTTCTTTCTATCGGGATGGAGCCCGTCCTTATCTATCACGTGCCCTACGTAGCACACGGCAGGCTTGAAAAATTCGCACTTTTCTAACTTTACTCTGAGACCTACAGCTTGTAACCGTTTAAAGACTTCACGAACATTCTTAATGTTGTCTTCCTTATTTAACCCTCCAATACACGCGTCATCAAAATACACGGCCGTCATGGGGATACCTCTAAGTACTTCCTCCATTAGTTTTTGAAACTTTTCAGGAATACTACAAATTCCATACGGTGTACGAACGTACGCGAATTCGCCCACGTGGGTACTGATAGTCGTGCACGGCCTTGACTCTGGGGACAGGATAATCTGTTCATATGCATGTGCCAAGTCAATTTTTGAGAAAACCTGTGACCCCCTTAAAGTAGCATACAGTTCTTCAATACGCGGCAATGGGTAGGGCTCTCGTCTTATTTTTGGGTTTATAGTGACCTTATAATCGCCGCAAATCCGAATACTTCCGCACTTCTTAACCACTGGTACTATTGGGGTTCCGTATTCCGAATGCTCAACCTTAACTATGGTCCCCTCCCTAACTAAGCGGTTTAATTCTTGTTCCACGGGCCCTCTCAACGCTAACGGTAAATTACGTGCTTTGTGAAAAATCGGCTCATTGTCTGTCAATTTTAATGAAAACATTTTAGTACACGTTCCTAGGCCTTCAGCAAAAACATCTGGAAATTCCAGCTGAAGTTTTGACACCATATCTTCAGATTTACAGTATGAAATTGAATTACATTCAATATTATTCATCTGAATTTCTATGTTTTTAAGCTTTAAATGCCTCAACCAAGCACGGCCAAGTAGGGGAGGACCCCCACCTGGTATTACATAGAGCGGTAAGTTGCTAACCTCCCTCTTCTCACCGGCGGTTGAGTAACAAACAGATGTGCTTATGAAACCGATGGGCACTATTTTGCCTCCTGTATAACCCTTAAATCGTAAGTTACAATCAATCAATTTGCATGTATCTTTAAAATATCTCTGATAGTCACGCTCATTTATAGCTGAGATTTTGCTACCCGTGTCCACTTCAAAGTTTATGGGGATGCCATTCACAGTAACTTTAACTACATACGGTTTATCGTCCTCTCCGTCTACCACAATGTTGAAGAAGTCGCTGTCCTCGTCTCCAGAGTCCTCATCCATGTAGAACTGATTCCGCCGCTGCAGACCACCATACGTACGATTATCGCCGTTACGCGATCGCGCACTTTTACACATGGCCTTCAGGTGGCCTCTAGCCCCGCACTCATCACAATTATAACGCCTATAGCGACACTTATCCGGCGCATGCTGGCGGCCGCATCGCCAGCATTGTTGTTGGGGCCCGCGCGCCTGGTGCGCCGCGGACGCCGCGCCTCCGCCACTCGCCGCGCCGATTCTGTGTACCGGAGGGTCGGGCGCGCCGGAGCTTGCGCCCGCGGCGCCGCGCGCGCCCGTCGAGCTGCTCGTCTCCGCATGCCTCTCAGCCGCCTCCAGCGCCAGCGCCAGCTCCACCGCTCGCTTGTATGTCAACTCTTTCTCCGCAAACAGACGACTACGCATCTCGTCACTCGCGAGGCCCGACACGAACTGATCTCTCAAGTTCTCCTCTAGTCTGTCTCCAAAGTTACATGTACTCGCAAGGTGCTTCAAGTTTTGTAAGTATAGACTGAGCTCCTCGCCAGGGCCTTGGCGACGAAGACGAAATAAATGCCGCTCCGCAATGTCAGACCGCTTGGGTTCTAGATGTTCTTGGACGATGGTGACCAACTCGTCAAACTTTTTGCTTTCTGGCTTGTTCGGAGCACACAAATCGCACATCAAGTCGTAAGTAGGTTCGCCGACCACGGTTATCAACGTGGCCACATGCAACATTTCTTTAATTTCGTTTAACATGATGAACTGTTTTACACGATTCACATAAGTCGTCCATTTTCGCGAAGACAAATCGAAACTTTCAATTTTACCGTACGGCATCGCGAAATACTAGGTAAAAACTATTAAAATCGTCGCCAGTGAAATATTCCAATGAAACAAGCTGCGGATTATCAGTGACTGGTTTTTATTAGCAAACTGAGGGTGCATTTATAAAACATATTTTTCTAATACCTACAAATACCCAACACTTTCTTTCACCGTTATGCACTTAATTATCGATTGAAAAAACCCATTGCTCTTAAATACTACCGGGAGGGATTCCAACCCGCGACGATCGCAATGTATGTAAATACCTCCTCTTCTACTTAGTCTCCGCGCAGATCTCGGATCCTTTGGGCTGTCGTATTTTTATGGTTTAAGTATGTTTTGACGGTTCGTATCATAAAAAAATGCAATCATCTATAAACTTACAGGAAACTTATTGGAGTGCGTGTGGAGAGCAGCGGGAATCGACGGAGCAGGGGCGCCGGGCAGGGCCTCGGGGGCGGGAGGCATCCTATACGGGGGCACTCCTTCCGCCGTACCTGCAAAACAAACATTAAAAAATTGTAAAAATTTAAAAAAACTCTAGAAGATCATCCTACTTCCTACTTCTAATATTATAAACGCGAAAGTTTGTAAGGATGGATGGAAGGATGGATGTTTGCACCAAACTTTCAAAGTTTCTAAGCAATTACTTTACTAGCTTATCAGTTCTTAACGGTCAGAATCAGGACTGTTAAGAACTACCAAGCGAATCAAGTAATTGCTTAGGAACTTTGACAGTTTGATGCAAGTAGGCATTAAAGGCAAAGGGCTTTCATCAAGTTGCTTCCACGGTGGACCAGGTTGGATGCACACAATAATACGGATGTTCTGATACTTCCCAGGGCTGGGTAATCTGGGTATAAGCGATAATCATTTGATTGTTACTTTCTAGTGAGTTCTTGTGAGAGTTTTACTTCAGACGGGAAATTCACGTACTGTATTGTAAATTAATTGAAGATATAAATTGGGTATAGATTTCAAAAAAGTGGAGCGGTGAATTTGTTATTTCAACCTCACCAAATTTTTTATCATATTTTTTGTTTCGTTATGTTTAACATAAGCGAAGGAAACTGGGAAAAACAGTAAGGCCCTATTTCTTCGCTTATGTTAAAATATCAACATATGTATACAACGTGTAGTGTTATGTCCCTACAAGCCCTGAGGGGGCGAATTCAGACTAAGAGTGTGAATACTATCACGTGTGCAAAGGTTGAATACATCGTATCAGAAATTTTCATACAATAATTATTTAAGACATCCCTATTTGCAATTTACTTCTCCATTTGTACACATACATATACATATACATTTTGTATACTAAAAAAAAATCGTGAGGTTGTAGTAACTAACACGCTCCACTTTTTTGAAATTATTATTCAGTTAATTTATATCTTCAATAATGTACAATGTGCGAGCGAGATAGCGACGCGCGGGATTCTAGGCCTTTAAAGAGGCCTTCAAAATACAGCATATATACATTTGTACAGGGATAATTTGTAGAGTCCCCCATCGAACACAAGTACAATTTGTAGAGTCCACCATCGAACACATAAGTACAATTCGTAGAGTCCCCCATAAAACACATAAGTACAAATTTTAGAGTCTCCCATCGAACACATAAGTACAATTTGTAGAGTCCCCGATCGAACTCATAAGTATGAGTAATGTAATGTTTTAAAAATGTTTTCAAGTAATTAATTAATGTTTTTATATGGATCTACATTTAAAGTTGTCCGAAATAAATATTTTGATTTGATGATTTGATAAGTACAATTTGTAGAGTCCTCCATCGAAGACAAAAGTACAATTCGTAGAGTCCCTCATCGAACACAAAAGTACAATTCGTAGAGTCCCTCATCGAACACAAAAGTACAATTCGTAGAGTCCCTCATCGAACACAAAAGTACAATTCGTAGTCCCCCATCGAACATATAAGTACAATTCGTAGAGTCCCTCATCGAACACATAAGTACAATAACTTTCGGTTGCATGGTGTACAAACGGTACCGTTGAACCGGTGTGGTCAGCTGAGAACGGTGCCAAACGAGTTTTTGTCCCCGGAATCACCTAAAATAATGAGACCTCGCAAAAAGCAGCGTGATCACTAATGACTTTATCACGCGATCATTGCGCTGATGCCAATGATCTCGAATTCATTCGTATTTATTTGATGACACGATGGGTCGCGTAGCAAGTGTGTTGGACTGCCACGCCCGGTGTTGCAGGTTCGATTCCCGCTTCAAAACAAACATGTGTTTTGGTGATCATGTGTGATGAACATCGGTGTTTGTCTTAAGTCTGGGTGTATAATAAAAAAGAGTATAAAAAGTAGGTATTCTATCAGTTCTAGGTCCCATAGTACAAGCCCCGCTTAGTTTGGGTAAAGAATAGGTATTATTAATATTAATTTATTACTAATATCTAATATTAATATAATTAATTCGGTAGTATTGATTTATACCAAGTTTTGGGATAGATGGCGTTGTGAGAAATGTTCATTTTTTTTAAATTTCTTATTTGTAGATTATACTGGTAATGACGCTTAATATGAAAGCGGGAGCTACACGCAAGCTTTTACTACTTGACTGCGAAGAGGGATGGAATTCTTATCGTGTTTTTATTCTTTATTCTGTTTATTCTTTCGAAGCAGTGTGGTTAAAGGATTTTAAGTACGCCTCGAAGAGCCTTAGATATATTGGTTAATACACGACGATTTTTAATTCATATTGAACCTAATAAACCAAATCCTCAATCGTGTGAACCACTGGCTGATCCTATGGTAATGTCCGTAGCCTACATCCTGGCTATACCAACAAAACAAAGATCGTCGAGTATTAAATTACCTACAAATTGTTTTCGTTCCTTCAAAACCTCAGAACTGGACCTGTAAGGTTTCCGTGTGGTCGAGAACTTGAGGTACAAATTACCTATGTGTTACTATTACTATACAGAGTACTAAGGTATCTACTATTTAGCTATTACTATAGAAATATGATATCTACTACCACCAACATAACTATACCGATGTAGTAATTTAAAACTTTTTTTTTTTTTTTCTTTTTTTTTTTGAGGAGCGGACCATGAATTGGCTGGTCTGTGCTCGAAATTCCACATCCACTCCACTCCGGGCACTGTGATTGGCCAATTCACGATCCGCTCCTCTCCACTCCACCCAACTCCGCATCAGTGGAAACGCACCCTTAGCTCAACAAGTTAACTAAATAATAATATATAATAATAATGAAGGTTTTACAAAAACTTACTACAACTGTCAATTGCACTGTTTTAGTGACTGTAAACACCAATAAAAAGTCACAGAGAAGCAAAATACGCAATTTCTTTTACTTGGATGATTTCATTTATTAATTTATTTTGATTTTAAAACCAAAGTACTGAACCGATTTTATGGTACATATTATATCTTTTCAAATAAAACATTTTTTTCAACTCGGAGGAATATAAGGAACAGATTTGCCTTGGGTTATCGGTTGGTATTTGTACCATGCTTAATTCACCCACATACTTAGTTCTATTGAACTACATATAAGGGTCGATTATAAAACCTCTTAATTTTACAGTACTCATAAAACACGGCAATAAATCATAAGACATCTCTACAACTTTGCAGAGAAAAGTCGCTCGATAAACTTGTTTTATAAATCAGATAAAACGGAAGCATACCTACCTATTATTACGCAATATTTAAGTACTTATGAAAGAAATATTGCACAAAAGATTACAATCATAGAACAATGGAAAAGGCAACATAATAGTCGTTTCCGAACTGATTATAATAACTGACAAATGAAGGCGGGAAAGGTGACATGACAGTTGGTTGATAACTTTGAATTGAGAACGTTTAGATTCATCTCTTCTTTTAATAAAGCTATATTTGCATCACTAAAATGAGAGTAATATCGCTTTATATTTTATTATGCCCGCAACATTCGATTGCGTTGCGTATTTTCAAAAGTACTTTCTATTTTTTAGCTCTTTTCGAACACATCCTCCAAGTTTTAAGTCTCTAAATTCAGTTGTTTGCAATGTACGTGGTATGTCAGTCAGCCAGTGCGGACAGGACCAAGCCTTTTATATTATATACCTATATGATTAATTGTTTAATGATGATATTTTAATTTTGTTATCCTACATAAATAGTGTTGTCTATCTTGATAATTATGCCTTATTGCCTCTACAAATACAGTAGTAATATTTCGAATGAATACTTATTATAGGTGGATATGGACTCATCATTCATAGCCAATCTATATTATTAAAAAAATATCTTAATTATTTTACCTAAATTAATAGGTATCTCACTAATTCGAGGAATAATTTCTTGTGGTTATTGGTAAGTATTTTTTTCCTATTTCGAAAGATAAAAACTCTTCCGAGAAATATTTACTCAATTAAGCCTTATAATATCGCGGATAAGATAGAGCCATAAATGTGGAAATTGAAGGTCGATTCATTTAGAATCTTATGTTGACGTATCAAAGCTTAAAGCAGCTTAATTTTCCGATTTAGGGGAGTTGGAAGCAGGTGCATTCAACCTCATTTTTTGTGCTCATCGGTTCCGTTCGAAATTCAATGTTGGTATAAAGTAGAGCTACTTCAAAGCTTCACCTTTAAAAATATGAGTAAAATGTAAAGCTTAGTTAAGTTTTGCTTTTAAACTATTGTTGGTGTCAAATAACCTACTTTTTTATCATAATAGATCTTATAATAAAACAATAACCACAAAAAACCGACCAAAGGCTTAAGTTTCCTTAAGGCCAACCTTGAATGAACAAAAGACGCCGATTTTAAGATCTGTCATATCATGTGTCATGTGTATTGTTGGCACTCCTTGACATCTGACAGACAATAGACATAACCTCAACGACAGGTTATGCGGTCTACTAACCGGCTTATTGAATTACGTTCTCGGTTCTTTACCTCCTCGTATCTAAGAGGCTTGGCTTTTTTCGATTGCTATCTTAGAACTCAACCCAATAGCTAGCCTTAAGTGTCGATGACACACGGCTAGTTTACACGTTACAAGCCGGCGAGTTAAAAAGCAAGCGAGTGAGCGAGTTAGCTTTCGGGAAGGATAGTTAACAAGCAGATTGTAAAAAAAGCTCGCTGGCTTATAGCGTGTAAAAAGGCCGTGTGTCATCGACGCTTAACTGAGTCTGGCGTGTGCCTTTTTTATGTGTAACGTCTTTCCTCTCGATTTCTGACAATTTGTGGCAAATAATTTCGTGAAATGCAACAGAAGTGTGTAACAGGAAGTTACACGTCAGACGGTACCAACCTCAGAAAATTAAGTGAATAGAATTCATACAAAAAATGAGATGTCATTTGTTACACATCATTTATGCGACTGCTGCAAGGCTCGCTCGGGTTTTTTCACAAAGTTATCTAGCAAAAACTAGAAAAAAATTCTTTACTTAGGTTTCTTATACCAGAAAACAGATAGGGATATTGCTATGAGTTAACATTTTGTGTAAAACATAAATTTACAGTCACAGAATACATAGAAAACACCCGGACTCAGGACAAACACACTTCATCACTCAAAAGTTTTATTGATGAGAAAATAAACTTGCAAATTTAATCAACAATTTTATATGCACAAATTTAAATCTTAATTCAGTAATATGATCTTAAATGTTCTCATTTTGATACTGAATGCTGAATATCTTTATTTGTAGCCGTCAAAATCCATTAGTAGTGCATTGACATCCATATTTATTTTGCTCAAATTACTGAATTTACTAATTGACACATTTGCTAAAACCTGTCGGGAGAATTTGGTTTTATCATTATCATTTTATTAACATCAAAATGCACACCTGATTGATGTATAATTCAATAAATTAGTCTCAGTCTTAAATATTTTAATCATCTCCCTGCCCTTATCCCACACTTAGGTGGGGTCGGCACAACATGTCTTCTTCTTCCATTCGTCTCTATCAGCCGTCATATCTGTACTCACGCCTGCTTCGTTCATATCCTCTTTCACACAGTCCATCCATCTTTTCTTTGGTCTTCCTCTTCTCGTAAATCCATCTACTTTCATATCTAACACTCTCCTAGTGACATGACATTCATCCCTCCGCATCACATGCCCATACCACGATAACCTGTTATTCTTCAACTTATCTGTCACTGGCGCTACTTTCAAGCTTCCTCTAATTTACTCATTTCTAATCTTATCCATCCTTGTCACACCACACATCCATCTCAGCATTCGCATCTCTGCCACGTGTACTCTTCTTCTAAATATTTTAATAAACTTACATAATAATACAACTAATCTGTATTAAGAGATCTTGCAAATGCAATCTTACAAATTATTATAATTTTAAGTAGTTATGTTAGTAGAAAGAATTTCAAGGTTTCAACGCTCCAAAACTTTTAAAAATTTACTCATTATTTACTAAGTACTTTGTCTAAATGCACACTTTTTTAACTTAGCTGGAGTACGTGCTATTCAGTGTAATTCCATTAAAAATAGAAAATATCATATACAGAATTCTATACACTGTTAGGATGTAAGATTTCGCTTCTTATTTAATATCTTGAAAAAGATATAACATAAAAATGTCTAGTTGTTGACATTCTTTTACAATTTTCAAGTTTTTTAAGAACACCAAAAAATGGACTACCTATTGAGAGAGTCGTTCGTTTGACATTGTTTTTAATTTATTTAGATATCGAAAATTACTTTGCCAAGAGTGCAACGAAGTTATGAAAATATGACAGTTATAGTACGATGAAACACGGCTTCTTTACACGCTACACGCTGGCGACTTCGCTTGTAGCGTGTAAAGTCGCTCAGTGTCATCGGCGTTTTTACAATCTGCGTGTTGACAATCCTTCCCGAAAGCTGACACGCTCATACGCTAGTTTTTAAAAACGCCGCAACAATTAGCGTGTAAAAAAGCTTGTGTCATCGACGCTTTAGAGTAAAACGACATGCGAGTGGTGGTTATGTTGAAAAACTTTTCTTTTGACTAGTGCAACGTATTTTATGGAAAATTGTTAGATTAGTTAATGGTTGGTCAACCTTGCTAGTTGGTACATAATATTTCTTATTCTTTGCCTTAGTTCTTGTCAGTGAAGGACACCGAAATACAATTTAATATACCTAGTCGTAACTTCGTTTGAGTTGTGTTTACATTTCTTGACAACATACTCTTGAAATTTCAAGTTTTTACGTTCAGTGGTTTGGCCTGTCCGTTGTCTGTCAGTCAATCAGTCAGTTAGTCACAGTCAGGATGAAGCCTTTTATATACATATAAGGCTATCCTTTTGAGGCATCTAACCCTGTTTTACCCTATTGATGATGATGGACATATACGTATATGGATAATACATAGTTGGGTGCCTTGTGGCCATCATGGTAGATTACCTATAGGAAAGGAAAGATAACAGGACTACATTCTATCAGTACTGGTTTGGATATCCTATCAGTCAGTTTTCCCTAAGAGATCACTGAGAAATAAAACAAAGTATGAAAGCGAACTAAAATAGTACAAGATAAGTAGAATTTGTATGTTTTCGCCAGATGTCAGTCGATGAAAGCTGCGTGTAATGTAGATAGTGGGTCTCTGATAGAAAACATGATGGTGCAAAGATGTATCCCAATAAGATTGAAAAAGCACCTAAAATTAATAGTTACGTACTGAAGATTGAAAGGTCCGTTAAATCTTTTACTAACTAAGGAATGTAGGTAGATAGATCTTACGAGCTAAGGACACATACCGAACAATCCGTAGAGTAAGTACAATGAACCACTCGATGAGTAACCGTTACAATCACAATTTCAGAGTCATCGTTTCGACTTTCGCCCATTGACACTTGCACAAAACTCTGAATCAACTCACCAAAAAGGTCGCATGGTAAAAACAAAAGAAGTTATCAGATATTTGAATTCAAAAACGGAAAAGACATTCACCTCTAGTGGGAGCGGCGCGCGCACTGGCCGCCAAGCGGGCCGTCGCAGAACCCGTTTCGTAGAAAAAAGTTCTTCCCGCCTGCGCCGGCGTCACTCCGACCCTTAGCATAGTCCCTGGGCCACCGTTTATCATTCCACATACACCGTCCGACGACATTTCTAGCTTCTCTGGAACTAGTTGCGGTTGACTGTCCGCTCTGGCTGCCGTGATCAAATTATCTCGATTCGCGTCATCTCTCTGCATCGGAATCTTCCCATAGACTGGTTTGTTATTGTATTTTTGAGTAGTGTGGACGATGCGTGGCTCCGGAACCGGTTGATTGGCGTTGGCAAAAGCGTTTACTTTCAATATTTCGTTGGCTTGTTGCAGTAGTCTCCTTTGTATATTTTCGATTTCACCTCTAGGCACTTTGGTGTTCTCGGACAGTTCAGCGATTAGTTGGTTTACGTTGAACTCTGCCATATCTGCAGCTGCTAAGTCGTTACCGATGTTTTTATGTTCAGGTATGTTGACTGCTAGCTTCATAGTACGAGGTATGGCCGCTCCATTTTCTTTTAGCTCGTTTAAAAAGGAATCCCTTTTAACCCTTTTTACTTTCCTTACGATTCTGCTTGCCATCACATTGTTGGGATAATGATGATTGTATCCATTTTACTTGCATTTCTCTCTTTCGTTTTCAAAGGTAATAACAGTTGATTGGTTTTTTAAATCGACTTAAGTTAAAGCACCGATTAACGTGTTAAGTTGAGGCTTTCAAGAAATATAAATAGGAGGATATATAAGTCAAATTGAGTGAGTAGGTATGTACTTGGGCACTAACTTACAAGTAAGGTGAACGTGTAATTTGTTATATTTGCGTAGGGGTCTATTAGAGCTGCCAGATTTGGGCGCATGACAGCATTTGGCACACTTTTAGTTACCTTATCTGTTTCATTCGTTGCTATAAAACCTTTTTTGCACAATGTCGGGACTTTAAAATGAATAAATACTTAAAAGTGATAAATTTACAACATTAATAATGGAGTGTTTAATTTTTCTTAAGTAATAAATTAATTCAGTTTTTATTTATATCCGTTTAATTTATATTATATGATCGCAACTCGTTTCATTACTATTTAATATAAGTATAATTGTTGGTACCGTGAAGTAAATAGTATTAACATAACTTATTACGATTGCATATGAATAAACTGAAGTACTCGATTCACTGGGAAATGTAACACAGTATGTGCACATAGATTCATAACATTTTCCAGTGTGCACATAGATTATGTTTGTACGATGTATTGACCAAATTTGAAAATTTTAAACGATAAAAAGTATTCGTACGTAGATGTATTTATATCTGTAATGTCATACAATAACATCAATACTTATATATTTTTAAATAACTATGTATGTAATGTCATGTCAAATATAACATGTGATCGAGATTTCCTACCATTTTTGACATCTGATTTACATAAGTTGACACGGAGTTTATCATACTGCTTACACAATAGCTTGAACTTTTATTTGATTAATCTCATTACGCAACATCCACCTTGTTATAAAGATGTCTTGCCATAAAACATTTAAAGTGAAGCCTACTTTGCTAAAAATGTTTGGGATCAAAAGCGAGCATAGTATGTATTCATTAATATTCCTTCGGGTGCTTTTTGGTCCATAGAAGGTATTTAGCTTGATTTAACCCAATTTAAACTTTTTGACGTCTAAATAGCGGATAAAAAACGACATTATGTAAAATTTATTTCATAAATTTTGCTTGAATAAGATACATATTGGTAGAGCTTAGGAAAATTATACGACGATTGAGGACGTGATGGCCGAATAGATGAGGCCCTTGCCTTGCGATCTGATGGTCGCGGGTTCAAATCACGGTGGCAGTCATGCGTAAGTGGCTTATTTCGGTCGAAAAAATCTATGTATGCATCCCACGTTCTCGCAACGGTGAAGGAAAACATCGTGAGGAAACCGGCATGTCGTAGAACCTAAAAAGTTCGAAAAGATGTGTCGAGTGCACGAAAGGAGCCTCTTCGAGGCGCACTTGAAATCCTTTCACCACACTGGTTCAAAGGAACTAGTGACACGATAGAAGAAGAAGGAAAATTATCTCTTTTAACTAAGTACTTATTTTTTTTTAAGCAGATACACCGTTATTAAGGTGATTTTACCTACATTATTTTATTTATTTACATTTACATTATTTTACATGTTTAAGTCAATTCACATGCATATAAACTTACTGATATCATTATGTATATGTAACAGTCTGCACTTCTATTTGAAATTACGAACATGTTACGCAAATTGACCGACATACGACATCATAAAGTTAATCGTTTAATAATAGTTTAATCTAGTAACGAGACTAAACGATTAGCTTGACTTAACTATATTAACTAGACGCTAGTTGGAAGATTAGTGCTTACAAACTTTTTTTTTTTATGATATCTACTATTATACATTTACTTTAATTAATTTGACTAAAATGTATAAGGGATATTCATTTCTAATCAGTGTCTTTTTTTAGTGAACATTTCTTTAGGCGCATTGAGCAAAATATTTTGTGGGGAGTGAATTGGACTGGGCTACTGGGCTCCCAAGTGCCAACGCTCGGATGTAACACTACTTTAGTAAAGTCGGCTGGTATAATATTACTAAGTGAAGATGGTAATGTGTATATCGTTCATAAACCGTCTATTGTAGCGCACGCTTGTTTACTCTTCATAGAAAACTATGAAATAAAATGAAGATCTCAAGCGGCGTAAATATGTAGGTCTTGATAGGTCGTACATGTTTGAGCCCTTTGGGGTCGAGACCCTAGGTCCATGGGGAATGGCAGCCTTCCGCGTTTTTAAAATTTTGTCAGAGCGTCTGGTCGAAGCGACGCGTGATCAGAGGGCTGGCAGCTATCTGGGCCAAAGAATAAGCCTTGCTATACAAAGAGGCAATGCAGCCAGTATCCTCGGCACGCTGCCATCGGGTATCGAGTTGGAGCAGTTGAGCTACCTATAGATCGTTTGCAACGGTCTATGGGTGGCCCAATTGTTTCCGTTTGTAAATTTTATAATATGAAATAAATGTATTTTAATAAGACTTCTGCCCAAGAATAGGATACAAATAAATATAAGACTTGGGTAAGCCGAGAAAGTCCCTAAAGTTTTGATTTACCGAACAGTAGATCTAAATTCTGGAGCAACATTTTGCAACAAAGTGCCATATTTTATGGCCAGATAATGCCATAAATTGTCAACTTTCTCTTTCTGTTGCAGTCCAAGTTAGACAATGGCTTTGTCACGTGGGTGAGACAAAACATATAATTGAATTTATGATCACCATCTGCGAGTATTTACTCCACTATTATTGACTGCGCGTTTTATAAAAACTGAGAAACTTCAGCTTAAAAGCTCATTCGCACCAGCGATTTTTAAACGCGCGTAAGATCCGTTCAAATACAACAAATGCATTTTCAAGTAGCTGTTCGCACTTCAGCGCATTTAAAATGCGTAGAATGCATTGGTGATGCAATTAAACGATTTTTAATACGCGTTAAAAATCACTCGTGTGAATGAGTTCTTATAGTAAGTACTATGTAGGAACTTTTATTTGGATGACATAAGTTCCGAGAAAACTTTTTTATGCTAACATGGGAGGAGAGGAGCTAAGCGCTCTCCTGATGGTAACAGATCACGCCTGCTCATGACTAGAACAGTGCTACACTGGGCTTTGAATAACATAGACCAGTGCAACACTGTTATAGCGCTTATTAATACTAAAACATTTTGATGGTCAGTCTCGGAAGCCCAGTAATTTTACTAGGTACAGTGTCCTCCAAACCGGAACACAGGAATTCTTACACATTACTGCTTTGCGGCAGAATATCTGACACTGTTTTGGTTCTCATCTAGACGACATCCTACAGGCTACACGGGACGCCTCCGAACGGTGTAATTTTTGATGGACATACATATACCTACATTATTATTTATCATATATAAGTAGCCTGTACTGTCTCACTGCAGGGCAAAGGCCTCCCTCCCTTTTTTCCACAACTGGGCTTAAAATATAGCTACTCTAACCCTAGTTGTGGTTGAAGAATGCCGTACATTCTTATCCTAGGTCCGTGGTGATCTTTTTATCCAGTTATAATGGTATGTGTGTTCTCTGTGGCTTCAGAAAGGGGTGAGTGACATAAAAGTTACGTTAAGCGTGACACAGGGCTAGTTCACAAGCTACAAGCCGACGAGTTCGCTTGTAGCTTATAAACTCGCCACGTGTCATCGGGTTTTTACAATCTGCTAGTTGGCAATCCTTCCCTAATGCTAACTCGCTCACTACTACACTAGCTTTTAAACTCGCCGGCTTATTATTTTGTATTTTGAATTATGCAAAAAAAAAAAACTTTTCTTTATTTATTTCTAACGCTGAAAATAGCAAACCGATATGGCTCTAATTCGGTGTGGGTGTAGTTCATCATGACGCAGCTAATAACGATTGGTGCGAATCTCCACCACTACTTTATTTCTCAATGTTATTTTACACAAAACTTATTTACGTTCTCGGAACTAACTTGACTTGCTACTGTACTTGTGGATCTGGGTGTAATAACCAGAACCCGACGCAAAAAACCCACTTCCGGAGATAACAAAATATTTGCGCGATGGGACCTTGTTTTTAACCGAGGACTGCTAAAAAAAAGAGGTTTACAAATTGACCTGTAATATTTTGTATTTTATTTTTAATGGTTGATCAACTTTAGAAGGTTATACGGAATATTCAGAAAGTAGTTTTTTATCACAAACGTACTTCTAGTTATTTTCATGGCTGCGGTACATTTTATATTTATTTTATTTATTGAAAACCAACACAGTGTACACTAATACATTTTTTCAGGAACATGATACGTTTCAGGCCAAGTGCCACTGCAATTATAGGTGAAGACGACATGCAAAAGGTGGTTGAGCGAGTAACTTTAAAATTAGCTATGAAATTATATTATAACAAACTATTATTAAAAGTTGAGCAAAATGTTAGTAAATTTCTAATCATATGTAATTTACGATAAATCGTTAGACAATATTTACAACGACTCCGCACTTAACCACTAACGAGTAGGTCAGCCTTAAAAAAAATAATTTAACTATTAAAAAAACATACATTTGGTCCTCTGCGACTAAAGGAGTGGAAATTAGTCCTTTTTTATTACGTCACTTTCTTGTTTGTGTGTCTGTCTGTCTGTCGTTCCGGGTTGAATCTTGCATTACAAATTTCGAGCACTTCCCGATTAGCTATCCTGCTAAAATTTTCAGGGTAGCTCACAACTCGATGATATAAAATTCAACAACACAAAATCATAAAAACGAGGTTTTTAGATTTTTTTATCTACTTTTTTATCACTGTCACGTCTAATCTACTTCTTAATTTTTGCCTAGACATAAAGACAGTACTTTTCATATTCTTACAGTAAAGTAAAGTAGGTCTAACAGTTTTTTTACTACCACAAATGTTGTACAATCGCGAATACCGTACTATTGTTTAACTTGACTAATTACCACCGTATTGTGAGAAGTCATCCGAGTGTGACTAGATTCTATGTTTTAGGGACAATGGCGTTTCTAATTGTTAGTAGGACTTGGGGGTTTTATTGATAGGAAATACAAAATTTTTGACCGGGTGTTTTTTTTTATGTACAGTCAGCTGCACAGACATGTTTACACTCCCAAGCTTTCACATTTATATTACTCTTAATTTTGCAAAGAAAAGTGCACGCAAGCATTATGCAATTAATGTCTGTATAAAGTGTGTCATCATGTCTGTGCAGCTGACTGTACCTACTCGTAAACTAGTGACAAGACGAGCTAGACATTCTGCTGATGTTGGTAGATCACGCCTGCCCAAAACTAATTCACATGCCACAGGCCGGAGCAATACTGGATTAGCGCTCGTCCACTTTGAGACATTTTGATAGTAAGTCTCGAAAGCCCAGTAATTTCACTAGCTACAGTGCCCTTCAAACCGGAACACAGTAATGCATATTTTGATGGACAGTCTAAAAAGTCCAGTAATTTCACTAGCTACAGTGACCTTCAAATCGGAACACAGTAATGCTTACACGTCACTGCTTTGCGACAGAATATATCTGTGTTGGTAGGTAGTAGGTACCCATGCAGACGGTATCCTGCAGGGGATGCCTTCCAACGGTTAAAGAGAGTATTTGTATTTAAGTTTTCGCATATTCAAATTAAAAAGAACTTTTCAAAGGCCATGAGAGCCTCAAAATAATATAACAACATCAATAAATAACGTTATCGGTGCTTAAACTTTCATAAACTAAAAACGTAAAACTGGCCAATTCAAAATAATTTTCCACGAAAATTAACAAACGAACGTTTCGCACTTTAGCACACATCACTTTTCATATACATTTTATTCAAATCACTGGCCACTCACAATAAAAAAAAAGTTCGCTGTACAAAAAAGACCGAATGAATAAATTTTCAAAGTTCGAACGCGGGAGTGTGCTCTGATTGGTCTATCGCGGAACAGTAGAGCACAGAGAGGCTCAAGCGCACTTATCGTACTGAAGGTACGTAGTTCTTTGGCAGGTCGAGATTCGCGGTGTCGTAGAGCTGGGAACTAACAGAACTGGCATTACTTGAATAAAAAAATAAAAAAGCACACAACAACATTTGACCACACAACAGAAGTGAAAATTACTTTTTCACACACGACACGGATGGTCGAATGGTAAGTGTATTAGACTGCCACGCCCGGTGTCGCGGGTTCGATTCCCGCTTAAGGACAAACATTTGTGTGATGAACATCAGTGTTTGTCCTGAGTCTGGGTGTTTTCGATATATGTATTTACAAAAAAAAAGTATTTATGTATTCTATCAGCCATCTGGTTCCCATAGTACAAGCTCTGCTTATAGTTTGAAGCTAGATGGCGTTGTGTGAATTGTCTAAAATATTTATTTATTTATAGTTTGACAGTGACTACATTGACATGACAGTAGAAATGATGCTAATTCAAAAATAAATTTTGTTCACGGTCATATCATCAACAATACAGTCATTTTATTCTGTAGTATGTTAAGCTACCATTATTTGATGTCGTTCAGGAAAAACCAAAGACAGTAGACACATTACCATCTTCACTTAGCTATTATACTAGCTGACTTTACCCAAAGTAGTGTTACATCCGAGCATTGAGAGCCCAGTAGCCCATGAAATATTTTGTTCAGTGCGCCTAAAGAAGTTTTTAATCTAAAAAACCGTACGTACGGTTATTGTTGAAAGTCATTCACTCTTCGTATTGTGTAAGCAAATCATGGGAATGAGTGGATTAATGACACGAGATGTGGTTGTATTAATTCAATTTGCTGAATGATGTTAGTAATTTAGCATTGATGAGAACTTTTGAAGATTTAAGATAATAGAGTCTGATAATTTACTTTGTGACTAATGAGAAATTGTTGGTCTATTTAGACAAGCTAGGCGCTCTTTTGATAGTAAAAGAAAATTAAAATTGACATTAGAATTAACAATATTTAAAACTTGACATCACTTAAAAAAAAAATACAAATCACCTAACTAACAAACAAACAAACAAACATTCACACACTCACACCCCTGCACTAGGATTCCCTGTGTCGCAGGTGGCATGGACACATACAACACATCACAACATCCAAGACCCGAGAACAAACATTTGTGTTCGTCACAAATATTTGCCCCGGCCGGGGATCGAACCCGGAACACCAAGCTTCGTAGGCAGGGTCACTACCAACTAAGCCATGGTGTAGTCAATATTAATGCTAATATATCAATATTTTTTTAATACATAATTAATTTGACTATGAAATAAACATAAGTAAATTAGATGCCTACCGAGCAAAAAATTAACTTAAAGTTGTTGCGCCCTTACAGGGTTCATGTGCATTGTGTACCTATAAGTCACTTACACCTAAGTTATATAACCTGTGGGCAAATTATACAATAAATGAATATGAATATGAATATGAAGATTAGCGGTCTGAATAATATTCGGAGGTTTGTACCTTTAAATTTCGTCATTGTATCAACCGATTTCGAAAATTCTTTTTTGTTTGAAAGAAAATCCTTTCAGTTTGATCCCATACAAATTTTACAAAAATCGGTTTAGTATTTTAGTTTTTAAACTTGTCTTTTTGCCTTTTCAGTGGTATTTATGGTCACTGGAACAGTCCAATTGATATAACTTTTAGTATATTTTGTAAAACCTTGATTATCATGTAATAGTGACAGTTTTTAATCTATACCTAGTATTTATTGAGGTAGGATAAGATCTAGATTAATTTAGATTTCCTATAACTGCTTAGGGCTTACAAGAAACACCTGTTTTTCGAGTTTCCTGTATGAAATCTATTCCAAGATTGACTAATTAATACGGTATGATCTTGTAGCTGTAACATGAACCATATAATTGACTACGTGATTTATTAACGTTATTTATAGTGTAGGAAATGAATTAAAAGATGGCATTTTCTATAAACGGAAAACATCTTTATTAATGTTAAATCAAGTAGATTTATTGTATTAGTTTTACCGTCGATCATTACCATGTACAAATGACATGACATTTTTTTGCAACACATTATCGTAAATCAAGATCTTACCTATGTATATTTTAGGACTAATATGGTTTATAAATTTATCCAATAAAAGTAGACCTATGTATATTATTTATAAAACTGGCAACATTCATGGGAAGATTTACCTACTATTGTTGTTTGTAAATTAAAACGGATTTTTCATCGACTTTAAAAAAAGGAGAAGGAACAATTCGACTAAAAGTTACTTTTCTCTTTCTACACGTCCTGTGATCTGTGGTTGATCTTGTTTAAACCTGTTAAAATATTAGAAAAATATAATAAGTAAACATTTGCATGTCGACTTCCGACGAAGTATGTATACTATATTATTAGACCTTGCAATGACCATACTTCAGGCAAATAAATGTCATTTAATTTAATTCCATATAAATATATTTCTCTAAAGCTACGTTGCTAAAAGTTATGCCTATCAAAACTAATTATCAAAGATTGCTTTATCCAAAATAACCATTCGGATGAGTTTTTTTTGGCAAGGTCTTCTATTTTTTGAATGATTTTAAAAATTGACAAGTGACTCAATACGTAATTAATTGTTCTGTAACGTATAGTGTAATATTAATTATTGTAAATATTGTAACCATGATAAATTAATGATTCTACAGATTCATCATTCTTCAGTGATACCTGCAACACACGCCAATCAGCGTTCGTGTTTTTATTTTTCAATAGAAACTCTGGCCAGTCTGTATATTTATGTAACTCTACTATTAACAGATTTTCTGAACTTTTAACATATTTTATATTCTATTCTTCCCCTGTCTACGGCGGCGGTGCGATACAGTCGGTCACACGCGGATGCACCAGATAATATCCTTCGCTCCGCTGACCACAAGGAAGGGAGAATGTACCTTACCCTGGTAACAGGTTGAACACTCTTCAAGGCAACAGTCTTAGCTGAATATCCACCATGGATTGGATGCGTAATTCGCAGGTATCTAATGCATCCGCTTCGCTTTCTTATTAGAAAGCTGTAGTGTCAAAGGTTTCAAGCCGATGGCCAAAAAGGCAGGAGAAGGAAAACTTGCCTTCTCCAAGCTGTAGCTTCAGATGCTATTAAGTACTACGAAATTGCTTAGTTTAAGTGAGCTAGTAGGGCTGGCAACTAAACTTCTTAGGTCTGTGTTCACCAATTAGATAATCGGAAGATTAGGCCTCTTCGTCCGTTATCTTTGACGTTTAATCTATGAAAATTCGTGTCAAAAACGTCAGAACAGCTGTTTAAAACTTAACCGTTTGTAAATGAACTCAGGCTGTTTTAACTAGAAGTCAATCGTATCGGCAGAAAATATATAACAGGTTCCCGACCCCTGCAGATATTTGGTGTGCGAAGAATGTACAGTCGGCTCTGTAATGATCTTAACACCCAGCTTACGCCGGTGTTCTCCTGTGATTAAACCACTCACACAAACGCATGTTTGTGTATGAGTAAACTACTGATGTGATTAAACTACATGATGTGTTTAATCACAGGAGAACACCGGCGTAAGCTGGGTGTAAATACAATAACAAAGCCAACCCTAATCGGCATGAATTACTATTATTATATTATTAATTCATGTACTTGTCGTAATTTTTAAGGACCACATAATGTGTTTAATCACAGGAGAACACCGGCGTAAGCTAAGCCGACCCTAATCGGCATGGATGACTATTATATTATAAATTATTTTCATCTATCGTAATTTATAAGGTGTGCAATAAAAAATACATCTATCTATTTACAGACCCATAAAAATATTGCTCTAGCGAACCCGCGCCCGCCATGCTAATTCTTCTCTCACACTCTCTATGATTGGCGATTGAAGTATCAAAAAAAATGACCAGCAGTAGACTGATCTACAGGCTGATGTGATGAAGTCTCAAAATTATAAATCATTCTAAAATCTTAGTTCACGTCTATAGCCTCCGTGCAATGGTGGTTTCGTCTCAGTCGGCCGCACCAGCTAATGCGCTTAGCTCCACTGACCACAGGGAGACTTCAACACTGCTATTGCTGGACGAAAGTTGGAAAGCTGAGCCATTGTTGAATACTGTTATTTGTCAAATCAACACCCAGGTGGAAGAAGGTAGTGGTTGTTATTTTGAAAGTTGGTCAAATCTCTGTGGTTAAATTTTACTTTAATCGTAGCGAATAAAAATTAATTTTATAACTAGGTACTTGATAAAATTGTTATTGGCCGTTGAATTGTTTATTAACGCCCGTTACGGCCGTTGTATTTACGCCCTATTATTATTATTTATGATACACAGGCCTTTGCCCTGCAGTAGGACACAGATGGCTGAACAATAATAATAATAATAAATAGTTTATTTTTTTATAATATTATTGTAAATAATAAATTTTAACGAGAAAAAAATATAAATAAATGAGATAATAATAATAATGATACACAGGTGTGTAAATCATGATTATTTTTTTTCAGTGCACTTTAAATGTTGTACAGTATATTTTTGTCCGAAGATCTTAAAAAAGATTTGGGTGTTGTGTATCCTTATATCCTATTTAGGAACAATATTTTGAATATATTAATTTAAAAACTAGATTTTTACTCAACGGTGGAAAATCTCTACTCAAAGGATGGAACTAAAAAGTAGCACAAAAAAAAAAAAAATGGTTTGTTGGCGAATCTCTACTAACCCTATTTTTACTTCAGCTGTTACTACTTAATATTATTGATAAATGTAGAAAATAAGATGATTGGGCCAATTATAGAGCGATTGCAATGGTGCATTAGCACATAAATTTATTACTGATTAGCAGGTTCATGTATACATTTTGTAGAAATCCAAAATTCTGACAGCACAGATACAAAGTAGTACCCCGTCTGCATTGCCCATATAATTTTTTTTTGGTAATTAAAAATTGGTTGTATATTAAAGACGATTCATGATTAGCAGGTTGATGTAAAACTAAAAATGATCATTATTCAATATGTTCTCGACCTATGTTCCTTTTTTTAATGTATACCTTAGTTTTTAAATAGTTTAAGATTTTGAGCAATAACCTCTTTTTTTTCTTTCATTAGGTAGCTCAACTGATCCATTGTGTTAATTACTTAATAACAGTAGATTTTCAATAAATCACTGCGTATTCAAGTGAAGATTACAAAAACTCGCACGTTTTCAATATGGTCTGGATAGATTATCGTTTCTTACACAAAGTTCCTGCTAGTGATACCACGTCTAATTTATTAACAAGGACATTTCGATGATACATAAGTACTAGATTTTTTTTTACAGAGTTACAGAATGGATCCCAATAGAAGGGAAAAGGAAACAGGGAACACAAAGAAAGAGAGGAAAGAGAGGAAAGGAGGAGGATGGAGGGACATTCTTACACAACGATGCGGAACGGAATGGATGAGGAAAGCCAGGGAGAAGGACGTATGGAGGATTTTAGGGGAGGCCTACGCCGATGAGGCGACTTCTGCAGAAGAATTCGATTAGTTTTAATTAGATTTAAGCAGATTTGTTTTGTAAGTAGAAGCAATAAAGGCTTTTTTATTTAATTTTATTTATATTATAAGTACTAGATTGGTGGGAGGCGGCTATCGACCACAAAAAGTGGAAGGATATGATCTTTGCCAAAAGTGGGACACAATAATGGGTTAAAAAATAAGTTCTAAATTGTACTGACTGTACAATTTAGTAACATTAGATTACATTACTTAATTTAGCATTAAGTTAGTAATTAGTTGTGTAAATTTAGTAACATACTTTTGAATACAATTACAATTTGCTACGCAAATGAAGTTTCAGGTGTCAGCCGCAACAGTAGTTTAAAATACTTGAGCCTATGACAAAGTTACCTTTAAATATTACTATGACATTTTTACCCAACCCTATTTTATAGTTTTGAGTAAAATCGATGCCTATTAGTTACTAATAATAAAGCACGTGCTTCACATATTTGTTATATTATTATTTACGGTGAAGGAAAACAGCAAGAGGAAACCGGCATGTCCTAGAACCTAACAAACTGGTTCAAAATAACTAGTGACACAAGAAGAAGAAGAAAAAGAAGAAGTTAAGTTTTCTTTATAATTTACCGAAATTAAATTAAAAAAACGATAGCTTTTTAGCGATGGGCCTTCGTTGTAAGGTTATTGTTTTAGCTTTGACCCACTAAATGCGTACAGATTTTAGAATGTATCATATTCAAATCTAGCTTCTCTAATTGGTGGTTTTGTATTCAAAATGTTATCGGTCTACGATCTACCTACGTCCAGTACAATGTAGCATGTCTGTCTAGAATATTTAGTCAGACCAAAGAATAAATAATATTATATGGTCAGACATCTAAATTATAGTAGCTGAAAACACAGACAACGACCGTTCATTGAGATTGTCACAGTATTGTTCTATTTTTATTTTTCTATTACTTGAAGACAGTTTGTGATAGTGCAATTTTATTTGTTTATTGAGATCAATACAGAGGAATGAGGTACAACAATTGAACCATTATTTTATGTAATATATTTACGATTTCAATTGCACTTCATTCAATAAAAGTGTATTTTTTACATTATGAGTTCGAGTTTGAGTGGAGACAGCGTATCGGTTAACGTAGTGTAGGAAGCCCTCCAGCTAGATGGGGTAACGATGTGCAAAAAGCAGAAGATGGATGCGGGAAGCCGAAGACAGGGCGCGATGGCGCTCCTCAATGAGCCTTGTTCTAGCAGTGGTCTGGAATAGGCTAATGATGATGATTAATTCATTATCCATCGGCAGTAATGTGGATGGTCACCTCAGCTCACAAGCGGCACGCCACGCGCCGCGGAGCGTGTCGTGGTGTAACTCGTGTGGTAATGCTTACATATACGTCTTCGTGCAACCGACTGGTTCGGAGTACAGCTTTATAAAACCATGGATACGTATAAAACCACGTACAGATGGTGCGAGATTTTACGGATTTGTTCACGGACAAAACGGAACAGTAAACAGGACGAGAGTCCGGTGACGCAGTAACAACCATTTGCGGCTAACTGCATAAGTCCATCCGAAAAAAAGAAAACAGGACAAAAAACATTTCAGATCAACAAACATTAAATGTCTCCATTTTGAAATATTTTTTTTTCTTCTTTTTCTTCTCATTGATTTCAAGTGCACCTCGAAGAAGCTCATTTCGTGCACGATGCATTTTTTTTTGTAATTTTTTACGATAAATTTTATTAACAATGAAAAAGCCTACTAATTCTTAACTTTAATATAATCCTAGCTCTGTTACTTCGCTATTTAGAAATTTAGAAATTGACTACTAGAATACTAGAAGTTAGCTAATTTAGATCCTATTTTATGGCGCGTTTTCAATGTTGTACTTTAATACTTCTATGTATGTGCAGGGAACGCTTAATTTTTTTTTGCTTGAATACTTCGATTTATTGCTTATGTTTTATTTAGAAGTAAGTACAATATTATTTTGAAGAACTAAAAACCTTCAACCATCAGCCGATTTCTACTAATAATAAAGCTTAAATTCTTGCGAAACTTACATTTATATTGAAAGGTCACATTCACACGTACATTTTGTATGTCATAATCATAATATAATTCAATTATTTTTAAATTATTTACTTAGTGTCGGTAGAGCAAATTACCAACGTTATTATGCTTTAGATTTTAATTAATTTTAGAATATGCGCATATAAACGTTTCATTAGTAGGTACTTTGTGATTCAATTAACAAGAAATACAGACATCAATGCCACCAAGTGAGAAAATTCTAGGGCTGTAAAATATGGTGTTCTCTATGAAACATCTAGCTTCAATTAAGCTTCAATGATAGGTAGCTTTAAAAAAAAGTGCACGAAAGGAGCCTCTTCGAGGTGCACTTGTAATCCTTTCACCACACTGGTTCTAAAGAACTAGTGACACGATAAGAAGAAGCTTCAAATAACACGCCTAATTTCTCTAAATCAATGAATTATCAATGAAAGTGAAAAACATTATAGGTACTTATTTATTTCCATTTTCATATATTTTGTGTTTTTAACTATGAAATTACTCGTATCTATGAAAATACTCAGTCATCAAAACTAACGAGCGCTGTTTTGTTACTATGTTTCGAAATTTTGCATCAGACCAATGTGTATTTGTGATTTAGTGTTGGTACAAGAAGTTGGCTAAATAGACCTAATATTTTGACATATTTTCCATTATACTATTTATACAACTTAATCAATCCTACTAATCCTACTAATATTATAAACGCGAATATTTGTAAGGATGGATGGATGGATGGATGGATGGATGGATGGATGGATGGATGGATGGATGGATGGATGTTTGTTCCTCTTTCACGTAAAAACTACTGAATGGATTTTAATGAAACTTTATAATGATATAGCTTATACATCAGAATAACACATAGGCTACAATTTATAGAGATACCTGCGCAGACGAAGTCGCGGGCACCAGCTAGTATTATCATATTGCTGAAATTATTTTTTGAATTGACTTGTAATTTTTGAATTATCAATGAAAATTCTATTTTATTGTACAGGGTATTCTACATCCATGGCAATAGGCAAATTTATCGGAGTCTAGAAAAGCTTAAGGTACCGTGTTTTTTGATTTAAAGTCGCATCAGCTATTTTGAATGGACATCAATTTCGTATTTATTGACCAATTGTATGATATTTTATATATCCTGCGCAAGACAACAAAATCTTTGTTCTCGAACAAAGCAGCACCTTGTCCATTTCCTGGCCGCGAGCTAATAGTTCAAGCTCCCGGTGCAAAGACTTCCCCTCACTGAAATAACAACTCAGTAATAAGTACACGTTACGGCCTTCTTCCTTTGTGTAATATTGATACTTATAATTAAGCAACTCATCTAATATGAGACCGAAATTATACCTGCTCCACGAATTACACTGCTACAGAAAAACTCTACATATTGTAAAATTTTGGTTAATCAACGATTTGTATTTGTTATTGCAACCTCAAAGTATTGCTGATCATGATTCGAAACGCACTTTACAAAATGATGGAATTTTCATTACAACTACATTTTAACTTCTGCGGCCGGCCAAGGAGCATACTCATAAATTATTCCAAAAAAAATTTGGAATTGAAATCAACTTTCAAAGTAAGCGTGGCCCCTAGCGTGAAACACATTATTGCTACAGCTATCATGCAATTTTAAACCGTAGCCTATTCGGTAAGCTATTCAGGGCAGGAGCTTGTTCTAAATGGAACTGTAGAGGGTGTGTGAACAGGTGCCAGGCTTCCGTTGCGGCCTTGGTATTTGCAACCCTCGAATGACAGATGGCAGCAAACAGTTGCCATTTGAAAATGAATATAACAACACCATTATTAGATATTATTATGTTTAATAGTTGATGATTTTGCAGGTCTTTGTTACTTTTTGTTTGCTACGCTGATAAAGTCGCGGTCAGATATACATTATACCGTTGGGAGACGTCCCCTGCAGGATGCTGTCTAGATGGGTACAGTCAGCATCAAAAGTCGATGACCACATTCAGATTTTCAAAATCGCTTTACACCATTTATTATACATAAATCGTTCAACATGACAAGCGCTAGTATTGAATGAACATTATTCAAGTTCAATATTAACTATACACCACATTTTCGAAAATAAAGTATTTAGCGATTTTGAAAATCTGAATGTGGTCATTGACTTTTGATGCTGACCGTACCAACGATAAAGTCAGATATTCTGTCACAAAGCAGTAATATAAACATTACTGTGTTTCGGTTAGAAGGGCACTGTAGTTAAATTACTGGGCTTTCGAGACTGACCATCAAAATATCTCAATGTGGACGAGCACTTTAGCAGTGTTGCACCGGCTTATGTGAATCAAAGTCCTGTGTAGCACTGTTCTGGTCATGAGCAGGCGTAATCTCTTACCATCGGGAAAGCGCTAGACTCGTTCCATGTTTTTTAAATAACAAAAATGCGACAAAGAATCATAGTGCAGAGGTGTATGCGCTATCAATGTTTGTTTGTGGACTATAATAATGACGGCAATATTATTTTGGTAGTGATATTCAAGTTAACATCATAAAAATTGCTCCAGTTATAAAATAAACTTTTTTTACTGATGCTCGATCGCGCCTGCCCATGGCCAAAACAATTGTGATATTATTTTACAGTACTCTGAATTTTAATGTTATTTTTTTTGTAAATTAAATAGTTAATTCTTTATTACAGGATAAGCTAATTACTACTTACAGTATACATATGTTAATACAACATACTATTTACTATACAACAGTGTATTGTGCTGTTTAATATTATCATAGTTAAGTAGTAGGTATCGTTAAAATTTAAATTCACTTTGACATTTAGAATACCATTTAATAGTATTATATGTAATTCGCACACCATAAATGGTAGAACATAAGGCACTAATAATATTATTTAACAGCATACTATGTATACTATGTTCTGGCGAATAAAAATCTTGAATCTTGAATCATAACTTTGGCAAGTCATAGATCCTGAACATACAAGAATCCTGCTATTTATATTTACTCAGTGCTAAATTCTAGTTACAAAACGAATAAAGGCCTTGGCGCCCAATATTTTGCCCTATATAATTATTTAACCAAATTTTTCCCTAATAGGATTTAGGCTATATGCCATCAATCACAGAGCCTTCCGACTTATAATGTCCTATTACGTGGGTGTTACAAGATTAGTTTTTTTTATTAAAACGTGACAAGGAAGTGAGTAGACATAATTAAGTTTTTTATTCGCTAAAGCCGTCGACTTTCCTTAAAATTCGAAAATAAGTCCCAATAATGTAAATATCATGATAACGCAACAAGCCTAGAATAATCATTATCGCGAAAAGATACTCCTTTTCAAATGACTCAAGACATAAAACTTAGTTATTTGTTTAAAAATACAACAAACTAAATATTTTTTTTTGGTTAAGTTGGTAGGTAAGGTACCTTCCTTCATAAGTGTAACACAAGTTTGAATAATATTTTTTAACCCATAAAACAAAAAACCTCTTCGCTTTTGACATGCTCTGAAAGGTTTGAAATTCTAGTTATAATAAGCGTTTACCTGGGAACTGTGATAGGTGTAGCTAAGCATTCAACATATTAATATTATACTTTTTCAAAGTGAACTAATTCATCATATTAGTTAAGTATTTATTAATTATTTGGTCGATTAGCCGGGTTGATAGAACTGTCCGCCCACATTTTGAAACATTTGGGCATGAATTAGACGTTTGGGTGAATTGATTTGCAAACGTCAATTAAAAATAATAGTTTTGATAATAACTATTGATTCATAATAATAATAATAATATTTTTAAAGGGATAGAATGATGTTTTGAGTTTTTTTGGAATCAAGGACTTTTTAACCCTCGCTGAAGAATCAAAGTACGTAGTATCTTATTTCACTAAAAGAAACGGAAGCTCTGTCCTTTGTTTTATTAAAATATATTTAAAGACTTTTTTAAATGTTGATGTATTAATAAAATTTACTATATCAAGTAGGTTTCCTAGATATATTAATTATAATGATAACAAAGAAAGAAACAAAGCAAAGTTTGTATTTAAAAAAAAAAGTAAAATTAATAAATTGCAATAATTAAAGTAGGTATGTTACACTTAAAACAAAGATCTCCCTACCAAACTAAACTGAGAACAACTTGTGTCTTGGTAGTGAGTATCTTCCACTGACATTTTGCATAAATGAGTACTTGCATCTTTAGTACTCAATTAAATTGATTTTAAATAAAAGTATTATGGGACTAATAGAATACGTGAATAAGTACATTTTTTTTTTCATACAAAAAAATAAACATATTGTTGGAAGACTCCTTAGAAGACCAGCAACCTCTTCGATTGGAGTGGTCTGACGCGGGCACAGACATTTGAAATAAAAGAAGAGAATGGCATTATTGTCATTCAAGTCGTGTTCGCATGCATATTTTCCTGTTCTTGATTTTATTGCTTTGGAAGATTATGAGCTATTTGTGTTTGTAAATCGTCTTTTAATCCATTTCTGGTATTTCCTAATATCAGAAGTGGGATTCGAAGATCACATACCCACAGTTTGAGTTTTCTGTACAGGTCATCTGTACCTACTTTCCTCCTGACGAGACGTGGCGTGTGCTGGGCTGCTGGGCTCAAGATGCAAATCTTCCATTGAGTAATGTGTGAGCAATACCTACCTACTTCTCAGCTTGCGTTGCGTGGTTTGGTGTTTTTGCAGTAAGTACGCTTGTTGTATTTCATTTGGGATAGAAAAATGCCTTTGTAAAACGGCTGCTATGAGTTCAGTTCCGTTTTATCGACAAATCTGTGCCGTTATTTGTTCAGACTGCTACCTATGCGTCTATGGGTAAATCATGTCCTACCCTAGCTATTCGGACTACGCTAATTTTCGTGTGATTCGCGTTAGAGATGTTGATGTAGTTTTGTGGCATCTTTGTACGGTGAGCGAGATACTTTTGCCGTTGTTGTACGAACAATATCATAAGGTGTGCAAAAATAATGATGTACCTACGTGAATCATGTTCCTGTCCAATGACGTGATCATTTTTCAAGAGTAAAGTTATAGCCAATTTCAGTGCATAATTTGTATAAAAAAAAAGTGTTTCAAGTGTAGTGTTCAATCGCACCACGTACTTTTATGCTTAGATGTAAAGGTGACTTAAAAGCACATCGATATTCTTTCCGAACGATTTTAATCACTAAAGATTGATTGTTGCATTAGCAGGTACCCCTTTCTTCTAATAAAGGTTTTGGAGCAAGTTTTAGGATCGACGAGGAGAAACTGAGCTAAGACGGTTGTAAGTAGTTGTTTTACTAGTCTGTTGTTATGAAGTTCCTACTTAGAACATTGTTCATGTATTTACGAGTTGCATTTATATGAATTGCTTTATCTAAAGGCGTTTGACGCTGCTTTGACAAAGTCGAGAATAGTTGGACGACACGAACTACACTTATTACGACCTGATTTGATACTCAAAATTATGTGCGTTGCTTGCGTAAGTATTTCTTTTTCTATAAGATAGAAGTGATATTTGAGATACAGTACCTAACCCATCTATTGAGAAATTGTTCTTTACTTTGTTCATTAAAAACTAAGTACCAGGTACTCCTCTAGATTTATCTTTGAAGCAGTGATGATGAAGTTGACCTATCTACATGATTCTAGTGTGAAGACATGTTTATGGAATTGAGTGAATTTGTTATGTTTGGTTCACGTGACCAGCGGAACTACTAAGCCTTGATAAGTCGATTTGTTGTGTTTTTTCCCATTTCGTGTATAAAGCGAACGTTCGAATTGTCTAGCGCCCCTGAGTGCAACATGAAAACAATTGTTGTGACCACGCGCTCGGAATTGGCGCGCTCTATTTAATTTTTGTTGAACTTTTTGTCCAAGGGTTTATAATGATTCCTACCCCGTTAGAAACACATCTAGGGCTAGAAAGCTATTATAATAATACTCAACGTTCCCGTTAGATGGCAGTCATAAGTGATTATCTTTATTTCAGAATGTGGCTGTCAAATGTCAATATGCGGTCAGTGAACTGAGTGCGCTGGTTTTATTCCTGAAAATTGTAAATGAAACAATAATGGACTTTTAATGGTTTTATTTTGGAGAGATAAATTAAATGTAAGTATCTACGGTTTGTAGGACGCTATCTTACATGAAATAGTCATGGTTTGCAGCGTGGCTGCAGGTGGTTTCCTCTGCATTGTTGCACTGCCCTATCAGAGCATTGACACCTAAGTTTGATAAGAAAGGATAGTCATCGGTTTCTACCTAGTTAATATGCTAAATGGAACTCAAGGTTAAATTTTGAATCGAAGGTTGAGTTTCGAATGATGACTTTGGACGCAAAGTCAGCTTTTGAACTCTTCGTTTTGATGTCAGTTTAACGTTGAACACAAGTTTTATTTAATTCATGCTGCTGCTTTGGTGGCTTTGCTGTAAATTATGTATCGGTACTCGGCTGTAAGAAGTCAGAATATGCCGAACGGTTAAGACAACACGCATACTCTTACTCATATAAGTACCTACCCTTACTCTACCTCATAAACTCTTACATGCACTACATAATCGACATACTTATTACGCCTCATCAGGTTGTGTGATTGTAACTAATGTTCTAAAAATGTGGCGATGTTTATTTGTGTGCATTTCTTGGAGTGTTCTGTTGCAGCTTACAGGTACATAACTATGAGAACAATCCATAGAATGTTACACGCAATCTATGTGATGATTGATCGCTTTGCAGTGAATTCAACAAATGCTTAAGTGCATTGATAGCGAAATTAAATAAAATTACATTATACCAAAGAAGCAAGAGTACTTATATGATGTATGGAACAGAACGGTATCATGAGCAAGTTGGTCACTCTGTGCGTGTCCACATTTGGTTTGTGTTTTAATTTCAGTACTTAATAACTATTCTTCAATGTTTGCACTAGTAGTTATATTGCCCAGCGATGGTTTAATAAGATGAACAGTTGAACCAACATCAACTACTTGAACCAACCGTTTGATTAGTGAGTAACCGGTTTAGGTTGCTGGTTTTAAGTCTTTTTTCGCATGAGATATACCTATTTGACTCGCTAAGCTATGGTAGAATGCATGAATGAGAATTTATTATCACATCAAGAAACATACAAGATATGGAGTATGTACAATGGGCTGCCTTATCACTAAGCAGCGATCTTCGCAACCTTTGGGCAACCTTTGGGATGTGTGAGACTATGTATCTTAGCAATGGTGAATATTATTTGCGAAATAGTTAATGACATTCCTTTGACGTTTTCGAGATGTGGTGCTGGAGGCAAATGCTGCAAATACCGTGGACGGCGAAGTGTACAAATGTGTCAATCCTCAAGCAATTCAACATTAAGGATTGTCTCTCTACGATTTGCCACTGCCGTATCCTAGCCTACTTCGGCCACATTGCGAGACGAGGTGCAGAAAACCTGGAAAAACTGGTCATCGTCGTACAAGTAGAGGGGAAAAGTTCGCGTGGCAGATCTTTGATCAGATGGTCTGACCAGGTTAAAGATTCATTCTACAATGTTGTGCAGGCAGCCAAATACCGGAACCGTTGGAGGCAGGCCGTCCGCACATACAAAATGGGTGATCACGATCTTCAGTTATCAAGTACCGACTACAGAGAGTACCGTCAAACGGTTTCGTGATCATTATTCAAAATAAAAGGAGATATTTGACATATAGTGCTCGCATTATAATGAGCGTTTTGGTGTTTTAATTTTGTGCTGAAGTTGATTCAAGTTTTGGCTATTAGGTCACCACACCAGATCGTTATGACGTTCGACGTGGACTGAATTGAAAAACGACAGAGATACCTACAAATGTGAAACAGGTAGTAACAAAGTTATGGTAAATGGTGAGCCCTTACTATGACACAGGGCTGTCTAAGCTCTGTCTGTGTGCTACCTAAGTTCTGTCTGAGCAATTCAGAGTTTCTAAATAAGCACTACTACGATCTACGTGAGTACTATTTGAGTATGAGTATGTCTACAAGAAGAATATTGTGGTGATGTATGAGAGTACTATCTGAGTATGAGTATGTCTACAAGAAGAATATTGAGATGATGCATGAGTGGTATTGAGTTGTTGGTGTGCATCTGAACTGAGGGCCCAAATTTTAAATTTTCGAGAAACGCTTTAAGATTTACAGGGCAATTAGTTAAAAATAGTGTGTGTTGTAGTGCTGTTGAGCGTTGTATACTGTTGTTGAGCGTTGTGAGGACTGCTGGAATATTGTCTGGATGTCGTTGTACGTTGTCAGAGAAGAAACGTTTTGCTGTTTGAGCACTTCTTGATCGCCTCACTCCATGTATCGCTTCCTAATTACTGAACCTTCTGGCAGCTTCTACTCCGCAATCTCCTGCCATTCGTTGACATTGAAGAAGAAACAACGGATGAAGAAAAGGAAGTCCTTCATAGACCAAATTTGGCCGGCGTAACATTTGCGGTACCAACTTTAAAGCCAGAACAATGCGCACTTGAAATGCTTTCACCACACTGGTTCGAAAGAATGAGTGACAAGATAATAAGAAGAAGAAGACTTAGACGCCGTGACTTAGAGTAAGCCGCTTCTGAAGTAGAAGTCAGGATCAAGACCGAGGCTCTACTTTTACTCGACTTTGAATTGTGAAGACATCACTTCTGCTGTTGGATACTGTTTGTGTGTTCTTTGCTCTGCGTGCACTCTACGTGGTTGGCACGAGGCCAGTGACATCAAGACATCTTTTGGGAGTGTTCCTGTGTTGTTTGAAAAGCCTTTTCGCGAAAGGTCATTGGGTGCGCTCAATGTTTTAAAAGCCTAAGCTAGCGAGGGTCATCAGGTGCGCTTGATGTTTGAAAGCTTCTCGGTAATGGCCTAGACCGAGAAGTCGTTGAGCACGTGTAGTTGGCTGTGTTAGTAAGTTGGCTGGGCATGCTCGAGATTGGGATGTCAGCCACTTACTGAGGCTACACCGGTCAAAGTGCTCAGCGTTGAACTTTTGAATACTTCTGTGTCATTCTTGTGCACTTGTTTGTATCGTCAGATGTATGAGATTATTTTAATGTTTCGTGTACTTTGGCAATTGATTATGTTTACGTAACTGTGAATTTCATTGCAGATTGGCATTGATGTACTTCTAGATCATCCAGGTCTTCCGCTAGCGTCGAGGTCAAGAGCAACTCGACAGTTTCTGCCAAGAGTCCAGGCAACAAACAGGGCTATGTTTTCATTATTTGAATCTAAGGAAACTTTGATTTGTCATTTGTATCGGTTATACATAGATCAGAGTTTATTTATATTCGCTCTATTGCTGTTCCATATTGTTCACAAATAAGACAAGTAAACAGTACATTGAATCCAGGGTTCGATTCCCGGACAGAGCCACAGAGACAGTGAGCTCTACTCTCAAGTCTGCTGATTATTACAGAGCGGTCAATATTTGGTGTAGATCTACACCTCTCTTTTGTAACACCGCTCTCTCATTACAGACACAGCTGAGATACCTGTCGGGACGCCAGGGTGCCAGGAGAGGCCGTGTTGGAAGACTCCTTAGAAGACCAGCAACCTCTTCGATTGGAGTGGTCTGACGCGGGCACAGACATTTGAAATAAAAGAAGAGAATGGCATTATTGTCATTCAAGTCGTGTTCGCATGCATATTTTCCTGTTCTTGATTTTATTGCTTTGGAAGATTATGAGCTATTTGTGTTTGTAAATCGTCTTTTAATCCATTTCTGGTATTTCCTAATAATATATATATTTTTTTTTTATCTTACACTTTTTGTCTTTTCGTCTTACACTTTTTTTTCTCTTTATAATGTGTCTTCGTGTTTTAATGTTGTATGTGTGTGTAACCAAATAAAATTTTTCTTATTTTATCTTATCATATACTATATTGCAAAATTCTTTTGAAATTATCCTGAGCACACAGAATGTCAGTGCGTGTATTTCATTTCAAGGTGCATCAATGCGCGTTTAATGGTTGCACAAGAGCCAATTATAATGATTAATAATGACTCGGTACATACTCATACGTTCCGTATTATTATGATCCAGTGGACCAGAGGTGTTATTATGTGATTACAAGATGGTTATGATAATGTGGGCTTATGGTTATATGATGAAATTGATAGGTCAAGTAGATAGGTCTTAACGTTTAGATTTTTTGCCTATGATTACGGTATTGCTAATAGTAATCTTTGGCTACAATTACTATTCGTTTATTTTTGTTAAGTGATGGAGCAAGGTGCGATAAATGAAATGTTGATACGCTTGTCCATGGCCAGAACGATGCTACGTAGGACTTTGAATTGATTACGAAAACTTAAAACATGGCTTGTTAATATAGGTTTCTATAATTTGCATGAATATTTTGATTACTCTCATACAACTTAGAATATAAACTTTGATTTTATTATATTTTCAGATAAATATTATGTAGATAAATGTGTAGTTAGGTACATAAACAAATATTGAATGTCTGAAATAGACAAAATTGTTAAACCTTACTCAATTGTTAAGATCTACATACATATTTTGACACAGTTTTCGACAATAAAAAATATTCTATTCTAATCTATTGTATTACATTGTACGAGTAGCATTTATTGTAAAAAATGGCAAACTTACAGTATAAGAAAAAATGTTATCAACGAATGTAGCACTTTTCGTTTTGTGAACGTTTTTGGAACTTGTGATCAATGTTCACAATATTATACTCGAAAGGAGCCTCTTCTTCACTTGAAATACTTTCACCACACTGGTTTAAATGAGCTAGTGACAAGATAAGAAGAAAAACATAATCTTGTGTGTTTATTATTCAGAAAAGCTCTTTTCTGACCAATGATTAATCGTATTATAATGTCGAACTCTAAAACATTATTATCTTGGAATAGTTTTTCGAGTACCTGAATGAAATATTTCATAAAAAATATTAAATTTTCAACCAAAAAAAAAAAATATTAATAAAAAAATTGCACAAGGGATACTAAATCATGTATTGCAATTCAAAATGATCTGAATCTTGCTCACCACCTACCTAATCAATGCGTCATCGGGGTGGCATGACCGACCTCACTTATGGACACGCAATGCACTCCAAACCACCTAATTTACAACCAATGATTATAAAATTAGCTTCAGTTTGCTTCAGTGAACAAAGAAGATCAAAAATTAAAGTAAGTTTTATAACACGAATATACTAGGCATGTATCGCATGGCAAAAGTAATTTTAGTTTCAATCATTTTCAATTTCAGCAACTAAGTTCGCGTTGGGAATTTTAAAAATTCCCATCTTGGACTAACTTTCAGCTCTTGATAAACTCGTCCGCCAAGTTTCAAGTATCTATGTTCAGTGTACTGTACGTTGTCAGTCAGTCAGATCCAAGCCTTTTATGTATTGATCTTGGCTTCTATCCAGTTTTCAAAACATTGATTGTTAAAACATAAAAAAATACCCAGTCATTTACTTCACCATTTAATTTTATTCACGAAGTATTCAAGCAGATGGACTAATAACAATTAAACAAAATGTTCAGGTCGAATTGAGAACCTCCTACTCCATCGTCAATTATAAGGTCAAAACAATTTAATTTCTACTAGTTGACGCCCGCGACTTTATTTGGATTTCGAATTAATAAAAATCCTTTCTTAGCACACGCCTGCACTTCTTTAAGAACTCACCGTCCAAGTTTTGACGTTCAGCGGTTTAGCCTGTACGTTATCTGACAGTCAGTCAAGTTCAAGTCATATAAATATTGATGAAGTTTTGGCGGGAACATGAAAAATGGCGCATTGGCGGCATAGAATTAATTGACAAAACTTGTATAACTTTGAGTGTTTAAGTGTAAAAACGGTGGTTTTTTATCCATTAAGTGCTCGTGAATGTGTATGAGTGTTGGTGAATAGTGTAATGCTGTAAAACGTGACTTTTCGTGTTGCCTCCAAAACTCCATAGAAGCCTCTAGTAAAGTCGCAACCACCACTACTTTACAGGGGCATGACTTGACTTATGGACTTATGACAAAATAATCTCTCCAATTACTTGACACTGGCTATATACCTTTGATGTGAAGCCAAAACCGAAGAACTTAGGTTCTTCGAAAGAAAAAAATAAAATAAAATAAATATAGATGATTGATGATGATTATTTGAGCTTTTCATCTACAAGTCTTTCTTTATCTTTGAAAATGATAGGTATCTCTCTATGACTCTACATAAGCAGCTCTACATATTTTACTGGCGCCACCTGTGTAATAAACAACATACTACGTAATGTAAATCAACTGTTTTTCTTATGTGTATGATCTATCGACCTAGAGTACCTACCTCAATTTCTGAATAGTACAGTGTTCCTTGACATACATTACTTTGAGGTTAAGTTTGAGCAATAGTAACTTACTTAGTAAAGCGGAGTAAGTTTCGCTCAGGCCAAAAATGCTCCGTCTTCTTGGATCCAGCTTGAATGTTTATCTCAACTTGATCACAAACTTAATAAACTCGTTAAGAAACTTAAAAAACTTGTTAAAAAACTGGCACTTTCGCATGAGAAAGTCACATTTAATTCCGAAAAATCACTGTGAGAACTTTTCAGACACTTGTCTCTTTGGTATGAAGATTGTTATCGTTGTTTTGTATTCTGATCACGAACCACTTGTCTACCAGTGACGAATAAAAACAACACACAAACTTTAAAACACTTGTTTTCCTACAACATAACACCCAGTATCAAAAAAAAATTAACTTTAATTCAATGAACTGCATTAACTTCGCATTTTTTATATTTTATCTTGCTTCTTTATCAAAAACAATATGTTTAGTGTCTAACAAATCGTGATCAACTAAGATCTCAGCCGGGAAAACGGTGGGTGTTCTGTCTCGTTCTAACGCGCATACATTAGCCATGTGTGCTATGAAGCTTTTTTTGTGAGAAGGCCGCACAAAAAAAATTGGGGTTTGGTTACGCAGGGGTTGGATGATTGAGGTAGAGTCCGAATGGGGCGAGAACAATTTGAAAATTTAAGACTGGTAGAAATGATGTAAAAACAAGTATTAATTAATTATTTAAAGATTAAAATACCATGCTAATTTATTTTCTCAAATGATTACCCTTCCCTTTATCAAGCGTTAACATAAATAAGTTTCGGGCGCGATAGAGAGCTGTCTTTTGAGTTAGATTTTATTTAACAATGTAGTGCAGATGGACATAAATTCAATAAATCGAGTAAGTACTTAATCTTTATTTACTATAAACACCATTCTCAAATGCTCGTACTTATTAATTTTCAAGTTCAAATCATAGTGTTTTGATAAACCTGAATGTTACTGACACACAGCACTGCATATTTTGTAACATCAGTACATAGGTATTTCACGCCTGACTAGCCTGAATCATGACAATCTACGCCTTCAAAGTGGACCTTCAAAGGAATTATAAATTCCCGCCATTTAATTTTCACATTGCATACTGACCGAAATACGGAGAACCGAGCACAGGGCCCGTGACTTGGTTGATGCACAGCTGGTGGGTCAACGACTCCTGAGGATCCAGACGACCCATTTTCTGAAAACGAGAAAACACCGATTAATCTAAAAGCACGAAGATGAGAACAGCGCCCCCTTTACAAAAAGGTTTGAACTTAATGCCCTGAAACAAAGGCAGTAAAACAGAAAAGGTTCTATAGCACAGTTGGTTATAGCGCCATCTATAATTATAGATGTAAACTATAATCAAGTAAAGAGTCTGTAGCAGCGTAGCAAGCAGCTCGTTGAAGTCTTTTGTATGGAAATATGTAGAGAGCGCTACGAGTTTCGTCTAATCAGTCTTAACCTCTTTCGTTGTGGTTAGTTTTTATTAGAGTAATTTAATTTAATAAATAGTCTAGAAAATTGACTAAAATCCCTCGCCATAATTACTAGCCTGTTTGGTTTGTTCCAAACCAACAATGTTTTTGTAACTAAACTAGGTAAGTTCCACTAGGTAAGTTCCACTATGCAGTTGTGCATGCTGCATAAAAGTTAATTTCCTCGAAATCAAACTATTTACTGTTTTAATGTAACGTTCAATTTATGTTAATTTTAAGCCTGGCCAAATCTTGTGGTAGTCTTCAAGCCACCTAGGCTCCAGCATGGAATCCAGGTCCATCCAAAATCATACCAAGAAAGTTGAATGATGTGTGATTTCCACTCACCTGGATATCACTGGTTTCTTTGCTCTTTTGTTCTTGATTGAGGTTGATGTTCTTTGTCTGCATTCTCCCATGGAGCCGAGCCGGCCCCTAAGAAAAAAAAAACTATGTAGTACTCGTTTATGGTGTACTAGCTGTAGCCAGTGGCTTTGCATGTTGCGCTCTGGGGATAAAATGTCTATTTCATGTTTATTTAATATTTGTAATCTTTAAATTTCGTTATTTATGTATGAACAATTTTGAAAAAATATTTTTACATCTAAATTGGTTTGGTACCTAGTTAAGTGTTGAATCGAAATAACTGGGAAAAAATATCATCATAGTAAACAAAATTGCCATTATTATTGAATTTTCTTGTTCTGTCCCTTGTTTTTTATATTATTCCAAATTTTCTTCGAGAATCTAGCAACAAATTTTAGGAGTTTTGTTGTGATGAAACATCCTTTTTCATCTATTCTCATCTTCTTCTTCTATCTTTATAATACCTAAGTTAAGTTATGTATACACTATGTATAGATGTATACCCAAGTGTAATGTGGTCTCCATACTATGTGTAACTGGGAAATTCACACTTGATAGCGACATAGGCAATAGAAAAGTGTATTTCTTGGAAGAAAACTGTTGATACGTAACTGTGGTGAGAAATGTTGCGGTTATTGTTGTCAATGTATGTCACTTGTGAACTGTAAAGTAAATGTGTGTTTAGTAAAGCAGATGCAGGGGGTTTTTCCGTAATGAGGTCATCCGGCAGAGAATTAAGGTGGTTGACATAGCTTAGAGACTTTCTTAGAGGATCAGCAAGCTGAAGTAGCAGTGGGCCGGCCATTATCTTCCGAAGCACTGACAACCGTTGTGGTAAACGTGTTCTTGAGTGGAGACCGCGTCTAGGAAGCGTAGTTTAGAACGACCTTTGGTCAGAAGGAGCCATGATCTGCGTGCTATAGCTGGGAGAATGTGGGTGAGAAGAGCTGAAGGCTATCAGGCTAATTGACGAGCTTTGGAGATCAGGTTACTCCAGCTGTAGATCGTTTTTGAGCTTTAGGTTGTTCATGATTGGTAGGCAGTCAGTGTTTTCTTTAGTTTTTGAAGTAACTACTCTCATAGAAGTACATAGTATTATAGTACAGAGTCATACCGTAGTACATTGGAAACGCCCCAAAAAAGATGTTTAGCCAACTTCTAGTACATTTTGGTCTAAATGGAGATATTTCATTTTTATTGACGGTATGTCTGATTTTTTTGTCCTGTTTTCAGTCTCCTTGCTCTGATATTGTCCATCTTGGTGTTCTATGAATAGGAACACTATTATAAATATATGCCTATTCTTTATCCTTTCTGACCCATCATTAACCACAGAATAAATAAAGTAGAGCTAGCAGTTTCCGCTGGTGTGGTCAACCGTAATATTGGAACTTATTCATAGTATTGCATCCATTGCGCAGACCACAACATCCTATATATAGTAAGAGGGATGATTCACAATATCGATGAACTTAGCCAAATGCGGTTTGGATATTATGTTACCAGAGTTGTAGACAAAATGATGGATTTAAATCAAATTCATCGAATCAAAAGGTTCTCAATTCGGTTGTAAGTTTCTTGTAAAATAAACATTATTATTAATATTCATTTTTATTAATAAACCTAAATTCATATAGTTAATGGTCGCCTATTATCAAAGAATGTCTGTTTTTTATTTATTTAATAACACAACAAAAAAGGGTTTGGTTTAAAAAGCGTGCTAGATATTTCATTATTTTATTTATTATAACGAAATTGAATATAATGGGGCAAAATCTACTTTCATTCCACTTCATAACATATTCTAAGCTAATAAAGGTGGAAAATCTAATCTATTCTACTTCACATATTCTAAAGTATCATGTACTACGAACATCCTGGATTTAGCAGCTGCGTTGAAGTTATCAAAGAAGCGCTAATGTGATTGAGGCGTTCAGTGTAGCTTCAAAGGACTCGTGATGTGGTTAGTGGAGGCATACGGCTTTTAGATCCTGCTTTACTGCCTTAGCCTCATCTGTAGCTTTTAAACTGCTGTTCTATTCATTAATAAAATAAAAGCCTAAGTCCTGATGGACTGATAAAAAAAAATAATGTAGAGTCCTGAATGAAGCGAGGGGTTCGAGCTGCCCAAGACGAGGACAGGCTTTTTCTCAGAGGAGCATACTTCTACGTTTCACACCTTCTGCGAGACAATAAAAATGAATGATGATGAGTTAAAATTGATTATGAAGATAATTCAGGGCCTGGAAGAGGTCAAAGGCTACTTTTAGTTTAGTTTATCACTAATTAATATATAATAATTGATTAAAGTAAGTAAATATTGCCACTGGAAATTTGTAAGAGTTTGGTATGTTTATAACTTGACGGCTAAGAGTGTATCAATTAGCCATTTTCCTCTAAAGATACAAAAATAATCCTCCAGTTGCAGCACCAGTGGGAGGTGCACCAGTAGGTACGTATATAAACGCGCGTATGTATGTATACGCGCGTGTATGTATTCGGCTTTTGAAGTTTCGCGAGTAGGTACCAATCTACCCGTACGCGCGACAAATATACGCTAGTCTGAAACTGCACCAAACTCGCGAAGTTATAAGCGTCTGTAAAGATTGTGAGCATAACAAATATCTGCTATGAAATGAACAAATTATTGCACAGTTTACAAGTTTACAGTTTTTACGAATTCGTTTTATTTTAAGTTATTAGCGCAGTTGTATGACAAGTTGTGGGATCGGGCGTACAAATTACCGTCGTAAATATGTAAAGAAATATTAAAAACAAGACTTTATAATTATAACTGTTTGTGGAGGAAATGAAAGAACAATCTACTCTACAGATCATTCTGATCACGACCTCGTTACCGAACAAGCGTCTACACGAGCAAGTAACAATATCACCAGAAATCTGCTTCTATGAAGAAATCTGCTTCTATGAAGGACTAATTTGTAAATCTTCTTCTTATTATGTCACTAGTCCTTTCGAACCAGTGTGGTGAAAGGATTTCAAGTGCGTCTCGAAGAGGCTCCTTTCGTGCACTTGACATATTTTTCGAACTGTTTAGGTTCTATGGCATGCCGGTTTCCTTCACCGTTAAGCACGTGTTAATGCACATATAGATTTTTTGAACAGAAAAATCCATTGCTGTTCGACCGGATTCGAACCCACGACCTTCGGAACGAAAGTCGTGGCACCTCCCACTCGGCCAACACCCCTTTTTTGTAAGTTACATGTTATGACCCACGGTACAGTAACTTGAGGCACAGTTACATAAAGTATAGCTCATGACTGGACTATTTATTTGTTTTTCTCTCACTCCTGACAAAAGTCAATTAAATTCATTCAATCTTCTTCTTCATCTTCTTCTTATCGTGTCACTAGTTCTTTCAGTGTGGTGAAAGGATTTCAAGTGCGCCTCGAAGAAGCTCCTTTTGTGCACTGAATTCGTTCGAACGAATAATTCGTTCAATAAATATTAATGTTGTTTGAGTTTTAAGAAGTGCTAATTGTTGATCTGAGTCTGGACAAAGAAAATTTTGTGATTTGCAGGCACAAGACATGTACGAAACGGTGGTTTTTCAGACCATATCACACTTGATTTTTTCTTGTTGAGTCATTAGCAATTTTTTTACTCAAACTCGCTTCCTTCCCTAAGTAATAAAATACCACCAGTGTGTGAGAATATCTTCAACTTCAAATTAAAAAGACATACTCATCCGCAATTCACAAAATTATTAACGACCGAAATCGGGGGCATTATACTACAAAAAAATAGATAAGACAAGTTTTCAACCCATTCATTAAAAGTTCCACGTTCAACACTGAATGAACGACAAAATGAATGAACTGCAAATGAATGCGAGTCTGTGATGTGAATAGGAGAGCGGCTTGAAAGCACGAGCCGGCGACTCTACAAACAATAGATGGTGATGCTGGAATCCTAATGTATGTACTTACTTCCGATTGGATGGTGATATCTTAGTAAGAATATTAGCTTTTATAGAGAAACTACATAGTATACAGCACCAATTTTTAATAACCAAAAAAATTAAATTTTTCAGGTTTATTTGCCTTATTTATGTTTAGTAACGGCAACTGACTGTGTATTTTTATTTTGGTGATAAAAAATTTACGGTGTATATGTTTTCTATATATTTTTAGTGAATCTATAATAGTAAGAGTATTACTCTTTAGGGTAATCCTAAGCCTATATTTTGTCTACTTTTCGTAATAAAAAAAGTAATTTAAATAATTAATTGCGTCATTCTTGATAATAATCTCGTTATATTCCAATCTTATTTGCAAAATTTGTTAGAGCCGGATAGAAAAAAAATATGTTTGATACTCTACTACGTCGGAGTAACGCTAAAATTAAAATTTAGTAAAGATTGTACCTTCCATTGCATCGAAAGTTATTTTTTCCTTTTGTACATTATGTAATATAAATGGTGGAAAAAATCAATGGGGAACAATAATCCTATCGATTAGTGGAATAAAAAAGCGAGTTTTTATTTTTTTAAATTTTAGTTGGTTCGATTCCTGGTTTAGGTAAAATTGTAAAGAAATCTGTGAATGCAGTTTTGTTTCTAATTAAAAATAAAGGAATGTTTCCTTTAAGTAAAACAATCTATTTTAGGGATTTAAAGGGGTTTTCCTCCAGGGCCCGTTGATTTTTTCCACCCTGTAGATCGTATGTATGTGTTAGCAATATATTTTTGTTTTTATGATTTTAATTCATAAAGGTCAGCAATATGAATAAGGACCTTCATGCTGACCATTAGGGTCAGGCGGGGCAAGTCGGCATGACCAAACAAACGTGGTTCAACAAAGTGGTTCAAACCACTACTTTAAACCATTAAGATAAAATTAAAACATGTTTAATGGGATCGGTTTCGGTGCTTGAGTAAGGGAGACTTTACACTTGCGTGCTTTTTTTCTAGTTTGTATTATCACAGATTACTAAGATTTGTATTATCAAGTGAAGAGTTTGGTGATTTATCTTTTTTCGTCTTTTTATTATACGGGTGGGCCATGAATTAGTTAACATTTAAATCTGATTTCCTGCGCAAATCCGAGCGGCGCGGGGTGCTTGGAGAGGTCAAACAGCTTACTCGTTTCAGGGAAATTTAGTTGCAATAGACCGGGACATCGCCTTGAGACCCGACTTTTGCGTAAAACAATTTTAGTTCGCTCACTTTTTGCTTCAGTACGACGCGATCCCGAGCTCGTTTTGAAGAAATAATTGCTTTGAGTCTTTATGTAGAAAATAAATGGGTGAAGATTTTCGAAAAAACGGCAGCGACATTAAATTTGTAGCAAATCGGCGGTCCACGGACTTCTCTGAGTGAAGAGAACGTGTAAGAAATTATGCTTCAATTCGATTCCGAGCTCGTTTCGAAGAATCCAAAGTCAAGATGTGTGAAAAGTGGATATCACTTTTACAAAGTAAATTCCCATCTATTGGCTATCATTGTATAATTTTTTTTAATAACTCATGTGGTTTTTTTTAATATTTTTTTAAATGTTAACTAATTCATGGCCCACCCTGTACTTTAAGCTCAGAACTAATTATTAACACTAAGATTTATTAAAGACAGTTTTAAATATGTATTTTGTTATTAATCGAACACTATACGAACATTTATAAATCTATTTTACGTTATATTATATGTTATATATATTATATATTATACGTTACTAACCAAAAGAAAATGGAAAAATGTATCATTAATTTTTTAGTGGGGCCAAAATAATAAAAAAACTAATGTCCTTCAAACCTGAACATAGTCATTTCCATCCTCACAAATTTGTCATTAAAACACGACGAGGATAAGTAACATTTTATTTTCGATTTAATGGATAGATTGTGTGTCCCCTTAACACGTCAAAACTGGACAACATATTTGAGCTGAAATTCGGTATCAACAAAAAAGAATACGACACCCGATATGCAACCTCCCTTATCCGAATTAGACTAATCTTAACCTGTGCGTGGTCGAAGCAGTTTTGTGAATGAATCGGGCCTAATTGGCCCGCAGGCGATTACGTAGGTAGATAACCCTTCACACAATTACTCGGAACCTCGGTTATGGATGGGTTAAATGGACGGGTAAATCGATGCAAGAAAGTTTGGAACAGCGATTTCATACATCCGCGCATTACCCCTATTTACTTTAGAGTTGTTCCTGTTAGCAGTTTAAAATTCATCAATACGTATAAAAGGTTGGACCTGACTGACTGATTGACAGACAACGTACAGGTCAAACCATTGAACCTGGACACTTGAAATTTGGAGCGTGTGTTTCTCAAGAGCTTAAAGTGCGTACTAAGGAAGGAATTTTGTAAAATGGCAACGCAAACAAAGTTGTGGGCTTTAGTTAGTTCATCAATAAAAGTATTAGCCCTGACTTACTGAATTATAGACAGCCTACAGGGTAAACTAGTGGCCGGAGAGACTTGAAACTTCGACGATGTGTTCGTCAAGAGTTGTCGGTTTGAAGTTTGTTACTTAATAAGAACTTTAAAGTTCACTAAGAATGAGCTTATGCTATTTTGCAATATGGTAAGTCGATCTAAAATCAACACAATAATAAAAAAAAAAGTTTAAAGCTAAGAAGATCATTTTGGAAATATCCTATGAAAAAATCTAGGTACTGATTAAATTGCTATAATGTCATCTAGGTATTCTATAATAAACAACTAGGTGCGCTAAGGTCTAACTATCATAGTTAGGCGAAATCTGGTTATGGAAACTGGAAATTATTAAATTCTGTAAATGTAATATGAAGAAGACCAAGGTATCATCAATGTATGATACACCTATAACCTATCATTACGTCTTTCTTTACAAAGTAACAACATAACCCTTTTTTAAATCTAGGTAAGTGGCGGGCACGTAAACATCCAGGCCTACTCTGTATGCAGAGAATCATACGCCAACGTACTTTACACGAATAGAATTTTTAACCCATTATAAAACAGACGTAGACATGACTAGACAAGGCTTTAGACTTAAGAAATACTAGACAAGACAAGCTATAATAATATAATGTTTAAATAAATTTTTTTTTGTTCATTTTACACAACACCCTCTAACCCCAACTAAGCAAGCTTGTACTATGGGAACTAGATAACACACACTCATAGACTTTTTTTTGTAAATACATACATAGAATTATATATAGAAAATTTTCTATATAGAAAACACCCAGACTCAGGACAAACATCGATGTTCATCACGCAAATGATTGTCCTGAAGCGGGAATCGAACCCACGACACCGTGTGTTCTATTGTGTGTTGATCACCATTTATGTGTTCTGTTTTGTAAGGCTCTGTATCTCAAGTTTTTTTTTTTACAATTTATAGGCTTGCGTTTATTATTGAAATCACAGCAATCTTAGACTGTTTTTTTCTCATTGTTATTATAACATAAACATCGATAAAAATAAAAAAAGAGTATTATCAGTGTTTTTCGACGTAGGTCTATACGAACACTTTAATCTATGGTAAGCCCCGATTCATTCTCAACCTTTTAGCTCCTTTATATATTTCTCTGCAACCTACTCAGTGGCTTATTATAATAAATAGAGTCCAGTTAAGTGGCAATAAATATTTTCTTGGGACTGATTCAATGTGCAGAAACTTAATTTTTCAGTTAAGTAGAAGACACTAGATGTTTAAAAGACGCTTATGATTATTTTATTATCATTTAGCATAGGTTATGCATTTTATTACTAGCCAATGTTGTTCCGTTGTTGGGCAAAGGCCTTCCCCAAATCTCTCCACATTTCTCGATCTTTGGCAGTTTCCCACCATTCTCCATCGAAGGCTAAACTTATGCATAATCAGTCTATATTGTTTCCACTGCTGGGATTCAGGACTGTAATCATTAAGTATCTAATAAAACGAACACCGAATGGAGCCAATCCAATGACAAACGACGTTGTGGAAGACCTAAGAAAAGATGGCGGGACGAACTTGATTCATTCTCCATAACATGGACCACTGAAGGTCTATGCTAAAATGATGCTATACGATGCATGGAAATAAAAAAGAAAGCCCAGCAGTGGGATAATTATGGCTAATATATAAAAATAGATAATAAATTAGTTATCTTGCCAGTTACCACAGTTGTAGCAATGAGAGTAACCTTCTGGATGCTTCTGGTCAAAAGCCATTTGAAACTGAGCATCGATGGATTAATTAATCATTTAAATAATACGCAAATATAATTAAATTCAGCGTTTAGTATTTGGTTATGTGTAAATAAATCTTCAATTAATTAAGTTATTTTTATTGAAATCCATCAGAGTTATTTTCTTCCGTGATCAGTGTTATTGTTAGCTAAGGATTTCACTCTGAAGCCAATTAGAAAAGAGCAATATTTTGGTTCACTTTGAGTTTGTTTTTTTTACAAACACAAAGAACCTTTTCTTCGTTGTTCGAGGCAAATTCGTAAATATACAAACAAGAAGTATTTTAAATTTTTGAATTCATAACAAATTAAAAAACAACCATACATAGGTATAATGCAATTAATGTCCTGATTTCCATTCATTATCAGAAACTTTACACATTAACTATTAACAACAGATCCAACTAACAATGATAAAAAAGCTTCCTGAGGATACTGAATTGATTTTTGAAGTCCCTTTGCAGAACCCAGACACAAAACTCCAATAAATATTCCGTTCAACCCTGAAGCAGCTATTTTAAGGCACCCCTTAGACCCCGAACGCCGAGGCCACGTGTGTGAACATCCCTTATCACGCCGGTTCCCACAGAAACATTAAAAAAAACTCACCGCACACACATCCACTCATAAACACACGAATCCAAAGATCCCAAATGCTTTCAAAGCTGTACACAGTTTTAAAACCAACTTATTAACACTGAAAGTCAAAAAAAGATTATATTTGCAAAAAAAAATTAAAAACCGTTTTTGTTCAGGATAAAACCCTGAATTGTGACTTTAGTTTAATTATTTTTTAATAAGTCAGGTGAAGTTTTCGATGACGTCATCGACAAAGGCTTTATTAAACACTTCACTGGCACTACCAAAGCACTACAGATCACGCGAATGAACACTACACTAGCACTACGAATAACTCGAATTAATTTTCGAATCACGGAGCGTGTCTATGTTCGGGGAAGACGTGCGTGCGCGTCGACCGTTGTGCGGGCACTGCGCATCTTCCAAGAATTACCTTTCGGTATTGAAATTACGATTATTGGAAGTCAATGGCAGTGACCTAGGATTTTATGGGGTTATAAAAGCGTACTGGGAAAATAAGTGCGTGTCGAGGTGTTTAACAAGCGCAGCTGAAATTCTAAAACTAAATTTCCCTCCACGCAGTCAGCTATTAAAAAATTAGAGCGTACCTACTGGGAAAAGAAGTGCGTGTCGAGGTATTTAAAAAGCTCAACTGAAACCATAATTTAAATGAAATACTAAGTAAAAGTATATCACGAATTTTATCAGATTAGGTAAAGAAGAAGAGTCTGCTTTTTCGTTTTATTATTTGGACTAATTGTGATTCGAAGTCATGTGTAGCTCTGTTCTTTCATGGGTTAGCGTGATCTCTTACCGTTATGAGAGCTCGTCTTGTCACTGATTGAGATTTAAAAAAACAAGCGCTCCTAATCTAAATTTTGAATAAAGCAGTAGTTATGAAATTCAGAACAAAAAAACACTGAAAATTACCATCGTTGGAAAACATTTCATTATTCAAGCACTTCTTTGAATATTTTAGCTAGTGACCTCCAGACTACATCTACCGAATAGATTTTTTATTTTATTTACTTTAGTCAACTAGAGATTTAGTGGGCCAGCTCAACCCGCAAAATTGGCTAGATTTGAAATCAGTTACTCTTACTTTTTATTCTATTCTTTGGAAAATTTTGATTGGAATTGTAGGTCCTTCTTTTTATTTTACGCTGGGAATTTTCCTTCGATAGCTTTTATAACATAATCTTTATCACCTCACTCGGTAACTTGGTACTTACTACTAAAAAATACTGTAATTTTAAAGATTAGAATTAGTTCTCCAAACTGCCAATTTAGAATCCTTTCGAACAGTCATATATTTTATAGAATAGTCGGAATCCATCGGAGTCAGCATTGAAATATACTTATACCTTGTTTCAATTAGATAAGTATTAAAATCAATTAATTTACGCAGCCCATAAGAAGCTAATATAAATATATCTAAGGTAATTGATTGACTCTCGTTTCGAACTTCGGCGAGTCCACACCTCCTGATGATGCCTCGTGTAGAGGCGAAACACGTGTCGTATCTTTAAACTTTGGTTTTCTGTTCGTTGACTCTTTGGTTTATAATATAGTAATATGTACTAAAGTTCTAAACTAAAGTTAAGTTAATTAAAACCTTTGTTTAGAAATCGAGCGGATTTATTACTAAATATATTTATATAATTTGTTGATATATCTAAGGTACCTATATTTTTTAAATTAATTCCAAAATAATTCCATACGCCTTCAATAGTTATTAATAGGATGGATGTGTCCAATAGCTGATGAGTTGGCAACAATATTTATTATTCCGGACGTTACTCCGCGTCCTAGCTCCGGTGTACTGAAGCGAGACCGCAACCAAAAATATAAATACCTATTTACGAAGCGTGTGTACACAGGTACACTCTCGTAGTATCTTATCTACTAGGTAATCGTTTTAGTAGCTAAAAATATCTGTAATGCCTAGATCACTCGTACCGAGAGCACTGTCTCGGCTGAGTACTCGATACGTATAAACATAGCGCCGAGTGCCCACCTGAGTGAGTGATGTAGCTTTCACTGTCCGAGTAACATTTTACTGTCTAAGCCGAGTACCTGCTTGGTACATGTGATCTAGCATAATGCCTTGATTACACGTACCGAGTACTCGGCCGAGAGCACTGTCTCGGCCGAGTACTCTGTACGTATAAACAAAAGCGCCGAGTGCCCGGCTGAGCGAGTGATGTAGCTTTCACTGTCCGAGTAACATTTTACCGTCTAAGCCGAGTACCTACTTGGTACATGTGATCTAGGCATAATGCCTTGATTACACGTACCGAGTACTCGGCCGAGAGCACTGTCTCGGCCGGGTACTCTTTACGTATAAACAAAAGCGCCGAGTGCCCGGCTGAGCGAGTGATGTAGCTTTCACTGTCTCGGCCGAGTAACAATAACACACTAACGCCGGTAAACGATCACCTATGTATAGTCTAGTTCATTCTTATAACACTTATGTACATTAATTCTATTGGTATAATAATAGCACGTCCAAGTACTTTTAAAAATAAGGTTCTTGAGAATTTAGCTTAACTCTTAATGTAATTGAGTATAGTATTACCCACATCGAAACTGTGTACTTACACATAAAAATATTTTATAGAAATCTGTGGTAAACGATGTTGGTTTCACAATTATTAATCTAGGATACTTAATATTAACATAAACTTGAGTCTTTATTGTATAACTGTTTGTTTACCCAAATAAATTAAAAAAAAATCATTTTACTGTCTCGCCGAGTACTCGGTACGTGTAATCAAGGCATGATCGGCCGAGACAGTGTTCTCGGCCGAGTACTTGGTACGTATAAAACATAGCGCGCGAGTGCCCGGCTGAGCGAGTGATGTAGCTTTCACTGTCTCGGCTGAGTAACATTTTACTGTCTCGGCCGAGTACTCGGTACGTGTGATCTACGCATAATGCCTTGATTACACGTACCTAGTACTCGGCCGAGACAGTGTTCTCGGCCGAGTACTTGGTATGTTATACGTATAAACATAGCGCCGAGTGCCCGGCTGAGCGAGTGATGTAGCTTTCAATGTCTCGGCCGAGTACTCGGTACGTGTGATCTGGGCAGAAGAGTGATATGTATTTGGTGACGACACGGATAGTCGAGTGGCAAGTGTGTTGGACTGCCACGCCGGTGTCGCTGGTTCGATTCCGGCTCCACGAGAAGCATTTCTGTGGGTTTTTCTATGTACCTATGTATTAAAAAAAAAATACAAAATTAGTATTTGTTTATGCGAAACCTGAAATAAGTTTGCTCTGAATTGTATTCCATCAGTTAGGTATTTGGTGCCCATAATACAAGCTCTGTTTAGTTTGGGGCTAGATGGCGCTGTGTGACATGTTCAAATTATTCGTCTAATTGCTTGCTGGAAGCTTCGAGAGTCTAGCAAAAGGAGACTTCAAACGTCAGAATCTACAAACATTTTTTTTTTACGGGGGACGAGGTAAGCACGCATTACAAACGCGCCTAACAAAATCTTATTCATGTAAACGCACACTATAATAATCTCGCACACCATCTTAAAATATGCACACAGTTATCAAATACAGCGTATAGTTTTATTTAACGTGAATGGCCAAGAAGGTTATATGGCCAACAGAGGGGTACGCCTTGCATTAACATCTCCTTTGGCTAAATTCTCGAAGGCTTGAAGTATGAGTAGGATTAGATAAAGACTTTTTGGAGTCTGTGTGGGTAGAATGACGTCACAGCTATTATACCCCATTGTTTTCAATTCCTTGAAACAACTGGCACTGAAATGGATGAAAACAGAACAGAATGGAATAATTAATTGAAGCCACAAAGACAGGCCTTTTGTGGCGTTCAACAATTCCTACTTATCTAAGAGGGACCCTATTAACTTATACGTAGATCCAATATAAAAGTATGAACTATGTAAACACCATTCTTCTAGAGTACCTTGATTAAAAAACCAGGTGAATTTTTATAAGGTTTTTACCACCACTGTGGCAGTGTATTTGAATTAAATGAAAGGTGTTTTTTAATTTAAGTATAAGTATTATAATGTTGTTCTAATTTTATTTATTTTGCCCAAAAAATGACATTATTATATGATTTAGTCAATGCATTTCACATCTCCTAGAATACATTTCAGATTCAGGTGACAAGTGGCGAGTCACGGGCTAATCAACTGGCTCTACTTAGTACTAAAATTAAACAAAGAAAGCGGTAGCCAGACCATAGCTTGGTTTTAAGACTCTCATAACAAAAAGGTATAATAAGTCCCAGCGTTTTGATATTGATACGGAGAATGGGAACAAGAAATCTTTTGTAATATCTTTCACACAATCAGTATTCACATCATACTCACAGAAGAATAACTTGTTAATGTGATATCTAGAATTAATAAAATAGTACCTTTGGGAGGCATACCCTGCAGGATACCGTCTCGATGGGTACCAACACAGTGCCAAATTATTCTGTCGCAAAGCAGTAATGTTTAAGCATTACGGTGTTCCGATTGGAGGGGCACTGCAGCTAAATAAATTACTGTGCTTTTGAGACTGACCATCAAAATGTCTCAATGTGTACGAGCGCTATAGCAGTGTTGCATCGGCTAAGGGCTTGGGCAGGCGTGATCTCTTACCATCAGGAGAGCGCCTAGCAAGTTACGCAATTTATTTACATAAAAAAAGTTAGGGAATAGCGGTATTTTAGACATAGGAAGACAAGTTTTTGCCTATAAAAGTTACTTGCGTCATCTTCTTCAAAGTTTTTATATTAAATTTTAGTAAAGAGTGTTACTTATGTAAAATAAAAACTTTTTTAAAAAGTCAGTAATGATGAAGAGACGAAAAAATAACTCTACTAATCGTCCTAGTCCTTTGTTACTTACATTTTCACTTTTTATGAATAAAGTACATTACGCCCTTACCTCCTAATATGTCCTTACCTCCTAGTTCTCTATCCATAGGAAAATTACAGAGAGCAACCTTAATTTTTCACTTTTTCATGTAGTCAAATGACATGATGGATTTTTCTTGGTAGTTGCTTAATTGGTAGACGAATACCCTCACTCCAGCCTTGAATTAATCGCGTGAGTGGGTCCACTAACCCAGCGTATCGCTATATCGCTCCACTAAAACGATAAATAGCGATTTTATGAGCTCCATAAATCAGCTCTAACTGGAGAACTCAATTGATGAGGTGGAAATGTGTTGTTGTTTATGTCCGTTTCTGATGGGGTGTTCTATTCACGGTCAAAGGTTTTATGGATGTTAGATGATATAGCTGGTTCCTAGTAAGTTGAAAATACACAGTTCCGGTCCAAACGTAATGGCAGTAAAAATATACAACAAAATCCCTGAACAATTAAAAGAAGTAACTTTTGAATGTTTACAGACATTCTTATAAAATTTGCCTCTCCATTCTGTCACTCTCTTCAACCGACTTCTAATACAAGGAGAAAATTCACAATTCAGTAGATTTTTTTTCTTTTTTTTTTAATGTTTGTTACCTCAGAACTTTGTAAACTGCACTATATAAACCGATATGTAAAAATATTTTTAAAGGATTCTACACAATAAGGTGACACAAAAAGAGGCCTATACCCAGCAGTGGGTGATTCCGGCATGATGATGATGAAAGGAAGTTCACATTCTTCCAGATTGGTCCTATAGAAATTTCATGAAAATTGGTTCAGTACTTTTTGTTCATCTAGGACGGTTCAACTTTATGATGGCTGAAACTGTAGCTTAGGATACGATTCTCTTGTAGGAGGAGAGTCTTATAGGGAGGAGTCTTAATAAGATTTGGCTAAATAAAGAATATCATTGAATAGTGCTTTAAATAAACAGTTTTTATCCCGAACTCCTGAAGTAAGCCTTGTGTAGGTATGTGAAGATCTTTGAGTCTAAAAATGCACATGCCTCCTGTGGCGTGATTAGTCTAAGTAAGGGAATATGAATTACGGAAGAAGTAGAGGGACATGCATTTTTTGACTGAAAAATCGAACAACATTTAGCTCACTTCAGGTTTGCCAAGATCAGATCCCAACTGTTTACGCTGCCAATAAAAAAAAATGGCAAAAGTGAATCACAAAAAGAGCTAAATCCGGTAGACTGACTCGATAACTTCCTATTTTTTACTAAAAACGGAACTAAAAAACAGAACGGGGATGTTTCGGCCATCGCGCCAGCCATGTGCAACTCAAAAATTTCGATTAAAAAAACAACCTTTAGCCTAAACTGCACTTTATCTTTATTGTACTAAGGATGGGTTTACGATAGGGGTTGTTCAGTATTTTTGTGGTGCTTCTTTGCACATGGTGTTTGTATCCTTATTGAGAGTTCCGTAGGATATAGAGCTTTCTATTTCACGTTTATTGACATTTTTTACCCGACTGTGAAGCAGGGTCTAATGGATATTCTTATAATACCCGACCGCTAAGGAAGGGTTATGTTTTTAGCTCGTATCTTGTATGTTGTATCTAAATTTATATGTTACCTCGTATCTTCCTAATGGCTGGATGGATTTGATTCGTCTCAAAAACTCAAGTGACACAAATTTAAAAAATCAAGAAGGCGGATTTTTGGCGCTAAATAGTAAGGCAATAATAATGCATTTTTTACCAAACCTAGACCAACTAGATGACAAAAAAATATGTAGGGTAAACTAATCTATTATTGGCACCCTAGAGTTTGGTGCGAAAAAACAAGGAAAACATAGATTATTCAATTTCAGTATTATTTTAATAAAAGTAATAAAAGCATACTGAAATTGAATAATCTATGGTTTCCTTGTTTTTTCGTATCAAACTCTAGGGTGCCAATAATAGGCGGGGGTACCAATAATAGATTGGTTTACCCTATATATCTAAGTCATATGTTTAATTTAATTTGGAATAATGAATTTGTAATCAATGTTTTCGCGGTCGGGTTTTCAGTTTTTATAAACTTCTACTTCTATTTCACGTTTATTGACTTTTTTTACCCTACTGTGTATGTTTTTTTTTATTGTTGACTAGTTAACTATGATTTGCCTAAGACCTGTTTTATCCGTCTGCAAAAAAGTCAGGATTCCGATATGGTTTAGCATTTTCGGTTGCTGACCGTACCTTAATACTTAAGTGCCTACCTTCAGCTTAGCATACAGGATGCTCTCCACAGACTATAAATCACAGCTCCAAATCCTGGAGGCAGCTCTGAAGACGGCTCACTCACGATCTCGTGACATTTCTTGACCATTTGATAAATTCACTCTAAGGAGCTACCGTGAAGAATTAAATGAAGTTCTGTATTATTTTTATATTCAAATTAATCAAGGATTTACAAAAACATACAACCAATCGATTTCAATCGGACTGTTCTAGTGAGCGTAGGCTAGATACCACTGAAAAGTTACATGAAAGCAAAATACGCAATTTTGTTCACTTCAAGGACTTTTTTTCAGTTATTTTGATTTAAAAACCAAAGTACTGAACCGATTTTCATAAAATTTATATGGAACCAATCTGGAAGTATATCCTTTCAAATAAAAAATTAAAACTTTCAAATTGGTTTTAAAACAACAACAACAAAAGTTAAAAAAAAACATTCAACTGATTGATAAACTCCTCCTTTTTGAACTGGAATCTGGAAACTGGAACTGTGTATAATTCAATTTCAAAAGTTTATTATTCATAAAAATTGGTAAGCAAAAGCATACATTCCAGTGTAGATATTATCCTAGATAGACCCGTGTGTTGTGTATCGGTGTTTTAAATACGCCAAAAAAAATGTACTTTACGTTACGTTCAATCCAATTTTCTTCCCGTGTAGGTTTCTCACCAATTCAATTTTTAAAAGTTTCTTTATTCATAAAAATTGGTACAAAAGTATAAATTCCATTGTAGATAATTATCCTGGGACCTAGATAGACCCGTGTGTATCGGTGTGTTTTTAAAGACGTTTAAAAAAATTGTTTCTCAGTGGTGCAGTCCTCAATATCGCAAGTTCTTCACGCCCAAAGTCGGTAAATCACGGGCAAGCGATGACGTGCCCGGCATTTTGAATGGACCAATTAGGCACGCGTTCGCGTCAAATACGTGCTGTTACTTCACGGTAGAACACGGTGGAACCAGGTCCACGAAGCTGAAAGCATCTGAAATCTGTACGGATATTACACACAGCGCTGTGATCATAAAACCTTATAAAAGACCTTATAAAAGTTCTTAAATTCTGGTATGAAAATCAGGTAAATACTGTGAGATGGGCGGGCGCGCTCTCAGAGGAATACAGGCTGAAGTGTGGAGTGAGGCAGGGGGGGGTAACTTCACCAAAGCTCTTTAACTTGTATGTAAATAAACTCATCGTTGAGCTCAGCAGAAGCAAAGTTGGATGCTCTATTAATGGACATGGCGTCAATAATATAAGCTACGCAGATGACATGGTTCTGCTGAGCCCATCGATAAGTGCTCTAAGGCAACTGCTGAGCATTTGTGAGAATTATGCAGTCGCCCATGGGCTCAGGTATAATATTAAAAAGAGTGAGTTAATGCTTTTTAAGGCAGGCAATAAAAGCTATAGTGTACCACCAGTAAAACTCTATGATACTCCTCTTAATTGGGTCACAAAATTTAAGTACCTGGGCCACTGGGTCACTGAGGACTTATGTGACAATGCTGACATGGAAAGGGAACGTAGGGCATTGTCGGTAAGATGTAATATGTTGGCTCGCAGATTTGCACGTTGTACTACGCCAGTTAAAGTTACTTTGTTTAAGGCGTATTGTACCTCTTTCTATACTTGCAATCTGTGGGTCAAATATACGCAGAAAACCTACAATGCTCTGCGGGTCCAATATAACAACGGTTTCAGAATGCTGTTGGGGCTTCCACGATATTGTAGCGCTTCAGGGATGTTTGCAGACGCGCGCACTAACGACTTTCATGCAATAATGCGAAATAGAACTGCATCCCTGGTAAGCCGCATCCGAGGAAGCACCAACGGCCTTCTGAAGGATGTTGCCACCAACTTACAGTCTGCCATCATGAGGCACTGGATGGCGATTATTAAACCTATTAATTATCTTATCTTATCTTATTAATAAACTGGTAACACAATAAATAAATAGATTTTCAATAGAAATTATAATTGAATAAAGTTGCCCACATACCTAAGGTGTACCACATACTAAATGCCTAGAGTGTAAAATGTGTTGTTTTTGGTTTTTGGTTTTGTTTCTTTTTGTCATGAGGTATTCTTTGTTTTCATTTAAATTGTTTGTGTTAATTTTCTGTGTGACATTTTAATTTTAATTTAATTGTATTGTATTTTATGGATCTCAATCTGAAATAAAATTTGATTTATTTATTTATTTATTATAAATCATTATAATAATATTTCTATTTGTTAACAAGACAAGCAAAAAAATGTTACTTATCTCTATTTTTTTTTTTTTAGTGATTTCGGAAATGCAACAGAAGTGTGTAACAGGAAGTTACCCGTTAAACCTCAGAAAAATAAAGAAATATGTAAAATCCTATCAAAAAATTATATGTCACTAGTGTATGTGTATATGTGTATAGTGTGTTCGCTCGTTCTTTTGATGTAAGTTTTTTAATATTATTATTGATTTTATAAAGCCTATTGCACTCTTATGATCAAAAGAATCCTTTCATATTTTATTTGCAAAACGAACAAAAAACTAAGGACCATTCTCACACACCCACATACCTAAACTCGAAACTCAACCTTCCTACTATACAGTCATGCAAAATGTAACAGATCAGATACTTTGAAAACTAAAGTTAAGACGTGTTGTGTATCGATAATCCACAGTAACATCTCGTTAATCTGTGACTGAGTTTCATGTTCCAGCATCCACGGTCCTAGTAGTTGCTAGTTATTCTGTGGCTGGTATTGATCTGTTTCGAAGACTCGTCTCGCTAAGCTCCGTGACGTAGCCAACCATTCGGGGACGGAGGCATTCAGACATTCAGTGTTCATTGAATTTCAATACGGATCCATACATTGGTAATAAGTCCAACACATAATAGCAGTCCACTGTACATTTTAGTTGAGGTTGGTTTTTCAACCGAGGTTCTTAATTAGTTTTTTTTATGTTAGTTACCTCAGATCGTTGTTGTTTATAACCCGATTTGAAAAACTTGTTTTGTTTGAGAGGATAAAGGTACTTCCAGATTGTTTCCATAAAAAAATCATGAAAATTTGTTCAGTACTTTCTTTGGTTTTGAAATCAAAATAACTGAAAAAAAATACGTCATCCATGTAATAATTCAAATTGCTTATTTAGCTTCCCTGTGAATATTAAGTGATTGAATTTGGGCCGTCAGCAAAGAATAAGTAATATTATGTACCACAGTCTATCTAACTTTGTCCTGGCTAACTGACTGATAGACAACACACAGACCAAACCACTGAACGTAGAAACTTGAAATTTCGAGGGCATGTTCGTCAGTCGTGTGAGTGGTAATAAAGACATTTTGTTAATTTGAAACGTATTTTTTTAAGTAGTTTTTTTTAGTTTTTAAATGTTATAAATGCAACCCGCTATCCGTTACAGCTAATTCAAATCCTATTTCTTTATTTATTAAAGCAGGTTTTATTAAATATTTTATAACTTGCGAACCCCTAAGGGCGTTGAGCTAGTAAAGTAAGGGTTGACGACTTTCAAAACTATTCACGTTACCTTTACATTTTAAACTTTCAAGTAGTTTAAGAAGCATAAAGTTATGTTAATAAAAATAATAAAATCATATAAATATTACTCGTAATCTACAGTTTATGTGACTCTACCTTATTCATTAGTTCAATATATGTCTCTTAATAACCATACTTGACACAAAATAATAATTTTATTAGATTTCATTTAAAATATGAATTCGTTTTAATGAGACCTGTGTATAAATAATAAAAAAACACATTATTTTTTTTAACTGTGTGTAGATTTTGCGCGACAAATTCGACCTATTTCTGAAAATAACAGTGGAGCCCTCTCAGGAACGGTCACGTAAACACTTAGCTATGGAGAGCCTTTCAAGGTTTACGACCAGTTTAACTAAGCATGTATACAGGGTGTGTCGTTAAGAGTGGATAATCCTTTACCTACGGGCGGACATCACGATGTTCAGAAAAAAAAATCCAGTAAAAATCCCACAGTTTTCTTACCACTCGTTCATATATACAAGTATGTATACAGGATGCGTCGTAAACCTACGGGTGGGAGACATCATGCCTGTTCAGAAAATAAAAAAATGTACCCAGTAAAAATATGTACCACGGTATTCGAGTTATTGGACGATTTCAAAATTTGCATTTGTCTGCCCTAGTCTACTCTTAGCTAAAGCGTTGCCAGGAATGCTCTAGAAAAAACAGGTCAATAAAATTCCTTGATTTATAATCTTGGCATCAAAAACATCGCAACAAGGGTAAAAATATGACAATTTAAAAATGTCCGCTAACTCGAAAACCGTAGTACTTTTACTGGGTACATTTTATATTTCTGAATATTGATGATGTAGTCACAGGTAAAGGATTATCCACTCTTTACGACACACCCTGTATACTTGTATTTATGTACATACGTGTATATGTGCTGAGTAACTGTAGCGACAGGTGGCTAGGGTGTTTTTGTAGGCCATCCTTTCAGTTACAGCTTTTTACACAGTTATATAAGCCACTGTTGTTGTTGATTTCACTGTTACCCCCCTAGCTTTGTACTCATCTAGCAAAGGTTTTATTAACCTTTATTATATTCAACCGACTCCAAAAAAGGAAGAGATTCTCAATTCGGTTGCTTTTTTCTTTCTTGCTACCTCAGAATTTTGTTGTTTATAAACCGATTTGAAAGGCCCTTTATAACCTTTCAGAGTGGCCCCACAAAAATTCTATGAAAATCGTTTCAGTACTTTGATTTTAAAATCATAATAACCGAAAAAATTACGTCACCCAATTAAACGAAATTGTGTATTTCGCTTCCCTGTGACTATTCAGCGGTGTTTACAGTCGCTAAAACATATAGTATATTTTTGTAAAACCTTGAATTATTATTTTTTTATCTACCTTCAGCAAGTTATTTTCTGTTTACTTTACGAACAGTAACCTTCAGTTTATTGACCCTGTCACTGTTTACCTGCATGCGTTACCATCAGAATCGCAGTTTACGCGCAATATGTGCAGTTAGTATTCTGGTGCTGGCACGTCACGCTCGCGCCATTACAGGTCATTAGCTAAGCACTGTACTACACGGGCTAGCGTCAGTTTTCAGAGGCACAATTGTCGACAGGTAAATTCCAAAAATGTTTTTTATTTGAAATAGGCATCTGACCTCTGCCTTTGTGGGAGAACTCTGCCTGTGTGTAGGGGGAACATACTGCACAGCCGGTCCCAAGCCCGGGTAAAAGAGGAGGGTTCGTCGCAGGGTAAACCACCCAGTATCTGACCACAACCTCACCTGATGGTAAGTACAGTGTGAGGATGTGGCACGCTTGCCTAGCATATCTTTATCGGAAACACTTGACTCGATTTGATGTTGATTAAAATTGATACCGACCTCCAAGTCGTGACTACACTTAGGGACATCGAGAGTATGCACTTCATGGTAGATTATTTTAAAACATGTAGTGTAGATATTATCATACTAACACTTACTCTTATTTTCCTTATAACTTTATTAGTGACTAGCTGGTTGCGGTTTCGCTCGTGTATTATCGGTACAAAAAGTAAGTTTTTCCAGCTTATGCATAATCAGCCTATAATGTTCCCACTGCTGGGACTCAGGTCTACTATCGGCAGGAGAGCGAATGGGTCTTAATCCACCACGCGGACTCAATGCTAATTGGTGGATATCATCTGCGGATACATGTCATAGAGCATTATTTTTCCGCCCTTTGACTTGCCGGTTTCTTCACGATGTTCTTCACCGTTGCGAGAACTTGGGATGCATACATAGACTTTTTCAACCGACAAAAACCATTTATGCATGACTGCCACCGGGATTCGAACCCACGACCATCAGATCGCAAGGCAAGGGCCTTATCCACTCGGCCAACACGTCCTCCAGCTCATAAACTATAGTAATTAAATAAATTAATATTTTAGACATTTCACACAACGCCATCTAGCCTCAAACTATACATACTTGTACTATGGGAACCAGATTACTGATATGATAGAATAAATATAAACATAAACATTCACACACTCACACCCCTGCACTAGGAGTCCCTGTGTCGCAGGTGGTTGGACACATACAAGACATCACAACATCCAAGACCCGAGAACAAACATTTGTGTTCGTCACAAATATTTGCTTCGGCCGGGGATCGAACCCGGAACACCCAACTTCGTAGGCAGGGTCACTACCAACTAAGCCACGGTGTCGTCGATAAGAATACTTGCATATTTTATTTAACACATCCCACACACACACATCATAGGATACATAGAAAACATCTAGACTCAGGACAACACCGATGTTCGCACAAATGTTTGTCCTGAAGCGGGAATCGAACCCGCGACACTCAGCGAAACAGTCCAACTCCCTCGACCATCTGTGTCGTCAACTATACTTACCTATATCAAAAAGCTCATTTGGTTCAATAGATTTGGCATGATAAAGGAACAAACATCCATTTATGGATTGATAAATCCCTTTAGCCATCTTCACAAACTTTCGCTTTTCTAATACTTGTATGATTTGGAATAACAATAAAGTTAGTAACATCTGCCAGAATAGTGGAAAACTTTGCCCTTTCCCATCTGATGCCGTTTCGTAAAGTTTTTTGACATGCGTATTCGTGTCGAATCCGTCACAAATTAAACAAAATATAATACTAACTAAAAACCGTTCTGTAAACTTATGGTTACGATGTATTTGTGTGTTGTCGGTCATTTTTGCGTGCTCTTTGATACGAATACGCTTGTCAAAAAATGTTGTAGGGTAAGAGCTATTTTAGACGATCAATTATGTTGCGCAATAAGACGAATTGCAATTGAAATGCAATATTGTTGACCGTAAGTAGGTATAGGGTTTTTTAATTGAATCTTTCTTTCAAATGTTATTGTACAATAAATATATTGTGCAATGTTATTATAGGTCTAGGGGACGCCTAACTGAAAGGTTACACGGCCTTTCAGTTAGGCGTCCCCTAGACCTACGAACTACGTGGTGAAGTGAAATTATCTACTGGGTTTTCGAGGCTAATAATCAAAATGTCTCAAATTGGACGATCACTGTTCCTGTGATATACCTACCGGCTTATGCTATTCTAAGTCCTGTGTCCGTATAACTGTTCTGGGGGTAAAGTCGTTTACCATCAAGAAGAGCTCTTACCTCGTGCTGTCAAATAGTTTCAATAAAAAAAAAATACAGACTTATTCCATAATTTGATAAGCGAGTAGATTTCAGTTCTGTTCACCTGTGTGACTTTGCTAATTTGCCTACCATAGAATGCTTTTTGATCGTCTTATTATTCATCCCAAATAATGACTTTAACCCACACCCACATATACTTTAGCTCTCCGTCCAAAAGATGTCTGGAAGAAATCGCTTCTTGGCGATACGACCGCCCATTTTACTTTGATAGGTTAAGATTGAATCATAAGTTCTGGTTAACAACATAGTATTTATATTAAGTATTCATTTGTCCAACAGTATCCAGTCCATGCAAAGGTTGTCTGGAAGAGATCGCTCTTTAGTGATAAGACCGCCCATTGTCCACTGTTATATACCTGGCTTTATTTTTCCATTATAATGTATTAGTAAGTACTAAGATGGTGAGCAATAAAGTATAATTTTATCTATCTATCTATTTATTTATATTCTATCTATCTAATACCTCGTCAAAGAACCTAAGCCATGGTTCCTCGTATCAGATTCCCTCAAACCCTTATCTTTAAAAAATCAGGTTCATATTTCAAAGGCCTTCTTTCTATGACCTTCAACCGCATCACCCAATTCCCCCACCGGTTTCGCACCATCTAGTTTCGGGTGTTAGATTAATGATTATGGTCCCCTGGGGGCTTTCTGGGGAGCATCCTGGGGTCATTATCGTTATCGTTACGGTCGCTCATTGCCACTACACTTAAGTTTTTAGCACCGGGCGCTTTCGTTAACATGAAAACAAAGAATCTCAGGGTTCTTTCACATTAGAGGCGTGAGGAAGAGCCACGGTGGCGCCACTGTGGCGCTTCTATTAGTTTTCATACAATATCTAGACACGCAGGCCTTACCTACTACTTACGTGCTAAAATTATTGATAGTCCACAGTCAAATGAGTAAATATCATTAAAATTATATGTATAGGTATTGGTCGCGTTCATAGAAAAGCAGTCGTTATTATGGAATATTCCTCACCCTGTTCAGTTCGCCTTGGGGGACAGATGGCTCAAAAAAGTTATATCTGTCCGCCTGTCAGTAATCAGACAGAACGATTTATTCCTCCATGTCCCCCAATAAAAACAAAAAATATGGTATATTTCCGAACTCATATCAATCAATACATACAATAATAAAGCAAGAGACCCCGAATTCTTGTACATATGTTTTTTTTTTACGGAAACGTGTTCAGACGAGTAAAAATAACTTGGCCTATTTTTTTTTATTGGAAGACTTTGTTTGTTTGTTTGTGTGTGCGTCCATCACATAAAAACTACTGAACGGATTTTATTGAAACTTTACAATATTATAGTTACCAAGCCTGAGATGGTTATAGGCTATATAATATTACGCTATATCTCTTCAAAGGGTAGATATAGAAGTTTAAAGTTTGTATGGAAACAGTTTTTTTTATGAGTGTATCTTTTTCAAACTAAAGGATTATGTTTCTCAAAACAAATAATTAGATACGGGTTTCACCAATTTTCAAAACTAAAGTTAAAAGATGTGAAAGTACGGATTGAAGGTGTTTTTAGACCAAAAGTTGAATGAAGCTGTCTCCTCAGATATACACAATATCTGATTGAATTGATTGCCGCCATGTTTTTCAGTTTTCTACTAAATTCAATATTTGAGTGGTTAAAAAGAGGGTTTGAAAATGTGCAAGTTTTGATTGACTTGCTTAGTACTGACACTTTGCTATTCTGTGATATTCTTTCGCGGGTGGAACAAAAAACATCGACAATAAACAATTCTTCCACGGGTGACCAGGGCCAGCTTAACCTATTGTGCAGGGTGTGCATTGCACACGGGCGCACGGTCCTAGGGGGCGCCGTGCGCCACTCGTTACGGCCGCCCTACCCTAGCCACCGCGGGCGCCCAGGAGCGGCTGCCAAGCGTCACTCGCCACGAGCGCCCTAGGGCGGCCGCGGACACTCTGGCAACCGCGAGCGCCTAAGGGCGGCCGCTAAGTGCCACTCGCCGCGAGCGCCCTAGGGTGGCCGTGTCACTCTGGCAACTGCGAGCGCCTTGGGGCGGCCGCCCAGCGCCACTCGCCGCGAGCACCCTGGGGCGGCTACGGACGCCCTGGCGGCGAAAGCGTAAAAAATTTGCTGCTCGCTTCGCTCGCCGCGATCAGGTTTCTTTAATTGGGTGATTTTGGATCCAGATAACGCGATTTGTGAAGCGAATACTTGCGGCTCACTGTGCTCGCCGCGATCACATATACGCTATTGTGAGTTTTAGTATCCTAATAGAGTGATTTTCAGGACTAAATTTCAAGTCGTATAAAAATTGCGGGTCGCTTCGCTCGCCGCGATCAGATTTTTATTGTTGAGTGATTTTGAGCCCTGATAAATTTCGATTTTACTTAGATAGATAACCAAATCACTAGAACACATTTCTTCCGAGGGTGGAGCAAACAACATCGACAATAAACAATTCTTCCACGGGTGACGAAGTCGCACGCGGGTACAGCTAGTCAAAAATATAAAGGTTAACACAATACCTTTCTAGATAATAGAGTCAAATAATCGAATCGACGGTTACAACCGCCACGTGTCGTCGTTCACTTCTGGTTGTCTGGAAGAGATTGCTATCTAGCAATAAGACCGCCCTTGTAATTTTAGTTTATTTTTCTTGTTATTATTTATTTTAAGGTGATACAATAAAGCATATTCTATTCTATTCTATTCTATTCTATTCACTATTCAGATTCAGTAAAGACAATAAATCAATGCTGATCAAACATTTAGTCTGTGGCCACACGAGGAATGCTGAGCAGCTGAGCTTATTGCACACGAGCGAGCGTGGCGTGGCCTAATCTCGACTGGCATTAACCACTGAGTGGCCGGACGACAGATTAGGACTAAGCACCGAAATTAGTTGGCTGGCACATAGGTTAAGCGTCGATGACACACGACTAGTTTACACGCTACAATTCGGCGAGTTTAAAAGATAGCGAGTAAATGAGTTAGCTTTCGGGACGGATTGTCAACAAGCAGATTGTAAAAAATCAAAATAATATAATCAAACAAAGTTCTGAAGTAACAAACATTAAAAAAAAACAACATTCAACCGAATTAATAACCTCCTTTTTGAAGTAGGTTTGATAAGCTGATGACAGACAATGGGCGAGTTTACAAGCTACAAGCAAGGTTGCTGGCTTGATGCGTTTATAAAGTCTTATGTCATCGACGCTTTAGCTGGGCACATATGAAATAATATACACAGGCCTAAAGTTTTTCTAAATATCTGGACATACTGTGGTTTTTGAAGTAAATACTTATTTAGGCGCGCTGTGAAATTAATTTGTGGGAGATTAAAGCCGTCAGGCTCGGTTTTATAACGCTCGTTCGTATAAAGTCTAGTTCGTATAAAGACAAAGACTTAATTGATGAAGTTTTCACTTTTGTTCTAAGCACACATCATTTTTTTGATACAAGTTTTGTTATACAATCATATTGTACGTCTGAAAATATATTTCTTGTGGCATTATTTCATTTTTTCTTTTTTATTTTTGTAGAGTCAGGTAACCCTTTCTTGTTTATTATTATTTTGCCAACATTGTGTGTCCTAAGCCTTACAATAGCAATATAAACGTTCACAGATGGTCAAAGAACTCTTTGTCAGTTTATTATAACGATGACTAGTGACTGCCCATTGATTTCCTTAAAAACTTATTGTTCGAGTGGAACAATGTTTATATGTACCTATACGTACGTTGTTTAATAATATTGTGACATTTTTTTTTAATCCCCTAACCGTAACTGAAATGAGAAAAGTGTTTTCTAACATCCTATTCCTAAGAACAAGTAAAAAAACGAGATGTGCGTGAGTTCTTCATTACCTACTTACTGCAATATCACTACCAAGATATTTTTTATATCACAGTTTATAATTTTTCTATGGGCCTGTTCATTTAAATTGCCTGAATATATTTTTTTTATAATAAAATGCGGTATGGTACTTACAGAAACAAAATGGTTATTTTTTCCATTTGAAAACAAGTCACTTTTTTAAATTAACATTTATTGTTGGATAAATGTAGGTACAGTCAGCATCAAAATCACTTTACACCATATAATATACCTAAATCGAATAACATGACAAGCGCTAGTATTGAATGAAAATCATTAAAGTTCAAAATATACACCACTTTGTCAAAAATATAATAAAATATGGTGGATAGCGATTTTGCAAATGTGAATGTGGTCATCGACTTTTGATGCTGACCGATAAATAATATAAAATAAATAATAAATGATAAATAAAATAACTCGGTCATCAATTAAGAATATCCCTTCCATTTTAGGATAAAACGAAGAAAAGAGTAGGTACGGACGATAAAGAAATGATCACAAATAGATCCGACAATAAGAAGTCCAATTAAAGACGGCCAACTAATGTACAGTACAGTCCGAGGACGAGACGAATCGTGGAAGGACACAAAAAGTCCTTTGTAGAGCGAGGTCATGGTGAGGGATTATAATAAGTCATAGAATACTGTGCTGAGAATTTATTTCTATCTACTATCATAAATGATGGTGGGTAATAGGTACGCATCGGACTTTAGAGAACTTTGTCTTAGTCAACGTGTCTTTTCATTAGTTTTGTAGAGCTTTGTCTGTGTGTGTGTAGAGATAAATAGAAAATAAATAAAATAAAAAAATTTATTTGATTTGGTCTTGGGCAGAAGTAATTTCTTACCATCAGGAAAGCTCGTCTCGTTACTTCTCTTGAGAACTTTAATCTCTTAACAAATATTAGTATTTTTTGTGAAAAAGCTATTGGCAAGGCAAATAAATATAATCTCTCTTTTTAGTTCAGTTTATTTTTTCTAAAAGTTCGTATTTGAGCAATGCAGAGAGATTTTCTACTCACATACTGTTGATTGTAGTCAAAGTAATAGCTTCATTTTTCCTTTCTTTTTCATACCTTTTCTTAGTCTGTAAGGGATAGCCTCATAATTACTCGTCCTCATATAAATGAATCCTTCAAATGAACAAAAAAGGTCACGTTTGGCACTGAAATGTGACCGTTTTTCAGTTCCCATTTCAGGACAAATATTTATGTGGCGAACATCAATATTTGTCCAGATTCTAGATGTTTTCTATACCTACATTCTACATAGATAAGTAATAATTTAAAAAAAATAGATACCTATGTTTACTATCAGACATCTGATGGGTCCTTTAGTTCAAGCTCTGCTTAGATTGGGGCTAGATGGCGTAGTGTGAAATGTCAAATCAAATCAAATCAATTTATTTATCAAATGATTAGGTAATAAAAATTATACACTAATTAATAGTACATTTAGCGCTATTGGTTGTACACATGTAGGATACCGTTACAGTAGGTAGGTGACGGTGAGGCCCAAAATAAGCTGAGAGCTTGTATCTTGGGCTTCTGAATGCTTTTTTTTTAGTGAGTTTGAGTGAGTTGAATGTGCAAATATTATTAATTATTATCTGCTTCGACAGCAGAATTTTCGGTGATATTTAGTTCTTACTTTTTTACCATTGTTTTCTACTTTCTGTATATTTTTTTTGTTTTTGAGGTGGTGTGCAATAAAGAATAATGTTTCTACTTACAATAGTACTGGTGTACCTTACTTACCGATCTACAAAGTAATCAACCAAAAGCACTTATCTCATCACAAAGGAAGTTTGAAGATGTTTGCGTCGCTCGTCTATTGAAACCGTAAACTATCTTCAACCTGGCTCCTGAAAAGCTGTTTGTTTATTCAAGAGTCGGAAACAAAAGCCTTTGAGAAACGTAGTTTTATTTAGTTTTACCTTCGGAAAGTTTCATCAGCTTTTTATCTTGTTTGTAGGTAATTTCATTTATTTACATTGAACGTTTGCAGTAACTAGATGAAAGTTGAAGTTGCAATCGTTGCTGTTTCATCCAACCACATGAGCAGTTTTGGGGTGATTGAGGTATGAACATTCATTTTGGTATCTATGCATCCTCACATACTTTTGCATTTTCGATCGAAATACATACACCTACCCATTTTCAAAACTCCCGGAAATATTTATGCCTAACCCCTTTTTTTCGAACCAAATTACTATACTATGAGTGGATTGTGTCAACGCGAAACCGGACACCAAATTCTTTATGAAGCGTTGGAACCCTCATAAAAACTTTTGGTTTAATTTGTAAAATTTTCGTATAGTGATAAGTAAATACCTTTACCTATTATACGTAATATAGATCTTTCAGCCTACTAACAAATCATAATACTTTGTATCTAAAATCCCTATTTACCTTGTAAAAATACATATTTCTGTTATCTTAACAGCCCGATTAGATGTGAGTGCTTTAAAGTAATCCAGACAATATCCTCACTTCCGACGAAACCGGTCGATTTCCGGTGCCACTGAGCTTTGCCAAGCTTTCTAAATGAACATGGAATTAAAATAGTGAGTAGCGTAGTTAAGACATAGTAAATAATAATATAGTAAATAGTAATAATAAAGTAGGTAAATATCTTCCATTCTTATTAGTGTATCAAGCAGACTCTTTTACAAGTATATTTGAAGTTCTTATTCGATTTCAAGATATTTTTCAGCGCCTTTAAAATATGTTTAGCAATTATTCAAGTGAAACTTGCTCGGGAGCACTTCAGGCGCTATCTGTACGTGCCTCCCATTGAGTGAGCACCCAATTATACAAATTTTCTTTGAAGTACGAAAAATGAGAACTTAAATTAAATAGGTTCTTATTTCTACCCAGGTCAGCAGGTATTTATTACTTATTTGAAATTAGGTAATCTATAATAAAATTCTAAAGAAGATTAGGTGCTTAGTTACCGCTCTTCCAAAGTAAATAGCCTACCTAGTTACCAATCCTACTATTCATTTAGGGACCTAGTTAATTACGAAGGTAATAAACTAGGTCCGTCTTCGTAATAATTAATACAGCTCATCAATCTTTCTGAAAGGTGATGAAAAAAAATTGTCATGAAATTCTTCTTTATTTTGAGCTATATTACCCGCCCTTTGGCTCTGACAAATTTATTTTTACCAACCTATTAAATTGTGTAGGGTTTTTTGTTATTCTAACCTACTTATTCCTGTTAATATAATTATGTTCATTAAAACACGTGCTTAACGGTGTAGGAAAACATCGTGAGGAAACCGGCATAACATAGAACCTAAAAAGTTCGAAAACATGTGTCAAGTGCCCGAAAGGAACCTCTTCGAGCGCACTTGAAATCCTTTCACCACCCTGGTTCGAAAGAACTAGTGACACGATATGAAGAAGAAGACCTATCCTACTCAATAGTGTAGGAAAATATATAATTTAGTTGGCCGCCCCCACTTGGTTAGTGGGTAAAAACCTTTTTAAGTACGTTAAGTACTTACCTCTACCTTATTCTATAATCTGGGACTAAGGTCAGCCGGAACGGTCTAGTTTTTGTCTGGTTCTGAAAGCACTAGTTTTTGACATACCTAACTATTCATAGGTAGGTAAATCAAGGTATTCCACAAACATAGTACAACCTACTTAAATTATTGGACTGTTCTAGTGACCGTAAACACCACTGAATAGTCACAGGGAAGCAAGTTTCAAACTAAAGTACTGAACCGATTTTCATGAAATTACTATGAGATCAATCTGGAAGTAAATTCTCTCAAACAAAAAATTAAGATAACAATAAAGTTCTGATGCAACAAAAATTAAAAAAAAAAACGAATAGATAACCTTCTTTTTTTGAAGTCGGTAGAAAAGAAAAGACACGTACAGAAAACAGGCGAGCTTAACGCTAATATTATTAGATTGTTAACTATAAGAAATTCATATACGATTTAAAATGTGATCGATAAAATGAAATGAAATAAGAGTTATCTTAGAAGAAAAGCTTGCTAGAGCAAACCTTTGAGTCTAGAGAGAGGCTATGATAAAAGTGGTGCTTGCCTTGAAGATGAATGGTGCGGGCTCGGTCAGCATTCACAAGTAAGTTTCAGGCTTCCGGCAGCGCGGCTGTAGACACTTGGCGATAATGCAAAATTAATAACCGGTAATTTATTACTGATTCAGGAAATCGGAATTTCGAGGAAGCTTACAACTAATAACGTTTTTTTTACTCGATAGTAATTGTTTGGTACTTTTCAACTGACTTAAAAATTACCGAAAAAAAGGAGGTTCTCAATTCGATTGAATGGTTTTTTTTAATTTTAAGTTTGTTATTTCAGAACTTGTTATAAAGCGATTGAAAAAAAAATGATTTTAAAAGATATACATAAATTTTCAGTTAGGAACCAAAGACATTGACTTAGCTCATAGAGATTAGCAAGCTGAAGTGGCAGTGGGCTGGCCATGTATGCCGAAGAACCGTCAACCGCTGGAGCAAGCAGGTTCTCGAGTGACGACCGCGTATCGGTAAATGTAGGGCGCCCTCCGGCCAGGTGGAGCGACGACCTACGTAAGGTAGCCGGTAAAAAGTGGATGCGGAGAGCCGAAGACCGGGCTCAGTGGCGCGAAATGGGAGAGGCCTACATCCAACAGTGGACTAATGTGGGCTTATGATGATGATGATGATGCCGACAAGCTTGCTAGCTTACCCCGCACACTCGCTAAGTCAAGCAAGCGGACGCATATGACCGACGATATTTAACAACTTGCCAAACTCTGTCACAGATGCAAATAGTACGGTGTCCTTTAAATTTAGATTAAAGCGCTGGCTCACTGATACAACTTTCTACAGCTATGAAGAGTTCATACCTAGCATATAACTGTAATTTATTTTTTATTATTTTCTATTTAATTGTAATAACTTATATTTAAGTTGATCATGACAGACAACTGTATATTTATTGTACTGAATATAATAATAATAATTTTATTTCAGTAATTTTATTGATTATACTTTTATAGTTGGTCCCATAGAAATTTCATGAAAATCGGTTTAATATTTTGGTTCTAAAATCAAAATAAGTGATAAAATTCCGTCATCAAGTAAACGGAATTGCGTATTTAACTTTCCTGTGACTATTCAGTGGTGTATACGGTGACTAAAACAGTCCAATTGAAGTTGGTTGTACTATGTTTTTGTAATCTCCTGCTTTTTTGATGTCGATTGAAAATAAAATTAATTATAGGATACATTGATAAAATCCCAGTCACAAAACGTTTATATATAAAAATTTCACAATAAATGTAGAGTTCGTGTGGTCCCGCACGAGGATAAAGCATGTGTAGCACAAAACGGTGTCCCAAATATAGGTGTATTTCGAAAAAAAAATGTATGTAATTTAGTCAAAAAAATAATGCTTAATAATATAATATATAATTATGTATTCAAGTTGGTTTATAAAAGCTTAGCTTAGTCTCAGACTAAATGTTTTCACACCTCACGAATCCGAAAAATCCAAACTAAGTAATTAAGTTACCCGAAACCTCCTCAAAATAAATTAAAGGCTTATCCCGTCCGCTGAAAGTTCCAATTTGGTATATTATTGGAGCAATTCCAGGAGTTTTAATTAACTTTTATGCCATAAGCCATGGGTGTTGACACAATGGAGACATTTCGATATCCGGGTTGCTTTTATCAAAATCGATATAATTATTTAAAAGGGTTATTCCTGTTGAACCCCGCATCAGAGGGCCAGGCATCATTTCAAACATTGAACACAAGGAGCCAGGTAGTAAAAAGTATTTATCATGTATTTTTTATGTAAACAAGTAACGAGACGAGCTAGAAGTTCTCCAGATAGTAAGAGATCACGCCTGCCCTTGACCAAAACAGTGCTAAACCGGGCTTCAATTCTTCTTCTTATCGTGCCACTATTTCTTTCAAACCAGTGTGGTGAAAGGATTTCAAGTGCGCCTCGAAGAGGCTTCTTTCGTGCACTCGATACATGTTTTCGAACTTTAGGTTCTTCGACATGCCGGTTTCCTCACGATGTTTTCCTTCACCGTTGCGAGAACGTCGGATACATGGATTTTGCTTCAATTGACATTGGCAGATGCAACACTGCTATATTAGCACTCGTCCACTTTGAGACATTTTGATGGTCATATTATGATGTTTACCATACCACCTATTTGTAGTGTGCAGGACGGTTGTCTATCAACTGTAAGATGCAATAAACCTTATCCATCTTCTTCGTAGTTTCAATTTCAAAATGGACGCCGGAAGTGGTAATAAAACATATATCGAACGGCACGTGTCCCAGAGCATCCTTCAAACCCTCAAGGGTGTCTTTTGAAACCCTACCCGGATGTCCCAGTTACACGGTTTTGTGAAAGGTGTGAAAAACCGTCAATACCTTTATTGGAGTTTTCAAGCACTGTAGGTTCATACCACAGAAGTAATAAAGTATAGAAACACAATGTAGTTCATTGCAAATGCGACCAAGAAAGCCACATAGGCTAACTTCTAGTGCATTTTGGTCCGATGCTGATTTTCAAAAAAGAGAAGTAACAGGGTTAAATAACTATTATATGTCAAAACTACGAGGCTTTTTCATGGTCAATAAAACTGCATCGTAAAAAGTAACAAATATTATTTGAAAAAAATATAGAGATATTTAATTTTTATTGACAGGGAAATTTTCGGTCCTATCTACCGAATCCCTTTTGATTTGGTACTGTCCATGTTAGTGTTCTATAGGAATACCGTTATTCATCTATGGTTCATACATATTTATAGGTTTGGGGTGATTGATAACAAGCCTTGTTTGTCCTACTTTTGAAATCCATACATTTAGATGTTTATTCACACCTATAGAACATCAATCATATATGTACATATCAAAAGCTTTGTATGCCTGACTGACCAACTGACAGACAAGGCACAGACAAACCACTGAACGTAGAGACTTGAAAAATGGGGATAAATGGTATTTGTATGTTACACTGATAAACTAGACAAATAGGTATTTCAATACAAACTTTTTTCCTGGTCGTGTTAGTAACCATGACCTTCTATCTAATACTTTTTTTATTTGACGTTATATCTTAAGGGGAATCCTCAAATCCGAATTCCATATAAAATGTTTCGGACAAATACTCAAAAAGTACGCCGTATTTTAGTAATTTCTCCAAACTCCACACAAAAAAGTAAAAGGTTTCATACTTTAATTTAGATTTTATACATGTTTTAACATTAACCCTACTAACATAAAAACACGTATAAAATCTAAATTAAAGTATGAAACCTCTCACTTTTTTGTGTAGAGTGTGGAGAAATTACTAAAATACGGCGTACTTTTTGAGTATTTGTCCGAAACATTTTGTATGGAATTCGGATTTGAGGATTCCCCTTAACATAAAAATATAATAATAATGAATCCAGTCAAAATATATATTCAAGGTTGCAATAATTCGGACAGAGCTGAAAATTGGTACGAATGTTGGGAACACCATTATAAATGAACTGTGAAAAGTCCTCATCGATCCCAAATGTATAAAGAAATGCTGAGATAACGAAAGAAAGAAAAAACATTTGAGTGAACACACGCAATGTATCAAGAGGGCATCATAATCTATTTTTGCGAAGCATATTTCTCTAAAAATCTATTCAGCCCTGAATTATGATAATATGAAAACGAGTGAGCTCAATATTAATATTTAATCAATGGATTTGAATACACTTGTAATCCACATCAATCAGGATTACGTGAGAAAAACAATGTTAAGCGCTATGTACATAATATTATACGCTGTAGCATAAGACCGTCTTGAATCTTATTCTACAGCTGAGAAAAGAACGATTAAATATCTAATAATTTAAATTCAGCAGTTGCCTAGCAACTTGATTGAAATTAAAAGCCAAGGTTCGAGAATAACCCAGCAAAAATAGGCGACTCTACTCATCTGAGATGATCATGTAATTTTTTCATGTTTTAAAAGCAAATTATAAATTTAAAAAGAATAATGAGCATTGGGTTGTCATTAATGGAGAAGCATGTTTTGTTTATTAATTTAAGCCTATTATTAAGTATTTTGTATTTATTTATTTTACTTTAACTAGAACGGCTTACACCAATTATACTAATTAAAGATTATACATTTGTCAGAACATTACATTATTCAAAACAAACAAAAAATACAAAAGTATGTTATTAAGTTTATATATTTCAATTTATTCTAAATATAGATCATCCCACTTATCTGCAAAAGAAAAAGGAGGGGGCTCCTTTTTCCACTTAGTTTTATTAAAGTTAAAGTTATAGCGTTCCTTCATATTTTTCTAGTTTGTCTCTCCATCTAGTAACAGGTCTTCCTCTTCTTCTTATAGCGTCTCTTGTACATGTAAAATTATCATGCTCCATATTTTCTTCTTGATATATTAGGGCCAGCCCAATTCCATTGTTTAAGCTATTTTAACCATAGTATTTTTTTATTTTTTTTTATTGTATATCGTTCTTCGTGATTCTTCTTGAAGCATGATTTGCACAGATATTACTATTTTCCGTTTGTCTTCATTTGCATATATATTTCCTAATAACAGGATAATAATAAAAATCTTTATTACAAAACACATGTAACAGAGTTCGATTATAGTCTCACAATAGGCGGTCTTATCGTAAAACACGATTTCTTAGATGTACACCCTTAGAGGTACAAACAGGAATAGAAAAATAAAATGAAATGAATAAAAAGAAAGAACTTTCTCAAAATATCAAAGTGTCATGCCCTTGTTAGCGCGTGAAGACAGATATAACTTTATATTCCTGCATAGATATCTTTTACGATACAAAAGTTAATGTTACAACAAGCTGCGGTTGACGTTCAAAATAAGCTCTACATATTGTGTAGGAAAATTTGTTTCTACCATCACTCTTCCTCGTAAAGCATAGAAATTTTTTTAAATAGTGAAAAAAAAAAAATGTTTTTTCACATTACTCTTTTCTACGAGTAATGTGTGTTATCGTAATTTCAGTGGTTTAAATAAATACCGAGGACGTGGTGGCCGAGTGGATAAGACCCTTGCATTGCGATCTGATGGTCGCGGGTACGAATCCCAGTGGCAGTCATGGGCGTAAATGGGTTTTTTCGGTCGAAAAAATCTTTGTATGCATCCCACGTTCTCGCAACGGTGAAGGAAAACATCGTGAGGAAACCGGCATGTCTAAGGACAGAATAAAAAAAAAATGTTCTATGGCATGTGACATCCACCAATCCGCATTGGGTCCGCGTGGTGGATTAAGACCCATTCACTCTCCTGCCGAGAGTAGGCCTGAGTCCAAGCAGTGGGAACATTATAGGTTGATTATTATGCTTAATAAATACCTACGTATTTTATTTTATTTTAGATTTAAGCTTTTGATTGACCTTATCAGTCTACTATTTTCATTTATTTTAGTCTACATGCTAATTTTCCTAAAACTGTGTAAAGATAAAAATAAATTAAATATGAAATCCAATTTTATTTCGATGTTCCCTTTCGATCGTTTTATGTATATAGAGTGTATATACGAATAAAACCAATCCATGGACCATTCGTCACTACCAGCAAAGCAAAATTTTCTACACTCTACGCCAGTCCCGTTTATTTCAGTCTTATCCGTAAAAATACGTCACGTATTCTCTTTTCCGGGACACTATGCTTTATTTCCTCAGATGTTATACTACATTATATTATTTGCTATAGTCACGTCTACTAGGATATGTTAAGCCGTCATAGGGACTTGTAGTAAGAATAGGGATAATATTCTTGGAATTCGTAATCACATAAGTAGGAGTGTTCCTGAAAATGTATGAGTAGAGTTTCTAATTCATCTTTCTTATCTTTTTCTTATTCTTTAGTCATAAAAATGTACAGACGAAATTTTTTGACGATAGATGATCGATAGATAAAAAAAAGATGATTGCTTCTCGGTAATGGTAAGACAACTAAAAGCTTTAAGCATAATTTCGGTACGTATGGATATATGTATTGTTTATGAACTAGAAAAAGCACATGGACTACCTTTAAATCGATACTACGCAGAAGAAAACTTAAGAATCGGCTTGTGAAAAATTTCAAAAAACAGACAACTCAAGCAACGTAAACGAAGAATCGCTTTCAAAATATTTGTACAAATTATTTTACAAGCATTACCGACTCAAGCTAGTATTTACTTTGAGTTTGCCGAACAAGTTTCATTTGCTCCTGTGTATCTTGTAGGTAGAGTTCTGCCTTGGATCTTAAGTAAGTCTGGATAGAAACTACTGTGCAAATCATTGAAGGCAATTTCCTTCTCATTTATCTGAACATTCTCTTTCTCTCTTACCCTATCGAGGAAGAGAATAAGCAGAATTAATAAATAAATAAATATAAATATATTGGACTTTTCACACAGCGTAATCTAGTCCCAAACTAAGCAGAGTTTGTACAATGGAAACCAGATAACTGATAAAATACCTTGTTTATTTTTTTAATACACTCATAAAATACATATAAAACATCCAGACTCAGGACAAACACCGATGTTTATCACACAAATATTATCCTGAAGCGGGAATTGAACCTGCGACATCGGCGTGTCACACACTTCCCACTCGGCCATCCTCATCAGAATGAGGATTTGTAGGATTCTGCGGAGTCTTCAATATATGCAGACTAACCTATAGATCCATGGCAGAACTCCACCTACTAGGTACATTAGAAAGAGAGGGTAGAATAAAAATTAGCAAGATGGGGAATTTATATAGAATATTGCGTATATATATTGGTCTTCAATAAGTTTGCCAGAATATTCCTTCCAGACATACCTATACTTCCATGAGTGCCACCCACACGCTCATCCCTACAGGGGCGCTTAGCTATAACATCAATATAGCCTCAATCAAGCTAAGCTGTACAAGAAGCTTAGTTGTGTTGGCCGTGACACGCCATCAGGCAAATGACCTCATTTACCCACTACAAATGAGCTAATCTACTCGCTACAAGTGAGCTTAATAAGCACTTTTTTCACTCGAAAACAATATTTTTTTTTCAACCAATTTCAAAACTGGAGGTTCTCAATTCCGTTGTATTTTTTTTTTATGTTTGTTACCTCAAATTTTCGTAACTTATCAGCTGATTTGGAAAATTATTCATTCAAAAAGGATTTTTACTTTTAGATTGCTCCCATAGAAATTTTACCAAAATTCTTTTATCTTTCATCATTCTCTTATTTTCCAAAAGGTTCAGTAGTTTTCTTCTTAAATCATAATAACTGGAAAAAATATGTCACAAGGCACATTCCATCTCATCATCCATTTTCATAATCTTTAACCATTTGCGTGTACGTATAATATTAATACGAGTAGAATTAAATAATAATATGTATCAATCCTATACCTATCAGATTTATCTGAGTACAGAAGCCTTACACAGCAAAAACCTAGATTAGATTTGCTGACGCATGCGATGATGTATTGGGTAATGTAATTCGTACATTATCCTGAATACGGCGAATATCCGCGGATAGTAATGATGATGGATACAGATGTAAGGTTTTTTGGAATCCAAAGATGGACTACGTATCATTGCTGGATAGGTAGGTACTTGCCGGCATGCGAGTCGCTCGCTACTCTCTGCTAGCTACTCTTGTTTTTTGTTTATACTGTATACCTAGTATGTAAATAGTAGTAAATCTTATGTTTTACCCTTTAAAACTACCTGCATTGTATTTCATGTATTATGTAGGTATATTTAATTTTTGTTGTAAATTGCTTATTTAACGTATTGGAGGAATCTGTAATGTTAGTCAGTAATTTTGCCTGCGAAGGCTGGCTTGTACAAGGAACACCACGGTAAAATTGTCAACTAAACGCACGGTGTTCGGTGTATAAACCAACCTGCGCAGGCAAAACTGTGGTGAAGCTTGTGCGTATGGTAGGCCCATAAACTATGACACAAAACCAAACACTGTGAGACGAAACGAGACAAGACAAAATGTTAGAGAAATAATGTCAAAGTCGCTTCGTTACATTGTAGTCATATATACACCTATACATATATAGTCATATATATACCTCATATATACAGTATACACCTAAAAATTTGGTTAATTAACGTGTTCATATTATAACGCGAGTACCATTGACCCGGTCATTTGCTGCTGCGGCCATGATCCTGGTCACAGGTTATGATGCTGACTTGTATTATCGATATACTCATACAAATAACAAGATAAGAAAGCTGATTAGATTTAAAGTAGGTTCGAATGTGCCTTAATTAACAATTCTTTCATATTACGCGTGTACACTCATGACGGATCTAATATTTAAATTGCATGACTCTACGTTCAGTGGCTTAACTTGTGCGTTCCCTGTCATTCAGCCAGTTAGAGCTCATTCGTACGAGATATTGTTTAACGCGCATTAAAAATCCGTTCAAACAGATCAAATGCATTTCCAAGTAGCTGTTCGCACGCATTTAAAACGCGCAAAATGCACTGGTTTTTTTAAGGACTTTTACGCACGTCAAAAAATCTCTCGTGCCAGTGAGCTCTCAAGGCAGGAAATCTTTTACGTTATTTATGCCAGATAATTCTCAGTGCTGTGAATGTGTGTAATGCAAACGAATATTTTTAAGCATACGGTCTAGAGATAGAAAATAGACATTTAATGTCTATTTGTTTCAAGTCGCTTGATTTCACAAATATACTCGTAGAACCGAAAGTATCATAGAATTTATTCAGACAAATTAAAAGGTAAATAAGATAATTAAGTGGGCTGTGGACGTTGATCAAACTGGGAAAGGCCCTTAATACATGAGGATAATGTCTTAGCAATTCAATTGCCATTTAAACTAGTGTTCGGTACCCACTGGGTACTACCCAGCGGTACTAAAGGTTGCTGGGTACTACCCAGCATCCTTTTGTACGTGTAGCCAGACTAAATGACACCCTGCATAGACTGATTAATATTGATAGGAGTATCCAAATCAATATGTTTTAATATATAAATAGCAGACAACGCACAGGATTTTTTTGTAGTTTGTTACTTTAATTTAATTTAAATTTAATGGAAATACCTACCTAAATGTTTAAATGTCTTTCTGGCAAATAAAAACAATATTCTTCCTTTCTTTCACTTTTGAATTTAAATACGTAAAATTACAAAATTCAAGATATTTATTCGCAAGAACATAGTTTACATATTATGTTGTTAAAATAGTTATTCGTGTCTTATGTTCTACCATATAAGGATTTCAAATTTTACAATTCGTATAATAGGGTACAGGTACATAAATACGGTACAGAGAGCTTTGACAGTAACTTAAATAACTTAAATAAGTTCAAAATAAACTACAACCAATAATCTCTTATACTCAGTACTTTCAAAGGTCCAAAACAAATAAGTCAGAGGGGACTTCAGCTCTTAACATATTAATTAAGGGTCAGATAAGATTACTTTGACTGATTTTCCGCTCGCCCTTAAACGTTGACCTGAAAAAGCACACAGTAGTAGTAGAAAGTGGTTTCAATTTCATACAGTAATGCCACTTTTCTTTAAAAAGGACCAGTAACAATCAGTTTTTTAACGAAAGTCGTAGATAGTAAAATATTTTTTCTCATTTGATGTTTGTGTGTGTTATCGGCAATCTGTATAATCCGGTATTGTATTGAATACCAAGAACACTCAGGAAATTTATAAAATATCTCTTATTTCATATTTTACCTACGTATTCTAAACATTACCGATTGTTCAGCCGGTAAAGTTGTAAATTTAGTAGCTAAATATATTATGTACGTCAAAAAGTTTCTGAGAATGGATGTTTGCTCCTTACCTATAACACGTCAAAACTTCTGATTTATGTATGTATAGTTTATGAGCTGAGAAAGGATGTAGGCTACTTTATATCAAAAGGTAACACGATCTGCGGGAGTGTTCCTTAATTCAGAAAGTTTTGTATGTTGATAACGTTCGTTCCTGAGACAATACTGGCAGACATGGCTTACTGATTCTGTGTTTTGAAAAGGAGATCTTTATCAAAGCCAACGCAGTCGATACGGCGTTGGAAACAAAAACGTAAGGAATGAGCCTCGAGCCACTGAAACGCTAACCTTATTCAGGTTCAACCACTACAAGTACAGTACAAGTAGCACTTATATTGTTACCCATTGTTTCAGGAAGGAAATTTATTTAATTAAAAAAGATCCTGACATAGTCATTACTAACGAGTTGAATTAAATCATTTTATTATCACGTTTGTTTGTCTGTCTGTTGTTCCGGGTGGAATCTTGCGACTCAAATTTCGAACACTCTATAATAGCTTTCCGGCTAAAACTTTCAGGGTAGCTTACAACTCGACGACAATGCATTCTAAAAGCACAAACAGCGCTAGATATATCTCGTAATGGAAGCGAGATAGAGCAAAATTATATAAACTTAGTTTTTAGATTTTAATCTACATTTCATCTTTCTTACTTTCTTTTAAGATGAACTTTAAATTTGATGACTTTTTATGCGAATAACGTAGTGGTCGTCAAAGCTGAAATAATTATGAGTATGAGATCTAAGAACCACCTCGATGAAATCAATTTTAATAAACCGCATTAAAATTAGTAACACATGTACGCGTATATAATACCCCCCATTTTCAGGGGTGAAATACAATCTAGGCTCTTTATTTATTGGACACGTTCTGCGTCTCCCACTATCCATCTCCATCAAGAGGAACTCTTATGGCTCTGACTGTACAAAACCATAATTTAAAAGCAAAATAGCCTTAGTAATTTGGTTCGGGGGAGTCACTGAACGGAAATAATAATTATTTTGAAATTTAGACTGCCCCATTCTTGCAAGATTATCTCGTGGGAGACGAAGAACGTCATTTATTTTGGCTTTGGTCAATCACAATCAATCCAAAACCACCGGAGGGCTTGTAATGTCGTCGATGGTAGAGTAGATAGATAGTAACAATTTATTGTACACCCGAGGAAACATACCATTATAAAAGGAAGCTTAAAAACAAAATAACCAAAAATAATAGATACTACAATGGGCCTTATCGCTAAAAGAAATTTCTTCCAGGCAACCTTTGGATGGAGATGAGTGATAGTAGTTGGCGTCTGGACGGGTGAAGGGCTTGTGGGATGCATACATAGTTTTTTTCGACCGAAAAAACCCATTTACGCATGAATGCCACCGGAATTCCAACCCGCGATCATCAGATCGCAAGGTAAGGGCCTCATCCACTCGGCCACCACAACCTCTCGCCATCTCGGGATGTAGATGTAGTACATATTAATGTATGTACATTAATATGCATTATAGCTGCCGTGTGTGATCTCCTGAAAATTTCTATGGAAATATGTAAAGAGATGTATCGTGCAATAATGAACATCTTTAAATTATAGCTGCTGTGTGTAAATTCCTTTAGTCGTAGTCGTAGATAGTTTGTAACCCAAAATAATATTTGACTACTTCAAGGGCAGAAGCCAGATTTATGCTCCGTATGACATAAACATTTTACGATCGCGTGGTCAAGGGTATCTGTATTAGGGGTGTCACCCCAAGGAGCTGACCCGGAGTTTATTGGCGTTTATGTCCTTGAACTAGTAATGAGCGGAATTGGTGAAATTAGTCAGGGCTTTGTTCGGAGTGGGATATTAGCTCTGAGCTCGTTCGACGATGGAGCTTAACACCAGGCGGCGAAAATAATCAATATACACTATACGTTTTTAATTACGAGAAAGATTAAATTGGCAAGGCAGAAGGGATATGACATGACATTGGGTCTAGATATACTGAAAGTGCTTGCAATTCCTTACTGCCAAAATACTTATTCACATTCTTAAAGTCAATTGAAACTCCTAAAATCAGGGGATTTGACTTTAAAACCAGGGAACCACAACATAATGGACATCAAATGTAAAAACAAAATTATTAACTTAACTCTAGTTTAGAATTTTAGTATCTAGAAACGAAAGCGCCGAAAACAGAAAACCCAAGTCAGAACTCGACACGTGTTTTGCCTCTACACGAGGCATCCTCAAGAGATGTTGACTCGTCAAAATCTGAAACGAGAGTTTCAGAAAGACCTTTGTTTAGAAATTAAGCGGATTTATTATTAAATATATTTATACTATTTATTAAAACAAAATAACTTTGAATTTCACAAAACATAAAACAGACAGAACTTATTTTACTACTCGTACCGACGACCTAATGTTACCCCTGTTCCTTATGTTTACCTACCTACCTTAGTATTTGAGCAATAAGCTCTTTTTCTTTCATTCTCTCTTTACTAGGTATTCTTTTTTGTTTTTAATACAAGCAAAAAAATGTAGCAAGCTTAGCGGCGACTGAGCGGTAATGATAAACATTGGACACATCGCGACTCAGTGAGCCACGTCACACCTCGCACGGGTGCGCTTACCCCTGGCTCTGTAGTGTCCCAGAGGTGCAATGAGAGAGCTTTTATACTCATATCACTATCAAATCCAATGAAGCCCAAGTCCTTTTTTTCCATGAAAACACGATGAGTAATACCTATTTTATTGGTTTTGTTTAAGCTAACGACGAAACTACACGGAAAAAAATGGGATCGCAATACTAAAATAGTAAACTATAATATATTTTTTGTACCATTAAAGCTATTAAAATTAACCCTACTAACTTAAAAACACGTATAAAATCAAAATTAAAGTATGAAACCTTTCACTTTTTTTGTTGACGAAATAAAAAAACATGGACGAAACGAATAGTGTGAAGAAATTACTATAATATGGCGTACGTTTTGAGTATTTTGTCCGAATCATTTTGTATGGAATTCGCATTTGAGGGGGATCGTTAGCTAGAATTAATTTATGTAATCGTTACTAAATTATTCTCGCTGTCACAGATTTAAACAGAATTTTAGTAACTATAACGTTTTTTTTCTCCGTGTATCTTGGTACTTTTCTAATGGTGAGAGATCACGTCGGCATATGACAAAATCAGTGTTACACAGGATTTCGAGTCACATACACCTATAGCAAGGCCAATGGCTATAATATGTTACATTACTTACTGACAAAACGCGGGCACGAAAGGAGCCTCTTCGAGGTGCACTTGAAATCCTTCCACTACACTGGTTCGAAAGAGTACACTAGTGACACGATAAGAAGAAAACGCGGCCAAAAAACTAAGAATGTAATGAATATTTTGTGGTTTTTGGTCTGTTATTGTACCGAATTTCAAAAATAATAGGTACTAAATAAAACTACGCACAACAATTAGTTTACAATATTTAAAAGGATTCTTCACACATGCATCCTACCATAGAGTCACTAACTAGAATTCATAGATGCTTCCAAAATTAAATTTTATTCATACAGAATGTCCACTAAACTGAAAATTACCAATCTGACAAAATTTCCCGACACCCGCCCGCGCGATGTGCCGCCGCCCTCGCCGCTGAAGCCTGTGTTTCAGTGTGTGCGCCGCGCTGGTCCGCGCCGCTCGTGTAGTGCCGTGCTTTGTACCCGCCTTGTGAGTGATCTGTGGATGTACCTTAACTGGGTGAGTGGACACTTACTTAAAACCTAGGTCTAGACGAGATTTAAAAATTATACCACCAGGGTTTTTATTCACTCGCGGTATTAGATATTATTTCCGGAGGTGAATTCGTTTTTGGAGCGATTTACGTGAAACCGAAATTCAGGTAGGTAAGATGTAGCGTGTTTTTGACGGTTTGGGTTACGAAGAGGTTCAGGTAAGCTGATTGCTGGAATGACCAATAAGATCATTTTTATCATAGATTATTTTTATCTATATCTAATTTAACGAGACATGTGTGATGTGACTATAATGTATATGTACTCTATGAAGGGTAATGAAAGTAATATTAGCAGTAAAGCAGATATTTTGTGAATATGACTAAGGTAGAGAAGATAAATGGAACAAAATTAATAGATTTTTAAACAGGGCATTTGTGTTATTTATACGTAACCATAGTGATATTTCTAAATATGAATTCGTGAGCCTGTGTTTACACACATTTATATTAAATCGCGGGTTCGATTCCCACATCGGGACAAAAATTTGATATGATGAATTATGAATGTATTAAAAATTGAAAGTAATTATATAATTTATCTTGTTTGGGTTATTTATATTTTATAAAGAGCAACAAAAAATGCCTGTTGAGTAGGCAAATTATATATATTCTATTATATTTTTGAGTATATATTTCAGAGTAGGTAGGTATTCATCCAAGATTCTCAGACAGAATTCAAAAGTTAGAATTTTCACCGTTTACAAAGGTGCCTTGTTCTGCGGGTACTGATTACATCCACTCAGAACACATTGGCTCTTTCCTATGTACTATGAAACTTAGTGGGGAATTACATAATTAATGACAACGACGCAGACCACCTGCCAGAAGGGCCGACGACATAGCTAAGATAACGGGCAACTAAATGCGCCTTGCACAACGCCGAGGGATTTGAGGGGATAAAGAGGAGGTTTATACCTACAGTGGGTGTAAACGGGTTGATATGATGATGATGTTGGATAACCTATGAATCAAATTCAAATTATTTATTGCACATTTCTTGAAAACTTATTACAAAGTGCTTAAACTATAAAGACCCTGTTTGGGTACAGCAATCTAATATTCCTAAAAAACTAACTTGTTTTAACTATACTTTTAGATTTTTTTAAAGGTTGCAACACAATTATAAACTTAAATTATAGGTTCCTACTTATTAGTATGGGTATATACATATGTATTTGATTAATAGGAACTCTCCCATGACACGCAGTTTTAGAGGAATAGACACGCAGGAGAATGATGTTATAAAAGTGTAACCGCAACTTCGTTTCCGTTGCGTATTTACAAAATACCTTTCTTAGAACTTACTTTCAGGTCTTGATGAACACAATCTCCAAGTTTTAAGTCTCTACGTTCAGTGGTAAGGCCTGTAAGTTGACTATCAGTCAGGCAGTCAGTCAGGTCCAAGCATTTTATATATATCGTTTTTTCTTGTACAAAAACTTCAAGAGATATAAATTTGTAAAATTGACAGGACCTTTCTTATATTGATATTAGATTGTACATAGCACTTTCTTGTAAATTAAATTACCGATCCTTTCCACCCGTTCAATCACTCCTTATTTGATTAAAAATCATCTATCACCGAAAAGGGTGACAAATTGTGGACACCCTTTGCCAAAGTGCCTCCGATCCCCAATACGCTGTAACGTCAACTTCCGGGAAACGGTTCCATTATTACGAATAAGTTAATATACGTAAAAGTTCGTAAATTCTATTTGTTTTGTGATATTAGAAGAGGATACGTGAAATAGGAAGCCTTGAGGCCTGGATTCATGTGGAATGTTTCGGAAATAATTAAATATGCCGTATGTTGTACATACAAACATACAAACTTGTTCACTTAGCTATATGATTTCTCGACTCTAAATTCTAAAAAAAGTTTAGAAACTAAATAGCATCATTTTACAATTTTAACTTTAATACGAGTAACTTACAAGCGCTGCTATTTTTTCATCCGTATTTCACAATGGAATAAAATATACGACCAAATATTTAAGATATTATTATGTTGTCCATTATACACCATACCTTACACCATATTTTTGCATGAAATATGGTGTAAAGGTTCATTTACAAAGCACGCTTCCAAACTTTTATTCCTGTATAGGACAAGTTACTCTACTCTTTGTTTTATATATCCATGGTTACTAGAACAACAATAAATAAAATCTATTTTCACGTTTGATGCAGTATATTAATGAAAAGACAGTATCTTTATTTATAGTCTATGGAATCCAATGAACTAATGACCATCTCTGGCTGTGCCCTCGTGGGAACTCTACATACAGACAATACAAACATACATATTACACGTGCTGAGTAACACAATTAAAATGATAAGGCTCTGCACTTAATATAATGAGATCGGTACATATTCTACGTGTAATAGTCATTTGCCAAAAGTTATATAAGTAAAAGTACTAAGAAAATTGATTGATTCAGGCGTTACTTTGCGGAAATCCATAAATATTAATCAATAGCATAAATATATTCAGTAATAAATAAGAATAATTTCTAAAAAAAGGTCTTAATTAACTTAACTATAGTTTAGAATTTTAGTATCTAAACCAAAGCGCCGAAAACAAAAAACCCAAGTCAGAACTCAACACTTTGTTACTTTGTTTAGAAATTAAGAGGACTTATTACTAAATATATTTATACTATTTATTAATAATTAAGTAAAAATATTTTTTCTCGTTAAAAAATAATAAAGTTAAATACAAAACTCTTAAATTAAAAAAAAAGGTTTGGTATTATGGTTTTTTGTTAGGGCTTGTTCGGAAAGAAGGTATGTATATTTCGGAGAATAAGGTTAGTAGAAACATACATGGTCAAATTTCTAAAAGTAAGACAAAGGCTCGGATAATAATCCTACAAAAACAAATAATTTAAATAGATATAATTAAAAAAAGTCAAATGGAATTATGGGCTTGTTCAGAAGGTATCAGTGAATTTTATTTTATTTTTTACTTGCTGTATATTCTGGAATCGTAGGGACTCTAACTATAGAGTAGATTAATTATCATGTTCGAATGTTATAACATCAGAAATTATATTAGGCTAGTTGTAAAACTCCTCTATCGTAGTCACTGACGGTGTAAAAGTGTCGAAACGCTCTGTATTAATTACTCCGTGGGAAAAAGAAACACAATACAGACATGTTATTTTATTTGAGGATTAAAGATATTTTTATATTACAGACACAATTTATTAGTACATGTAAATGAAATACAATAACGAATAAATGTGTCTAAATTATTTCAAAACACTGTGATAATTTTGAAAGTAGGTAGGTACTTTATACATAAATATCCTCTAAAATATATTTATGAAGAAGATTTTGTGAGGAAAAATTAAGGTTTTACAAAACTATACAACAGCCGACTTCAATCGGATGGTTCAAGTGACCGTAGACACGACTGACAAGTCACAGGGAAGCAAAATACGCAAGTTTGTTTACTACAACCCCATATTTTTTCAGTTATTTTGATTTAATAACTAAAATACTTAACCGATTGGGATGAAATTTCTACGGGATCCATCTGAAAGTTTAATCTCTTAAACAAATAAATCATTTTTCAAATTGGTTTTTAGTTAAACAACAAAGGTAACAAACATAAAAATAAAATAAAAATAGCCGCATTGACAAACTTCTCCTTTTTTGAAGTCGGTTGAAATGGGCTAACTTTCTAGATGTATTTTGACGTCAATGAGGTGTAAATCCTGATTGGCTGAGCTGTAACAAGCCAATAATCTGCTTCCGGCTTGATTGGCTAGACTAGACCAATTGTTTGTTTACCGATCCGTGTTATTAGCAGAAGTTGTGACCTCTAGAGACCTTTATTGATTTCGTATTTATAAATAAATAATTATTTTGGGCATATCACACAACGCCATCTAACCCCAAACTAAGCAAAGCTTGTACTATGGGAGCCAGTTAACGGATAGAATACTTAAATACTTTTTTGTAAATTCATACATAGGAAATATCCAAACTCCAGACACACACCGATGTTCATCACACAAATGCTTGTCTTGAAGCGGCTATCGAACCCGCGACACCGACGTGGCAGTCCAACACACCTGCCACTCCACCAATCGTATCGTTCGTAAATCGTAATTGTATTACTTTTATATGTAATAGGTAATGTTTACAACTTTCTATCCATTTTTGGCCACATTGATAAAATTTAACAACACATAAGTTCATCATCATCAACTATAGCAGTCCACTGCTGGACGTAGGTCTCTCCCAATGAGTGCCACTGAGCTCGATCTTCGGCTCTTCTCATTCACCTTCATATCATTCATATCCACCTTTATAGCGCGCAAATCATCGCTCCATAATAGCCACATAAGTTCATATATGCTAAGATTTTAAGGATTTTTGTCACACTGAAATCTGAAACGAGAGTAAATATCAACGTTTAGAATATCTTTATCTATTATTCTTATTGATAGACCTTGACACGACGTAATAGATGCTATTGTCGCACTGAACTAAAGAGCTCGTCACGCCGCGGCACTTAGCAACTTAAACAATCAATATAACACGATTTCACTTATAAATATTCACATCTTCAAAAGCAGCGACGGAAGGCCAGTTCTATTATGCTGTGATCATCCGCTAGATAACGAAAAATCATAGCCCAGAATGATATTTAGTAAGTAACTTTAAAAAAATACATAACTAGCTTTAAAAACCAGGAATTAACCTAACTACAATTATAAATAATACACAGAATTTAGGTCACTGTCCACGGGCAAAATACCCAAAAGGCTGGCTTTTATAATAATGTTGAAAGTGAGTTTTGATTAAATATGACAGTCAGTAGGTACGCGGAGTAAACGGAAACTCTATTAGCCCATATTTGGCATCACCGCAAAATTTCCTGGGTTCTACGCTGAAACCAAAAACGCAAATCATGAACATTATATGTAAGTATGTATATAATTCAAATTTATTAGGTATAAGTTGCTATAGTTGGTTTTCCTTAAAGAGTAGGGAATGGTGCAAATTAGTATATTAATAGTCCAAGCCAATCAAAATCGGCAAGAATGGCTATTATCCAGCATTGGATTTTATAGTCCGAATAGAAAAACACAAAATTTTAGTTGAGAATAAAAAAATAAAACACGGCAAAAAAATAATTACAATAATAAAACTACAATGTTTATTATTAGTATACATTATGTCTCTAATTATACCACATATTTATTTATACATACATATGTACAGACAGCGTCATAGATAAGTATCCCCCTTGCATTATAATGCCCCAGCTTCAAATCCCTTCAAATCACCGCCGCGGCGTATGGAGAAGTTCTGCCTTAAAAAAATAGATTATATTTGTATAATCGTATGTAAGCCTAAAAATAATTTTAAGAATTACAATTTTTTTTAAAAGATTTATAGCTGGGTGTCTTATGCAAGGGGGATACTTATCTCTGATGCTCTCTGTACATATAAAACGCAAACGACTTAATTTAAGTACCTTTATTTAATTGAGTAGGTAGATAGTAGATAAATTGGTTGTTATTGATGTCATGTTTACTCACACGCAATCCGTGTACCTATTTACCATTAAAATACTAGTGATTCTGAAAATACCTGTTATTTCAGCGTTCTGCGCTACAAACAAGGTAACGACCATACAATGTCTGAGAAACATCCAACCGGCCTTATTAAGTCCGACTTTTTATTTATTTGTTTCCGAATTGCCAGATGTCAATTTTCTCCAATATTAAAAATGCGAAAATTTGTAAGGATAAATAAATATTCAGAATGATTTTTATTGCTAAATGTCGCCGAAATTAATGAGCCCACTTGGGTTAGTAGGTATGGGTATAATAAGCTGCAAAATAAATAGAAATATAGACAAAAAGCCTGATATCACGCAGGCATCGAAGCTGCGAGCTTCAGTTAGTGGAGTCTGTATTCGATAAAAGATAAGTAATTAAGTCTCAAAATCATTTTTAGATCTAGCAAGCATACGCGATCTACCATTAAGGCAAGCTATTTGTAGAGTCCATAAAACCTGTACAGGCGCATACGAAATATGTCAGAGAAGCGCCTACTAGAGTAATCGAAGAGATTCCGTAAATTTTCCGGCTTTTTCGTTTGCGTACATCACTTCCTACGCAAGTTGTAAATACGCTATTTTAGTGCCAGCGTTGAAAACCACATCTAACCTTTCGAGATTTCCAAATGTTGCTAGTGTAACTGATTAAATTGTAACACAAATGTTTACCTTGGAACATTTTTCAAAACTTGAAAGAACTGTGAAAAGCTTTAGTATGAAATAAAACATGCTGTATTATTTATTATATCTCTATTTTTTCTAAATAGTATTATTTTTAGAACGATTTTTGTAACCCGTTGTCAACAATTCATAATTCATAATCTTTATTTGAGAAACACAGATAAAAAGAGATAGTAAAAACATGTTGATGAGTTCAACTTACAACAACTTGGTAATATATATACAGGCACTTCAATTCTGTTTTGAAGGTAGGTTCTCTGGATTTGATTCCATAGGGCAAGCATTTGTGTAATGAAAATAAATCTGATATCGAATCACTAGCCTGTAAAACATATTTATTTGAAAAAAAATCACTGCTACGAAGGAGAATTTCGCACATAAATCACATCCGACTATTATTGTATCGCGAAAGTTTCGAGTTAGCGAGTTTCTTTTCTTTCTTCTTTCTAACTACTAGTAAAGGTTACATTTGTAGGCGGGGCCACAAATTGTGCAAAAATGATCCATGCATGTTGAAAGTGATTTTATGGATATTTCAGTTTGAAAATTGCATGACACTCCACTACAAGATAATTTTCGCGGTTTTGAAGGCACGTGCATTCTTAGACTTCTTCTTATCGTGTTACTACTTACTAGTTCTTTCGAATCAGTGTGGTGAAAGGATTTCAAGTGCGCTTCAAAGAGGCTCTTTTCGTGCACACATTCTTAGACCGAAAAATCTGTTCGTGCTTTACACCCATAAATGGCCTCTAGGATGGATTCCGCGCCAGATATCAGTTAATAAGCTTAACTTATTATCTTGTCTCGTAAAGAACAATATTTTACGGTATTGTAGAGCAGTATTAAAGTAAATATACGCAGAGAATAATAATTTTCACGCGAAGGGCGTCATCAATCATGTTTTACCACACCGTGTTCGAGAACAAAACACTTTGAAATTCCTTTGTATATTATATTTAATGTATATTTTATAATGAGAGGTTTCATTTTTAAATTTTAAAAAACCTTTATTAGTTTCCACAAACCACAAAATATCATAATATTTTATGTAAGTATTTATTCAAAGATTTAAGAAATAATATATTGAGTAGTAATTAATAAAATAGATTATTTTTGCAGATATTGTTGCATTAATAATAAATTATTTATGCATACAATAAGTTTATCTACTTAGAGGTAGGTTAATGGGTAAACAAATTTTCAACTGGCATCATAATATCTTTGAGTTTTACGAAGAAGCTACAGCCAGATGGTTCCTAATGAGTGAAATCCAAACGAGTAAAATTCCCAACCAGTAACACTGTGACTCGATAGGAAGAAATATTTTTTTCTCATCACGGATTCAAAACACATTATTATTAATTTATTTGTGCAATGCAAACTCTACCTAATCCTCTCGCAATAAAACTGACCTAGGCACCCATTGTCATAAAGATATTTTATGTAAAGTCTCCTAGACTTTACATAAAGTATCTTTATTTATTATTGGTTACGCCAAAAGAACTAAATTGTATCGCGTGATTTTTATTATTTATTTCTTTGATATGGCACTGTCAATTATTAAGGAACATAGGATAAGTTTACGAGTCCTGTCGCATCGTTTTGATTCCTGCCGTTGCCGCGCTTCAGGGTTCAAATATACCGCCCGCCCTGAATGTATTGAGTGAGTGAATGTACTATATACTTGCTCACTAAGTTCACACGCCGGACAGTTGCGTTCGGTCAGTATGGCTATATACCAACGTTACGCATTAAATATCGCGCCTGCTCCTTTTTCTCCAACATTCTCATATCCTCCATAGTAGTTAATTCTCAGCAATAAAATGTTCTTATTCTCTCTACCCAGAGATTTCAGATATTTTCCGCTGTCGCTTCCAAAACTTTATAATCCTACCAAACATTTAAAGACACACGTTCAACTGTTTACATTAAGCACAAAGACATATGTTAGATAAATTCAAACATCTGTACGAGGGTATGTTTAACTTTCTTTACATTTTAATATTCCGGAAGTTAACCGGTTAATCTGCTCGCGGTTCCGACATGAATCACAATTTATTTGCATTTGTACGAGTTAATTATTTTAATTTATTATTAACTCTTGGCATTTACAAGCAGGGATGTTTATGTCTTTTAGAAATGGATGGATCAGTGTACCTTAAAAAACTTTACTAATATGTTGTTTTTCACTTGATTGATTTTCTTGTAGATTTCACTTTCACTTGATTGATTTCTTGTAGAAGAAGAAGATTACGCGAAAAAAAGAATGTTTACTATGTTTCGAAATAAAATGAAAGCTAAAACGTTTAAGAGCTCTATATTAAATTATTATTATTATTAAAGCTCTGCTTAGTTTGGGGCTAGATGGCGTTGTGTGAAATGTCCAAAATATTTATATATTTTCTCCATCCACCGACTACTGTTACCGTTAGTCGTTTTCCTATGGCTTTGCGTCAGGTACCTTTTATTGATAATCATTTAAGTTTTATTCATCGTTTGACAAACCCGGGTACCTGGCTCGAGCCAGCTCGCAAAAGCTCGGCTCGGGCGCCGCACTCCCTCCGCTGTCACTCTGCTATTTTGTAGAAATCCAAAATTCTGACTGCACAGATACAACGTTTTTAAAAGGACGACCACCCCAAGGCTTTGGTCCGCATCGCTGAAAGGTGAGTAGGGTTCAAGGGTGGCGGAAGGCGAGTGCACAGATACAACGTAGTGCATCGCCCATCGCCCCCGTCTGCATCGCCCATTTAATTTTTTTTTGGTAAATAAAAATTGGTGTATTTTTTTCTGAAACTGAGCGAAGCTAAGGGCTACAGCTAGTGATATAATGATATAGATGTAACGCTAAAGCCGATTATCTTGGATATGTAAATCGTTAATAGCTAGTTATCCAAGCTAATGCATCGTTGAGGATTATAGAAGGATTACATCCTTGGTGACGCGTTTGAGAATAGCTATGCGAAATATAACCTTTCATATAACGTCGATATATTACTATGTTATAATATTTTTTTTTTTTTATATTACCTACTTCACAAATCATCATATATTGACATGAACACAATATAAAGTGGAAAAAATCCAATATGTAACGCTATATTGGATTTCTACAGTTGGGTTTGCGTTTTTATGAATCCAGCGCCAGATTTCAGTTTCTTTTTGGTAGGTCGAACATTTATTAGATAGTTGACAAGTCATTTCCTCGCTTCACTAAAATGCTACCAACATTATTTACAATAAAGTATAATAAACGTTTTTTGTAAATAATAAAATAACTAATGGAAATAGGTCAGTTATTTTTAATATATGTCACACACCGCTCTGTCTCACAATATTATTAATATAATCTATCCCAAGTTTTAGCAATAGGTGAATTATAATTTCTTAAAGAAGGAAAAGTTAAAATCGTGTTGTTAGTTGTTACTTGAACAAAAGTTCAGTTTAAAAATTACTAAAGAGAAATATTTTTTTTTGTTTTTGAAAGGGATATTGATTTAAGATAGGTAGATAAATATACATTCTTAATTGCACAAGGTATAAAACAAGTAGGTACACGGGGCGAACTTAATTAAAAATACTAATTAGTATTTTCTTCGAGCTTTTGAAAGCTAGCTAGCTCTCTTTCTTTTTCTAAAGAAATGATGAAAAAAGCATAATGCTGAAATGGCTATACAACCGAAGATCGTGTTCTTAATGTATTATGGTAGAGTTACTTATTTTATACAAAATAAATGAAAAAAAAAATGTTTATCTTGCTCTCTTTTTCAAATTAAATGTTGAAAAAAATCATTATGCTGAAATAGATTTATATATAAAACAAACAATCATTTCTTAATCTATTATGATAGAGTTAAATGCTTTATACAAAACAAATGAATAAAAAAATATACATAAAAAGCATTTCCATAATCACAATAAAATGGCAAACCACAGAATGGAAAGAAAATAAGAATTGAATAATATAGTGTTCCTAAATCGTGGGCATGGTAAAATAATGCGTGAAATCAATTCCTCGCACAGAAAATACTCATAATAAATCATTTTTCTGAGTTACTAGAGTTGGGATTTTAACGCATTATTTGACTATCCGGCTATTTTTGCACAATGTACCGTAAAAAAGTAAGCTTGGCCTCAATTGTGAATTAATTTGTAGAAAAGTCATACTTATCATATTAAGTATCTTTTTACAATATTTGTCTTAATAAATTAAAAACAATACAAGACTATCAATTTTACCATAGAACTTCACAATAACAAATATTTCAATCCTGTCAAATAAGCTTCGACCTAAGTATTTTTCTGACAATTCATTATACATTATCATAATTAATGTTTTGTCTAATTTTCTCACAGACTTTTTAGTGTTTATTGTATAGACCTTCTTACTAGATCACACCTTCTAGGTTTAATTAGTAACTTAGCCCTACCTTGCCGGTTGCCTATTTTGTCCGGCCTTTTCGGTTTTTACTGAACAGTACAACCCTATATTAGTAGATTTTCCATAAAACGCTGACGGGGCAAATCTTTCCGTGCCTGATAAAGGTAAATCTTTATAAAAGGATGTGGGCATTTCGCAGGCTGTGATCGACTCGACCCTGGGAAAGTGGAGAAACCTTCTCGTCTAAAAATGGTTAATACTTTATTACTTTTTAGTTAGCTATCATAAATGTTCAGGACAATAAAATGTTATTTTTTCAGTTTGAAATGTTTCTTTGGTGAAACACACTCCGTCGCCAACGAGAACGAAAAGTTATGTGTTTAAAAAAAATTGTACAAAATTAGTATTTTAGGCACATAATAAACAATTAGACTGCTAGAAAAGAACTTTTACCCAACTGCGAAGAACTGTTTCTTCAAAAACAATTACGTACTTATACTTCATCAACCTTGGCAAAATCATAAACCGATAACTAAACGTCATAAAATATAACTTGGTGGAAAATACCATTAAAAATTACTTTTTAGACGTAAGAAAGTACCCCTTATTCTCCGTTGCTTTTTCTCGTAAAATTTTACGAGACTTCAGATAAGTTAAATGATTAAGCATTATGTAAGAAAAGCCAGAGACCTTTGATGTATCAAAACGCTAGAAGTGTCATGGCCTTTTGATACGTGCGAGTTAAAAACTTGTAATCGAAAAACTTTCAGCATCAGATCATAAAACATGGACGAAACGAATAGTGTGAAGAAATTACTATAATACGGCGTACTTTTTGAATATTTGGCCGAAACATTTTGTATGGAATTGGATTTGAGGATTAGTCTTAATGCTCCTAGTCCCTAAAAGTTATCTAAGTATCTATATTTCACCCATCTGTTAAGGTTTATTACAGCATAAGCTAACTACTACAATCTTTATTACAAAATTTACAAAAGGAATCTATTGGGACACCCATAGACCGTTGCTAACGATCTACAGGTAGCTCAACTGCTCCAACTCGATAGCCGATGGCAGCGTGCCGAGAATACTGGCTGCATTGCCTCTTTGTATTTCAAGGCTTATTTTTTGGGCAAGATAGCTGCCAGCTCTCTGATCACGCGTCGCTTCGACCTGACGCTCTGATAAAATTTAAAAAACCGCGGAAGTCACCCATCCCATCTGCTTTATAACGAGATACTCGAAAAAAATTGTTCGTTAAATAACTGAGGTTCGAAGTCTAACCCATATTTTAGGGCACAAAACTGCACACCTACGAGTTATCAATTACTATTACATTCGTAGTACCTCCTACCTACTCGTTTTTCATCTCGTCTGTGTCAGCTCAAAGCAAAATCCTCAAATTCCCAGCACTTTCTCGCTTATTTACGTCAATCGTATTTGTGTGAAAGAGACACCATAAGTATTAGTACAATAGTGAGTGAGATAAAATATTTACCTGAGGTTACCGTTTCGCTGAAGGTTTTATTTCAGAAGTACGTATAAGATGGTTGTTAGAGGAAAATTAAATAACTCAGTAATTTAATACGCTTATACTATTTGAGTCGAAAAGACGGTAATTGGGTATATTTACTAAAGTCTAATTTACATTAGCGTCGTTTTTGAAAATAGAATTTCATTAATTAATAGAACGTAGGATAAAATAATAAGTTGTACATAATAGAGGTATTATGTTGCAAATAAGCTCGGGTATTAGCACAAAACCATCATAGTAATATAGCAGAAAAACCTCCGCTTGAAAAAGCTATGTATGGATAATATTATGTTTTGCACAAAGCTATTTTTTCAACAGACTTCAAAAAATAAGTGGTTATTAATTTGGTTGAATGTTTTTTTTATAATGTTTCTACCTCAGAACTTAGTTGTTTATGAACAAATTTGAAAAAATATTTATTTTGAAAAGAAAGATTGGTGCTATAGAAATTTTATCAAAATCGGTTCAGTAGTTTACTTTTTAAATCAAAAAACCTGATAAAAAGGTATTGAAATTAACAAAATTGCTTATTTTGCTTCCCTGTGACTTATCAGTGGTGATTGAAATTGGTTGTTGTGTGTTTTTGTAAAACCTTGATTATATAATTTTTATTTCATGTTACGCTCAGTACCTACTTCGAGAAAAGTAAGAGGCATAAAGTACCCTGCCGTATTCCCGCGAGTACTGTAAAAACGCCTTTGTTCCTTACGTCGTAAAATAACGTTAAAATAGCCGATCTCATAAACAGGAAAGGTAATCGCAAAGTCTGAGTTAATTAACTAATTACATAAGATTTTATGCCCAATTAGTTGCGTCTAGAGAAAACAATGGGTTGATGAATGGTGTAAAGCGATTTAATATACATCATTATTTTTATGTAATGTGGTTTAAAAAAAAGTTTTCGTTGCCGGCCAACATAATATAATTAAAATTAACGATTTTTATGTATTTTTATTAATTTAATTAAAAAAATTGCTGTAATAAAATACCAATAATTTTATATATAATTTCCTTATTACATAACTATCTATGTAGTTTAGTATCTATCTAGTATTTATGTTTATGTAGGTTTATGTATGTAACTTATTTAAACGCGCCACTGTCATTATCTATTCCCATCATTTCCAGATCCATCCAAAGGTTGTCTGGAAGAGATTGCTTTTAGCGATAAGACCGCCCATTGTGCTTCACTTTTTTTATATTGTTTGTGTTCCTGATTATTTTCTTGTTTTGTGGTGTGCAGGTGTACTTCTCACTCAGAGGGTAATAAAATGGATAATTGTACTAACTCGTATTGTTTACTTTTAATATTTACTCTTTTGACCTTTTTTTCAACCGACTTCAAAAAAGGAAGATGTTATCAATTCGATTGTTTTTTTCTATGTTTGTTAGATACCTTTTAACTTTGTTGTTTATAAACCAATTTGAAATATTTTTTTTAGAGGATATACTTTTAGATTGGTTCCATATAAATTTCATCAAAATCAGTTGATAATGTTTTAAATCAAAATAACGGAAAAAAAGTCGTTGAAATGAACAAAATTGAGAATTACTAAAAAAAAGAGAAATGCTAAAATAAAACAAAAAAAAACTACAAACGTATCGTTTTTTTTTAATAGGCTGAGTCTGATGTCTTAAGATTAGATTTTAGACCAACACTCAAAATAATAATGCCAGGAAACTGTGGAGTAATATGAAAATCCGCTGACATTCTTAGAAAATTCTAAATCCTTAATTATGATGGAATTTGCATAAACCATTTCGTTTGTAACGGGATAATTTCATCCATTAATTCCTTTTATCTCCTAAAGTACTTTTTGTAAGATTTGAGCGTCTGTGGCCCACTTTATTAAATTTTCAGACGATGTACAATGGATGCTTCTGAGAGATATCATAGCAAAAATACTGTTTCTAAAGCGATTGTTGCAAAAAGACCTGAGAAATTCATATGCATACTAAAAATAATAGGGTCATATATACACGGTCAATTTTTAATCACCATAAAAAAAAATACACATAGTCAGTTGCCGTTACTGAACACAGATATGCCAAAAAAACTTGAAAAAATTAAGTCGAATTTTTGACAAAATAATTTCGATTAAAATTGGATAACTGTAACTGTTAGCCGTTTTCCTATGGATTTGCGTCAGGCGGCACCCTTTATTGATAATAATTTAATTTTTATTCATCGTTTGGCAAACCCGGGCACCTAGCTCGAGCCCGGTCGCTAAAGCTCAGCTCGGGCGCCGCACTCGCGCCGCTGCCACTCTGCCATTTTGTAGAAATCCAAAATTCTGACTGCACAGATACAACGTGGTACCCCGTCTGCATTGCCCATTTCATTTTTTATGGTTATTAAAAAAATATGGTGTATATGTATATACATATATATCGTCATGTCTTATATCGTAACTCCCGCAACTTGTTTGAGTTGCGAATTTACAAAATTATTTTCTTATTACGTGCCTACATTTCTTGACGAATACACACTCGAAATTTAAAGTCTTTATGTTCAGTGGTTTAGCCTGTGCGTTGTTTGTCAGTCAATCAGTCAGTCAGTTAGGAATAAGTTATTATATTATTTATAATAATGTGGGTCGAAAGCAGATTTTATTACATGGTCCGAACTTCCTCGGGACGGATATGGCATAAATCAAACAAAAAAAGTTTTAGAAAAAAAATAATTCATCGAATTGAAAATAGAGCAACCCGTCAATTTTCGAGAGTGGTTTTCAAACACCCCTGTATTTATAAGCAATTCAATTACAAGTTTTTGAAAGTTTCATCATTCAAACAAACTTTAATCGAAAACATTTGTTTTTGCCACCAATTAAAAGTTCCAATGTAATTAAAATTTATAGTCAAAACAGTAATGAAGATTTGAACTTTGTGTTTGTAACGAATGCTTCTCCGGTGGCAATTAAAGTAGGTTATTTTACTATGTGTGGGACTATTATGCAGACCTTTTTTAATACCAGCAAGATTTCTACTGTTTTTTTTTTTGGTTAATTTTGTATAGTCTTCAAGAGCAATATTTCAATGATATGTTGGGGTCAGAGATCTCTAGGCGACTTTTCAACTTTGATACCTAAAAAAAATCAACTCCGCACCACCAATGTTTAATTACCAAAAAAAAAGTTAATGGACAATGCAGAGTGCAGGGTACTACGTTGAATCTGTGCAGTCAGATTTTGGATCTCAACAAAATGGCAGAGTCACAGTGGAGCGAGTGCGGCGCCCGAGCCGAGCTTTTCCTTCCAATTTTAATCAAGTTTATTTGACATAATTTTTTCAATTTTTTTTGCCATATATATGTTTAACTGACTATGCGTATTTTTTTAGGTGTTTAGATATTGATACAGTTACAGATACAGATTCTTTATTGGTAACATACATTGCAGGTCAGACGTGACGGTGTATAATCTCATTATAGTAGAATAGCGATGTAGCGAATTTTCAAAATTCCTTTTATTACGCGCCTACACTTTTTAACGAACATATCCTCGCATTTTTCGCTTTGCGTAGGTTTATACTAAGTTACACAAATAATAACGTATTTTCTAATTATCTATCTTTGCAATTTAAGGGTTGTTGAAACAATACCTTTGATTACGGGCGCGGAACGAATTTCACGTCACTGTTCAAAATCTTTGCAGCAGATTTTCTGTTATTTTTATGAATATTTCCATTCATCTTAATGAGCATCATTAGAGCCTGGCTCCTGTCGGCGGAACTGATGAAATTTTCTCATTTTTCGCAGATTTAAGTAGACTCTTCGAATTATTTTTACAACTAAAAGAGCACTCTAAGGAAACTTTGTCTGTTTTCTCTGAAACGTCTCTTACAATATCTTTACATAATATAACTTACTAGTATTATTATTAGTTCTTTGTTTTATTCAATGCTTTCCTCGACTTAAGTTTAAAAATAGACTATTTAGTGTGCACCTTTAGCCAATATTTCATATTTTAGTCTCATCCCAAGGTTGCCTGGAAGAGATCGCTGATTAGCGATAAGGCCGCCCATTGTACATGCTTCTTATATCTTGTTTAGTATCATTAAGTTTCCTATTACAATAAAGAGTTTTCATTCATTCATTCATACTAGTTGATACTCGCAACTTTGTTTGCGTTGTGAATTCACAAGATTTCGTTTTTGATACGCGACTATACTTTTTGACGACATACCCACGAAATTTCAAGTCTCTACGTGTAGTGGTTAGGCTTATGCATATCTCTTAGTCAGTTAAGTTAAGCCTTTTATAAACAATACACCACAAGTTTTTAATTTAAATGCAGTGCAGAAGGTACAACGTTATATCTGTGCACACTGTGCAGTCAGAATTTTGGGTTTCAGTAAAATGACAGAGTGACAGTGGGGCGAGTAGGGCGCCCGAGCCGAGCATTTGTAAGCTGGCTCGAGACATGTAGGTACCCTGGTTTGCTAAACGAAGAATAAAATTAAAATAATTATCAATGATGCGTACTGATTGACGCAAGGCCATAGAAAAACGAATAATACATAAGTCTCCTTCAAGACTCATTTAGATGCAGTACAGAGACGAACGAATCTATTCTCACAATGGCTCTTCCCAACGTAACTGTAAACAATTAATTTAGAATCGAGCACAGCAACATTGTTCTATAACGTAAATACGGTTATAATGTAAATGTTCGTCTGTCTGTTCTCCGTCAACGGAGTATTTGTTTGGAGATTCTCATTGGCGAGATGGCGGCTAAGATGATAAACAATGGGATTTTTGTTGAAATATTCACGAGATTTAAATATACCATTTTACTTGTTTTGCTGTTGACTCAGCTTTATGGAAATAAGAATAATGAAGCTAGAAATATAAAAGAGAACATTTAGTTTTTGTTTTGAAATAAATACCTACTTACTTACCTAAAATAATTATAATCTTATTCATTTGAAAACTCTGTAGTTATTTTTTTTTATCGTTGCGGTTTTTTTTTTATAAAGTAGGTAGAGATGTCAACGTAAAATTGTAAAAACCGATAATTTACAATTTGGCGGTTTTTAAACCGTATAATAACGCGAAAAATGTTTATGGGATAGGTACTTTAAGTACCAGAAATTTTGGCAAACAAAAGTTTCACTTACGCAAATTCTACAAATCTAATAAGTTCTGGAATTCCTTAATCAAGTTAGTCAGATGCTCAAACAATGAGAGTAGAAATTAGTCAGCTGTGAGTTCAGTAACTCACGCTAATTTAGTTTAGTTAGTTTTCATCAAATAAGACGTCTATGAATTTTGATTGAAATACATTCGCAGCAGATCACGTAGGAAATGTTAGCCTAAATGTATTCTGCTTGAAAACTAACAGAGAATCTTGAACCTTTCCCCAGGAAATTGGCTTCGTGCATAAATATTAGATATTCATAGCTGCTTTTTCAATATAATTTCAGGATGAATATCCAATGAATCAAACCCAACCGATTCACTCTGTTACCCATTAGATTTTTTTTTCAACGACACACTGTGGCGCTGGGTGTGACTCATTGGAAAAAATTAGTATCGAGACATTGTGATAACAAAAGTATATAATCAAGATTTTACAAATAATATACAGCAACCGACTTCAATCGGACTGTTCTAGTGACCGTAGGCACCACTGAATAGTCACAGGGAAGCAAAATACATAATTGTGTTCACTTCAACGACTTTTTTTTCAGTTATTTTAAGTAAAACCTATTCTACTGAACCGATTTTGATAAAATTTCTATGGGACAAATCTGAAAGTATATTCTTTTAAAGATTTTTTCAAATTGATTCATAAACAACCAAGTTCTGAGGTAACATACATTAAAAAAAATAACAACCGAACTACTCTTTTTTTGAAGTCGGTTGAAAATATATGTAACAATGTGACTCAGGCCTCAAAAACGGTAAAACGGTATACCAGCAATGGATTACCATATTGCCACTTGACGCCAAAGCCTAAATATTTCAGTCCTGCGTAAACATGTAAATTTAAAATTTTACCGCAACGTATAACTTTCCAAACAGGCGGTTATTTTAGGAGAGCAGGTGTGATCCCTTAATTTTCACGTTTTTTAGGCTTTAGGCTTATACCTATGAAATAAAAAAAGATAAAAAGATAAAAATGTTTTATTTCTAAAAAGGTCTTATAATAAGGTACATAGCATAATAATATATAACTAATAAAATAAAAAGAAATACAATAAATCATAAAATTATAGGCATACAATTTAAAAAGAGAAGGAGTAGAAGCTTTTATACTTGTAATTTAATATAAATTGTTCACCGTGTGTTGTGTATATAATATATAATATTTGGTATTCAATTTATTAATTTTGCAAATTTGCACGACCTGTACTCTATAAAACTTCGGGTTCCTTGATCTAACGAAGTACCTGCTGGACTTGTGTGTAGATACAAGGGACCTCTGTTTCGGCTGGTACTGGGCTAGGTAATGACTTTAATAAATTTACATACGTATGTAGTTACAATATTATTATTATTATTATTTTGCTATGCTATAAATATTGACTAATATACGTAAGGGAATTACAATGACTTAGGTACTATTTCTATTTACTGCCTTTGTGTAGGGGTGAATTGCATAATAAAAAATGTTTTATTAATGTACCTACTATATAAAAGGATAAGTCCTGACTGAATCGTCAACGTAGCAACAAAACCGCCAGGATCAAGAGAAATCGGTCAGGTCAGACCGGGAAACTTTTGCCTAGCAGTGGGACGATATAGGTTAATTAAATAAAATCCTGACTGACTGAGTGTCAGACAATGCACAGGCCAAACCACTGGACGTAGAGACATAAAACGTAGAGAATGTGTTTTGTCTAGTGCTGAAAGTGCGTACTAAAAAAGAAATTTTGGTTCTGCCTGCAACCTTTCGCTGTTCGACACTCAACTTTGTTTTTGCCAGAGGGCGAGTACGCTTTTTACCCGACTGCCAAGGAAGGGTTATGTTTTTCGCGCGTATGTTGTATGTATGTAAATTTCTGGGTTACCTCGTATCTTCCAAACGGCTGGATGGATTTTGACAGTAAAGGTATCGCTAGATTCGTCTCAATCATCTAAGTGTTCTTAGATGGATTTAAAAAAAAACAAAGTGGCGGATTTTTGTAGCTAAATAGTAAGACGTTAATATTTTTTTGTTTACCAGTCCCATCGAGTAGGGTATCAAAATGAAGGTATTTTAAAGGACATTACAAAAATTATATGTTTAAATTTAATTTGGAATAATGAATTGACGATGAATGTATAAGTTATTATTTCGCAGTCGGGTTTTCAGTTTTGTTAAACTTAAAGCTTGTTCGAATGTCTACCGCAACAAAACACATTATGAAAATTCCTACGTAATTAAATTAAGTGTGATTGCTATTTCATCACCCTAAATAGCAAACGAGTGGACTTAAATCACCGGGTGGCAGAGCGGTGTGCCGTGAAAAGAGACTCTTGAGAATAATTCCAATGTATTTCAATTTCAGTGTATTCAGATGGTAATTTAAAAAGCCCAAAACATAAAAGCTACAAAGCCTTTTGAATGAGCAGCGGCCTCGGGACCCGGCATGATAAATTGGTGTTTTCCCACACAAGCTACAAATGAAGTCATTTTAGTTTCTCTCAGTTTTTGTCTCATAAAAACCTCTATTACTAAAATAGTGTAATGAAACTAATAATTCAAGTAATTTGGTTATAAATAATCCTACATAGAATTTGAATAGAGAATAATTTTCATTTCATTTTGTTATCTACTTATAACTCCACAGATTTGCGTAAAATTATTTTGGTATTATAATGCTGTTATTCATTATTCTTTAGAGATTATAATTATATTATTAGGTTTCAAATATGTAAGTAAACTCCAATACCCTATTATTTATAGATATATTCGGTTAGCTTTTGTTTGGGTTATTCTCAGTGGCATCTGTTCCATTGTTTTCGAAAAAAAAAATTCATACATTGATTTTCATCGGCTGCAAAATTTTTAGTACTAAAAAATAAATAATATTTTTAATCCCAAATTGCATCCGAAGAGTTTTGGTACAGTTAGCAAGGAAAGTTTTTAATACGATTTTGTTTAACTACTGGGTCCTTACTTTAACCATTGTAATTGTAGTAATCAATAATAAATATACTCCTCACTCTCACAATACAAGCAAAATTATTTTCTTAGTAGGTACACTAGCGTAACTTCGAAATTTCAAGGCTTTACCAAGCTCTATATACACTCTATGTACGTCCACTGGTATTTATAACGTGTGCGTTGTCTGTCAGTCACTCAGGACGAAGTCATTTATATATAAATTGATGATTCCAAATATTATTACAGATATGACATAAAAAACTAATGTTACCAGGAAAATGAATGAATGAATGAATGAAAATGCTTTGTTGTACACCATAAGACAAATAACAATAACAAAGAGAAGGAAACATTACAAAATATTAAGTACAATGGGCCTAATAATGATAATAATGGAATAAAATAAGTGCATGTTGCACTTTTAGTTATGAACACGAGTGAGGTCATTCTACTCGCTCTTACATTTTGATGTTGTTGCCGTTCCGCTGTTGACTGTACTTTGCACTAACTTACTGCAGCAGTTGGGAATAAAAATTGTTTTTATAATTTATGCAAATTTATTTAAATTAGATTCGAATGCAATTGGGAAACTTTTTTGCAGCGGATGAGAAGGACCCCAAGAATGCGAAATCCGAGACCCATTTTTTTTAGTCACGAAAAATAACAATATTTAATATAATATAAATAATTATTATTTGTTTCATTTTGGTTTTTTAGTTTTTTTTTAACTAGGTTTTCGATTCCGAGTAAACTAATTTCAGGTTTCGCATAAACATATACTAATTTTGTATATAACTGCTACACGTTAGTTTATGAGACTAAAATATGGCAAAACCGTGGCGTTGGAAGATGAAGATTGGAAAATGGCATATATTACAATAATAATTTACTTGATAAACCTAACTTAGAGCACAGAGTACACAACTTAAAGTGTTTCTATTATACACAGGTCATTTGGCACGAGATAGCGCTTTAGTAAAAAATTTATAATACCTACTTCTAGCAGTTGGCTTCAGCGATAACAGAGAATTAAATACACTGAAATTTTTAGCTTTTATACATATTTTTATTAAACAAAGTTTCATATATTACATGTATTTTACGTCGAATAATGTTCTTTGAACTGCGTTTACACAGAATAAAGCATCTTTCAAAATCAAAGTACTCAAGTCTTCTTGGAGTATCAGTATTCAGTATTTATTGCAAATATTGGGTAGGTTACATTTCAGGTCTTGTTAAGTCAAATAATAATTATAAGTACAGCTACACAATATTACCCGTTAGGGTGTTGCAACTGATAGAGACGGGCCGATATTTTTAACTACTTATATTGTTACGTCATTTAAATAAATCTTGCAGCTCGTAATAAAAAAAAATTAACAGCATTTCTTTTACAATATTTTCAAAAATGTGATCATTTTCCTGGATTTTTATTTTGTCTGGAAGTTTATTGTAAATTTTTACCGCCATTGCATTTGGACACGAACCGTACATTTTTAGTTTAGATGTAGGTATGACCAAGTTATATTTGTATCTGCTTTGATAGCGGCGTGGTTGATCAATGTTTTTTTTTTGAAAAAAAATGGGTATTTTCTTACAAACTTACAAATTTCTAAAATGTAGAAGGATGTCAGCGTAAGGATTTTTAGATCAATAAAATGTGGTTTGCAACTTTATAAATATCTGCTATCAGAATCGAAAAACTAAGAACAAACATAATTAAATTTGTCATTAGAGGACCTTGACGATCAGATCCCAAGTAATTGCTTCATCAGCAAGATCCCAACGGGACTTGAGGGGTCAATAATTGCATGAAGAGACAGGGCTGGCTTAAGGACGAAGTCAAAGGCATTTAGTTGAGGGGTATAGAGAGGCTCATTGTAGGCATTCGGGTGGATTTAAAACTGTGATAAGAGTTCTGGCCTGTAATATTCATGGCAAGAAATGAATAGAAAGTTGCAATATTGGCAGCACTTATCCACTAGTCTCTTTTGTCAGGTTGAAACTAGTCCTTTTCTAAAAAAAAAGATAGCTAGGTACCTTTAAGTAGTTCAACAATACAATTATATAAATAATCTGATAGGTAACTGATGATAACTGTCTCGTAATCTCTTTTCTCTCACAAAAGGTTAACATAATAATTATAAAACTATTTATTTATTTACACAACTAATTACTAACTTAATGCTAAAACATAATAAAACTAAAATTACTTAAATAAGTATAAAAATAAAGAATTAACCTATTTAAAATTACAAATAAAACACAGAATTTAGGTCACTGTCCAATCTCTTTTGAATCACATCACACAAACGTTATGAATACGAGTACATACAAACGTAGCGGTTTGATACATCAAAGTTTGGTCCTCAGTCACTCCAATTTTCACAGGAAATATATACTAATACAACCCTAGCTGTATCTTATGTATCTGACCCCTTTATTTTTTATCGAAGGGAAAATGCATTTACGCATCCCTCCGCCTGGGGAGAGCAGGAGGGTATGTCGGACTCACTGCCGGGAGGCAGAATACCGACTAAAAACCCATCGTGTTCCTGTCACAATCGCCTTGGTAACAGGTCGCGGGAACCCGTTTGGAATCTTCCGCGGCCTGTTGGCGAGCGTCCGCTATGGCGGACCTCCTCTTGTCCCCCAAGGAGGAGGGAAGGATGTCCTGAAGCAAAAAACATCCTTCGTCTGAGGTGATCTGTGCAATACGTGGATGGATTATGTATCTGACCCCTGTGTCAAGATTTGTCCCCAAAGACAGCAAAATTTACCAAATCTGACCCTGAACTTTATGACTAAATCCCAATACTTATTAAGATTCTGTGGACACCAGTATGTAAAGGTGGACTGTGGGTTGTTTGGGTTAAATCCTATTCTCAATTGGAAATGAAAATGGAATGGATATTTTATTTGTTTGTCCCATCCAATCCTCAAGGGACACGAGGCCATTTTCAGCTATAATCCGTCGGGATACCTATGTATTTGCGAATGACAATTGCCCGAAGCACAAAAATTCGAAAGAATGTTGCCCAAACAATTCGAATCACAAATGTAATAGGATTTTATCTCCGTGAACCCAATCTAGGTAAATACGTAGTGCAAGAACTCTTTTCTTCCTCCTCGAGACCTCTTTCGACCTCTTCGAGACGCACTTGAAATCCTTTCACACACTGGTTCGACTAGTGGCACGAAGACTACTATTACTAGTCACATAAAACTCAAGAATATAGACGCATTACTCGTGTTATGGAAAAATTTTAATTTTAAATTTGGCAAGAAAGTTCAATGGAAATATCCTTTATAATTTATTGTCCATAGATGATTTTCGACGCCATATTTGAAGCTATGTATCTGATCGTTCTGTAGGAACGCCATTGTTTCCATGGTTTTATCTCTTATTACGTAGAAGACATAGGTCATTGATGCTGTCCCCATAAATTCTAAGAGGAAAACATTATTCCAATTGGACCTATGAGTTATACGGGCATTTGTCTTCGTCTATCAGTCGACTGGGGATTTTATTCCAAAGACCTTACAAAAAAAGCATTTACCTTTGAAATAATGGAGTAATTCAATGTTATAATAGGATTTTGGTAGAGCGGTACTGTAATCTTTCAAGGAGCTCGTTTACTTAATAATTTTCAGCTATTTTACTGAATCAAGGATGTTTTATTCACCGTAATTGGATGAAGAAATAATTACAAGGGTTTATTAATTCAAAGAAAATAAACCCTTGTAGGTATTCTTGGCAGTTATTTCAAAATACGGACCGCTAGTTCAAGAATCTTATATTTATCTTATGTAGCAGACTTGTTTCTTTGAAAAGAAAATACTATTCATTTATGTTGTTATAAGTATGTTTCTCTAAGTATTTTAATTATGAACCTTTCGTTGCTATTTTTGTATTTAGTTTATTTTAAATATTAAAATAATTAAACTTCTGATGTGACCCTTTCCATCAGCAGAGCGTCTGGCTCTCGTACCATAATTTTGTTCGCATAAATTAAATCCCAATAAAAACCTTTTTAATGTAATATAAAAGCCAAAAGGAGCTTTTAGCGCCGCAAAAATAGATGAGATCTTGTAATATTGAGCCTAGACTGGAACTCTATTTATCGTTAACTCTTATTTTATTCAATCATTCATTGTAAGTTTGTAACAACTGAATTCGGCTTTGTTTATTCATTAACGTTTCCTTACTTGGTTACCATGCAGGGATATGATGACTTTGGTTATAATTAAGCTGTTTATATGCTGAATATCGATATGCCTCCAGATGTTCGCCAACACTCACACCAGTCAACATCAACATCAACATTAAAACGAGTAAAATTAACCGGAAGCGAGTTGCATTACCAACATTACAGAATTAACAACAAACAACATCGTCTATGGATGGCCTGATTCTAGCTTATGACGGTTTATGGAGCAGCTGAATAGTTAAAGGCACACGCACTTTTTTTTTTTTTTTCGAAGAGAGTTCTTTGGTTTTACATCACATCAAAGGTATATAGCCAGTGTCAAGTAGTTGGAGAGATTATTGTGTCATAAGTCAGAGTCGATAAGTCATGCCCCTGTAAAGTAGTGGTGGTTGCGACTTTACAAGAGGCTTCTATGGAATTGTGGAGGCAACATGAAAAGTCACGTTTTACAGCATTACACTATTCACCAACACTCATACACGTTCACGAGCGCTTAATGGATAAAAAACCACCGTTTTTACACTTAAACACTCAAAGTTATACAAGTTTTGTCAATTAATTTAATGCCGCCAATGCGCCATTTTTCATGTTCCCGCCAAAAACCCCACACGCACTTCTATTTAAAAAATAATGTTTTGATGTTTGGTATGTTATTTATGTTATTTTATTAATAGTTCACCTCTCCAAGCTTTCAAACACTACAATTATCTGTCTGGAAACAGTTACTTTAGAGACAGAGCAGACGCGCGTTCGCGGGAACCAACAAAGTGGGTAAACACTAAACACTGAAATAGGTATATTAATTAATAACTAACAACATCTTTTAGTTTGCTCGTAAGCTAATTGATTGATTCAGGCGTTGCTTTGCGGAAATCCATAAATATTAATGAATAGGTTAAATATATTTAGTAATATATCCACTTAATTTCTAAACAAAGGTCTTAATTAACTAGCAAAATGTAAATCAGTTGTTTGTTGTCCCGAATAAATAATATTAATAAAAAATAAAATTAAACACGAGATGGTGTAGGAATAGACACCAGCAAGAATTTCAATAGAATTATTTATTTATTGTTAAATATTTTATTGAACAAAATCAAACAAAAAAGTAATAAATCCCCGCTCACTTTCATGATCACCCCTTGAGGAAAATTAAGATTTTCATGACTAAAAGCCCCAAATGAATGTTTCAGACCAGCGTAAATTAAACTGTGATCCATTGCAATAGGGATTAGATTAAATTACCGCAGACGTGATCGATAGCAAAACTATCCGTAATTACAAAACTTTTCAAAGCCACTAATTGATGAATGGGCTGCGCTACTGACACTATTTCGCACACGAACATAAAAGGAAAAAAAAAATTATGCGTCCTGTGCTGGTCATGAAATCCTGTAAATGTGGGTAATTAATAAAGTAACTACCTATAAAATACAACTAATTCTAAATCTTTGTAATTTTGTCATTTGTTTGGTGTGATTGTAGTCAAAATTTTTATTAATTTCTTCTCTATGATAATATTTATTTACACATCTAACTTCTAACAGAGTGAATTGAATCATAAATTCAATGTAATTATAGTTTGTATTTCTTGTTTTGATTTTTTAAGGTACAATAAAGAATATTATTTCTATCTATCTCAGAATTATTATTTTTTCGAATTTCAAGCATATCGATAACCCTAATGAACAAGAATTAAAAAATAGCGAAACGAACTTAAAAAAAACAAAAGGTCAGGAAAAAGGACACTGGTATTTGAAGAATTTCAGTAAATAAAGATTACACAACTTAAAGCTTCAAAAACATAAAAGTGTTTTACTTACTCAATCATTTATAAGCTCTAATCGATTGAAGGTAATCGATAATAATGTATAATCGAGTCGAGTACGGCACAAACAAGATTGCAGCGAGCTCGTCCACGTGAGGCCGTATTGATCCGCCCGTAATCATGCATGTTGCTACTACTACAGAAACTCGCTCGACTCAAATTCGACTTAAACTTGAATATACCTGACCGTGTGAACGTGAACTGTGTCAAAGCGGACGAAAGCTATATCACTGTTCTGGTCGTAGGCATTGTGTGATTTCTTATCATCAGGAAAGCGCCTAGCTTGTCTCGTTACTTTTTTAAAACAAGTATTTACCTTTAGGGATTATTCGTGCTGTCTCTCACTCGTTTAGCTCCACTGGGGTATGAATTAATTATCTTTGAATGTATTTTTGTATTTTATTTATGTTGTATTATGAAATTTGATACCCATGTATGAGTAATGAAACATCGACCGACTCTACCTCGATTGTAATCGATATTACAATTAGTGTGTATGGTACAAGCAATTGCTTCAAAAAGCTGTGATTGCTGTGTGTACGACTTAAAAAGACTTGTTAACCGTAACTAGTTTTGCCCTATGCCTATTTATTATAAGTGATTAAAGTAAGTAAAAGTGGTGTAAAACCGTTCTAATTAATTAAATAATAAATTATGGCCTATTAAAAGTTGAGGGCTGCATCTCGCCTTATTTTTAATACCTTAATCTCGTTCTTATCATTTTTCATAACATAAAATTTCAAAAATTATACCATTTATCATAAAGTCAATCCAAATAATGAAATAAGTCAGTCCCAAATACCTAATAATCTTAAATAAAACTTAGTAATGTAAGAAGTCGAGACCAAATAGGGTGTGTAAGAGCGCTTAGCCGACGTTTGCCTTCCATTGTTATAAGTCGATATAAACTGGCTTATCACACACCTCCGTTGAAGCAGTGCAGAACGGTGGTAGGGGTTAATAGCCCACTTAAATTAGGATTACTAGGAGTTGCCTGAAAATCCAATTGGAAAGCATTTTACCCAGTTTACCTATTTTTTTTTGCGTAACATCTTTCTTCTCGCTTTCTGTCCATTTGTTGAGTAAATTCGTGAAATGGGACGGAAGTGTGTAACAGAAAGTTGACCATCAGATGGTATCAACCTCGGAAAAATTAAGACAACAGATTCATTTAAAATTAAAACCCGGCATACTCGCCGACAATTATCGTTTTTTTTTAATTCTCGAATAGTGGCTAGTACCTAGTTGTTTTTTTTTTCGGATGGACTTTTAATGCAGTTAGCCGCAGATGGCTGTTACTGCGTCACCAGACTCTAGAATTTTTTTACTGTGATAGAGCAACCAACATTCATCTATACACCAATTGTTTACAAACTTTTGCATTTATAAAACAGGAACTTACTACTTCATAATTTGTTACAGCATAAGCTACCTACTTAAATCTATGTATATTACACAATGTACAAAATAAAACCATTAGGCCAACCATTACATAAACCATTGGAAATGATCTATAGGAAGCTCACCTAGTATGTAATACTCATACTATTTTATGAGTGAGATGTATTTTTATTAATGGAAAAATAAGGTAAAATATAGGTTATCAAGGTTTTACAAAAACGTACAACAACCGACAATCGAACTGTTCTATTGACCGTAGGCACCACTGACAAGTCACAGGGAAGCAAAATACGCAATTTTGTTCACTTCTGCGATTATCTTTTTCAGTTATTTGATTTCGAAACCAGATTACTCAACCGATTTTCATGAAAAACTCTGATCTCAGACAAGAAATATATGTGAACTAAAGCAAAATCTCAATAAATAATCAGGCACTGCAATAGTCCGCCAATCAATTTGACATTAAATGGCTTTGAGACTTCGAATATGGAAGTAGGTATATTTTTTTTTTTCAAATCAGATCATAAACAATAAAGTTCTGAGGTAGCAAACATAAAAAAATTGACAACCGAATTAATAACCTCCTTCTTTTAATAAGTCGAGTGAAAAATAAATAAATGTTCGCTGAAATGTGTTTCAACTGAAAATTTCATACTGTTCTCACCTACGTCACGTATTTTGCTCACAAAAGTTCTCTTGAGTCCATTGTGTTTAATGTTGTACAAATTTTCGTTATTAAATAAATCAACCGTATAACATTAATTACCGTGTACTAAGAAATGGAAAAGTCAGGTGTATCGACTACAATACAGTACAGAACAAAATAAGTAACTCAAGACCGAGGATCTACTTTACTTGTTCATAATTTCTAACTTGAACAACTTAAGCTAAAGCTTAAGTAAACATGAGTAAAACGATGGCGGACTCAAGTTATAAATAATAACATTCAATAAATTATTTAGGAAACTTTTTATAAATACGAGAAGTTTTATGTAGATTTTTTGGAAAATCATTTAATTCAAGAATGGATAATGGGTGGATATTTCAAATTATATTTTTTTATCGCCGTGTAAAGTATAAGCTGTTTAATTATCGACAAACCGTTTTAAAGCCACAAAAATAATAATTAAAATTAAAAAAAAATGGTTTAATTCGATTAAATTTATTTTTCCCTAAAGTTATTTGTTTCCGTAAATTAATTAAAAGCCTATTCCTTGGGCAACCTACGTCTGTTTGTGACGCGTTTTGTGGTTTTATAAACCTACCGTAGTATCAAGATAGACTCGGCATGGAAAGTATACCGAGTAACATGTTATTTATCATGGTATAAAACTGATGACACTTGTTATTTTTATAGACCAAGTCTGTTACAAAATCACCAGTGATACCCAACCGGCGCGCCCCGACAGGCGATTTTGTACGCTGTGATGTCATGATACTTGTCACCATTCACAGTTTCATTCGTATCGTAAATAACAATAACAGACAGTCAGTAGTGTGCTGACTGTGAGTGGGAGTGATTGCGTGACGCCGCGTCATCCATGATTTTTTTTTTTACAAAATGTGACAATATTACATTAGGATACCGATGAAAAATCACTGGTGATATTGTCACCGGTGATTTTTATCACTGTTACAAAATTAAATCTTATCACCATGTGACAATGAAATAGGAGTAGCAATCATTTCCATGCCTAAGATCGACCTTTTAAAATTAAAATCTGAAAAACGTTTGCCATGACAAACTTCATACCTAGTGATTTATTAATATTATTACTATCGAAGATCGGGCTCAGTAGTGCCTCGTGGGAGATTATACGTCTAGCAGTACACTGGTATAGGTTAATGATGATGAATTAGCCTAAACTACCCAATTATTGTAGGGCAAAGGCCTCCACTCATTTTCGCCAACCTAGGAACTACACAAAAAACATTTTATTTATGACCAAAGTGGTTTTATTGATTTAGGTCCTGTAGTAGATAAACGACAAAGTTTCAGGTCTCTTTTCACTATAAAAACATCGACAGAAAACATACAAAATTCATGAATTTGTACATACAAATCTTTGATCTCGATCATTATCCAAATCTATGTATGTATAAGAAAACTTGGTTGGAATGGAAACAGTAAAAAATAACTTCTTTTATAGCGACGAAGGAAACAAAAAACTCTTTGTATAGGAAAATTAATTTTATCTCTCAAAGATATTATCCTTGGTAGTGAGCTCTTGTGATTCAACAGAGAAAAACTACATAAATGGTTATTAAATTTTACGCGAAGAGAAATTGCAAACCTTTCATAAAAATCTGTTACAGATGTGAATAAATATACTGCTATGACGTGCCACTTCAGTAGTAAAAATGAACTAAAATTGCTTTAGATTTTCACATTGGTACTTTACAGTACTTTGAACTTGTCTACGACGCGACGACCGCAAAATGAAGGATCTAAAAACCACGGAGGATATATCGATATCATTTTGATAGTGTTAAGCGATGATGTGATGACACACGGCTTTTTTACAAGCTGATTTCACACAGCCATCAAACTAAGCAGAGCTTACTTACTTTTTTTTGTAAAAAAAATACATTCAAAACATCCAGACTTGGACAAACACCGATGTTCATCACAAAAGTGCTTGTCCTGAAGCGGCAATCGAAGCTGCGATACCGGCGTGGCAGTCCAACACACTTGTCACTCGAACAAACGTGTCGTCAATGGAAGAGAAGACAAAAACAAAATTGTTATCTTCACTTGTAAAAACGTATAATTTGTGTCCTTCGCGGTTGTCACCATGCCAATCGGACAATACAATGTTTAAGCCGTAAAATAACATATAGTCCAGGAGTTGGTACAGGTTTTCAACAGACTTCACAAATGGAGACACAAAAGGAGGAGTTCGGCCCATATAAGAAAATCTTTCCTCCCACATTATAGGCCGTATTCGGCCCATTTTTTAAACCAATTTGAAAAATTCTGATTCTTCCTGATTGGTCCCATAGAAATTTCATGAAAATCGGTTCAGTACTTTCGATTTGAAATCAAACTAACTGAAAATATGACGTCTGAAAAATGACGTAAACAAAATTGCGTATTTTGCTTCCGTGTGATTATTCAGTGGTGTTTACGGTCATTAAAACAGTCCAATTGAAATCGATTGTAGTATGTTTTTGTAAAACCTTGAATATTTAAATCAATATCAACTGATGGTTTCATTTGAACTTAATTCGGAAAAAAGATCCGAGGAAACACATTTTATTCCTTACCTTAAAAGACGCGATAAAACTACTTATGGCTTCGTAACTATCAGCACACTCACGTAAATAGGCTGTGAAGTTACAGTAAATAAATGTTATTTCAGTTAATGTGAATGTGATGGTTTTCATAACAATGTTACGGTAATGACAAGAAAATACTTCGGAATTCCACAAAAGCTATGTTGACGACATGATAAGCACTCTCTTGATGAAAAAGGGATATTTACCTATAATACAACTTAGCTGGGGAAAAGGGGGTTTTCTCAAAATCGCTAAGAATCGTTTGTCATCACCACACATCGTTATCTAGCCCTTATTTAAGCAGAACTTTTAAATATAATGATTTTATCAGAAACTCACTGAACTGCAAAGAAACTACCTAGCGTAAAAAAGCTGTGTTGGCCGAGTGGGAGGTGCCGCGACTTTCGATCCGAAGGTCGTGGGTTCGAACTCGGTCATGCACCAATGGATTATTCTGTTCATAAAATCTATGTGTGCAAAACACGTGCTTAACGGTGAAGGAATACATCGTGAGGAAACCGGCATGTCATAGAACCTAAAAATATCGAAAACATGTAGGTATTGTGTCAAGTGCACGAAAGTATCCTCTACGAGGTGCACTTAAAATCCTTTCACCACACTGGTTCGAAAGAACTAGTGACACGATAAGAAGAATAGGCGTAGGTCATCTTTAACATCAAAGTTAAGGATTTGAAAAAAAGCAGGCTGTTTTCGATAAGACGTGGGTGAAGTCGCGAGCAGCAAGCTAGTATTTCTATATAATTGCTATGCGTCCAACTCGAGCGGTTTGTGTTCCTAGGATCCAGGCCAGTCCCACAGGGTTGCACAGACCCAATTAAACACAGCCAACAAACACGTTAAACACAAACATGACTATCTAAGTCTATCTCAATCTAAGTCTAAATCCCTGGGTATGTCAACATTACACGGTTTTTTCTTTGTGTAAGCCAAGAAGCTGGCACTGGTGTTAGAGATTTTAATCTTTTAAGCTTACGACTTTGCTTGACGACAGCCGGAGCTAACCCGTTGTGATACATACGGTGTGTACATGTCATCCAATTAAATGGTTACTCCAAGTTAATCTATCAAGAGTGACTAAGTCAGCACTATTTTATCATGTATGAACATGTATGTAACGTAACTTATCATGAACTCTACACGGAGAAAAATGGCTTAGCAAGACTAAATAGTAACCTATAATATATTTTCTCGTAGGTTGGACCAATAAATAACTTTTGTTAGCTAGAACTATTATATTGTAATCGTAAGTATATTTCGTTACAAGGAATTATTATTATTGTAATCGTTACTAAATTATTCCCGCTGTATGTATGTTTAAAATTTCAAATACAAACAGATTTTTTTTAATAAAAAAGTAACACTACTTAAATACATTGAGAACGTGAGCGTATAACTTTTAAATAAAGTGCAAAATGTTGTCGTTAAGGCCATCGCAAATTTCGCTAAATTTGAGTAACGAAACGACGTTATTCACTTAAAAGTTTTAATCTGCGCGAGATACGAATCATAAATTTGTCAACGATTTAATGAGTGAAATTGTTTGACTTGGAATCGTTTAGATAGAGTTAGGTTTGTAGAAAGGTAAACATCGAAAGGAAAGGTAAGAGTTGAATAAAGATGAGTTATGAAAGGAAAGTTTTCAAGTTTTGGCGGGACGTCTTTCAAGGGAATTGGGTTTATAAGATTTTTCGTTTCAAGGCTGTTTTGGCTGAATAAGTTTATTAGAATCCTCGAAAAGTTGAAAGACTTATTTACAGTTTTACCGAATTTCGCTACACAGATGGTAGATGGCGTAAGCACATCGCTACCAGGCCAAAATGTTGATAACTATTTTTGTATGAATGTTTGTTACTCAATTATGTATAACTACCTAGTGAATGGACCAACAAAAGAGCCGATATTTGACTAAGATAAACTGATTTTCGCAATTTCTTTCCAGGTGCTTGGATCTTCTAAGATAAGATAAGATAAGACGGCCAAATATGAGACGAGGACACGAGATAAATCTATCCGAATGAATATCACATTATGATAATGACTCCGGAGGCGAAATACGCGAAGAGATAACGAGATCCAATCGAGTTACAAGTTTACTCATTTGTGGAAATTATGAGAGAAGACGCAATTAAGATAAGTGACAAAATTTATGGAATTGTGCGGTGATTTGAGAACAAAAATGATAAAGTAGAATGTGTTGGTAAACCTAAATAAATTACCTGTGGTGTAAAAAGTGTAAGCAGTGAAGTGAAAATAAAAACTTAGTGAAAATCAAAACATACTGTGCCAAAAACCAAGCTAAAATTTTAAAATGACTGTTTTGTGAGCGAACATAGTGTAGAGAAGCGGTTCCAGAGCATGCCCTTGTGAGACGCCATGGGTTGTCAGTTGGGCAAGTTAGCCGCCTCGGAGCGGAGGGGGGGCAACCCCCCCGCGTTGTCTGAAGGACCCCCTCCCGCCACGGATCCAAGGTTGCCTCTCACTGCGAAGCAGAAATACTCCATGCTGGCTTCATGGAAGGGGATATCGAGAGCCATGGAGAAAACTGGAATTTGTATGTTCGTCAAGTAAGTGTTTTTTTAAACTATCCTATATTTAATCCCACTTTTGGGGTCATCATCTTTTTCCACTTCTGATCGCTAACAGTCTCTCACCAATCTGCCTTGTAGGCATCGATATCGTCACGCCAACGCGTTGGCGTGAGCTACACTTTGAGTACACTTACTAGCTACACTTTGAAAAAATATTCCTCAATAACTATACAGAATTGGCTTCTGGGAGTTCTACTCTAGCATATAGAATAATACGGCGCATCGAATGCTGAGCTTCAATCAGAATGTCCGATTCTATGGGCATATTGCACACTGTGCAACGTCGCTTAAGTATGCCTCGGTCTCATGCACCCAGATGCCTTATTTCTTGAGGTGCCTACCTGTTAGGTTATATTCAAGTATATTTTTTTTTAGTTTCTTCTTACTTACCTTCTTCTTTGTAGCTGGACACTTTCTTCCTGATAAGTCAACCAGTTATAAATCACGGTTATTATAAAAATAATTCAGACGAAATTTCTTTAAAAAATTGCGACGTACTCTTTCATTGATGTTTCATCTCCAAATATTTCATGCTCTAAACAACAATATCAGCAATGAATGCTAAAGTTATAATGGAGATATAGTGTTGACGGCAGGCGGCGATGCAATTTATACACGTAACGACCATCTGACTAGCAGGAGGTGGCTCTAGGGATTAGTAACTCTACCGCACATGGGCGACTGGATGCAATTCTTGTGTAACTAGAATGCAAGTATGAAAATCTTAATGCATAATAAATGTGTAACAACATCGATGTATATTTTTTAATAGATAAATTATAGCCTCAGATGCAATTGGTAACGACCCAGCTTACTCTGGTTTTGTGAGACTATATAACTCTACATATATACATCAACATCAAGAAGCTTTATAGTCTCTTCTTTTTATTAGGTTGTTGGAATAGTATTTATAATTTCAAAATGTTTATGATATTTATTGCGCGTATTTTGTAATTGCCATATCGATAAGAAGCTGCGAATTCATAGGTGTATGTATATTTCGTAACACTTATGCAGGGTTAGTAATATTTAATATTTGATATTTATTTCGAAAAAACTCTGAATGAGCTTACAGATAACTCCAAGGCGCACACTATTCTACACACAATGTACAGTTAAAAATAAATAAACTTATCATTATAATTCCCCATAGTCGCGAGTTTGCGGTCACCCTAACGTGGTAGACATAAACTGAAATGGAATTGTTTAGTGTTTTCCACTATCTGTTCTTGTAAGCAGGTAAGAATTTATAAGTGTGATAAAGTGCGTAGGTACATACGTTTTGTTTATCCAATTACATATACGAGTACATTATGTATCTACATATTTATTACATTTAATGCAAATATTTGAATTCGTAATGGAAGACAAAGTTCATCAATATCTTTAAAAGGCTTGGTCCTGACTGACTTCTTCTTTTTCTTATCGTGTCACTAGTTCTTTCGAACCAGTGTGGTAAAAGGATTTCAAGTGCGCCTCGAAGAAGCTCATTTCGTGCACTTGACACATGTTTTAGAACTTTTGAGGTTCTATGACATGCCGGTTTCCTAACTGTTTCTGACTGACTGACTGATAGACAGCGTACAGGCTAAACCAGAGACTCGAAACTTGGAGCATGTGTTCGTGAAGACCTGAAAATGCGTAAAAGTATTTTTGGAAATTCGCAACGCAAACGAAGTTGCAGGCGTCAGCTAGTTAGGAGTTAGGATACAAGAACAATTAACCCGTACTAAATAAAACAAATTTAGTGCAAAGAAGAGAACCTTACCTAACGGTTATTACTTCATTCCCAAGTTAAAAAAAATAAAAATAAATAAGCTGAACATTATTTCGTTATGCAGCTATAAAAATACCATATAAACGTACTTTGCAGAAACTATTTGAAACAATTTTCATCTAAAGTTTATCCATCCCTCGAGGGATGATAGGCAAGACCTTCATAAAATAATGTTACTCAGAGTATTTCAATTTTGCAGTCAAATACAATTTGCGTGAGGATTTTATTAAAATTGAAGTCACGGAGTCAAAAGTAGTAAAGGGAGCTCACAGATCATAATTCTTGAATTTTTATATAAGTATACTTTAATATGTTAGTCTAGCTGTAAGAAGAAGGTTATGCTTTATTTCGATACCAATGAGGTATGTAAAACTATATATAAAAAAAAAATTTTTTTTGGAGGTTCAGACAACGACGTCTAAGTCCCAAATTAACCAGATAACTGATAGAATACTTCTTTTTTAAACTTACAATTCAAAGAAAACACCCAGACTCAGGACAAAAACCCATGCTCATCACACAAATATTTGTCCTGAAGCGGGAGTCGAACCCACGACACCACCGCGGCGCCCCACGCCGCCGCCGCCAGTCCAACACACTTGCTACTCGCCACACTTACTTTTATTATAAGAGTTTGTAAAAACCACACTTCAAGCACATAAATCACATTTCGTATCATTTCAGCAGCTAGTATTTAAATAATAAAATCTTACAAGAATATTTATACTTCTGCACATAAACCCCTTTTGGTTTGGTGGATTTATTAAATTTGAAACGAGCAAGATCTAGCTTCTCTTCGTTAAATTAAACGCTTTTCTCGGAAAATATTGCCATTTACCGGGATAAGCCAACAATTTATGATGTTATCCGAACACTATGTTTACGGAAAAGTAAAAAAAAATAAACATTGAAAATGGTTATTGTAAAAAACTAGGTAGGTATGTATGTATCGTACCTACTACTAGGTACCACCATGTCCTTATTAAGCCCTACTATGAGTCATAGTCATAATACTTAGTCTACCGTAGTACCTAAACCATCTATAATTTACTAGTAACTAGACACTTATTGGTATCCATCAGGATATAACTTACAGTAGGGCTTAAGAAGTTCATGATGGTAGTAATCTAGTTTTCAACCGACTTTAAAAAGAGGATGTTATCAATTCGGTTGAATGGTTTTTTTTATTTTTATGACCTCAGAACTTTGTTGTTTGATTTGAACCGATTTGAAATTTCTTTGGAAGGATATACCTACTTTCAGATTAGTCTCATAGAAATTTGATGAAAATTGGTTAAGAAATTGGGTTTTGAAATTAAAATAACTGAAAAAAGAAGTCGTAGAAGTGAACAAAATTCCGTATTTTGCTTCCCAGTGACTTTTCAATGGTGCCTACGATCACTAGAACATTCCGATTGAAGTCGGTTGTTGTATGTTTTTGTAAAACCAATCAAAACTTCTAGGAACTAATTCAAGGCAAATTGACCAACTACAAATTAACCCCTGGGACGTTCGGACCACTTTACACTGAGTGGATTTCTGGGTCAACAAAGACATAATATATACAGTCAATTCGATATGCAAATAAAGTTTTAAAACGGAAGAAAAAAGGATGTACCTATATATTTTTTCAAGCAATAAAGATGTAGCGTCGACAGAGAAATAATGTAAGAGGGAAAAAATTGCTCTACGTATTTTTTACGAAAACATTTTTTTGTCTTATATCGAATGAAGAAATATCGAATCATACTTGCAAATTCAACCTTTCAAAAATAAATTTTCTGTATCAAGAAATCTCCAAATTTCAATTCCTTACTTTTCCACTTAAAAAAGGAAAATGTCCAAGTTTTCCGAATTTTCCTCGCTACGATTAGTTCAGACGAGTTCCGAACTTGAAATTGGTGGAAATATAATTTTCCACTCAACATTTTTTTTCGAAAATTTGGTGTTTATGAAACTCTCCGTTTGAAGATTTGACAATTTTGTTACATTTTTTATTTATCGCACTTAAGAGATTGGTGATTATTTAAACATGCATTATGTAGCTTAAAAGTAAAATAATCATAGAATTTAAAAATCTAATCAGCTAACAACTTTTATCAACTTTGTTTGAGAGAAGAGGCTCATGCTCAGCAGTGGCTTAGAAGTTTTGACTGTCAATGATTTAGCTAAAGTAGGACGAAATCGCCTTCGCACGGCTTGTCAAGACTGACAAGCAAGATTCTCCAAGTGGAATTTAAATAAACTAATCATTGCTAATGAACATTATAAATCTACAAACTCTACAAACCCACCAAGATACTTTAAATTTTTTCCTAAGAAATCCTCATTTTGGCCTTGCAAATGATTCATATTTCTTTGAGCATGTTGACTTATTAAAATTTGGGTCAAGCGCTCTTCCCTTGGCAGAGCGGTGTAGAAAATTGTAACATTCATTTTGAGCTTTCAATAAAAATGATATTCTATTTTAGCTAGGATTACTATGGTGTTAGTTTATATGACGTCGGTGGATTGAAAAATCTTTTTATTTATGTAAAAAATACATCTAAGTACTGTTTTGTGATAAATTTCTAAAATAAATACATTTTCCAAAATTATTGATTATGGATGAATATATTTGAAATGGACATTTCTACGAGTAGGTATAATTAACATACTTTTTTGAGTTTTTTATTCATTTTTATTTATTTGAATATAGATAGGATAGTTTTATTTATGTTTACTAGTTTGTTCTAAATATTTATTATTGTAGTAAAATATATTAATTAAAAAAAATATACATACCTTATATTTGTAACGATCGCAGCCTAATTTGATAGTTTTCGCACAATAGATTTATATATTTATCTTTAAAATGAATTACAAGGTTCCTAATATTTAATTTATGGTCTTCATACAATAGGTTCATTTATCCGTAAAATTAATTATCATTGAGTCCCGCGGAAACCATAACTGTGTGAGCATCGATAACCGATATTAAACCAATACAGTAATGATGAATTGATGATATTATATTTGCTGTCCATATTATTCTTTCCAACTACTATTGGATTAATATTGGATAGATGGATGAGACAATAGGTTCATTTATCCGTAAAATTAATTATCATTGAGTCCCGCGGAAACCATAACTGTGTGAGCATCGATAACCGATATTAAACCAATACAGTAATGATGAATTGATGATATTATATTTGCTGTCCATATTATTCTTTCCAACTACTATTGGATTAATATTGGATAGATGGATGAGACATGGATGTTTGCTCCTCAATCACGCCATAAATACTGATATTCGGTGTAGGTATTTTTCATGAGCTGGAGATAAAACACTTTTTATCTCGACATCACGATTAGACACTAGGCAGCATAAGCCAACTACTACGTTCTATATGACAAAATTTACAAAAGGAGACAATTGGGCCACTTATAGACAGTTGCAAACGATCTACGATTAGGCTGGATTCACAACATTTTTATAGTTTGTACTTTTTATAGAATAAGTTCGTGTGTACGTAACTAATTAAAATATTTATGCCATCTACTCCTAAACTTAGCAGAGCTTGATACGGGAACACTAGATATGGGAACCATATAACTGATAGAATATCTACATAAGTAGTTGCCTACTTAAATACTTGAAGCGGGAATCGAAACCGTGACACTGACGGGGGCGTGGCAGTCCAACACACTTGCCACTAGACCAATCGTGTCGTCATGTGCTACATTTTTGTTCCTAAGATCGACCTAAAGATGATTTATAATCTCTTGAGAAGGGGCTCTTCAACGTGCAAATCCAATTACTGCGAGCTTCAAATCCAGTCTCGTGTAGCCGAAATCCAATGACGCAAGATTACACTGAAAGACATAAACTGCAGGCCGACGCGGCGCTCAGTTTAATTAGTGTTTCGGGCTTTATGAGGACAGCGGCTTGTGCACACAGCTTTGCTCGCGTGGTGCGGGAAAATATCATAGCATGGGATATTCTAACAGTCCCACAATAATTGAGCTAAATCGTTCCTATGCCAATTTGTAGACTATTTCTATACAAAATTTTTGTTTATGATGATTTTGTTGCAGTAAAAATACAAATGGCCGCTTGCAGGCACCATGCTGAATTATTGATTTACTAGCTGGTGCCCGCGACTTCGTCTTAATATATTTATAAATTGTAGCTTAAGTGATATTCTGATGTATAAGCTATATATAGCCAGTAAAGTTTCATTAAAATCCATTCAGTAGTTTTTACGTGAAAGAGTAACAAACATCCATCCATCCATACTTACAAACTTTTGCGTTTATAATATTACCTACAACAAATCTATTTTATTTTCTTATATAAATCAGAAACCCATAATACTTATTTACATACTTACACTAAATTATACTAGGTTTTTCTTGCTTTTATTTTGTAAGTAGTGTAGTGTTATTTTATTTAATATTGTTATTGTTAAATCTATGGGACTTGAACGTATCTGAAATAAACGACATTTATTATTTCTAAATTCTTCATGTTCGGTATAGATGGTACATTAGAGATCCAGTTTCAACTACTGGCCGATATTATCTGCAATGTAAGTGGGTCACTCGAGCCGGATAGTTACCACTGGATTGACTGCGGTCCAGTTATCGACCGCTGACCGCTAACTGGTCATTTCCTTCTAGTGATTACATCTTTGACTTATATTCGTACATTGTGTTATGAAGTGACTATTTATTATAGCGACGACACGATTGGTGACTATGGTGGAACTGTCATGTTGTGCTGTGCGTAAATGGTAATAGTGTGGATAGGTAGTAGGTTCTATCGGCTCTCTAATGGTCTTTATGCTCAGCTTACGCCGGTGTTCTCCTGTGATTGAACCACTCACACAAAACACATGATATGTATTTGTGAATAGTTTATACACATCAGTAGTTTACTCACACACACAAAGAATGTGTTTGTGTGAGTGGTTTAATCACAGGAGAACACTGGCGTAAGCTAGGTGTAAAGACTATTAGAGAGCCGACCCTACCTACAATTTACATACAATGAAAATGAAAAAAATATTTATTTACTAACAAAACACAAATCTATTAAGCTAAGCTACCCAAGCTAAAATTAAATAAAGCTCAGTGTATTTACTATTATTAACTTATTTATTAATATTAACAATACTTTGATAACTGTTAAAAATTCAATCCCGGCTTTATATTTTAGCTGTAGACTGTACCCACAGTTACACGGATGCGGTGCGACGAAATCACAATGCACACCATGTCAACGAACTATTCAGGCTAGCTTTGACTTAAAAGTTCTTTGTTTGAATTTCCAGAACAACCAGAAGTAAGTAAGGTCCTGTGCTGTCGAAATAATAATTGTCTAGATCAGAACATTGCTCTACTACATCACTGAAAAACAAAGAAGTGTAGAAGAACTTTTTTTTTTTTTTTAATTCTGGTTTTTAAGGAACCTTAATCTTTTTCAGATTATGTCGGTTCCATCGTTTCTTTTATCTTAATTCTTAACGCTCCCCAACCAACTCGTACACTGCCCTGTAGAGCATGATAGCCGCGTCGCCTATCGGCGCGGATAGCACGTCCTGGAATAGGCCCATGTCAAGTCGGCTGGCTTTATGCATTTTGAGGATGTCCTCTCTCAACGCTGCGCTCCGGACACGTAGAAGAACTTACCTACCTACTAAGTCCCTACTTATCTAAATACCTAAGTAAGGTATTTAAATAATGGGGACAGCTATAATATTTCAAGCTCCGTAAAACTATCATGTTCTTAGTAAATAAGCAAGTATTTTATTCATTCTCAAAATAAAATCTCACGATAAGTTCCCAATCCCGATATGAATAGGTACACATTCCTAAATTCTTCGCCAATATGTGAAGTGGAGCGAATACTTTATGTATCTTCATACTAAACAAACGTAACACCCAATCCTAAATCAATAGAAGGTATTCAATTGCGAATATCGCCTCGCTCATGCTTACCTGAATTGTATTCGTTGTGAGCGTAAGTATAAGATTTTACGAGCGCCTACGCTTTTTATTGTGTTTTATAAGTCTCTCTAAGAGTATTGCTTTCACAATTTGAGTAGGCACTTGTGAATTATGAGCAATGAATTTTCATTGTCTTCATCGTTACTCAGAAAGGCCCTTTCATCAATTAACAGTTAGTTAATAGGTCCAATGAATGAATGGTAAACCGTCCTCTGCAGGATTCCGCTTAGATGAGTTTCAGGTAATAAGTACTCTGCTGCCAAGCATTTCTGTTTTCCTGTTCGAAAGGACACTGTATGTAAATCTCAATAATTACTGTGTTTGGGATTCTGCTACGATAAGGTCCTAAACGAACGAATATCCAAGCAAACTATGAGTAGTTTGATTGGTTTTCACGACCCTTTCCTTTACCTATTTCATTATTTGCTTGCAAGAACCCAAAAGTTGTTGGAAGGTACACCCTTGGAATCGGAATGAAATGGATAGAAAGGTGAGAGCTTTTCTTGTTCTCATTGTTCAGTTAGTTAGGTAGATTCCCCCATTCATATACCTTACTTATGTATGTATCTTAGTACCAATGAGCACAAGCATGTGGTAAGAGTAAAAGGGCATAGTTAGCTAAAAAAGTTAAAAATAATGTGAAGTTGGGAGCGAGAAATATAAATCTGTAGCAGTTAAAGTTTTATTAGGGTTTATTATCACAGCTTGGTGGTCGAAGTAGAAGAGAGCCAAAACCTCCGTAAGGTGGCACCGTAGGCGCTAACAGTGACTTAAGAATAATATTTGAATGATTGCAGAGATCGATAATTTCCGGTAATGTGAAGCAACTCGAATAATCACGCCAGCGAGCGTCAAGTAGTCGAACAAAGAAAATCCTTAGTTATCAGTTTTTTATTGTTAAAACATTTTTTTAAGATTTGACTTACAATACTTACCTACTTGAGGTTTGCAGTTTATGACAGGTTTTCAGTTTATCTACGAGTACTATGTAGACTACCTGCCTATCTGAAAGAAAAGCTGATTTGTTTTCACAGCGTGTTTTCACGATAGCAAAGAAAAGCTTGCAGAATTCAGTCTATTTTCAAGACTCAATTGTTTAAGAAAATTTGCATTCTGAAAATTCAAAGAAGTTTTTCTTTGAAATTAGGTGGTGTGAGTGGATTTTGTAACTGAAGTGTAAGTTTTCACTTCTTTAGCACTTGCCAAAGTAGAAATGTAGAAATGGAATGAGCGCTTTTCGTTCTTGTTTTGTTTTTGCTAAAGTTTTCCGACTTTTTTCAATGCGCTATGGACTTTTATAAACGGAAACTTTTAAATTTTCAACTTTTACGTTCGCTAAAACCTGTTAATTAGCACAAAATACGTTGTTTGTGTTTATTTTACCGTTGGGAAGTGTCTCATCAGGATGCTATTTGAGTACCAGTACCAATGAACGAATGAATGAATGAAACTTTATTTGCGTAATACAGGTACATTGTGGTCTTACTTTATATTAGAATTACTGCATCAACTTTTGTCGTGCAAATACTTAAAATTAGAGCTAAATAATTGGGTACCAACCCAGAGCTAGATATTCCGTCGCAAAGCAGTAATGTGTTATGTTAGCACTGCTTTAGCGACACATTCGCTGTCTTCCAGTTGGAAGGTTACCTACTGACTGTACTGTAGCTAGATAAATTACTGGGCTTTCGAGACTGGCCATCAAAATGTCTTAATGCGTGAAGGATAAGCAGAACGGCATTCATGCAATCCATTGAACTTAGATACTTGAATTTGGAGGGTATCTGTGTTCGTCATGAAGTGCATGCTCGTACTAAGAAAGGAATTTTGATAATTTTCAATGCAAACAAAGTTATGTAATAAATAATAATCAACCAATAAGCATAGGTAGACACTTATTACAGGTTACAGGTAGCCTTTTTCCCAACGTAGGTAGGTACAGTACTTTGTATTTCGGTTGGCTGATAGTTTTCTTTCAAGGGTTTATTCTCTCTAAAGCGTCGATGACACACAAGCTTTTTTACAAGCTGATTATTGGCGTTTTTAAACGCTAGCGTGTGAGCGAGTTAGCTTTTGGGGAGGATTGTCAACAAGCGGATTGTAAAAACGCCGATGACACTGGGCGACTTTACACGATACAAGCGAATTCGCTGGCGTGTAGCGTGTAAAAAGCCGTGTGTCATCCTGTCATCGTACTATAAGGGGCTATTGTATTGGGTTTATTGTAAGGACTGCTGTCGTTTTAAATAAAGTAAATAAATTGTACAAAAGTAGAGCCAACCAAAATACGTAAGAACTACGTTTTTCTCAAGGGCTTACTGTACAAAGAAACGGTTCCGTGGGTACCTCCACCTGAAAGTAGGATGTAGGTCGAGGGCTCTTGTCCACCCACAGATTACGTAACAATGGCTCGTAAGCGGTAGTAAGGTCAGTGAAATTGGCTCGTTTGGCCCAAGAAAGCTTATAATGAAGGGATAATGCTCTAACACCGTACGAACCCGACCACTATAATTAAGATGTCTATGAGTGTAAATAAATTCTAGGTAAATATTCAGAGAAATAATAATAAAGTTCTGTGTAGCACTGTTCTAGTCATGGGCAGTGTCTTACCATCAGGCTTTGCTCATGACAGCCGCTGAAATAAAACATGATTTTTTTATAATTTATGGTATAATTATAATGGAGTCGAATGCAAATGAGAAACTTTTTGCAGCGAATGGGAACAACCCAGGAGAATTCCTGGCTCGTCACTTGTTACATAAAAAAATACTTTCTTTATGACGAGGTAGTTGTCAAACGCGAGTATTCAATAAAGTATGTATAGTAGCATTCAAAATACTGCAAGTATGTAAAAAAAAAATATGATTTATGTTTTGTAAGAAATGGTGATACCACAGCGTCATCTGTCAGTTTGTTTTAATTTACTGCAGCACCATTATTTTTTATTTTGCCTGGAATAGATCGCTCTTAGCGATAAGGCCACCCATTTTCCCACTTTTCCTTAAGTATCGTTTCTCTTCATTTATCGTCATTTTACTGTGTGCAAAATAAAGAACTACAGTCTATATATTTTTATCTGTTTTCAGTAATTCTTAGCTGCAACACGAGAATGAATCATAAACTGAATTCAACTCTCTATAGTTATTTCACAGATTTTTTTTCTTGTATTCTTTTCTATTTGCAGATAGTTTAGTTTATCCATTCTGTTTTTTCAGCCATTATTTTATGCTTTCAGATCTTATTACTCTACAACTCTACCCTCATAAAAAAGTTTATAGCCAGCATTAAAAGGGCAACATTTAAAACTGCCAATTTCACTCTTATCACTCAAAACATAAAGCTCACTGCAGTTTATCTGAATTTCTCTTTAAAAGGTTTTGAGAGCAGCTTACGACCTGTCCCGAGCCTCTTATGTTTTTGGTCCTGCTTTATTGTTTTCACGAATAAAAAAGGAGCAAAACGCCTAGAAAACACTAGATAGCTGCGAAGTTTCTTGGATGTGCTTTGCTATTAAACAACTGTAGGCGTTCTAGACCTTGCTATTAACCATTCATGGACCATCAAATCTGGGTCCCGATCACGAACATTTCTGACAATCACATTAGTATCATATCCATCACAGATAAGTGAACAGTTTGTATGACGTTCTGTAAAAAGAAACATAAAAACTGATCATCTATCTAAACTCTTTTTCTATTCTATTCTATCTGTATCGGATTCGATACAATTGCGATTGTCATAAATACTGGTGATAGTGCCACTGTACGTGTAGGTAGATAGTGTAAGGCGTCAATGACACACAAGCTTTTTTACAAGCTGATTGTTGGCGTTTTTAAACGCTAGCGTATGAGCGTGTTAGCTTTCGGGAAGGATTGTCAACACGCAGATTGTAAAAATGCCGATGACACTGGGCGACTTTACACGTTACAAGCGAAGTCGCTGGCGTGTAGTGTGTAAAAAAGCCGTGTGTCATCGTACTAGACTCATTGTTTAAATTTTGGTTAACTTCTATGAAATCTTGAGAGCCTTGTGTTGGCTGATTCGAGCTGATCGAGTTTCTAAACTGCCGAAGACCTTTGATAACTTATTTGTGAAATAAAAGACAGGTTTTTAAAAAATATTTCAGGATAATTAAAACAATTGAAACAAATAGAAACATTATTATTTTTCCCTAAAAATACCATCATCATCTCCCTGCCCTTATCCCACACTTATGTGGGGTCGGCACAACATGTCTTCTTCTTCCATTCGTCTCTATCAGCCGTCATATCTGTACCTACTCACGCCTGCTTTGTTCATATCCTCTTTCACACAGTCCATCCATCTTTTCTTTGGTCTTCCTCTTCTCGTAAATCCATCTACTTTCATATCTAACACTCTCCTAGTGACATGGCATTCATCCCTCCGCATCACATGCCCATACCACTTTCCCTAAAAATACCCATTTCAAAAAATGTCCGCAAAAAAAACGATATTTCAAAAACTAATTTAATGATTGGGTAGAAAAAATACACAGGAGGGAAGTAATTTAATTTGGTAACCTCGTAAAGGTACGAGGAAAAGACAGGTTCGTCGTGACGTCATTAGACGTCGCATGACGTCTCTACCTTTGTGACGAAACGGAAGTAGGTTGTTACGGGCACTAACGGAAAAATTCGTAAACGAACTGTACCGAAACGCAAACGTGCGATCTAAGGTGAATATAAGAGAGTACAAACACGTAAATAAATTAGACATGGCGTTGTCCTAATAGAACGCGGAATAGATTGTTGTTTACCCCCGTTTTTTTCTAACTACCAAGGTTTGTAGCATAAAAAAACAAAAACTCCTCGGAAATCTTCAAATATTAACGCAGGTCAGCTATAATTTTCTATAATTTCGTAAATAAAATAGAAAAATCTGCGTATGAATTGACCCCTATAATACTCAGAAATTATGCAGTGAATTGGTTATTTTGGATAGTAGGCCACTGGAAGCTGCGACAATGAAAGAAATTCGTAAGTCGAGCCTTCTATCAATTTAGCACTAGGTCCATCTTTTGTGCATTTTATTTTATATATGTGCAATAAAGAATATAATAATAATAATAATAATTTTCCATCCTAAATCTCATGTGTCATTGTATTATTTTAGGAAAAATCAAAAATACATCTCCTTTTTTTATATAATTTATAATTATTTAATAATTTACATACTTAACTAGCAAAGCAATCTTACAAAACTTTGTTCTTATAAGGTATCATGATAGAGCTGGCATGCTCTATCATGATACCCTATCATGGCCCTAACCTAAAACTAATTGCTAAAATTGTTTTAGTTTCTAAACAACTGCAAGTATGTTAACCCTTATCAATTACCAACTGTTCTTGAGCGAAACTATTAATTAATTTATTATCCATACAAAATGATGGTTACATGTCATGATACAAGGGTTCTGACTGTGCTAAGTTTTCTGTCCATGCCCAAAATGAATAAAAGGAGTTCAGCCGTTTGACAAAAATCATTTTACTAACTGTGGATAGATGCAATATCAATAATGCGCTTTTAAATTTTCTTGGTGATTCTGTCATATCAAAATAAAAAATATAAACCTTCCTTGGTAATCGGGTAAACATAAACTTCTGTAAAGATGGATAGATTTTTTATTATTCCATTTTACCAATTAATATTTCTCATAGATAAAACATTATATGAGGCAACAAATTATATAAATATATTTAGTAATAAATCCGCTTAATTTCTAAACAAAGGTTTTAATTAACTTAACTTTAGTTTAACTAAACCAAAGAGTCAACGAACAGAAAACCAAAGTTTAAAGATACGACACGTGTTTCGCCTCTACATGAGGCATCATCAGGAGGTGTGGACTCGCCGAAGTTTGAAACGAGAGTGACTCTCGTGTATCGGATTAAGCGGATTTATTACTAAATATATTTATATAATTTGTTGATATTTATGGATTTCCGCAAAGTAACGCCTGAATCAATCAATTATTATATGAGGCAGTGAAGGTACATTCTGGCTAACAGTAATTTGGAACCGAGCCATTGATACGATGAATGAATGAATGATCGATATAGGTATGTTTGTTTTTCAACCACGCCAAAACTATAAGGCATGGTTCATGAGCCGAGAAAAATTCATATAGTTACCTTTTATCCCGATACCAAGCGGGTGAAGCCACAAACAGTCTGTACCTACCTACATCAAAACGAAATTAGCACTTATTAGTTTTAATCATTCATAGGAGGTACAACTTTACTTTGGTTCCCAAAAACCTTAAGCTTCTTCAATCCGTTTGAAATTCACAAGGAATGTGGGGCAAGGTTTCGAATAGGAACCTGAGTCGGTGATAATTAATTTAATTTCCACCTATTTACGGAGTTATAACTCGAGAAGGAAATTTATTTGAAGTCGGGCTGTCGACTCTACGAATTATAATTTAGGAGAGAAAATATATTGTTCTCATAAAATTAAATAGGTTGTTAGCTTTAAGTTACTTACCTTAATTTTTTAAGACATTTTAGAAGCGTCCTTTGCAGGATTTCATCTAGATAGCCACCAAAAACAGTATCAATTATTCTGTCACCAAGTAAAAATAAGTGAGCACTTACTGTGTTTCGACTTGTATGGGGGCACTGTAATTTGTATCTGTACTACTAGACTTTCGATACCTACCATTAAAATGTCTTAAAAGCGAATGCGCACTTTAAACTAGTCTGTGATTCAAAGTACTGCGTACCACTGTCTGGTCGCGAGTAAGTGCGATCTTATGCTATGAAGAGAGCGCTAACTTTGTGTTAAGTCTTGTGTTAACATAAAAAGACACAAGAAAGATTTTGATTATCAAATATTTTATTTATTCCTTTACTGCCAGACGCAGGCCTTTTCCAATAAACACCATTAAGCCCGATCTTCGGTTCTTTGCATCCACTTCTTACCAAGCTCAATTTATTTTGAAAAAACTATGTTGGATGAAAAAAATATCTTTCATCTATAATTTTGGCTACCCATCTTTCCTCTTTTTCCCCTCGATTTACCCTACCTTCTTAAATCAGGCATTAAAAATATAAACTATAAACTTAATTTCCTTCAATCACCAGTTTTTTTTATCCCACAGACTCTTCGAAGAGAACCAAGACCTCCTGAACATGTTCGATAAGTTCCGCCAATGCCGGACCAAGGAGGAACAGATCAACTCCATGGAGCTGGCTGAACACGCCAACAACGTCATGAACACGCTAGACGAAGGCATCAAGGGACTGGACGATTTGGACAACTTCTTCGAGTACATACACCAGGTCGGGGCCAGTCATCGGAGGATACCTGGCTTCAAGGTCGAATACTTTTGGGTAAGGATTTCTTTAATGTTAATGTAATCGGAACACGCCAACATCAACAATCAAAATGACAGAATGACAGCGGGGCGAGTGCGGCGCCCGAGCCCGAGCTAGGTACCCAGATTTTCCAAACGATGAATAAAACTTAAATTATTATCAATATTATAGGTACCTATTGACGCAAGGCCATAGGAAAATGACTAAAGGTAACAGTTGTCCTATTTTTATCATATAATTTAATAAGAAAAAAAAAACGACTTATTTTTTAAAGTTTTTAAGTGTTTAGTAACGGCAACTGATTATTTTTTAGACTTTTAATAATTCGCAACGTAAATAAAGATGCGGGTTTTCTGTCTTCTAGTTTGAACTACATATTAAGATAAGATAAGATAAGAAAACAAAAACTTTATTTGCTTACACACACATGTACAACATTATTATTATTGCTTAGATTTATTTATCAGTCAACAGCTGATATTGGTTGGATCTAGATATCCAGATGATCCAGATCTCAATGTTATACCCTATTCTTACCCTATTCTCATTCATTATAGGATTTGTAGGTGTATAGATATGCGGGGGAAAACTTTATGAGATAGTTAAAGTTCCAATGTAGGTCAGTAGTTGAAAATAATCAGAAAGAATTACAGATTATTTTTTTATGTTAGCCAAGATGATAATATTTAATGAAAAACCTTTGCATATATTTTGTGGCAACGATATTTTTCTTCATTTTCAGAATCAATCATTGTATTTCCCGATAGCTATATTAGGGGCCCTTTTCAACGATTCCAATTTTCCGGGCCTTTTCATACGAGCTGTTGTTATATTTTATGAAGGTCGTGAAAGAAAATAGATATTCAAATCTCGTCATTTTCCCCCCTAAAAATAACATCGGATTGAAACATTAATGGGTTATTTTGATATGTGAATAAACTAGAAAAAAAGTAATTTAAAATTACATTTTTTCTAGTTTATTCACATTATTTAATTTTTGTTTTGTATTGTATGAATAAATTTAAAAAAAATATATTTGAGAGTTTATACTTTCAGATTGGTCCCATAGACATTTTATCAAAATTGGTTTTTGTAGTTTAGTTTCAACTGAAATAAAAAGTCGTTCAAGAGAACAAAATTGCGTATTTTGCTTCCCTGTGACTTTTCAGTGGTGCCTACGGTCACTTCTTCTTACGGTCACTAAAACAATCCGATTGAAGTCGGTAGTTGCATCTTGATTAATTAAAGAAAATTTTGTTCGTACGAAAAAATTCTTTCATATTTCATTTGAAAGTCTAGAGTTCCCAAAATACTTAATTATAAAAATGAAAAATATCGTCATGTTACATTCAAAAGTCTTCATTATTTGCAAAAACATGCTTAGCGCACCAGAAAAACTCTATAGTTTACAAACAAACTTGATTATTTATCGTAACTTTGGAACACCTTTAATTAAATGCCCGTAAACTTTCAACTTTTGCGAAAAACTGAAATTAATTTATGAAGTCACTGACTCGAATTGTCCATCCACGAGTACTTCAAGTTCTAATTCAAAATCAACCTTATTGCAATGAGAATAAGATTTAATATCATTTAGTCAAAGGTAATCTGTGTTTTGGGCTGAATAAACCTGCTATGGGCATTACTCACCTTATTTCAATGGCAAAAGGGTTACCATTTCAGACGGTTTTTTTGAAGAGGTGATTTACGGCCGTGGCCCTTTGACCGGAAATAGCGACGTGACTCGCTTCCGGACCCTTCGTTACTCTTATTCATGTTTGATTGTATTTTGTTTTTTAATGAGAAAATTGTTTTGAGGGGATTAACAATGTTTCAGCAATTTTCAAACCCTTTTTAATGTAAACAGCAAATCTATAAAGTATTTTTTTAATTTTGCTTAAAAAAATGTTACAACCCGAAAAGTGCAAAACTTAGGCACAAAACATAATTTTGACCTCATGATTATTCTCCTTCTTATCGTGTCACTAGTTCTTCCCAACCAGTGTGGTGAAAGGATTTCAAGTGCGCCTCGACTTTGTGTGATTCCATGTTTTCGAACTTTTTAGGTTCTATTACATGCCGGTTTCCTCACAATGTTTTCCTTCACCGATAAGCATGTGTTTTAAATGGACACATTGATTTTTTGGTACAGAAAAATCCATTGATGTACGACCTCATGATCAAGTTACGGAAAGCATTCAAAATAATAAAACAAACATGTAAATTATGTAAATAAAACGTGAATAATCATTTCATAAACTCAAGAAACAGACACAAAGGATATTTTACGATCACCATAAACTATCAAACAAAACTATTTTGCTAGATTCTATTTTTGCTTGCAGAAAATCGAGGCGCCTTTCCTAGCAGCCGTGGAAGCTACGCTAGGAGACCGGTACACACCCAACGTGGAAAACATTTACAAAATAACCATAAAGTTTATACTAGAGACTCTTGTCGATGGTTACGAAAAGGCGGGAAACAAAAAATCCACGTGAGTTCTAACTTTTAATAATCGCGGAACTGACGACACCCCAAGTTCATAACGAACGATGTGAATTTGAATCAAAATGGAATTTGGTTTCGAATCTTGAAAATTTCGAACTGTGTCAATTTATACTGACGTTTATTGTAAAAATGTGCATATTTCTAGGCAGATTTTGAAGTAAAATAATACAAAAATGTGTATCTTGTGTTCTTCTATATGTATTTCTGCTATTATATTAAGCTGTTATGGATGTTTTTAAGTGTTTCAATATGTTTAGGTACTTATTTCTAAGCAGGGAACATGAATGGAATTAATTGTGCTTGTCTTTACCTACGAGTATGAATGTTATAGATGCGTTATTAGATCATTAGAAGTTATTTATTGTGTGTGTTTTATATTGTAAAGGTCAATCAAAAATATTAAACAGTGCTTATTGTGTCTAAGCCTAAAATGTATAAGTACTAACTTCTACCTAACATCTTATGAAATTTATTTTAATGTTAATTTTTATAGGTTTTAATTTACTCGTTTTGGCTGGTCCAGTGAATCTAATTTAAATTTTTTTAAGTTTTAATTTTAATATCATTAATTTTTAATTATTCTTTGTGTTAACCATTCAGGTGCTTTAAGCTTATTGTACCTACTTATAATTTTAATATAAAATTAAATATACCCATCAAAGTTTTCTATGAAGCGGTTGACTTAATATTACATAAAAATATGTTGTTAGTTCTCAACTGTGAAAATCAATGCATATCCTTTTTATTTTAAACCTGTGTCACAAATTATATGTAAATATTCTCAAAACTTGACTTACCTCTAAAATTTAAACTTTAAAAGTATTATATTATTATCTGGTGTGTAGGTATGTTCTCTTTTAGAAATATTTACAAAACATATTTTTGGACATAAACCTGTTAAAACATAAATAGTAAATATTTTATATCTGATTTAAAAGATGTTTCAGTATTTCATTTAAATTTTTAAATAATTTTCTTTTAACAAAAAATACCCTTTTTGGCGTTACAGATTGATAAGTATTGTCACAAAACTTCATATCTATTTATTTATTAATTCCTAACATTTTTTTTATATCATCCTGACACAAAATAAGCAGAATACTAGTAGGCGTAGGTCTTTTAGTAGTTTATATGCAAAAATGTCACCGATGCACAATTTTAGAAAACGAAAAACCTTATGTAGTTAAAATATTAACTTTTTCCAATATTTCACGTTTTCTGATAAAGGGAAAAATATATTATTTATTGTAAGTTGTAAATTGATTTATGGCTATCATAGTTAATATTATTTCATACTGTATTATACCTTTACCATTACATTTAAATAAATATTATATTTAAATACATTTATACCTTTGTTCGGCCAAAAAAAAAAAAATGTATTTTGTAAATTTTAAGTCTATTGTGAAGTTGAATGATACTTTAAGCATTAAAAGGATTTGGAACTTTAAATTTGTTCTTTTATTAAAAAGTTAAGTACATTATTTAATTAGCAAACGACAATTAACAAAATTAATGTTTAATGTAAGTGTCTAGTCTTGTTTTTAAGTCTTGCCTTTCTTGGTAACATAAATAACATAATATCTATTTTAAATAAATAATTACTTTTAAAATAATGAACGAGAACAAATTATTTTGAGTTATACGTATAACGAAAAAAAAATGACTGCTATCAAAATGTTCTATGAATTTAGTATTTTTGAAGGATATAACTTTTCGGCAAGTACAAGAGGACTTAAAAACATAATAATGCCCCATAGATTATTATTTAAACTGGTAAATAATGAGTAATAGCTTAGATAGTTAAAAAAAACTTGTTTTTAATCAACTTTATGTGTTAAGTAACTTAACGCTTAAATAACTGAATTCTTAGTCAGATCTATTGAATATTGTAACTAATTTATATTAATAATAAATATTTAGATTGTTTTATATAATAATTTAATTATGCAATGAATGTGTTGTACGTAATGTTTATTTTTTAAATGTAAGATTGATGTAATTAAGTGTTAATTTGGTTTAAAATAAATAATCATGAAGTAAATTATATATATTTTTTTATACTAGTAGTGACCAAAACTTTTTATAGGGCATAACAGATTAGGACCTCAAACACGAGGAATAAGTAAAAATACGAATGTTTGTGAGGATGGCTCAATCACGACCAAATCACTATACCGATTCGACTAAAAATTCAATAGAATCATACCATATTTCTGTTAAAATTACCTGTGTTTAAGTTACCTGTGTAACTAACTATGTTTTTTTGAGGTAACTTAATTTTTTTTAACCTAAAAGGCTATATTCACTACTATCTATAGTCTTGGTAGGTTATAGATTGGGCTTCCATAGCATAGTTTCATTCCATAAAGAAACATCCATTTCATGACTTAGACACGATAAGATCTTCAATGAGAATCCGTATTACAATGAGATAAAGTTTAAAATGGTTGGTTTTCCATTATTGGAGTCTACAATGACGTAGTATGGTTGCCATAAGGACATAAAAGGAAGCGACATTACCATACAATTGCGACGCACGTCATAAACATTGAGGCAGCCCTGTTTCTTTAGTGATGTGCCATTTTACAGTCATTATCAAAAAAATACTATTTTTTTCGTGTAAGAAATTAAACTTATTGGTTGGTATTAATTATGCCATCTACTAGGAAACTACTTAGGAATCGGATTGGCCACACGCTACGCAGAGCGTCCGACCCCATTCCACAGCAAGCTCTAGACTGGAACCCGCAAGGCAAGAGAAAGCGTCCCAAGCAGACTTGGCGAAGATCGGTGGAGTCGGAGGTCAAAGCCATCGGTAAATCCTAGAGCGAAGACGTGAAGCTCAAGACAGATCGCAATGGAAGTTCACTGTGGACGTCCTCTGCCCCACTTGGGGGTCAAAGGATATTAAGTCAAGAAAGTAAGTCAATGCCATCTACATTCTGAAAAAGCCTGGATTAAACTTTATTTAGGTACCAAGTTTACAGAACATTTTCATTCAAAGCTTCTTTCTCTTATATATACCGTTGTTATCTTACACCTATTACACGTTTATCAACCATCGTAAAGATCTCTCTGCCAAGAGTGTTCAACAAAGTTTCGAATTTAAATTATTCTTCAGCAACCTGATTTCCGGTGTATTTCAAAATTCAGAACTCATCAAACTTTCATACAATTTATGCCAAATGTTAGCCGTAACGACGATATTTCCAACAGCTTCACGTCACGTGCACGTCCCAAGTTACATAAGCCAATATTGATAGCAGGTCACACGTCTCCCGAATGCCCTCACGAGCTGAACACCAACTTCCATCAGTAAATTGGATTTCAGAGGTCAGCGCCCGAAACGGTCACGGCAATAGAATAACAAAACTCTCTCATTTATGATTTTGTACAGCCTTTTCCAAAGATAAACTTTCCCAAAGTTTATTGTTCATCAATTTGAATTTTGGCTCATGGCTCGCCATTTTTACAAAGAATTTATGAAACGTCAATATTTATTCTCCTCGGGAACGCTATTTATAATAATTTTGACGTATATTGCGTACCGTTGCGTAACAGAAATAAAATTTAAACCGACCGCTCTTGCCAACGTCAATATCTGAAGAATTATAGTAGAGCCGTCGATCGATGCCGATATATTAGGTGATGTATAGGTAAATACCGTTCACTAATTGAACACATTATGAGCAACCATTTTTTACACCCGGGTTCGCTTGCTTAGTAGACGGGGATAATTTAATAATATATGTTCTATACAATATAATCTATATCATCATAAACCTATAACAGTCCACTGCTGGACATAGTCATCCCAATAGACATCCCAAGGTTCAATTGTCGGCTCTTCTCATCCACCTTTATCCCGCTATATAGCGCACAGATCATCGCTCCATCTAGCCAGAGGTCGTCCTACACTATTGCCGATATTCTAATATTAATGATAATGTCAGTCGCGCCAGCTTTCGTTGACCGACCTGTATCAATTATAGGTTGGTCAACGAAAGTTGGCGCTGTCAATGTACTCACACTAATGCAATTTTTAACTACTAACTCCTCAAATTTGACAGGTCATAATAAGGATAAGTCAGGTCATGCTGCGCTCTTATTCACAGACACTAAACTATGTGAATGTGTTGTACATGCCAGCTTTAGAAAATATACCTGTACCGCATCACTAGGCCTTCGCAATTGCACGCCCGCAGTTACTGAGTAGCACAGTGTCACTAAGAAATTGGGACTAACGGAAAATAACTAACCGATATCATTTTATTAACGCAATATCGCATTACCGTTAACCGATTTTTAATTGAGTACAACATTCAGTTTCTTAGATGAGAATATAAAAAATCAGTAACAGTAACATTGGAGCGCGCGAAACAGAAATAGTCCGATATTAGAACGCGCAAGTGTTATTGCAACTCGTTTTTACTTCAGTGCTTTCAGATAGTTGCTGAAATTCGAAAGGTGCTCTTCAGACGTGGCTGTGCTAAAATAGAAAAACAACTTAATTTATTAATCACTTTTCTCCAAAATCTAACTACAAGTGTATAAAAATGGCTGTTATTTTACCTTTTTCATTTACTTGTTTTATGTTTATTTAAATTAAAAAAATATCTAAACCAAAAGTGTGATGTTAAGTGCTTGTGCAATGAAAAAGTGACGATCCAACTTTCGAACAAAATTACATTCCGTACAAAACATAAACAATTGAAAATCGATGTTCAAAGTTTTCCACGTTTGAAAATTCCTGAAAACATCCAACATTCGATATTGGAAAGGAGGGTTTGAGCAAGGAGTTCGCGATGGGTTGCCAGCTAACGAAGCTGGCTGCATCAGAGCTGAGTTCTCATAATGCTATCGACCGACCTCCTCCACCTGCCGACCCTCGGTCTCCCCTCACTGCCAAGCAGGCGTACTGCATACAGGCTTCGTGGAAAGGCATCTTCAGGGAGATCGAGAAGACCGGGATACTGTTGTTCATCAAGTAAGTAGAAGACACTGCTTAGAACAAGATGTCTAGCTTATGAACATAGACAGAAAATATTTTATAAGCTTATGTATATCAAACTGTATAAAAATTTTTAGACCTACCAGAGTTACGCAATGTAACATTTTGGCCAATAAATGATTGAATTGAATTGAACACGACACGGATGGTCGAATGGCAAGTGTATTGGACTGCCACATCCGGTGTTGCGAGTTCGATTCCCGCTTCAGGACAAACATTTGTGTGATGAACATCGGTGTTCGTCCTGAGTCTGGATGTTTTCTATGTTCGTATTTAAAAGAAAAAAGTATTTAAGTATTCTGCTCAAGCTCACAAGCTCTGCTTATTTCGGGGTCTAGCTCTTCATGTCAATTGATTGCTTATAGTACAGAATTTAAATAAATCTAGTTATTCTTCTTAGCTAAAATATTACTCTGATAGCACGCGGTTGATGTCGCGGGCATCAGCTAGTATGAAATAAACTAGCAAACTGACTTCATACCTACCAGAACATCAAGCAATCTTTTAGCCCCTCGTCGCACGAAAACATGATGAATATTCCTCTCAGGCAGAACATAATATCCAGAATTGTCCAAGTCACACCTCTCATTTATCTTCATCCGAGATGAAGGAATATTTTCCTGGTACAGTATGACACATTTCATGGTGCACGGCGCTTGTGCGGCGCTTGATTCGGCGTGAATAGTAATGTAGCTATCGTGGCCCTTTCGGCATGTTAGTTGACCTACCTTAAAAAGTCATTTTTTTTGTTATGAAACACAAGTTTTCAGCCGAAAAAGAAACAAAATATTATTTCTAGAAAAAAATATAATAGAGGATTGAGGCTTATAGTATTTATTTTATTATTTTTATAACCTATTATTGTGTCCTACTTTTTGGCAACTTTTGGCTTACGGTATATCTAAAGCTTATAACATACATAAATTATGTTATTTGTGGTTTTGCTACAACTCCACTCTACTACATAAAATAATAGAGAATAGGACAATACAGTCGTGAAAAAAAAATAAGAGGCAAAACCTGCTGTTGGTAGGTATATAAACAATGTGGCACGTTGCACGTAATAAAAAAGTATGTATTTAATGCAGGAAAAAGAGTTTTAAACAGACTCACTAGTAAAAAGAGACTCACATATAAATTATCGTAGGATTTCGTTTCAAACGCATACTTATATGCTCTGCACTATAATTATGTTTTTCATCATTATGGTGTAGGCTGAGCCTTTGTCTCAACAACAAGGGTGTAGTAATTATCATTTTATCTGTGACACGGGTCTAACAAAACATCTTTGTGTTAGTAATTGTACCTTTTTACTACAAGTACGTACCTTTTAATTTTAACACATATTATGTTTTGCAAATGGAACGATTTTTAGAGATTTTTTTTCTATGGGCAAGGTTTTACTCATGAAAACTTGTTTGGATTGAATTGGATTTCTTACCGCACGTTTGTAATGTTATTTTCTAGATCCTGGACTGGTCTATTTTTTCGTAATTCCAAGTAGTAGTTTTTAAATCTTCAAAAATGTTGGTAGTACGTCCAAGCGAGAAAGCGTATCAGTGGTACTATTCGCCTTAGTAAAAACATTTTAACTTGACGAAGAAAACCAACGTGAAATGGTACAGTAATTACGTCTTGTGAAATGGTAAATTTTATTCATTGAAAAGGTAAAAAAATAAGGTTAGAATCTCAAGGATTTAGGGATTTCTCATCGTTTCAAGAGGTGAGCGAAAACAACGTAATTTCCCATTACAAAAATAACCTTTTTGATCTTTTCTCGGCCCGTGTTCGTTTCCTGGCAATTTATTCATAAAGAGAATTTTGATTACACACTTCTATAATCTTGGGAAACCTGAAACATGATAATTATTAAAATATATACCTAGACTACCTACTCACTCACACACCTATATAAAAAGTTAGTGTCGTTGAGTCGTCCCGGAAAAATGCTAGCAGTGCCAGTAAAATAAAAAAATAAAATAAAAAAAAATACAAACAATATTTGAAAAAAAAAATTGGTTGTCTGTAAAGTTGGTTTACGGACGGTAGTTTAACGTGACAACGTCATTACAAAACATTGATGACAGCGTAACGAATGAGTGTTACTGGACAATGACGTCAACGTTTACGTGCATGCAGCCGGCGTTCATCGATTTATTAGACGTAGTCACGTCAAAAAAGCATATTGGCATTTTGCGCTTCAGTACCTACTTCAAAACAAACAAATAATGCACACTATCTATATATGAATCTAAATTTTTTTTACAACCTATAAAATACCAGCGAATTGAAACTCTACCTTTGAGTATTAAAACAGCGAACTAAACGAGCATCATCAAATTTGGTATCATAAAAAGATTTCAAAAGTATCAGACGGTTCACTCGAATGAATGTTTACTCCAGAGAATGCTTCATTTTTCTTCCATTCCATGTTCACACGGAACTAGAGTGACGTGAGCTAGAATGAAATAAAAAATAACGTTCACCTGTTTTATTTTTTCAACATTTCGTCGAATGAAGTCGTGCGTCTTAGACTTTGTTTAGTGGCCGAATCCGAATGAACGTTCTCTTTTGTGTTCTGACTTATCATTTTTCTTTAATTCGGAGTGGAAGTAAATGATGCGAATGCCAACATCCAACATCGCTGGATCGGTTCATTAATAAATTCAATCAGATTTTTTTTTTTCATTTTGTGTTCAAACATTTTATTTCGAGTGAAAGGAAAGGCAAAAATGAACGGAAAATGAACTGTCTGATCGCACCTTTATGGGTTTGTACCAGGAATTTATGAATTCCACTCACAGTTGGACTAGACAACAGTCGGTCGTAACGCCACAGTCCAATCTTGGCTCGGAACAATGGAACACGTGCTATTGTCAGCCCTATACGTGCGCGGATGTGAGTCCACCAATCGAATGACGGCGATGACAGTCATTCGGCGCGGAGTAGGGTTGTCAATGTAACAAAATTGAATGATGGTACGTGATTTCACTTGACACTGATTTTTGGCATAAGTATTGGAATGTTAGACCACCCAGAGTCGGCTATTCGTCTCTCATTTTTTTTCTTCTTTATAATAGTCGGTTTCTCTCACTTTTTATCACTGAGAAAAACTCTTTAAAAGTTTTTATCACCGGACGTGGTAGCCGAGTGGATGAGGCCCTTACCTTGCGATCTGATGGTCGCTGGTTCGAATCCCGGTGGCAGTCATGCCTAAATGGGTTTTTCTGTCGAAAAAATCTATGTAGGTATGCATCCCACGTTCTCGCAACGGTGAAGGAAAACATCGTGCGGAAACCGGCATATCGTAGAACCTAAAGTTCGAAAACATGTGTCGAGTGCACGAAAGGAGCCTCTTCGATGCGCACTTGAAATCCTTTCACCACACTGGTTCGAAGGACATAGTGACACGATAAGAAGAAGAAGTTTTTATCACTTACTGAATAAAGAGCTTATAAAATACCTAAATACCGTGTGGTTATCTACAACTCTTATCTACTGCATAAAAGAATAGAGTGTAAGGCCATAATGTCATGAAAAAAGAATATTATGTAATTATTGTAAGAGGAAAACTAGTCTAGAACTGGGAAAGTCAGGGGGTGACCTCGAGTTTAGTCTTCGTTTCTAAATAAAGCTGAAAAGGTTTGGTTTAAAAACCGCACAATATTACTTATTCTTTGATTTTGGTCCGATGCTAGTTTTCGTAAAAGAGAAGTTACAGGGCTTGATAAATAATATAATGTTAAAACTACATCGTAAAAAGTAACAAACATTATTTGTAAATGGAGCCATTTCATTTCTATTGACGAGGTGTCTGAAATTTTTTGGTTCAGTCTTAAGACTCCATTTTGGTTTGATACTGTCTATCTTAGTTTTCTATAGGAACACCGTTATTAATCTATTGGAAATAGGTATCTACCTACAGCAAAAACTTGCACACTGTTCGCTATAAATTAAGAAATTTCACAAGGAGGACTAGCAAGGACTAACCAAACGAGCATCTTTATTCATGACTTACGGGAAAAATCTGCATATTTCTCTAAACCTAGCGGCCCCCTAGTTTGGGTAAGGATTATCTATGGCAGATTTTTGACATGTTATCTGACAGTTGCTAGGCAACACGGCCATCAGCATAACAAAACCTTTTTGAGCGTATTATTTACTTACGTTCCGTTTGCTCCTTAGTAAACTACATACGTTACCATAGATGAAATATAAATAAATGTCATTTAAATTCATATTACCTTCCTATAACTACGACGATATAGTTTTGCGCATATTGGAACAACAATGATAAATCCTGGTTGGCGTAAAACTCGTTTCGAAATAAAGCTGTTTGAGATTAATAATAAGCAGGCGATTTTAGAGTATGTATTTCGAGTTTTGAAAGTTCAGTGTCTAGGGCTGAAAACGTTTCTACTGATTTCCGAAGGCAATTGAACACCACTTACCTTTGAACTGCTGCTCCTGGCTTGTTGGTTTGGTGGCAGGCAAGGTCCCGTGGACTCGCAGGGCGGATCCAGGTTCAAAGTCTTTGCAAAACGCACACAGCACGGCACTTCACTAGTATCAAAATGTTGAGATGCAGATTTGGTACGGCCAAAAATGGAGGGAAAATCGACGGATTTTGAGTAGAACGTCCACACGCATCCAATCATAATGATGCACTGGTGAGCCTCGAGCTCTTCACGTTCGGGCAGATGGTGATTTACCAAACTACCCTCAAAATAACAATGAAAAAGCAACAGATATTATGTATGTACTAGAAGTTAGCCAATGTGGCTCCCTATTCGTGGGCACATTTTCAATGTACCTACTGACATTGTGTTTCTATAATTTAATACTTTTGTTGTATTTCCTCAATAACTGTAATTGTAATTTCAGTTATTATACCTACCTACATGTACTTATTGGTTTAGGACCTTCTTTATTTTAAGTTTAGGTTAAGGTCATACAATAAAGAATATTATTATTTCATTCTACATGTAAATTTCTTTGAATAATATATTTAAAAAAAAGTTACAAGAATTTAACGATAGAAAGGCTACATCCCATTTGGACAACGTTTGATTTCGGAACCCTTGTTAAATACCTACGAAAAAGTGGCATTTCGCAAACTTTTTATTTTTCATTCATTTTGTAGCATTTGGACACCAATGATTTTAGTTAGAGACAGTCAGCTTACATTTCTATGATATGCGAGACACTATTTACTTACTTTAGATAAAGTTGTGATTAAATTATTCAACATGAACGATGTGTTACTGAGCGGATATTTTGGATCTTTCATTCTTTGATTACTCACTCAATAGTACAAAAATTAACCGTAAATATTTTCTACATTTGGAGGATGGATATAAATCAGATTTTATGATGGCAGATTTCAAAAAATAAATCTATCGAGAAAAGTTTCACCAATCGTGTTCCAGTCTTACATTTATTTAGATTCAATCCTCAAGTAATTACTGTATTAATCACTGTATTTCATCAAGTTATTAAACTATACCGTTACTAAGTAAGAATGTAACGCAGCAACTCCAAATTTTCACATAGCCTCTTAACCATCGCAAGTGAAACCGTACACTTTTAATCGCCTCATCAGCGTAACATAAACTTACGATACAATTGAAATAATCGTACCAGGGGTGGTTTTAGTATGCGCATTCACCCCCTAAAGGGGCGGGAGTGGCGGCGCTCCACTACAATCTGTATCGAGTACAGACGGAGGCTAAAGCTATTTGTAGCTCTGTTATTGGATGGTTTACGATTACGTATATTGTTATTGAAGCCATCTGAAGGAGTGTCAATTATTGTAAGTACCTACTTATCTCTCTCTAGAATTCAAGACTCGACACGTGTAACTGTAACCAAAATTAGTCCTGACTGGATGACGGACAAAGCACAGGACCAACCACTGAACGTAGAGACTTGAAACTTGGTTAATTTGCAACGAAAACGAAGTTAGCGAGACTAGCTAGGCGCTCACCTAATGGTAAGAGATCACGCCTGCCCATAACCATAACAGTGCTACACAGGACTTTGTAACATAGGCTGGTGCAAGACTGCTATATCGCTCTTGACATTTTCTGTGTCTCGAAAGCCCAGTAATTTACTTGCTACAGTACCCTTCAGACCGAAATACAGTAATACTAACACGTTACTTTGCGCTGTGAGACAGAATATCTGGCACTGTCACACAGAAAAGGTGTTTTATTATCAAACATTGATTTTATTTCAAGGCTAATTCAATCGAGATTATTTCGAAGATATGAATAACTGATGGAATACTTAAATAATTCTTTTTTAGTTTTAAATACATACATAGAAAACACCCAAACTCAGGACAAACACCGATGTTCATCACACAAAATAATGTTTGTCCTGGAACGGAAATCGAACCCACGACACCGGGCGAGGCAGTCCAAATCCAATACACTTGTCATCGCCCATCCGTGTCACCACAATATTGTTCCACGATTTTTTATTTGTTTTTTTTTATCATTAAAAATCAAGCAGTTTTCCTCGCGACTGTCTCATCTGCATATAGGTGCTATGATGTAGGTTGTATAGATCGTCTGCCAGTTGATGTGTAGTTCTCCACAACTTCGTCTAACAACACTGAAAGTAAGTTCTTTGAATAGATCAACCCCCCACCCCCCACCCTTGAATAGGTTACTTAGCTTCTATCGCAGAGTAAATACTATTTAAAAATGAAGAAGTGTTACAATTTTTTTTCTTAAGAACTATAAAATTTAAAGCAGAGCTATTTAAAGCTAGCTCAGTTATCTCAGTTCAAATGATCAGGGTTTTTGATGTGTAAAATCTTTCCTCTCGCTTTCTGTCAATTTGTGGTAGCGATTTCGTGAAGTGCAACGGAAAGTGTAGTTGGTAAGAACCTTAGAAAAATGAATTAAATATAATACTTTGAATAATTTGATGAATTGAAATGAGATGCCAGATGTTACACATCATAATGCGACTAATGTAAGACTAGATTCCTTTTAAAAAACAATAAAATTGTTTTGTTTCATTTTTACTGTCGTGGTGTCTGAAATGAGGTACGGTCGCACAGATAAAAAAATCAGACTGAAATTTTGTTGGCTAGTTTCCGACGTCATCTGCATTTAAAGCTATTCTCTGGACTGCTTTTTCTGCAATGGGTACTGGGAATTCTTTAACAACACTATTATTTATTATAAGTAACTACTTACGTACTTATTATAGTTTTTACCTAATAAAGTGAGAAAAAAGGTAATAAAGTAGGCAGACATACCTGCACCTACTCTTTTTTTAAAGTAAAAAAGTGACGAGTCTCGAAAGCCTTTCAAAAGTCTTTTTTGTAAACGAAAAACGAGACGAACTAGGCGTACTCCTGATGGTAAGAGATCACGCCTGCCCATAGCCCTTTTTACGAGTTTAAACATTTTACAAATAACCACATCCTAACAATTTTCAGTGTAAAATTTACCTATTGTTTACATTTTTCATTTTCCCCTCGCACAGAAATAGGATCCTCCTATGTAGGACATGACCTGGTTTCAAAAAACTGATGTTTTAGAATTCAAGCTTTGCTTTGTTCCCCATACATTATTTCGATTTGTTTTGCGTATTTTCAAAGTAAACTTTTATATTTTTTTTAATGTAACTGCGTAGAGTCAGCGATTAATTGTGCGAAAGTGATGAACATTTTCTAAATATTAATTTCATCGATCATCTTTATCCACAATACATAACTATTAGGGTAAAACAGGGTTATATGCCCCAAAAGGGAAGGTGCTTCCCCTTTCCCTTTTCCTAAAAACCTTACTTTCGAAAAAAAGAGGCAAATTTTTAAGCTTATTTTTTATGCTTCATACTTTATTATTATATAACCTACTTTTATTCGAAAGTAAGGTTTTTTAGGAAAAGGACACCTATCCTTTTAAGGCATCTAACCCGGTTTTACCCTATAGTTATTTCTATCAATACTGTTTTCAGACTCACAATAGGTATATACTTATCTATTTTTTTATAATTAAGCACGCTATCTTAAACAAAAAAAAAGCCTTTTATTTCTTGCTTCTAGCTAGATTTACATTACTATAGTTATATTTAAGTTTAAGTTTGCAATAACCCCTCGCAGGTGAAGGCCTTCTCTTATCTAATTTAAATGTTAACTGCTGGACGATAAGCGCATTGATTTTTAAACGAATACTCATTGAATAGGGTGACTTTTTTGTAAAAGAACTGTGACTCTACCCTAACCAAATTACTTTTCGGCACTTTTATAAAAAAAACTAGTAAATGATTTTCTCGTTTTCAGATTATTCGAAGAAAACGAAGAGTTATTGCACCTGTTCGACAAATTTGTCGATCTCCACAAGTCAGAGGCGCTGGCCCAGTCTGAAGAGTTGTCAGAACATGCTATGAAGGTATCCTCAGAATTGTTCTACTTTAATTTAAAAGTTTCCATAGAATCGCACGTACAATAAAACATTTCATGACCTGGATCTGTATTGCTTATCTAAAAATGTTTTCAAATCTAAGGTTCTTACTCACTTAAAGGACCTTCAAAAGCTACAAAAGAAATAATCTCACTTTTCCATAATCCCGAACATATAAGTTTTAGAATAAAATGACCATCATGTAAACCGCACGTAATGACAAGTTTGTTTTTCGAGCGCATACTTCATGTTGCAAGCGTTGCAGGTTAGGTAGGCACCTACTCATTAAGACTTCGCACAACACACACACACATCACATTCACACTCCACACACACCACTGACAAACACAATGCGATTATTTGTTTGTTTGTAATTTACTGCTGTTAGAGTTACTAATTATCTACCCAGACTTACCTACCTATAATTTTTATATATTTACAGTAAACAAAATGTAGACTCAATTTGGTTTAAGAATAGTATATATTTCATAGCTTATATAAGAAAAAAATGTAACTGTGAGTCTAATGTTAAATAAATAAAAAAAAATCGTTTCATTAGAGCTTAGAATCCCGCGCGCCGCTATCTCGCTTCTGTACATTTTTTGAAGATATAAATTGATAGAGTAAAAATAAAAGAAAGTGGAGCGGTGAATTTGTTACGCACGAAAAGTTTTTGTATACTTGTTTTGATATGTTTATATTCGCATAAGTTAAACCTAGACCTGAAATAATACAATCAATAAACTACTGAATACAAGACTTTGTTGTAAACAGACAAGAAAACTTTGAATAGTTAAGTAGAGTCTTAACGAGGCTCGCAGTAGAGTAAAGACAATTTATTTCTTGGAAAAATATTACATATTAAAATTATTTTCAATAATATTTTTTAACTACTCAGAGTGTTCTTCAGATATGTGCTGAGGCGTGATAGGTCTTTTCCTGATGTACGATTATGCTTGCCCATGACCTGAACATTGCTACAAAGGACTTTGATTTGCAACGGCCGTTATTTTATTCCCCAACGACTACTTAATTCGTTAATTGCAAGGGTAACGGCGAGATGTTATATCCCAACGACTAATCATTCATTCATTTACGACAAACGACAAGGATGGTTGAGTGGCAAGTGTGTTAGACTGTCACGCCGGTGTCGCAGGTTCGATTCCCGCTTCAGGGCAAATATTTGTTGGTGTTATGAACTTCGGTGTTTGTCCTGAGTCTATGTATGTATTTACAAAAAAAGAGTATAATAATAAGTATTCTATTAGTTATCTGGTTCCCATAGTTCAAGCTCAGCTTAGTTTGGGGCTAGATGGCGTTGTGTGAAATGTACAAATATTATTTATTTATTAATTCATTGCAGGTGATGAAAACACTGGATGAGGGTATAAAGAGAGTGGGGAGTGTGGACGCGTTCTTCGCCTACATCAGACACGTGGGTGCCACACATCATCAGGTTGACGGGTTTAATGCGGAAAATTTCTGGGTATGTATGCTGCTATAGTATAACGATAGTTTAACGTGACTACCAGCGTAACGGAACAATGAGCGTTACCGAACAATTATGTCAACGTTTTCGTACATGCAGCCGAGCGTTCATCGATTTATTAGACATAGTCACGTCAAAAAACCGGGTTATTTCTGTGACCCAAGTGATGCCACTATAGTACATATTTTTCGAACGTTTCAATAAATGAGTAAAATATTGACGCAATATAAGTAATTAAAAACCTTATTCGAACTAGGTACGCAAGTTAATTAAAATTACGTTACACAAATCCTAATGGAAAAACCAATTGATAAAACCACAAACGAGTCCAACCAGACGGAAGTAATTGATCGAACGGGAATATTCATTCAATTCCGACATTCACTTACTCCAAGAACCGCCTGATTTCAGGACCTGGGTAATTCTGTCCTTTCAATGTGATGTCAGATAAATTAGGTACTACTCTTCAGATGCCTTTGTGCTGCAATTTTCCAAGAATGAATTCTAGGAAAAATTTCATAAAATTGTATAAGAAAAAGCATTATTACGATAGAGGAAAATGTAGGTATGTACAGCATATTTTTTTTATTAAAAAATATCTTTTGAATGAATAAAATAGCTTAAGCAGAGCTCTCGCTCTGATTACTCTAGTCATCAACTAAGTGAAGAAATAAGAGACCTGTTACCTATTTTCAAACTGTATTCTTCAGTGAAGTATGTGACTCTACTTTATACATTCTTATGACCTGTTTGTAACTAACCATAGTTGCTTGAGACAATAATTGATTCAATTAGTCTGTTACCCAAAACAATTTAGTTAACGAACTACCTACTTTAGTTACCATAAACGTTCAAAGCTTAACATACCAGACCACTTTTTTAACCGACTTCAAGAAAGGAGGAGGTTATCAATCCGGTTAAAGGTGGTTTTTTTAATGTTTGTTATTTCAGAACTTTGTCATTTATAAACCAATTTGAAAAAAAAATATATTTTTTTTTATTTGAAAGGATATATTTAAGATTGGTCTCATAGAAATTTCATGAAAATCGGTGAAGTACTTTGGTTTTGAAATCAAAATAACTGAAAAAAAAAGTTGTTGAAGCGAACAAAATTGCGTTTTTGCTTCCCTGTGACTTGACAGTGGTGTTTACGGTCACTAGAACCGTCCGATTGAAGTCAGTTGTATGATTTTGTAAAACCTTGATTATGCTGAGCACGGTTTTCGACTAACATGGTAGTATTAGTTTATTGGGTTGGTAGTGTTTACAATACAGTACAATTATTTTGCATGATTTCTCTATAAATCACTTTTTACACAATTAATTTATTTTTACGATAAGGTACTTATGTAGTTTTTATTCGCAATCGAATTACTCACCCAATTGAGGGGATCTAATCTCTCACGTTCCAAATTGCTCTCGGCTCGCAATTTCGTCTGAATTAACTTGAATTCCGTGATCCTCTTGAAACTGCTAGATTGAGAAAGGAGCTTCAATTTGAAATCAGACTATAGAAGCACCTATTGAAGTAGGCAAGCATTCCTCATATTATATAGAACACCTACACGTCAAAAATATTTGATCATTTGGATTATTGGATACAGATGGATGTTTCTCACTCAACACGCCGATACTACAGAAGTCATTGAGCTGAAATTCGGTATGGGTATAGTGTAAGATCTGTAAATGACAAAATACATAGACTTTTTGAATGGTAATTATTACATCAGGATAAGTAAAACATTGAGTATTGAGTGCAAGACACACCGTAATTTAGCAGTTTTTTGATAAATAAATTGTTTATTTTCAGAAAGTAGAAAAACCATTCTTGCAAGCGGCGAAGACAACACTGGGCGACCGATACACACCCAACATCGAAGACATCTATAAGAAGACTATCAAGTTCATAATTGAAAATCTGGTGAAAGGTTACGAGGAGTCTGCGAATACTAACGGGGACAAAATTGATCAATTATAACGATATGAAACTGAAAATTATGCTGTAGCCAGAAGTCTTACAGTAGGGCAAAGATCTATCTTTTCATTGAGTATTTCTACTTCTTTTGCCAAAGGGTATCTATCAGTCTTTCAAGTGAGACTCTACTTCGCCTCTCCCTCTTTCTTCTTCTCCTGTCCTTAGGCATCCACTATGTAGCCTTTGCCTATGAGTAACTACTAGAATAAGGTAAAATAAGATTCTCATATAATTTCGAATAGACTCTACCGGACCTATTTAACGTTTATTTTATCTACATGTGTAAATGAATAACAAACGTAACAGCACTTTTTTAATGCTTGATTATGTAATAAACCAAATTATTGGTTATATATCTAGTAGTTAATATGACCAAATATATGCCATACAATCGTTTTAAAAAAAAAAAACATATTTTTATAATATTGCTTTAATTTTACAAATTAAGAATACCTATATTACTTATCTAAAACCTATAGAAAATTCAGTTGCTTTCAAGAAATAATCCACACACCTATAACTTACCTACCTTCCAGTTAAGCAAACCTATAACCCAGCCCAGCTAATAGGTACTCCCCATTAATAGAGCTACAAAATACGCAGACACCCTGGAACAATTATTGCTGAAACTTACCCAGACACCCTGGACCAATTATTGCTGAACTTACCAGATTTTGCTGTCATTCTCGCAAAATTGCGCTTGCGTTGCGATTCAAAGAAGATTCAAAGACACAGAGTAAAAACTACACAAGCATACATTAACAGATATGCTCAAGCCGAAGCCAAAGCATCAGAGCCGAGGTCTTTTGCTCCTCTGGTCAGATCTATGACGCTGCACGCTACGGTGACGAGCATGAAGTTTAACAGTAGTTCTTAAGCGAAGTTGAAACCATTTGCACAAGGTATATTATGTCTCCGAACTTCAACTCTTGTGTAGGTAGTGCGCAAGACGGTGCTGCTCCTGAAAAGAGGCAGAAACAAGAATGAGACAAAAAGGCGATTTTTATTTAATAAGCGAGGTAAAGGTAAGTTTAATGCACAGATCCAAAGCAGACTGGTTGTGGAGTGGAAGTGGAAGTAACAAAATACTTTTAGGGCATAGCTACCTCTTTTTATCCGGGCCAGCTTTCTAGAAATGTTTTCCGTCACTGTTATAAATGAACGACTAATTACGTAAAAACGTTATCTGATTGAACTTCACCACCACACATCCACCATCAGACTTACTATTGGCCTCGATTCTACTAAGCTATCGATGTTTCAGCAAAATATTAACAAATTTATACCTACGCGCGATCGATTGAAATATCGAGACAGGAGATCATAAAAATAAACTATCCATCCAAGGGAAGCAGATGGCAGATGGCCTTCATAATGGAATCATCCCAACATCGATCAGAGATAATTCAATTTTAAGTTTATGATAAACTGTGGGTAGGTACGGTTAAAAGTGTTCGACTTCTGTTATGATAAATTTCTAGTGGAGTTCGGCAGGGTAATGAAAACTTTAACCAATTGATAGCCAATATTTTTTTTAACTAGCCCAGCAGTGGGACAGAGTTTTATAACCTATAGTTAAAAAAATCTATCCCACTGCTGGGCAAAGGTCTAATCTATCGTATTTGTTTAGCCAATATTAGCTAGAAATCCTTAACAATGAAGCTGCTTAACGGTAAAGGAAAACATCGTATGGAAACCGGCAATGTCATAGAATCTAAAAAGTTCGATAAAAGTGTAAAGTGCACGAAAGGAGTCATCGTGTCTAGTTCAAAAGAACTAGTGACACGATAAGAAGCTGGGTTTTCCTATAGGAACCTAGCAAAAGTTGCAGGATGGTTGCAAGATATAGGTATTGATGCGAGATTTCAGTCAGTCCAAGCTTTCAGCACTTGAGGCCTCTGACAGACTCGGCTCGAGGAATACAAATATTACAGCCTAAAACCGACCATGCAAGTACCGTCTTCTATAAAGAAGTGCTTAGGCAAAATCTGATTTATAAAATGAAAATCTTGTTGAAGGTTAGCTTAGTAACCAACAATCCGAACAATGTTTTTTTTTAGACATAGACATATACATTTATTTGCTTCAATGTGGTACTTATGGTAAGGTGTTTACACAGATAGATAGCTCAGCACATTTTCCTTCCTGGCATGCAAATATTGTTTTAATTATATATTATTCTAAATTTCAAATTATTTTTTACATACAAATTACAAATAATCTTAAAACCAAAAATAAACACCAAACTGACACAACGACGATTTTCACATCGACGTAGCACAACCAGTTTTTTTGCATATGGACCATAGTGCGTCGCCGCCCGCCGTTAACGCCGCGCTCCCGCCACGATGCTGACGTGGTGAAAATTCGTTATAACAAGCCGGACATTTTGTAAGCTACGGATACAAGGCAAAAGCCGGATTAAAGAATTTCAGGCGCTACGCATATCATTTATTTCATGACTATTTAACTTGCTACTCTAAAAAATAAACGGTTGAACACATTTCTGGTTTTACAGTTTTAGTTTTATGGTTTACCTACATAGATCTAATTGACCTTGATCACTTTAGACATTAATTTTCACTCCCCTTAAACCTTTCCTCTTTGCCTTTAGAAACCCTTCGTTGACAATTTCCCGCCATTTAGATACATGGTTATGTACTTAACCTTTTAGTAGGTATTCTTAATGATTTTCCGAAGCGCCAAGACAGGACGTTAAATTGAAACTTTTAAATTTAATTTGACAGATTTTTTGAACTTGACAATTATTCCAATAATGTAAGCTATATACTATATATAGCTTACATTATTATATATATATATATAATAATGTAAGCCACAGATCTCGGATACTTTCGGCTGTTAACTTTATGTATATACCTAAGTACTAAGATATAGGTAGGTAATATTCCATTTTATGGTTTTTCAGTTTTGCGATGACTGTATCTCTCGGTCCTTGTCCTACACTAACTACGTAGTACGTAGGTACCTACGTGGGTAGGTACTGTAGGTACCTTATAGAAAAATAGAAAAATAATTTAATTTCCCTACTCTCTGTGTTCGTAGCATTGAGTGTGCCTAATTACATACTTACAGGCTATGTCACCGTGTATTGATGTATCGTAATTACCTACGGTTGGTATGGCACACAAAAGCTCAGAGGGAATCTAAGAGCAATTTGGATCTCTTTAAGTTCTTTCTACAAAATACTAGTAGGTACTTACCTACGTAGGTAGGTACGTTCACTAGTCTTATTGGTACAATATGTGCCTTGAACATTGAGATCGATCTAAGCCTTGAAGAGCAATATCCGTTGATATGACAAGGCCACTTAGGCGGCCGGGCGTTTAAATCTCTAATATGCAAAGAGCTTCTATACTATGTATCTAGAGAGCTAACACGCCATTTTGTTTTATTTAAGGATTAAGAATTCTGAACCTTATAACTTGGAAATAAAGTTCTTTTTTAATTAAATCTAAATATAAGGATTTTAATGCTTGATAGAGACCCCCTCGTTAAGGAGTGTGTCTCGTTCACACAGTTGCCAGCATACAATTAAAATTAACATGGCCATAATTTTTGAAATAAGTGAGACAATTTTCGAAATTAGACGATTTGCTCTAAATGTTATTCAGATTCATTTGAAAGGTTTAGTACAGTCGCTGTCATATAGGTTAGGTACCTAACTGCCGAGAAAAATAATTATTGTTCGAAAGAAACAGTATTAAAACCATTGAATCAGATATACCTCACTAGAATGCGGCGCACCGCCCTCTTTTTTGTTGATATTTTAATGCACCTATGTATAATATAATTTTAAAACAATAATGCAAAGTAACGTATGTATATAACATTGATAGCTTATTGAGCATATTGAATTTTCCCTTGGTTGCTTGTTTATGTCTCAATGAAATATTCAAAGTTCAAAAATTATGGTCGCCCTACAGAACGAGACACACTCCTTACTGGTTCTAGCTCTTTCGGCTCGCAGTTTTCGTGTGAGTCGGCATTCTAGATACATAGTATACAAGTTCTTTGCTAATATGTCCCTGACCGAATCCGCGGCCGGCGCCGAACACACGCAAAAAAAGGTCCTTCGAATTTGTTTGTTTCTCACTGTTTGCTAGTGTATAGACGGCTTTATATTGATATTTTGAAGTGGCAACATCGATAAAAATGTCAAAGTCAGAACAAAAAAAGAAAAATATTCCAGTATCTTTTTGGTCTATGTTCGCATACAATAACAAACATTTCGTTCGACATTTTAGCGATTAAAAAACGTGTTTTTGAATTAAAAAGGTAAGGATTTCAAAGTAAATGTGTTTAGAATTACGTAATGATATACGTTTCATCTCTAATGATAGAAATTTGTAGTGTTGTGAGTCAATTATCCCATATTTTTTGCATGTTTTGTTGAGATCGAAATCGTTTTACTATCAAGCCTCACTTTACGAGACAATTAATTGGTGATTGAATGTAATTATGTGGCATGCATTGCAAGAAATCAATAGATCATTTAATAGTGAATACATCGGTAACCGTTTTGTAGTATTACTCGCATGTTGGGCTCATAAATGTTAGTTTTTGTCGTGGGGTTCCGCTAAAACGGCCGCCATTTTGCGGTAGTTTTATCGAAACTCCTGCCAGGTTGCGGTCACACTGAGCGCAATTAGGGTGTGAGTTTTTTTTCATACTTTTAATTTTGTACCATTGAGTACTTCTTTGTTTGATGATAATATTAGATAATATTATTATAAAAAATATGAATGTTATTGGTAAAAAATATGATGAAATAATAATGGTAAATAATTAGGTTTGGACATAAATAATTTGTGTGTGATGTTCAATTATAATTTATTATTATTTATTTATTTAATACAATTAAATCAACTAATTTGTGTTATCACTTAATTATTATAATAAATATTTATAACAGTAATATATATCTATGTATAAATTTAATATTTATATAAATATATTATTTATTTATTATTTATAATATATATTTATGTTTTTTAATATTTAATGGTGGTGGTTAATGGTGATGGCTTTATGTTTTTTAATATTTGCTTAGCATGGAAGCTGACACAAATGGTGATGGCGGCCCTGGTAGCCGCGGTGGCCGTGGTTGCCGCGGCGGCCGTGGTAGACGCGGTGGCCGTGGTAGCCGCGGCGGCCGTGGTAGCCGCGGCGGCCGCGGTAGCAGTGGTGGCTGCGGTAACTGCGGTGACCGTGGTAGCCGCGGCGGCCGTGGTAGCCGCGGTGACAGTGGTAGCCGTGATGCTGCTAGTGAGGGTGCTGGTAGAGGAGATGCACTTCAAACGTGCGTATGTTTTAATATCTTTTTACCTATTTAAGTTTATTATTATTATTTTAGTAACTCTGCGGATGCAAATCTCATTTTACTGATCATGGTTTTTTTTTCTTTTAGATTCGAGAATCAAGGTGTACAATCAGACCGTTCTGTTCCAAGTTCTGATTTTGGACCCTCGAAGTACTTTTGAATATGATTAAGTTGTAAAACATTTTAAATTTGACAAATTTCAGTTTTTAGTTGGTAATTTTTTTTATGTCTTTTAGATTTTTACTTGAAGACGCCACGGATGAGGAGGCGACTAACTTTGACACCTGAGAAAAACTATTACTATACCTTAATAATTTTGTGTATCAAATATAATTTGTATTGGATAATTTTTGATATGCATTTTATTTAATTCATTTTTTTAGGATCGACGAGCTGGTTCCCGGGAATACAAGGTAATAATTGAAATATAGGTATTAAAAAATAAAATAATACAAAATAATGTAATTGTGTATTAAATACAAATGTTCTTTTTAGATACGAAGACGAAGAGGAAGCCGGCGACGTAGGAGAGGCGTCCGGCTACGAAACGTAAGAAATAAATCACTCAGTTTAGATTTTTGAAATTGATGATGATGATGTTTACCTAATATCATTGCACAATTATTTTTAGACTGAGAGAAGAACTTGAAAAGACGTGGAAAGAAAGGGCTCCCACTCGGAAGAGGCTGTCAAAGTTGCCGGTGGAGACTAGAAAGAGGCACCTCGAGATGAAAAATCTCAAAGAGAGGGGCCTCTTTCTTATGCCCGACGCTCCGCCCAAACGTGGCCGGTTAGTTTTTATACTTAATACCATAATTGATAATATTTTAGTATTAGAGCTTTTTAATTAATGTAACACTTTATAATAACAGAAAAGCGTCGCCAGAGCGAGTGCCCTGCCCGCTGATGAACAACACTCCGCGGGAGCCACCGGCGAGGGTGCCTCAACCATGGGAGGTGGAATCTGCGGGGGGGTAGGTGCTCAGTAAATCATGAATTTACCTGCTGTAAGGTTTTGGTGGTAGTCTTAAAGTGAATTGTTTTATTTTCAGATCTTCTGTGAGCATTGACGCGCCAGCCATGACGCCGTTGAACTTCTCCCCATCTGGGATAAGATCAATGACGTCGGAGGAGCATGGCGAGTTGCTCATAATTCCAATTGATCCAGAGTTTATCGGCTTCTCGCCTGGTGCGTTAAATCATGACAATACCTTCTTTTCTGATTTATTGAACAAGAAACATAATTTATATAATCCGATATTTTTTTAGCATCAACGTCGTGCAACACACCCGGGCCTCCACCTCCTCCGTCATCATCGACGCAGACCCATCAGCCTGGTAAGATTTTAATGATATTGCAACAATTTTCGTACATTTGATTTTATACCTATTACTTTGTGTTTCAGATTCACCTAACCTCTTCGATGAGGATAATCTATTCAGTTGGGTGGAACAGGCCGATGGGAGCGACGTAGAGGACGACTCCGCAGTACCCACACGCCAGCTTAATACTCAAATCAACCTCTTCGTAGAGCTTGAAGCTATGGAAGCACGCGACGATATTATGCTAAGAAGGACTGCGGAAGGTATAGAAGGCAATGTTACCATTTTTGACTGGAGACCTGACACCTCGACATTCATCGGGACCAAGGAGACTTTCAACGGCCCTTCAGGCCCTACGTTCCCGATGAATGACGAGACGCCCTTGTCGATTTTTGAAAAAATATTCGACAGAGAACTGGTGGACCTTCTGGTCTACCAAACGAATCTCTACGCTCAACAACTCCTAGCCCAACCTTTATCATCAAATGCTAGGATGACAAGGTGGACTGATACAACACATGAGGAAATGTGGCTCTTCCTTAGCATACTGATGGTGCAAGGATTAGTCACATTTCCGGTAGAGAATGAGTATTGGTCGCCAAAACTTTGGTTCTTGAAAATGAGCCACTTTGGCCAAATAATGCAGTACAACCGGTTTCTGCTCCTGAAGAAATGCCTTCACTTTGTGGACAATCAAAGTGAAGGCATTTCTTCAGGAGGCAATTCAACATCCAAGCGACTAAAAAAAATTGCGCCCGTCGTTGATTTGCTGAATAATAGGTTCGCGGCGCTATATTTGCCAGGTCAAGAAATCGCCCTGGACGAGTCATTGCTTTTATGGAAGGGGAGGCTTGGGTTTGCACAACTCATCGCCAACAAAACCGCAAAGGTTGGCATCAAAAGTTATGAGTTGTGCGAGTCGAAGACTGGGTATTTATGGAGTGCTCGATTGTACGCGGGGAAAAGCAATGACTCGCCCACCGAAGATTTGCCGGACGAGCCATCTGGCTCAACTTCCAGAATTGTGTTCGAGTTGATGCGTCCATTACTAGGGCGTGGACACGTCCTAGTAATGGACAACTTCTACAACTCTCCATTACTGTCGAGACTGCTGAAGAGACAGCGCACCGACACTATGGGCACCTTGCGCCTGAATCGGGAATATGTACCACAGTCTCTAAAGATCGGCAAAGCCCAATTGCGAACGGGAGAGGTAGCTTTCAGCCAGACCAATGACATAACTGTTTTAGCATGGCGCGATGTCAATTTGGTGGCCATGATCTCAACATTTCATCCAATTGCAGTTGGCGGCAGGGAAAAGTTCGGCCGGTACAAATACAAACCACAAGTGGTTTTAGATTACAACATGGCAATGGGGGGAGTAGACAAAAAGGACCAGCTCCTGTCTGCTTACCCCATTGAAAGATGCAGAAATGCCGCATGGTATAAAAAGGTGTTCAGACGACTTCTAAATGTGAGTATAATGAATGCTCACATTATCTTCGCAACACAGACGGCAATGAAGGTGCGATGCTTCCGCGAGACCTTAGTTGAGAGCATCTTAGCTAAGTATAAGACTCAGTTCTGTCCCTCTGGCGAAAAAAAGCGCTTTCTAGGTGGACGGCATTTCCCAGAAAAGACCGAATACAAATGTGGGCGTTGTAAGTGGTGTTCGATGCAAGGCCGCAGATGCAGGACCAGCATTCGCTGCGACACATGCCTTGTACCACTGTGTGTCTTATGTTTCAAACCTTACCACGATCTTGAAAATAAAGAACACTAGTCTAGAGACCTGTGACTAGCAGTAGACAGTAAAAGCCGTGCTTGTACACCAAACCGTAGAGACCTGTGACTAGTAGTAGACAGTAAAAGCCGTGCCTGAACACCAAACCGTAGAGACCTGTGACTAGCAGTAGACAGTAAAAGCCGTGCCTGAACACCAAACCGTTGAGACCTGTGACTAGCAGTAGACGGTAAAAGCCGTGCCCGATCTTCAAACAGTAGAAACCTATGACTAGCAGTATACCGTAAAAGCCGTGCCCGATCTTCAAACCCTAGAAACCTATGACTAGCAGTATACCGATAAAGCCGTGCCCGATCTTCAAACCCTAGAAACCTATGACTAACAATAGACACACTGTGAACACCAGGATCAGTAATTCGTTTTGTTGTGTCACTCCATTTAGTTATTCTAGCAATCCAGGGAGTCCTGTATCTAGCAGTGGACTGCCAATGCCAGTTGAGCTACTTAAAGATTGTTTGCAATGGTCTATAGTTTCCCAATTGTTATGTAGTAACGAATGATATTGTTTGTCATTTTGAAACAATGTTTGATATTCAATATAATATAATTGATGTTATTACTTAGTGTATATAGTTTTGAAACAATGTTTGATACTCAATTTATTAAGATTGATGGTAATGTTTGTCATTTTGAAACAATGTTTGATATTCAATATAATATAATTGATGTTATTACATAGTGTATGTAGTTTTGAAACAATGTTTGATACTCAATTTACTGAGATTGAAAATATAATTATTATATAATTTAATTGATCTCATATAACAAAACGAAGTGTGTGTCGTTTCGAAATAGTGTTTAATACGGAATTTATTATACGAAGGCAATTTATAATAATTAAAATTATAATAATGTTTTTTCTACTTATGAGTGATTGCCCTTAAATTGCCCGATACAGGTGTATTATTATTAATAATAAAAAATATAAGAACCTAATAATGTTTCATTTTACTTAAGAGTGATTTCCCTAATACCTACTACAATAATATTTACAAAAATAGTAAATTCAATCCAACTTAGTACTATAACAATCACGAAAATTCTCAGAGAGGTCAATCTCATACAATTTTTTTTGACTAAATTAATATTTATAATAATGTTTCATTCTACTTAAAAGTGATTGCCGTAATATCTACTACGATAATATTTACAAAAACAGTAAATTCAATCTCACACAAAATAGATGTATCGTAAAGGACGGGTGTGTGTGCGCTCAGTGTGTCACTGCCTTACCCCGACCATTTTTTTGCCTGAGCCTACCTAACATTTTTTTGTTGCATGTTTTGGGATATAAACCATAACTGATGGTGGAAGTGTGTTATATCATTCGAAAGGGAATTAAACAAAGAACATAGTTTTGGTAATAATGTATTCCAGTTTTATACAAAAATCTAGGTAAAAAGTCGAAATAATCAGTACAAACTCTCCGCCGAATACGACGCACCTGAGATAATTGCATTTTTAGGCTAAAGAAATGTGATCTCCTGCTGTAAGTTATGCTTATTTTAAACGTGTAATGTAAAGCTCAATAATCTATTCATTGTTTTCGGAGTAAACATCATAAATCATGAGATAGGGACAATCGAATCCGAACATCAGAATGCCGCGAGAAGTGTTAACATAGTGCATTTTAGAATTCATCAAACAATCGTATTTTCGAAGGGAATGCCTATGGATATTGATTTAAATACTTAGGAAATCTAATAGACTATAATAAAAACAGCAACATTTAGTAGTTAATGAAATTTATTTTCTAGAATACCTATGCTCAATAAGTATATAGAACATGATACCAGTGAACGCAGTTATAACATGGAATAATTCCTTCAAAGAAACTCGGCTGGAATCTCAAACCGCGCAACGCGCGAAGTTCATTCGTGTTTTTACGAATGAACTTCGCGCGTTGTCCGTCCTACTCAGCGAACACTGCATGATACCTATTAGGTAGTTGTCAAAATTACCTAATGTGGTAGGTAGGTAGGTAGTTAGGTACCTACTTACTTACTTTTTTCGTAATATTTTCGAAAAAGATACAACAGAAGTTTATTTCATTACAGTAGGTAGGTATATATCTAAGGTTATGTAGGTTACATACAATAGACAAGGAGGCATCAAATGTGCGTTTTAAGTAGGTGGGAATAAAAATAATTCTTACTAAGACTTATTAATTGTAACCTGCGTCTATACCTACCCAATATGGTAATAAATTACAATTATTATTTTTTCGTTTATAAGCAGCTAACAAAATGGTCGCGCATCTTGTGTTGGTCGTGTGCAAAAATCTTCCAAGGTAAATATTCGTTTTCGTTGACGTCACGAGTTGACGTCATAAACATGCACAGACTAATGTAAGAACTTGCATTGCCTTTCATTAACGTCAGTGTCGTCAGTGTCAGAGATGTCAATAGATATTTCCTACTTCTACGTCTTAATTTGGTGTTACATGTAGATTAAAGGTCATCCATTATATTTAAAAAAAATATTGTCACCAGCATCACATATATGAATAATACATAATATGAGTCCTTTTTTGCCATACAAATACATTATAATTTCTATAATAAATTATACATTACAAATATATAACACTTAATAAATACGAGAAGGTTAGAGCAAGTCTTTTTAAGTTGGAATTATTTAGATTAGTTATAAGTTTCTATTGTATTGTATTGTATAGGCAAACAAATTCCATTTTATTTCATTTCATTTCATTTCACATCATAACATAATTATTTGATATAACGCAAGATTATGTGCCCAAACTAGATGGTAAAAAAGTCAGTAAAGCTTCGATGACACTTCAGCTAGTTTACGTGCCTAGTCGGTGAGTATAGAAGCTAGCGAGTAAACGAGCTAGCGAGTAAACGAGTTAGCGAGTGTCGATTTTTACAATCGAATAATCAAATAGCAGATTGTCAAAAACCTAATGACACGGGGTGAGGTAACAAGCTGCTAGCGAACTTGCTGGCTTGTGACTTGTAATCTAGCCCCACCGCGTCATCGAGGCTTAAGTGATATCTTTTTAAATGAAATTAATACCGGAACCCTTAATTTACAAAGTTGAGCTCGTACTTAGCTATTCTTATAACCTACATATATTATTCACGTCCCGTCACATCACACGTCAGTGAAGTCTCAAATTGAAAAACTTTGTTGAGCTTTTTCTTGCGATACTTTTCAGTAAAACACTGAAATCATTAAGAATGTGTAACAAATAACATTTATTTAGCATTCATACCAATTACCCATCATTACGATGGAGGGAAACAGTGACTGCGAGGAAAACGAGATCCCTATTTGGCAGGAACCGAGATGTGAGCCTTTAGGGGCTCCAAAAGAAATATGCGACCAAGACACCAGCGAACAGGCACCAGGAGACCGTCTCCATGCTTTGGAGGAGGAGCAGGAGATGCTATCATCGTCGGTATTCTCACTTTCATCCCATCTCGCGCAAGTAGAGTTCAGACTTCGACAGATACTAAAAGCTCCGCAAGAAGAAAAGGATGAAATGCTGAAGGCTTTAGAGGAGTTCACGTCTCGTGGCGTGCCCGACTCTCGAGCCGCGCCTCAGGGCAGCTCTGGAGAACCGTCCTGTGGTGAATGCTTAGAACTGGAAAGAAAAATACGAAAACAACGCACGCGGCAGTCACATTTCATCGAACGACTCAAAACGCAGCTGAAAGAACTCGAGCGCTTCTCGGCAAACCCTTCTTCGTCAGGCGAAAGCACACACAGATCACTGATTGAGCATTTACGGACAGAAATAGACCAGAGTCTTGAAGAGGGATGCCACCAACCATTGACAGCAGAAGAATTGAGGCATCAAATCAACTGCGCAGTCCGACAGTATGCAGATAGGCAGTTATCCAAAGGAGAAATCATCAGTAAACTGCAAGCTCATATTGAAGACATGCAAAAGTTCATACAACTCATGAAAAATGAGGATCTGAATTCTAACAGCAAAGAGGCGAAAAATATCGGCAAATCTGAAAAGTTTGAGAAAACATTCAGTAAAAGTAAAGGGAATGATGATTTGCGTACCGAAACTATCAATCTCATGAGGAAAGCTTCCACTCTTATACAAATTTTCACCGTTTCTCAGTTTGGTTGCTCTCCGAATACCAACCATAGATATGAGAAAAAATCTTCTACCGTTGTGACTCATTGGGGCAACTTACGAGCTAAACTGGAAATGTCTGTGGACGCTGTTCTGCACTTGGTATCTAGAGAGAGATCCTCACAATCTATCATTGATAGCTATGACAGTGAATCAGAAGAAGGTGGAATCGTAATCAATGATGCTCCACTAACCACCGCTGTGCGAAGACATTTGGCAGTAAATGTAAGAGATTTACTGCAACATGGTTTGACCAGCCCTGAGTCCAATTCACTAGTTCCTATTATGGGATGCTTTCCAGTCCGGAGATCTTCATCCCATACTTGGCATATCTGGGAGCTGATACTTCGGTACTATGAATTAAACGATGGAGACCGATTCAACTCCACACCAGCTAGGAAACTAAGTCAAAGCTTTAACTTAGATATTGTTGGAGGAACAGCGATAACAAATAAGCAAAGTTTGCTTAGTGCTATCGGTAGTATTGTAGCATCTCACACTCCGTACAAAAGAAGTTACGATGCACATTTCAAGGCCTTCATTTGTGCCGCATTGAATGCACATAAGTTAGTTGTTTGGCTGAATATCATGTTGAAATGCAGGTCCTTGATAGATTCTCACTACTCTTCGACTAGTTACGTTGTAAACACTGGTTTCCAAGACGCATTGCAGAGTTTGGACCGCTTGACTCCGTACAATTTTGACCTACCCGTTGACTTGGCTGTAAAGCAGTTTCAAAATATCAAAGATGTATTTATGTAATTTAATCTAAGAGTACACTTTTATACATAATCAATTAGGTTATGATGCCTTCCACTTTAGCATAATGCTTGATGTACTTACAATGAATATTCTAGTCCAATTAGTCAAAATTATATTAATTTTATAAGTATTTAGTTTTAAATTTGATTAGCTCTCTTAACTGTTAAAATCATTCCAAGTAATAAGTTACAAAAATTGTGATAAAGATAACCATAATTCCAAACCAAAGAAGTATTTACCAAAGCTGATAAGAATTGTGTCAATAGTATGTATTCTGCAGTTTATGTATAGCTCTAAATATACTGTAGTTGAAGCATTCAATATTTCTTTTATTTATTCAGCATGTAAACTAGAAGTCTGTCACTTTGCCTGCCTCCAGTCTCGCTTCACTACCCAAAAAGATTCCAATAGGTACCCACCTACTCCCATTCTTTTCTCAAATCGTAATAAAATAAGTTCACACGGCACGCAAATCTCTTCGAACCCACATCTATTTCTTGGTAATAATGCTATGATGGATCTACTTACGCTCGCCTTCATTTTGAAAATACTTCTTAAGATGAGTAATAACTTTTATAAAGAAAACAATAAACCTATAGATAGTTCGTTAGTTTCTATAAAATAAAACAAGATATTGAACTTCATATTTACTTACAAATAAATAACAGTCCAAAATAAATTGAGAACTTATAGAAACATTTACAAAACACTTTTTAAACAAGTAGGTAAATAACATTTTCAACACCTGTAACAGATGCAGAGTAAATGCGGTGGAGTAAAATTTTCTTCAATAAATACATTACTGAGATAAATTATTTGTCGTGGTACCTAACTTGCAAAAGTTAAAATATTCTGCTATATTTATGAGGCGTGAGATTTTGGCACTACTTTACTTGCAAAAGAAACGAAATATGTGGACAGCTATATTTAAGAGTTTAAAAGATTCATATTAATTATGACCCCTATATATACTATAAGGTGGAAAGCTTTCGATTGGCCAGCGAAACGCGATCCTTTGATTAACTTTTATGTACAGACAGCGTCATAGATAAGTATCCCCCTTGCATAATAATACCCAGCTTCAAATCCCTTTAAATCACAGTCGCGGTGAATGGAGAAGTTTTGCCTTTAAAAATAGATTATATTTGTATAACCGTATGTAAGCCTGAAAATAATTTTAAGTATTAAGATTTATTGAAAGGATTTATAGCTGGGTGTCTTGTACAAGGGGGATACTTATCTCTGACGCTGTCTGTACATTACATACAACACATGACTTCACTATTAAAGTTATAGCTACTTTGACAAGTGATAAATGATATTTAAAACCCATACCACCATAGCCTTGAAGAAAATCATTGTTTGGTACTCAACTGTACGTTAGTTTATACACGGATGAGATAAAATTGATCAAATTCTAAAGAAATCTTACATGATGGCTGAAAGAAGACATTTAAAGCACTACAAATATCATCGAAACTTGATGGATTTTAACACACCAATGGATTTGTCTAAGTCATGAGGTGCTCAAGCCAAAAATGGTGCCAAACCATGGTAGAAGAAATCAAGGTTTTGCAAAAACACAACAACACACTTCAATCGAATAGTTCAAGTGATCGTAGGCACCACTGACAAGTCACAGGGAAGCAAATTACACAAGTTTGTTAACTTTGACGCCATATTTTTTAATTATTTTGCTAAGAAACTAAACTTACGAACCGACTTGGATGAAATTTCTATGGGACCATATCATATATCAAACAAAAAATTGTTTTTTTCAAATCGGTTTATAAACATCAAAGTTCTGAGGTAAACAAAATCATTCAACCAAATTGATAACCTCTTTTTTTTAAGTCTGTTGAAAAGATTGAACATTTTCACTCATTCAAAGTCCACGTTGAAGCACCACACTCCACTAGCCAGCCACAAAATGCCAAAACACCTCTACTTAGGTCCGAGCATGCTCTCTGGTTTGACCCATTCATCGAACTGTTCCGATGTGAGATGGCCCAATTTGATAGCGGCCTCCTTGAGGGTAGAACCTTCTTTGTGGGCGGTCTTGGCGATTTGAGCGGCCTGGAACGAGATACAAATGATAAATCCATTTAATTTATTTTGGTTGTTATTCTGTAATCCTTTGATGGGGAATGGTGGGAAACTGCTTAACACCGTGAAAGGTAGAGAGATTTGGGGTAAGCTTTTGCCCAACAAAGGGACAGCATAGGCTAATAAAAAAAAAAATCTGTAATTATGCTATAAGGTACACAAAAAAGCAATATAATGAATAAAGCATTGTAAGTCTTATTTATTATTTGCCGTTGAAAGGCGCACTCTGCAAGATATTCTGCCGCAACGCAGTAATGAATGTGTAAGCATTACTGTGTTCCGGTTTGAAGGGCAAAAGTAGCTAGTGAAATTACTGGGATTTTGAGACTGACCATCAAAATGTCTCTATGTGGACGAGAACTTTAGCAGTTTTGCACCGGTTTATGAAAGTCCTGTGTAGCACTGTTATGGTCATGAGCAGGCGTGATCTATTACCATTAAGAGAGCGCTAAGTTCATCTCGGCCCATGTTTACACAAAAAAGTCTCTTCAGAAAGTAACGCTATACATATATCACTCCTGCAACAATTAATTATAAAAAAGTTTTAGCCGCACTGTTTTGGCCATGGCACTTACAACAAGAACACGCCATTAACTAGTCTAAAGGCATAAGAACACCTTAAGATACAATACCTTATCGTATCCAATGTGAGGGTTGAGAGCTGTGACCAGCATGAGGGATTCTCGCATGATTTTGGCGATCTGCGCCTCATTAGCCTTGATTCCGACTGCACAGTTCTTGTTAAACGCCTGGCATCCATCGCCTGAATAAATAAAACATAAATTTAGCCTTTTTGACTTCAACCTTTGTCCGAGGATAATTCTCAACTCAACTATCTTGGTAGGTTTAAAAAGATTTTTAAGTTCATATTATGGTTTTTCTGGTAGGTAATTTTCAATAGTTATTTCTACATCAAGGGCTTGAAGCAGGGCATTTCATACAATACTTTAATAATAATTATGTCTCTCTCCATGAATTTATGCGAGCATAATAATTGTATAGTCAAGTCGAGTATAAAATAAGATAAGATAAGATAAAGTTTATTTTCCAAAAAAAAAGATCTTAATACTATGTTTACAATTTGTGTTAAAAATGCAGAACCTTTCTAATTTAATTAAGAACTAAGATCTTTGTACAGGTCCATTTAGACTTCTCGGTCTAAGCTAAGTATAGATATACTTGTGATATAGACCCGAGAGATCCCTACTTCGGCCGGTGGAGCAGATAAGTTTTTAATTAGTATAAAATGGGTTCAGGAAGGAGAATAAGTTCTCGACAATCTCTTTTTTCCCTAGAGCCCAATAAGCAGTTTTCCTACCCCTAAATCGTGCACGAAGTTGAACTTTACGAGCATGAAATTTGATTAAAAAAAATAATACCGAACGCCTTTTGTGCCTGCTTGGTATTCATAATTATGGCTTGAATCGAATTTTTACGTCACTATCTGTCTGAAAATTTTCGGTCATAGTATTCCGCATCCATTTTGGTTCGGTACTGTCCATCTTGGTGTTGTGTAGGAACACCGTTATTCATGTATGGTAGTAACGTACCAATAAGCCTGATGGAGCGCAGCACATTAGCAACCATCATGGGTTTGAAAACGTTGAGCTCGAAGTGTCCATTGCTGCCTCCGATGGTGCAGGCCACGTGGTTGCCCATCACCTGCGCGGCGAGCATCGTCAGCGCCTCGCATTGCGTCGGGTTCACTTTGCCTGGAAACAAAGAAAATAATTTATATTATATTTATATATTTAATTTTAATTTTAATTTACGAATTTAATGATTATTATTTTATTTATTTTTTAGTTAAGAAATTGTTATTTTTAAGACTGACCTAGTTATTGTGAATATTGTCTAACTATTTTTTGTGTTCTAACTATAAATAATTGTGTTAATTTTGTAAATATAATTTGTAACTAACATTTTGCTCAAAGTTTTATATAATTTGTAATATTAATTTTATTTCACTAAGTTACTCGCTCAATTACCTCTTGCATGTCGTCTTCACCTATAATTGCAGTGGCACTTGGCCTGAGCTATGTATCATGTAACCAAAAAAATGTATTAGTGTATACTGTGTTGGTGATCAATAAATAAAATAAAAATAAAATAAAATATATATTGAAAGACCAACGGCTTATAAATTTACCTTAATTCTAGGTAAAATAAAGCTAGTTACAGGTCTTCACGACTAGCAAGCAGAATGGAAACAGTTGTTGTGAACGAAAATGTCAACGAGATATTTCAGTGACTTCTAAATTACAATAAAAAAATTAAAATATTAGGTGCTAACAGATTTGATATATACTTATCTACCTCATCACTGAATAAAATTCTGTTTCAGAAAAACATTACACTTCTTCGCAATTGTGTATCCAACAAACAAAATGAATGAGAATGAGTGAACAGGGATGGACAGAATGACACAGATAGACGGAGGAATGAGAAGACGGACAGACAGAGACGGAGATAAAGGCGGATTGAGGAAAAGACGGTCGGTCGGACGATTAGACGGCAACAGCGCCATCTAGCGGCAGTTGAGGCTACTTACCAGGCATGATGGAGGATCCCGGCTCGTTCTCAGGCAGCATGAGCTCCGCCAGTCCGTAGCGCGGGCCCGACGCGAGCAGACGGATCTTCAAGAGCGAGCAGGCGATTTGTTAATTTAGTAACAGCGCCATCTAGTGTCTGGTAAGACCAACTCTCACCAGACATGATGGAGGATCCCGGCTCGTTCGCAGGCAGCATGAGCTTCGCCAGTCCTTAGCAAGAGCCCGACGCGTGAAGGCGGATCTTCAAGAGCGAGCAGGCGATAGTTTAGTGACAGCGCCATCTAGTGACGAGTAAGAACAACTCTCACCAGGCATGATGGAGGATCCCGGCTCGTTCTCAGGCAGCATGAGCTCCGCCAGTCCTTAGCAAGAGCCCGACGCGTGAAGGCGGATCTTCAAGAGCGAGCAGGCGATAGTTTAGTGACAGCGCCATCTAGTGACGAGTAAGAACAACTCTCACCAGGCATGATGGAGGATCCCGGCTCGTTCTCAGGCAGCATGAGCTCCGCCAGTCCGCAGCGCGGGCCCGACGCGAGCAGACGGATGTCGTTGCCGATCTTCATGAGCGAGCAGGCGATGGTGTTCAGAGCACCCGACACTTCCACCATCGCGTCGTGGCAGGCCAGCGCTTCGAACTTGTTGGGAGCCGTCTCGAAGGGGATGCCTGGAGATTGAAAGGAAAAAGTAATGTAGTGTAGCCAAGAAAGGACGAGTTAGGAGGCGTTTGGAAAGCATTTGGCGGCTTTGGCGTGTAGAGGCTTTTCAATTACTTTATTTTTCCCATTGGAACATTTATGAAGACTTGGATTTGTCTTTGTTTACAATTTAGTTTACATTTACTAGTCTTTGTTTGCATCTAGATGGTGATCTGCAACAACCCTGAAAAGGTCCCAAATGCTGTACGTCAGGTGGTTGTACTTGGACGTAACTGCTGGACTACTGCCCGGGGGTACAGGCATATACCAGTTAGGGCCACTTGGGGGGAGAGGCTCATACCAGTGAGGGCCGCGCTCGGGGGGAGGTATATACTAGTGAAGGCCGCTCGGGGGTAGAGGCTTATTCCAGTGAGAGCCACTCGGGGGGAGGCACTTACCAGTAAGGGCCGCTCAGGGGGAGAAGCACAAACCAGTAAGGCTGCTCAGGGGGAGGCATATACCAATGAGGGCCGCTCGGGGGAGATGGTCATACCAATGAGGGCCGCTCAGGGGGAGATGCTCATATCAGTGAGAGCCGCTCGGGGGGAGACACATACCAGTGAAGGCCGCTCAGGGGGAGATGCTCATACCAGTGAGAGCCGCTCGTGGGGAGGCACATACCAATGACGACCACTTGTGGGGAGATGCTCATACCATTGAGGGCCGCTCGGGGGGAGGTACATACCAGTGAGGGCCGCTATCTCCGCGGCACATTTCTCAGCAAAGCCGATCCTGGTGTTGAGGCCGGTGCCGACGGCGGTGCCGCCCAGCGCCAGGTAGTGCAGGCGCGGCAGCGTGGTGCACACGCGCTCGATGCCGTACGTCAGCTGCATCGCGTACCCGCTGAACTCCTGGCCGAGAGTCAGGGGGACCGCGTCCATTAGATGGGTCCTGGAAGGTTAATGAGAATAGTAGTTCAATAGTTTTTCGTAGACTTTCGCGATTATCACACATAGTTTTTTGATTATAACGGGTAATTATCGCGCTAACCTCGTATGTTTTTGTGTCCCGACGTTTCGACTGTATTGCAACAGCCGCGGTCACGGGTTGACTGGCGTATTGGAGCTACCGTCGCGGTGAAATGAGAGAACTACCCTCATTTTGGTCGTTAAAAATGTTCGGTCGGCACACCACACTGACGACATCCGGACACTTAAGCGGTGTTTTAAAAGCGTTCCGCGTGCACTTTGCAATCACTGGGTTCCATGACGTTGAGAGTCTGTATCCGTCTTCACGATTGAAATTTGGATTCTTCTTTATTTCAATCGCTTCCCCGTAATAAATACCCGTTATAATCAAAAAACTAATAGTAGTTCATCCCGAACAGGTGTGACCTTACGCGCACCTTGTTTTCTTAACCCCTGAACTGTAATTATTAACCGTATTAGGATCATTGTAACCATACTTCAGGCAAAACAAAAGAACCAGTGACACGATAAGAAAGCAAAATGAATAATTATAATAGATAATAATTTTTGGACATTTCGTACAACGCCATCTAGCCCCAAACTAAGCAAGCTTGTACTATGGGAACCAGATAACTGGTAGAATACTTATATACTTTTTTTAGCAAATACATAGAAAACACCCTGACACTCATCAATGTTTGTCACACAAATGTTTGTCCTGAAGCAGGAATCGAACCGGCGGCCCTGGCTTGGCAGTCCAACACAATTGCCACTCGACCATCCGTATCATAAAAAAAATCAAATTGAATTCAAGAAAGTGGAGAGATGCTCTACGCATGTGTATAGTCGCGTCCTCCCGCCCAACACATTTTAAAATCGGTTTCTGCGCATTCAAGGTCACCTATACCTCTGCCGATCTTGATGACCTTCTCAAAGGCCGTGCTCTTCTGCTGCAGCGTGTCCCGCAGCAAGCCCAGCATGAGGTGGTCCCGCAGACGACGGTGGGCAAGAATGTTACCCACCAATCTTAATGATTTTCTCAAAGGTTACCTGCCGATCTTGATGATCTTCTCAAAGGCCGTGCTCTTCTGCTGCAGCGTGTCCCGCAGCGCAACGAGGCCCGGCATGAGGCGGTCGCGCAGCTCCATGGCTACTGCGATGTGCATGGCTGTGGGGTACGTGTCGTTGGAACTCTGGGACTTGTTCACGTGGTCGTTGGGATGCACCGGGTCTTTGGACCCCAGTTTGCCGCCGAGGATCTGGATCGCGCGGTTTGCGATCACCTGGGAAAATGTTTTCATAGGCGTAAAAAAATTACCGCTCTATTTATGATTAGAGACATTTTCAACCGGAGATTAGCAATTCGGTTGGATTAAGATATAAGCAGATTTGAAAATTCAAAAATTATTTTTTTATTTGTAGATACTTTCAGAGTGGTCCCATGGAAATTTAATCAAAATCCGTTCAGTAGTTTCGTTTCAAATCAAAATAACAGAAAATGGTGCCTATGGTCACTTAAACCGTCCAATTGAAGTCGGTTGTTGTAGGTTTTTGCAAAATCCTATTGTTATAATTAGCCTGGGCTGTCCCATTGAAGGACAAAGGCCTCCCCCTATTTTCGCTAAAAAAAAAAACGAGCTACCCTTACAGTAGTCGCACATGATATGTGACATCTCATTTAAATTTGGAAGGATTATATTACTTCATTTTTCTGATGTTGGTACCAAGAACCATCTGACGGATAACTTCCAGTTTAACATTTCCGTTGCATTTCACGAAATCACTGCCACGAGAGAGAAAGATTTTACACATCAAAATTCGTTATCGTTATCTCAGAGGTATCGCTTGATACAGCCTGCCCAATTTGATTATCGTAGCATTTATCCCGTCAAAAATAACCCTGATAATGGGCTTGAAATTTTATTTACTTATATTTTGTATAATAATTGACATCAAAGGAACCCTTACCTCGTTGGTGTTCATGTTAGACTGGGTGCCCGAGCCGGTCTGCCAGATAACCAGCGGGAAGTGACCCTCGCGGTACAGCTTGCCGGAGATCACATCCTCGCAAGCTTGCATGATCGCCTCAGCTGAGGGTATAATAGGAACCAGTCAATCTAACTGTAGGTAGTTATATTATAAGACTAAATGCGTATGTGATATTACCTATTTTAAAATATGTATGGCTAATATCGCTTAGAATCTCTCTTTTGATGTTTTTTTTAAATTCAATATAAAAAATATTAGGTAGGTACATTTAAGTAAAGTTGCTGTGCCCAACAGGGCATAAGTATTGTATACCATAGCCCTAAGGCGTTTAAAGTGTACATATTTATTTTGCAATAAATGACTGAATTACTGAATTAAATGTCTGTTATTTCTCGTCGATAGATTGCTAAAGCGCCGATGACAAGTTTACAAGTTACAAGCCAGCGATCCTTCCCGAAAGCTAACTCGCTCACTCGCTAGCTTTTAAACTCGCCGGCTTGTAGCTCGACAAACTATCCGTGTGTCATCGACACTTAGGCCATAATTTTTATCAGTAAGCTGATCCCAAGTAGGCTTCATAGTCAAATCAATCAGGCTAGTTGTGGCAAGCCGATAATGTAATACATTTGGTTCCGTTTTCTGCAATATGCTGTTATTGTTATACTCACCGATTCTTTTTTCAAGCCCAAACTCGATGTTGACTTTAGCAGCGGCCTTCTTCAAAATACCAAAAGCCACGATAACAGGGTACTGAAATTGAGAAAATTTCGTACCATAAAGAAAGACAATACATTTATTGTCTAAAAAAAACAGCATATTATATAATAAGTGTCGACAAAAGTTATCAAAGACTAAGCTATTACTAATGTAGGTCATGATTTGTACTTCATTACACACTTATTACCTACTTGTTTATAAATGCGTTATCGTAATGAGAAAATAAATAGCTAAGTGACGCTATGACTTTATTTTAGTTATACTAATGCGTTATCGCAATGAGAAAATAATTAACAAAGTTACGCTATGACTTTGTAAAGAGGTCATTTATCAAAACCAACTGGTGCAACTGCACAACAAGTACACTCTATTGAAACGCATGGCCAAAGGCCTTTCTGCTAGATATAAATCAGATGCAACTTGCAACAGAACAAGTTTTATGGAGGTTAATTGAAAAACGTTCCTAGGTAAAAAGTCCTCTAAGAAGGTCTTTACCCTAGATCTATATCTGTGGTCTTAACGAACAAAGGAGTTTGTTATAGAACCTACGAGAATGCAAACGCGAGCCATTAAGAGTGAGACAGATTTTATCTAATCTCTGGCATGAGTTAAGTTAGTTTAGTAGAAAAGGAAAATGAAAACGACGAAATCAGGCCCTCACTTATTCTTGACAAGATGCCCGAGGCTTAACTTTTCCAGGTCCTCAACTTTTCATTCTAGGTCCTAAATTCCACTGAAGTGGCAGTGGACCGGCCTAATCTGCTGAGGAACCGTTATATAGCATGTTCCGGAGTTGAGACCGCGTCTAGGCAAGCGTAGTGTAGGACGACCTCTGGCAAGGTAGAGCGATGATCTGTGTCCTATAGCTGGCAGGATGTTGATGAGAAGAACTAAACAACGGTCCTTAGAAAAGTCCTTGCGCCCTAAGAAAAGGACCTATGCCCAGCAGTGGATTGCTAATAGGTTGATGATTATGATGGTAGATATGTTATGAGAACCGAAACTCGCTCTATATCGCTCATAATCATGTCAACCAGCGACTGGCTCTTGTATAGATTTCAATCGCCAGCAAGCTTTACGACTTGGTTTGATAACTTCATCATAATCAATCCGGAATCAGCAACTGCTGGGTATAACTTCGTGTACAGCAAAGAGCTCCTATAGGGCAGAGGTGAATGATCATTACTGCACTGATGCACAATTAATGTAGGTATCAGAAGTCAAAACAAATTGTTAATCAGCAAAGTGACACTGTGACACTCGGACAAAATGTTTACGAAATCCATTGTCATGGAATTGGCAGCAAACAAAGAGCTCTATTTCACAAAACACCGGAAAGTTACACAAAGGTTGATTAATGAACTCGATGTTTTGACTTTCTTTATCGTTGCGTTTGCAGCGTTTTGTCCACAAGATTGGATAGAATAGCAGAGGGAAGGAAATACTACCTAGAAGCAGAGTGAGCAAGGGCAGGTTATTAGGGAAATAAATTTAATCACACAACGCCATCTAGCTCATAACTAAGCAGAGCTTATTAAGATCATTTAATGTTATCATCGACTCGCTAATGAACTTATATAGGGTTAGCTCGAAGAAAATGCTAACTAGCATTAAGTTCGCATGTGTACTTGTTTTTTTACTTTTTAGCATTTTCCATATATTAATCTAAAAGAAGCAGATAACTGACAGAATACGTCTTATAGGTCGGTGCACTTGTGGATGTTAACCTTACCACTTTATGTACGTTCTTCTTCTGCCGCATCCATCAGCTATTTCCAAGGCCTTTATAACCGCAATTTCCTGTAAGTACCTAGAGTACTTTGTTCTAACTTACCGGCATACGCTCCTCGATGCCTCCGATAGGAAAATTCATAACAGACCGTACGGTCTGCGCTCCATAGAATTTGTCATCGGGAACGTCGAGCTCCCCGAAGGTGTCTTGCTCCTTCCTCTGTCAACAATAAAGTTTACTTCAGGAACTGTGGCCGTATTATCGAACTTAAAGACTGTTAGAGAATGAGACAGCCTAAGGATTCATGCCCTTATTATCGCCGTCATAAAAACGCCCTTGATTAGACTAATAGCGCGAGTGGGGAGCGTGCATTTTTAGACTGAAAGAACTCCTCTACCAACGGGGAATATGAACCAATTACCTCAGACATTTTAACTGTGGTCGTTCATTGGTTAAATTTCCCATTGGCTACTAACTAATACAGAGGTAGTTTCAGCCGATTCCTACGTAAAGTAGGGATAAAAAAAAATTAGAGAAGCAAATGTAAAGCATCATAGGATTTTCGGTGAGAGCATTGCTACTGAAATTAAAACACGATAAATAAAGCCGAAGCAAATGTATTACGAACCCTCACAATTGGAAAGACTGAAATGCCCATCAGCAGAATCCAACGTAGCTATATCGCATATATGTAGCATTTTGTAGGTACTTATTTTAATAACAAAATTGATAGAAATAGGTTCGATTGCGGTTTCCATGGCTTTCCGTAGACCTATCGATATTGCTGACCGCATCCGTCCTGCCTTCGGGTTTGCTGCATTGTGGTTGAGTGTCGCTATGCCGATAAAACCATGCCCATAATTCATTTCATTTATTTTATTCCAGGAAACAACTATTACATTGTATATGGATATTTAACTACTAACATAAGTTATCACGTTTTTTTTTCTACAAAGTCAGTCGTTCGTTTTGTAATAATCTTACTTTGTCTGCTAATTTTAATATAGCGTGTGGGCATTTCAGATACAATTTCATAAATAATGACTAAGTGCAGACATGTCATAGTTCATAGTTATTTATTGGCAACAAGAGTTACATGTCAAATTGTATAGAAATATAAAATTGAACTTAATTAATAAATTAATTAACATAGAAATAAATTATAATAATTGTAAAATAGTATTAACGTACCTAATACATTATTTAATAAATTCATTTACATCATAAAATGATTGGTCGATTAGCCACTTTTTAAGTTTCAGTTTGAATTGTTTTATAGAACTCATAGGTACTATACTATAATGAGGTTTTTCCTAGTCGTAGTATTTGTGCTTGTGTGTAAGGAACGGTTAATTTAATCAAATCGTTGAGCTATGTAACAATTTTTGTAACATATTGGTAAAAAAAACAAACTCAATAAGACCTATTGTATCAGCAGGTCAATGGCGTAAGGTCTTGGGCAAGGTCGTTATCAAAATATTTTTTGGCGTGATAATAAACGATCGCAGAACTAGTAACCAGAAGCAAATTATAAACGAAGACGAACGCTAAACCAAAAAAGCGTGCAAAACGACGTAGGCTTTGATTATATACTCTCGTGTAGGCATAAATTCACTACATGTGTACGAAAACAAAACTACGGTAAAAGTCGTACAGTGATTGTTTTCACTCACCATTTTGACGGGCTTGCCATCAGGATTCATGCATACAGTACACGCCATCATTTCCAATATTAATTCACAACAAATTTAATATTAAAATCCACAACAATTTTACGCCCAACGAGATTTCTGCAATGTCAATATGACAAAACGCGCCAAGTTTTTGAAATGAAACCTCCTTTGAGAAATGAATGCAACCGGCCAGGGACTTTTTACTTTTTAATGACGATGGGTCTGCCGAGATGTTCTCTCGGTACCACAAAAGGAAGCTGTGAACTGGAGTCTATGCTATTTCAGACTGAGAATGGCGTGCCACGTTAATTTGAAGAGCGAATGAGGTAACCGGTCTGCCGTGTCCCCCTCTACAAACGTTCGAATATGAACCAATAGCTTTTAAAATTTTGTTATCAATCTCGCAATGAAACCGCTCGTATGTACAGCCGCGTAGAGACTGATTCAAGTCATTTTTCGAGAGTAATGAGTCTCCTACTGTGGTGCAACCGTTTTTAGTCACAAGTTGTCGCAATTTGCATATTTACATGGTTTGGTTACCTAAGCCGGTTATCAACAATGATAGTAATAGTTGCTAAGACATGGTGCTAAGAGGTGGTTTGTTAACATGTTTTAAACAAAATGAAGTCAGGTTGTATGACTATGTTTATGTACATATTTGCACTGTATTTTCTTTGTCTGTTAAAATTGAATGCAATAGTATGGTTTGGCCCCAGAATAAAATTTATAACATAATTGTTGATATAATAAGTAAGATCACAATTAACAACATAAACTAATTTGTGACGAACACTTTAAAAAAAAATGATGTTGTCTGTCTATCAAACAAACTACCTTATATGTTTTTTTTTTAAATGAAGTCTTTAAATTTAAAAGATAAAGATAAAAAATGTTTTATTCAAAAAAGGTCTTGCAATTAGGCTTATACATATATAACAATACATTGTAAAAACAATAAAACAAAACAATCATTTTAATAAAGGATAATTTAAAAAAACGAGTACAATGAGTTAGGTTTTTAATAAGTTGGTATTTAAGTTAAGTTTATAATTGAATATTAATTGTATTTCAACATGTTTTTTAGTTAATATTAGATATCTTTACTTTACTCTGCCAATAAGGGTCACTTCCCAGAATTTGATCCTTGTATACTATAAGATTGTGTCACTATAAGATGGTACAATAACAAATTAACCCCATGGATTGATTCCAGGCTAGCTATATCAGAAATTAATTTGAAAAAATCGAAGCAAATTGTTTTTGTTCCCATTAAAATCAGTGGAGACTCCTTTGGACATTTTTGGATTTAGCCACCCAAGCCTAGTTGAAAAAATCACCCCATATCTTAGAGTATTGAAATGTGTACATTATTATCAACAAATTATATAAATATATTTAGTATTAAATCCGCTTAATTTCTAAACAAAGGTTTTAATTAACTTAACTTTAGTTTAACTAAACCAAAGAGTCAAAGAACAGAAAACCACCGAAGATTGAAACGAGAGTCACTCTAGTTTCAAACTTCGGCGAGTCCACACCTCCTGATGATGCCTTGTGTAGAGGCGAAACACGTGTCGTATCTTTAAACTTTGGTTTTCTGTTCCTTGACTCTTTGGTTTAGTTAAACTAAAGTTAAGATAATTAAAAACTTTGTTTAGAAATTAAGCGGATTTATTACTAAATATATTTATATAATTTGTTGATATTTATGGATTTCCACAAAGTAACGCCTGAATCAATCAATTATTTTGTGAACATTATTGTTTTTGAGACATCTGTTTGGTTATCAACAGTTCACTAATGACTAATATTGTTTGATACAAGCAAATCATTTTTGAACTACATAATTATTAGAATGTCCATAATATTTTAGGTACAAACTAATATGACTTTGATGTAAAATTACACATGATCATTAAAAAATTCAACATGTGTGTGTCGTAGACATATCAGCAAAAACTGCTTGTCTATCAACAACTTAATAAATAAACAAAATATTAGGCAAAATAAAAGTTAATGTAATATTTTTGAGTTAATGCTTAACTATTATTTAATTTCTTTTTAGCCCCAAAATACCTAAGAAATTTAGCTAAAATTAGTAGCAGCTGTTCAGTCAGGGCAATAGTAGAGAACTTAGTCTAGAAACCAATGTTTTTAGAAAATTTTAGTTCCATGAGTTCAGTAGTTTTCATAATGATTTTTTATTTGATAGATTAGTCTCCGGCCCGCATAGCAGAATAACTTATAAAAAATTGGTGGTTACAGTTGTGCGCGGGTCACCTAGTAGTTTTAGTAAGTACTAGTAGTAGTTTGTAATTTAAGTGATACTAATTGACTTACTTTAGTATAATACATAAACTAATTAGCTAGATAAAATTACTTAATGATTACCTGAGCATCATTTCTTACATGGCTGCACAATCTAAAAGGTACTACTGCCAACTACCTAGGTGTTGGAAATATATTGATTGAACTCTCTATAGTTTAAGTACATACTTGCATACTACTTACAACCCAAAGCACAGAACAACCCTGCATTGAGAAGTGGGTCAATAGTTATTGGCCATGCATGAGCTTCAAACACCTTTCCAAGGATTTCGAATGAAGCGGAGTTTCTAATACCGCCAAAACATAACCTCCACGAAAAAGATTGGCTTAGCCTACGGCCATCTCCTAACTAGAATCAAGAATGTCGCTACTAGCACCGTTATCACCAAAACAATAACAAAGCATGTGGACTGGAGATTCACCAGAAAGAACAAGAAACCGATCGATTATGCAACTTACCGCTACGACATTGGTGGTAGAAAAGTTGCGTTTATCTACAAGCCGGACCACGCTCCGAAAGTTCTTAGATGAATTTACTAAAGCCGAAGACAGTTTGAACATGGATGTAGCCATGATTTATCAAGCTAACTTCGGTTTTACGGAACAACTATTTTTTTTTGACAATATCGAAACTTTTTCGCATATCCCACTCAGCTGATCGATTAAGTTCACTCATTCATTTTAATTTTACGTTCAATTTTGTCTATGACTAAAATATTTCCTTCGTTCAATAAAGCCTATTGCACACGCGCAAAACGATTTGATTGGCTATATTATAATCTTATATTATCACCAACTAATAAGTCACAATGTCTTACACAATTTAAACACATGATTCATTATACGTTAAATAATACCCATTTAAAACATAAATAACCATGTAAACATATCTGAAATAACTGTTGCTATAATAATAATTAAATAATAATAATATTAAACTGCACAATATGCTGTTTTGATTTCAAATGGTTTATTTGTATACTAAAGGAGTAAAAAATAATAATAATAATATAATAATAATGTCCAAACATTATTATTATATTATTATTATTATTTTCATCATTTCACACAACGCCATCTAGCCCCAAACTAAGCAAGCTTGTATTATGGGAACCAGTAATCTGAAACAATACTTATACACTTTTTTTTTTGTAAATACATACATAGAATACATAGAAAACACCCAGACTCAGGACAAAGACCGTTGTTCATCACACAAATGCTTGTCCTGAAGCGGGAATCGAACCCGTGACACCGGCGTGGCAGTCCAACACACTTGCCACTTGACCAATCGTGTCGTCAAAATGTATATAAATGAGTTATAAAGATAAATAGAGGGAAACTGTTAGCAATATTTGGAGGTCATCGGATGTCAGAAGCAATTTCGTCTTGACAACAAGTAAAATATGAGTAAAAACATTTGATGTAAAGGAACCAGAATCATTCACAGTTATTTTACTAAAATATAACTAGGTACTTGTACCGAATTTTGTAATATTAATGGATAAAAATGTTATTTAAAGAATTCTTTGCTAGTAATCCTAACCTAATGTTTAAGACCAAACAGTTCTTATTGCATGAGACGTGGCAATTTAGTTCGCAATTTGAGTAAATTGTCAATCAAATCGTAGTGTCGTGCGTGTAGAATAGGCTTTATGGAGTAGATTGCTGTGCTAAATATTATGGTATATTTTATTTATCGTAGGTATTTACGTTTTTACTATATAAAATAATGTAATTTATTTTATAGTGCAAAAATAACATAATTTTATTGATTAAATATTATGAGAATGCGTAGAAAAGTACCTTAAACCTTGTTGCGAGAACGCTATGATTATAAAACTATGAACGCGTCTTAAATGAGCACAGTGCTGCTCCAAGTGGCAAACTTTTGTACTATTTTCGATTCGGGCGCATTCGGTTGTTCTCGGGTCAGTCACGCCTAGACCCGTTCGAAAAGCGAAACCAAATTTTCATTCCACGGCGATGTTCGAAGACTGATGCTCTTGTCGTGGACTCAGTAATAACGTGCTATTTTATTCTTTGCGGGCTTTGATAATCGCTAAAGATATTTTATACATTCAATGTTGTGATACAAACCGTCGCTTGTGGTGTTTAGTGTTTTATTACGAAATAAGTGAAATTTTAGTGTGGTGCAATTAGTGTCCGTTCACATTTCTGGATTCCAAAGGATTGTTCTTCAGTTAGATTATCTAAATCGAGGTGAGTTTCCTTTCGGTTTTACGCAACAAATCTCACAAAAACTGGTGGCGCTCCGACGAATGGCTTCCGATAATCGACTGGCGTGCGCCACCGTAATGGCGACTTTCTTTTCTTTCGAGGGTTTTTTGAGGACGCGTACGCTAGCTGTACCCGTACCTACAGTAAATTGTAGTATATGTATTGATTTCAAGTACTGAGTTGTAGCGTGGGTGGCTTACCGCGTGGGCAGCGCAGGGAATGTAATCAAAGCATATTCTAGTGCCAGCGACAACCGGTCGTGAGGGACGAAATCCCATTCATTTAGTGTCCCTGTGATCATTGACACTGTTTTCAAGATAACACTCACATGACATCATGAATAATGACCTCACACATCCGGAAATAAGACAACCGCTCAGTATTTTCCAATTTTTCGTTGCCTATTTATTCCTTGAAAAATAAATGACTAACTCATTGATAAAACGCTGTAAGCAGTAAATTATCTACAGGATGTTAGCACTTTGAATGGCCTGCTCTAAATTCCCCTCTGTTTGATTGGCATGATATAAATTTAATAGGCTGCATCCAGACATGCAATTTAACCTAGATACAGTGGCTTCAAAATATACTTTTTTCACTATTCTTATATTCCTAATGCTTGTGAGGATGAATGGACTTTGTTCCTTATTTGAACTAAAATTACTGCACTAAAATTACGTTACTTTAACTTTAATCCTGATTGCCGCGGTCCGCAGTTAGTCTAAGATATCTCACGTGTAAGATAAAATATCATTATTGACTATTTATTTAGCTACTCATCAAACAACTCTGACCCTGAATAGCAATTTGAAATGGCCTAGACACAATATTTTGCAAGATCTTTATACTATGTACCTCTGCTGTAACACTCATGTCATGTTAACATATTGAGCCATGAATTGTAATGATAGGTAAAGCCATGAAGGATCTCCCAAGTCAAAATATCAGAAGCATCATCACATTTATTCATAATAATAAAAAAAATCAAAAGTTAAGTTGGATAGATAAGATGGATGCTGGATACTTAATCACAGTTTTTGACTGACATGATAGCACTAAACGGATCTAAACTGTCATAATGTTGCTGTGCCCTAGATAGGGTTCAATATGTTCTATGTTCATTGTGACTTATTGACTGCAATAAAAATACTGAAAACTGAATACACTTGGTCCTGATGCCATTTGACCCAACCATAATGGAAGGTCTGATGAGTATGTATGTTAGTAGCCTGTCAAAGAAATTCCATTGCTCACCTTGCTATGTATGTGGTTACCTATTTGTGGAAACATAGTGAGTCAAATAATGAAGGTCAGGCCAATGCATGAAAATTAACGGCTATAAAATACTCAAATCGTCAGAATATGTCTCTGACACCAGACTAGGGAACTGAGAGATGTTACCGTAACAATAATGTTTTGACATTACACACAACGCCATCTAGGCCCAAACTAAGCAAGCTTGTACTATAGGAACCAGATAACTGATAGAATACTTATTTACTGTTTTTTGTAAATACTACTTATATCAAACAATACATAGAAAACATCCAGACTCATGATATACACTGATGTTCTTCACACAAATATTTGTTCTGAAGTGGGAATTGAACCCGCCACACTCAGCTTAACAGTCCAACGCACTTGCCACTCAACCATCTGTGTGTCAGATGAGATTCTACATTTATCCAAACCTAGAATCTTGCTCTGTTTCTTTAGGGAATTGGGATGACTAGGGCAGGGTTAGTTAGTCGTTCACGGGGTGCAATATACAATGCACTCTTCAACGGAAAGCCAGTGCAGACCGCTGTACTCAGAGTAAGAATAAGACTTTTCAATTTACTTTGACTTTCAACTACAATCACATTATTTTTCATACAAATTAAATAGGATTTAGTGTATATCCTACTTCTATTTCTTACTAGCTGGTGCCTGCTTTCGGTTTCGTCTGTGCAGGTATCTCTATAAATTGTAGCCTATGTGTTATTCTGATGTATAAGCTACCTATATTATTATTGTGAAGTTTCTGTAATTCTGTAATTCTTTAATGTACACACAAACATATTTGAATACAAATCATAAAAGAAAAGACATGTTACAAAGGCGAGCTTAATCCTAATAAGAGTTTTCTTCCAGTAAACCTTCTGAGGTTAGAGAGAGGCCATGGAAAGTGTGGGGGCGTGTACAGTAATATAAATAATAATGGATAAATTAAAATTATGAAGAAGAAAATATGTATAATGTTTGAATAAATATATCTAAATACATATAATAAATACTACTAAGATATATACTAAATAAATTAGAATTAATACCTATACATAAAAAGTACATAAAGTTTCATTAAAATCCATTCAGTAGTTTTTACATAAGTAACAAACATCCATCCATCCATCTATCTTTACAAACTTTCGCGTTTTTATTTATTGTATTCAATAAAATAATAAATAAATAAATATTTGAATATTATCCTTATATTTAGTTTAAACTGTTGATAAACCAATATCGCACAGCTTTTGGATCTGTGCCATAGGAAGATATGTTGTTACCTGGCTAATGTTTTGATAATATTGTACTTTATTATGCTAAGAAGGTGTTAATGAGGTTATTATGTATTTTCCGTCCTTATGGTACAGTGGAGCCTCTTATGCCTACTTGTACCAAACTGTCAAAGCTCCTAAGCAATTACTTTTCTTGCTTGCCAGTTCTTAACGGTCTGAATTTGGACCGTTAAGAACTGGCAAGCAAGAAAAGTAATTGCTTAGGAGCTTTGACAGTTTGGTGCAAGTCGGCATTAGTGACATAATATGTAATATGCAATTAGATACCTAATATAACCACAATGTAAATATAATAGACTACTTGTGCTTCCATAGGTAGGCAAGTGGCAATGATACAATTATCGTTATCATATCATGATAACTGTCGTATAATTTTATTTATCAATAAATTGTATCATATTTTATGGCGTCCCAGTTTTCCGCGGTTGGTATCAATAGTCGGTCCCTTTTGCGGATAATTAAACAATGTTTTTTACTCATTTTAGAATGTGTATCCGAGGTTTTGGGCCAGGATTATCCATTTTCCCAACCCAACACAGGATAACAGAATTCACGTTTCTGTTTCTCGAAAACTTACCCACATCAATATCGATTTGTTTTCACAAAATACACACGTGGTATTTAACGTTGGGGGGCGTCCCCAGAAGGATGCCGCCTAGTTGGGTACCAACTACCAACACAGTGAGAGATTGAGGAGATATTCTGCCGCAAAGTAGTAATGTGTAAGCATTACTGTGTTCCGGTTTGAAGAGCACTGTAGCTAGTGAAATTACTGGGCTTACGAGACTGACCATCATGTCTCAATTAGGACGAGCGCTTTAGCAGTGTAGCATCGGCCTATGTTAATCAAAGTCCTGTGTAGCACTGTTCTGGTCATGAGCAGGAGCGATCGGCATCCTGCCGCACCCCAATGTGAATGGACTACCTAAAGAAAATGAAAATGAAAACGTATATTTGTTCACGATGATGCACAGAAGTAACTAGATACCTATACATAACCTGTTCTAGGTTCTTCAGAGCAGTCGTATGTTACAAGACATTTTATTCAGTATTATACGCATGTTATGCCAAGAAACAATAATCTATTTTGGAAATCATTAGGAGATTGCTAAGTGGAGTAACTTACACAAATAACTTATTAATAAATGTTCTTCAGTTTTCATAATACATTATGTGAAATCAATCCTATTCAATTCAGAAACAAATTACCCTGAATAATAATAAATATATATTAGCCATTGTATATTTTACCTAAACCTTCCTATTCATTCCCACATAAATTAAATGTTTACGTACTGGAATAATACCTAACTATGAATCATTTCGCACTCAACTGTATATATGAATTACACAAAACACGCTATAATAGCTACCTACCCAATTGTAAGCGGTGTCAATTGAATTATGTTTTATCATTATATGATGAGCTTTTGACCACAAAATGACTAATTTTTCGCCTATTGTCTGCCAAGTGGGTTAGTTACCTAGAATCTGACCATTGTGTTATTTGTTCTAGGTCTTTTGAAGCTCAAACTGCCGTAAACGCACTATGGTAGTGCGTCTTACATGCTTATTAACGTAGCATAGTACAACGCAGCATCCAAAGAAGAACTCAAACATGGCCATCCTGTGAGTACCAATCATTTGACACTATCGATGTTTTTCGTTATTTAGTACGTTGTTTATGTTCATTTTGTTATTCGTTACGCTACCACGTTCACTCCCTCGTTGCGAACAGCATGCCAAGTTATTGTTTTAGTTATCCCTATTTATGATGATGCTGAGGCTTTCGTCGGCGTGTGACTATAATCATTGCACTGACCGCGTCGGATCGCCGTGACCGCGCTATCTTGGCACCAACCTATTTTTCGTAATCGTGTAAATGCGTATGCTCGAGGATTAATTCATCAAACACTAAAATATCAAAAATACCGTAATCCTGTGTACTGAGTTGATGCGCAATACTAAAACTAATGACATTGATGTATTGTACTCCTCAATGAGTTGATTAGGCGTACATACAACGCTGTCAAAAGCTATTTTGTACCGTGCTACACAAAGCACTAAAAATAGGTTGGTACCGATATCGTTATCTGTGAAAAGGGTCACTGCGTGTTGTCGCTTCAGCTCGCGAATTAGCTCCGATCGCACTGAACCTCTCCGAACCGAAGCGTGTTCTCGTGCGGATTCAAATTATTTGATTCGTAACACTTGCGCTAGGACTCCGTCAATAAAACGTTGATAGGTCATAGGAGGTGTCAGAAAGTAGTGCGGCGCCGGCGGAGCGGTGCGGTGCGATGGGAACAGAGCGGGAAGAGCGACCGAGGCGGTCGGGCGCAGAATTTGCGCCTGACTCGGTGTCTCGCGTTGCAGATGCCAGGGGCGGGCGGGTTGCGGCGCACAGAGCGGGCGGCGGAGCGCGCGGTAGGCTGCCGGCCACATGCCCCGGCGCCATGTGGCGCGTACTGCTGGCCCTAGGGGCCGCGTGCGCCGCCGCGCGCGCCAACCAGGACGTGGTGCGGACATTCACCGATCCCCTCACCACGCACTCATCACTCTTCGACCACCTCGTCGTAGACCGCAACACGGGCCGCGTCTACGTCGGAGCCGTCAACAGGATCTACCAGCTCTCGCCGGATTTGGAGGTCGCACAGTCTATCATTACGGGCCCGGTGAATGACTCCGCCCAGTGCACATTCGATTGCCCCTCGAACTACGTGAAAAAACCAACGGACAATGTGAACAAAGCGCTCGTGATAGATTACGCGACCAGTCGGCTGATCACGTGCGGTTCGGTTCTCCAAGGATTGTGCTCGGTGCGGAATTTGAACAATATCTCACATGATGTACGCGAAGTGCGCGAGCCAGTCGTCGCTAACAATGCTACGTCGTCGACCGTCGCGTTCATCGCGCCGGGGCCCCCGAATCCACCTATGACCCAGGTCATGTACGTGGGAGTCACTTTTACTGGTAATTCACCTTATCGTTCCGAAGTACCTGCGGTGAGCAGCCGCTCTCTTGAAGATGATAGACTCTTTATGATAGCCAGAACGGCTGTGACAACCGGAACGCGAATGTTTGTCAATTCACTATCACGCGAGCGCTATCCGATCAATTATGTTTATGGATTCAGCTCTGAAGGCTTCAGCTATTTCTTAACAACCCAGCTAAGAGGCGTGGGCTCAGACACGTATTACAGTAAGTTAGTCCGAGTATGTCATGACGATGAAAATTATTATTCTTATACTGAAATACCGATGTCATGCACGGGAGAAGGCGGCGGAAACTACGGATACAATCTTGTTCAAGCAGCGTTTGTTGGAAAAGCAGGCTCTGTTTTAGCCGGAGAGCTAGGAATAACCGCCCAACATGATGTCCTTTTCGCAGCGTTCAGCCAGAGTGAATCGATAAACACCAACAAGCCTTCTAACTTGTCAGCTCTTTGTGTTTACTCGTTGAAAGCGATCCGACGCAAGTTTATGCAGAACATCAAAACGTGCTTTAGCGGGAACGGATCTCGAGGACTAGATTTCATTTCCCCATCCCACGCTTGCATTGGTACCAAATTGCAATCCATTAGTGAAGATTTTTGCGGGCTGGATGTGAACACGCCGCTGGGCGGAGAGCAGCCCGTGGAGGCAGTACCTGTAGCAGTATTCTCTAAAAGACTGACGGCGGTGTCGGCGACCGCCACCGGAGATTACACGGTGGTGTTCGCAGGCACTGCCGAGGGGCATCTCAAGAAGATTGTCGTTGAGAGCGCGACCTCTGCCTTCGAGTACGGAGACATCGTGGTCGACGAGGGCTCACCGGTGAACAAGGACCTATTCTTTGATACTCAATTGATGCATTTATATGTGATGACAGTACGTAAAGTGTCGAAAGTTAAAGTTCAAGAGTGTAGCGTTTACAAATCGTGTTTAACGTGTCTCGGAGCCAAAGACCCTTATTGTGGATGGTGTTCTCTAGAAAACAAGTGCAGCTTACGTTCAGACTGTCAAGACGCTGCTAAAGATCCCCTTTACTGGATCTCATATCGCAGTGGACGCTGCACGACTATTACCCAAGTGACACCAAATCAGTTGCAACGGACAACTGCAAGGACGCTAGATTTACTTATTGAAAACTTGCCTACTCTTAATGGACAATTCTTATGTGCATTTACAGCTTTAGATCGTACTCTTATAACTAATGCTACTAGAAAGACATATGGTGTAAATTGTACAACTCCGCGCACCGACACGCTCCCGTCGATCCCCACCGGACAACATCATTTCACAGCCAAGTTGTCGGTGCGCACCACTCAGGGACCTGATTTTGTAGCTACCAATTTTACATTTTTCGATTGCAACACGTACAGCTCGTGCACTCAGTGTGTTAGTTCGTCGTTTCCGTGCGATTGGTGCGTTGACGGCCACCGCTGCACTCACGATACCGCAGAAAATTGCAGAAACGATATTCTCGTGACGGGCGTCAGTAGAATCGGTCCCAGTTATCGCTCCGGCCCCGGGTTCTGTCCCACTATCAATTCCACGTCCGACGGCACAAACGAAATTTTAGTTCCATCCGGTGTAAAGAAAGCTATAAAAGTCAAAGTCCATATAATAGGGCAATTTATCGTTCAGACGAGATTTGTTTGTCAATTCAATATAGAGGGACGCGTGACTCATGTAAACGCCCAACTTCTTGCCGACACTATTTATTGTGAAGCCGTTGAATTTACGTACACATCGCGTGCGCCTAATATTACAGCCTCCTTCGCCGTCATATGGGGCGGGTCTAAGCCCCTAGATAATCCGGATAATACTCACATACTCATTTACCGGTGTAACGACATGGCTGACAATTGCGGAATGTGTCTAGCGCTCCCGGAGAAATTCGGATGTGGTTGGTGCCAAGGATCTGATAAATGCGAAGTTCAGGAGCAATGCGGAGCACCTAGCGTTTGGTTGAATCGTACTCAGACTTGTCCTAATCCTGAAATACACACATTCTGGCCACAGCTAGGACCGTGGGACGGCGGCACCAACATTACTATTGAGGGCATCAATTTAGGGCGGAACATATCTGACATTTATAACGGTGTTACCATCGCGGGTATCAAATGTCAACCTATCATTGAACTGTACGAAAAAACTAAGAAGATAGTTTGCACTGTAGACGGCCCCGGCGAAGAAGTACCTCGAGATGGCCCTGTAGTCGTTCGCGTTGCGGATTATCGCGGTGAATCGACACATCATTACGCTTTTGTCAACCCCAAGATCAATTCTATTCATCCAAAACACGGGCCGCAATCCGGAGGCACTAAATTGCGGATCACAGGGGAATATCTAAACGCAGGAAGTAATATTCAAGCCTTTATCGATGAATTACCGTGCGCTATTCTATCAGTTTCTCACGAGGAGGCAGTATGTAGGACTAGTCACTCTTACCGACTAGGAATGGGTAGGTTACGTATGCATTTCGACAACGGTATGCGAAATTTTGATCGCGAAAAGTTCGAATACATTGATGATCCCGTAGTTGTGTCTGTAGAGTCCGGCCCTCCGCTGATAAGTCAAAGAAAACAACCTAAAGGTATACCTTCCGGCGGTATAAACATAACAGTAATTGGGCGGAATTTCAATTCTATTCAATTCCCTCAAATCTATGTCTATCACGATAATAGACCCTACATCGCGCCCTGTCACAAAGTTGATGGACAACCGCATCTTATTTGCGAATCTCCCGGTATTGAAAGCGCCGGCCTCACTTTAGATCCTGATAGGCCTCTAGAATTAGAATATGGTTTCAATATGGATGATGTACAAAGCGTGCAAAATCTCACAACCAAAACGGGCGACGCTTTCTTGCTTTATCCGGATCCATTGTATGAGAAGTTTGATGAAGAAATAAAGTATTATAAGTCTGATTATTTAACGATTAATGGTCAAAACTTAGATAGGGCTTGTACCGAGGCTGATGTGGATGTTCATATTGGTGAGAGTTTGTGTAATGTAACGTCTCTGTCGCGTCATCAGTTGACGTGCAAACCTCCTTCCCGAGATGAGCTTCCAGATGGTGTAGATACTCCCGAAGTTGTTGTTAGAGTAGGACGTGCACTCACATTCAAAATTGGTAAGTTATCTTATTCATCTCAAGCTGGTCTACAAGCCGCCTTAGGCAAACCGGCTTTATTCGGCATAGGTATAAGTATATGCGCCCTCTTATTAGTCTTTTTAGGTTTTCTTATTATGTATAGAAGGAAGTCTACGGAAAATATTAGAGTATTAAAAAATATGCAAGAGCAAATGGATATTTTAGAGTTAAGGGTAGCTGCCGAATGTAAGGAAGCTTTTGCCGAGTTGCAAACGGAAATGACGGATCTGACAGGCGAAGTAACTGGCGGCATTCCGTTCTTAGATTACCGCACGTATGCCATGAAGATATTGTTCCCCAACATTGAAGATCATGCCGTCCTGCAATGGGAACGTCCAGAGCTTTGTAGAAGAGAAAAGGGTTTGAAAATGTTCGGGCAGCTTATTATGAACAAAACATTCCTCCTATTATTTATTCGTACCTTAGAAAGTAATAGATATTTTTCAATGCGTGATCGTGTTAATGTAGCGTCTCTTATTATGGTTACACTGCAGAGTAAGATGGAATATTGCACTGATGTGCTGAAAACTTTACTGGCCGAGTTGATAGAAAAATGCATGGAAGGCAAAAACCACCCTAAATTATTGCTTAGGCGTACTGAAAGTGTTGCTGAAAAAATGTTGAGTGCATGGTTCACGTTCTTGTTGTATAAATTCCTTCGAGAATGCGCGGGCGAACCTTTGTACCTCCTTTTCAGGTCCATGAAAGGTCAAGTAGACAAAGGACCCGTTGACGCTATAACTTCCGAAGCGCGATATTCTCTCAGTGAAGAAAAGTTGATTAGACAGTCAATAGATTTTAAACCGATGTCCGTAAACGTTTCGATATCGCAGCAGACATTCTTTGTCAGCGGGTTAGAATGCACCACTGATAATGTCCAAGTAAAAGTTCTCGATTGTGATACGATAAGTCAAGTGAAAGATAAATGTTTAGATGGGATTTACCGCGCTACTCCATACTCCCAAAGGCCGAATCGTGATGAACTCGACTTAGAATGGCGCACGGGTGCTTGTGGTCGCATGATCCTCTATGATGAAGATACCACGAGCAAGTGCGAAAGTGAATGGCGCAAATTAAACACTCTCAATCACTATCGCGTACCGGATGGCGCATGCCTTAATCTCGTCGCGAAACAAAGCTCTGTTTACAACCTCTCCAACATGGAGAAAAACGACAAATCACACACGTACGAAACTCTCAATCGTTGCAAATACGCGTCGGCCAGCCCACCAGCCAGCCCTCTCAAATACGATCATGGCGGTACTATTAAATTCTGGCATTTGGTGAGGCATCACGATGATGACGCACGTAAAGAGGGAGATCGCGGCAATAAAATGGTTTCAGAAATATATCTTACGCGTCTTCTCGCCACTAAAGGCACGTTGCAAAAGTTCGTCGATGATTTATTCGAGACTATTTTTAGCACAGCGCATCGCGGTTCAGCGCTGCCACTCGCAATAAAGTATATGTTCGATTTCCTGGATGATCAGGCGCTCCAGCACGCCATCTCCGACCCCGAAGTGGTTCACACATGGAAAAGCAATTCTCTTCCGCTCCGCTTCTGGGTGAATCTGATAAAAAATCCCAATTTCGTTTTCGACGTTCACAAGTCCAACACGGTGGACTCTTGCTTGTCGGTAATCGCGCAAACTTTCATGGATTCGTGTTCCACGTCCGACCACATACTAGGTAAAGACTCTCCCTCGTCTAAGCTTCTATATGCGAAAGATATTCCGATTTACAAGGAGTGGGTGGAGCGTTATTACGCGGATATAAAGTTGATGCCGGCTATATCAGATCAGGACATGAACGCCATGCTGGCGGAGGAGTCGCGCCTTCACACGAAGGAATTCAACACGAACTGCGCGCTGAACGAGCTGTACGCGTACGCGGATAAATACAACGAGCAGCTGACGGTGACGCTCGAGGAGGACGAGTTCTCGCAGAAGCAGCGGCTCGCGTACCGCCTCGAGCAGGTGCACAGCCTCATGGCGCACGACTACAACGTGTGAGCGCAGCGTAGTGCGAGCCCGAGCCTGTGCCACCTCCCCCACCGCGCCCTGTAAATAGAGCTCTCGCACATATCTACGCAGGCAGGCATTTTGTACATATTAGATAGTGTACAGACTATTGTAATTGTAATTTTTGTATAATTTTCGCGGTCCGATGTCGTTTTTTAATTTTATATTATGAAATATGAACTTTGTATTATTGATTTTTTTACACGACGAGCTCGGCCGACGAGGTCGGGCATCAGTAAGCATTAATATTGAAAAATTGTGTATGTCTATGTGTGCTCGCGTCGTACGAGTTAATTGTTACGTCGATTGGTGTAAAATGTGTGTCTCAAGTCGCATATGTGAGCCCGGCGGCGAGCGACGAGATCGCTCGGCGGCGGGCGATTTTTAAATTTATACTCGCATCTACTTAACGAAATAACCGACAGTGAATCCATGGTCATAAATAAATATCGTCGAATGTATAATGTGTTTCAATTTGGAATGCGGATAATGGCGATACGACGCAGTGGCATTGTCCGCGCACGACGAAAGCCCCCGCGTCTCGGCAGCTGTCGGCAGGGAGAACGCGGTACGGATCCATGCTCGTCTCGCTAGTTCGCGCAACCCTCGTCGGTTGCGCTCGCATCACTTCGCTTGTGACTGTGGTGTCCAGCACGTCACATTTCATAATCACCAATCATGTGTATGTCGTCGAGGCGAGCCCGTGGTTGCGTTGTGAAGCGATGCAACTCGCGAGGGTTGCGCTTGCGAAGCGCGCGTGTCGTGCGGCGAGACGGTCATGGATGAAACCACGCGGCCCTGCTTTCAGCCGGTACGTGAGGATCGTCGCGCGAACTGCGTTTGCAGTCATCAACAACTTATACTGCATCCCCGCTTACGTCGTGTGGATGATGGCGCTGCGTCTCGTCAGACCCGTGTCTGCCCCCATCTATTGGAAGATCGAAGGGCTCATGTACCACTGGCTGCTGGCGATGGTCTCCATGTGGTCTTGGACGGCTGGATATGAAAGTGAGTACGTTTTCGAATATGGACGTGGCGCGCCTCTTCTGGCATATTTAGTACTGATCTATGGATGGATATCTCTCTATTGCTCCTCTGCTGAATAGCGTAATTAGCAATTGTAATATTCAGATTGCGTTCAAGATAACCAAACGCGTGAATATGCTACTTCTAAGCAAACTTTTACCATTGTTTGTTATCTGAGGCAGCACGAGTTGAAATGTAAATGGCGTGCCACTCCGACTCATAAACATCTAAAACTTGGATTTCAATTTGCATCGACGTCTTTTATTGGTCATTAATGACTAGAATTTTAACAACCGTCCGAAATGAGTGCCTTAGATGGAACTAGTGGTTCCAATTTGATGTTGGAGGAAATATAAATTATGTGTAAACCTTGTTAACAATGTATTTATAAATCAAAACTACAAAAGGTAGGTAAGTCATAAAGAATACAAAATTATGTCAAATGTCCGGTGAAGTTCTCTATTGGATTCTACGTTCTATGGATTTCAAGCTTGCAGTTGCATGTAGCGTATTGCAAAAATACGGTAAGTGTTGGTTTTTTTTCTCACATCTAAATGCTAGCGAGTATTATTTTCATTGGAATTTTGGAAGGAAAACAGTATTTTTAATGTAATTATTTATTATTCGAGTGTATGTATGTTTGTCTGACTCTATGTGGCGCCCTGCAGGCTAAACGGCTGAACGGATTTAGACAAGAGGTTCCATTGGATTCGTCTAGCTCACGACTTAAGCTACCTAAAATTCGACGCCCCAACCCCAACCGAAAACCGGAGCTGGTTAAATGAACTTATTTTATATGTCATATATGTTCAAATGGAAACTGTATTTTTTAGGTAAATCACCATAAACCTGATAATAAATACACAATAAACAATTAATATCAAAGCATGACTAACTATGCCAACTGAATTGGTAAATTTCTGAAAATTATTTCTATTATAAAATACTTCTGTGTCTGGTGATTATGCTTCCAGGAACGATATATACTTTTAAACATCATGAGTCATCGAGTATGATGATAAATTTTACTATCGAAGCTAATGTTTAGTAACGGTTTATTTGTCGTAAAAAAATAGGATATAATAAAGTGAATGAGAAGAGCCGAAGATCGGGCTCAGTGGCGCGCCTACGACCAGCAGTGGACTGTTATTATGATAATGGTTGATTATGATAATATAACACAGCACAATTTGTTTCAAGGCGTGTTCTGTTTACATGGCAATTCAAACGCGCTTATTTATCTCTATAACTTTCAATATTTTTTAGATAATTACTATTGCCTAACACAAATTAGATTTCGTGTGTGGGTACGTAATTGATTTCGAATTCGAACAATGGCTGGTTTCGAAACTCTTATATCGAGCTCCTTGGAGTCGTTGAGACCGGTCTGCCTGTGGCTCGGGCTGTGTGGCTGTATTGACCTTATGCGGCTGCGTAGTTAATGTGCGGCCTGCAGAGGACGGTCGATGACCGACCCCCCTTTCCCCCCCCCCACGCCGCCGCGCTAGGAATGCCGGCCTCAACCCCCACTCGTCATGTCATGTTGCATTTCGATTGGCGAATTTGCATGTCGCCGGGCCCCGATCGAATTTCGAAATAATTCGACGTCGAACTGGCTCAGCACGTGGTGAAAGCACGTGAAAGTACAATTGGATTATTTTTCATTTAGCCGTCGCGGTGGTGGATTTGGATCATGTGGCCGCTCCACTTTTGGTGATTGATGGTTCGGTAACGGACATTCAACGCCATCTTCGCGTGCTTTTAACTCACATATTTGGGGGATTATCGTTTTGATTGACTGCTAAAGTAGGTGAGTATGTTCGACGTAAATTTTATTTCAGATAGCTAATCAATCACAATCTAAGTGGGTCGAGACGAGAATCCGAGACGAATATCTCTAAATAAGATCTGAAATATGGTGATAAATGTATCTCTAACATGTCTAGATTCGTATCTTGCCAAGGATATCAATGATCAGCAATAAGCACCTGGGTCATAAATCGAGATTTGGTTCTCGATATTCACCTATACATTGCGTTAACACACCTATGAAACCGATATGGATAAAATTGGCCGAATAAATATAGGTAACCTACCTGGCAACAAAAACGCACGCCCGCATCATTAAAGTTGGATCATGGCTATAAATATAGCCATACCTACGAATATGCAAATATCTGAATCCTATTTGCACGTTTTATATTTTAATAAAAGAAAAATATAAAACTGGTCGCTTAGCGAATATTAATGATTGATGGCGCCTATGCCACTCTAATTAGGAACCACACGCACGTGAACCAACCGAGTTTAGAAATTCAAATTACACTAAGAAGGTACTTTAATTAAATTAATATTAAATAAACCCAAACGGACTTGAAAACACCGTTCAGAATATTACAAAGTATCTACCTTATCATTGTCATCATATACGTGTGTTACTCATAATTCCAATAACAAATTATGATGAATAAAAATTCGGGTCACAGAAAAACCCTACATAAAATTAACATCGAAAGAAAATAGTGGAAGCTTATATTCCAGCAGTCATTCATTATTACCTTAACCATCCATGTATTTTCATATGAAGATTTATAAATTCCTGTCGTAACTCTACATGCATCCTTCGTTTGTCAAGCCGAATTGTCGTCTTCCGGTGCATCGATCATCGAAGACTGAATTCTTTAAGTGATGTTAGACGACTTCGTTAGTTAATTAGTCACTGAACTGTTTACATATAATTATTTGTACCTATTACTTATAACTTGTTTACTGTAGTTCTACAAAAATGGCAAAAACGGATATTGAGGTCGTGTCGCCAGATGTTTACGAGAACTTTTAATTAACATGTCACGCACCATCTGCAAGGCAGGGTTGTTTTTCTGTAAAGTATCGTATCGGGTAATATTTTCCTTGTAGAGTGACGATCCAATTTCAGCAAAATTTTGAAACATTGCATGTTGAATTTCTGCTTCGATTAGCATGTTTTCAAAAAAATTGGATAAGTCTTTTAGATCTGGTGACACGTTTGTTTTACAATGCATTCTCTGTCATGATTCATGCGTCCTGTCGTTTTTATGAATAAGATCATTGATCGGCCCTGTTAATGTATGCTAGTTTACTACCATAATGAGTCAACTTTCCGGCGGCGTTTTGTTATTTTACTAACGGATGCAACGGTTTTCAATTCCTACCCGATCCGCCGGCAAACTAGGCTCTGATCGTTATTGTTACACTGTTATCCAATCTATCGATAGGCTGCATTGCGTCAATTTGCGTCCTGGAATGCAAAACGATATGTGACCAGAAAAAAGTTATCAATTCAATTCAATATTCTACTCCGCAAAAGGCAGCGTGCCAGCCAAGTATTTTACTACGTCGAACTTGCTTTATGAATTATTGAGTACCATCATAGCCGCAATCTTTCAACGGCCTTCGTGGCTTCATACAGATAACAGTACAGATAGAGAAGAGCGGCATGTTCTATTTATGATTTAGGTCTATCCATTTCATTTGCGATTGAAACCCCTCTCGAGGAGTCTGGTTTTGTTTATTAATTTTGATAAAATCAATATCTAGTGTAGTGTTTTTAGTTAACGTGTCCTCGTTCTAAAAAAAGTAATCTTAAAGCAAGGACGGTCGCGTTCGTACCATAGTTCTGTATTCTGTACACGAGCGGCTCTGTCAAATATCTCGGGCGTATTGCTTGTTATCTCGAACGCGTGACCAAAGTTGGTCGTTCCTCCATAGCAATGTACAGCAAATGATAAAGTTAGTGGATAGTGTAGTGATCTCTATGGTACAGGCGCAGTCGTGAGCTGGCGACTCACGTACCATGCTTACAAATACACTTGTAACAAAGAACTGGTTGTGCTGCGGTTTATATTGCTTTAAGACTTGTCAGTGAGAGATATTTATATTCATCCGCTTTGAGACACAAAATATTTTAACTCAATGCGGATGAATACGAACCGCTGTGTGCCATGCATTGAAATTGAGACAATGAAAACAACGGAGCGTAAATGCGTTGAAATTACAAAAGCATTACGTAAGACCGGGTGTCCCGTCCACTAGAAACTTCCATATCTGAATAATATGGTAGAGACTTTCAGGTACTCGGACACAGCAAGCAGACGCCAGAATCAGATATAAACATATGCACATGCGTACATTAGTTCACCACAAAAGCACTAGAGCAGAGCGAGATCTTGCAATAAAACCACATTGCCAATGTATTTGTGGTTGTGTGGCCTGTCCGACTTTCCCGCCAATGGGACGCCAGAGTTGCATGTATGAGTTGAGCATGTTCGCTTCATGTCCATTGTTTGCAACCGGCTTGCGGCCGCGTCAATGTGTGGTGTTTTGTGTGGTATGTCGAATCATATTTTTTTTTGGTCCACACAGCTTGACAAAAGCTGAAAATATGCCCGATTCCACGCTCAATCTTAGAACACGTGTGGTGATGTGCATATGTTGCTCGTATTTGATTTGTGGACTTCGGGTGTTTTATTTTTGACTTGTATATATTGTTGTTTACATTGCAGTACCTAGCATTGCAACACTTTCATAGCCACATTATCGTCCAACTGTTCATTAATGCTCGGTTTCTCCATCGTTTGCATAGCAATATGGTTCTGTGTTTATGAATGTTATGTCTTCCAAAATAAAAGACCCATTGTCAATGAAATTATTTCTATATCTGTTTTATGGGTAGTTTCTATCCTATTATCGATTAAAACGAGATGAGCTGAAAGCTAGACCACAAGTGCAAAGAATTTATAATTACATCGGCGGGGTTTTGACATGCCCAAAGTGATCTCGTACTTTGAGAATGCACAAATCGGCTACGCTAGTCATGACAGAGCTCATCATGTCAGCAGAGGGCAGAACAACGAAGCCCAACTATATCTCTGAGTTAAATATCTATTCCAGAATATACATTCACCGTTGCCGATTTCGGTCAGGAGGCATCATTTATATTGAATACATTATGCATTCCAGTATACTTAAATCACAGTTCACTAATTAACTGATTCTCCATTCAGAAATTATTCTGACTGAATCATTGCCACAGCTATTTATTGCGAAACCAAAACGACGGCTTTCCAGCGTTGTCAGTGATTTGTGCTCCGCTGCTCAGCCCTTGACATCGACTGATGATATATTAGTAAGCCTCAGGCACCTTTTGTAGGTTTATTCTAACAATGTTCATTTGAATAACCTCTCTACATAAAGTAGAAATCTGGGGCAACCATGCAGTGCACCAAAGTTTAGAAACTCTTGCATGCCATACTATGACTCCTCGGTATCATAAATACTACAATTTTACATAAGAAAAATTACAATTTTGCATTTAACTAACATTGTTTGAGACCATGTCTTCTTCTTCTTACCGTGTCACTAATTATTTCGAACTGGTGTGATGAAATGATTTCAATGCGCCTCGAAAAGGCTCCTTTCGACCATGTGTTCTTATTAAAAATTCAATTCAATCTTTTATTGGCCAAAATGTTACATTGCATCATCATCATCATCCTCAGCCATTATCAGCCCACTGCTGGGCATAGGCCTCCTCCATTAAATGCCAATCTCGTCTGTGCTGTGCGGATCTAACCCAGGTGTTGCCTGCAATATTGCGGATGTCATCAATCCATCGGGCTGGTGGTCGCCCGACGCTGCGTTTTCCCTCCCTAGGCATCCATTCTGTCAAGGCCCTACTCCACCTGCCGTCACCACGCCTTGCCAAGTGTCCTGCCCAGCGCAATTTGAGTTTCATAATTCGGATGCCAACGTCTTGGACTTTAGTCCTCCGAATTTCGGTGTTTCTCACTCTGTCTATAAGACGGATGCCTAGCATGGCACGCTCCATGGCCCTTTGTGCAACCCTCATGCGTTGCACAGTTTCTTTAGTGAGCGTCCATGCTTCGGCTCCGTAGGTCAATGTTGGCAGAACACATAGGTCGAAGAATTACATTGCATAACTCTGACAAACTCTACTGACAAAAGTGTTTAATATCTAAATCTTCTTAATTTAGTATTGCCAGTGGATGTATGATATCTCAGTTTAATATAGGTACCACCCAACCTTTTAAACATGAGGTAGGCAGAAGTACCAACATCATACTCTTGTACACGTGCACCTAATGTTGTTTACTCACCAATAATGTTCGGTACACACACATCCGAAATGAATTCGAAACTATTTGTTATTTGCTCGACAAGGCCTTTGAACTGCGGCTGAGCCACGAAACTGGGCGATGAACTTGCTAGTTATGAAACATTCAGTTACACACGCTCAAGGCAGCAACAGCAGCATTCCAGGATATGTGGGCGAAGTGCCCGATCAGAATGACAGGTTGTGGCTAGTGGTCTCTGCCTCCATATTGAATTATCTTTAAGACTTGTAAAGTTGGAGTCTATGAGTAAAGAAGCATGCGTTGCTTTACCATCGAGAGGCGTCTCTTGCAAGATTCTGTCTAGATGAGTACCAATATATCCAGTTATTCTGCCGCAAAGCTGTTATGTGTAAGCATTACTGTGTGTGATCCGGTTTAAAGGGTATTGTTGCTAGTGAAATTATTGGGCTTTCGAGACGCATCATCAAAATGTTTTTAAGTGAACGAGTGCTGTAGCAGTTTTGCACCGGACTATCCTGATCTCTGGAAAAAAGCACCGCTTCTGTTAATACCTAAAAATAGTGGTATAACTCCAACCAAATGACTAGTGTGAGTCTCTGGAAATCCAAGTTTCTGTAAACGAACATAGCACATTTTACATTTCATCGCTACCATCGATCGAGCGTGCAGTTCATGCGTTAAATAATATAATTAGTGTCTGTATGTTTGTTTTTCGAAATGCCAGAACAGCGACTGGTGCATGTCTCCGAGATTGTGATAACTGGGCTAAAAATAGATGGCTCATTGACACATGGTGCGTGCATCAGCAAACACACTGTTGTGAAGTTGTCTCAAGTAAGTAATGAGTAAGTAAGACCTTTTGAGTAAGGAGAAATAAACCTTTATGCTAGTTAGCTAACGAATTACCCATTTTGATGTCACATCAAATAAAGCTGGTTGCTGTGTAGCCTGGATTTTAGAATTTATTAATCAAAATATAAGTAACTTGACCGATCGGTGTTACATTCGCGTCCAATCAGAATGAAAGTAGCGTCTATACCTACACAGATTCCATGAACATATCAACAGCCTTTAGATACCTATCCATATAAAACTTCACAAAAATCCATTCACGGCCGAAGCAAGTGTGAGAGTCTCAACCGGTTAACCGGTTATCGCGGCGGGAATTCGATCCTTAAACTTGCTTTTTTTTACGACACGATTGATGTGACGACGGAGCGAGCCATGATGCCAGACGGCGATGATAGATCGGCTCCAGCAATACCTTGAATGGGACCCTTGTTTAGTTTTCTGGAAGGTTTCATTGCTCCGAGGACAGCTCTCTCGTTGTTGGGAACACTCTTTAAACAAACACTTATAGATATACACCGTTAATTTTTAATCACATGAAAAAAAATACGCCTATTCAGTTGCCCGTTATTGAACACATCGTATATGGCAAAAAACATGAAAAAATTAAGTAATTTTTTTGTCAATATAAATTTGATAAGAATTACATAACTGTTACCGTTACCGTTAGTCGTTATCCTATGAATTTGCGTCAGGCGGTACCCATCATTGATAATAATTTAAATTTTAGGTATTCATTGTTTGGCAAACCCGGGTACCAAGCTCGAGCCAGCTCGCTGTAGATCGGCTCGGGTGCCGCACTCGCGCCGCTGTCACTCTGTCATTTTGTAGAAACCTAAAATTCTAACTGCACAAATGCGTAGTACCCCGTTTTATTTGGTAATTAAAATTTGGTGGTGTACTTATAAGTTATTTTTGGCCACTCTGTCAACGGTTCATCATTCACTACCGCTTCTGCCGCGATCAATTGGTCAGATCATTACCTATGTTTAGATATCTAAGAATAAATAAAACTGTTCCATGTTTTCGTAGTTCCTGTCATCACATCGTCATCCATTCCACACCAGAACCCAACAACCTGATTACCAACTGGATGATTTATTTTAGAATACTACTTCGATAGCTGCGCTGCGTCTCTTACATATCGACTGATACAATTCTGGAGTAGAAAAGTATCGAATAATTTTTGTTTATAATTACTATTAACTTATTATTTATTTCAAAATAATAATCGACTAGTACCTTGAGAGGCTCTCGCTTGGTGGCTGGGTCAAGGGTCAGATTCAAAAGGCGGTACTTTTAGGATCGGCCCGCATAGTAAGGAAGTTCCTCACTCTGCAGCCCTCGCCACCAGCCGCTTGGGCTCTCTTGGTGGTCCACCGTTTTTATTTATTTTTTACAATATTATAATATGTAAGTTGTTTATTAATATAGTTTTCTTAATAATAATATTTTTTTAAATAAATTCAAATCAAAAAATGAATATATAAAAAAAATATAATAATTTATTATTTCAGACTTTTTTGTTATTTATTTATTTAATGATAGTCCTAGAATAATAGGTTCTATATTTCCTTCCTTATTAATTACAGTGTAGATAAACTTGTGGTCAAGCTACCGATACCTAGTTAATACCTACCTACTCGAGAGCATACATTCCATTGCCCTTTTGACTATACATATAACCATGTTTATCCCTATTGTTTACATTACCTGCGATATTATCCAGACGGAAGCAGAGTTCGTGACCTGGGCACAGATTTATCAATAGCTTCTATGGTCACAGAATAATATGCAGTATGTACAGAACCCGAGGGCATTGTACGATCCAGCAGCACTAAACCCCACCTGAAACCTATTTACGATAGTTCAATAGCTCTGAAATATTGGTGAATAGGCGTTTGTTTTCGTTTCGTTGGTAAATTGTGATGGATTGTTTCGCTGATTTTGGGTATTCATCGTCTGAAACTGGATCGAATACGCAAAGCGCTAGTTCGCAACTGTTTCGATACGTTTCCATAAAGTAGAGTTAAATTTCATTCATGAACATTGTGATTTTAATTTTGTTTATACCTATCTTACTTGACTTATTTTTAAATAATTTTTAATTAAATTAATCTAAAATACGTGTATAACTGTAAATCAGTTTTAATTAAAGTTAATAAATAAATGCAAATACAAATTAAAATGTAAGTAGAAATAAATATTACCTATAGGATCATAAAATTTCTTAAGGAATACGCCTTTCTTGGGATACCTTCGTTTACAAAGCAGGTGACTTCTACTTTTGTCCCTCTAGCTACATACATATATATCTCTTAGGAACTCGTGTACCAACCAATTGTACCTATGTCTAGTCTAGTCTACCTATTCCCAAATTCCCAATACCTTAACTTAACCATACTCAGTCCAACAGGGTAAGGGGAAAGACATAGGTGAGGTACTTACTAATGTGTATACACGCCTTTTATATTGTAGCTTTATTTCGCCAGCCCTTTACGACATTGGCGACGAACGCATTAAGTAGGTGCTTTATATAAGATTTTCCAAGGAAATAAAAAATATTTGTAGCTATCGCTGACCTAACCCTCAAGACAAAATAAGGCTCTGACCTCTTTTAATGGTTACGTTTAATCAGTTTTATCTTGGCTCCGGTTATTCGAAGGTTAATTACACGATAAAACACATAAAGATTTGGTAGGTTATCTTAGGTTAGAGAGGAAGTAAAATATATTCAAATACATATAGATAATAATAAAAAAATGGTTTATAATTACAATGAGCTTACAAATTAATTTAAAAAATTAATTCGCATTAGTTAACACATGTGAAATACGGTCTACAGTGAATGGGTGATTGAAAAACAAGATTTTGTTTTGATATTTGTCCCTGTTAATGTTTACGTTTCATTAGTTTTCTCTTGGCTCCGGTTATCTGAAGATTAATCATAGGTACGATACAATTTCGTTATTTCGTTTGTTAGGGCCGAAGATTTATAATTAATCGATGGGACAGTCGCTAATTGTTTGGTCCAAAGAAAGTTTAGAGATGTTTGATTTTGATCAGTGGTCAAAGTGTTGTTTTACGTTGAAACTATCTACAAGGCTTGTACACGAATTTTCTCCTCTGAATGTCAAATGGTCTTCCAGTCCGGTATTCTGGGAGACCATAAATTAAAGCCGAAATTAACAGAGATCTCTGGCTTCTACTCATAAAGAAAACATGCTAGGGAGGAATAGAGTAGGTTTAAGTCTTACCTACGTAAGTACCTCGTGGAAAGTCACCCTTGCGATGGACCGACTAAATGGAATCTGTCGTGAGCGGCCCTTTGCTTGAGTGTACCAGAACATCTAGAAGTAGAGAAAAGAGCGAGATATCCTGAGGAGAGTCATAGCCACAGCTCCTAAGAATAAAACTTCCAGATGATCACCACCTACCAATCTGTCAAGAAGAGGTGCGAAGAAGAAGAGGTAGGTAAGTAAGTACTGTGAATTAGAGGTGCAAAGAAGGAGAGGTAAGTACCTCCTGTCAATAGGTAAGGCAAGTAACCTAATCTAGGTGTGATTTTTGGGAGAGATAGCTCCCGTATCCTATCATAAAAAATTGATTAAGAGAGTACCTAACTGTAAAAAACTGTAAACGTTTTATACTAATAAGTAGATATTACTTATAACGTTAAATTAAACAAGATATTATTTAAAAAAATGACCCCCAACGGCGCCTATTACCCAATGCTAACTGAGCAATCCATAATTGAATCAAATTAACCGGATTTTAGAATCGAAACTATTAGCTATAAACACAAATTACAAGACACAAATAAATAAAAATAAATTGCTCAATTTGACGAGAGTAATTAAAAGAGAAAACCGACTACTGACTTGATTAATTTATAAAACGCCTCTAGTTAAACTACATGTTATCGACTCAAATTTTGATTAGGAAAAAAATCCCTTGAACTTTAAACCGGTAATAGTATCTGTTCTAGCGAGAGTTTGGAGTAGCTGCAGGCAATATTCGACTTATGTGATAATCCGAAGGCTGTATGAACCAAACTTCGCTTGACCGTCATATTGTAGATCATAATATAGGCAAATATGCAGACAGAAAACCGGACAGACGTCCTGGCCGGGCAGGATGCAAGGGACGCTGTCGAGGAATATTTCTGGAATCGTTTAGTAAGCCTTCCATGGATAACTAGACACTAGACAAGCTAGATATATAGAGCTAGGTACTTAGAATGTTTTTTAGACTTCTTAAAATAGTGTCATGTATAAGTATTATTTAAAAAAACTCTAACTAGGAAACTGTTTTAAAACAAACACCAAGAACACTCTGATTTCTGTATGTTCTAGCTTAGACTAAATAAAACACGTGTTTCAAGACTCAGAAATTTCCAAATTAGGATGGGATTCTTACAGAAAGTAGGTCGTTCGAAATACGAAATCTACGCAAATGAAATCACGAAAACAGAACTACTTGTATACTAAGCGACAAACAACTTGTCCTCTGGCGAACCACGTGTCAAAGATGCGCAGAAACAATTTGACCTAAGAATTGCGTTCTGCGCATCCTTGTCACGTGGTTTGCCAGAGGACAAGTTGTTTGTCGTATTATAACTAGATAACTACAGAGGTAGTTAGGTACATCAAGCAGTAGCAGCTTGCTAAGCCTAAGGTCTCATAGATACAGCAAGATTATAAGATGCTAATTTAGATCAGATGTTGTCGTAGCAGTATCAAGTTATCAGATTTAATTAAACTTTCATGATAAAACGGTAGAGCTGGTTTTGAAGAGGCTCTCACGTTCTTGTTTTGTGGTTTAATCAGCTTGGACCTCTTGCCAGTTTTATAGCACCTAAATGTCACTTTTGTATACCTACTGCATAATTTGTCGCAAAAAATAAAATTTACAAACCAAAGTAAGCCTAATTATTGGGACTATATTAGAACCAGATAACTTATTGAAGACTTATTTACATGCTTATTTTATTTTTGATATAACATGCATAAAATAAACCCAGACTCCGGACAAACATTGATGTTCTGTTCATCACACACTTGACAAATGTTTGTCATGACTCGGAAATCGAAACTTCTACAACAAGCGGCGGCATGTCAGTCCAACACATAAAGTTAGAATGTAAAGAGGGGTAATGACATTTCAATTGCGATACAAGAAATGATAATAAGCATGTGCGAGTAATTGTCTATGTGTTGCTCAAAAATAGTGATGGGCATTAAATAAGATGTTTTATCGACATCGATAACTGTGGTACCTACCCATTTTGCGTCACAAGTCTTAATAGAGAAAAAAATAGTGCCTACTACACAATCATGTTGTTAATAGAGGGTTAATGAGTGGATAATCCTTCAGCTGCGTGTGGGGGTCATCAGAAAATGAAAATATGTTCCCAGTAGAAATCCCACGGACTTAGAATTTTTACTGGGTACATATTTTCATTTTCTGATTAGACCTGAAGTCCCCCACCCGCAGCTGAAGATTATTCACTGATTACGGCACCACCTGTACATATGAAGATTTTAACCAAAGGAATGAGATGGGTTTGGTTATTATTTATAAGATACTAAAGACTAAATAGCCAAGTTTTGGCGTTATTCAGGAACAAAAACTTATCCATCCTCACAAACTTAAATTCATAATACATAGTAGCAGGACTTACCAATATTTACCTGCAACTTACTCATCAATCCAAATAGGCGGTAGTCTTCGAAATAAGATTGTAATAGCTAGAAAGTCGATTGTGTATAATATATATATCTGTTCTTTTTTTAAAGTTGGTTGATTATAATAAACAATAATGAAGCCCATGCAAATGTTTTATTCAATGACTGAAAAATACTTTATTTAAGAATATTAATTCTGAGTTTTGTCATTATATGTAGGCACGATACGTAGGTATATCTGTCTGTCATAATATATGTAGCCTATTAGTTTCAGGTAGGTAAGGTAGGTACTATAAAATAGGGATCAAATTGCAATATGAAGTTGGATCTCGCTTTTTCTTGAGTTGAATCTGTAAAAGAGGTTGATTTATGATTTATGTCCCTATCTAATAATTACTTGACTAATGCCTACTTGCACCAAACTTCCAAAGTTCTAAACAATTACTTCACTCGCTTGACAGATCTTGATCGGTCTGAATCTGAACCGTTAAAAACTGCCAAGCGAGATTGCTTAAGAGCTTTGACAACTTTGTACAAGTCGGCATAAGGTCACAAAATACATTCTTTACGCCTGAATTGAAACATTGTTCAACATGGTACTTACTGGAACATGTAACGTAGGCAGCGAACCTTTCTTCAAAACACGTTAATGTATTCTGAATAAAAAACAATCGTTTTTAAAATGATTGCTGCAAACTTTTATATTGTTTTGATCATCGCTCTGTTTCTGAAGAATTTGTAACCATTTTTTTCTGTTTTGCGGATCCTTTGGTAAGCTGAAATTAAATAAGTAAAAACGATTAGTTATAATAATACTCGTATTTGAAGACACAAAATAAAAATGACACAAGTGGTAAATTTATTTTAACTAGGTAAAAATACCCTAACGATAGAAAAGAAAAGAGTTTTGTACCACTTTGCATAACTACCTACTCATCAGGTACTATCGATATTTCATGACGTCATCATTTTATCAAGCCCTAGCGTAACGAAGCAATATTTGTTTTTACGTGAAAAAACTATTATTTCTCCATATATTTAAGAACCATTTGTACACACGGCAAGAGCAATCAAAACTCCACAAGGCACAACGATTTTATAACTAATTGTAGAAGAAAACTGTCCATAAATTTTTCTACGAAAATAAACCAAATATTTTCTTTACTCACCTGTGAAATGAATGATTATCTGGGTTATTTCTATGCGTTGTGCCACACGTGTTGATTGAGCAAGTAACCATGCTCTTTAAAATTAATAAAATGGTTTCATTTTGTAGATTATTGTAAAAAGATAAAATAATTTACAAACAATAACTGACGGGGTCTCAGGTGCTTCAAAATGTTTTGAGTGACGTGACTTAGTTCTATACTGCTCTTAATCATAAAAAGCTATACTTGCATCTCTTTCATTAACCGATCTTTTGGGGGCGACAGCCGAAAGTATCCGAGATCTGTGGTCCAACACTTGCCACTCGACAATCGTGTCGTCATAGATATTTGAATAGCAATGAAATTTGTTTTCTGTTTCTTTGATCCTGTACCCGATATGAGCTCTTCTATTACTAGTATCACGCTGTGTCCAAAATGCGTTATGATATGAAAGCCATATAAACTAATGAAGCCCATTCACATCTACCCACGCAACCCAGCCCATAAAGATAACTAAAGCCCCTCTTCCTACACACCCTTTGTCTAAATTCCATAGACAAACCTATACCTTTCTCCAACCAGTTGATACTCCCACATCTCCCACACGGCCAATAACAGGTATTGAAAGCGATGAAAAAATTTGGTGGATCGTTGTCCCATCGGAATGTTACCTGTATTGACTTTTTGAACTGTTGAGATCTCTATAACTTAGCAGGAATTTATGGTCATCGTAGCTTAGATATTTATTTTTCTCTCGATGTTTGAAAACCGAAACTAATTGATGCCAAATACATTGGAAATATTTAAATTAATGATGACTAAGGGTGTAAGAAAATGGTTCTATTATTGATAATGGAACTCTGTTATATCAATAGGATTTGTTGAACAAAATTGTCTAGACCGGTGTGGTAGAGAACTCTCTAGAATCTATAAAGGTATAAAAGTATTACTGAGAGAGACTCTTCTGAATTGCCTGTTTCTAAGTTTTTTAAACATGTTATCTTGGACCGGCTCATACCGTGTCTTGTTCACCTCTGAGTGATCAAAGTCGAATGAGTCAATGCAAACATCAAAAAAATTGTAGTTTGTCGGAATATTTGCGTTGCCTTCTTACTTCTTATTATAATCAAGTTTGTTATCACATCGACCCACTATGCGTGATAAGATAGCGTTCTTTTGGCAAATCCACATGTTACTCAAGTGTTCTTGTGCGTTACGTGACGATGGCAATAAACTTACTACTACCTGTAATTCTCGCGTTTACCACGCCCAGTTCAAAATTCTTGTGTAAACGAGTTATTAACTGAGTTCGATATTGAGTTTTCGTATTCTGTAACAAAACTTGTTTTTCTTTTATAGCGTGTCTCGTGTACCGCAAATGACTCAGTGGCCGAACCAATCATTTAAAGCTTAGGTACCTCTATTATTTCCTTCAAAAGGTTTAAGATAACTTTGAGCAAGTTGCCGGCTTCGTCTGTAAGATATCGGAACAAAAGCACCTATGTATATATTTTCCAGGTCATAAAACATACGCATGTCGGTTTTCAGCTCAATTGGTTTATTAGTTTCGGCGTAGCAAAAATGTCTGTCTATCCTCACAACCTTTCGTATTTACAAGGTATGAGAGAGGATATGTATTGTAATCTAGGGTATAGATGCGACAACCTTGGTGGTCTAGTTTGTATTGGCGGCACTCAGATCCACCGCTGTTCATTGTGGGCTATTGGCCAGAGGGACCTTAAAAGGAATAAAAAGGACTAATATATTCGAATGGTTCACTTTGTTTGCACAGTTCGACATTTGGCTGCGGCAATAGTAGATACTGCCAAAACCAACTCGTGAATTTCGTCCAATTTCGAAGAATAAATTAGGTAGGGAATTCGGTAGGGGGTTGGTCGTACCTACTTTGAAATAACAAAATAGGAATATATTTTGCTAACTACCACCCTGTGATGTTAGGACAGGGGGCGCGCTGGGAATATACCTGCATTTCCTTAAAGACTTGGATAGTGAACTTCAAGTTTGAGTTTAAAGAAGAGATGCTTCGTTTACAAAGTTCTATAAAACTGGCAAGAATTGAACCAAATGGGTAATTTTTGGAGAAATTATTGTAGCAGACGATATCGGGCGAAAAAAATGTGATAATAATATTTAAACCACGCTCATAATTGTAAAATATCTAACCGTGCGAGATATCAAAGTTGACTAAATTTTTTCCATGTCTGATATCACAATATAGCGTAAACATAATCATCAAAACGTTATTTGGTTAGGAGACTTCAGCAGAGTGATTTTGAATCAGATGTTTAAATATTTGCAGTGTAGCTGTCTGATTACGGAGTATTTTTAAGCAGGGTCTTATTTGGATTAGACTTAACGAGATGTCTGGGTTTTATTTGCTCGAAAATATAAACAGTCCTTCATACTCTACATAAAATTAGTATGGCTTGTGTAACTTTATACCTAACTATTTTTTTAATTTTGATATTGTTATATTTGATAGTGTTTGATACTGAATAAAATTGTCAGTTTCTTATCTCGTTGTCACAAATAAATGATATTTTACTTTTACTTTACTTACTTTATCATATCATTCACAGCGTGTAATTTCCTGCTGCAGGAAACTGACATAACTAGGTACCAACTAAATAACCATCTTGCTCATCATCATCATCATCATTTTCAGCATTTGTTCCTCCAGTTTTTGATACCGATATGCTATCTCCAATATCTTCCATTTCGATCTATTCTCAGTTTGACGAATCTACTTTGGTTCAGTTACAGTTTAATATCAACGGTCGGACCAACTTACTGGGATAGCTCTTCACTCTTAGTCTGTGTGTCGTTCAACCACCGATTGCGAGCTTCCTTTCTCAACTTAATGGTAGATTTTTGGTACAGCTTCAAAACTGATTCTCACATTATCCACATCAACAGCGGAACGACCCACTCGTCTCTCCCTTCTCTACCTCCCGGATACAACATCGTCAACCTGCATGCGCGAGCGCAGGAATCCGTTCTTTACTCTCCACGCCGCGCGCATTCTTTTGAGTTCTTGTTCAGACAGGGCTGTCCGAAATTTTGATTAAGACGTGTGTGGTCGGTCGTAACTCATGCACTGTTGGCAGTCATCATGACTTTGCACTTGGATATGAAAAGATAAGCTGTTGTAACTATGTGAACCATTCAGTGTTCTGACTACTTATGCTATACTGCGACTTGTGAGCTAGTATTTAGGCTACATATTATTCTTTAACGATATTTCAGACAATATATATCTTTTACAATAGCAGACCCCGCATTAATCGACTCAAAATTTTATCAACTTATCCACTATGTCTGTTTAAGATAAGATACATAATCACGAATACTGTAATAATGAGACTATTAGTGCTATCTAATGCGCCATCGCCATTCTTCGCACTACGTTACGAAATGCGATGTGACTCGAACCTTACCTCTCAGTTAACGGTTTCTTGTTAGAATCTCAACATTTTATTAGAGGCAGCCCTACCCGAGATGCTTGTCTCGTCACGGGAGACGGAGGATGTGGCATGAATGTGTAAACACCTCAGAAAAAACCATCATTAAGAAACGCCATGAAAGGGGTTTAGAGGGTAGTGTGTTTGTTGATCCAATATGGAATATTTTAAGCAAAGGCGTAGAACGTGAAGCTTTAGAGAATTTTAAATTAAAATGTGATGTATGGAAATCGGGATAGATATAAATAATCTTGGTATGGAATGAAATTTGTAATATATCTTTTGCGCTATCTCGCGGGTCTGAAACTAGATTTGCGAAAAGCAATAAACCATTATAATGATAAGTTTACTGATAAATTAAATCAGAAGAAAGAAAAGAAGTCGTTTAAAGATATCACATCGAAAGCGGAATGATGAAGAGACCGGCCGAAAGCCAAGTCCATTTTAAAAGAGATTTACGTAAATTCTTTAGCCATTATGGAGATTTCGCGTATGGGCTTAAGGATCGTCCGGATAAAAGAGCTAACGGTGTAAGGATTGCGAGTAAATCCACACAGATTAGACCAAGAGACAATTAAAACGACAACTGGCAATTAAGGAATCTTATTATCCTAATTACCCTAAAAAAATAAACCAGCAACTCACTGCTTTACGATATTTATACAAATAAAATGTACTAAGTTATGCTGTACAAAGCTATTCTATTGATTTATGTGTTATTTGAATACCTCTCATTCATGATTGCAATGTTTTGTTATACAACGATGACTTCACGTTTGTTGAAATAAACAAAAAATAAATCGATAACACCCTGGTCCATCTCTCATCCTCTTATGTATGTTAACGTTATAAGTTTAATATATTTTATTTTAAGTAGCGGTCATCATTATACCGACTATATACCGTGTAAATCGGTGTAAGTATACCGTAACTAATATTACTTAGAGCTACGGTTAATCACCAGTAAATGCTTCAATTAATACATTAGTTGAGTGAGATAAGACGACTCATGTATTTCTTAAGAAATTCTAAAGATACCTACTATTCATCATATAGAACGGTTGCTCAATTACTATACTCGTATCTCTACCTTTTCGTTAACCTGGACCTTACAGAATAAATAAAACAGCTGGGTCAATTAATTATCATTCTTGTAAATAGTAGTAAATCTTATTTTATACCCTTTAAAACTACCTGCATTGTATTTCGTGTATTATGTATCTTTTATTTTTATTGTAAATTGCTTATTTAACGTATTGGAGGAATCTGTAATGTTAGTACCTAGTACCTACCTATAAGTTTTTGAAAATAAATAATTGAATTGAATTGAGGAATGCGGAATCGGCAAGAAACTCTAAAAACTATGCAGTCAGAGATGTAATGATTTAGCTGTATTTAATGAATTTAGACTCACTCAAAAGTATCGGAATCTATGGCGGTTTAAAAAACTACACTTCATTGATATTCCTTCTTGCGTTACTGAAGGTCCGTACTCGTCTATTTCTATTTTGTTTGCTTTAGAGACGGAAGTAAGACAGATTTCCTGACCCGTTCCAATTTCAATAAACTCTACTACTCCATATAATGGAATATTTTGTGCCGCATTCGTCTTTCTAACACCAATAAAATGCGGCTAATATGCTAATACCATGTAATGAGCTAGCTGGTCCTTTGAACCTGCTACCTTGCTTAATAGCCTCATAACGTCTGTTATCTTACCTGGTAGCGCTGAATTATTGCCGGCACGTCCGGTAGGTATATCTTGACCTTACCATCCTCCATGTTATGGTGTTGATGTGGATCCTTGATTATTTGGTCGGCTAGGTTGCTGCTAACGTGTATGAAACTGAAGATTTCATCTCAAATATTAATCATACGTATTTTTATCATTGGAACAAGACCTGAATTATTTATTTATTTATTATCTACGAATATAAAAAATAAAAAGCCGCGTTGGCCGAGTCGGAGGTGCTTCGACTTTCGATTCGAAGGTCGTGAGTTCGAATCCAGTCGTACACCAATAGATTTTCTGTTCGAAAAATCGATGTGTGCATTAAAACACGTGCTTTACGGTGAAGGAAAACATTGTGACGAAACCGGCATGCATCATAGAGCCTAAAAAGTTTGAAAACATGTGTCAAGTGCATGAAAGGAGTCTCTACGAGGCGCTCTACTATGCGTTTTGTTTTTGTACTAGCTTAAAATTATCTGGCGTCGTGTAGACAGCACTAGCATGTTCCAAGCTAGGATAGTATTAGGAGTTAATAGCTTGCTATCCTAGCTTAGACATACTAGCCTCGTGTAACCCGGGCATTACTTACAAACTTACAACTCATTGTTAATGGAATAGGATTTAAAATACTGATTCATATTCTTCAGTTTTAAAATCATTATTTCATTTTAATATAGTATCATCGCAGTAATGTACTTCTCGCCTACAATGTTCAGATAGACGGCCGCTCGGTAGGTTATCAGCTTAGATATCGGCGTCCGGTGTCCTGCCGATGACCCGGGCTATCGCTCGATTTGCTTGTCGCTGGAACAGCTACTTGCAAGCACCATTATCTAGTCTGTGGCAATGTTATTTCACTACTCTGCCAGTGGGTATTATGCTCTATGGCGTTTAATTAATTGAACTTTTGAACTCTGATTTGTACACTGCTTTCTGTGGTAGGTTAGTTTACTGACACTACGTGGACAGTTGAGTAATCACTCGTTATATCTATTGCTACTTGCAAAATAGCTGTCGCTATTATGCTACTTATCGATGCTGATAAATTATTGTAGTTAATGATAATGGCTCTAGACTTTGAAGTTGAACGACTGAGCTTAGCCTATTTCTTCCTATCGTATCACTAGTTCTTTCGAACCAGTGTGGTGAAAGGATTTCAAGTGCGCCTCGAAGAGGCTCCTATCGTGCAATTGACACATGATTTCGCACTTTTTAGGTTCTATGACATGTCGGTTTCCTCACCATGATATTTGAACAGAAAAATCCATTGGTGTACGACCACCGGGTTCGAAGTTTCGAGCCCACGACTTCCGGATCGAAAGTCGAAGCACCTCCCACTCGGCCAACACGGCTTTTTACATTGAAAACGCGCCACCCTACCTAAATTTTGGTCCAAGTCTAATGCTTTGCCTTTCATATTCTTTGCCTTTCATATGTAAGACATTGTTGTACTACGCCAAGATGAGCAATATGATATTTAAAACTTTACTTGACTTTTATGTTTAATTAAAGAGGGACTTTGATTCAGTTAATTTATTAGTAGAGGTTATAAAAAGCCTTGAGGCAAATAACTCCAAGGCCTTAGACTGAGAAACCTGACTAAGAATTTATTGCTTTACCTCACGTTCGCAAAATATTTATGTATCTAACCTACAGGCAAAACTTAGCCACGTGGGTCCATAACCTGAAAAATAACCTTATACCTCATACATAGAGCTTACATTCGAAGAGCATGACGCAATTTAACGAAACTTAACGATGAGTCAGACACGCTTGACCAGTCGAAATATTAAACGATGATAAAAATACCTCTAAAACGTCCGTGTAAATTGCACATTAAAAGAAAGGCCTTTATTTCTAACGGGATAGAGTTGTTAATGTATGGTGGCTTTATTTTATAGCGGTCGTGTGGCGTGCCGGCGCACTTCACAGTTTATGGTACAATTTCTTGTTCTTCAGTTCGTTACGTTTGCGGGGTCTGCTGGTGGGTTGTAAAAAGTTATGGAGTAAAAGTTTAATGACAATACGAACATGGCCCTACTTCTCCTCGCCTGCCTACAAAACGCTAGCTTATGTCGTTATGACGTCAACGATTGGAACCACAATCTTCTACAGCCAGGAAACATGTACCTTACGAATCTTTGAGACGAAACAAGTGTTTTTTTTATTATTATTTTTTCTCGATTAAGATAAGTACGACGGTAGTGCACAAAAGGAGCCTATTCGAGGCACATGAAATCCTTTCACCACACTGGTTCAAAAGAACTAGTAAGTGACACGATAAGAAGTAAAACAGTCAAACAAATGAGAAAAATTGGTTGTCTATAAAGTTGGTTTACGGACGATAGTTTAACGTTACCGGACAATGAGCGTTACCAGACAATGCCAGCGTTACCGGACAATGAGCGTTACCGGACAATGACAGCGTTACCTACCAATGACGTCAACGTTTTCGTGCATGCAGCCGACGTTTATCGATTTATTACTTTAATTACGTAGTCACGTCAAAATCTCACTAGTTCGACGATGAAACTAATGAATTGAACTAGTGAGAACAAACTGCTAGGACTATCTCATCCACCAGGGCTATCAAAACGAATGTTGGCTGTTATTTCACAAGCGCATAAATCTCTATCGATAAGCGCCATAACAATACAATGAATTTCGCAAGAGACGCGCTCGTGGCTCGCGGAAATGTGTATAATATGCTAATGAAATGAACATTTAGTATCTAGATGGCAGCTGACGAGGTTTCTGATGCACAGTATCGCCACGTAAAACAAAAGACACAATTTTATATGGTTTATATGGATGAGGTGGAACATTCGTGAATATCAAGCTTTAAAGTTAATAAAAACTTAAAACCCGACTGCTGATATTTAAAAAAATACATTGGCGGCTTACGGCCGCCTGTTAGATTTTTGTCATTTTATGTGACTCGTAGCCAAGACGATTCCAATGACACCTTATTGTTAATTATCAAGGTTTTACAAAAACATAGTACAACCGACTTCAATTGGACTATTTTAGTGATCGTAAACACCACCGAAAAGTCACAGGGAAGCAAAATACGCAATTTCGTACACATTTTTTTTTATATAAAAATTAAACTGCTGAACCGATTTTGATTAATTTTCTATGGGACCAATCTGAAAGTATGTCCTCTCTAACATTAATTATGTTATTATTATAAAAAATATAAATTTTATAATCGGTTTCTAAAAGAAAAAAGTTCTGAGGTAACAAATGATTGAGAATCTCCTCCTTTTTTGAAGTCGGTGTCAAAAAGAGTTTAAAAATCATACTTATGAACGAACATGCTTACACTCGAAAAACATAACCTTCCTTTGCATTCTGGTATTAATATGTCATTAACACGCAAGGCCAATACATACAGGACCGACTCTACGAGAGTCGTCTCTGCAATGTCATTAGTAAATTGAGTGGGCGCTCTCCTACTGCGTTTGTTAGTTTATTTCGAACTAGCTGACCCGCGTGCGACTTCGTCACCAGTTGAAGATTTTTTTATTGTCGATGCGATGTTGTTTGTTCCACCCGCGGAAGAAATGTCATAGAATAGCAAAGTGTCAGTACTAAGCAAGTCATGTTAAAACTTATACTCTTATTATTACCCTCTGAAAAGATGTAGAGTAATTTTATATATCCTATGTCCTTTTCAGTCTTCGTAACTATGATATTGTAAAGTTTCAGTTCAATCCGTTCCGTGATGAACGCACACACAAAAAAACGTACAAACACAGTCTTCCAATAAAAAAAAATTGGGGCATGTTATTTAAACTCGGCTGAACACGTTTCCGGCAAAAAAACATGTACAGGAATTCGGTGGTGACTACTTTATTATAATGTATGTATATATAAACAAGTATTTGTCTCTACATTAAATTATATCATCTAAATAGATCTACAGACAAGTACCAGTACTGTTTCTCACGAATGTTCTCTCGCAATGTTTATTTGTCATTCCCGACTCTCATCAAACGAGATTTATGACCGCGTTGCAAAATGCATCCGCTCTGTACATGGTTCCTGTAATCTGAGCCATTTCCAGTCCCATTCTGTCTAATCTATTGTCCATGGCACAGCCTAGAGCAGGGATGGCGAACCAGTAGCACGCGTGCCATTGATGGCACGCGACACAATATTTTGGGCACACCACCGATCACAAAGTTCACTATGAGATGAGATGTAGGTTACATACTAAGATAAAAATACTAAAAAAGTACTAAGTAGGTTAAAGTACTAAGAAGTAAAGTAAAGTAGGTAAAAAGAAAAAAAAATACAATTGGGATGCTATTTAAACTTGGCTGATCACGTTTCCGGCAAACAAAAACAATTCGCTGCGCTGCTTTTTGGGTCACTTGGGATAATAAAGAGTTTTCACGAAGTCTAAAATATTTGAGGGGCACGTCTATGGCCTTATTTAACATTTTTTTTTAAATGGCACGTTAGTTCAAAAAGATTCGCCACCTCTGGCCTAGAGGAAGTTATTACTACATGCATTGACCTAGATTCAGCAATATTACAAGTATATCCTGTAACATAGTGGTATGCTGTCTGCTACTAGGTACTATTATTATGTTAAAAGTTAACTCAAATTAACATATTTTAATCAGTTGTATATAATTAATAGGTAATTCGTAAATTAATTAATATGAGTAAATAACTACTTCATTAAAATTGATGTGTTTCGTTTGATGCTAATTAGACGAAAATATTGCTAAATATTTATATGCGCATCGTTGATAAGGCAATTAAAATCCGATTTACGGTAGTGGAAACATGATTAATACTCAATGACAAAATGTTATCGTAACATTTGACCTATCGGATAAAATGTACGTAAGTATTTCTAAAAGACTTGATCCTGACTGACTAACTGATTGATAAACAACGTACAGGCCAAAACCAGGAGACGTAGAAAAGAGACTTGATACTTGAAGGATGTGTTTTTCTAGATCTGAAAGTGAATACTGAGAGAGGAATTCTATAAATTCGCATCTCAAAAGAAGATGACGTATGTAATCAGCTAGTTGTTTGGAAACTACTATGAAACTGGAAGACGCCTTCTATTAAAACAGGGTCCTGCTCCGCTATTTTGGGGAGCTAGGCTGGCTGGGGTAGGTAAAGTTAGTAGTGTAATAAGAGGTATTCACTAAACTTAAATTTTATGTAATTTTTAGATACATTGATCGGGATTGAGATTATGAGAAACTAAAGCCATAAGTATAAATTTAAAGAAAATTTGTATACTGTATTCTGCAGTGAAGTATGTGACTCTACTTTACTCATAATACCAGTCTGTAACTAACCATACTTGATACAAATAAATTTCATTCACTCATTCATTCATTCATTTAATGCACAGTACACCCCATAGCGGGATGTCAATGCAGGTCGTATGTAACTTCATACCCAAATTGGAATTAGAGATGCTTGCTCTGTCTATACGTTTATCTCTATTGTATCAAATCTCTCAACACCTCATCTCATCCACTTCCGGGATGCGCCTGCCTCCAAAGGTTTCCCTAATCTCAAGCGATTTTCATACCATGCTGTGAACTTACCGCGGAGACATCGAGATCTACTTACATACCTAATTCAGCAAGTACCTACTTTAAAGTAATGTGATTATATCGTTGTTTGTGTATGGTGTGGTATGATGGTTGAATGACAAGTTGGCGTGGGAAATAGGTTGCGGGTAAATGCAGTGAGATTACCATGTGTATGGTAATGTGTGCTTTTACTGCAATTCAGCGTTTATTATGATAATTGAGACATATTTGTTGATGTGTTTATGTATGACCAGAAATGTACATCAAGCAAATGTATGGGAGAGTCAAATCTGTCGTTACTACTCTGACATGTTTTTTTTGGCCAGAAAAATTAAGCAGGTAGTTTATTAATTTTTTAACGATCTCCTGTTTTGATTTAATAATAGCGTTCAACCTCTTTATAATATACAATATTATTGTTCTCAATGTTATTTTATTTATATTGTTCCCATTCTCTATAATTTACGTTGAAAATTTATCCAATCGTGCATCATTTTCGTGTTGAAAATTACACAGGTATGTCGGGAAAACCGCCAATAAACTCCAATTCAGTGTCATTCTGTCGGTTATCAGCATAAAAGTATCGGAATTTATTGCTGGCCATATCTTTTTATCATGTCACATTCACATCAGTAATAGGTTCCTACCTCTTTAGCCCTAAACTCTAATAGATCGTAGGTACGGCTAAAAAACAGTACAGCACAGCACATTTATAGGTTAGATTACCATAGATGGACAAAAAAATGATAGAGTGGACCCCTTGGGATAAGAAAAGAAAACGCGACCGGCAGAGAAATATATGGCGGGACTTTTTATAAAAAAATGCGAGTCTGATTGAACGAGGAAAGCGAGGGACAGAAACAACTAGAGTTTGGGGGAGGCCTACGCCAATGAGGCGACTACTAATTTTATCATAGATTTAGAAAAATAGTACCTACCTGTGTAAAAATTTGTTAGTAGAAATAAAGATTATTTTACGTTTACTTTTACTTTTTACGACTAGAAAGGGCTGAACAAATAGCTTTGGGATCTATGAAAAATAATAAGAGGAGCAAAGTAACGGTATAGGGTTTAGTTATGATCGTTTATGGAAACTACGGCTTTGAATAGCTTCCTTGCTATCGCTGATAAGTATTATGATCAGGCGCCCGGCCATCGCAGGCTCTATGAAATTGATTTTTTATACTTACTTATTACCACAGAGTACTGCTATTACTAAGTAGCCTACTTTGCCCCGAACTGAGACCTTATCACGCTACATTTCGTCCTCTAAATACCTATTATATACCTACTCCTTAAGCGATTTTTTGTTCCACTATAATGTCTAGATCACACGTACCGAGTACTCAGCCGACACAGTAACTTGTTACTCGGCCGAGACGGAAGCTTACGTCACTCGCTCATCCGAGCACTCGGCGCTATGTTTATACGTACCGAGTATTAGGCCGAGAGTCGAGAGCACTGTCTCGGGCGAGTACTCGGTACGTGTGATCTAAGCATTAGAGTGCTTCGAGCGACGGCTAGCATCAAACATTTTTGTGAAAATGATTCATGTTTAGCGTACGTACGTTGTCTTGACTTACGTATCCAGAAGAAGGATGCAATATCATCTTGTGCTTCTTGATGAATCAAGTTCTTCATTATTATTAAAAAAAAAAATTGGTGATCTTCTCAATTACTACATTGTAGGCCGCCTTTGGCTATATAACTCTTTGTCTGTCGTAAATCTTGCTGTCCTTCTACATCACTTATTTATTATACAGTTTATTTTTATTGCGTGTCACCAGTTTTATAAAGGTCAATAACCCCTTCCAAAATAATACATTACTTCCTTAAGTTATCGGCTATTTTGTTAACAAATTGGAAAGCTATTTGGTATTGCTTAACGTCAAGCACGGTCCGTATAAGGGCTAAACTAGGACAGTATTATATTTGCTATCAGATTTCATTTTGGATCTTTGAACCTTTTCAAACTACGCCCAGACTCCATCTACGAGATTATTAATAAATAGTTGATATTTTCATAAATATGATTTTACCAAAATTTACTCCTAGTAGCTTTTATTATGCATTATCCAAGTACTTACATAGGTTATTATAAAGCGTCGATGACACACACGCTTTTTTACAAGCTGATTGTTGGCGTTTTTAAATGCTAGCGTTTGATCGTGGTAGCTTTTGGGAAGGATTGTCAACAAGCAGATTGTAAAAGGCCGATGACACTGGGCGACTTTACACGCTACAAGTGAAGTCGCTGGCGTGTAGCGTGTAAAGAAGCCGTGTGTCATCGTACTATAATGCTTTTATTTAAATTGTGTAGTTCTCTCTCACTTCCTTCACCTGCTCGTACATATCCAATAACGTATGTACCAATCTGTAGTTAATCATCAGATTTCTTTCACTTTTTCATAATAATCCCGACCATAGAGTCATTAATTAAACTGTGGAAGATCGACCAATTTCGTTTCTCGAATTCTACAGCCGCACATAATGAACAATGAATTTCTATATCTATGCATCTAACCAAACCAACTTTTCACGTCCAGAATGTAAAAGAAAACCTTCTTAGTACAAGACCTCTCAATGTCAACTGACCATCAAAATGTCTAAAAGTAGATGAACCCTTGGGAATAAAAATATTATTAATTCTTTAGTACTGAAAATTTTGCAGCCGATGAGAATCAATGTATGTTTTTTTTCGAGAACAATGGATCAGATGCAGCTGAGAATGACCCAGCGCTATAGCAGTGTTGCACCAGGCTTTAAGCTCTTCACATTTTTGCATAAAAATAACAGCTCGAAACTAATCGATTTATTAACGTCATAGCAATGCAACTGCTGGTCTAAGAGTGAGCTAATCTATCGGCCACAAACCAGTCTAGCTCTATGTAATAAACATATAACCTTCAAGCAGAAATGCTGTCCCACAGGGCTAGCACCTGCTGGATCTATTTAGGGCTACAACGGTCGTTGCTAATAAGGGCTAGTTTTTACCTTTTAATAGCCCGTATCCTGCGCAGTGCTGTATTTGTAAAAGTGAACTGTTTTATTCGCTGTTATTGTGGTATCGTGGCTGTAAGTGCTTTAAGGGTAATCCTCAAGGCAAATTTCCATACAAAATGTTTCGAACAAATAATTTGTTTTTTATTCAATTAAATACTCTTTACGTGTTTTTAAATTACTCGTGTTAATTTTAAAACACGTATAAAATCTAATTTAAAGTATGAAACCTTACAAATTTTTGTTCACACCATCGGAAAACATTGACGAAACGAGTAGTGTGAAGAAATTACTATAATACGGCGTACTTTCTAATCTAATTTACGCCTCAGCTAAGATAAAAACTTCAAAACCTTCCCCAGTCGTGCTTTATCAAAGAAATTTCTCTCGGTTAGACGCAGTTAAGCTTGGCAACGATGCATCAGGAATAAATTGGATGGGCGTGCAGGATCTGCTGGCTATCGATGATAAACTAGAGCTCCTGAATAAAAACATTATTGAAACGTATGACCGCCACGCTCCTGTGCACCCAGTCAAAATGAAGCATCGGCCAACCCCTTGGATCAATAAGACAGTTCGGAGGTTCATGTCAAGACGTGATAGAGCTTTCCAATCTTATAAAAAACACCGCACTGATGAAAACTGGGCAATCTATAAGAAACACCGTAATAGATGCAACCTTATCTGTCGCAATACTAAACGTCACTACATCTCAGAACAAATAGAACTATCTACCCCAGCCGGGCTTTGGAGGTTTTTGAAGTCATTGGGCATTGGTAAAGCCAAAAAGGCTGACATTGAAACATCTTTCGACCTCAATGTCTTGAATAACCATTTTTCATCTTCTGCCTTAATTAACCCTAATATCAAGTTTGACACCCTCTTAGAAATTGCTGATTTGCCTTTACCTACCGCAAATGTGTTTGATTTTACGCCAATATCCCTTGACTGTACGAAAAATATCATTCTTTCGCTTGGATCAAAAGCTGTTGGATACGACAATATTGGCCGTATAATGATAGTTCATCTGCTTGATCACATACTTCCTGCCATCGTTCATATAATTAATGTTTCCCTAGAAACAGGTGAATTCCCTGACCAATGGCGTAAAGCTCACGTTCTTCCTCTGCCAAAGGTATCCAACCTTCTACTTCCCAACCAATTTCGTCCTATCTCCATCTTACCGTTCCTTTCAAAGATAATAGAGTCCGTTGTCCATAAGCAAGTAACTGATTTTATCACGAAAAATGGCTTGTTTGACCAATTCCAGTCTGGTTTTCGGTTGGGTCATAGTACCACAACTGCCCTAATCAAAGTCACGGACGACATAAGATCAGCTATGGAAACATCTTATGTAACGGTTTTGGTGCTTGTTGACTTCAGCAACGCTTTCAATGCTGTTGATCACGATCTACTTCTGGCCATATTGAGACATCTTAACTTCTCGCCTCTTGCCGTTAAGTGGTTTTCTTCTTACCTATTAGAGCGTTGTCAAATGGTCCGTAGTGGTCAATCCCAATCGGAATGGTGCAGCTTAAAAGCCGGAGTACCGCAAGGAGGAATTCTGTCACCTTTACTTTTCTCTATCTTCATTAACATGCTGGCTCCTAAGCTCACCTGTAACTATCACTTCTACGCCGATGATCTGCAGATATATTACCATATCGGGATCGACAATATGAACACTGCCATTGCTGCACTTAACTATGATCTTCTACAAATTAAAATCTGGTCTGAAAACTATGGTATTCAGGTAAACCCAAATAAGTGCCAGGCTATGGTTATAGGCGGTACTCGTCAAATTGTTAAAATAGATTTTTCTAACATAAACCCATTAACATACAACAACATCGTTATTAGTTTCTCACCGATAGTTAAAAACCTAGGTATTCTCATTGATAACAACTTAAAGTGGACAGCACAAATTAAAGAAATTTCGCGGAAATTTTTTGCAACTCTCCATTCAATCATTCGTTTCAAACACTTCCTACCATCTAAAACGAAATTATCCCTAGTTAACTCTCTACTCCTACCTATTATTGACTATGCGGATATCGCTTTCGTAGATATTTCGGAAGAATTTCTAAATAAGCTTGATAGATTGCTGAACACTTGCATTAGATTCATATACGGCCTTCGTAAGTATGACCACGTCTCGGAGTACCGAGCCGAGCTCAAATGGTTACCGATTCGTGAGAGAAGAAACTTGCGCATTGTTTGTCTTCTCTTTTCAATCCTGAAAGACCCGCACTATCCTGAATACCTAAAGAGCAAATTTTCTTTTCTATCCGACACACACGAGCGAAACTTAAGGTCCACTAATACCCTACTTCTTTCTGTACCCAAACACTCTACCTCATTCCGCGGCAATTCCTTTGAGGTAACGGCTGTCGGCCTCTGGAATGCTCTGCCGACTGACTTTAAATTGGCAGCTAGTAAACCCACGTTCAAACGTCTTGTTCGTGAATTTTATTTAAAAAAGGTGTATTCTGCTTCCTAGATGTTATATCGATGCCCTACAATGCCTAGGTATCTCTCCATCTTTTTCAAAATCATTTGTTATTAATTCCTACCCGGCCTAAGATATTATATTACTGATATATAATTCTATATACCTATTTCATCTTTATTTCATATTATTATTTATTTATTTAGTGTAAGGAGCTATTTTAGATTTTAGATTTTCATCAGCTGATAAACATTTCTCTCTTACTGCTTTCTCTGTAACCAAATTTGTTTAATATGTGTAACTTTTGATTAGTCTATAAAATACCATTGTTTATGTTATATATAAGTTAGCACGCCAACATTTTTCAATACCTATAAGGTTGGCCGGTAGAAAATGCTTTAGCATTAAGCCCACCTTTTGTACATCTTATCTTGTATTTTGTGCAATAAAGAATATAATACTTTTTGAGTATTTGTTCGAAACACTTTGTATGGAAATTTGCCTTGAGGATTAACCTTAACTACCACGTTAAGGTGATAGAAAGGAGATAATGGTTCCACGAACATAGATCGAAATTGGAAGCTAGGTTCTTGTGAAAGGCTTTACTAGGGACAAGGAAGTGCCCCGCCTCTAGGTCTGAACCGAACCTTATATCAATCGCATTCAAAAGTTCATGTTGTATTAATGCTAAAGTTTCAGATTTCTACTAAAGGTATGGAAATGCCCTGTCCTCTCATCCTAAATACTTAGAACTTAAAATCAGTAAGTAATGCACAAGTTAGAGGTATATATTTTGAGGTTTTTAGTTTTTGCCATTTTGGGTGTTATACCAAGTCATTAGATTATTATAGATTAGATAAATCGCGAAAGTCTACAAAAAACTATAGGAAAGAAAGTGTGACGTCATTACCCTAATATTACCTACCGACTTATTCGGAAGTATATCATGAATAAACCCCCCGAATCTCCCGACTTTCAGACCATTTCCCCGAAAGAAAGAGCAACAAACGATATTTATACGCAACAGTAGTATTCGTGAAAGTGTCTGGCACACTGGTATACAACGCTTTTGTAATATGCTCGTAAAATTCGCGTCCTGTTCACAGTCCGTTTGCTACGACCTTTGTGCGGTGACCATAAACATATTTTGTTGAAATTCACTCGTAGCGCGATAAATTATTTTCAATTTTAAAACTGGCTCATGATTTTCGGTAATGGCGTTCCCGAAATATTTCGGTAATAAGGCTTGGTTTTGCATAAATACTACGTATTGCAGTATCAAATTGAATTCATAAAGTAGGCGTATAAAGCAGACTGGCGAACGTTAAGTATTGTATTACTCGGAAATAGTGGAAAATTTAAATTTTCAGCTGCAACACTGCACTGCAAAGCAAATTTCAGTAATTATTACGTTCCAGATTTTTCATCTAGCACCGACCAATTTAAGATGGTCTGGTATCAACGGTCTTTAATTTATTAGATCCATTTTTTATTGTGCATTGTGATGGTAAAGTAGCGTGCAATATCTTTGATGGTATCGCCACTTACCATCAACATACCACTACAATTTCACACTTGACCTATCGATACAACTATAACCATTAGAAATTTGGAGTATATTGTTCAAAATTGTTTCACTTCAAAACTTTAATGCCGGTAATCCAGATGTGAGATTTGGAGTAGTAAGCAATAAGCTTGCATGGAAAATGTTGAATTTGGTGTGAGTAAACCGATAGATAATTCTAATTTTACTGTAACTTAATACACCTAGATCTTAAAGGTACAAACAAGTGTATAACTAAGCAAGTAAGGAGCAGACAATTTTTATAAAAAATATTTTATTTAATTAATTATAATGGGTTTTTTCACCACTTTTACATATAGAGTCCAACAAAAAAAAATCGTCATCAAAAGCTTGCTGAGGGCAGTAAGGGTGCGAGGCAGTGTAGAGTTGGGGCGAGCCACGGTGCGGCTTGCTAGTACTGCAAAAAGTTTGCCTCCTAGCGCGTACGAGTAGGTATAGTTATTAGGAGTGAACAGCCGAAACTCTACCTACTTCATCATCATTATAATCAACATCTTCAACCTTTAGCAGTCCACTGCTGGACGCAGGTCTCTCCCGAGGCGTGCCACTGAGCCCCATCTTTGGCTCTTCTGATACCTTCTGCGATGTAGCCATACCAGATGTAGCGCTCCGATCATCGCTCCATATAGCTAGAGGTTGTCCTTCAATAAACTTGTCTAGACGCGGTCTTCACTCAAGAACACTTTTATCTTCATAGATGTTCCTTATGGTATTTCCAGGAGCAGTTACTGATAAGTACCAGAGTACGATTTAGTGACAAACATCCATAAATTTATTATTAATGATATTAATGTGGCCATCAGAAGTAGAAGCAATTAGTCCAATCGTTAGCGTTGGTTAGGTTCAATTGGCGTCTCATTCAACGAGGACATTAGAAACGCTAAGATTGAACTGATAATTTGAAAGGGTACTGCCCTTTTATGAGTTAAATGATGGTATAACCGTGACCGACAGCATTACATACTGTAGTTTGCATCCAAAAGGCAGAGACATGCAGATCATGAAGTCTAACTTACAGACAGTTAAATGTCGCAATTTTTGTGAAATGTTCAGATTTTGGTACCAAACTCATTTAAACAATTTCCAATTTATATTAACTCGTAACTATTTCGCCGAAGCGATTCGTAGGGACAATGACATTATAAGTCAAACGATTGTTCGTACAAATGGTTACACTAATTGGTCCCTACTCTTATGTTCATATCATGAGTACAATCTCTATAACGCTTTGTGTAACTTTATAAGGACCGCGCGGAGCAGATTCCAAGATGAAAGTTGAAAACTACGGTATTTCTTCAAGAGTTGTTATTGTAGATGCGAGATCTTTGGCGATATAGCTAATTGCGCAGTTTTCAAAATGAAAGGATACCTAGTTATCTTAAAAAGAAATAAAGTACAATTTAACTAAATAGCCAGATGAGATTGGTTTATCTAAAGGTTTAATCGATTCATCGAAATGTTTCTCACTTTAAATAGGCGTTTCATTTAAATGATGTATGTTATAAGTTTGTAATTTATTTAATTTCACGTTCCGATAATATGGACACGTAAATCACGTTTCGTTAACGGTACCGAAAAGTATATCTACTAAACTGTTAAAGAACGTGTAAGAGTCGAACGAAACCCCGTGACCGATTTTTCGGCTATTATACGTTTGATCTTTTGTTGCCTCTGAGCAGGGCTGGCATTCAAAAGTAATTTATCTTAAATCATAATATTATTCTAAACGAAGTGCTTTATAAGTCAAGTCAAATTTTCAAAGTGATAGATTTATTATCGTCTCTTTTTAAGACGTTTTTCTTTTTAAGTTTAATTGATAAGGGAATATGCAAATACTACCTTCCGTACCTTATCTAGCAACACTGATTAAGTATTTAAAACTCACAGACTAGAAGCTGCCTGCACCTCTATAATTAAACTTATATTATTTAACTAGTCTACTACTTTGCGTTACGAATTAACAAAATCCAATTTTTTAGTACGCGTCTACACATTTTGACGAGCATGGTCTCGAAATTTCAAGTCTCTAATATACTCTAAGTACTCTCTACTCTCTCTAATGGTATGGCCTGTGCGTTGCCTATCAGTCAGTCAGGTATTTTAAAGATATTGATTTTAGGTTAGATAAACCAACTCAACAACCCTTTTCTTAGATATCTGATATAATCATTATTTTATGAAGTAAGACTGAATCGACTCTAATGATCAAAGAATATAGGAATAAGTGCCAGCATGTTGAGGAAAATCGCATATCGTGTCTCTTACCTTCGTCAAATGCCTTATTTATTCTCAACACTCCGTTCCTAGAAACAGTAGATGTTTTTATGCTTTTTACCAACCCTAGCTAAAACAAGATGGTGGATCGTCGCGCCGTCAAAATGGCGTTCCCAATAAAAGCGTTTGTAATTGGTTCGTCTGCGTCCACCGGTGGGTTATCGAGCTGTGTGGTAATTTATTTTAATTAACAACATAATAAGACGCTAAGTCTGCAGCTTTCTTTGTTGTAAACAAATTGGGGAAAGTTACTTTAATCAATTTACAATCTCAACTATAATAAGAGATTAGATTATCATCACAAACTTATCTAAAAAGTTACTTCTGTATCAAAAGGGAACAAACATGTTCTTGCCCTTGCCTCACAGGTATATACATACCCACTTACCTTTTTGTGTGGACGATGTTAAAGTGGCCAGTTTTCGTTTTAGGTTTTTTAAGGTGTTCAAAAGCTTATCATTATTGCTTTATACTCACCGATAAGATTTAATACGAACGAGTGAGTATAAAGATATTTTAGTCTTAGAATGCACTCCCCTCCACTATCGCTGAGATACACATGGCCTTAGCTTCCTTTTAAATTGTATGTTTCCTCGGGGTGTACAATATAGAGTTACTATCTATCTCACTAAGACTAATCGCGCGAGTAGAGGGCGCGCATTTTTTGGACTAAATGATCTCTTCCTACACCTACCTAACGGACTTCTAGGGTGAAAACATTTTATCTTTATCTTATCTTTAAAGTTATCAATAAGACTCTTCTGCATAATATGCATGACATGTAGGTATGTATATTATACCAGTAGCACTGAACAAAATGAAAGAAAGAAAGAAGAATAAAGAAAGATAATTAGTTTATTGGCTCCACTATAAAGTTATAAACATAGGAGAAATACATGTAGTTACTTATCATATAAAGTCAAACTAGAATACACAAGACGTTACCCTTAGGTAAGTATTAATAAGTTTGTAAAATCTTCGCACTATTATCAATAAGTAATTGTTGCAATTGTTATTTTGATAAACTTACAAATCGCTGCTACGAGTATAATTAGAATTAATACGTCGGAAATATACATGCAACAACAATTAACGAGCTCATAAAGAATTGACGCATAATTGCGCATTTAGAAGTACTAACCTAGCTCCGTGGAAACGAAATGCAGACGGTCAAAGTTCGTGTCGATAAAACTTTTGATTACCTACTGGAATGGGTCATTTGTTTGTGTACTCAGTTTATTTTGTTTAACATAATTAATGTACCTATCAAGTTATGATGCTAATGCCATTTTTCATGTATATAAAAATATACATGAAAAAATTGCATAGAAAATAATATATCAATGGGTGGGTTAACAAATTGATTCCACACTCAATTATCTGATCATTAAAAAAGGCGAAATGGAACGCTTGTTTGCTTAGCATACAAGACAATTACAAAAATAAACATGATTACAATACCTACTTATCTTTTTTTTACGTTCGGCTATATATAGCTAAGATGTAAGGCCTGAGTCCATTTCTTTGAAAACGAAAAAAAATTAAAACCGCCTCTCCAGTCTATCTTTCAAAATTTTCCATTATTCTTTAAACACTAATTAGGTCTTACCGCAACTTAAGGCTCAGAATCCCGCGCGATACTATCTCGTTCGCACATTTTTTACATTTTTTAAGTTATAAATTGACTAAAAAAAATAAAATAAAAAATAGGGCGATGATTTCGTTACGTTACAACATCAAGAAATGTTTAAGTATATTTTTTGTTCCGATATGTACAGTACATGTAATATAATCAAAGGAAATTGGGCAAAACTGTTTATCCCCAACTTCCTTCGCTTAAGTTAAACATATCAAAATAAAAAAATCGTTATATACTACGATAGTTATTCCCGTCCGTTATGCCCATCTTTATGTTTTCATCAACTTTAAAAACCTTATGATTTTCAAATTCGTTGTATTAGCCACCATTGTTTTAAAAGCTTACAGTTACATGCCCATGTCAATGAATCAATATCGCCGTGCCGTGTCGCAGACAGGTTTTCCCGCGGGCTTTCAACTCTAAACGCTTTATAGGTACTGCTATGAGCTTTGAGCACGTGCGGTATGCGCCGGTCATTTGTGTGTGACTATTATGCAGACCTTTTTTAATCACAATTAGGCATGGAAATTATTGCTACTTCTATTTTATTGTCACATGGTGATTTCACTGTTACAAAATGAAATCTTATCATTATGATTTCATTTTGTAACAATAAACTCGCTACCGGGGCGTCTGTATTTCCGGACCACTATAATCTTGGTGTAAGTGAATAAGTTCATACTAGTCAAGCGTGCTCCATCTTCGACCACACCATCACTTACCACCAGGTGAGGTAGTGGTTAAACGCTTGTCAATTCTTAAAAAAAAAATAACCTGTGATTTTGTAATATTCTGTTATTTTTCATCAGTGGCCTAAAGTGACTAATGTAATATTATAATTCACGGATGACGCAACGTCACTCAATCACTCCCACTCACAGTCAGCACACTACTCACTGAGTGTTATTATTATTTAGGATACGATACGAATGGAATTGTGAATGAAAATTATCAAGACATGAATCAATCACAGTAACCAGTAACCTACCGACATACAGAATCGCCTGCCTGGCGGATATGACCGGTGATTTTATAACAGACTTTGTCTCAGAATGTAAAAAGTGTTATGTGTGATCAGTTTTATATCATGATAAATAACATGTTACTCGGTATACTTGCCATGCCTAATCCCAGCTAGATTTACCCCTTCCTGTTTTTTTTAGGGTTTAAGTTTAAGTTTTGTGTAGAGTCATAGAACAATATTTCAATGATATGTTGGGGTCGGAGGTCTTAAGGCGACTTATCAACTTTGATACCTAAAAAAAAATATCTAGTTATATTAGCGAAATAACGGCGCTCGGGATTCTGAGCCTTAATAAGACGTTCTATCTGGTCTTTTACAAATTAACGAAAGATGTTTTTTTAGGCCTTAAGATAATAACTTTGCGTCAACTGGTATAATAGATTTGTAGTCATAAAACGACACCGCAAAATTTTCGACGCACGTTATCTTCATTTCATCCATATTTATAAATGGCTTTGGCCTGACTGACTGACTGACTGGCTGCCTGACAGATAACGCATAGGCCAAACCGCTGAACGCAAACATGTGAAATTCCGAAGCTGTGTTCGTTAATAACGCTCGTTTGCGTTGCGTCTAGTCATCAATAAATGTAACCGATCAAAATACTCTATCTAACTACGTTTCGTTTACAGTTAATTTGTCCATGAAGGTCAATTCATTGTAGTAGCAATGACCCGTTTCTTGACCTCATTGCTATGCACTCTTGAACTGAAAAAAAAACATGAGTCATTGGTCTATTTAAAAGTTTAAAAAGTATAGAGTAACAGCATTTCATTATTCTTTAACGTCAATAAGTAATAAGTCTAAAAGCAGTTTTAACAGTGACATTTGACCTTCTGAAGCCCCATCACCAAACTTTTCAACCGAATTCAAAAAGGAGGAGTTTCCTAACTCAGTTTTAGGTATTTTCAGATTGGATTCATATAAATTTCATCAAAACCGGTTCAATAATTTAGTTCTTAAATCAATATAACTGAATATAATATGTCTTCGAAGTAAATGAAATCGTGTATTTTGATTCCCTGTGACTATTCAGTGGTGTTTACAGTCACTAAAACAGTTCAATTGAAGTCGGTTGTAGTATGTTTTTGAAAAACCTTGATTATTTACCGTGTTTATTCGCATTGAATCCGTAACAGAGAAGTCAATAGTCATGAAAAATTTCATACTAACTGATTGCTCTTCCGTGAGGGATTTCATACGAATCATCTGTTCAAAAAATTTGGTGGTAGGACCCTAATACTGCAATTAAACCGTACAAAATGACGCCATTGACATGACAGACAAGACCATTCCTGCTGTCCAATGATGTCCATTGAAAGACTGGTAAATGAGATGGGTTCTTTTTCTTATTCATCGAGACATACCGAGCAACTAATATTCCATGGCATTTTTTATGTTCAGTATGTTTTATGGTCCTTCGTATATTTTTGCCGGATGTGAAACTAATCAGCTGACAATTGTCTTGAGACATGGAAATTACTTGGTGGAGTGCACGAAAGGAGCCTCTTCGAGGCGCACTTGAAATCCTTTCACCACACTGGTTCGAAAGAACTAGTGACACGATAAGAAGAAGACTTGGTGACTTTTTTTTTAAACCAACGACATCTGCTGATACCCATACCACGGCTTTACTGACGTCGTATCAAGATATTAAGTATCTTTTGACGTTATCCAGCTTAAAAACTATACAAATATTAAAAAAAAACGTAAATCCCGTTGACGTTATTGACGACTTTTTTTAAATAATGACACAACACCACGCTTCATCATCAACCTATAGCAGTCCACTGCTGGACGTAGGTCTCTCCCAAGGCGCGCCACTGAGCCCGATCTTCGGCTCTTCTCATCCACTTTCTGCCAGCTATAGCGCGCAGATCATCGCTCCATCTGGCCAAAGGTCGTCCTACACTGCGTTTGCCTAGACGTGGTCTCCACTCAAGAACACGTTTACCCCAACGGTTGTCGGTTCTTGGGCAGACATGGCCGGCCCACTGCCACGCTTACATTAACCTAATGTAAGCTAATTCAGTTGCTCAGTGTCATAAAATTAGTCACTATCGCCTGTTTTATTCAGAGCAACATCGCTTTATTTATGAAGAGATGTTGACGTCATATACTACGATAGTCATTGGCCCAATTACCAATTTTTTTTGACAAACTTATTCGTATCGACCGTCTCTGGATCAGCTTGTATGATTTTTTAAAAGCCATACAAATCGTTGACTTCTTTGTAATGGATTCGATGCGAATAATCTTGTCAGTAGTAAATTTTGGTAATAGGACCGATGTTTAGAACGAATTTTCTATTAAAAAACAGTCGTTTCTAAAACGAATGTATTGTTTTGTAATTTGTTTATTGCAAATTTTTCACCTACAATTATTTCAAAATTCGTCGTTCATCCCCCAATTTCCCCGTAGATTAAAAAATGTTCGTACCACACCCCACTAAGGGCTATATAAATGGTTAAACTACGAACAAATAAGCTCTGATCATCAATTGCGAGTTACTGAAAACCCGACTGCTCAGTCCAAGGCTTTTGTGGCCACTGTTATATCTTCCTTTATTCCCGACGGATCTCTTTGTCCCCATATTAATTAAACCTCCATCGTCGACCACACGAGTTTCAACTCTATCGTCATTACATTAAGGGTTTCTTTTTTCTGCAGCTTCTCAGTCTTCGTAGATAAATCGTTCCGTAATTCGACCCTAGGTCGTGTCACAGGACGAAGTCGTGGTTTAACTAGTTTTAGAATTGACGAAGGCCCTGGTTTCTTTGTGGCTCAATTTTGACTTGAATTGCGTATTATCTCAAGGTTATTTAGCTAGGTAAAAGCAAAAAGGTGTGTTAGATTGTGTCTGGAGAATGAGGTTTTCTTCAGGGCAAAATAAAAGGATTATGAACTCAAACAAATGAAATGTGGTGAACGTTTACATGTTATTTTCGACGCGTTACAACGAAGACAACTGTTATATTTTGGGTTTTAGTTTTTATTTATTTAAGACTTCTATAGCTGGGTAGATGTAGATAGATACCTACGTATTTTTTACTTAAATTAATCTTATCATTTACCAAATGTTACTAAGTAATTAGTTATACATGTACAATTTGACAACAGTATTGATAAGCTATCTTTAAATTTAAATAACAGGGTACTTCGCTATAAAACAATTTTAAGTTGTAAATCATTCGCTTGAACATTAAAAAGCAGTAATTTATCTGACTACCGGTTTTAAAACAAATTCAAAGACTCTAGAATCGACGAGCTTCTAATTAATTGCCGACAAACACTATTTCTGTAAATAAAGACTCATGCAATATGCGTAGACGCACCTTTTATTGGCGCCAACGAAACGCACGCACACAACGATAAGTCTAACGTGATTGGCTACACGTACGCACTCGCGACCTTGTATTTCGACTTAAGCCTACAAATCCATAGATCCATTATATACAGGGTGACCCTAAATTCAAAGATAAGCGTGTGGTGGATCGCGGGTTTTGGTGGTGACCACTCCAAAAAAATATAATGATTTTTCTGGCATTCTGGTATTTTAAGGGTTGTGGTGAATAACAGTAATGTTTAGGTTGCCGATGCAAAAAACAATTCAGTATTATTTGAAGAAATGGGTTCATGGTAGTTAAAAGTATCATAAGAGTAAAATGTCAATCTTCGAAGGATTTCATAAATTGTACAGTAAAAAAAAAAAGTTTTAATTTTTTTTTTCTTATTTTTTCTCTACGAACAGGCCCTCTATCTACTACCAGCTTATCGTCGAATTTAGGGACACGATGTATAATGAGATGGAAAATAATTTCAGAAAGGCTTTGAAAGTTTCAATTTTCTCGGTATTGCCTATTTTGATCCTTTGCCTTGATCCTTTAGGCTAGGCTCAGAACTTTAATTGAAGAATGTATATAAATGGAAAACCTTTATATTTTCTTGAAGCTCCATTATTTTCAGCAGTCTCTACTTATAGTCTAAGATCCCACTGCAGGATCACTACGTTCATCGAGTAGACGCTTAGAACCTATTTTGTACATAAATGTATGAATAGGAGAGTATAGTATATGTATATATATAAATATATCTACCAGGGTGCCTATCGAAATTTGGCCGCAAGTATTAGTAATTAAATAATTCTTAATTGCTTTTTGGAAAATTTAATAATAAACAATAAACATTCACACACTCACACCCCTGCACTAGGATTCCCTGTGTCGCAGAAATTTCATTTACTTGTTTTATTATCATCTACATCAACGTAGAGATCCTGCAGTTGGATCTCGCACTATTAAATGTTTTATAAATGAGGTTACATTGAATTGCTCTTGTTTTAAGTCTAGCGGTTAAATTAAGTTGGGTACTTATAAAATCCCATTGCTGGCTTTGCTCAGCCAATGCAGCAAAATTGCATTACCCTACGCATACAGGCTGTAGGTGTAAAGTATAACTAAGGTTAGGTACACATTAAGAAACCCACTCTAGTGTACAGTCGGCTCTATAATTGTCTTTACACCCAGCTTACGCCGATGTTATTTTGTGATTAAACTACTTGTGGTATATATTAGGGGTATATCTTAAGTGGTTTATTCACATCAGTAGTTTATTCACACACAAACATGATGTGTTTGTGTGAGTGGTTTAATCACAGGAGAAAACCGGCGTAAGCTGGATGTAAAGACAATTATAGAGCCGACTGTACGTACACTAGAGTGGGTTTCTTAATGTTTACATGTAAGTAGGGTACGTACCTTACTTACGGCAATAAATACATGAATAGGTACTAAATACATACTGCGGCTTACAACAACACTTTTCAAAAGGCATTGAAATCGTCCCGCTAAATATAATTTGTTGGCATATTCTGTTATCATTAAAGTTTTTTTGCTACAAACAAAATTCATAGTAGTTGACTTGCATTTCTAATCTAACTATAAAATATTTTTGACTTGACTACGTCTTATAAATCGATGAACGCCGCCGCGCCGGCTGCATGCACGAGAACGTTGACGTTATTGTCAGGTAACGCTCATTGTCCGGTAACGCTCATTGTCCCGTTACGCTGGTAGTTACGTTAAACTATCGACCGAAAATCAACTTTACAGACAACCAATTTTTGACTACAAATAAAAACTGTCTTGTATGCTTACAACTTTATATCTACGCACATTATCTTCGATTCGAATATGATCTTCGATATAACGTAAGATATTTATAGCAGAGAGCCTTAGATACTAAAAGTAGGATTATATTCTACTCCTTCTCCATTTCATTCTCCAATTAACCAGAGATTAAAAGGAGTGTAAAACGCATCAAATTCGAATCATAAAAAAATTGGTTGTCTGTAAAGTTGGACGATAGTTTAACGTGACTACCAGTGTAACGGGACAATGAGCGTTACCAGACAATGACATTTCGTTTTCGTGCATGCAGCCGGCGTTCATTGATTTATTAGACCTAGTCACGTCAAAAATGCACTAACTCAACCTTCAGATAAAACATAAATTCTACCATAAGTACAATAACTCACATTTGGTTTTGAAAGTGCTCGAAAGAATCAGAAATGAGACCATAAATTCGTTCCGAGCTTCCTACAACGCTATCTAGAATATTTATTCGTTAGATAATGAGTATTATTATATAACGATGTATTTTATTTTATCTATTTAATACGTTACCGGAGAGTACAATTCAACCTTGAATTTATCTTGGGCTATCGATGTGTTACTTGCGCTACTATTAATTGGCTACTCTACTATGTAACTTATAAATCTTGCGGCTATGTTTCGGATAGTTTTCAACCGACTTCAAAAAAGGAGAAGTTACTATTCGTTTTTATGTTTGTTACCACAGAACTATTACATAATAAAAATAAATTTAAAAAATATTTTTTTTGTTTGAAAGGATGTACTTTCAGATAGGTCTAATAGAAATTTAATCAAAATCAAAATTGATGAGTAATTTATTTTTAAAATAAAGTCATGGAAGCAAACGAAATTGCGTATTTTGCTTCCCTGTTACTTTTCAGTGGTGTTTACAGTCCAATTGAAGTCGATTGTATATCTATGTTTTGGTAAAACTTTGATTTATTAAAAGCAATTTAGGGAAATTGCTACATTGTAATCTAAACTATTACAATAAGGAGTCCTCATAGTTTCGCCGCGTCTGTCGGTCCGTCATTTTCTACAGTTCTTTATATAGTAGAAAATTATTTAATTTTTGTAAACAAGCTTTTAGCCTTTACATAATACATTAATGTTGGGCTTCGATTACTTGATAAGTTTTAATTGTGACTTTTAGATGTAATTAGTCAAAACTTTTATGTAAGTATTTTTTTAACGCTAAGAAAGCTTTGTCGCTGTGTGGTGACAACATAAAAAAAGTAAGAATAATAATAATAAGTTCTTCAACAAAATATAGGTAAGTGCTACTGCAGTTTCTGAACAAAATGATCCTATAAAATATCAGTTCTTTTACCTTAAGCTTCAGTACAATACCTGACTATACTACTTATCCTCAAGAGTGGACCCATTGTGTTCCGATATTAAGTACGTTACAATATTAGAGTCCCTATTCATCTTCCATCCGATATGATATCCGCCTTTATCCTACCTGCGTATATCTCCATTATACGATAGTGACGCGGGTGTGTGACCGCACCCTAATCACTATACTTTGGTAAGGACATAGTAAATAATAAGTAACTCAACTTTATAAAACTTCATGATGACTGTACTCGTCGAATGTTACGATCGGACTTAGATAGATAGATAGATAGATAGATGAACACTTTATTGCACACCAAGAAGAACAAAACAGAGTAAAACAATAGAACAAGAAAACAAAAGCCTTAAGGTAGGTAGTACAAGGGGCGGCCTTATCGCTGTAAGCGATCTCTTCCAGGCAACCCGGCAAGGAAAGAATATAATTGGAGATGAGATAGACGGCGCACACTTAGTAAGTTACAAGGTTTTTAAATTAGCTCTGGAAGTAAAACAAAGTCAAAGTATCTGGAAGTAAAACGGTCGGGCGAATGAACATGACACCTGGCTGACACGTGGCTTGGAACTAGATGCTTTCCCGCTGCCCCGCGCGGTGCCCTCTATGTTTCCTCTTCCTCTAATTGCGAAGCCTTATCATTACTTATCATTACTAAGTATTACAGGACCTCTTCTCTATCAAGATTATCCAATTCCACGCTGTACTTTGCACAAACGTCATTCGCCAGGTGTCAGGTTCATTCGCCCGAGTTGTATATTTATTCCTTGAAATACATGTGTACAGAGTTGACAAAAAATGAATACAGTGTCAATTTATCCTGCCGTCTCTGGCGTGCAATTTTTGTTTACAAACAAATATACATTTAACAAAATTCAATAACCAAAAGGTGTTATTATATAATACTAGCAGTCGCTTGCAACTTCGTTCGCGTTGTGTATTTTCAAAATTCCTTTCTTAGTTACTACTCACTTTGATCTCTTGACCAACACATTCTCCAAGGTTCAAGACTCTACGTTCACTGGTTGAGCCTGGACGTTGTCAGTCAATTAGTCAGTCAGGACCAAGCCTTTTATATAATTGATGATTTTAAAGATACCAAAGTAGGAGTCCAAAGTTACACTTTATCAATACACATATCTTAGGATTAAAGTTACTACGAGCGCCACTTTTACAAAAATAAGGTATCTTACCTACTGCCTAATTTCGTTGTACTATGCCTTGTTTGTGGGCGTCGATACGAATTATTTAGTAATAACCGAGGTAACAAAATTTATATCTAAAAAGACAATATTACCATTTATTAAACATAACTTGTATTACATTAAGTTACCCTTGACATAATCCATTAAGTTGTCCTACTTAAAAGTTACTTTAATTGAATATTATTTTAGAATAATTGAGGTACGGTCAGCATCAAAAGTCGATGACTACATTAAAATTTTCAAAATCACTGTGCACTATATTATATATTTGACAATGTGGTCTACAGTGAATTTTGAACAATGAGGTTTAATGGTTCTTCTTATCTTGTCACTAGTTCTTTCGAACTAGTGTGTGGTAAAAAGATTTCAAAGGCGCCTCAAATTTCCTTTCGTGCACTTGACACATGTTTTCCAACTTTTTAGGTTCCATAACATGCCGGGTTCCTCACGATGTTTTCCTTCACCATTAAGCACAAATAATTTAGCTTATGTATAGTGCAATTAACCACCCTTATTGATACCATAAGTTAAGTACCTACCAAAACTTACCTATTTATTGTATTGCCTTAAACTTATATAACTTTTCTTACATAAACAATAACATAGACCATATAGAATAAGAGGGGGCTCACTAACACAGGTTTATCAAAATTACCAGAAGAAGCCTCCAAACCCTGTAAAAAAACGACATGTATTTGAATAAAACTTTATTATTTTAACTGTACCTACGGCTGGCTCGTTTTTTTACTCGTATTTTAGTTTACTAAGATTTAAGTATATTTTAATAATACGGATGTATTCATTGTTTAAAATAAACTTTCAGCATAAACTAGAATAGGCCTTTCTATTTTGCCGAGCAGAGTCTGTCACGAGTCCACTCAAAGATTGATTTACGTGAGAACCGTAATGAATATTCAATGGGGTACCGTCCGTAGCCAACGTTACGTAAATGTAGACATAGCTACGTAACGTAGCTCCTTAATTATTAACTGTACGTGGGCACAGTATTTTTCTTTTCATTTCTGGAACAAGCCGAGTATTTCGGGGAACTTTGACCTTTTGCCTCTACCAACTTTGTTGACGCTGATCTTCTTAAATTTAACTACACTGAAAATGCGAATAATGATGTAATTTAATTATTTTTATTGAGATGAAGCGAGCTAATTTTCTAACAAAAAAAACATTCTGAATGCGTGGAAATTAAGCCGCATTTTCATTAGGGGACATTTTTGTCTCGCGACATTTTCGCCCGACACGAAATCTTAAGGCGAAATCTACTTATTGCGGGACCTGTCGCTTTCGTGTAGTTTTTTTACATGCATATTTCGTGTCGGGCGACAATGTCGCGGGTCAAATGTCCCCTAATGAAAATGCGTCTTTACACTACGAAAAAAAACGTACTCTTCAAGTTTCATGCTTCTATGTTTTATGGCTTAGCTTAGGCTATGCGTTGATTATTATCAGTCAGTCAGTCAGCTGCATATTTTTTTACATACTTTCATCTTGAATTTCGATAAGTAGGTAATAAATAAATAAATATTTCGAGTATTTCACAAAACGCCATCTAGCCCCGAACTAAGCAGAGTTAGTACTAAGTATGGAAACCAGATGGCAGATACAATAATTAAATACCTTTTTTTGTAAGTACAGACAAATAATACATAGAAAACTCCCAGAATCAGGAGAAACACTATAGTATAGTTACGCTAATCCATATCAACAAATTATATAAATATATTTAGTAATAAATCCGCTTAATTTCTAAGCAAAGGTTTTAATTAACTTAACTTTAGTTCAACTAAACCAAAGAGTCAAAGAACAGAAAACCAATTTCTTTGACTCTTTGGTTTAGTTGAACTAAAGTTAAGTTAATTAAAACCTTTGTTTAGAAATACTAAATATATTTATATAATTTGTTGATATATATGGATTTCCGCAAAGTAACGCCTGAATCAATGAATTACGCTAATCCATCTTATTAAAATGAGCTTTGATTTAAACGTATTCATAAGAATTTCTAATGGTTATTACTTTATTTTAATTAAGACTGAGACTGCAATTTCCACCGAAATCAACAGACGAGATTTACGATCGTATATCGCAACGAAATCACCGATTCTCACTAAATCAAACACCAATAAACATTAGATAAACCCACTTCGGTTATGGCGATAAATTTGATAGATCGCGGCGTGGTGGTATTTGCAAGCTATTAGTATTCACCAAAGGGCGCTTAGGCCGCCTATACACTTGACTTGTACAATGTGCAGCGTGCGAATTTATACAGTGGGTTCCAAATAAGTGGTAACATAACACTTCTTCTCATCGTGTCACGAGTACTTTCGAATCAGTGTAGTAAAAGGATTTCAAGTGCGCCTCGAAGAGGATCCTTTCGTGCACATTGTTGTTAACACGTATTCCTACCATTTAATGTTTTTTCGTGATTTGAAATCCTTCGGTCCAGAAGATGTTGGCCAGAATGCCCGCGATGATCAGCGAGAAGTATATGAGAACAGCCGCACACCAAAGCCTCTTCTCCCATTTCCTCTTTTCGAGGTTGCGTAGTACTCCAATGCCCACTAAAAGACCGGCCAGGGCTCCACCGAGATGCTTGACATACCCGACGTTCTGGTCGATGTTGAGGGAGTACCGGTTGTACACCGCCGTGCCGATTATATAACACTGTGATGACTTCTATTGAATTCATTATGGCTGAATCGTGCAAATCATACTTACTTCATTATAAATCCTACAGCCTATACCTACATAACTATAGACTTATGCCTACTTGCACCAAACTGTTAAAATCCCTAATCAATTACTTTACTGGCTTGGTAGTTTTTAACAGTACAGATTTTGACCGCTAAGAACTGTCAAGCGAGTAAAGTTGTTGCTTAGGAACTTTGAAAGTTTGGTGCAAGTCAGCATTATTCTCGCTCACTGCTGCGTGAACCAATAGAATTATTTCTCAATTTTCTTCGCCACTTGTCTCCCTTTCTTATATTTTTCATCTTTTATCATTCAAATTGGTATTGGTGTTTTTACAAACAACCTTTTTACTCTACCCTTTTTAATCTAAAAATAGTTATTCAAAGAAAAACCGCGTAAATATATGTAACTATTTCCATAGAACCAATTACTATGGTGAATAATTGATTTATTAGTTTCCTCTCATGTCTGCTTCTTCTTATCGATTCACTAATTAATTAAAATCAATGTGGTGAAAGGATTTCAAGTTCGCCTCGAAGAGTTTCCTTCGTGCACTCTACTCTCCTCTCATGTATGTTTTAGTGTCTATTACGGCAAATAAATTTCATTTCATTTCAATAAAAATGTTGTCTAAGATTAAATCAGCAAGCACATGCGAAGGCACCCTTATAGCCCATAAGGGCCTGGGAACTGAATCGCCTTGACCGATCGTGATTAGAATTTATTATTAGAACGGATGAGAATTGTAAAATATGCCTCTCCAACGAAAGATCCAATTAGGAATGCAGCCTTTGCATGATAGTGACTGTGCCGAAGGCAGAGCCATATAAATTACTCTGTTTTGGTTAGGTACTCAATAAAGCAAGTCGTGTCGTATTGCAGACATGGTGGCATTATTCCCATGCCTTGGATCCTTTGATCGATCCAGTCTGTCTACTTAAGGGGAATCCTCAAATCCGAATTCCATACAAAATGTTTCGGACAAATCCTTACTCAAAAAGTAAAAACACGTATAAAATCTAAATTAATGTATGAAACCTTTCACTTTTTTTGTTGACGAAATTAAAAAAACATGGACGAAACGAATAGTGCGAAGAAATTACTATAATACGGCGTACTTTTTGAGTATTTGTCCGAAACATTTTGTATGGAATTCGGATTTGAGGATAAGAAGTAGAAAGAAGAAAGAAGAAGAAGAAGAAAAACTATTTATTTGTGATAATAACTTAAGGTATACTGTACACAGGTTGACACACAATAGGTACAATTATGGTAGTAAAAAAACGAGCAATTAAAAAAAATACTAACATTAATTAAAAAATACAATAAAAAATAAAGACTTACGCACTACTTATACCTACCTACCATAAAAATAAGGCTTACATACAACTAAATACTTTTAACAGTCGATAAACGATGTTACAATAGGTGTGTCCCAATGAACAGTGCCTGTATATCACAAACAGGCCCCCCCTGCTCAGCATTTGCTGGACCACTAACGCAGCCCAGCGCTGGTCTTCCGCAGGGGCCTTAGTGAAGTCACGGAAATTAGCTAAACAAATAGTCAAAATAAAATAAAATAAAATAAGTAGCTAAACAGAAAAGCAGTTATAAGGAAAATTATAAATTACATAAATAAAATTATCCAGACTACGATGTAATAATAATGATACTTTCATATATCAGTTTAGTTATGATAAATTAATTCAATGATGTGTCTACTACTAACAAGTCGCATTATGACCGTGCCCGTGCGCTGCGGTCTCTTATCTTAGGTACCAAGCGCTAGAGTGCCTACCCACCTACCCAAATTATGTATCTAGACAAAACTGAACGAAGATAACGGTGCTATGCGCGGCGTCAGTGTTTTAATTATTATCTGTTGCGAGGAAAAGAACGAAAATAACTATCTTAATTCCTATCTACCGTGAAATCAAAGAAACCCCCATTAAATACCCAGCTCACAGTGTTGGACTATAGGTACGCTATATCCAGATGACCAGTGCTCAAACATTAAAACATAGTGAGACTACGAGAACAATTTGCGGACAAGAAACCAAGGTAAGTTGAAATTATGCTATCGAGAAGTTAGATTACTATGCTATGATAGGTAATTAGAACCTACCTACTTACTAGATACTATAAGATAAAGACTAAGATTAATAAGAATCGTGTAAAGGTATAAATAGATTATGTAAGAATAAATTTAATAAATAAAATTAAATTAAAATAACGTGCAATTGAGTGTGCGTGAATTGTAAAATGCATACAAATGTTTACAAGTAAAGTAAATAAGCCTTAAGTGAGGTTTCAAACTAGTGTATATTTGTGGCGTATACGGCGGATTGGTACACGCAAAACTGCAAAAGCGTGTCTCGCAAATAAGCGCGTAAACCAGCACGCCGGTTAAAACATTATTCGACCGAAAACTCTGCCTCTACTGACACGAAATAACCATCATATACTCATTACATTATCTACAATAAATAATTAAAAAAAATTGCACAGCAAATTACATAATGACGTTTTATTGCAATTGTGATGATGCTAGTTTACACAAATCATTATGTAGGTAATCACAAGCAAATCATTCCGTGATCAATTGAATATTCATTCATTGATTAAGGCGGCGCAGTCACACTAAGGTCGCATTTTTGAGTTTTTTAAAACCATCTGAGAAATCGAAAATAGTCTTATACATTCTGAAAAAAAGATATGCATAAGTTGAGGATATAGTCTAGCCAAATTCGTAGCCAGTTACAAGATCATAAGTACTTCACTCTATGGAAAAAAATCCCAAAGTTACCCCTCTTTGTAGTGTTTTTTCAAAACTATGACTAGCCTGATGATATTTTACAGTTAATTTTTGCACTTAACTATAGACAATAAATATTTCTAGACAAATTCGTAGAGTTTGACTTGATAAAACGATTTTCTTTTTTACTAAGTTTAAATAACTACAAATTCGCGAGCGCGACGGCTTAGCAGGCTCGCTCAGTCGCGCACTGGCGCTTACGGAGGCCGGACCTATGTCAGTTTTCCCGCGATGACAGATATCACAAATTAATTATGCACGACATTATTTAGTTTGTCAAGTCTGTCATTCTCTGTCATAGTGCCATAGTTTATGAAAATCAGTATGACTAGATACTGAAGATCGTTACAAGTCAATGGGGCAGTCAGTCAGGAAACTGACATGGACGCCACCACGGTAATGAATCTGCCACCTGCAGATTCTAATGAAACACCACACACAAATACCGAGTATGCTTCTATCGGGTACAAGATACCTACAAAAAATAAACTTTGTAGAATTTTAAGATCATAAGTGCCTACAAAGTTTTTAATTATTATTATTTATTTAATACTTTATTGCACACACTTAAATGTAGTACAAATGGAGGACTTAATGCTAGAGCATTTTCTACTAGTTAACCGTTAGATTAGTTAGATAGATTAATAATAGGTTAGTTTGATTTTTGACATTGATATGTACATATTTTTTTTATTTCATACATGAATTTGTTTTATTTGATACTCTAAAGAAAAAGATAAATTTACTGTTATCATTTTTTAAAAACATTATGCATTTATATAGTCAAATAAATTAATAAATAAATACCTAAATGTTTGGACATTCCACATCATCTAACCCCAAACTAAGTAAGCTTATATTTTGGGAACCAGATAACTATATGGGAATCAAATATTTGTCCTAAGTAGGAATAAAAACCCGCGACACCGAGCGTGGCAATCTGACACACATGCCACTCGACCATCCGTGTCGTCGAAATAAAATGATCCTACTGCTTATTTCTCTTTACTGTATTTCCTGGCGGGGTCATTCACGGTTCACGGCAGCTGAGTCCATGCGAAGTATTTCGCGCGCGGCTTGGGACAACCCTATATGCCTTTTTGACGGAACTACGCGCCCTTAAATAAGTTATGATAATGGAATTTGTGAGAACTTCTTGTTTTTACAAGTTTCATTGCTCGCGTATTTTGTTTTTGCTTCTATTTCTGATAAGTATAGAAATTATTATGTCCTTTCATTAAACAACCTGCCTTGCCTATATAGATGCCTATAGTCCGGCCTTCTAGCTAGATAACTGAATCGAAAATATGAGCAGTAAGTACACAAAGCTTTTATGAAACCTCCTTCTTCATCATCATCATATCAGCCCGTCTGCACCCACTGCTGGGTATAAGCCTCCTCTTTATAACGCCACTTGTCGCGATGTTGCGCGAGACGCAGTATTTGCCCGCTACCGCAGCAATGTCGTCGGCCCATCTGGCAGGGGGTCTGCCTCGTTGGCGTTTCGCGTCCCTGGGCCACCGCTCCGTTAATGCCCTGGTCCATCGGTCGTCGCCCCGTCTGGCAACATGTCCTGCCCATCTCCATTTCAAGCTGGCAATCCGCATACCCACGTCTACGACTTTCGTACTAAACAATAGTATTGTATTAAACTTCCTTCTTATTATTTTAAATTTTATTCTTATCCTTATTCTTAAAAGTATTCACTACTTACTTATTTATTAAATTAAAACTGTTATACCAATTACATTAATTTAAAAATCATAACAATTAAACCTTATATTTACGATGAATTAATAAATTATTAACATAACATTAAATGAAAGAAAAATAATAATGAAAAATACATAACTTTCGATAACTGAATAATCATCATCTCCCTGCTCTTATCCCACACTTAGATGGGGTCGACACAACATGTCTTCTTCTTCCATTCGTCTCTATCAGCCGTCATCTCTGTACTCACGCCTGCTTTGATCATATCCTCTTTCACACAGTCCATCCACTTTTTCTTTGGTCTTCCTCTTCTCCTAAATCCATCTACTTTCATATCTAACACTCTCCTACATGAGTGACATCACATACGTGACATGGCATTCATCCCTTCGCATCACATGCCCATACCACGATACCCTGTTATTCCTCATCTGTCACTGGCGCTACTTTCAGGCTTCCTCTAATATACTCATTTATTCTTATTATTTCGATAACTGAATAATAAGAATTACAAAAAATCACGTTTCATTCGATACTCTTACAGAATCTGAGACACACTGACATAAGAGTATGAGACTATGTAGGAGATATTATAGGAGGGTATATTTATTTCGTAGTTCATAATTTAACGTGTTTCAAAACCGTTATAATCTAAACTTACAGTTTTAAAATCATGGTGACATATACATTTGCAAGAATCGATTGTTTTTTTTATTGTCTCCATTCTTTGTCCTTTTTCCTAAATGCCAGGCAATCATCAATTATGTAGCCATGACCTCAAACAATGGTGCTAATGGTTGCGATGGGTATCTTGAAACACATTTTGTTGGATTTTATTTGTATTTATTATTTTTATGGGTAAGACTGAGCTATATATCTTATTGTCAATATTAATTTCCGTTTGGTTGTTATTTTGTAGTCGGCCTTGTAGGAAAATAAACATATTTTTCAATAATTAACTTCATTAATCTTCAAAACATCAATAGGAAGGTATTCTTGTTTTTTCCTTGAATGGAAATTTTTGTTTCACAGAAGTATTAGAGCATAGAAACACTATGTAGGTAGTACATTGAAAATGTTATCAAGAAAAGTGAGCCCCATTGGCTAACTTCTAGTACATTTTGACGGGTGCTAATTTTTGTGAAAGAAATGTTACAGGGCTAGATAAATATTATATTTTGGCTTTTTCATCGTTAATGAAACAACATCGTAAAAAGTAACATATATTATTTGAAAATAGAGATATTTCATTTTTATTGCCGAGGTGTCTGAATTTTTTTGGTTCCGTCTTAAGACTCCATTTTGGTTTGATACTGTCTATCGTGCTGTTCTTTAGGAACACCGTTATTAATCTATGGTTTCCGATTGTTCCTGATTTTGAGAGAATACCTACGTAAATCAAAATTCGAAAGAATTATGAGAATTATCACCATTGAACAGTTCCAAGTGCTTGAACTCCAATATTCCAACTCCTAAGCGGTGCTCGTAATTATTCTTTTCGCATTGTTACAACTTCGCATCGGGTCTTTATCTTATTTCACTAACTATTGAAGTATTATTCAGATGGTAGCCGTGAGAGTTGGAGTCGAGCCGGCAATGTAACTTGTTTCGAGAAGTTTTATTGTTTCAACTGCTGTTCATATTGAGATAAGGGTCGTATAGATGAAGTGCGTCCTGAACATATTTGTCGAATGTAAGATTATTGATTATGCCTTTGTACCTTTTCCACATATTTTTTATCGTTCTGTTAACATGTCTCATAGGATTACTTTTCTACGCTTCAAAACTACCATGGTATGTGATAATGATGAATGAAATGAGTGAATGAATGAAAATGCTTTATTGTATACCATAAGACAAAAAAACAATAACATAGAGAAAGAACATTACAAAAAAAAAATTGTACAATGGGCGGTCTTACCGCTATTAAGCGATCTCTTCCAGACAACCAGTATTCATTATGTTGCTTTCCTGACTGATACGCATACGCGACATTCTGTCACGGCAAAAACCTATAACCATCATTTTTCATTCAGATGAAAAGTAGGCTTTATTAATGTTGCAGGCGCCTCAAATCACTATCTGAATTCTTTCAGCACTTACAGCTCTTAAGAATACAATCATCGCACTTACCTTAGTATTCATAGTATGATAACTATGATAACTGTTTATCTTTCAAGAGCATCATCGCTATGTTTATATAACAGCTCTGCCAAAACACAGCTAACTGAAATCTCCCGTAATCCGCTATGAATTTCATAAGTTCCACCTTTACCCTCCCATAAACTTGTCAGACCCTCGACACCCCATAAGAGTGGAATTACTCACGTACGAGGGCTCGAACAATGGATCAGCGCCATTGTCTCCAGCCGTTGTTTTGTAAATACCATGCTTAAGATGAACCTATGGTAATGAGATGGTTCATTGGATTCAGGGACGATCACTCGGTGTGTTATAATTGAGACTTAGTCAACGGCCATTTTGAATCTTGCCTGTATTTGTTTTTTTTTAATTGTGAAGCCGAATAGTTGAGTTGATTAAAAAGTACAACCGAAAAGCAAGTCGCTATCTTAGCTTATGAATAAACAGGAAGTGTGAAGCGTGTTCTAGGAATAAAACGTTGCCTATGTCGTTTTCTAGCTCATATATACAAAATTCCATCTCAATCGGCTCATTAGCAGTTGAGACGTTATTGACCAGCAAAAACTTATAAATATATCCAGCCTCATAAACTTTTGTTTTGATAATTATATTAGTGGGTTTTCTTTGCCATTGTATTGCTGACCGGCCCTTATGTTGTATCTTGAAGCCCATTGCCACCGGGGAAGTTTTACCAACTAGCAACACAAATGACCTCAGATACGTGATGGATCTTTTCTCTCATTGGTTGATATTCCCCTGTTGTAATCGTATTCAAGTTCCGAAATAAGGCAGATGATTAGAATAAACAAAAAGGATATTTTTGGCTTAAGCTACTGCTAGCTAGCTTCGGCATTCAAGATTTATTTTCTCAACAGCTTCTGGAACCGCGTACTAATGATTGTAAATCCGAACAAGTAAGAAAGGTTAAGACCCTCATTACCATCAATTTGGACCGTTCAGGGGATTTACGGGCACTTAGTGCACTTGGCGAAACAAAGCACGAATTGCACTGAAAAGATCCCGAATGAAACGGTTTTGCTGTACAACTGGAGGAAAACAAGCGACGAAATGCAGTTTTAACATTTGTTCTAACTAGTTGTTCCGTGCGGATTTTCCTATGCATAATTTCGAAGATTCTATAAACGAAAAGCTATTGTAAAAAATAGTCAATATCTTTTCCCAAATGATAACTATGCTGATTTTTAGCCATGTCGGTTTAGTTTTGGCGCGATTAAAGAGCAGACATATAATTTATCCTCATACACTTTTCTAAATATCAAACTTTGGTTCTCAGTCGTATTGTGCTTTCTTTACATAGTAGCTGACGCCTGCTACTTTCGCAAAAAACACGCAATGTAAAAACGTTTGCATTGCGTATTTGCTTAATTCTTTTCTTAGTACTTAGTTCAGCTGTTGACGAACACATCCTCATTTGTTGATGATTTTTAGGTTAGGGTTCAAGTCTTTTTTTCTTTGACTGTACGTTGTCTGTCAGTCAGGTCTAAGACTTTTATAATTTTTATGATGGTGAAGATGTGGCTTTAATTGAAAATACCTAAAAACTCTACAATGTTCTGAAATTCCTTATCATATTCGGGGACAGGGCGGGGTGATCGTTGTCGTAGTTCTGAAATTAAAAACATTCGAAGCAAAGTTATTAGCAAAAATTATGCAATTATAAGAGGACGTGGTGGCCGAGTGGATGAGGCCCTTGCCTTGCGATCTGATGGTCGCGGGTTCGAATCCCGGTGGCAGTCATGCGTAAGTGGGTTTTTTTCGGTCGAAAAAATCTATGTATGCACCCCACGTTCTCGCAACGGTGAAGGAAAACATCGTGAGGAAACCGGCATGTTAATGGACATAAAACCAAAAAAAAAAAAAATGTTCTATGGCATGCGACATCCACCAATCCGCATTGGGTCCGCGTGGTGGATTAAGACCCATTCACTCTCCTGCCGAGAGTAGGCCTGAGTCCCAGCAGTGGGAACATTAATAGGCTGATAATGCTAAATGCAATTATAAAAGCAGTAAAAAAAAAACTCATTGAAGTTTAATGCTGATATCAGTTTAAATATAAAACATATAAAAGGCCCAAGCCCCGTTAATCATTTTACCAACGACTGAACACGGATAAAGATGGATTCGAAAAAAGTTGGATCACATCGGCCTCGCTCGTCGCTCGCACAGAAAACACCCCATTAAGTAATTTTTTCTACCTAAATCTAATTTTGAGGGTGGAGACCCATATGGTCCACTGGGATTTCATCTACTACCAAAGAAAATTAGACATTATTAGAGCGAGATAGGGGCTATAACTGTTTGGGGCTCGTGACGTCATCAACCCTAAGATGGACAGCGAGGCAGCTGCTGGCAAATGCACTATGCGATTCCAACCCCCAAATGCAATGTTGTATAATAATAATAAATTTCAAAGACAAGGTAATATTCCGTACGTTTGGGGTGGTTGTGTAAGGGTTGGCGCAATTATCACTTTTTTTTTGTGTCCAATGCTTTTTCAAACGTGAAAATATTGCAACCCTATTCAAAACTATAACCCTGAACTTATTCTCTGGAGAATCAATTGCAGTTTCAATTTCATATAACAGTTGTTTCAAATTGCATTTAATCGTGTTTCAATTCATTCGACTCTACATTCATAGAAAATTTAGTTACAGCGCTTATTTAGCGCTTACTTGTGTACTTTTTTTGCTGAACAAATATAAGAACTCATAGGTCTTCAATGAAACTCGTTACGATTTATACTTACTGATAATATCATATTTTGTTACGGGACGGTTTTGCGTACGTTTTCTGACACGAAATTAATAATGGAAACTTCCTAGGCTCAAGTAATATTTTTTTATATTATGGCGTTTGTCCTGTTTGAACTTACTGCCTGTCTTAATCAAAGTGTGCCACAAATAAATATGAATTGGCAGCTATCTAAGATAGTTAAGGGCGTCTTCCGGACAACCAAGATGCACAAAATATTTGAAACCTACCATAGAGGTGGTGTGGTGATAATCCATTTTATTGCAATAACGTTTTAGAATATAATTGTTTTAAAAAAAATGTAGGCATTTTAAAGGCACTGAGCTTAGTATATCGCAACCCTTATCTTGAGTTATATTATACTTTAACAACCATTAAATACGGGTATGAAAACACAACCCGCCTACGTTACACGATTCCGCAAATTCTGCCCGAAATGAGGCCTTGCAAAACAAAAGGCTATTTTTCAAGGCTTCCATAAAAACCTTACGAGAGCAGGGCTTACCATTGTTAGGTGTTCTTAAGTGACAAGCGACGGTGACAGCCGCAATACCTACGTAATCTATTTGCACAAAGCGATCCTACAATACCACGTTCCACAAAAGAGTGTTTACTTAAACCCCTTCACACTTCTATTGTTCAACGGCTGGTTTGTCCTGACCCCTGGACTTTCTCCAACACTTTTCCTATCGCCTGGGTTGAGTATGGAAGGTGAGGGATGGAGGAGGCCATGGTGAATTGGTTAAACATCAACTGTACAGTAATGCTGAATCGAGTGGCCTCATCATGTGCAGGAATTTCAAACATGAGGTGTTGGTTTTTGAGCGTGTTGAGATTTTTATTTGTTGTTTCCAGTATGTGAAATTATAATTAAGCAAAAATAATGGACGCGTATATACTTTATTTTCCATGCCAGACGTTCAATTTGCATGAAATTATGGACCTACATACTTATTACAGTACGGTACATATTTACCACGATTCAATATTTTTTTTGTGAATTATATTATGACCATGCAATAACTTAAGTTTTTCGTTGAAGAAGGGACAGTATAAAGGTCTATGAAATATTTCATACGAAAAGCAATTGGGTTCGTTGAGACTTCAATTGATCTTTCCATTGTTATTTAAGCGCTTTTTGGATTAAGCATTGATCAAATTCTAATAATAAATTAAAACGGGGTACTATTTTTACATATTTACCAAGACACAAGTAGCGAAACTGAAGCCTTATGTTCTCTTTTCTATGAAAAATCTGAAAGTAAAACGTTTCCGTTCTATCACGTAAGATGTTACGTTAACGTTTAGCAGAAACAATGTTATGAACGTAGTTGGTCACGCATCAAGCTACTGTTACATGGAAACTTCAAGTCACTCACAATACCACATGTTTACCGATAGACCAGTTTTACTTGAGCTGCCAATTGGGCTACACTATAAGGGTAAACTTACTTTGTAAGCAGTCTATGTAGAATTATGGTAAAGCTCTATGTAGAACGATGGTAGAGCAAAATATTTTACTTTGCCTCAGGGTTATTTTACAATGATTGAATAATCTAGAGACACAATGACACCACTGAGTTACAGTCTGTTACAGTCGATAGAAAAATTGTTAAATGCAAACATTTTAAACTTTCTTAGGAAAAAAACTGTTCTTAGGAACTCTAGAAAAATCTCTGTCTTAAATGTTTCTATCTATCTCTATTCAATTAAAATGGTTTGTATGACAATAAAATTAATGTATATTTTATTATATTGGTTGAGTGTGATAGTTTTTTCTACTTACGACTGTCTTGTCGTATAGTTTAGTAAAATGTTGCAATTCTTATTCATTCTCTTACCGTATTTTCTATAATTTCCATCATTCACATCTCTCACCGAAAATATCCACAATATTTTGAGACAGCTCAGCACACACTGGTTGCTATCACGGAGGGTGAACTAACCACTGTTGTATAATCTGTACCTTGGGGTGGGTCCCACGTGTGGACCCCACGCGTCGGCGCGACAGTACAAGTGATTTGTGGGCTATTATAAAAAAAATTTTAAGGTCGGATGGTACAAGTTTTAGGACTTTTGTTCGCTGATAGATATTTTTCTCATGAGACTCGGATACTGTGCGATGATTTGTAGCTGTAGTTTTTATTTCTGTATAATTAGGATGGGAAGGAGAATATAAAACTACAAGTGGCATTTTTTCATTTTGTGTTTAGGTAGCGAAATATTTTTTCTAGAGACATTTGATCATAAATAAGTAGTAGCGTAGCAAGTCCAGCCTTTGGAAGTCCACCACTGGACATAGGCTTGTCCTGCTAGATGCCACGAGGAACAATCTTCATCCATCAACTTCCTGCGACCGCAATTACTATACTGTCATTAATCGATCTGTAGAGGGCAATCCATTCGTAGCTACGATAAGCTAGGAAAATATAGAGCGGTATTTTACTTCTTCTTCATCGGTCTAGACAGGGCTTCAACTCAAAATCCCTGTTTTCCAATTAGTTGTAGTATGTTTTCGACATTCCCGCAAACATTAATTGAAATATCAAACTTCCGCCGCCAGTACAGGGCTTACTCCAAGCCATTAGATCCTTATTATCCTGCGCATGGAGTCGGCAGATTTGCCTGTAGTGTGGGAGACGTCACTCGCAAACTAGCTGAAGCCAAACTGAAGCTAGATTTGGAGCTGCCTTTACACCGAAATGTAACTGAATTTTCTGTACTCCTGAAGAACAATATTCTTCTGAACGAACGACGCTTAAATAAAACTCTTTTCTCTATCTATTATTTATTTAGCTTGCGTTTAAAGAAAGATACAGATACTGTGAGGTAGATGAAATAAGCCGTATTTTTTAACAGATTGATTAAATATTAATACTTACCTTTCAATTTACAACTACAATTGTCATGATAAAATATTTTTTTTACCAATTAATTCAAGAAATTATTTATTGTCGGTGATTAATCAATGTACCTACGACATAAAATATTATGACTCAAGTCTTATCATATCAGATTACTCATAGTGAATAAATCATTGACCTCATTTGTCCCGTCGCGTCGTGTGAAATGAAAACTAAGGAAAACATTTTTTTTTAAATATTCACTCAACAAATTTTCCTCTTTCAATTCAATACATTCACAGTCACCCTTTGTGTCTATGTAGGTTGGTAGATTGCTCTTTGTTTGTGACTGGTATGGTACAGTTTCTAACTGGCACAGGAGCGTATGACATATGCATGATATTTTTATTCTTTTGAAGTCCTTACCTAGTAGTAGGTAATGCAAAACAAGTGGGTAATACCTAATGCTGCGTATATGCTACGAATCAAATGTTTTTTTTTTAATGTATAGTTTTACCATGCTATTACTGTTAATATAAGCAAGTCAGATTACTAGTTTTTATCTTAAATATTGGTATCTTAAAAAATAAACGCTTTAAGAGTTTAACATGTTACATATTATTTTAATTAATAAGTAATTTTAATTAATAATTAATGTTATTTTCTTAAAAAGTTCAATGCAATAGAAAAATATTAGTTACATTCTCAAGTCATATTCATTCAAGGGAACATTTCGGTGTGACTCGAGCCCTTTGTAAGCTGTAAGCTAAATCCCTGTCGAATTTCTAGCGCGCTGCTAAACTGCATGTTTACAATTAGTTCTAATATTTATCTTGCATAATTGCTGCCAAATTTATCTTCTACCTACCCGGTATACAATTTTGTCTCCTTAGCCGCGAACGAAGGGAAGTAACGTCGGGATCCTTTGCCCAGCAGTGAGACGAAACAGGCCAGTTAAAAATAAAGTGCGAACGAAGAGAGCGCGCTCATATAATATTGTAATCGTTTAACAAATTAACGTTTTAAAAACCGTAAATTTAGATTGTTAAGGATCTATTCGCGGCGTGCTTATTGCGGGTTGAAGGCTTGCACGGGAATGGATTTAGCTGGTAGTCAGATATAATTCTGGAGATCGGTAGGTGAATTATTGATGGATTCTCTCGTGATAGACTTGAGGCAGTAAATAAAATTTATATCGTATTGCGCCTTGCTAAGTACAGTGATTTCCTAACTCCTGTATCTATAGAAATAAAGTAATTACATTTCATTTAGTACGTCTTTTTGTTTGGTAACTGGAGCTTGCATAAAAAAATACCCAAATATTTACCAAAAAAGATCATCGTCATTTTCAGTAAGTCCGCCCATTGCACATGCTCCATAACTTGTAATGTGTATCTGTAAGTTGCTTGGATCAATAAAGAGTTCTTATTTATTTATTCATTCATCCTTCTCAGCTAGTTATAGTCCTGTATAGGCCTCTTTTCGCTTTCACTACGATACTGTGCATCTCTTATTCCGGTTGTTATTTAAAAGTCACTAAGATACAAAGTTTTAAATGTAAGTCTACTTTAATAATTGCGAAATACCTAATAAATACCATCGACCGCGTTACAAAACTGCGAGAAGCTAACATTTAAAAACAAGAATATAGCCTTGCTATGTCACGTCGGTCATTCGATTGACCAAGTTCTCGGAACGTCTGGGTTGCCGTGCCGGTATGACTCATTGCTTACATACACACATACCTACTACTTTACATACAACATACCTACATACAACCTCGCATACAAATAGAGATGCGCCGAGTACAAGTTTTACCGAGTAACCGAGTACCGAGTTTTGCTCGGTTTGATGTTTGAAATAGAAAAAGAGTTTATTGCTCAAATACTTAAAACTAAGTTATACATAAGGAATGTAACACTAGGTAGCTTAATGAAAATGATCGTTTTTAGTTTAATTTAATATGGGCCTACTAAAGATGATCCATGTTTGCGAAACCGAGTACTCGGCAGAATATAATAAATGCTTAGTTCGGGGCGTAAAAAACAGTTGTCAAAAGATTAGAGTCCTTTCGAGTGATAGACAGTACAAGATACCCAGAGATGGCACATTTAGCTAGTGTTTTTTTGTGCACCTGCAAGCACTGTGTATAGCTAGCGTTGATTTCCTGAAGCGGGTTACGTCTATGAAGAAAAAAGGTTAAAGGTTAAGGCTGTTAACAGAACGTCCTGAGAGTCTTGTATTCTTACATCACAAGTTGCCTTTGCTAAACTTCAAGTTTATATTGTTTTAATTTAATTTTAATAAATGCAACCTTTTAGTTAACACTCCTCCATTAATTATGTCTACCAAAAAAAAAATACTCTTTTATTTTATTTATTGAACACCAACACAGTGTACACTTATACATTTTTTTTAGTTACATGATACATAGCGGGCCAAGTGCCACTGCAATTGTATAGGTGAAGATGACATGCAAGAGGTAATGGAGCGAGTAACTTAATGAAAAATAATAATATTACAAATTATAAAAAACTTTGAGCAAAATGTTATTAACAAATCATATCTATAAAATTAACACAAAAATTTATAGTTAGACAATATTTAGACAATAACAATTTTTAACAGAGTATACTCGTCATTTGAACCGAGTTATTCGGCCGAGTAAGAGTAATAAAATATCGCCGAATACGCCGAGTACCGAGTATTAAACGAGTACTGGGCCCATCTTCTCATACAACATACCTCTTGGTGCGAGTAATCTTTGTGTTTCACTTGTGAGACTCAGCGCATCGCTTAGATCACCGATAAGGTGATGTGACGTGAATATAATGTGAATCAGCTTTGAAATTATAATTTTCAAGGTCATGTAAGATGGGTCCGATTTACACTTACAAATAGGGTGTCATTTTTACGAATAAATACCATTATTTATTTGAGATGAATAATGAACGGGCCACGGCTAATGAAGCTAAACGAAAGGGCGGTAAAAACAGAAAATCAAATTACCATTTCAAACTGTTTTTACCTTACTATAAAAACAAACTTCTTTATTCCAATATCAATACATAGAAAAGGCTTAGTCCTCACTGACAGACAATCTAAACCTAACCAGGCTAAACCGCAGGATGTAGAGACTTGAAATTTGAGTGTATGTTTGCATGTTATGTAATCGCGTACTAAGGAATTTCGTTTATTCGCAACGCAAACGAAGTTTGGGTGTCAACTAGTTGTGTCGTAAATTAAATTGCATTCTACGAAAATTTAATATTTGCGTGGCAGCACCGCAACATCGCAGACATTTATTTACTTTTAATCATAACTTAAGCTCCCGAGATTAAATCACGTCCTCCCAGAATTTCTTTATTAAAGGTTTAGGTTAGTTTACCGAGGGCAGCCAGCAAGGGTGCAGTACAAATAATAGCGATTAGAGCCCCGCGCGGCGCCTTTGAGCCGTGCGCTGAGTGCGTTTCGTTCCCACGTTCACACGCGATTTTCAGGTGTGGCTGGAGATTTAGCGGGTAGTAAAGCGGTGATACTGTGAAAATTATTTACAGCTGTTTTGGTTACATTTCGAATGCATCTTAATCGCATTAAAACTTAGTGCTCTGCTGGTAGAGCTATGGTAGAGCTTTAGCTAAAATCTTATAGTTAAATTATTAATTGTAGCTATTCTACTCTCACTAAAATTAAAAGCCTGTAATAATCTTTTTTTAATTTTATGAGCAGCCTTATATGGGCAAAATCGATTTGTCGATACATTTGATTGATGTTAAGCTTAGCTAGCAAATGTGCCCCACCTTTTGCGGCTTTTTGGACTTAATGGAGGGGTGAGTTTTTTTCATTTCCAGTCCTAGAAAAGGACGGTTAAAAGATAGATTCCTTTTATTTATTTTGTTGATTATTAAATTATTCCAATGGATTTGGTTCCGTGAGCGTTGGCTAATGATCAGTAACGTTTATATTGATTGATTGATCAAAAATCCATAAAATTAGTTGAAATCGATTAATGGTTGCTGTAAAACTAGAGCATTTATGTAACGTTAAATAAACAAATAAAAAAGCGTGAGAAATATCTTAGATTCTTAATATTTGTAGGGTTTTTTGTTTAGGAAGATTTTCAAATCAAATCGATAAAAAAATATATTTCGATCTAATATATCTAAGAGATAGATCTAAGTTTTCATTTGCTTTATAACGTTGGTATAATAATAGTCGGACCACTTTTTTTTTATTAAACCTGTGGTGTCTCACAGTAAGAAAAAGCCTCCTCCAACATTTGCCACATTTTTGTCATTGGCGAGTTTCCAATCAGATTTTTGAGACACGCAGAGATCGTCATCGTTTTGCGTAATATCACTTAATAAAAAAAAAACTATTTAAATACTTCTTTTTTTTTCTAAGTTATTTATTTAGCAATTTTATTGACATAACTAACTACTCGAGTTGGAGCAGTTGAGCTACTATTGATCGTTTGCGGTCTATGGGTGGCTCAATTGTTTCCCTTCGTTACATTTTGTTTTATAATTTTAGTAGTTAGCTTATGCTGTAGTAAATTGCTACTAACTAAATGCTAAAAAATAATGAAATTAAAATTACTTAACTACTCGTACATTGCTTGTACGTACTCAAATCATAGACTATAGTCACGAAATGCAAGAGTATAATCCCGATCAGGGCCGCCATTTGCAAAACTATAGCAGTAAATTATGAACACTGGAGCGATCTGTGAAAGTCGAGGCTATTATAAAAGTATCAAGCGATTCTAATACGGCTTTTACTACGCTAATGTTTTGCTAGCACCAGCTTTACGTTGCCATCGAGTCGAATATCAAATAGTCAAAGTAATTTTTCTCGATTACAAATAAACAGCGTATGAAAACAGCTGTATGTTCATTTAAATCGAAAAAGACGTAATCAAATAAAATATGACCATGCGATGGTTTGTACATGTACAAACCATCTTCATATTTTATTTGAACCGTATATATACGGTTTTCTTTGTTTTCTCAAATTTTCAGCTTGTTAATGATACACGATTTGTTTCCTGGGCGTGTGTGAAGCCCTTTATTAATTATAATTATGTAGCTGTCCTCGTACGTAAAGCCATCTTGCTCAAACCGTGACTTGCATCGCCATATCCAACATTAGCATGTCTGCTCTAATCTACATAACATCTTAATTGTGATAGTCCGCACTGCATTGTTTATGAAATAAGCTATTCCACATTGAAGTCAATTTTCGTCAAAATTAGTATTTTGTGAAAAAAATTATGAACCGATCAAAGACGTGTAAAAATTGTTAAACATGCTACGATGCGATTCTGTCAAAGTTTTCGCGCTAACACTTTAAACGTGACATTACAAGTGAATGATCATGGATCATTATTTATGTCATTGTGCCCTCACGAAGCCATCAGTCATTAGCGTCAATCGAAAGATCATCTCACAGGAGACCGTCATTAAACAATAGCTTTTAGTTAACTATTATAATGATGATGTTTCGGAAGACTGGCTCGTAAAAAGAAAAACAAAAGAAACGTTTGAATTAAACTTGTAATCGGTTTTTTTAATAGACTAGTGTACCTGTATGTGTATATATTGAAATATAAACAAACAATAGAGTCGAAAGTCTATTTTATCTGGTTACTTTTGCGTGCAATATATCACCTGGGTAATTAGTTATATCAATCAATATTAATAAAAGGCTTGGACCTGACTAACAGACAACGTACAGGCCAAACTGCTGAACCTAGAGACTTGAAACTTGGAGGATATAATCGTCGAGAGCTAAAAATGTATACTAAGAAAGGAATTCCAAATATTCGCACCCTAAACGGGTCCAAACGGGGGGTAAAGTTTTTACATAAATGCCGCATATCTCAGACACCACTCATTCTAGAAACTTGAAAATTGGCATGTAGGCTCATCAATCAATATTATTTCAATAAGTGTATATAGTTTGGAACTGACTGACTAACAGACAACGTAGAGACTTGAAACTCGGAGGATGTGTTCGTCAAGAGTTGAAAGTGAGTATTAAGGAATTTTAAAAATATGCAACGCAAACGAAGTTGCGCTTGTCAGCTAATTAGATATATATTTGTAATTCTATCAAATTAAATGACATCAAATTGAAGCTGAATGAAAACAAGCCCGAAGGTTTTTCGAACTTGACCACTTTTGTGCATCCAACGGTTTATCTCAAATATGCCTCGTTTCGTCACGATTATCGTGAACGCTGCGTATAATCCATTCATCTGATATCCACCAAAATTATACCTTCAATCCACCTTCTTACTACCGTCCTGGTCTGTCCACACCCTCTTCTATCGGTCCATCCCTTTCTGTCATCACACCGGTGGAGCGTACGTTTCTCCTCTCACGCGCACTCCTCAATACCCTAATCTATTTTGAACCTATGTCATATAAGAATTAGAGTTGATTTTGCAACGGTATTGATTGTAGAGATATCAGCTTTATTTACGTCGCTCGTGACTGTATTTCCACAGTACGGTACGCCTTGATATTTCTCGGTTTGGTTTTTGTAGCGTTGAAAGGTAATACATTCCATTTGATAAATCCGCGATATTCACCTCTATCGTTTATATTTTAGAGTTCATTTTTGATTTGTGTGTTTTTTGGGCAGGTCGTGGGTATACCCTGGAGTGACGGCAGGAGAGTGTTATTGTGAAACACGGCGGGGGTTCGATTCCTTGTTTGAACTCTGTTATGAGTAGGCCCAGTTCAAAGTTGCATGAGCTTGATGTCAATCGAGTTTTGCGGTAAATTGTGTAGCTGAATCGGACGTTTGTACATCAAAGGATTTATGATTGATCCATTAGTTTTAGTCATTGATTACAAAATCGAAACTATTGAAACTAGTCTCTTTGATGACGAGGTTTCTACCTACTCTATATGACGAGGCGGATGGTATAATTAATTTAATTTAATGTGTGTATGGAGTTTGATTTTCTATTATCTCCTACGGGATAAACATTAAATTCTGTGTTGGTTTTTGGTCTTAGCTTTGATAGATATGCTTAGTATAGAATATGCTTTATTGATTACCATCTTAAAACTAGACAATTACATTTTGGAAAATATTAAAATAGTGGACAAGGGCGGTTTTACCGCTTACAAACGATATCTTCCAAACAATCTTTACACTTTATATTATTATGCTGGTACATACCTTATTATAAGACCTTTTTAGAAATAAAACATTTTTTTTTTTATCTTTGGACGGTTTAGATTTATAATTTAAAATCTTCTCCTGGAAACTGTACTAAACTAAATGACGTTTAAGATCACTTAGTCATAGAGCTTATTTATTCTAATACATCTTAGAATAAAAGAGCTATCATGAAATCTGAAGCTGTTATGAGATACTATTAGTATAATATTGTCAAGACTATAACTTTTGAGTTGGCTATTTCGTGATAAGACAGTCCTTTCAAACTAAAAAAAACCTTGCTTTACCTATGTCATTCTATAATTCTGTCTTATGTATTAATTCACCTTAAAACTATCCTACAGAACAAAGAGGGCGAAATTACTGAACAGCGTATGTGCAAATTGAAAAAATAAAGCTTTTGAACAAAAATCCTTTTAAGTTTAATACCGGCCCTATCACAATGAATTAAACATTGAATGCAAGTCCGTTTCGCAAATAAATAGAAGCATCATACACAGGTGGTCTTTTTATTGCAAAACTGGAAAGTAATACGTAATGCCGCTTTTGGAGGGTTAAATATTATGGACGTCCTCGGACGATATCATATAAATCATACAACCAGTTTATGAGGACCTCGCAACCTTTACATGTATTTAGTAATTGTAGTTAAAGAGCTGGTTCTTCAATCATGGCTAACCGTAGAATATTAACAAACAAACATTCACACACTCACACCCCTGCACTAGGATTCCCTGTGTCGCAGGTGGCATGGACACATACAAAACATCACAACAAATCGAACCCGGAACACCAAGCTTCGTAGGCAGGGCCACTACAAACTAAGCCACGGTCGTCGCTTAGTTGAATAATTAAAGTATAGAATCATAATGTAGTACAGTCAGCATGAAAAGTCGATGACCACATTAAGATTTTCTAAATCGCTTTATGCACACCATTAAGTCGCTCAACATGACAAGCGCTATTATTGAATGAACATTACTAAAGTTCAAAATAAACTGTAGGTGCAATACATTGTCAAAAGTATTTATACTTCTGACAATGTAGTGTATTTATAAATGGTGTACTTATAGCGATTTTTAAAATCTGAATGTGGTCATCAACTTTTGATGCTGACCGTACATTGAAAAAGCGACGGGCATTGTTTGTTACTTTATTATCTCGATATGACGCGGGCGTAGCCGCAAATAGAAATATTTCGAATATTTGCAATGGATTGTGTACTTCTTAATTATTTACTCAAGTAGCTAACCTAATCTTATTATAATTAAACGTCTTTTCATTACTACCATGTTAGCTTCCATACTATATACATATAATACTTTCATTCTACTGGCTGCCCTGCTGTATCCTATTGTAGAGCTCTTGCCACGCTGGTCTTTCAGTCTGAATGCACAGCCGGTGTCATAAATACATGTACCACTAAAACAGCGATGACAGGCTTGCATTTGAGTAATAGAATATGGTAGAGTCGACTGTAGAACTTATCTACTTCTTTTGCTTTCAAATCGAATCAAATCCAAATTGTTAATTCGGTTCACACCATATTTTGTTACTACATAAGGCTCATTCTAAGGTTAGTTACAATTTATACAATTTAATCTTTATGACTGGTATAATAAAGATTAAATTGTATAAATTAAATTAAATTTTGCTCATATATTTTAAATGCACTCACTGGATAGAAATTTGGGTAGGCAAGTGATGGTGTATGGTTGGCATTATTTGCCTTCGTTTTGGTTTGCCAGTTTTTGTAGAATATTCTTACTGATTTTATTTTAGATACGTTGGTATTTCGACCTAGAAAGTCCATTTTACACAAATATATCTTGACGTGTAGTATACAAGGAGAATGGGAAGGAAGAGTTACACAGGAGATAGTTCTTTAGGAGGCGTCTCATGCAGGATCTATCTAGATGGGGATCAACCCAGTACCGGATATTCTGCTGCCGATCAGTAGTGTGTAAGCATTAATGTGTTCCGGTTTGAAGGACACTGTAGTATAGGGCCGCCTTGATAAATGGTTAGATCCATTTAGAATAATAACTAGCCCCAAACTAGCCCTAAACTATGCAGAGCTTTTACTATGGAAATCAGTAACTGAAAGAATACTTAAATTACCTTTGTTTTTTTGAATAGGACCACCCACTCAGGACAAAAACCAATGTTCATCACACAAATGTTTGTCTTAAAGCTGGAATCGATCCCGCGACACTTTCTTGGCAGTCCAACACATTTTCCATTCGATCAATCCTGTCAAATTAATGTCTTGTGTGCATAAATAAATGTCATTTCACATACCTAAAGTGGTACGGAATCCTGGTGCAATTTCGCAAGGGCTATAGGTCAATAGTTTAGCGAACCGACTCGACCTTTGTTTTACCTACATCTATTGTACTGTTACCGAAAGCTCGGCCTCTGAAAGGCCAGCCTCGTTTGGATTTATGATGGAATGTTGTGAATGGTCTATAGCAAAACCTATTTTGTAAATAGAACATTGCTCATACGCTAAACCTACTTTGCAATTAGCACATTGCTGTTTTGTGATGAGGGACGTTAATATACCCGTATATGTATCACGAAAAAATTCAACTTTCGTAAAGTTAAAGTATTTCGGGTCATTTGACCAATTTGACAAAATATTTTAACTTGCCTATTAGGTAAAAAAGCTTATAAATTGGGATGTACAAAATCATCTATTTTTGTATTGTATTCATGGATGCAAAACGAAATAACTGTATACTTAGCATTTAATTTAAAATTATGGGCCCAACGATATTTCTAAAATGGACATGGTTCTCTGTGGTGCCATTCCCCACGATTTTCTGACATTTTAAAATCCATTGGTATCCATTAGATTGATAATGTCAAATACTTAACATTTTTCATCGTAGATACTCTATTTTGGATTCTCATTCCTCACCTATTAAAAATACCTTGTTTTTGTTTTGATCAAACTGTTTTATTTGGCGTACAAATAAATTATTTTGTTCTTATTTTATCAATTATTGTTATCTTACTAGCTACTTCGAGTGCAAGAAAAGAGCCTCTTCGAGGCGCACGTGAAATCCTTTCACCACACTGGTTCAAAAGAACTAGTGACACGATAAGAAGACGAATCTTCTTAGAAATAGATAGATATAGAGATAAAAAGAAGACCCATTCTGAATTTCAGCTCAATTGGCTTAAAAGTTTTGACGTGTTTGTGGAAGAAACATCCATTTTTCCCTATATCTATAGGTAGTTATAATGTAAAATTAAAATCTGAACAAAAACACATATAATATGTGAAAATTCAGATATAAATACTTTTTGTAAATAAATTTATTACTATTTGCCGGCAATTTGCATTTCCACTAGCTTGCGTTCATCTGGGCTCTTGTAAATAATTTTTATATTATTAATATTAAAGTAAGTACATAAAACGATAAAAACAACCTTTCATCATGGAAATGGAAATATCCTGCAAAAATTTGCAAGGCAATTGCTCTCATAATTTGCAAGGCGCTAAATTTTCCTCATAAAATCGAATAATTTGAAAAAAAAATCAAATCTTATAAATTTACTGTTTTCTGATTTTTTCCTTTGTATACACACAATTACCTAGCCGGATGCCAAATTTGAACTTTCTAGGTCATCTGGAAGTGGGTTAGGTTTTACGTCTATATGTCAGTTAATCAGTGATAAAAATGACGATTTTTGAACGTTAATATCTAAATAACCGTTTAAGCTGTGGTTATGAAATTTGAGGTACTTCATTAACTCCGGGCTTTTAATACATAAACCAAATTTGGTGTGTTTATATTGATAAGTTTTTTAGCTATGACAAGGTCAAAAGTGGCTCCAAATGGTTCGTGTAAACTTACACACAGTGCTACTCGCCAGTTCGCGGGGCCTGACCGCGGCTTGACACACTGTCGTGTGTCGAGATAAAGTTATTCTGTGCCTACGTTTAGTCTGCCCTCCAGACATATCTAAGGGACATCTGGTCAATTATTCCATTATTTATGATAATTTATTTATGCCTGAACATAAACCATTATTTCATTATTGTGTTTAGACTACGGCGATAAGTTCCATCTTCAATAAATTGGAAAAGTAACAACATAAATCATCTTTTGAGATAAATTATGATGGAAATCTTCTTTAATATTGTGCCTATGATTATATGCATTACAACAACAACCACATTTTACTAGAACTCTTTGGATGCAATTTGGTAATAAAAATATGATTTATTTTTTAGTACTAAACATTTTGTAGCCGATGAGAATCCATGATTTAAATATTTTTTTCGAGAACAATGGATCAGATGCAGCTGAGAACGACCCATTTTAACAACATTTATCACAATTTTATTTAATAGCTAGTCAGCTAGTCGGAATTTAAAAAGCTTATAATGTCATCAACGTTAAATTGTAAATACCGATATTTACACTGTCGAAAAATTTTAAACGCAAGTACTGCTCTTTAAAACAGACTAATAACGGTGCAGTAGCCCTTTAGATAGATAGATAGATAACTCTTTATTGTAAACCCCGGAGAAACATACACATTGAAACAAAAACTTATGCTAAACAACCAAAAATAAAAGAGGTTACAATGGGCGGCCTTATCGCTAAAAGCGATTTCTTCCAGGCAACCTTAGGATGGAGATGAGTAATATGAATTCGGCGTCTGGTCGGGTGAGTCATATTCTAAAAATACAATATATACATACGAATATATACACAAATACATAGATAAATACATATTTTATAAAAATAAAAAATAAAACTATTAAAAACAAAAGGCAAGATAATACCACAAAGTACTAAGATATACACAAATAATACCTAAAATTGATACGTACTTAATATTAATGAACAACACACCTAATATTACACTTACTAATGTTTACGAAGACTGCAAATTAAATTTTTCAAGGTAGAAATCTTTAACCAGGCGCTTGAACACAGGTAGTGACTGCATTTTACGAATGGAGTCCGGTAACTCATTCCACAATTGAACAGATTGCACAGAGAATGAGTCGTGGTAGAACTTAGTGTTTGATTTAGTTGTGCTAAGTAGGAGTTTCCTGGATGACCTAAGATTGTTAGGATGAGAGCTGTGGAGAATGCTAAAGCGTTCTTTAAGGTAGACAGGGGTACAAGGATTGTACATAATATTGTGAAGGAGGGAAAGGATGTGAGCATTCCGGCGGAGACGAATAGGAAGCCACTTGAGCTGAGTGCGATACTCGGAGACGTGATCGTATTTTCGAAGGCCGAAAATGAATCGGATGAATACATTTTGAAGCCGCTCAAGCTTATTTAGCTGGTCCTCCCTAAGGTCGAGATAACAAGCATCGGCGTAGTCAAGAATTGGAAGAAGAAGAGATTGTGATAAGGCAACTTTGGTGGCAGTCGGCAGGAAATTGCGCAGCCTGCGTAGCGCCCCCACTGACGCAAATACTTTTTTACTTACTGATTGCAATTGCTGATCCCAAGTAAAACAACTATCGATGGTGATGCCTAGATTTTTTACTGATTTGCTGTAGGGTATGGTAACACCGTCAAAAGTGATTGGCGCTAAGGATTTCCAATCAACCCCACTAATCATTCGTGAGCTACCTGTAATGACCACTTGTGTTTTTGTAGGGTTGATTTTTAAACCAAAGGCTCGACTCCAGTTGCTGATACGACACAGATCGTGGTTCGTCGTGGCGACAGCATCGTTAAGCTGGCCAAGTGGGGACTGAGTATAGATTTGAAGATCGTCTGCATAGAGGTGGTAGGAAGAAGTAAGGTGCATTGAGATAGAATTAATGAAAACGGCAAAGAGAAGAGGGGAAAGTACGCCACCTTGGGGAACGCCGGCTGACGTGTCGCACCAAGACGAGTAAGTATCATCAATGCGGACCCGCTGCCGACGTCCGTGCAAATAATTGCGAAACCATTCAATCACAGGTGGAGATATGTTAAGAGAGCACAGGAGTTTGAGGAGAATATCGTAATCAACTGTGTTGAAAGCGTTACTGAAATCCAGAAGCGTCAGGATAGTCAGTTGACGATTGTCCATAGCAGATCTTATGTCATCTGTTATTTTGACAAGAGCAGTAGTCGTGCTATGGCCGGGTCGAAAACCAGACTGCAGGGGATTTAATAGGTTATTAGACGTCAAAAAGCAAGATAATTGACTGTGGACGAGACGTTCTAGGACTTTGGATAGGAAAGGAAGAATGGAAATGGGTCTTAAATCAGAAATGATAGCAGGATTGGATTTTTTGGGAAGTGGAATGATTTGAGCCTCTTTCCAGATACTCGGGAAAACACTGTAGTTGATGGAGTGATTAAGGATGTGACAAATTATGAATAGGATTTCATCAAGGATAGGGATAATCATGTTTCGGCTGATGGAATCACCACCGACCGCATTCGACGTAATGGATTTTATGCTTCTCCTAACATCACACTCCGTGAATTGATGAAAGACAAGGGAAGAGTAGTCAGGAGTCGGAAGCGAAGAAATATTGGATAAGGTTCTATTTTTATCATCCAAAGATATGCTGGACGATGACGAGAAGTGCTGATTAAGTGAATTGATATCAAAGATACTTGACGTGATGTTTTGACGGGCTTTGCCGACTCCTAAAGTTCGAAGGAACTTCCAAACTTTTCCAGGATCCTGCCCTGAGACTGAGTCATGGATATGGTGACGTTGTGCATCCCTACACACCCTATTGCAGCGATTTCGTGATTCAAGATATTTAGTTTTATTGTGATCGGTAGGACGAATTTTAAATTTAGTCTTAGCAGTAGCTTTCCTAAGCATCAGCGATTTTATTTCATCGGTTAGCCAAGGAGATGGTGCGTGTTTGATTTTGATGGCTCTAATAGGTGCATGGACATCATAAAGCTGTGTTACTAATGAGTTGAAATATTCGACTTTAGCGTCAATAGAATCAGCCTCTAGTACAGGTGACCAGTCTATCCCCTTTGCATCACTACGCAAATTTTCTACATTCATGCCACCAAAGTTACGCTGAAGTAGGATTTTGGGCTTAGATTTTGGAGGACGAATTTTATAGGACAGAAAGATAAGATCATGGTAAGAGAAGGCATCCGCCGCGCATTTAATTGGAAGGATAAGTTGAATTTTTCATTTAGTTTCTTATTTATCGTTTACAATTTATATTTTTGCGAAAATTGTCTATTTCATAGCAGACTTTTTAGTTTAAAACTTTTCTTCAGTTTGTAATTGAAAGTGTTAATAACTGTTAAATTGTAAATTTACGGTTCTAACAAAATTACGGTGACAAATATGTTTCCAGCTATCATCTATTATCATAGATAGAGGACGTAGTGGCCGAGAGGATGATGCTCTTACCTTGCGATCTGATGGTCGCGGGTTCGAATCCCGGTGGCAATCATGTGTAAATGGGTTTTTTCGGTCGAAAAAATCTATGTATGCATCCCACGTTCTCGCGACGGTGAAGGAAAACATCGTGAGGAAACCGGCATGTCGTAGAACCTAAAGTTCGAAAACATGTGTCGAGTGCACGAAAGGAGCCTCTTCGAGGCGCACTTGAAATCCTTTCACCACACTGGTTCGAAGGAACTAGTGATACGATACGAAGAATCTATTATCATCATCAGCCTAAAGCAGTCCACTGCTGGACATAGGCCTCTCCCAATGAGCGCAATCGCGCCCTGTCTTCGGCTTGCCGCATCCATCTTCTGCCTGAAGTCTTTCACCCCATCTGGCCTGTAAATAGATACAAAATTCTAGCTTTTGTATGATTACTATTACAAAGAATACTAACTAATATGTGATTCATTCTACAAATAATAAGGAAGGAAATAACTTATAAAATAACTCTGGGAAAATCATACTAGTTTAATTTGTATAAGCAACCACAAATAGGTTAATTATCAAATGTAGAGAGGAACGTAAACAATTAACATTTTTATTAATTAAGGCTAATCCTCAAATCCGAATTCCATACAAAATGTTTTGGACAAATACTCAAAAAGTACGCCGTATTATAGTAATTTCTTCACACTATTCGTTTCGTCTATGTTTTTTGATTTCGTCAACAAAAAAGTGAAAGGTTTCATACTTTAATGTAGATTTTATACGTGTTTTAAGTAAGTAGAGTTAATTTTACAACACGTATAAAATCTAAATTAAAGTATGAAACCTTTCACTTATTTTGTTGACAAAATCAAAAAACATAATATTTATATATACGGCTATAATACGGCGTACTTTTTGAGTATTTGTCCGAAACATTTTGTATGGAATTCGGATTTGAAGATTCCCCTTAAGTGACTAACTAAATTAACTCGCGATAATCACACATAGTTACTTGTATTAAATTTATTTCGAGTCTTCATTGCATAGATTTACCTTCAACATGTTGGCAAGTACTTGTGTGAACTTTAGGACTAGTATTGAAAGGGATTGGAATGAAATTGATTTGATTTGAGCTCTAGATGTGAAATACTATTTCATACATCCCACGCAGGCGATGCCTTGGGCCAAAGCCAGTACAAAATAAAGGAGCTTTTCAGATGTCTAAAAACTTTACTTTATTTAATAAATGTTGCTCTCAAAAAGTATTGGAAAATGGCTGATACCACGAATGTCATCGAGTACAATCGACTACACAAAGTCTACAGCCATAAACCCGTCCAATTCCCAATTTTATCGAAAGCCGTCCTATCGCTGACCTTATTATACTGCAATCCTGTAGTTTAGTTATTCGGTACAGTAATTCATATAAATCGAACAATAGCCATTTTTTCATTATAAATAAATTCATAATGCATTAATTCAAGGATACATCAAGGATAATAGCTGAATAGGTTTTTCCATTTGTCACTCTCAAATAACTTAATCGAAATGGTTTTGCATAAAAAAAAATAGTACATCTCGTTGATAATTCAGAACTCTATAATATAAATGCACTATATAAACAGTGGAGTCTTCGAAAAACACCAAACAGGTAAAATTTACTAAATATATTGTGTTAATTCAAGTTAAGGAATAAATAAATAAAACATACTGCTATGCCGTTTGTCTTCGACTGTACTGAGACGTATGTCATTTTAAGGGTAAGGTTTTCATATAAAGGGTTGGCATAAACATAATAATAAGTAATAAGTTACACATGACTTATGAGAGAAAATTATTTTCGTGAGCTTACGTTGTATTATTTTGGGATCAGACATAAATTCAGCATGTTTTAGAAATTCGTACGTATTTTAGTCCGTGAAATTTTGTGTTTAATATACGGACTGTTTCTGTTATTCAGTCCTTGTATTCAGAAACGCAAAATTTGTAAATAAGGATAAAACAAATTTAAAGTTCATAAAAACTGAAAACCCGACTGCAAAAATGTTATCGCCATATTAGAGTTCTGACACTTTAATTTTTCTATGATAGTCTTATGGCATTATTGCTGACTTGCACGAAACTATCAAAGTTCCTAAGCAATTACTTAACTCGTTTGACAGTTCTTAACGGTCAGAATGTGGACCGTTAAGAACTGGCAAGCAAGAAAAGTAATTGCTTAGGAGCTTTGACAGTTTAGTGCAAGTGGGCATAAGACTTATAAATATTTTTGTAATCTCCTTTTAATTTTGTCCTTTTAATGCTCGAGTGGCAAGTTTATAATATATTGGACTGCCACGCCCGGTGTCGCGGGTTGAATTCTCGCTACAGGACAAACATTTGTGTGATGATATCGGAGTTAGTCTGGCTGTTTTCTATAAATGTATTATGCCATGTATGGATATACTAAAAAAAAGTATTTAATTATTCTATCAGTTATCTGGTTAGTAGGTATAGTACAAATTCTGCCTAGTTTGTGGGTGGATGGCATTGTGTGAAATGTCCAAAGTTTTATTTTGGACAAATTGAACTTTTTCTAGACAAAGCTGCGGCCAGCTGCTAGCATTCTATAAACCTATTGCTACAACATACTCTGCCACAACAGCATTTTTCATCGACAAAACTTTCCGCACACGTTTCGAAATATTTAATAGTTGTTTGCAAGATATAAATCCAATGTATCGAGTGTGGCGGACACTTGCCGTCCGAAACACTCGGATAATATATCTCCTATTGTATTTGTTACTTCAGTTAGAATTGCAAGTTTCGTGTTTAGCTTTGGGTATTCCGTTTTGTATTTGCTAGCTGCTACATATAAAACCGTCGTTTGCATTTGCACGACAAAAAATTGATGCAGTGATTCTAAAGACCACAATGTAACCTGTATTATGAAAATATAGTTTCTGTCTTTCATTAATTTCATTCATGGTATCGGGTATATTTTTTTTTTTGGATTTTTTTAAATATATTTTTTTATCCATATCAAGGTCCTAAACAATATTTATACTTAATTTAAGTACAATTGCTTTGCCGTTATTTAGGGAGCAAACATCCATCTTCATGCAATCTTTTGCCTTTATAAAATCAGTAACCACCAAGCTCACTTTAGTTCACTGCTGCCTCTCGCATTGTTCACCACTGAACCAAGTCTTCAGCTCTTCGCATCTGATTTTTACCGGCTGCCTTTTTTTTTACTAATAATAGTCAAGCATTTGACCACCACCTCACCTGATAGAAAGTGACGGTGTGGTCGAGGATAGAGCACGCTTGGCTAAAAGAAACTGATTCACTCCGGACTTGAAGACACCGAGATTGTAGCAGCTTGGAAAAACTAACGCCGGCAAGGAATTCCATTCTTTACTCACATCCTACTATCCTACTAATATTATAAACGTGAAAGTTTGTAAGGATGGATGGATGGATGTTTGTTACTCTTTCACGTAAAAACTACTGAATGGATTTAAATGAAACTTTACAAAAATAGAGCTTATACATCAGAATAACACATAGGCTACAATTTATAAAGATACCTGCGCACGAAGTCGCGGGCACCAGCTAGTTTATAATAAAGGTCGATCCAAAACGCCTTTCGTAAGAACCCGCATGCCCCCATAATCTTCAATTCGGGCATTGGCAAATAATGTCTTATTTTTGTTACTATAATGTCGTGACAAATTCCTGGCGTCGACCCAGAGACCTTGGCAATGCGCCCTGCGTGAGGTTTGACCACGAATCTGCAATTAGAGTCAAATACTTCGACCCCAGAAATGAAATTCCTTAGCACGATTTAGATGCTATCTAAGAGACAATGTTTTTAATAACCTAAACATTTATTGATTCATAAAGATACTACTTTAAAAATATCGATATGTATCGCAATTTTAACTCTTCGGTGAACCAATATATTCTCGCAAATTGAAAGTAGTTTTGCTAAAATAATAGTACGATGACACACAAGCGTTTTAACAAGCTGATTGTTGGCGTTTTTAAACGCTAGAGTGTGAGCGTGTTAGCTTTTGGGAAGGATTGTCAACAAGCAGATTGTAAAAAAGCCGATGACACTGGGCGACTTTACACGCTACAAACGAAGTCGCTGGCGTGTAGCGTGTAAAAAGCCGTGTGTTATCGTTACATAAGGGTATTAAGAGCGGCTAAAGGTAGCATAATAAACCTTATTTTATGATAATATCGTTCAGCGACCTCTGTTACTATAATTTGGAGCAAAAATAAAAACATTACCTACATTTGAACGAAAGTCAAAGCTGAGTAAAGTTTGAGATAAAGCGACTAAAATATATCAAAAGCTCCATTTATTTCAAGACCGCTATAGCTTATTGTACTAAAGCTTAGATTTCGAATCAGCATTACAGCCCTACAGAGAAATGTTTAGGACTTATTGTAAGCTAACAAAGGTTTCTCATAAATAAATACGAGATCCATTATTCGTCGAGTGCTAGATCGTGTTGTAGGATGAAAGAAACCTAGACCATTAGTCACCCCTACCCTTACCACACAGAACAAAACAAGTTCGTATTGTACATAGGCCAAATAGTTAATACTCGTACATACAGCGTGTCCCTAAATTCAACGGTAAGCGGGTAGCGGTGACCACTCCAGGAAATAAAAGTGTTCTTTTTTTATTACAGTATAGTTAATTTTTCTGGCATTTTGGTATTTTAAGGGTTGTAGCGAATAAAATAACTATTTAGGTTGCCAATGCAAAAAACAATTCAGGATTGTTTGAAGAAATTGAGAGAGTGACCATTTTGGAAGGATTTCATATGTAATAAAAAAAAAGTTTTCATTTTATTCTTATTTTTTCTCGAGTAGTCACGTCGCCATCCACCAGGCCCACCATCCGCTACCCGTTACCGTTAAAATTTAGGGACACGCTGTAGATATTACAGATTTACTCGTATAGGTATAAAGTGTAAATACATACAGCCCTTGTCTTTGTCTTGTATTATTGAAGGTGACTGGGGAAAGAGTTTGATGGAGGTTTAAGTTGGACAGCAAAAGGATTCGGAATCCATTTTCGATTCTAAAACTGGAAGCTTAAAATAGTGTACGAGTAGAGTTTGATTGAGTTTTTTGAAATTGTGACTGACAGAAATCCTGGACCAAACCCGTCTTTTACTCAAGATTCGATCATCAGTCGTGGGTTTTTGTGAATTGATGTATCTTTGTAAATTGATGTTCGTGCTCAACATCAATTTACAGGGAAACCAATCTCAGTGCAGAGATACAAGTTACAAGTGTTGCATACATTTATTTTTGAAGAAGGTTCTAATATTTCTGTAAAAGTTTTCTCGAGCAGAGATCAAGTCACAATAGTTTACTGGTCTTTCAATCCAAAAATGCTTACTTTGACTGATCTGGAAGGGCATGCGTTTTGGAACTTTAAGATCTCTACATGCACAGAAGTATTAAAGTATAGAACCACAATGTAGTACATTGAAAATGTGCCAAAATAAAAGGAGCCACATTGGCTAACTTCTTGTACATTTTGGTCCTATGCTAAATTTCGAAAAATAAAAGTAACACGGCTAGATAAATAGTATACTCTATGTTAAAACTACTAGGCTTTTTAATTGATAATAAAACTACATCGTGAAAAGTAACAAATATTATTTGAAAATATAGAGATATTTAATATTTTTCTGAAAATTTTAAATAAAATTGGATGCGGAATATAGGACAATTCCGCATCTATTTTGCTTTTATAATGTCTATCTTGGTGTTGGAACACCATTATAAATCTATGTCTTGTTATTCGTTGTGTTTTCGTGCAGCCAACAATTATATTGTTTCATGTTACATGTTACTCTTGTGGATTAGCACGGATAAAAGGATTACGCTATACCTCTATGTGCCAGTTTTGTTTGAGGTCGACCAAAGTCATTTCAGCTAACTTGGTTGGAATTCTATAAAACTGTACAAACATTAGTATTTACGTACTTACATTAGGAATGGAGGCCTTTGCCCAGCAGTTGAGTATGCTGGGCTAATAATCATAATAAATTTATGTATCTGTAAACTAAGTAAAGTAAAATTAAGTAAAAAGAGTATTTATTTAAATTAAAGTAACTTAAGAAAACTCTATTTACCAAACTTGAATATTTGAATGCCAGGAAGGAGAATGTGCTGAGCTATCAATTTGTGTAAACACCTTACCATAAGTACCACATTGAAGCAAATAAATAAATGTCTGTCTATGTCTGTCTAAACTTAGCTAAGAACAACTTAAAATAATAATATAATCAAATCTAATTCAAAAACATTACACAGTGTTCTGCACAACGAACTCGACTACGAAATTAATTGAGTGACTCATAAAGGGGATTAGGTATTAAAGCTATGATTTAAGTACTTATTATATATATGAAAGTAGAGTTTCTGTAACTACCTACCTAAGCTTAATTTGGTTAGTAACCATACTGTATTGTTTTGGTACTTTACAACTAGTATCTATAAACTTAGTAGAGACGTACCTACCTAGATTATCTCATATTTTCCAACATTTTTCGATACATCTCCTATAAACCCTTCGAACCCGAACACCTGTCGACACGTTTCGTGTTCGGTTCGGACCGGTTGCAACTTGTCATATGGCCGCTGTTCCGGACCTTTGTCGTACGATATTTGATGCCATTATCTATTGTTACGTCTCATGTTACATTGTTCATAAAACTTGCTGAAACATGATTAGCTTCTAAATTTTGAGAGCTTGTAGAATAAAATTAATAATAGAGTGATAGATAGATAGATAACAACTTTATTGTTTACCACTAGGAAATAACAATTTGATATTCTTAATCTAAATATAGGCAATACAAAGGGCGGCCTTATCGCTAAAAGCGATCTCTTCCAGGCAACCGTTTCATGGAATGTAATGAGTAGAGAAAGAGATGGGGTATTAGGGCTAGTAGATAAAGTTGATTAGAAATATATAGCGAATAATAAATACAAATAATACTTATTATACATACATACCTACATAACATATTACAATATATATACATATGTATACTAAATATATACTACATACATACATACTTATGATAGCACAAAGGAATAAGTAACCATTACAGTACTAACAGGGGCAGGTTGATAGGTAATGTTTCATCACCAAATTTTTGAAAATAATTAATTTTATATCGATATAAATCATTATGAACTTTTTAGAATATATTCTTGTAGGTACCATAATGTCTATCTAGTGTATCTAATTATACTCGTATGTATGTCATTTCAGAATCGATCAATCGGACCTTCTTCTTCATTATATGTTTGACTAGTTTCAAATACGACTCGTGTTCTTCATCAGAATGAATGCTAGAATATACTATGTTCATTCATCCCGCTTTGGTTTTAGTTCCACAAATGATTAGGTTCTCTATTTTAATTATATTATGTATTTAAATAGGTACTATTTTGATTACTTATTAATATTCTCGGAACATTATTTTTAACAATTTCTTAGCGTGTACCTTTTAGTAGGAATACGGGTTCAGTAGAACTGTTTGTTGAGTTAGGTTCATGTTCTGATCTCACGCGATACTCTTGTAAAATTGTTGATAAGGTTTTTGGTGGCTTTGAGCTTCGATATAAGCATAGAATTGCGCTGTTAATATTAGGTACTGGGTAAGTATACAACTTTTGTAAAAGCTCAGTTGAGAATACGAAAATCATTTGGATCAGAGATTCTCATTAGCTAATTAGTAATAGTAGCGTTACTAAAGTGGTTAGTATAGTACCTTAGACAACTGAATCCACCTAAGTAAATCTGAGTTCAAATAACTAGGCACTCTGGATAACCTAATTTCCAGCTCCTCCCATTCCTCACATATATCAGAACGAAAACCAACCTTCTACCCACCTGAACCTGATCTTTGACTTGTTCTATTCAGTTAGCCACTTCGCAGATCGCATCTGGCCTGAATAGGACCCATTTAAAAGCAGTGACACAAATCCTGGAGCTGTTCTGAACGGAAATAAATACCATTATCAGCGTGCGATGGCGGTTGTGTGCACTTTGTCGCTTGTGCTCGTTCCGCCAATATCTCCGCTTCGGGCGCCGCGACGTCTGGCGCCGACTTTACACACCTAGGGTTGCTTCTTCTTCTTCTTATCGTGTCACTAGTTCTTTCGAACCAATGTTGTGAAAGGATTGCAATTGCGCCTCCAAGACGCTCCTTTCTTGCAACTAGGGTTGCTAGAAAAAATTCATTTTTTAAAAAGATAGGTAGTTTATATCGTCTATCTAGTTTATATCGGTGTAAGGTAAGTCTAATTTATGTGGATTTACCTAACGTCTCCTCTTCTTCCATTTATTTTTCTTTAAGTCATTAACAGCTATCATCTCACTGTTTTACACCTATTTAATAATTATCAACTATCTCACAGTCCATCCTTTTTTTAATCCATAAATTAATCCTTTCTATTTACCATCCATCCACTTTTACATTCAAAAGTCTTCTGGTTGCATGACATTCATCCTTCTGGAGTACTATATTTCTTCTTTTGATATAGATATTTTATTGATTTACCATATATTTTATTTTATATACCTTTGATATAGCACCTACTCATTTCCAATCTCACTTTAAAACTTTATACGTGTTAACCCTAAAGAAGCTTATTCCTAGACGTACCGTTTTGAGCACGTAGATAGTAGGTGTGTCTTTGTATCTCTTTATTAAAACTGCGTTATTACCTCCACGGTTATTTACCCCGCTCTCAGGCGGGACATGAACACGGGATCCTGTCTGAGAACTGAAACACGCTACTTTAAGTACATACACGTACATGCTAGGCCATGTCCTCAGGGAAGAACATTACTTGTTACTTTGGTACTTTACCTACGTAAGTAGGTGTTGAAAGGAAGTTTTTTTTTAAATTGGACCTATATTTAAAGTTTTTGGGTCTTGGTGGGATGGGCCTTCTATATCTAGCCACTTGAAAAAAAAAAGAAATAATTTATTTTTTGTTGCTAACTTAATGGTACACTTTTAATTAGGTAAATATATCATATGAACAGTTTGAATGAAATGTTATAAAATGATTTATTGTTCGTGAAACTAGGTGATATGGTGACATTTTATAACATAGGTTGGTTCGTCTAGTTTCTACCAATTGGTGTATACACATAAAAAGTGATTTGAATGTGTTTTTAAACCTGATTTAAATTTAATTTAGTTAGTGATTGGCCATTGCCAATTGCGCCATTGCGAGGGCCCATAAAAATATTTCGATTCCACAGGCCAAATAGCTTGGCTAGGCTTATCTTACACTACTGTCTTATTAATCCACTTGGCATTGTCAATTTATAATGTAAACTGAGCTTTACGAAAAAATGTAGAGACAGAATACACCAAAAGTTCATTGACAATATTTTCATATCGCTCCGATCTAGATATCTCTAGAATGCAATCAAACCCGTTTTAAATAGGTATTTAATTGTTCAGAAAAAATATAAAATAAATAATTAGCATCAATGAAACCAGTAAAATAAAACAAAAACGAATATAAAAATAAAGAATCCATACTAATTACTTCGGGCATGCGCCCTACTAAATACTTTACGACTCTCGTAAAACGAATACTACAGAGAGGGAAGGTAAGGTATAGAGAGAACATGTTATCAGACTCTCTGTTGATGGAGGACTCTGTTACTCTGACCTTTGAAATGAATAGATACCACCAACACTATATTTCACCACTTTTATAGACTTACGAGTATTATAATTTACATCAGGATATTATACGCCTAGCAATATTGGACAACGAAAACTACCGTGCTCAATACGACTTGTCACTTGTACCGACTGAATTCAACTCCCCGTGTTTAATCGATTCTCTCCGAAGTTAGCTCGGTAGGCATCGAAATAAAACCGTTTTCAAGGCCATGGCCTCTCGGCCTTCCTCGCTCGGAACTAGTTATTCACAAACTAGTGTTCCCAACTCAAAATACGTAAGAAATCGTTGCCATCTTATAGAAATAATACTAGAAAGTTACAAATATATCAAATTATTTCAATAGATCACGACATTCGGCCATCGGACATCGTACGACATCCCTGCGTACGTAAGCAACTATAGATTTCTTGAATATTAAAATTATAGTAAGGACCAATGAGACTTATCATTAGAATTTCACTCTATCAAGCGTACCTAATCTTATTTGCATAAATAATTATGGTAATAATTATAGTTAAACAAAAGAAGTAAATCATAATATTATTTTTTTTGCATACTGATTAGGTGACTAAACATTATCGTAAAGCCATAAGAATACGCAGAAATTACAGATACAAACAAAATATTCTAAATATGTAGGTATTACTTTTGGGCATAAATCACGACATTTGGCCTCAGCAAAGCTATGTATTTAATAGAAATTAATGTAATAATGTCCAATAATGTTATCAATAGAAATAAAGCTATTGATGTTAACCCAACATATTTTGTACTGAATATGCAAAATAATATGTGTTTTTGTTAAACTTTGTATGCCAGATTGTATTCAGTATTTGCTGTCATTTAAAGTATAAAACTGACTATCAAGTGACTCAACAGTAAATGGATGACTTTATCCATACCTAAATATTTCAAATCCATAATAGCATTTTCGCATGTTCTCAAGTTTTAGTAATTTATAAATAATAAAATATTGAGTATAATTTTATCTTACTTGAATGCCTGCCTTTATCAGTACAACGTTAGTGTAAATTGGCCCATGAGCATGGGAATTAATTTCTGCATGTGACAATTAAACTTAGAAATAAATTATCACTATCATACATGATTGTCTAAAAAGAGCAGAACTAAATGTATTCTTTGTGTTAACTTACATTTATTTTTTTATCAAAGTAACCTATTAACTTAGGCTTGCCGTAGTATCTACTGAGTTTTGACAAGTTTCTATTGAACCCTTTAAAACTAGAATAGATAAGACATTTATATCCATACCAAAAACCAACATGCACCTGTTCGGTTCACCAAAGCTTAGAAAAATAACTTAAATACAATATAGGTCACATCTATTCCACATAACATTCTTTGCTCAATAGTCGTTCATTAAGATCTACTAGAAATGCTTTTATTTTTGTTATAATCTAATTTGTATTGGTCCCACTGAAAATTAACCGTTGATTCTTCTTTCACACTCGTCCACGCCTTGGGAAGATGGCGTGGTGCATTGGCCGTCCATCATCTACACATCCATTTTCATAATTTCTTATGACATGAATTATGCTTTGTCCTCCATCATAGTTCATCATGATCTCGCAAAAATCAATATTAATTTAAAATCAGAATATCGTAAAAAGTAATTAGCTGCCTTTTTCGATTCATCAGTTATGTCGTTTTTTATTTGATTTCTTTAAGTCCAGAGACAGATAATATTAAGACTGTCAAAATAAAATAATCTACAAAGGCCGGATTAACCTTTCTCAAGGTATTAAAACCAAATCCTTAACAATTTTGAATAAGTCAAATGACTTGTTATATTTAGAATAACTCCAATAGTTTGAAAAGCTTTAATAGCTCGGATTTCTTAGAAACGTGTATAACCTGAGTTACCCGACTAAGTTACTCGAGCAACTTAATGTATAGTATTAGTATAGTATGGTAATCATAAATAACTTAAAGTATATTTTATTCAACATGGTTACTTCAGTCGCCTAAGTAGTCCGAGCAACTCTAGTAACTCAGAGATCCAATCGAACAAATTGAATGACTTAGGTGCAGACATTACCTGGATGCTTTAAATTACCTTAATGTCACATCACCTACTTATTTTGATAATTTGTATTAAATTTATTTTATTGATTGAACTAACTAGAATAATAAATGAACCAAACAATGAAAATACCTTGTAAGATTTCGATGTTCGATCTGAACGAAATGAATGATTCAATTGTTTTCCATCATCCAATATTAATAATAACTTTTACATAATATTAATGAATTAATAAGAAATAACTCTAAGATACTTTGTTTAAGGTATTTTTATTAAATGTCCACTCATATGAATTATCAAAACTGCCTAATATATCAGTTTAAAAGACCAGTCTGAATTATCTTGGTTAAGGTGATCTGATTATTGTTTTTTTTTTTTTTTAATGTAACTTCAATAGCAATTTGCAATTCATCTAGCAGAGCTTTTAATATTTAAAATTAATTTAATTAAATCAATAATATAAATAATTAATTCTTTTAAGAAGTTGTTTATTCTTTTTTTTAAAGTTATTTATTCTGTTAATAAGTTTTAATTATTAACTTGAGTTTGCTGGAAATTCTTCTAATAACTTTGAACTTACTTGAATCAAGTGTAGTTAGTAAAAGTAATGAATCATCCTCACGATGCGCAGTGACATTGACAAATGACATTGTTGTGATCATAAGAAGTCTTTATGCAGTCCGCTAGTCCGTGGCGTCATACAAAAATTGGCCTGTACAGCAGTGGGCGATAAAGGGTTGTTGATGATGTACTGGAATAAACTTGATATAACCCTGATTATCGGGAGTTACTTATATTTATAGCGCCAACCTTATTTAATCTTACTTGAATTGACTCAAATTATCTTTATTTAAATCAAATAAACTTTCAAATAATTAAAGCAATTAAATTATATTCAAACTAATTCAAATCTCATAAACACGATGTAACATTTGCTATATAGCTAAATACATTATTATTTGTAAGTTGTTTACTTAAAAGGTATATTCGTAGGAAAGATTACTGCTAACTGTTTAAATACCAATACCGAAGTTCTTGAAAGATATTACATGCAAAGAGGACTCAATGGAAAGTCTAGTTATTAAAGAAGAATGGAAACCAAGAAATCCCGTGGTTGTTATCTAACTGTTTATTGGTAAAATCTAATTGAAACCCTCACAGATTCAACCAAGACCGACCGCTTTCACAATGCGTAAAACAGAGTTTAACTAAAGATGAATAGTTGAAGCTGCCATTTATCGGGCCTTTGTGAAGAGTGCCCGACTACGAAGAAGATACTTTATTTTGTATACCTAGATTTTAATTTATCGATAACTATACTGTCTTGAAAGATATACTCAAAAATTAACGTGTAAACATTCTTCAAATAAATTTGTTAAGTAAACTTGAAATGCAAACTGGGAATGTAAACTTGAAATGTGAAGCATGAAATACTTGTGAAACGTTGTAGAACGTTTTCTTCCTAAAAACATTAAACAAGGTACTACTTACTAGATGTCTTTTAAGCAAAAGCAACCTAACGAATCAGTGAATGAACAGGCTTCTCAAATCCACTCAATAAAATTATTGTTCACCGTCCTAGTATCGCAGATTTACTTTTAAACCACTTTAAAAATAATCTTGATAGAAATACTCAAAATATAAACTTGAAATATCAATTTAAGAAAATAAACTCTTCGTATAATCTTGAAATATTAACTTGACAACTTGACTTGATCTATGAGTTTAAATAAACAAACTTGATAGGTAAACTTAACTTGAAAAATTGACTTCTGATCGTGATAAATTAAATTCAGCAACTTGAAAAGATAACTTGTCGATCGCACAAGCGTGTTTGATTTGCACCCATCTCGAGGCGCTAATTGATGTAGTCGTCAAATTAACGTAGAAAATTAAGTTGATTTAAGTAATATAAAACTTTTTTTTTTTAAACATTTAATTGAAGATTTAACTTTAAAATACTATATGACTAACCAGAAAATAAATTTAAAATGTCTGGTTAATTAACAGGTAAAAATGTTCTAAAAAAAAACTATAAATTGGTTGTTGTTCAAAATGTCCCAAAAACTATTGTTAATATCATAATTAATAATTGAAATTATTGGAGAAAGTAACTAAAGAAAGTACTAGATAAATACTTGACGATTAACTGAAAAGTTATCTGGAAGATAAACTGAAAAATAACTTTAAAATAATTTGAGAGTAACTGAATAAAATACCTATATCTAATAATAAATTCTTGTCCAATTGTTGTACTGTACATATCTCATTTTATCTTCTGTTCTCAATTTTTTTCAATAAGTTTGCCAATAGTTAAGTTAGTACTAAGGAATTGCTTTTTTGTTAAAGTCTATTGTGTTTTTGTATTTATAATGAATTGTTTTATTCTTATAAAATGTAACTATTTAAGTTTCATGTACATATCGGGTAACGTTTCCTTAATTAAATATGTGCATTATATTCTTAATAAATTATGTCAGTCAATAAACTAATAAACGCAAATAAACTTTGAAATCGTGCCTCCATTCTACGACGTTTCTAAATCCTGGACACACATGGTCCGTTGATTTTAGACATGGTTCAGTCAAAACATACTTGCGGAACGAGAGTCTGAACACACATGGTTCAGTAAGACGACGTTTCTAAATCCTGGACACACATGGTCCGTTGATTTTACGTACTGAAATCTGAACACACATGGTTCAGTCAAAACATACTTGCGGAACGAGACTCTGAACACACATGGTTCAGTATGACGACGTTTCTAAATCCTGGACACACATGGTCCGTTGATTTTACGTACTGAAATCTGAACACACATGGTTCAGTCAAAACATACTTGCGGAACGAGACTCTGAACACACATGGTTCAGTAAGACGACGTTTCTAAATCCTGGACACACATGGTCCGTTGATTTTACGTACTGAAATCTGAACACACATGGTTCAGTCAAAACATACTTGCGCTACGAGACTCTGAACACACATGGTTCAGTAAGAAGACGTTCCTAAATCTTGGACACACATGGCCCTTACATTTTACGTACTGAAATTCTGAACACACATGGTTCAATCAGAACATAAAATATCCTTCATTATTACTCTGAATCTACTAAATCAGTTTCGAGAAAATCTAATCACTAGTATACTCAATCTCGAGCATGGTTCAGCTAGTTATTTTTGTTTAAATAATTCTAGAAATATTTATTATGCGAAGCAATGTAGTAAAACAGCACAAGGGATAACGAGTAAAAATAATTTGGTCAACATGTAGGTACTAAAGTGTCTCGTGAACGCCGTTGATCTTTAAAAATAATATATGCATTACATAGTTATGCTCATAATAACGATCCTAAACAAAACAATTCAATTTTAAACCCGGATTACATCATTATTAATTTCTTACATTATTGACTTCATAAGATACAAAACTTTAAATTTATAATAATAATCCTACACTTGAGCGAGTCTACCTGTTCATCACATCATAGTGTTTTGTTAATTTATCTAATGTTACTGAACAATACTGCACTGCTAGCAATTTCGCAAAATGTTATTACAGAGCAGCCCTGGTCGAACCCTGTCGACGGTGCCTTTTTAATAAATTCTAGTTACAAACTCGATCGAAATGTAAACCCGACCACAATCGAAGCATTAAACTAATCATGATGATATTACCATTTTTTTTTACAAAATCAGTGGGTAGACTCACAAATAAAATTACCATGATAATCACTATGCATTGTTTGCGACATAATTTGCCATCAATGGTAGTCCTGATAAAAATATTATGCAACTATTGCCTATGCACTTGCGTATTGTATGCTGAAAACATCGGAGAGTAGCCCTGATCACGGTGTCAGCAATACTCTGATACGTAGTCAAAATATGATATAATGACTTCATTATGCAATAATATTTCAAATTACATACCTGGGTTCAGCCCCTCTTCTGACATGAAATGAATAGATACCACCAACACTATATTTCACCACTTTTATAGACTTACGAGTATTATAATTTACATCAGGATATTATACGCCTAGCAATATTGGACAACGAAAACTACCGTGCTCAATACGACTTGTCACTTGTACCGACTGAATTCAACTCCCCGTGTTTAATCGATTCTCTCCGAAGTTAGCTCGGTAGGCATCGAAATAAAACCGTTTTCAAGGCCATGGCCTCTCGGCCTTCCTCGCTCGGAACTAGTTATTCACAAACTAGTGTTCCCAACTCAAAATACGTAAGAAATCGTTGCCATCTTATAGAAATAATACTAGAAAGTTACAAATATATCAAATTATTTCAATAGATCACGACACCTTTTTTTGTCAATTTATGTTTCATGTGGTTTTCATCAATAAAATTATTTCTTTTCTTTTCTTTTCTTTTTTTTTTCTGTCTACTGATGGGTTCTGTCTGAGTAGAGCTCTCTGTATACCGATGGGTTCTGTACAGAGTTTTCTGTACAATAATGATTTCTATAGATATGTGACCACTTTAGGCAAGCACATCTCTCTTTTGTTCAAATGTTTATTTGCCTATGGTTCATATTTTAAACTTGCTCTACATTTCAGTATTACTCTAACAAGTCTATAAACCGACGAACGACACAGATGACGGCGATAGGCGACTGATAAAACGTCGTATTTTGAACAAGCAGTTATTCTGTTTCGAACAAATTTAACTTAGCAGATAAGATTTTATGTTCAAAAACTTAAAGCTGGCCATCAGAAATGGAAGAGCGAAAGATGTATAAAAGTAACTATGATACTTAAGCGATTTTTTGTTCTTTTCAGGTAAGTCATTTTGATTCGATGCGACCAGAAGTTTCTGTTTGTGGTCTAAGACTGCAATATACGAGGTAAGTGACCTAATGAATCAACAATGAACGTACGAATTAATTAGAATCGTCATTGACAAACACATAAATATAGGTAAATTATAAAGTGCGTATAAGTTGTACCTACCTCTACTTCTAAACCCCTGAACCCATGAATATGTGATTGATTATTCATCGATTATTTCAAAATTCGTCAACCCTATAAAAGGACTGCTCGATCAGCCAGTTTTTTTTAAATTTGTTCTTGAAGGATTGCATTGATTGAGCCTCAGTGAATGTGTTAGGAAGAAGTTTTACTTAAATCGTATTTGTAAAAATTTCAAAAGTTCATTCAATATCGAATAAGCGTTTCGAGAGTTATTGACGGACAAACAATCAAACAAACATAGTCATAACCTTCCATTACTACGCGCGACCAACTTAAAAACCGTCTACGTACGGAACAAATTTTGGTCAAATTTCAATGGAATAGCAGCCAAAAAACCTGTGCTTGGAGTTAGGTTTAAACCAATGCTCTTTGCTTCGATTTACATAATAATCCTAAGTAGCCTTCCAGATTATAGCGCTTCTTAAATCATGAAATCGTACTATTGCAGCATAAAAGAGAATAACTGAATATCAAGCAATAAATAGCAACAAAATATCCAATAACATCCCGCTATCTCGCAACATGGTTGCTTGACTTGCAAAATATTGAGAGCAACTTGCATTCTGGAGAGCTACTAGCTACTACTACTGGATATATCGTGATAAATAAATAATGAGAATAAATCTTTTGGACATTTTTACACAACGCCATCTAGCTGAGCAAAATTATTTTAACCATTAACTATTTAGGCCCAAAAATCCGCCATTTTGTTTTTTTAAAGCCATTTAAAGACACTCAGGTTATTGAGACAAATCTAACGATACCTTAATTGTCGAAATCCATCCAGCCGTTTGGAAGATACGAGGTAACAAAGAAATTTACATGCATACATACAAGACACGCGCGAAAAACATAACCCTTCCTTGCTACTCGGGTAAAAAGTAGATCCTGCATCAGGCATACAACACGTACATAGATAATTCTCTAAACTCTAAAGAATCTCTAAGCCCAAAATAATGTGTCTAGTATTCGAACGAATATTACGGTTTGCGAACTTCAATAGTCTCGTACTCTTCTTCTTATCGTCAAAATATTTATTATTATAAATTGGTTAATTTATTATATATTTATAGTATTTGTACGAATAATTCCCACGGTTTGCGAAATTCAGTCTCGTACTAGTCTCTGTAGAGCGAGATACATTGTTTCGCTCTAAGATATTCTTTTTTTCATCCATACATCGTGTATACCCAGCTTAGCTACGATTTAAAAACGGTTGTTTCTTTAAATATATCCATTGTTTTCTTATCTAAACCTCGGTAATACATCATCGGATTTATCTCGATCGTTAATGCCGTCCCGTTATTTGCCAAAAGCCAACGAGCCGTAATAGAGCCTTCTAAAGTATAGAGTTATCAGCATCTACACCGGTCGCAATGCACAGCTGATGCGCTTACAGCTAGGACACTTCTAATATAGGAGTATTTCATATCAGACTCTTTGTGACAGAAAAATCTATTACAGTTGTTAATTATGACTCTGGAAACAGCTAATTTACATTCTACAAGTGCCTCATTGTGACGGAGTAGTATTTAGATTGTTTTCTTTTTCTAGAGCTATGTAAAATTGAGCTTCATCTCTCCGCATATCATTTACCTGAGGTTTTTTGACGAGACGAGCTAGATGCTTTCCTGATGGTTAGAGATCACGCCTGCCCATAACCAAATATTTGAGCCTTATCATTACCAAGCATTACAGGACCTCTTCTCTATCAAGATGATCCAATTCTTACTGTACTGTACTACTTCTTACTGTACTTTGCACAAACGTCATTCGAGCTAGGTGTCATGTTCATTTGTCCGAGTAGTATTTGTAGTTAAGAATTCTCAAGTCTCCAGTTCATATTGTGATGAGGAAGTTGCTAGCTGCCCTCCAAACTGTGGCTAGAAGGCCTCGTGTCCCAACTGGCCAAGAATTCAACACCCCGTGGGAAATAACGGACGTTTCTTTTTGTTGGCGACCGTATTGGAGATTGTATCGACTGGCGGTTTGGGAATGGTGCAAGGTATGAGAAGATGGCGAGTAAAATCACTTGATATTAATTATATTTTAACTAGTATTATCAGTGTCACTAGAAGAGTGTAAGATATAAAAGTAGATGGATTAACGAGAAGAGAAAGACCAAAAAAGATGGATGGACTGTGTGAAAGAGGATATGAACAAAGCAGGCGTGAGTGCAGAGATGAAGGCTGATAGAGATGAATGAAATAATAAGACATGTTGTGCCGACCCCACCTAAGTGTGAGATAAGGGCAGGGCAATGATGATAATGTATTATCTTGATCATGATAATGTATATATAGTGTTAAAGATAGTGGGAATGATGATAGGCCAAACTCAATCATGTCGTATCTAAATAACGGATAAAAGGACAAAATAAGTATGCAAAAATGTTCAGTGACTAGAAATAAAAATATCAAGCAGAATAGTGTATTCTAACAATTTGATACCTATTTATTTTTTTGAGTTAGCAATGAAAATAAAAGCAATTAGGAACTTTCTTTACTTCTCAGGAAATGACAGATTTGAACGTATAATGCGGGCTAAAAGAAAAGGTAGATTAGCTCTACATATCAGATTTTACACCTAGAATACAAAGAACTGCAACAGAGCTTTTTTGTTCATGATTTTTGAAGGGGTCTTACTTATCTTTCTACTTATTAGTAAAATTAGGAACTAGTGACACAATAAAAAGTAAAATTCGAATATTGATGTATTATAAAAGGTTATAATTTTTAAATAAATACAGTAGAATCGCTTTTAACTTGTACCAATTTATTGATGATAATATTGTGTCGTGTTGTTATTATGACGGGAGTGGAAGGCGAAATTATGCAATTTGCGGTTCACAATATACTCTCATACGTATATGAGAACTTAATAATATCGATCGCTCTTCGTAAACGCTCCTTACATTGAGAGCGTTTACGAAGATCGATCGACAATTTTACTTCTCATTGTTGCTTCAACTTGATTTTAGTAATTACGTGCCTACTTTGATTGAAAAATTATTATTGAATGCTTTTTCTACTACATAATGGTTTCGTGATTGTTCAATAAATTAAAGAAAAATTGAAATATTTTTTTATTGCCTTTTCAACGGTATTTTTTTAATTAACTTTAGAATCTTATTTAGATTTAGTGCCGCGTATCAATAGAGTTTTACTATTTACTCATCTGTTCCGTAAAAAAACTCTACTACTACTTTAAAATAGCTAATAACTGACGAAATAGATGCGTTCGATGGGGAATGAAGAACAGCAGCGCAAGATTGAGATTGTTGGCGAAAATGGGGAGAAGCCTTTGCCCTACAATGTCACAGCTCAGACTATTAATAAATAAATACTCAACTTACCTCGATATCATCTTAAGCGTTGATGACATACAAGCTTTTTTACAAGCTGATTGTTGGCGTTAATAAACGCTAGCGTGTGAGCGTGTTAGCTTTTGGGAAGGATTGTCAACAGATTTTTAAATCGCCGATGACACTGGGCGACTTTACACAATACACGTGAAGTCGCTGGCGTGTAGCGTGTAAAAAAGCCGTGTGTCATCTTACTATTACATGAGTACTAAAATTTATTGAATTTATTACTATTGTAACATCCATCTTACGAAATGAATGAAGCTGTTGGAGTTACGTAAAACGATTCAGGAGCAACAATAAAATGTTTCGCACATTGTAAACAGCATAAAATATACACACGTCAACAATGTTATCTCGAAGTTTTATTGCGGCTTTGTAACACAGCAATGCCTTTTACGACTTTTGTCATTGTAATTATGTCCATTATTATGCTACTCTATTTTGCATATTCTTGTTCACACTCACATAATAAAGGGTCTTCAACTGGTTTCTTTACCTCTCCGTTTATTTATTTTTTGTTATCCTTAGTTTACGCTTGATTGATTATCATTTTATTATGTTTATGTACTTTATATTTCTTATATTGTTCAGCTTTTTTAATAATTTATGATTGTATTTTAAAAATCAAATTTTATTTAGCGTTGTTCTGTTTAATAAATTTATGTAATCTGTAAATTGATACAGCTTGAAAGTTACAAAAATGCTTCAACAATTTTCACTTCAGAGCAGGAATCGGATTCCTTTTAACATTTCTCGGTAAAGAATTTCTGATTTACCAACAGAACGACCCTTCCAATTTCAGTAACAATTTACCACAGACAGCCTCGATAAATTGGATTTAAATTCGCTCCGGCCTCAGATTATCTAAAACCATAGTAACTGTTTCGTCAGCTGTGTCATTACTATTACTTACCGTTACTAATGTTCATCTCTATCATTCTCTACTTATTACAATTTACTTTCATGAGTAATCCGTAAAACTGTTAGCTTCATTAAAGCGATGTGTTTTTACTCGTATGAAGTACATACTTCATTCTTTCATTAATTCTGTGAAAAAACAATTCATGAATCTGCCAGTACAATATTCATGAATTGTTTCTGTTTGCGGCTTTTCTGTTAGGTATTATGGTAGTTTGTATCTATTTTTAGGTCTTAAACTATGTCCATGCTAAGTTTTAGATGTCTAATTTCGGGGTTCAAACTATATCCAGGCTACGTTTTAGATGTCTATTTCCGGTTTCAAACTATGTCCATGCTATGTCTTAGATCAACCGGTTGAGTAGTTTTGGCGTCATTGAGTGACAAATATACACCATCACAAACGTTCGTCGTGGTGTGGTTTTGTGATGTGATTAAAATCTGTCTTTACCATCCAGTTACAAATTGGCGTTCTTTCAACGATCAATGGCACACTCGAATTCACTAATTTCTCCAAAGTTATTACCACTGTGTCCCTTTTATTTTTTGCCCTCGTCCTAACAAAAGGTCTCTGTCGGTCGTCTATGCGTTCTACAATACCGCCTTTGTTATCGGCTAGCTATGGACCTTTTTTTTCAACCGACACTCCACTTGTCGTTTTTTCCTCTTCCAATTCTACGAAGAGAACTTGTCTTAACTTGATTTCTTTAACGGTTATGCGTAAAACTTATTTTGTATTTGAATTCAGTAACCGTTTACTTTTTACTTGCTAGCTACTGCCCGCGGCGTTTCCCTTTGTCTGCTTGTAAATAGGTACCTATATAGTTTTTTGTGCAAAAAATAAAAATACTTGTAAATTAATATTTTAGGTTCATAAATAATTTTTGATACTAATAAAAATAAATGTACTTACTTATACCGAATTTTGGCCTGATAAATTTTAAGAGCTTTTGTTGATATTAAGGAACAAAATATACATCTATATTATTTAAACATTTAAAGATTTTTATTTTGTGACAATCTATGACACTATTGATTACAAAAGGTTTTTGAATAACGTACTTAAATAACATACAAAATATATCGATGCTTCGATATTATTACATTTATGTACATATTTATGTCCCCTTTAAGTAAAACAAGTACCTAGTCAACGCCCTTTTCTCAAAGCATCAACTCGAGCAAACCAACCTTTATTGTGTTGTCTTGCAAATATATGGTATGGAATAAAATGGTCAATTTATGTTTCTTTGAACTGTAAAGAACCAGACATCCGCGGTACATAAAATAACCAAGAATCCAGAACACGGAAACTCTAGATTTATGCATAATGAATCCCGTATCTTCTCCTATTCAAACTCACGCCATTATGAACTCTATTGCTAAATCCATATGGGACATTATCTATTGCGAGTTCTTGACCGTGTTCACTGGTCATTGCACTCTTATCAAAGCATAAATATACGTAACCCTGATTAGCATTTGTATTGTTATTCGAGTCAAGACTGCTGGGAATTCTCCGAAGCGACACAGCTTGTAAAGGTAACGGCTGGCAAACTTCCTAAAATTGCCAAGAGCTTTACAATTGAAGATTGCGTCTTAATCAGCTTGCAAGAGTTTAATTTTCTGATGTTGAATTGAAGTTTACTTCTTAATTTTTTGATCAACATTTGATATACTCCTAGACCTAGATATATACCTAAAAGACCATAGAGAAAGGAGGCCTTTGCCCAGCAGTGAGACGATTACGGCTGATAATTTTTTTTTTTAAATAATAGTAGAGCACAAGAGAACGACAAGGTTCGCAGTGCACATAAAGGCAGTCAATACATCATAATAAATAAATACTAATGTGAATGTGCCACAATTGAAATCTCGCGATCGACTAACTCTTGCATACATTGTTGTTAGTTTAAAAAAGCTCATATGAATACCGATTCTTGCAAATAAAGGTTTATATGCATAACTGCTGTAGATCTATCTTCTCCTATACGTCAGTTTCTCTTAAGATTGTCTAAGATGGGGCTTGTTTCTCTCCAATGAAAGCCTTTTGTGCTGACAATGTATCTACTTAAATACTCGTATGTAAATGTGGATTCGGTAGGTAAAATTTATAACTAAAAACAAGACGTGCGTGGAGCTAATTGCTTCTTCGTTGATTTGTTTGTACTTAAACAAAGATGTGGCTTATTTGTAACCCTCTTCTTTTAGCCTGATACAGCTTTTAGGTTTCAAAGGCAAGTCAAGTGCACTGATCTAACTGTTTGTTCATAAGCTGCGTCATCGGAGTCTACTCAAGCATGTCTTCACGTGCTCGCGGTGACTGCGATTATGAGAATTTATGATGTAACATGGATAGGTACATGTAATGCAACTTACTGCTGAAATGTAAGTGGTCACTGGTCAGGTCACATATGACAAAGAATCTTGACATCAGATTTTCTGGGCCGTCTGTAGCTGGCCTTATGGACGTTCGATAGTAAAAAAAACATTTTTAGTTGATACTTTTTATTTTTATAGATACCAAGATGCGCAAAAGTATCTTCTGCACAGCTCCTTTTGTTTATAATAAAAAATAACCTACCGCAATCTTTTAGACAGTTGCCTTGCTCTATGTTCCGAAGATAGTTAAGAACACGACTGACTTGTAAGTTGTTACTATACCTTAAATTAATACATGCATGAATTTTTTTTACTTACAAATACCGAAAATGAATAATTATTTTTAAAAGTTTGATTATTATTATTATTGCTTTATATAATATAGGTATATTGTTTTATTCGTATTTTACATTAAATATGTTTCAAATTTTAGAGAATTTTTATGTTCTAATTTAGTATGTATTTTATGACATGCTTATTTTTTTTTTAAACAAAAATTGCACGCCTAAGAGGGCAGGATACATTGACTGTATATATTTTGTTAACTTTGTATATATGTATCTCAAGCTATAAATATACATACTTGGACTGTAGAAAGAAGTGTAAGTTTGAAATAAAATTTCAAAACCATGTAAAGAAACGGTCGGTCACGTGCAGATGGCGAACTCGGTGTTCTGGCGCAAATATATTTGTCTACAATGTATCTTCGGTATCAGAATAGTCTCTCTGCAACAACGCTAAAGGTGCAGGGATCTAGGAGTAAACTGCAACTTTGCAGCAGATGTTGCTTAACGACACTTGATATGTTACAAAGTTCAAGAAGAGAGATCTTTTCTCATAACATTCAATTTTATGAGTTAAATTTGGTACTGCTTAAATACTGAATTTTCTGACTAGAATGAATATCATATTGATATATTATACAATAGATGTTGAGGATATTTTGTTTCGCTCTACCCACACTCTAGATTTCTGTATTATGCAGACTAGAAGTTGTTAATTCGCACCTTCGTATTCGTTGCGAATTAATAAAATAATCAATGAATGATTTATTTGTCACAAGTATGGTTATGGTTAGTAACAGACAGGTCTTATGAATGTATAGTCACATACTTTACTGAAGAATACACAAAATATTTGAACAAAAGAGGACGGCGGCGTACAAATAACAGCAAGTAATTATGAATTACACAGGATTTTAATATAAATTTAGATATTACCTACCAGTTGGATTTTTAGTTTCTTACTACATTACATCCCATTGAAGGTTATCGCGGGTCTTATTTGAAACTAGTCGAAATATATATAGGTATCCTTTAATTAAACCTTGACCATTTTTAGATGGGTTTTGAAAACTCATTAATCCAATGTATTTATGTTCAAATTCCGAAATTTCAGACGCTTTCTGTGTCGTCTTTGTCTTGCGCGGTGTTTGCTCGCCTCCGTAATGTTATCGCGTCGCCAAGTTCCTGCAGCCTGTTCCTTCCAGTTTGCATATTCGCTCCTCAATGTGGCGGATTTGCGCTAACTCGGTTAAGTTTAGAGCAAACTCGCATGGGACGGTCTGTTTTCATAGGATTATCAAGTCAAAGTCAATGTTGCTTTTGTTTTCAAAATATACCTAGTAGTCGGATTAATGAGTTTTCAAACCCCATCTGAAAATGGTCATTTAAAGATACTACATATACATATAATATATATACCTACATATATTTCGACTAGTTTTAAATAGTAATCGCGATAGCCTTCAATGGGATGTAATGTAGTAGCAACTAAAAATCCAACTGGAAATATTTAAATTTATATTTAAATCCTGTGTAAACTATAAAAAATCCTGTGATTCCTATTTTGATTTATTTAGCAAATATTTTTTTTTTTCGTTTCCATTTCCGGTTTTTTCAATCATTTTACACATGCACTGGTAAAATATGATGTGTCTTAAACTAATAATGTTATATCTTAATCTACAAATGTTAACGCAAATAAATGATCTTTATCTATTATCATGTGGTAGAACAATAAGAGTACCTATAGGTAAGCTATCAATTCACATGTACTACGTCACCACTGGCCTACATAAATAAAGTTGCATGATCTAAGTATGTCCCATTCGTCTTGTTGAAAATCGGAATCTAATACCATTATGCTGTCCTAGTTTCATTGAAAACGGGTCGCTGTTTTCTGAGAATTGACGTCATAAAACTCCTATAAGAATTTCCAACTTACCATTGACGTTATCTCGAACGTAGCCGGTTAAGATTTCAGTGCCTAAGTGCTTTTATTTTTTCTCATGTGACTGTACGCGTTCCAAAAATTTCATTCAATTAATGTTGTATCAAGGACGTAGTAAATAAAAAATAATTAACTTATAAGAAAAAAATATAAATAACATTCGACTTTATTTCGAAAATGTACCTACTTATTATAGTTGTAAAATTGAAGTGGTAAAAGACGGTTCTAAAGTTTTTTTCTTTTTTTTGTATTTCATTATTTGTACCTATCTATTATTAGCTGGCGCCCGCAACTCTGTTTGCGTTGTGACTTAACAAATTTCAAGTTTACGTTCATTGGTTTGGCCTGCACGTTGTATATCAGTCAATCAGTCAGTCAGCCAGGACGAAGCCTTTTATATTATTGGTAAAAAAAAAAATTCTAAATACAATGTATTTGGAGAATAGAGAATATATATGTCAAATAATCTCAGCTCGGAAATGAACACCGCTTGAAATTACCTACTTCAGAAAAAAAAACCACAAACCGTCAATGTGCGACTGACATGTTCACGAAATAATAGAAACCCGCAAAAAATAATCACTCTCGTCCGCGTAATTACGAACCTTATTTCCTCTCTGATGTGTCTATGATGGTCTAACAAAACTGTTGTTGATAGCACTTCTCTCTTTGGAATAAGGTTCAAAATGGTGCAGCAAATCATTGATTACGAACGACAGCTTATTGGATAGACGTAAAACAACTGTTATGTTGTCATTTTCTCTGGTAATAATCTGTGACCTATTAAGGCGGTATCTCTCGGTCCGTGATTCTGCGAAAATTTCACGCACGGGTGACGAACAATTTCAGCCCCATTCCGCACACTAGGATCTTCCAACGCGTCGGATGTGTGCCTTCTATGATATTCAGTATTTGCAGGACAAAAAGTTGATGTGGTGATTCTAATTTAAAGTAAGACCACATTTAGGGCGTATGGTCTACTCTGTAATTGTCTTTACACCCAGTTTACGCCAGTGTTCTGTGATTAAACCACTTGTAGTTTATATTATTGTTAACAATACCAGTACCAGTTAGTGGTTTAATCACAGTAGTTTACTCACGCAAACATATGATGTGTTTGTGTGAGTGGTTTAATCACAGGAGAACACCGGCGTTAGCTGGGTGTAAAGACCATTTCAGAGCCGACTGTACTGACTATACTTGTATTATGTAAAACAAGTTTCATTCATTCATTCATTCATTATGGCGCGTCGGTGTGGGCTGGTCCGTTTCCATCCGCAATATAACGCATCGTGGGAATACGTAGTAAAGTTTTGCCTTTCGCTTATTATTATTGCTAAATTTTATAATCGCAACGGGCTAATAATAATATGATAAATGCAAACGTTTCAGAGGCCGGCTGGTTACTGGTTTTTTGTTCTATCTGGTTATCTATTGACTGTCTTTTAGATTATTTATTGGCCATCATGTTTTTGAGTATCAAAATCGAATAAAATAAATAAACGTATTGAGGTCCATTTGACACAAATAGGTTCTTCTTCTTATTGTGTACCTAGATCTTTCAAACCAATGTGGTGAAAGGATTTCAAGTGCGCCTCGATGAAGCTCCTTTCGTGCACTAGACCCATATTTTAGAACTTTTTTTTAAGGTTCTATGACATGCCGGTTTCCTCATGATGATTTCCTTCACCGTTAAGTAAGTGTTTTTAAATGCACATACATGTAGATCTTTTTGAACAGAAAAATCCATTGGTATACGACCGGGTTTGAGCTCACGACCTTCGGATCGAACTTCGAGGTACCTCCCACTCGGCCAACACGGCTGTTGGGTTAAATAAAAAACCTTTCTTTACAAATATTCTCATCAAATGTTTATCTCCCCATTTGGATACTTCGGCAGTAAGCAACTCAGTTGGGCACTACGCACTCCGTGTTCTGAGTGTGGTGCCCTATCCGGCCTGCTTTACATAACCTACCTGAATTCGCTGAAATTAAGCTGTAGGGTAATGGTACGTTGACTTTGAACAGCGGGGGGATTTGAACCCCCTTAGTTTAGGCTGCGTGCTCACCTAAAACTAAGATATAAAGATAACAAAATAACGATAAAAATGTTTTATTTGAAAAGGTCTTAAAATTAATTGACTATTCATTAAAAATAATACGCAAGAGTTTAGTTTATTATTATATTAATGAAAATTACGAGTATATAAAAAAGGTTTATAAGAAAAGCAATCTTATTCGAAGCAATAAATTAAAGAAATCTAAGAAGAAATAATAAATAGCGGTAGTCTGATTCGCGTACGTGAAATACGCCAACTTTGCCACCAATGGTAACTTTGCCCGAATTTCAATCTTTAGGCAAATCTTTCAAGTGCAAAAATATCTGAATACTGAATGGTAACATTTATTGACTTTCACCACCAAAGATATAAAGATAGATTATGTTACCATAGTTTTCAGATATTTTTGCACAAGAAATATTTTCATAAAAATGAAAATTCGGGCAAAGTTACCCTTAGTGGCAATGTTGGCGTATTTCACTTAGAAAATATAATTACTGGTTCATTGGTAATGCAATGAAATACGTGGAATACCGAGGAATATAAAATAAGTTGCTTGGTTTTCTACATTTTATGCTCATAATTCGACACGGATGGTCGAATGGCAAGTGTAAGCGGACTGCCACGCCCTGTTTTGTGAGTTCGATTCCCGCTTCAGGACAAACATTTGTGATAAGATAAGATAAGATAAGATAAGATATTTATTTGTCAAAAATATGGTTACATAAAAGTTGGTAATATTTAAAAAGTCCAGCATATTTTGCTCGATATTTACATCAGCATACAAATAATAATTTGAATTTACTTACATTTATTGTGCTAGGTCATTTATTTATGGTAAATTAATGTCAAAATAACAAAACATGAAGAAAAACAACTAATAATAGAACAACACAAACAAAACATAATATCAAACTAAACAAACTATTTTGACGTCAAAAATTTGGCCAAGTTAGAGCAAAAACAACAGTGTGTGTGTAGTGTGATGAACATCGGTGTTTGTCCTGAGTCTAGGTGTTTTCTATGTATTCTATGTTACAAGCTCTGCTTAGTTAGGGGCTAGATGGCGTTGTGTGAAATGTCCAAAATATGTTTTTATTAATTTATTTATTTTAATTATCCATCTTATTATATCTATCCCAAGCTTAGATAAGTATAAGGCGTTGTCCTAATAGAATAGAAAATCGCATGTTCGCGCGAACGTCGGTCGCGCGAACTTGCGATGGTCGTGTGATCGCGTTCTATTAGGACAACGCCTCAGACTTTGGATCAGGCAAGCGCAAAAAGTGGCGTTCTGAAGTGGAGGCCTATACCCAACAGTGGGTACAAGAGGTTAGATAGATAGAATAGCTAAGCAAAGCAAAGATGGAAGGTAAATCTAACACAAGGTTTTTGACTACATTATAACCTCTAGTTTCACGAACACAAATAATTTTAATTATTCTAAGAGTAGTTTGTGTGGTAGAGTTTGTTTGTTCCATGAAATATGTATGACTGATCAATTTGATCACGTTTTTTGTGGGAATCGATTTGCTTGCTTGATAATGATGTACGGTAGTTTTGATTGTAAGCTAAATTTTTAATCCCCATTTGTCTGTTTCAGGCAATATTATGATATTTTGATTAGATTTACTGCCTAAAATTGAAACAAACAAACCTATATGAAAAAAAAAAAGTTTTTTTTCGGTGGGAGGTGTCCTTTGCAGGATGCCATATCGAAGGGTACATAGTTCAAAAACAGTGCCAGATATTCTGCTGCAAAGTAGTGATATGTAAGCATTACTGTGTTCCGGATCAATGGGTAGTGAAATTATTGGACCTTTGAGACTTACTATCTCAAAGTTATTAATTAACTTATATATGTATCTTTAAGTTTCCTGGTACAATAAAGAGTTTTCATTCATTAATTAATTCAAAGTTGACAAGCCCTATAGCCACACTGGCCTATATGAATCAAAGTCCAGTAAAGTTCTGTTCTGGTCATGGCATAGCCATTACCATCAGGTGAGCGCTCAGTTCGTCCCCTCTTTACATTCATCATCATCATCATCAACCTATAGCAGTCCACTGCTGGACGTAGGTCTCTCCCAAGGCGCGCCACTGAGCCTGATCTTCGGCTCTTCAAATCCACCTAGTGCCATCTATAGCGCGCAAATCATCGCTCTGGCCAAAAGTCGTCCTACACTACTCTTGCCTAGACGCGGTCAACCGTTGGAGTAAACGTTTTCTTGAGAACAAGTTTATCCCAACGGTTGTCGGTTCTTAGGCAGATATGGCACTTTGGCTAACTTCTAGTGCATTTTGGTCCGATGCAATTTATCGAAAAAGAGAAGTAACAGGGCTAGATAAATACTATATGTTGAAACTACTAGGCTTTTTCATTTTTAATAAAACTACATCGTAAATAACAAACATTATTTGAAAATTGTAATATTTCATTTTTATTGACAAGGTGTCTGAATTTTTTTGGTCCTGTCTTACGATTCCCTTTTGGTTTGATTCTGTCCATCTTGTTCGCTCCTCCATCTTGTATGGATATCGCCGGTCCACTGCTACTTTAGCTAGACGCGGTCAACCGTTGGGGTAAACGTGTTCTTGAGAACAAGTTTACCCCAACGGTTGTCGGTTCTTAGGCAGATATGGCCGGCCCATTGCTACTTTAGCTCTTTACATTGAAAAAAACTTAACTCTATTGATGATTCACATCGACTCATCCTCCCGTGGATTCGTCGATATTCGTCCTCGACGGGAGGACGACGTCGTACGTGCCGCTCCGGCGTCACGCGATCTGAATCACAATGATGCCACTTCTTGTGAGTGACTGCAGACACTCTGTAGTTTCCAACCCGTATTAAACTCGCCTCTAAATAATGTACAATGTTCTTAAAGGTCATAGATTTATGTCAGCTATGACTCATGTGATTAAATTTCTTGACGTCTCTACGATTATTGATTTGGCCTGCTTCTTCTTATCGTGTCACTATTTCTTTCGAACCAGTGTGGTGATAGGATTTCAAATGCGCCCCGAAGAGGCTCCTTTCGTGCACTTGACTCATGTTTTCGAACTTTTTAAGTTCTATGACATGTCGGTTTCCACACATGTTTTCCTTCACCGTAAGGCACGTGTTTTTAATGAACACATAGATTTTGACAGGAAAATCTATTGGTGTACGACCACTGGGTTCGAACCCACGACCTTTGGATCGAAAGTCGAGGCACCTCCCACTCGGCCAACGCGGCCTTACCACAATAAACCACCCAAGTATTTCGATGTATGAGTTGACTTCTTATGTATAAGAAGCCAAAACTTTTTTTTCGCATTTTCGTGTTCTTTTCAAATGGCTTGTAAAGCGAAGATGATATTCTTACACCGCATTTGGGAGCCGATGTAGAGTTGTACCTACACGCTCCGGGAACAGAAGGTGCTCGATATTTCACACGCGGGGACGTACTTATTTAAGGGATCAGAACCCGGAGTGATTTATTCACGGGACTACTCGCCCTGGATTGTTGTACCGTGACACAGAACACTGAGACATAACAACAGTAGGACTAGTCCAAAATGCTAAACTTGATTTTCAGAAAAGTTAAAATTTTCAGAGCGCGCAAAATGGTGTAGAAACATAACTGGTTTTTACATTCGTGTCCTGATGTTTTGTTGCTATAGTATTACTACACATTTACACAGTGTATTATACATATATGTATTATACATAATACACTGTTTTTAATCAAAATTCAATCTACGAAGAATTTTAAAAATGTATTCGATAATACATCATATTTCTGCGCACTTACTGTTTAGTTCATTTCCACTGTGACAAATGGCAAAATGGTAGGCATTCTGATAGCGATAACGCTAGATTTAGTGCCTTACACATTACACATCGAACCTGCTTGGTATGCAACGAATCTTTTGACGCGCGGTGATTGGACGAGGGGCGTCGAGGAAATACTCTCATTTATTATGCTGTATTAGCTGACAAGTAGCTTCATGAAGTGAGAACTCTACCAGAATCTTGATTAGGTAAAGCACATTCGGTGAGGCCTATTTCTAGCAGTAACAGGCTTGATCGATGAGTATGAAGAGGGATGAATTCCACCGATGTAACTTGATTACTGGAAATATACTTGACTTTATGTTTAGCTTGTTTTGAGTCGAACTATAAACAAAAAATAATATAAAATAATAAAAACTTATTTTACAGCCTTAGAAGAGTACTAAATTTTACATGGTTCATATTTCAAAATCCATGAATTTGACTTTTGATTATCATTGATTTATTGTACGTTTGACTCGATTTTTTTTATTTTATATTTTCTGATTGTTAAAAAAGGAATTGATTGTTACGACTATCAATCTCATATTTTTAAACACAATTGGATTAAATCCGGTAGTTTGGCTGCAGTCCAGGCGTTCTTTTCATTCGCGAACGTGGAACTTTACATTTTATGTTCTCTTAATTTATGAAAGAAAGTTAAGTTTTTGTCCCAATTAATAAATATTAAAAAACTGAACATTGGTTATATCAGAAAAGCCCCTTTACCTTACATGCAAACCACTAATCGATTTTGAATGGTAAGATTATTGTTATTAATAATTTACGTTCATTCATGATATTAAGTTCATATTTCATTTTCCTCGTTATAATATAATAATCCATATTAATTCCATTACATCATCTTAGCTTAGTTCACATAAATCCTAACAGACGATTAATTTTCAACAATCGGTTTATCATCACGGTTTTTCGGTACGAAATCAGTCAAAACCGTCGGTTAATTCCCGGTTAGCCGAATCGAGTCGGTGAGTTTCGGCCTTAATGGCGTAAGGATGAGTGCTGATAAGCCGAATAGGTACTTCCTTTACGATGCGGATCCAGTGGGATGCGAATTCAGTGTGTTGTGTACAATGGTAATGCCAGTATTGTTGGTTTGAATGGCGCATAATGTATGCTAAAGCTCTCGCAAGGAAATCTCGTATGAAATTTCGTGAATGAGGCGTAAAAAAATCTGTGCTCGGTAAATTTTTGTGAAATTCCGTCGGTATATTTTGGGCAAGAGATTTTGAACCATTCAGCGGATCTAGATTATGAATAATAAAATAAATAAAAAAAAAACTTTTATTTCCTTTACACAAATTACATATTACAAATAAAATAAGGATTATATTTATTATGTGTAGGGACCGCCTATGGCGGTGAAAGCCTCCTCCAGGGTTTTCCATTTTTGCCTGTCTCTAGCTGTTCTAGACCATTGTTTTCCAGCCACCTTTACTCTGTCGTCGCTCCAGCGGGTAGCTGGTCTTCCTCTCCTCCGCTTCGTGTCTCGGGGAGTCCAGTTAGTAATAATTTGGCTCCATCTATTCTTTTTAACCTCTGTATGTGCCCTGCCCAGTTCCATTTAAGACCTAGGATCCGTTGAACCACATCCTTTGCCTTTGTTTTGCCTAGATTATGAATACGATTAATAAAGTACCTAACTTAGAGGGCAGCTTAGAATCGAATAGAATAAGCGAGTAAGCCGGCTTCTGTTTCACCGTTTATTTGCGGCTTTGCATACGTAAACTCTTTACATACTAAACTTCCACCTATGTTTAAACAATCTAACATGTAAGTAAAGTACTTAATAAAAATGAACTCATTTTTTTTGCACCCTGACAGGGTAGCTTATAGGTACACAATGAACTCATATTCATCATTCAAATATGCTACTTACACCTAAGTTATATAACCTGTATGCAAATGAAACAATTAACTATTTATATGAACATAAATAAATTTAGAAAACTATAAGTATTTATGCACAAAATACATACTTCGAGCAAAATTAATTCATTTCAGTAGAAATGCAAATTGAAATAACAAGCTGCATGTTAAAAACCATTTGATATTATGATAACTTTTAAACGACTTAATCCTATTACAGACTCACGCGTGAAAATTGGAAAATTATTCTGCAACCTGGAACTAGCCTGTAAAATTGAAATTACCGCTATTTCCTCCCTTGAACATAATTACACAAAAGCCATTAGAAAACCAATGCAGTGGTTGTGCAGGGTTGCGGGTAAACGAGCTCCACCACTCGTATGTACCTACTGTTTTATGAGAAGGTTTTACAAAAACGTACGACAGCCGAATTCAATCGGACGGTCACAGGGATTAAAATTCGACGCCATATTTTTTTCATTTATTTTGTTTTGATAAAAATTCTATGGGACATATATGAAAGTAAATCTTCTCAAACAAAAAAATAATTTCAAATCGGTTAATTATATAACCGTCTCCATACTGGTTGTCTGGAAGAGATCGCTTAATTGCGATAAGACCGCCCATTGTACTAAATATTTTGTAATGTTTCCTTCTCTTTGTTATTGTTATTTGTCTTATGGTGTACAATAAAGCATTTTCATTCATTCATTCATTAAAAAAAAAAACATTAAACCGAATTATTAAGTCTCTACGTTAAGCGGTTTGGCCTGTACGCTGTCAGTCAGTCAGGGTCAAGGCTTTTATTAATATTGATTGATGAAATTGACACCTATACACCTAGAATACAAAGGAAAATTGAGAGAAAAAGAATATAATATTTTATTCCCTTGTTGGTAATTTATTGTATGGCTTTATGTTATCTAAAAGGCTTATATTTTGATATATTAACTTATGTTTTAATATAAAGATACGTTTACATTGCAATTTTTTTTTACAGTCCCCCGTGTTCTAAATGTTTAAATAAAAAAAACTTTAATGCCGATTTGCACCAAACTATCAAAGAACTGGCAAGCAAGAAAAGTAATTGCTTAGGAGCTTTGACAGTTTGGTGCAAGTAGGCATAGGTCTAAGATTTTAAGTGAAGCGAGAGTTGAACTGAATTACTGTTAAAATTTTAAATAATTTGCGAAAAAATACCATTAAGGCCAATCCTCAAATCCGAATTCCATACAAAATGTTTCGGACAAATACTCAAAAAGTACGCCGTATTATAATAATTTCTTCACACTATTCGTTTAGTCCATGTTTTTTGATTTCGTCAACAAAAAAAGTGAAAGGTTTCATACTTTAATTTAGATTTTATACGTGTTTTAAAATTAACCCTACTAACTTAAATTCGGATTTGAGGATTCCCCTTAAGATAATTGATTGATTCAGGCGTCACTTTGCGGAAATCCATAAATTTTATATAATTTGTTGATTCCCCTTAAGCCTGGTACAGTTTATGATTAAATCTATGATAATCCTAGAAAACTCCTTTTGAGAAAACTGACGGTAACTAGGACCGAAATTACAAAATATTTGTATAACTAACAACGAAATACTTGTCACATGTATACGACTTTACTTGGCGACCTCTTTACGACCCGTCTGACCGTATAACGCCACGGAATAAAACTATGTACAGTCAGTGGCAAAAGGACCTTTTAAAAATAGCTCTACCTAACAAAGTTATACGTAAGTAGACGTGTGCTTTTAGCAGTGCTGCAGTCGATAAATAGAATAGAATAGAATAGAATATGCTTTATTGTATCACCTTAAAATAAATAATAACAAGAAAAACAAACTAAACTTACAAGGGCGGTCTTATTGCTAGATAGCAATCTCTTTCAGACAACCAGATAAGACATATTGTTAAATAAAATTAATTAAATTACAGTGGATAAAGGGTGTACCAAAAAGATATTATAGATAAAAAAATAATTAACATTTTAAATAGCTTTCTTTACTTTTGTACACAAGAACTTATAAGATTTTTAAAAACTTTGACCTTATTTTTTTTTAATTAGCCCACGTTGTCACATTGTTGGGATTTAAATACCTTTTTATAAATCTTTAATATGAAGATTTGAGAAGGAAAATTTCGTAAGGAAACCGGCATGTCATAGAATCTAAAAAGTTCGAAAACATGTATCAAATACACGAAAGGAGCCTCTTCAAGGAGCACTTGAAATCCTTTCACCACACTGGTTCAAAAGAACTAGTGACATGATAAGAAGATTATTAAGGTTTATGATATAAAAATAATTATAATATATCAATACGTTTTTGTACTTAGTTTTTAAAAAAAAAAATCGAGAAACCAGCTAAGCGCTCTCCTGATGGTGAGAGATCACGCCTGCCAGAACAGTTTTATCAAAGTACTCAAAGACCACCCTTCAGCTGTTTCAAAGTTGCGTTGGTGTTTTTTGTATTTTTCAGTGTTTACTTATAAATTCACAATTTTTTTTATAACGTATAACAAAGCTAGGCTTATAAATACAGCGGTCCTCACACTAGGCCGAGCCTGTATTAAAAATAAAATAATTAAAGCTCACTTGCACCAAACTATCAAAGATCCTAAGCAATTGCCTACCACCGGCTGGGGATCGAACCCGGAACACCAAGCTTCGTAGGAAGGGTCACTACCAACAAAGCCACGGTGTCGTCTGAATTAATTGCTTTATTCATGCTAAATCAAAACTTTTCTTGCTGACTTTCTTCCCTTCGCTATTTTGAATTTCTAGGAGATATAACGTTACATTATTCATAATTTGTTAGCTCATAGTCGTGGAGGCTTCCTTTGGCCGAGCTCCAGAAACGGAGATAATTTTACGTCACCCGGTCTAGTTGGCGGAATAGCACTTTTATAGGTAAACTAAAAATACTGTAATCGAATTGAGTCTTCATCTTATTTACCGGGCTGCGAACGAGTACATAGCAATAGCTTTTATCCTCTTATTCGTCAGCGTTAACTATGGAATTCGGATTGTTTTACTGCTACAATCTTGGTGTCTTCAAGTCTAGAGTGAGTCAGTTTCTTTTAGCCAAGCGTGCTCCATCCTCGACCACACCGTCACTTCCCATCAGGTGAGGTGGTGGTCAAACGCTTGACTATTATTATATTATAATATAATATAAACAAAAAAAAAAACTTTTTTCGTAATAAACGTGTAAGTATGTAAGTAATAAAACTATTTCTGTATTATTCAGATTTATGATGGCATATTTTTCAGTTACCAAAAGAATTCAAAAAAGTTTTTTTTATTATTGTTACCTTAGAACTTTGTTGTTTATAAACCGGTTTGAAAAAAAACTGGTTTTTTTTGAGAGGATATTTTTTCTGACTCGTAAATTGCATCGAAATCTGTTCAGTAGTTTAGTTTTTAAATCAAAAAAATCTGAAAATATGTAGTCGAAGTAAACTAAATTCCGTATTTTGCTTTTCTGTGACTTTTCAGTGGTATTTACGGTCACTAAAACAGTCCAATTGAAGTCGGTTGTAGTATGTTTCTGTTAACATTGATTATTTCGATTAAAAAACACAACAACAACAACAACAAACATTCACACACTCACACCCCTGCACTAGGATTCCCTGTGTCGCAGGTGGCATGGACACATACAAGACATCACAACATCCAAGACCCGAGAACAAACATTTGTGTTCGTCACAAATATTTGCCCCCAAACAAACCAAACTACTAAATCGATTTTGATCCTTTTTTGGAGTCGTTTGAAAATAGCCCTGGTTTTAAAGCCCTGATTGTCCCATCCCTAGGCGCCTTTCAGTTCTAGGTCGCTTGAAAGGTTGTAAATTATTCAAACCATTTGGGTCGCAATTAGTATGCCCGAAATGAGTCTCGTTCGGGCAATAATACAGTTTTAAAATGATATAACATCTTTACCTAGGCTGTACAAGTACCGCGTGGTGTACTGTGATACGGTGTTCTCGTTTCGCTGCCAATTCGGGTAGCACCTGGTGCAATTCTGGGGTTTTCATTTTCTAATCAAAGACTGTCTTGTCTACCCAGAAGAAAAAGATCAATTGCTGTTGTCATTTCTATCCTGCTTAAGTTTTCAATTCCTTTTTGAAAATAGTTTAATAAACTTTACTAATACTTCTTCTTCTTCTTATCGTGTCACTAGTTATTTCGACCCAGTGTGGTGAAAGGATTTCAAGTGCGCCTCGAAGAGGCTCCTTTCGTTCACTACTTATATGTTTTAATACATAAAAGTTTTGACTGACTAACTGACAAACTACTAACAGGCCAAATCACTGTTCGTAGAAACTTACTATTTCGAGGATATGTTAGTAAAAAGTGTAGGGAGCGTACTAAGAAAGGAATTTCGTTATAAATTTCGTAGCGCAAATGAAGTTGTGAAAAATAATTTATTAGTAAATAATCTTTAAAGTTTTTCATAAAAACTTTTCAAAACATGCACATTGTTCTTGGTTATGTTGACAGTCATTTATTTTGTAGGTAATAATGTGCCACTGTGTGTCTTTGGCTCATCGCATTATGATTTTGCCTTATGAACCGACTTCAAATAGGAGAAGGTCCTCAATTCGGTTGTTTTTACCTCACAACTTGGTTGTGTATAAACCGTTTTGAAAAAAAAAGATTTGAATGTTTGAGAGATTATACTTTCAGGTCGGTCCCATAGAAATTTCATCAAAATCGCATCAAAAAAAAAATTGAACAAAATTGCGTATTTTGCTTCCCTGTGACTTTTCAGTGGTGCCTACGGTCACCAGAACAGTCCGATTGAAGTAGTTTGTTGTATGTTTTTGAAAACCTTGTTTACTCATTCGCTCCACAAAGTACAAATACGTGAGGTATAACGTCTCTAACCCGTCTGCCTATTATTATTGTAACCATCATCGATTGTATTGTAACTAGTATTATGTAGAAGCTTCATGAAACTCGGCTTCATGTAACTGTAATTAGTAAATTGGTTGAATAGTCCGCCAAATCGCCAAACCGCAAACCGATACAAGTACACTACCCTATCCATTGGTATTACCATCGATGTATTACTATTTCAAATTGAATCCGATCACATTCCTAATCAGAGCCTCGATCACGAACACTTTTGACATATTAGGTAATCAGTATCAGTAACTATCAGTAGCTCAAGTACGAACTTTTGCGTTAACGTTAATGTTAATGTATCGTATCCGTCACAGAGAAGTCAACGGTTTGTATGAAACATTTTCAAAACGTCACACAAACTTGTCTTCTCCGTGGCGGATACTGTACGTTAACGTCTACTGTATCTCAAGCATGAACTTTTGCGTTGACGTTGACGTATCGTATCCGCCACAGAGAAGACAACAGATTGTATGACGCTTTAAAATTCTGGTGGCTGGGGTCAAGAACTAGTGACACTTTTTTTTTCAAAATATCAAACATACTGTTGACTTCTCTATGGCGGATACAATACAATTGTAATTGTCAGAAATGTTCGTGATAGAGGCTCTGGATGCTCGCGCTGCATAATCAGGCATTCTGTTTAGGGCTCCGCTATTCGGTTAATAATGTGGAGTCGGGATGCCGCGGTTGGCTGCGACGTGCCTTTCTGTGCACTGGCATTCAATTAATTCAACATATTTGCTCAATATTGTATTTGAAACTGTCGATAAGCCACAACAAACATTGAAAATCGACACAAAAAATATAAAATTCTTACTTTTATCTTGAAAGGTAAACATGTTTGTGATTATGGATGCGTGATATATTAAAGCACGCCTAAAATACCTAACTAAGTTGACTGACTGAAGTAGAATTTTCTATAAATAGATAAGTAGTTATAAATAAATATTTTGGACTTCAATTAATTTATTTTTAAAGCCTTGGAGACGTTGGTAATCAAAGTATGAACCTAGTTTTTTTGAGAACAATGGACTCCCGGAGCTTCTGGGAATAAGCCCACACACCACCATCTAGCTAGTCCCAAACTAAGCAAGCTTGTACTATGGGAACTACATAACTGATACAATACATACATACTTTTTTTTGTTAAATAAATAATATAATACATAGAAAACACCCAGACCCAGGACAAACACCGATGTTCATCACACAATATTTTGTCCTGAAGCGGGATTCGAACCCGCAAAACCGGTGTGGCATTCCAGCACACTTGCTACTCGACCATCCGTGTCATCACATAGTAAAATATTTAACTGAATCGACTGACAAATAAAAGTACAATTTTCAATTTCACAATTTTGATTTTGAAGGACTTACAAACCAGGGCATAAAGACACATAATTGGGGTATGATGATAAGACTATGAGTACCTATAGATACAAGATTGGAAAATAAATAAATAAAAAATAATAAATCAATTTTTATTTCAGATTAAGATCCATAAAATACAATTAAATGTAACACAAAGATAAAAAGTACACAAAACTCACCACACAAAACAAAACAAAAAAGGAAAAGGCCGTAGTCTGGATTTCTATCTCAATCCAGAATTTTTTATCACTTTAGCGCAAAATAATGGCTAAATGTCTAGTGTAGTGACGAACATAAATGCTATTTTTTAGATCGGAAACTTTTAATCTGATTGAATAATCTCAGAATATTTAGAGAGAGTACTTGTTAGCTGTGTGGGTGGGTGTCTGAAGCTAAAAGGTCAAAGGTCTTTTACTTCGATTGGAGACAAAGACTTTATTCTAAGAAAATTAACTTTGTGTAACATCTGCGAACAGATGTCACAGTCTTGATCAAGTTACACGGGAATGACTTAACAGTAATTTTGACAAAATGTATTGAGCTGAAAAAAACATTTTGCTTCTATCAGGGTGTTGCCGAAAAACTTTTTGCAGAAATCTTAATCTTAATACAATTGGCGAGTCGATTGAAAATACTTAATGATAGAGTGTTAGGAGTCCTAACACTCTGTTCTGTGTGCTGTGTTTATTACTGCTCAGATCATTAGCTGATCAAACGTAACATACTCGGTAGATATTTTTTGACGTGACTACGTCTAATAAATCGATGAACGCCGCCGCGCCGGCTACATGCACGAAAACGTTGACGTCATTGTCCGATAACGCTCATTGTCCGGTGCAGCTCATTGTCCGGTACAGCTCATTGTCCGGTAACGCTCGTTGTCCTGTTACACTGGTAGTCACGTAAAACTATCGTCCGTAAATCAACTTTACAGACAACCATTTCTTTTTATTTTACTTAACCTCTTGTTGCCGGCACCTGTAAGGATATACTCCCAGATTGGTCCCATAGAAATTTCATGAAAATCGCTTCAGTAGTTATTTTGGTTTTAAAATCAAAATAAATAAAAATATACGTCATCCATACAAACAAAATTGCGTATTTTGCTACCTGTGACTATTCAGTGGTGTTACGGTCATTAAAACAGTCCAATTGAAGTCGGTTGTACCAAGTTTTTGTAAAACCTTGATTTATTTGTCATACTTACTCCTCTCTCTTACCTACATACATACTCGTTTATCAAATTGAAAACCACAGCCTGAATACAATAAATATAAAGTGACACCGAAAACGAATATATAAATACACTGAAAGTAAACTATAAATACAAGCAAAGTGCATTTCCGCGTGAGCACCGAAGCGGGGACAATACGACCGAACGGCTGCAACCGCACAATCGAATTTTCACCTCGGCCGAAAACTATTCGGGTTGAAAAGAGACTATTCGGGTTGAAACAAGAGTATGCTTCTGGATGAGAGAAAAACATAATATGAGCTTTTACTGTTTTGACTGCGTGAATGAACTCCTGGGATCTCGAATTAGTAAAATTAGCTTTCTAAGTTTTAGTTATTTCTATAACCTAACCTAATCAGGGGTGAATATAAATTAAGACAAAGATAATTTATTCAATCAATAAAACAAGCTTATTGAACATCGAGGCTTAGAAGTACACTCATAACCTCTAGAGGGAAACAGTTATATTAATTTCACAAAAAAAAAAGAACATTTCCCATGTTCTTTTTGGGATGTTTTTGTTCTTTTGGCGGTTGAAATGACAATATATTTTTTTGTACAAATATTTATTAATTTTAACTGCGCGTGGCAAAGACCGTTTGATAAATGGACGTTAAAAAAGTTAAAATATAATTTGCTACTACAATTTTCATGTTTTCTATGTCTTGAACCTACAATGCTCATCACTTGCCTGTTGAAAACATTTAGAACATGCGCATCGTGAATTTGTACGATGCTATACAACGTTATAAATTGATAATTTTTTATGAAATGAAAAAGCTGATGACCAAAATCTTCTTATCATGTAAGCCTAATAAGTTGACTCTGGTATTAAATTTTACAAACCACTTTATTCTACATGCTTTATTATTCAGAAAAAAATAAATAAACTGCTAACTAAAGTGTTGAAATTAAAGTTGTAAAAGCGAACTGTTCACCCGATATTACAACGCTATTGTCTCGCGTGTTTTTGTTTCATCCGAAAATGGAAAATGAAGTGAATTTTAATAAAAGTCACTTTATTTGCACTTAATGGCTTTTTTCTGAGGCCGGGGCTGTGAAATTTTAACTTTTAATAAAAAAAAACTGCACGGCTTTTTCAGTTTACTTTTTAATTAAAAGTATATAGTGAAATTATTTCCGATCACTACTGGAGTAGGTAGGATTTGTATAAACTACGTATCGGATACTTTTTGGCTGTTTATACAATTGTATGGGAAAAACGAACTGAAAGGAAATAGGGAAAAACTGTTTTGCCCTATTTCCTTCGCTTATGTTAAACATATCAAAACAAAAGATATACTTATACATTTCGTGAGGTTGTAGTAACAAAATTACCGATTTTAATTTATATTCCGTCAATTTATGATGACACCGTGGCTTAGTTGGTAGTGACCCTGCCTACGAAGCTTGGTGTTCCGGGTTCGATCCCCGGCCGGGGCAAATATTTGTGACGAACACAAATGTTTGTTCTCGGGTCTTGGATGTTATGATGTGTTGTATGTGTCCATGCCGCCTGCGACACAGGGAATCCTAGTGCAGGGGTGTGAGTGTGTGAATGTTTGTTGTTGTTGTTTGTTGTTGTTATATCTGAAATAAATTTACAAATGCGCGGGTGAGATAGCGGCGCGCTGTATTCTGTGCCTTAAAATCCGACAATCCGAATGAACAGATGAAATTTCAAAAGCATAAGCGGAGGATGGAGGTGGTTTTAGATCATTCTTCGTGGCGATCTGAGGACGTTTTTGTTCAGTCCAGTAGTCTACGTATTCTGTTAAAACAGTGGTATAAAATTAATCATTTAAAAGTGGCCTATAAGCACAACCTACTTCAAGACATAGAGCCGAGAGTACGAAACTTGTAGAATCTTATCGTGTGATTCTCATACAACATTGAACTGAATCTCTTCAACAAATCCCTGGATTTCCCTTTAGTTTTTGTTTTCAATCTACCATGAAAATATTAACCAAATCTGAAAGAGAAAACGAATGCAGATTGATTGTTTTTTATGGAATAAAAGGATTTGTGTGTTGATGTGACGATCTTGGCATGATTGAAAGGGACTTGTTATGGAATCGTTCAAGGATACAAGAAGAATAATAGGATAGAGGAAAGACTGAGGGAAAAAACTGGGAAAAAAAGGTGAGAATGGGGAAGAAGAGCCATTGCCCAGTAGAGGGACACCATAGGCTGATAAAAAAATAGATTTGACTTTTGACAGACATGACGATTGTAAGGAAAATGTTACGCAACATAACAAGATTACGTGATATTGTGTAACATTTCCTTTAGAATTCGACTCAAAAGTGTTGAAAATTTGTAAGGGAGTTGGCAGTTGGCAGTGGTTGTAAGCGAAATTGAAGTTTCGTATTATGAATGCGGGGTACGATTTTCATTTGTGAAAATTTCATACGAACGTGCTCTTCGCATTTATATTTTATATTGTGAACTCGAGGGTTTCGTCCTTTCACATAAATTCTCGTGATAAATTCCGTATGCAAATTTCAGATTTGGGCTTCTCATTATGGGATACGCCATAGAAATTGTGTAATATTTTATATTATTTTTATTTATTGCTAATGTAAAAAAAAAATCTCCTTAGGTAAACCCTTTTATCTGTCTCAACAGCGCCATGCTCTTAACTTCAGCTATAACGTGTACTTAGGATTAAAAAAACACGGCACAGAGACCGCGAGGGAGAAGCAACTGAATCGAATGCCGACAGAAAAACAAAAAAAAAACTGTCTGATTGTATACCTATCTATAACATTCGTGACTCATTCAGAGACGTAACAATATAGTTAAAAAATATCGGCCCGTCTCTATCAGTTGCAACACCCTAAACGGGTAATATTGTGTATCTGTACTTTAATCTATTTGACTTACCAAGACCCAAAACCTACCCAATATTGCAAATAAATACTGAGTACATAAATAAATAATCATTTATTCCGGAAAGTCTCATCGGCAGACCGATAGCCGTTAATCTATTTTAGTGCACCAGGATTTGTGGTTGTGAATCGAAGGCATTGCAGCTGCAATATCCTGAAATAAACCCACAAACAGTCCTGGAGTGTCACACGTCGCATTCACACTGCGGCCGTGTTCCGTCACGACAAACTGCCTCTCAGCCAGACGAATTGTCGACAAACGCAACGCCTCACACATTAACAAAGGATAGAACAGACTGGATAGAGTAAACTAGGATAAAATAGACTCAATACTCAATACATAAATTGTCTTTACATGGTAAAAATGCTAACAAATAGAAAGAAAAGAAAGAAAAGAAATAAATAATTTTATTGTTGGAAAACTATACCTACTAACTACTAAATAATAATTATCATAATATAAATGAATTATAGAAGTTATACGTAGCTAAAGAGTGTTCCACAATGTACGCTGCAGCGCTGGTATTCTGCTAGGCCCCAGTGGCGACGAAACATCTTTGCAAAACTATGCTAAAAACTTTAAAATTAGACTATACATAAATAGGTACACAATAAAAGGTAGAATCGCATGTGAGCCCCTTTGGGGCACTACAATAGCTATGGGCAGGCAGACCGAGGTTTTTTTCTAAACAAAAAATACTTTTAAGTAACTCAAATGTACATACTTTCACAATATAATATTAATGTATTTACTACGAATATAAAAAGTGTAAATTGAAAATAATGTTAATTTATCTCAAAAACTAGGGTAGTAAATAGGCTTTGAGGACGGTTCATGATGGATCACTCTTTGGAGCAAAGGTATTATGTTCATGCAAAAGGCGTTTATTGCTAGGATGTTTGTTTGAAAAAAAAAAAAAATGAATCATTGGTTTCTGCAACAAAAAATACATTATAATCTGTGTGATTCAAAGTCCTACGTAGCACTGTTCTGGTCATGAACTAGCCTGATGCCTCCATGATGAATATCTGTCATATATATATATATCTGTGTCCATAATCTGTGTCTACATCCAATGAAAATTAAGCCTGCTAGCACAATAGGCATCAAAACCGCAGTCCTGTCCAGTGCTGAATGAATTTATGATCAACTACAATAACCCTTGTCTTTACTTATGACTTAAACTTCCAGCCAACTTGACAGCATAAGTTTACATAAGTTTTTGCCATAGTTGTTAGATCGATGTTCAGGGATATTGCGTAGATTAGAGTCATTTATTAGGCCCATTGTATTGCTGTTTTCAACCGACTTCAAAAAAGGCGAAGGTTCTCAATTCGGTTTTTTTTTAAATTTTTTTAGAACTTTGTTGTTAATAAACCGATTTGATGATTTTTTTTTGTTTTTGTTTTTAAATCAAAATAACTGAAAAAAAAAGTCTTTGAAGTGAAAATAATTGCGTATTTTGCTTCCCTGTGACTTTTCAGTGGTGTTTACGGTCACTAGAACAGTCCGATTGAAGTCGGTTGTTGTATGTTTTTGTAAAACTTTGATTATACGTATTTTTTATTATGAAATTAGGCAGTTTATATGTTTTAAAAATGCTGTGTTTGAAGATGGAACACGCTGGTCTAGAAACTAATCTTAGAGCCTAGCCTAAAGTGAATTTCGAACCGAAATACATGTCCATGATAGGCGCAATGAACAGTATCCTATTATAAAGATATCAAATCATAAAATAAATACTTAAATAAACAACCAACTTTGCTTAATGAAACCCCGTTTTTCAACCCTTTGACTTTATTTAAAGCTTCATATAAACGCGTTTGCGTATAAATTTGTCAATGTGACATTACGGGACCCACGGAAATGATGTTGCTTGGAATTCATACGAAGGCAGTATACAAGTGCCAGAGTTTTGTAAAGATAACTACGTTAACTTAAAAGTACATAATCTCATTATTACTAGTGTGCGTTGTGCGTGCGTTGTCTGTATGTCAGGCAGGATAAGTCCCGCCTGACTGACAGACAACGCCACAACCAAACCACTGAATAAAGAGACTTGGAATTGCGAGGGCATATTCGTAAAGAAGAGGAAACGCGTACTAAGAAGGTAATTTTGTGTGTCAGCTAGATATTCATACATAATATAGCTCTATGTATTTGGTCTTTACTCTCTTTTTACCGTCCTCATATACCACACATTTTTAAACCGACTTCTAAAAAAGAGTAGATTTTTAATTCGGTTGTTTTTTTATGTTTGTTACCTCAGAACTTTGTTGTATATAAACTGATTTGAAAAATTAGAGAGAAATGAGAAGTTATACTTTCAGATTGGCCCCATATAAATATCAAACTTAAAACGTATCAAAGTTGGTTCAGTAGTTTAGTCTAAATATCAAAATAACTGAAAAAAAAAATCGTTTGAAGTGAACTAAATTGCGTATTTTGCTTCGCCGACTTTACAGTGGTGCCTACGGTCACTAGAACAGTCCGTTTGAGACTTCAAATTCAACAGACTGGTTGTTGTATGTTTTTGTAAAACCTTGATTATAAAGTGTCCGAACTGTTTAAAAAAAACAAATCCGTGCGAAAACAGTGTATCCCGATTGCAAGTTACATGAGCCTCTTGTAAATAATAGAGATTCGTCCGTGACGTATGGTTACATTGCCTTATTACGATAGGGTTAAGGGTAATTTTCGATTGCAGAACAAATGCTATTGGACTCTGATGTACTGGCTTGCACAATGCGAGTTCACATCGAGTTAGATTGGTCAGCTTATTGGCGAAAACTGATAAGTCAACTAACAACGTATTGCAAAATTTTTTTGCAATCCATTCCACACATAAGTGCCTTAAAGAAAAAATGTATCGATGCTATGGCAATAGTTCCATTCACATGGAAAATACCAGAAATTATTATTCACACACAAATTATAAACGCGAGATTTTACTCTGCCTCAGAGCAGTTAATAGCTGAAATAACTGTCTTCGTGATAGTTTTTGACGTGACTACGTCTAATAAATCGATGAACGCCAGCTGCGTGCACGAAAACGTTGACGTCATTGGTAACGCTCATTGTCCGGTAACGCTGGTAGTCACTTTAAACTATAGTCCGTAAACCAACTTAACAGATAACCAATTTTTTAAATTTAAAGCCAGATTTGGTTTCAGGCAGGCTTGATCACTTACAATCGCGCGAAAGTCTTGATTTTCTCGTTACTTGTTTACATAAAAAAACGATGTCTTAATTCTTAAAGAAAGTGAAGCTTGCACTGTGTAAACTGGCCTTAAGGCTGTAACGCGATAGGAATTCATTAGGCGTGCGAAAGGTCCCTGATAATGGTGTTACAGAAATGTCAGTTTTGGACGCATGATGGAGTATTATACGGTACGGTGTACGGACGGTCGTCATCAGAGTTATGGTAAGTAGTGCTGATCTAGTGCGAGGGAAAACAGTGCTAAATATGGCAGGGGTATGCAATGGCGTGTAAAGTTTACAACGGTAGCATAATACCGCAATGAAGAGTTGTGTTTTATGCTAACAAGCTTAAACGGTATATTAGTCGGAAGAATAACATTGATTAAGAGAATTCTACAAGAGTCGGAAATAAAGGATTTTAAATAAGAGAACAAGAAAGGTGTTTCTATTGTATTTTATGTATGTATTTAAAAAAAAAAAACAAGTATTTAAGTATTCCATCAGTTACCTGGTTTCTCATTGTGTGAAATGTATAAATTAGGTAAAAAACTGATATTTGCATATTTTCAGACTGATTTTAGATTATTTTGTCATATATGTAAAATATTTTTAATAATTACCAGCTGAAGGTACTTTTAAGCTAAACTGACTTTTAATTGAGTTTATTAATATAAAATAAATCGTGGTTCTCCGGGACGTGTACCTCAGGGATCGTGGTCCTCCGGGAGTAACCCTTTATTTCTTTATCTAAAATTACGATGTCGAATATTACATTGAATAATTCTTCTACTTGGTTATTTACCTATTCTTACAAGTTCACGTATGAAAACTGTGATAAATATTTTTTACAAATCACAGTCTTACAAAACGGACAAACCGAGTCTGAGAGCGACACCAGAACAAGCCACTCATACGAGAGAAGACAAGAGTCTTTAAAAGCCTAGTCTACGAAGTCAATTCAGCTCAAGTGTGCTCAAGCTATGACCACGGTACACCAGACAGAGGTCACGACCGATGCCCGTATGTATACACTAATGAGATTAACCGAGGGCGACTCCCTCGGCCCTCTGGCTAACAGTCGATGTATTGACCGAATGATTTGATTATCGCCATCGTTGCCGCATCCTGTACATTGTGTACGTGGATTTATAGGAAAATAGGAACTAGATTTAGTAAGATTTATGATATCTAACGTTTAGGCGATGGACCTATGACATTGTTGTGTTCGCGGGAAGTCAGTGAATGGAGAAAGCTCGAAACCGCTCGTCGAGCTGTTTTATGAAGAAGGCATATTTCCAGCAGTGGACGTCAAAAATACTTGGTTAAATTGACGAATACCAAAGTTTTGAGGATGGTAACATAAACAAAGAAAATAAATTGGACTCTCTATTACTACCTGCGTACGGGTTATAATGCAGAAGTTCCAAGGTTTACTCTACTCTAGCAAAATATGTGTAGCTCTGTCTTCTTGTTTTCGCTTCTTCTTCTTATCATGTCACTAGTTCTTTTGAACCAGTATGGTGAAAGGATTTCAAGTGCGTCTCGAAGAGGCTCCATTTTTTTTTTCGCTTAAGCTAGTGAACGGCTATAGTATTCCAGTTTTAAATCCTTTAAAAAGATTTTTAATTAGCTAAAAAGGAGAATAAGATCCGTAATCAATAAGAACACTAAAAATATTTTTGCTATAAGCTATGTATGACACTCTAATTCACGTGATTTCAGTCACAATGGGACAAAAGGGTAATTACGATAAAGTGTTCATGTTTGGGACGCACCATTAGCGAATAGTCTGTTTCAATCCTGGATAATAAGTCCATACATCATTGTCACATTATCTCAGGCGCTATTATACGTTTGAAATCTGGGTTCACCGGTCACGCGTTCATTGGAGTAATGCCGTAATGTCCAGGGTCTGCCTACATTCAGTTCACATCCTCATAACCAAGTCTGTAGGTGGTCTGCGATGGAATAATGAACGCATCCTGTTTAACTGTCTAATTGCAAGCTCCGATAGGTCGATGGCCTATTTATGTGTATTATGGTAGAAATTGGAGCAGAATTAAAACGATTGCTATTGGATTTCAATTTGTGTTGATATTCACGTATATTATTAATACCGAAGTTAAATAGAAACTGAATATGATGTGTAACTCTTTTAGCCTGAATTCAAAAAGATATATATGTCCATTAAAAACACGTGCTTAGCGGTGAAGGAAAACATCGTGAGGAAACCGGCATGTCATAGAACCTAAACAGTTCGAAAACGTGTGTCAAGTGCACGAAAAGAGCCGCTTCGAGGCGCACTTAAAATCCTTTCACCACACTGGTTCGAAAGAACTAGTGACACGATAAGAATAAGATGAAGCGTAAATCAAAATAGAAGAGATTTAAAAAAAAACTGTGTGGCAAGAGTCGAAACAACACCCCCTATTTCTCCACCAACAACAAATGACAAAATAGGCTATAGTCACAAATTAAAACCACAAAAGCTATCAATATAATCAATTTGAAAACGGAACTACCACATAGCTTTGCATTACCCAGATTGCAATCAATATTTATCGTCTAAAACGCCATGTTTCAGCCCGACCATTTAATCTTTTACAATCTGCTAGCGCTCCACCTGCTACACAATTTCAATCTAAAAGCTGGGAAGCGAGTGCCCTCACTTTGAAATGTACGAGTAGCATTGAAAATTGACAAATAAAACCGTCGGGGACCGGCGCAATCGATAATGTCTCGGACTGAGTAAACTAAATCAGCCCCGCGACCCGCTCTCGAGGTACGGCGCCCACGACAGGAGGGTAATGATTGATTCGGAATAGCCTATGGGTACTTTGATTAATTAAGTGAAAAGTTCAAGATGGGAATACAGTCGTGACACTCTTTTTAGATATGTAGAGTTATGGTAATCATGTCGAGGCTTGATTGTATATTTATAGTAACGAACCATCTTTTCACTTAGTTTCCGTAGACTTTTGCGACAATAATATTTTGTTGCAATACAGCTGGAACATTGGTACTAAATAAATAGAAATTCAAAAACTCAAATTCAAATTCTGATGGGTACTTGTACCCATTGTGTGATAATATTTAGAATCCCTACATTCAAAATGTGTCTGTGAGACAGGCCTCTACATTTGTTTTTACCGAAAAAACAAATCCATTTATTTTTGTATACATTCAACTAAACCAAAAGCAGGTGCGAACCTAAGAGGAAAATCATTTTCGTTTCCATTTTACTGGCTACGAAAGTAATTTGAGGCGATGGGGATGTCAATCAAAACATTTTTTGTTACAGATAAAATAATATTCCCAGTGAAACTTAATAAGTAACTCCTATAGTGGAAGCACAGGAAAATTATGGTGTAGTTTTTTGTGTTTAGGGCTATTTAATACCAAAAATGTTAATGCAAATTAAGTACAGACCTACCTATGTACAGACAGCGTCAGAGATAAGAATCCTCCTTGCACAAGACACTCAATTATAAGTCCTTTAAAAAAATAATTAATTATTAAAATTATTTGTAGGCTTACATACGGTTATACAAATATAATCTCTTTTTTTTAAAGGCAAAACTTCTACAGTCATCGCGACGGTTATTTAAAGGGATTTGAAGCTGGGTATTATAATGCAAGGGGGATACTTATCAATGACGCTGTCTGTACATGCCCCGTATTCCCTAGGCTTGTATTATAAAAGTCGATAAAGCTCTTTTGATCAATCAGACGCCTGTTTTAAGTTCGGCATCAAACAAATAAAGTGTATTTAATGCACGAAAGGAGCCTCTTTGAGGCGCACTTGAAATCCTTTCACCAACCTGGTTCAAAAGAACTAGTGACACGATAAGAAGATGAAGATCAAACAAATCTGTTATTTCTGTTTAGAAGAATTTGAAATAAATTAAATATTTACGTATCCATAATGAAATATACACTGTTTACTTGGTTAATATTTTTTTTTGTAAACTTACCACGTAACTAAAACACTATGACAAAGTAAACAAAGGATATTTATGAATTTTCCAAATAACACGTATTGGGCTTTCATTGAAATACAACTGTTGTTTGTGTCCGAAGTAATTTGATTGAAACGACGATAACGACCGTTCGGTTGTTTTCAGGAGTATGTATGTATGTATGTATGTTTAGCAAGTTCGTTACGTTGGTAGAGCTTTGGTGGCCGTGTAGGTTTGTCCTTGCTTTGCCTTTTCTGGGTCGTGGGTTAAAATCTCGGTGGCACTCATAGACAATTATTGATAGTACAATTAATATATTCACGTTATCTTCATAGAAATGAATAAAAACATCAAAAAGCAATCTTGGATATAATCATAGTCATAGAATTTCGAACTTTTAAAAACCTTACAAAAGAAAACTAACCCATTAAGTAAGTAATATACATTAAAATACATATAACAAAGTAGCATTAGAATGTGTGTCGATAGATAGAATCACTCGCTTCCATTAGGCACATTAATTGTCCCTCTTTCTGAGTCAGTTATTAAAAACCTATCAAATACATGTTTCCGGAAGCAATATTGATGTATTGATGTAATGAAGGTGGAGATATTTTACTTCATTCTGGCTCGTTCCTACTTTTTAAATGCTTTATATTATATTGTACTAATTTATCTGTAAAATGTATGGTCTTTTGCGCGACGGAAAAATAAAATAGCTAATTTTCTCAAAATACTGTTTGTGATTTGAAAATATTTAGACCAAAAATGCAAAAAAAATATATTCGCTCAGTCAAACACTCGCCATTATGGGTTGCTCGTACTCTTTATTTTCGGGAGTAGTCTCAGTATAAAACCCCGTATAGACTGGATTGGCCAGAAACCTCATCTCATCTCAAAAGACGTTTCGCTTAGCCTTAAGTGCGGTTTGAGACGAGCGTATTTTTGTCGCGCATATACGGGCGGATTAGTTTTCGCGGAATAAAAGCCAAAAGTTCAAAGCCCCGCGCTTGTATAGGTTTTATACCGGCGACGTTAACGTCGGATTTTTCTAGCAAGTGTCAGTAGCATAATGCGTCTCTCGCGGTTTGTCGCGCGTATACGCCCTACAAAAAACAAAACACGAGCGGCAAATCCGTTAGTCTGAAACCACACTTGGGCATTTCACGCCAACTTCTGCAGATATACATCAAGGCACGTCCATCCAAAGCTGAATGATATGGAATTATAGTCTAGCTAGAGTTTTGTGTCATCTAAGTGTCTTGCTCACGAGAAAACAAAACACGAGCGGTGAATCCGTTATTCTGAAACCACACTTGCACATCCATCCATAGCTGAGTGATATGGAACAATGGTCTAGCTAGAGTTTTGTGTCATCTAAGTGTCCTGCTCACGAGAAAACAAAACACGAGCGGTGAATCCGTTATTCTGAAACCACACTTGCACATCCATCCATAGCTGACTGATATGGAACAATGGTCTAGCTAGAGTTTTGTGTCATCTAAGTGTCCTACTCACGAGAAAACAAAACAGGAGCGGTGAATCCGTTATTCTGAAACCACACTTGCACATCCATCCATAGCTGACTGATATGGAACAATGGTCTAGCTAGAGTTTTGTGTCATCTAAGTGTCCTACTCACGAGAAAACAAAACAGGAGCGGTGAATCCGTTATTCTGAAACCACACTTGCACATCCATCCATAGCTGACTGATATGGAACAATGGTCTAGCTAGAGTTTTGTGTCATCTAAGTGTCCTACTCACGAGAAAACAAAACAGGAGCGGTGAATCCGTTATTCTGAAACCACACTTTGGCATTTTACGCCCACTTCTGCAGATATACATCAAGCAGATGCACATCCATCCATAGCTGAGTGACATGGAACAATGGTCTAGCTAGAGTTTTGTGTCATCTAAGTGTCCTGCTCACGAGAAAACAAAACAGGAGCGGTGAATCCGTTATTCTGAAACCACATTTTGGCATTTAACGCCCACTTCTGCAGATATACATCAAGGCACGTCCATCCAAAGCTGAATGATATGGAATTATAGTCTAGCTAGAGTTTTGTGTCATCTAAGTGTCCTGCTCACGAGAAAACAAAACAGGAGCGGTGAATCCGTTATTCTGAAACCACATTTTGGCATTTAACGCCCACTTCTGCAGATATACATCAAGGCACGTCCATCCAAAGCTGAGTGATATGGAACAGTAGTCTAGCTAGAGTTTTGTGTCATCTAAGTGTCCTGCTCACGAGAAAACAAAACACGAACGGCGAATCCGTTAGGTTAATCCGCTAGTCTGATCTGAAACAACATTTGGGCATTTAACGCCCACTTCTGCAGATTTACATCAAGGCACATCCATCCAAAGCTGAGTGATATGGAACAATAGTCTAGCTAGTGTTTTGTGTCATCAAAGTGTCCTGCTCACGAGAAAGCACCGTTCCCCCTTTTCTCGCTCGTTACTGGTATCGTTACTTTAACCCGACCCGCCCGACCTTGGAAGGTCGCAGCTCGACTGTACCTCCCAGAAGTGTGCTTTGGTGGTTTAAGGTGTGGTCTTGGAAATGGCGACAAAGGGACTAAAGCCAGAGATGTTTCAAAAGTGAACTCCGTTAAGGGTACTTTGCTTTTCCCTAATTTTGGTTTTGTATAGCATGTCCAATGTCTTTCTTACGGCTTTGCCTATGAATAATGGAATTATAGATAGATAATTCTTCATTGTACACTTGGACTTAAAAAATAAGGTTTAAAACTATATTTCTATCGATTTCGTCCAGGCTTTTTATAAAGCATTATTAATTTTGCGTTAGCCACTCTTGGATATTATGGTTGGGTATGTATTGTATGAAACATAAAGTTTTATTATAAATTCATATTATGATTCTTCCACTGTATAAAATTCACCGGATATTCCGATTTCTGCGTTTTCAATACAGTACCTACAACTCACTGAACGTTACGTCCAATTCAACGGCTGATGGTTCTTCGACAGAAGTGGTTTTATTTGTAGAAAAGTTTCCGGATCGCGGGTCGCTGTCTCGAGAACCCGAATGCAATCTTTATATATCTCAATGTTGGAGTTTTTCTTTTACATTTACCTATCTGCGGCGACCAGCGTTAAATGCTCCCCCGAGACATTGCGGAGTTTTACGAGTCGAGACCAAATTGGATGCCGAGCTCTTATGCCCAGAGGTCTTCGTAGCTTGGATGGTATTGCTTGGACTGTTTGCTATACGAAATAGGATATGCTAGGGATCTCGGCAAATTATAGGATGACATGTCATGTTTTGTTCAAAGAAGATAAAATAAATAGAAATTTCGTGCGTCCCTGCCCTATCTTTTGTAAGAAATTGTTTCGGCATTTTTTCGTTGGGTCATCACTTTTGTATTAAGTATTTTTATTTTACCTGTCGGCGGTTTGGGTTTGCTTTGGTGAGTGTCAATTTGTGTTATTGGTTTGGAAATGTGGGCTTTTTTTTTAAGACTTTCGTATTGGATAAACAATAAATATTTATGCTGCGGGAAAATGGGGTTTAGGTTGGTGATGTGGGTGAAAACAACTGAAACTGAAACTGAAATAAATTAGAGCGAAACAAGCTAAATACCTGCTGAGTTTTCGCCTAAATGTCTAACAGCCTTTTTAAACTGAAGAAAGTTTTGTGCTGTTTGCAAAAGTGACAAATCTTCTAAAGAAAGAAAGAAAGAAAGAAAAAAAAAATTAATACCCAGAAATAAAGCTAAATACAACTTACATTTACAACATAACGGTAAGTACAGAGGTAATGCCTTTAAAAACTACAAAGGTTAAATTACTTACCAAGAGCACTGTATTATTTAGAAATTAAGAAAATAAAGCGAACAAAAAAATTATACCTATTTCATATGCATAATTTATTTTGCACACGTTAGATTTTGGGGACTTTTTACAGTTCGTTAATAATCCAACATTCATACCAATTTTCAGCTCTAGATAGGGTTCCCTATCTATCCAGTGCTGATTTTCAGTTTATCAATCTTCATCATAATATAATCCAGCCCAGTCCACATGGCTGGTGGCTTAACCTGGCCTCAACGCGCATGGCTGCACGCATTTGCATGCGTCGTGCGACGCGACGCGTCATATTGCTAATGTCTCATTCACTCTCGCCATCTGTGGGTTGAGTGATGAGATATTAGCGGGAGTCAACGATCGTTATTTTTATAAAAACTTAAAATCAAGCTAACAAGTTTTAAAAGTAAATCCAATAAAGTACTTTATAAAAGTACTTTGTGAGGATTCTTGTTTAGTTCAATTCAGTTTCTTTACGTATACGAAAATAAGTCTTACAATTCAAAGACTGTTACATAAACAGTTAAATAAAGGTATTAATGTACTTAAAACAGATTTTTTCTTTGTAGTTCCTAACCCTTGTTTATTCTGATAAGTGCCACTATTATATATTTTTTTACGCGATACAAACACTAGAATTTCGAGGTACCAAGGTGAAAATTAGATGCATAGTATATATTTGTAATTGTTTAAAAATAATACAGTTACCTTATGCTGTTATCTTCAATTCACACTATCTTTAAAGCATCGCTTTATTCTCCTTTAAACAATTTCCTTTCATAGTGTTTACTTAATACACACTTACATACGTACTACAGACGTGTGAGCGGTATAAAATGCATCGTTTATAACTTGGACCACACTGCATCATTGTTGTCATGTGCCTGTCAGCGATTCAGTGCAACATAACAACAATGTTTTCGCTTTATCATTGTTACAGTTGCCATACTTGACGGCAGACGGGTTAATATTCATTAGCTAATTGTAAACTAATTTATTTTAATATTAATTGTTGTCTCAGTCGATATTGTATCAGTAAGAAAATAAGTGGGGGAAATATAATTACTAATTAGCATATTATTAACAATAACAAAATAAGATAATTATATTTAATTTCAACGCTTTCGAAAATCCCAAATTAACCAAAATACTAAAACATTGCTCACAATACATGCGTAAAAATATTGCTTGTCTAAAATTTCGCAAAATGTAGAGTCGCTAAGCTACTCATTGTATTAATATTGATGTTCGTCTATTTGTTATAAAACTTCTTTTTCTTATCGTGTCGCTAGTTCTTTCGTACCAGTGTGGTGAAAGGATTTCAAGTGCGCCTCAAAGTGGCTCTTTTTGTGCACTATTTCTGAGGTAACCAACATAAATAAGAAATAAAACAACCGAATTATTGAGAAGTCAGTTGAAAAGTGAAGAAAAATATTGAGAAACCAGCATGATTTCATAGACCAGAGAAAAGAAAAATCTATGGCATGTGGCATCCACCAAACGGCATTTTATAAAACTTTTAACAGTTCAGTTTAAAGAAACTGTTACCTTTGGATTAGTTATGGTTCGCATTTTTTTTTTCATTCTATTAACAAGCGTCGACTATCGAAACTGGTAGGCGTTATCGGGCAAATACGATCAATATAGTCTTTTAACTGCCACAATCTGATGCCCAGACAGCGAATTGAAATCCAATACCTTTATCCAACGCTGCATGGCTGGATTACTCAAATCCAAACTCGAGACGGGATCGCTTACGTGGCTATAAAATGGCTTTGAAACACAACGCGATGTTGAATTACGTTTGAAACTTCACCTTGGTCTCGGAAACGAATTGCTTCGTTAGTTACTACGCGCTATATTATTAAAGACTCGTTTGAATTTTCAGCGCAAGAAAACTATGCATGATTTTCATCATAATTTATAAATATAAAGTTTATAACATAGAAAAGTGGAGGCCGTTGTCCAGCTGTTTGAAATAAATAATTATTTTGGACGTTTCACACAACGCCATCTAGCCCAAAACTAAGCAGAGCTTGTATTATGGGAACCAGATGACTGATAGAATAATTATATTTTTTATTATTAATAAATACATATTGTACCTACATAGAAAACACCCATACGCAAGATAAACACCGATGTTCATCACATAAATGTCCTGAAGCGGGAATCGAACTCGCGACACCGGCGTGGCAGTCTGACACTTGTCATTCGACCAATCAAAATAATATCGAATAATAAAATCTACATAGTGCAAAATTTAGATTTATGATTTGAGCATGTAGCTACGTACGTGTAGAGTATACATACATAAACTGAATTCGTCTCTACAGTCAATAAAATCGTTTTAAATATTAAGTCTCTTTTATTGGAATTCTTAATTTGAATTATGGTAATCTTTAACTGCTACGAACATATTAATCGTACTTACTCAGAAACTATTGCCTAATTTTACACACTACAACTTGGTGGATACCGCCCCTTACGATATATTTGATACGAACTGACAGTCGCCAAACGGCACTTAGTTTGTTTGATGGATTGTGGCAGCCACACTTGTAAGAAAGGGTTAGTCGGAAGGTACAAGACAATGATCAATAGGCGCACAGTTCCTGAAAAATATTCTAATTGTCTTACTGACAGACTAACTGATTGATTTATCTTGACCGAACCGAAATCGTTAAAGGTAGGAAAACGAAACTTGCAAAGTAGGTTGGTACCTAAGGGGTTTTAAACGCGCACTAATAAAGTTCCGTTATTACGTAGAGCAAAATCTCCTTTTAGACCGACTTAAAAAATGAAGAAGATTATCAATTTGGTTTGATTTTTTTTATGTTTGTTACCTCAGAACTTTGTAGTTAATAAACCGATTTGAAAAACTTTTTTTTGAGAGGATATACTTTCAGATTGGTCGCATAGAAAATTTATGAAAATAAAATTACGTCAGTTAAGTTAACAAAATTGCGTAATTTGCTTCTCTGTGACAATTCAGTAGTGTTTACGGTCACTAGAACAGTCCAATTAAAGTCGGTAGTAGTATAATTTTGTGAAACCTTGATTATCAAATCTCATTTTCAACCATCGAATGTTCCAATAGATGATAAAAATGAGAATTTTCTTATAGTACCTACCTATGTAGGTATCGCTGCGAATACCAGAGTTAAATTTAAATGAGAAAGGATACCGGTAATTACAGGAACTCAAAGGAGAGTTTGCTTAAGTAATTGAAGGTTGCAATATTCCACCGGATTTAAGGAAAGGGTAAGAGCGTGTTGTTAGTGGACTAGAGATGGGGTGAGGTAACGCATTTCGGACTACAGTTGGCACTTAAATTTCGGAGAGCTGGCAATCTAATTTAATAAATGGGAAACGCAACACAAACAAGTGACTCATAAAGAACTACGTAATATGAGTTTTGTCTAATAAATCGATGAACGCCGCCGCGCCGGCTGCATGCACGAAAACGTTGACGTCCGGTAACGCTCATTGTCCCGTTACGCTGGTTTAAATAACGTCCGTAAACAAACTTTACAGACAACCAATTTTTTATTAACTAAATAAACAAATAGTTTGTTATAGTCAATATTTAAAAAGAGTAATTAAATTATACAAAACACAATGAATACTCGTTTACAAAAATAATTTACGACTGGTGTGTAAATAGTGAGTTTGCACCCCTAATGTTAGGGCGGTAAGTGGACGGGACAAGTATAGATTGAACTGCGGGAGACAGCAAGCTGTGGGTAAAACTGGGAATTGATTCGGGAAGTTTATCGACTTTACGAGCAGATACTATTAATTAATGAGGAATTTGACGAAATTGACTCGAAAAGTGTCAGATAAACTATTTATTATTTAAAGATATGAGTTTATTTATCTTGAAAAAAGTAGTTCGAATTCTAATTTTGTAGCAGTTAGTGTTTAAATGACTGACAATTATTATGAAAACTTTAATACTTTTTCTTCTTCAAAGTGGGAAATCACTTTTGTTGATAAAAAACTATTGATACGATATTATCTCGTTTTCATTTATCTTTTGAATTAGAGCTTTTGAACCGCTCGAAAGCCTCCTATCCTATAGAGTGATAAATGACAAATACATTGTTTTAGCGGGGACTGACAATTTAACGTAAGGTACGTTTTAAGCATTTTTTGATAATATATTTAGTTCTAAAAATTCAAAATAGAAAAACCCCGACTAAAAAAAAATCGACTTAGTATAAAAAAAATATTTTGTCACGTCCCTAGTTTGTAACCTAGCCTCGGAAATTAAATGAAGAAATGAGGCGCCTTACAACAAACACCAGTTAAGCTCATCTTTGTTGAATAATAAATGAGAAATGTGGGATGGCTCCCAAGAATTACGCAATTACGTGAAAATTCTAGGGAAAAGTTTCTCAAAGATATTTTACAGCCAACAAACTGAATGAACATTCAAACTACCATTTTGTTTTATTCTGAAAAAAAAAACTAATATAATAAATTTATTTTTGCTTATTGTAAAAAAAAAACACAAAACTTTTCCCAGAATATCCTACATATGTATATACATACATGTTTGATTATGTACAGTCGGCTCTGTAATGGTCTTTGCACTCAGCTTACGCCAGTGTTCTCCTGTGATTAAACCACTCACACAAACACATAATTTTTATATGAGATATTGATACATTAACAATGAATTAGTGTAAGTGGTCTGTGACCGTTCTGATTAAAATAAATAAACACAAATACAAAAAATACAAATATGTGTATGTGAGTAAACTACTGATGTGATTAAACCACTCACACATACACATAATGTGTGTGTGAGCGTAAGCTGGGTGTAAAGACCATGACAGAGCCTACCCTGCCTACCATACCTTGCAAAAACTCTTTCTTTACAATACCTCAAGATCCTATCATTCAACTACACCCATTCATAAAACACCTCTTCAACTTCAATACAAGATATCCTTCCGATTCGTAAAGCAATTCCTACCATAATTGCCTATCATCCGGGAACCACTTCTTTGGACACCGCATGAAAGGACATACAGGAAGGCCAAGGACAGACCCCCGCTGTGGTGGACACAGCAGGGCGCCGAAGGTCAGTTATATGATAAAAGGCTGGGCTAATCTGTGGGAGTGATTTCCTGAAAAGTTCAAAGAGAGAAAGAAAGAAGAAAGAAATAAATGTATTATCTAAGAGATACTTATAAACAAACAGAAAAACTGAAATACTTGTATTACATACCTATTTCAAATATTTTATATCTCTTATTATATATGGTACCTATCTCAGCATAATTTGCATCGTGCTGACAGGTCTTAAATAATTGAAAAAATAGATTGAAAAAAAAGGTATCTTTTTCAGATACCTTTTTTTTTCAATTTATTTTGATAATATTTTTTTTTCAGTTATTTTAATTTAAAACCAAAACTACGGAACCAATTTAAAAAAAAACTATGGAACCAATCTAAAAATCCTCTCAAAACAAGAAATATTTCTAATCGGTTTGAGAACAGCAAAGTTTTGAGTTAACAAACAAACATAAAAAACATTTTAGCGAATTGATAACCTCCTCCTTTTTCGAAGTCGGTTGATAAAAATGATTATTAAAATAAAAGTAATAACATTTATTTCAGGCAGCGTCCCGATATAAGCCGTTGCAGGTATACAAGACAAAATATCATATGAATCTCGTTAGCTCGCGCTGTGCATGCTCAATTACTTCGCCTGAACGCAGCCTAGTACAGTTGCGAGCAAAATAATGTTTGGCATAAATAAATGAATATGTCACCGTAATTTTGTAAAAACAGTAAGTTTACATCAACAAATTATGTATATATATATTTAGTAATCAGGTGTGACAGGGTCCATGTACTATACCTAGTCTGTAACTACCACTTAAGACCTAAAATACTTACCTGTATGTACATGGAGGCAATAAATAAATACAATAAATACAATACAATAAATACAATAATAAATCCGCTTGATTTCTAAACAAAGTTTTTAATTAACTTAACTTTAGTTTAGAACTTTAGTACATATTACTATATTATAAACCAAAGAGTCAACGAACAGATAACCAAAGTTTAAAGATATGACACGTGTTTCGCCTCTACACGAGGCATTATCAGGAGGTGTGGAACCGCCGAAGTCCGAAACGAGACTCGTTTCGGACTTCGGCGAGTCCACATAGTAATATGTACTATAGTTCTAAACTAAAGTTAAGTTAATTAAAACCTTTGTTTAGAAATCAAGCGGATTTATTACTAAATATATTTATATAATTTGTTGATATTTATGGATTTCCGCAAAGTAACTCCTGAATCAATCAATTATCTTAAAGTAAGTTTACAATTTCACGATTTTCAAAAAAAATGTGGACGGTCCTTTGATTGGTCTATGTGATGGCAGTTAAATTTTACGTTGTTATTCATATATTTAAAAAGTTAATTTTTTTCGTAGTTAAGGCGTAATCGAGATTCATTGCAAAGTTTTTGTTAGGATAATATATAGTTCTTAAAAAATATATTGCTCGCGATTGTACTTCAGCAAAATTGCAGATAAACTGAAGCAAAACATAAATTAGAGACGACGTGGCTGTACCTCGTTAAGGATATGAAAATAAATAAAAACTATATCTCTTTGAGGTCTCGCGTACTGTCGAAGAAATAAAATGAATTTGGTGCAGAAAAACTCTGAAAGGAAAAAGCACGTTTGAATGTATAGGGGTGCAGTGTTTGTAGCGGTTCTAAAAAAATGTGCAGAAAAATAATTTATGGTTTTCTCAAACATAACTCGAGTCTTGGGACTCAGACTTATGATATTCTCTGAAAACAGTTTTAATTTTTTTTGTATTTTTCGGTACAAGCCACAAGAGTTAATTTCCTTCCAACCAGATAAAGTTTGATATGGTTCAAATTTTACCAATTTTGATGCATTTCATTTCAGATAAACATAACTACAGAGATCTCGAGTATTAAAACTACTACGTAATACTGCCCAGAAATCTGTATATATGTTTGAGTGAGTCTGGTAGTTATTCGAAAAATATGTTTTTATTCAGAAGAGAACAAAAAATAACTTTTTATTAGATCTATTTTGGTCTACAGCTATTTTGTTTTTTTTTGTCACCTGAGTGAGTCCACTTAAAATTATTAAGATTATATTCAGAAATGCATTTTTCTGAATGTTTTTATTGTTATAATTTTGGTTTTGTTATTACTTCCCCGTCAGTACTGCGTCAGCAATAAAGGTTGTATCCGTTTGCGCGGCTCTTTGGTAATTACTTGCTACCCCCCGCCCCCCGCCCCCGGGCCGGTGTCGGGTCGGATGACGTGGGTTCTAAGATGTTTAGGTATACTTTATGTGATATCGGTCTGAATGTTTATATTAAGGCTTAAGTCACACCGGATAGCAGCGGCCGGCAGGACACTTTCAGTGTTAAATCATTTTAAACATTATATACTTACTCACATACTTATAAGACCAGACCAGTATTGAAGTGCCGCTGATAGGCCGCGGCGCCAAGCGGCCACGAGCGGCCACGAGCGGCCACGAGCGGCCGGTCAGTAGTCCTGCGATTTTGGTCTTTATAATAAGGTAGATAAAGTTAAAATTAGTTCACACTGAAAGTGCTCTACCGGCTACTGCCATCTTAGTGTGAATTTAGCCTACCTTTAGGCTAAATTCACACTAAGATGGCAGTAGCCGTGGCGTGGTACTGACATTACAGAAAACCAAGGAATCTTCATTACGCAAATTGAAAATTACGCAAAAGCACATAATTCGCAATAAATTACTAAAAATCATAACACTTTAAGTAACAAAAATGTCTTCGTACGTAAATAAACATGAGAATGGACGAGGATCGCGAGTGCCTCGGCTTATGTAACTCAATATCCAGTGTAGAACTGTTCTAGTCTTGGGTAGGCATAATTTCCTTCTATGAGAAGAGTAATTTGCCCGTCTATTCACCCTCAGATATAAAAAAATACAAACTACAGAAAACTAATAATAGTACTTTTATATTTTCGAAAACAGTGCTACCTACTTCAGTACCTACATCTTTTTTTCATCATAGGCAAAATGGCGGGTAAAAGTATGTAAGTACTACCTACTTACTCTCTTACTTTCGTAATGTTGCCAGCGTCGGCCAATTTCCTTCCCGTTGCCTTTGAGATAGTTTACCCGCTCTCTTGAAAACAATCTAGCTAGTCTTTGAGAAGCGTAAGTACTTCGCGAACGCTGCATGTAATTTACTGCTATAATACGAGCAAGAAAAAGGGTTAGTACTTACTATTTTGTTAAATAGATGTAGACAAAACGTGACGCACCAGCATTATCATGCATAATCAGCTTATAATGTTTCAACGACGCTGAAAAGCTCGCCTATGTGTGCCGTAGGTGTTGGATCGCTTGGATTAGATTTATACCTACTAATAAAACACGTATATTTATATTAAAAAATCCATCTGTTATGCCGTTCCCCAGGAGTGTGATCAGACACACAGAATATAGAGATTTGACATGTTACCAATAATAGAGGCTCACTCGTCTTTTAAACTTTTAGGTACGAATATTATGTTAATAATAATACTGGATGCGTCTCGCACAACATCGCGACAAGTGGCGTGATAAAGAGGAGGCTTATACCCAGCAGTGGGTGCAGACGAGCTGATATGATGATGATGTTGATGATGTTAATAAACCGTCGATGACACACAAGCTTTTTTATAAGCTGATTGTTGGTGTTTTTAAACGCTAGCGTGTGAGCGTGCTAGCGTTTGGGAAGTCAACAAGCAGATTGTATAAACGCCGATGACACTGGGTGTCTTTACACGCTACAAGCGAAGTCGTTGGCGTGTAGCGTGTAAAAAACCGTGTCTTTTCGTACTATAAGACACAAGAAAAAAACACTGGCTTACATAAGAAATGAAAAAATAAACACAAAGTAGAGCTTAAAATCACATGTGTGCTTACAACGCATACTATCAATCTAGCAAGATGGCGACAGAAATAAAACTAAAAAATACCTAACTGAAATAAATAGTTTCACACGTTCAACTAAACCAGGCACGCATTATAAATACTAGATATGTAGAAACAGAGCAAGATACTACATTTTTCATGTCGGCAACATTCCTGCTAGATAACTGAGAGAGAGCAAACAGAATTTACGAATTCATGAAAATGTTAATAATTTTTACGGTATCTTTTTCCCTCCTTTAACTGATAGGGGTGTGGGGGGGAAATTTATTTAAGGGTGGCGAAGGGGCGTCAGCTCTTAAGTTGATATACAGTAATTTGAATCTTAATACAATCCCATTATTTATTTTAAGTCGAGAAAAATGCATTGGATTTCATTGTGATGAAAATTTAAAAGATCTCATTGTCGGCGATTTTGCATTTTAATTTCGCGTCTGAAGTTGTCTGGGATTTAATTTATTAGTTCATTTGGTAATATAGGTTTAAGTGTGATTAAAATTGTGATATTCATACCACTTTTATGCTAATGAAAATGCGGTCTTGGAATTAGTTTTTCTTTCGAGAGAATTATTTTATTTGTTAAATATTTCATCTAAGAAGAAACATTTTATTTACAAATATTTCTTATTCCAAGGAGAAGATGTTGGGACGAGTTCATTGGTTACCATCCAAAATGGTCTGGTCCAATTGACCAAAGACTGAGGGAAATGGAGAAAATGGGGGCTTTACCCAGCAGTGGGACAGTGAGGGCTCATAAATAATAATACATGATAACATACATTCACACCGGGATAGTAACGGCAAGCCGATACCAATAGTCATTTAATAATAATATTTAAGTTTCGTCTTAGCTTTGTACCCCGCGGGCAACAGCTAGTTTTATTAAAAGGATTTCCATATCAAATTCCTGTCCTAAAACAACTACACAATGACGGTAAATCCAAAACACGAACCCGATTCCCGTGAAGCCCACGGCTGTGTTTGTAAAATCCATCTCGCGCTCTCCATCTTCAAAACGTCACGTTCTGCAAACAAAGACGAATGGTATTGCAAAACGGGCACATATCACACGAGGTTCGAGGGTACGGAAATTATAGGAAGGAAACCTTTTTTTCATGAGCCGATGAGCGAGAAAAAATTTAAGATTTGACTATGATAGACATTTATTTTTTTACGGTGTGTGCTTAGCTGGAACACGAAGATTATCCTGAATGCGAAATGTGATGGGTATGTTTGAAGCTTACTCATGCTACAACTACTGAACCGTTTTGTCTCAAATTCGCTATGCATATAGTTTAAGAGCTGGCAAATGACACAGCTGCTCGTTTCTTACAAACAGCTTGTTTTTGAAGCAGGTTTTTGTAAGTCACCGAGCAGTCTGTACATTGTGCACGGTCTAAACACAGGAAATATTTCAAGTTATGTTTAACATAAAACGTTTTATGATAAGGCCCTGCCGCTTTGAGAATAAGAAATGCAAACTTTACCTTCTGTTCTCATCCCTGTGCGAATAAAATATTCCACAACATTTTAGTGTTGTATCCTCAACAAATAGTCTCGAGAGTTCTCGGAGTAATAGTTTTAGTGGTGGACCCGCGGCCGACTATGTTTGCTGGTTTAGCGGATAACGTCTAGAGTCTCGAGTCTCCCGGGGATCGGTTGTTTATACATCTCGTATTTTAATGTGGAAATATGGAGGCAGTTCCATTTCCGGAACACGTATACGGCTTGGTCGGACTTTTGTTGGTTTATGGTGCTTTTACGATTGGTCTGATGCAAACTCTCATCTACGTCTAGCCTAGACAGATAGTGCAGCATTTGCATGTATATTTTTTTCACTGGGGTAACTTAAGTTACCTACAACCGACTAGCAGAACAAGCAAAATCAAACAATCAAAGGCTCTTCTTCTTCCACAGTTGTCGAGTCCGGTGACGAGCCGATCGCCTGCTATGGCAGAAGAACGCTAGTCCTCGCCAATCATCAGAGTACGGCAGACGTGCCCATGCTGATGGCGGCATGGAATGCCAGACCCAACGTCCTGCCGAACCTCATGTGGATCATGGACAGAGTCTTCAAGTTCACTAACTTTGGCATCGTCAGCGTGCTTCACGAAGACTTCTTCATACAAGCGGTATGTCATTAATTGTTTTTCATATTAATTAATCCATGCTTGCATGTGTGAGAAAGGGCATAGAGCACCAACAAGTATAATAGCCTAAATCTAGCTATTTTGATTTTAACTATAAGCTGCTACCTAATTAGAGCCTATAAAATAAGGAAGTCAGGATTTATAGATCTAAAAGACATCATTATAGAAGTATTATTTATTATATATTATGAGGATACTTTTAAATGGTTAACACAACGAGCCAGTTATAAACTTAACCAAGATTTTAACTAAAACCAATTAACCAAAGCGGGTACATTGCTATTGATATTTATTACAAGGAAAATCATGGATTACAGCGTGGACTATCACTATGAATGAATATTGTAGTGGTAGGTACCTTCATTTGGATTACTATATAAATTGGATACAATTTTTGGCACCACTAATAATATTTGTTGTACTTTGGCAATGTACCGCTAGACACTTAAACATTGAAGTACATAGTACACACAAGTACCTAACAACGGAAGTTATATTAATGTTTGAGAACGTTGCAAGGTTCTCCTAGGCAAAGCAATGTATGAAGTACATAAGTATCGAAGATATTATGTACAATCTGAGCCCGAGTACGGTAGCAAAGTGTAGCTAGACACCAAGCCTAGAAACACATAGCCACTTACCTTAGTGCACATAAAAAATAAAGGTTATATTATTTTATATCATCATCATCATCAGCCAGGTAAGACCCACTGCTGGGTATAGGCCTCCTTTTGCTTTAACCAGCCTCCACGATCTTGTGCATCTCTGATCCATGTAGTCCCCGCGACCCTTGCGACGTCATATTATTTTATATTATTTTATATATCAAAGCCCATTTAAGATATATACCAGAAACATGGCAATGACAATCCACACAATTATACACACACACAGAACAGTAAATAACTTTTAAATAAGAAACTATACTTAACTTTTGATTGTTTCACGATCAGACCAATAATGAATCCACGAGGGTATTTTCAATGTCTTTTATACAATTTCAAAACTGTTGATGTTTGCAAATTCTACGACCAATCACAATCACATAAATATAATAACATGCGTGAAAGATGATATGAATAAAGCAGGGGTTAGTACAGGGATGACGACTAAGAAAGACGAATAGAAGAAGAAGACTTGTTGTGCCAACCCCATCTAAGTGTGAGTAGGGAGATGATGAATTGATCCAAGCTTCGAAAAATAATAATCAGCCTCTACAACTAGCTTTTGAAAAACGTGTTATGGTTATGGCGCTTTGGTAATTTGTATGGCTATTACAGACTATGTCGATATCAGCATTAGTATTGGTATATGTGTTAACCACTACCTATAACTTGGATATCTTTAAAGATCGCATCAACAAGCATCTTCAAGGTAAGCGTGTTAAAGAAGCCACGACATCGCTTCCCATCAGGCGAGTCGTGGTCAAACGTAAGCCTATTTTTAATTTTTAAAAAACATCAACACACAAACCGATCTTTCCCGATATGTCTGTGTCATAAAAAAGCTTTCACATATCAGTACAGAAATAAAACCTGCCAAACACAATTTCCCCGCGTCGAAACAACCCTATCATTACAGGGTAATCTGATCTGACCTAATTACCCCAGCCCGACCTGTCACAGCCTTATAAACCCTTAATCACTCCATCAATAAACTTCTAACTGCCCATAAATCTCTATGTGTTTGCTACTTTGTCAAAGGTTTTACGACGAAAGTAAACTTGTATTAAACTTAAGATTGATAATCGCATAAAACAAAGAAACAATTTGTTATAAGCAATTTGATTTTTTTTTAACGGCGTTGGATAATGTATTTCATTCTTTTTTTTATATAAACACTTTAAAACCTCAAAAACAAATTATAAATACCGTTGCGTTGTAGCTATTTTAAACTTTACTAATTGCAAACATAAGGTCAAACGCGGGTAATGTGTGTATTAATACTAAACGTACCAAATTTTTATCTGAGGTACCACAGGGCTCCCAACTCGGGCCACTGATATTCTTTGTATTCATTTACAACAACCTTCGAATATAAGAGGTTTTTTAACTTTTAAATGTAGTTTTTCATGAACAAACCGAGCATTAGAATGAGTGGTAAAGAATGACAGTTTAGTCAGCCATGTATTTATGTGATCTTGAGCCGTTTACCCACAATTACCGGTAATAGTGGTGTGATTCACTAACGCACGAAAGTCGTTTAGACTTTACGATACGATATTTTATTTATTCTCGTGTCAACCAATAGCTAGATATACTTATTATTGGAAAAGGTAGAAGGAATATTAATAATCTACACAACATTATTAATATTCTTAAAGATGGGGTCAACATTTTAACACGAGTTTTTTATTTCTCCGTTCACTTTGTGAATTCAAGAAATGGTTCCTACTACCTAATTGTAGTAGGAACCATTTCTAGTAACCTACGACTTGTAGGTTAGAAAAAGGCTAGGCTAAAAAACAGCGTAGCTGAGTCCTCGACCTATTCACAACATCACGACCTAATACTTACTTATTCATCCAACTTAGAGTTTAAAACCTAGCTTTAAAACTTTCTTGTATTAGGTTGGCATGTTTAAATTAATAAATGCCTTTTTATTTTTTTTATTTTTTAATTAGTTTCATAAACTCTTTGTGAAACTTAGATGTAAGGCTAGTTTTGCTCATACATATAGAGCTCATAAAAGATGCATTCATTCTCCTATGTAGCGGTTTCGTGGTATCAAAATTTTGCTCATACCGAACGCAACAAGTTTACGAAGCGCACGTCACACCGTAACTTACATGAAACAGAATATTCTAGTTACCTACCAAGTTTTATCAGTATAAAGTTAGACAACAAACGCTAGCACTGACAAGAACTAATAACTTGGGTTTTACAAGGCGCAACAACTTTGCTAGTCTAGTTATGAGGGAAACCTTATAGCATTATTACCGTATAGTTTTCCTCCAAGGTAATTAGGCCATGAGTATGATAACGAAATTTTCGATCTGTAATTTATTCCTCTATATTTTCATTGATGTGTCCACAAAAAAATTCGACCGAAAGGTATCGGTCGTTACACGTTACATTAATTACACTACACATGCTTATATTATAAAGGCGGAATATTGTGTGGAAAGATAGATGTTTGTTACTGAATCACACCGTAACTACTAAACCGATTGAGCTGAATTCGATGACCATAAAGTTTATGGTTCTGGTTTCTGGCAAAAGAAAGACATGAGATAGATAGATAGATAGATGAACACTTTATTGTACACCAACAAGAACAAAACAGAGTAAAACAATAGAACAAGAATAAAATTCAGATACAACGCAATTCAAACCGCAAGTAGCAGTTAGTTCTACATAACTAAATAAACTAACTCTAACTACTTATTTTATTTAAATGTCTTTGATCGTGTAATATAAACGCCCACATCATAACTCATTGTCTCGAAAATGTCTTTGTAGTCTCGTTAAAGCGTGAGTCTGTGCGTGTGTTTTACTGCCTGTCTCGTGTGGTCCTTCGAACCGGATCGGTTTATTTGTCTCTCATAAGTTTATTATAGCTTGAGTCGACCGTGGAAATGAATCATGTAGGTACTCGTAAGTATACCGATTCAGTGCTTTTAATATGTTTAATGGTGTAAATAAATAATTTCAAATCTTAGGTATCTTCGTCAGAAATCAACAATTCAATTTTAATTATCTTTGTATCTGATATAATAGTATTTAGGTATATTGAAAATGGAGTTAGTAACTAAAAGTTGTAAGCAAATTCTTTACGACTTAACAACAAAGAACACAAGAAAGAAGTAGCATAGTCAGCCTATAATGTTCCCACTGCTGAGACTCAGGCCTTCTCTCGGCAGGAGAGCGAACAGGTCTTAATCCACCACGCGGACCCAATGCGGATTGGTGGATGTCACATGCCATAGAACATTTTTTTTTCTGTCCTTTGACATCCTAGTTTCATCACAATGTTTTCTTTCGCCATTGCGAGAAAATGGGATGTATACATAGATGTTTCAACTGAAAAAACCCATTTACGCATGACTGCCACCAGGATTCGAACCTGCGACTATTAGATCGCAAGGCAAGGGCCTCATCCACTCGGCCAACACGTCCTCGCTTGCATCGCTCATTCAAGTATAATATTAAATTGAATGAGACGTATTTTTTTATTAATCCAAAGTATTTTTGCACAATTTAATTTTAATTATCTTTGTATTAGTCTTGTCTTTTGATAGAATAGTATCTATTAATAGTCGCTAAGCAAATTCTATATAACTTGCAAACAAAGAAGTATCCACTTCAAAAGAATGGATTCGCGAAGGGGCTGGGCTAGAGGTAATTATACCCACCTTTGATTTCCAGTTGCAACGCAAGGTGATCCAATGCAGCACCGCATTGTCCTTGGCATAAATATCACGTCCTAGATAGTGTAGCTATTTCACCTGGTGTATACCACAGTCATTTTTGCACTTAATGGACCGTAGTTATACACTGCAAATTTTTTATCACCAGAAATAAAATACACATAATCAGTTGCCGTTACTGAACACAGATATGGCAAACATCTTGAAAAATTACGTCGAATTTTATTCAAAAAAATAAGGATAAAAATTGGACAACTGTTACCGTTAGTCGTCTTCCTATGGCCTAATCGAAACCCATCATTCATAATAATTTAAGTTTCGTTCATTGTTTGACAAACCTAAACATCACAGAAATATTTTTCCTGAAGCGGGAAACAAATCAGTAATGGTGTAGCAGTCCAACATACTTGCCACCCCGTGTGCTCTACGGTGATACAATAGTGGCTGAAAAAATTAAAAAGAGTTAAAACCTTGAGTTGGCCTTAGAATTCGACTCTAGAGTAGACAACACCGTCTGAATAGATGGACTTTATAAGCTAAAGCCCGTCACACATGTAGCTATAATATAATATATTAATATGATTATAGCAATTTACGATATATTTTCTGTACAAATATTTAAGCGACCGCACTCGCAGTTATAACCTATATAAACATAAACATAAACATTCACACACTCACACCCCTGCACTAGGATTCCCTGTGTCGCAGGTGGCATGGACACATACAAGACATCACAACATCCAAGACCCGAGAACAAACATTTGTGTTCATTACACAAATATTTGCCCCGGCCGGGGATCGAACCCGGAACACCAAGCTTCGTAGGCAGGGTCACTACCAACTAAGCCACGGTGTCGTCTAAAAAAAAATATACGAGTATATTTATGACTTGAATATTTGTATAGAATATGCCTTGCTATATTATATATTATAGCTACGTGTGTGACGGACTTAAGAGTTCTATCATACTTTGAATGATAATAGCTGAAAAAAAAAAAAAAAAAAAAAAGGGTTTTAAAGCCTTCAGTTGGCCTTTAAGTTCGACTCTAGAGCAGACAACATCGTCTGAATAGATGGACTTTTTAAGCTAATAGACATTTGAGACATTCACTGATTTCAAAATTTGAATTGGAAAATTTTTGTGTCAGAGAAATGTTTTTCGCTCTCTCCGCATTATTATTTACATTATGTTAAGTTCTTTTCTTGAGATTAAGCAAATCCGTCCTGCTTTATGAACTCTTATTTACACCCGAAATTATGTTAATCTTAAAAGTATTCAGGTTAAGCGGGTTTTCTACGGAGTTTATTTGAATACGTGTAAATGGAGTTGTGAATTTCCATTGTAAGGTTGTTCAGAAAATACCTAGTTATTTATTGAAATCACTAACGAGCAATTGGACTGTTTCCGGTGACATATTGATGATTGACTACGAGTGGTATTCACAACAGACGGAGGGCTTCCGTGCTTCAGAGTAACGTCATAATCTCGGTCCCGCTTATAACATTAGTTGTGGCAAAAGCCTTTATGTAGTTCAGAAGCTCGGACACAAATATCGACCAAAGACGGTTTTAGTTGTAGTTGAATAATTTAATATGAGTTCCATTATGATCGACCGGTGGTAATGTCGTTTTCATGGATTTGTTTCTATCCATGAAAACGACAGGTAAATGAAAAGAAATTGAATTTATATTGGAATTTAGTTTAATCACCCGTAACAAAAATCTTCTCTTTGATTTTTCATGTGTAACATCTTTCCTATTGCTCTATGTCCATTTGTGGGAGTAATTTCGTGAAAATGGGACGGTAGTGTGTAACAAAAGGTTAGCCGTCGTGGTACCAACCAACCTCAAAAAAATTAATTAAATACAATCATTGCAAATTTAAATGTAGCTTATTACCAAGGTGAAATGTCAGATGTTACACATCATATAAGAATACTGTAAGGTGAATACAGTGCACGAGAGAAGCCTCTTTGAGGCGCACTTGAAATCCTTTCTTACCAGTGTGACGAACAGTGTGTCGAAAGAACTAGTGACACGATTAGAATTTTTTGTATTGACTCTAACATGGACATAAAATAGACTCAATTTAATTTAGACCTTAAGGGGATTCCTCAAATCCGAATTCCATACAAAATGATTCGGACAAATACTCAAAAAGTACGCCGTCTTATAGTAATTTCTTCACACTATTCGTTTCGTCCATTTTTTTCGATTTCGTCAACAAAAAAAGTGAAAGGGTTCATACTTTAATTTAGATTTTATACGTATTTTTAAGTTAGTATGGTTAATTTTAAAACACGTATAAAATTAAATTAATCTGTAATACGGCGTACTTTTTGAGTATCTGTCCGAAACATTTTGTATGGAATTCGGATTTGAGGATTCCCCTTAATGTACAATATATTTCATTTCATTACAATACTCTTTAAACTATAGAGTGTATAAATATATAAATCACGTAGTAGGTATGATAGATCTGAGTTAAGAGAGTAGCTCCATCAAAATAGCAAAGCTCTTCGCCAGATCCGCAATCTTACTGTTTGCATTACAGAGTATAATAATGTTTGCTCAACAAAAAGCCAGGATCAAAATCTCCATATCTCCCCACAAAAAGATCCCTGCATTTTAAAATCAAGATTAACATTCGTTTTACTTATTCATGGTTCCACCCCATTGCATTGAGCTAATCTTCTTAAGGCCCTCTCTTCGTAGTGACCGAAAGTTGTGTTGTATTAAAACATAAGTAATCTCGTCACTCAAACTGATTTGGTTATCTTGGTCTTCACTGTTTCCAAATATTTGGTTTTTAGCAATTTTTGTAAAATTATCAGGGGTATGTAATCTAGAGTTGTATGATAGGTAGATTATTGATAGATATTCTATAATTCTTCCTTAAGAACCTTCATTCCTTCATTCATTCCAGGAACATTCCTTTTGTTCCTTTATTCACTCTATATAAAAAATAGTGGAAAGTATGTAAATTTGTTATTTATTTATTACTAATTAAGGGATATTATCCCAACTTTAGATCTTACAGAATTTGTAAAACTTGTATGTTCAGAATAACTGTATTTTGAAAAATTGTTTATTAAGTCTTTAATGTTTGTCAATTCTTTATTTTAACATCATAAGGACAAACAAAGGGATAAATCAGAGTAACGACAAGTATTTATTTTTAAAAAGCTTAATGTCATCGTATAAAATCGATAACTTATTAAAAACACATACAAAACTAAAGTATTGCACGGAAGGATATGACACGTCCAGGTGCAACGTGTGCCATTTTAGCTTTTATGGCGGTGCAACAAAGTCTATATTTCATTGAATGGGTTGAGCTGGTTCTATGTAGCTTAGAGCGGATATGAGATGGTCCAGGTTAGGGGAGGAAGCGGACGTCAACCTTTTCTAGCTTTTTGCCGTCTCCTGCAGGGTTCAGTCGATATAAAATTAAATTAAAAGAAATGTTCTTGAAAGGAAATTAATTTGCACTATAGTAGATGTATTGATAGATGACAGGTATTTAGATGTTGCAGTTATAAAATGTTCTGGTTTTAAGATACTGTAGCTAGTGAAATTACTAATAGGTTTTTGAGACTGATGTTCAGTCTCAAATGAATCGAAGTAAATGAAGTGTAGTACAGAGTAAAGAAGATTATCTTCTACCCTTAGGTTTAAAGTCAGAATTTACGTCTGTAGTATTATTTAGGTTGAATCTAACCTAAATAATACTACAGACTTAAACGTAAACGTAAACGTACGACATTAAAAATGAGTAAACAAGCATTTTTAGGTAAACGTGTTTAAATGTAAGTCTATACCAAAAAATGGCAACGATTGTCAATCTCTTGTCCCCTACAGCCCACACACGATATTAAAAACAATGTTGTTGTGTGCTCCGGGCCGAGGGTTTACGACCCCTGCCCCTTTTATAGACGCAACTAATAAACTCCAATCGTTATACTGCCGGTCTTTGCGTACGTTAGTGCCTATGATTCCAGACGATGCGACTACGTGACGATTATGCCGGGGTAATGATAGCTCTAAAGCACTAAACAAAAATAATCCTGCGAAAAAACTGTTTCTAAAATAAAATGTTTGTGACACCTTGACAATTTATATTTGAAAAAAAAATTGTAAAATGGGACTTGTTCCGTTTGACTCGATTAATTTTGATGTTCAAACATTTTCTTATTAACTGGATGACAAACAAATTCACAAAAAAAAAATATACATGCCTAAAAATAAATAAGTGTGTCTGAAGAAATTGAATCCAAACTATATACCTACTTGTTTTTGCATATGTGGACATGATTGTGTTGTGTATATTAAATAATCATAACGTATCACTTATTTAAAACATGTAAGTGTGTATTAGAATACCTTCAGTCTGAATAAATGAAATATCAACTAAAATACTCTACCTTTATGGCGAATTAATCAGCAGTTCGCCTGATTTCTGTATTATAGAACCAATATATATAATTATAAGTATATTGCATTTTATATACTATACTAATATAAGACCTTGTTATGACCATACAACCTTGTAAAAACCAAATAAATCCATTTAAGGCTCATCATCAAATCCAAATTCCATACAAAATATTTCGGACAAATAATCAAAAAGTACGCCGTATTATAGTTATTTCTGCACACTATTCGTTTCGTCCACGTTTTTCGATTTCGTCAACAAAAAAATTGTAAGGTTTCATACTCTAATTTAGATGTGTTTAAGTTAGTAGGTTTAATTTTAAAATGAATAGTGTGTAGAAATTACTATAATACGGCGTACTTTTTGAGTATTTGTCCGAAACATTTTGTATGGAATTCAGATTTGAGGATTCCCCTTAATTTCAAATAATTTTAATACTTTACTTTCGTCAACACATCAGTTTGTTGTTTTACTGACGACTTTTCCCCGTGTCCGAGCCGTCTTTATGTGTGACCCCTCATGGTAATGAGCTCCCGTATTTAATGCGTTATGGTTTACGGTTCCTTCCGGTCATATCCTCCACTCTAAGGAGTTCCTTGTCATTGTTCTAAGGTAAAGCATTACAGGTAGGTACTTAATGTGATGTGTTGTCTTGACTTACATATTTTATGTATGTATTTTATAGTTTATTCAGTTTTTAGATACAAGATGTATGTATATTTCATTATTATAGAATCTGACTTTTATTTTATTTATTTTTTGGTAAATTTAGTGACTTTTCTGTCATGAACTAGTATTACTATTTACTATTTATAGTTTTTGTTTGTATTTTAGATATACTCGTAGCTACCTACGAGTATATCTAACTACTAAATTACATACATATGTTATGTGATCTTGCGATGTTTAAGTAAGTACCTATATTACCGACACAATGTAAAAATTGTTCTTGAAAAAATGAAATGAAAATTTCAAAATTCTGTTGCGTATTTTGTAGACACCTTCCGAAATTTATGGATATCTCATACGTTTTTAAAGTTCTTATATATTTGTCAACGTTTTCTTATATAGTAACAAAAAACATGGACTATAATTTATGTGCCTACTGTTTTTATTATTCAATAGATGGGCCAACAGTTTAAAAAACCCACAGTTAAAAAATTTGCTCTCTAGTTTATCCAGTCTGAAAATGTTGATAGAAAAACTTAAAATGAGTTATTTGAAAAATAATTCAATTTAATTAAACCTTAGTTCTTTTTGGAACAATTGTTCCCATTATCATCAGCTAGTCGCATAATAATTTCCAAACAATACTTCAACTTATCCAGTAATGTTGGTAATGCGTAGAATGGAGTATATTAACCCAAGTAATGAAATATCCATATAATTATTATACTCGGCTTAGCAACATGGCGCTCTCGTATTCACACAACTAATATCAAATTAATGCCTCTGATCTCCGGATAAGCGCGAAATTGATTCGGAACAGTTCGCAAAGGGCCTCCTTTCATCGTAAACAACGACCGTTTTGGAGAATTAAGCACAGATTATAAACGTACAATTATACCGCAGCTGGGACTTCAAGTACCGAAAACTTTTGGATATATAGTTATTAGATTGTAACGGGTATTTATCGCGCTCACCTTATCTATTTTGTTCCAAACGTTTCGACTGTGTTGTAATAGCTGAGGTCAGTTGTTGACTCAACAAAAATATGTAGATAAGGTGATATCGCGATTAATAAATACCCGTTACAATCTAATAATTATACGTGATAATCGCGAAAGTGTACCAAAAACTTTTGTATATAAGCATGATCATAAACTCTCTCATGAACTATAATTTACCTTATCCTGAAAAATATATTCTTTAAGACCCAGAATTCCGCGCGCCGCTATTACGCTCGTACATTTTTGGGGAATTTTGAAGTTTGGGCACATTGAGAAAAACTGTTTTACCAATCTTCTTCACTTATGTTAAACATACCAAAACAAATAAAATATGAAAGTTTACCGCTCTACTTTTTTAAAATGAACACTCAGTCAATTTATATCTGCAAATATATAATCGTATATACAAATGTGCAAGCGGGATTCTGACCCTTAATGTAGACTAGAGATTCACTGTTTTTTTTCTAATAATATGTCATTTTTTATTACGTATTCATTCATTGTAGTCCCAGTTGTAGCTAATTCAGTATCTTTTCTACACCTAACCGGTGGTTTAAAGATCTTAAGAATGAATGCGTGTCTCAATCAAAATTTAATCCATCTCGTTCGATTCAAATTTTCGTTTCTTTTCAGAATAATTATCTAAAAAGTCGTGAAATCATTTTGACACCTTTATCTGAATCTTAGTTATTGCAGACCCCGGAAATGCCTGGGATGTTCGGTCCACAATCACAGCATCCACAGTTATTGGAGAAAACAATCTGCAGATTGAGATATTCGCTTTGTTATGAGTTTTTCACAGTTTGGCGCAGGCAGTATGCCATCTTAGTGTACAGGGGGATAGTCAGGATGCGTAAAAAAAATCTAAGTAAAGCGTTGAATTTTGCATAGAGGCGCCACAGTAGCACCACAGCGGCGCTTCCTCGTGCCTCTGATTTGAAGGCGCCCTAACAACATAAACGGAAAAACATTTCCCAATTTTCTTCGCTTATGTTAAACATAATTATCATAACATAAAATAAACCAAAACATTTCGTGAGGTTGTGGTAACAAATTTACAGCACCACTTTTTGGAAATTTATATTCAGTCAATATATATTTTTCATAAATGTACAAATGTGCGAGCGAGATAACAGCGCGTGAGATTCTGGACCTTAATAAAATACTCTGAAGGCTTGACGGCTAGGTCGATTTTGATAATTAAACTAAATTTGTGACAAGGCTTTTTCATTTTTACCCTGGAAATGATTGTTATAGTTTCTACAATAATCAAAATAAACAAAACCCGAGACACCGGTAGCATGAATTTCCAACCTAGCTATTAGGTTCAAACGAGGATGGTTTTTGCACAATAATCAGAATATCGAAAAATTGGTACAACGCTTAGCGAAGCCCAATTTGGCAAGCTCCAGCAAAATGCTCAATAAGCAAAAATGTGTTTGTATTGCTGTTGACACTGTGGCAAAATCTACGGAATAGCACCGTATTTCGAGATTGGTGTTTATTCGACGCGTTACAATAATTGAGTTTCTTCCGGTACCGGAATTTTAAATTAACAATTCTTACCAATTTGGATTGCTACGGTATTTCGCGGTACAAGTATTTTCAGGTAGGGGGAGATGTTAAAGTTACTGGAAGCACCGATATAATAATTTAGAAACAAGATATAAGTACTTCGGGAATGTCCTCAAATAATAAAAAGGAACTGGTTATTATTTTTGAAGTGAAAAGGGCGCTGAGCACTTTATTTTGTGGGAATTGAATGAGATAGCCGTCAAGCTTTGCTATGTAACGCTCGTTTGGGTAAAGTCGGCTCGAGTCGCGTTATGTAACGCTCGTTCGGGTAAAGTCGTCTCGAGTCGCTTTGATGAAGTTTTTACTTCTGTCATGTGCTCAGCACACGCCGTTTTTTTTAATCGTCAACGAGTGATACCGCGTTCACTCGATTTACGAGATACCTGAAAGTAGCCTAAATATGACATACATTTCAAAAATGATTATACCCATGACTTGACCCTTGAAATGCATGCAATACAAATGCATGTAGTGCGTTTTCTGCATCAGCAAAAAACGAACTACATGAATTTGTATTGCAATAAATTTGTATCATGCATGTATTTCAAGTTTTTAATAACAAACCTATTAACCTATTAAATATGGGATTCAATAGAGTAATCCATGATTTGTGTTCAACCATGGAAATGATTATGAATTTATAATACAACATTCAAAGCCTATTGTGCAATATTGATTATTATTACGTAATTTAATCAATTAGTAATTCCAGTTGGTTGAATATTCATACAATTTAATATTTAATATTAATAAAATTAATTGTTACAGGAAACTAAAGTTAAAGGAAACCTACAACTAGAATTTAAAAATGAAAAATATTCTATTCCAATCTAGTCTGTGCTGTGTGGAGATTATTACAGGCGTGTTTTTGCAATATTGCGGCTTTTTGATCAAAAACCAAATTGTGAATATTGGTGGGCATGGAAATGTACAATGTTTGTATGTATTGTATATGTATATGTGTAAGTATATATATATGGATATATTGTATTGTATAATGTGTATGTATGAAAAATATTATATTCCAATCTAGTCAATGTTTGTATGTATTGTATATGTATATGTGTACGTATTATACTATATATAAATCATATAAATATATATATATATATTGTATTGTATGTATGAAGGCTTTTTTTTGTAATAACGTAGGACCATCCAGATCGCTTCTCTATCTCTTAGGGGTCGTAAAATATCGGGTGTTATCGCTTCGGCCCAGGTGGGTGGGCCCTAATTTGCGTGCCACCTGATTTCCCTGTAATTAAAGATGGGATTCCGAGGAAGGGAGTCCTGCCAAGGGCGTAATCAGGACCATTTTGATATAAATTTGATTCAAAAGTCTTGAGAATCGATGGCCGCTTGAAAGATCCGATGCGAAGCGCTGATACGACTGGTAAGCATTGAGTTGATTCCACATAAAAACATTTTAGCATCCTAGGTATACGATTATGATTATTTTCTTGTTCCGCGCTGATGAGATGGTGAGATAAACTTCCCCCTTTTGTTACACTAATCCGGCCCTGGCTGAAAGATAAATTTGGTAGAATTAATTTGCCTTCTCGCGAAGCGAAATAGAAACTCTTCTGAGAACAGTTTAATGCTTCGGACATCAGTTCTGAATGGGCGATTAAAAAGTGGATTATTATTCTTTGATACAAAAGTTTCAATGAAAAATTTGCTGATCGCTACGAAGCTGAAATTGCATTTAGAACGATCATTTTCGGAATTGGCCGATTAGTAACTTTTCTTGCTTTTGATCTTGAAGCAAAGTTTGTGATTATAAAATTAGGCTTTATATATTATTGCTATATAATTTATGTCACATCATATTTTTTTGTAATAGACAAGCCAAAAATGGACTTATTTATGCTTAAACGTACATAAACTGATTTTTGATAACTTTTGCAATTGGAGAAAAAATAGATTGTGCGGCTCTTTTGCTTTGACCCAATTTTTTTTTATTTTTTCCTACATCAGGGAAATCTTATATTACTCATTTATTAAAAAGTAAACTGAAAAAGTCGCGCAGTTTTTTTTTAAATTTAAAATTTCACAGTCCGGCTACATAAAAAAATTATTATGTGCAAATAAAGTAAATTATATAAAAAAAAATACCTTATTTTCCATTTTCGGATGAAACGAAAACACGCGAGACAGCAGTGTAATATCGCGTCAACAGTTCGCATTTGTAACTTTAATTTCAACCATGTAGTTAGCAGTTTAAACTTTTTATTCTGAATAATAAAGTTAGAAGCCTATAGAACAAGAGTAAGGCATAACCCTTTCTTAAGCAGCACTTCGATCGATCATTTAACCTCTTATTAATATGCAAATAACGTGACTTATAAAAAAATTAGTTCATTTTCCATTTTCGAATGAAAAAAAGACACGCGAGACAACAGCAGTGTAATATTGCGTCAACAGTTAGCATTTATAACTTTAATTTCAACCATCTAGTTAGCAGTTTAAACTCTTTATTCTGAACAATAAAGTTAGAAGCCTATAGAACAAAAGTAAGGCATAACCCTTTCTTAAGCAGCACTTCGATCGACCATTTAACCTCTTATGAATATTTTAGTCACGGGCTATAAGACTACCTATAATCTTCGTCTAATTAATATCTCATTCAATAACAGCAATTGTATCAACATGCGTGATTAATTATTAATTTAGGCCAGGCCTAAACCAATTGTGGGTCTTAATTAATGTGCGTAGTATGTATCTATCAAAGGCTAGCGTAGGCTATGTAACGGACGGCGGTTACATGAAATTACGTGATATTTTTTTTCTCATTTTTTGATATCTACTTGTTCAAATAATGATGAAATACTCAAAATGTATAGCTACTTACTTAACAATGAAGGAAATTTTCTGGAAACCACTGAAATAAATAAAAACTTTTTTTTCATTTATTTGTAAAAAAAACTTTGTACGTAACCAATTTTTTCCCCGTCCCTGACGGAACACGGCAGGGCCGAGTCCCAGAAATGTGTGGATAGCCCTTTAGGGTGGATTTCATAGGACCTGAACTCCTGGAACCCTCATCAAACTTTACATGGGTTAATCTTGATCTTCACGAGTATGTTATGTTCATTTGTTCATCTAACTTGGCGTTTCTAGACGTGTCTAATTTAACTTAAGTTCTCATTTGTCTATGTTAAAATTTTGCTTATTTCGTAAGAGTATTTCCAGATGTGAAGTGAAGTACCTAGTTCTTTTGAGTAAATTGATCAAAAGTTTGCTGAAAATATCTTACTTTCAAAATAATTATTATTTTATCGTGTTGAAATGTTTATAATTAATAAAATGGGTATCTGTATTAATTCACTTTATCATTATCACCATCAGCCTCTGAACCTCCACTGCTGGACAGAAGTATTTCCACGTTCTTGAGCCTTAGCCATCCACCGATATCCCAAGACAGCAACAATGTCAGCGTGAAGGGCCATCCTACACTCCTGATTCAATTTTTTTTAATTCAATCAAGAGAGAATACACCGTAAATTTTTAATCACCACAAAAAAATACACATAATCATTTGGCGTAACTGAATACAGATATGGCAAAAAAACTTGAAAAAATAAGTTTTTTTTTTCATAATAAATATTATAAAAATTAGATAACTGTTACCGTTAGTCATTTTCTTATGGCCGTGCGCCAATATGTACCCATATTGTTAATAATTTAAGTTTCATTCATCGTTTGACAAACCCGGGTACCTAGCTCGAGTCAGTTCGCAAAAGCTCGGCTCGGGCGCCGCACTCGCCCCGCTGTCATTCTGTCATTGTGTAGTAACACAAAATTCTGACTGCATAGATACAACATAGTGCCCCTTCTGCATTGCCCATTTATGATTTTTGGTAATTAAAAATTTGCGGTGTATAATCAAACAAAAAAAAATATTTTAACAAGCATTATAGACTCCTAGGATTATCAGCCAAAAAGTTCTGATAGGTCAATGACCCATTTTTCTGTTGTACCGTATCGTAGTTCACCTGCGAGTCGTTGGCGCTTGGCCAATAGGGTCACTGTGCTAGCCGGAACCGATGCACTGACGGTAAATTAACTGGGTGCGAACGGTCGTGTTTCAGCTGTGTTTATGATGCGGCTTTTTAGTGTTTCATACCGAAATGGCGAAAATGTTACATGGAAATAATGTTATTACCATTTTTGCGTCAGTCGGTTAGGGTGCGTTTCCACTAACGCAGCGCTGGGTGGAGTGGATCGTGAATTGACCAATCACATTGCTACAAATTCCACTTCTACTCCATTTCGAGCATTGTGATTAGCTAATTCACGGTCCGCTCTTCTCCACTCCGCTCAGCTTCGTGTGAGTGGAAACGCATCCTTACACGCGGTTTTCGTGTTGCATTTTGAGTTGCTCGTTATATTATAAATTAGTTTACTAAAGTTGTAGGAAATGACGATGTTTTTTCCCTAAAAAAAAATATATTTTTTTGAATAAAGTTAAGAATAAGTCAGCCAGTTTTCTGTTTTTGCAGTAACAAAAAAAATCTAATTGCATCGATAAAATTTCCTTACCCCTTCTGTATTGCTCATAAAAAAAATCTGGTAACTAATTGACAACTTTTGGTGTATTTATGTTATAAATAATTATAGTATTATTATTAATAGAACTAAAAAATTTTTTTTTTCCTTAACTAATCTAAGAATTAATACTTTATCGACTCTTTGTTCTTCAATACCAAGAATCACGGTAAAAAACGCACCTTTCTGCTAAATGCAACAAAAGGCACTGTAAGAATGGTGCTCAAAGTCTTTGAAATGAGCACTTGTGTCCCGCGCCCGACGCTACTGACGAGCTGGCGGACTTCCAACACAACGATGAATGAGGAGGTAATGCAAATCTTGCGAATTTCACAAAACCTCATTATCAAAACTAGTCGGTGCTTACTTTTTAGAATCTATTTTTTGTTATGATAGATAGAGACTAACATAAATATTTATAAAAACTTATCAATTAGCGTGTCACTGGCACTGGGGCAATGACGTGCGCGCGGTGTCGCGTATCAGTCGTCCATAGAACTTCCTGAATACGACACCCTTCGGCCAAAATCCATTGTCCATGAAAGTTGAGAGACTCTCACCATAAATGAGGCGAAGCCCACATTACGGCGAGACTCCAGCTTCTCGACTCTCAAAATGATGCCGGATTTTTGTCGCAGGTACTTCACCACATCTTCGGTTGTCACGCATAACAAATGCTTAAGAAAGCTTCAGAAATACGATTCATAGGTTTTCATTATAAGAAACGTTTCTAAAATCTGTTTTTGTTGAACGCCTCTCGGTGATTACGGGCCATTAATCTTTATTAAATAAAGGGTTATGGGCTTATTTTAATTATTCCTTGTTTACAAGCTATTTCTTAAATACAAGGTCGAGTAAGACAATAGAATCTAGTTACAGCTTTAGTGCGCGTCCATTTTATTGAAGTACCAAAATTGTTATTACTAAAAATTCGAAATTATCAAAGTAGCATGATATTATACGAGAAAGTCTATTTCACACAGAGCCCCAAACTCGATAGAATGTAACTTTTAAAACTACGCTGATTGTTGCAAATCTTAAAATAACCATATATTTTGTTTGAAACAAAGTTACAGTTGTTCCTGCGCCATTTCTCGGAAACCTAAATTGGAGGCGATACTTGCAAATGCAAGTTGGAATACGACCGGAGTTGTTGTAGGTCACAATAAAAGTTTCAGGCCCGCGCCTCGCTGAAAATTTCACGAGTTCAGTACTCAGTTGGCTTCGGGCCAGTCGGAGCGGCGCTACTGTGAAACTAAAGCTTTTTTTTTTAGATCGTTTAAGCGGGGAATTCACTAGACGGACATGCCCGCGGGCAAATCTGCAGACATGCCCGTCCGACCTCGCTACTATAGTTCAAGCGCGATCTTCAAGCCGGTTTTAGATCCAACGGCCGTACTATACGTTTACGACATGACCATGGCTGTAATATTGTAACGATGTATCGTAACTATGCCTAAAACTGAAATATCTAATCTTATTCTTCTTATCGTGTCACTAGTTCTTTCGAACCAGCGTGGTGAAAGGATTTCATGTGCGCCTTGAAGAGGCTCTTTTCGTGCTCTTGAACCATGTTTTCGAACTTTTTAGGTTCTATGACATGCCGGTTTCCTCACGATGTTTTCCTTCACCGTTAAGCACGTGTTTTAATGCACACATAGATTTTTTTAACAGAAAATCCATTTGTGTACGACCAGGTTCGAACCCACGACCTTCGGATCTCAAGTCGAGGCACCTCTCCCAACACGACTTCGTACATTGTTAACACACACACACATACACAACACATTCATAAAAATAACAAAAATTGAATATCTACCGGATTTGGTTATGTTTGTATTTACGGAAAATAATAGGTTCTTACAAGAAACATTTTTCAGTGTTTCAGAGTAGCACCCCGACTCAATACATTAGCAGTGTATCTTTCAAGGATAAACTACACCTTTCGTGTTACAAGCGCCGGTATTTTGTAACTTGTAGGCGATAAACGATACCTGGCGTTTATATTTCAGAGTAACCCTTGTATCTGTAATTCTGTAGTTCTTATTGCGAATTTTATTTATATTTACTTAAATGTCTCAGAGTGGACGAGCGCTGTAATGTTGGATCGGCCTTTGTGTCAAAATACTATTGGTCATGGTAAGGCGAGACTTTTACCATCAAGGGAATATATAGCTCGGCTCATAACTTAATAAACTTAAGTAATCATAAAAAAAGAACGAGCCTTACAACAGTTGCATATGATGTGTAACATCTGACATCTCATTTAAATTTGGAAGGATTCTATTTACTTTGACGGCTAACTTCTTGTTACACACTTTCGTTGCATTTTACGAAATACAAATTGACGGAAAGCGAGAGAAAAGATGTTATAGATAAAAAAATATCTGTACCTTAATGATGAACCTGATGTCAAAATTATTATCTAAGAAGTCACTTATTTTATAAAAACATTTTTCATGCATAAAGCTTTGCCTTGAATTGTCGAGTAGGTAACTCTCGAATGCCTTTTAGTAATCTATTAAATATATTTATGGACATTATGTAAAAAATCTTTCTTTTTAATGCTGATTTACATCTGGGTAACATGAGCTTGCTAACATGAATGCAAGTAAAAAGGTAGGAAGATGATATCAAACAAATAGCAAGTGCCTCGTCGAGAAGAGTCGCCACAGACAGGAGAGCATGGAAGGAGTTGGAGGAGGCCTATGTCGCTATATAAGATATAAGACAAACTATAACATAATATTTAATAAGTACTTAAATCAAGGTACTACTAAAAATTAAGTTATGTTAAAACCTAGCATAAATAAAAAACTAATGTAATAGTAACTGAACCTAATGCAGAATAAAGGCCCTTTTATATATTTATTTAACATGAGCTCGATATAATGTGACGCTGTATATTATATACGCGTACACAATGTAATGTGATCAAAGACAAGAAATCTATAATCCTTGGCATGTTCATAATGAGCCCTTTCTGATGTCATTTGATATCATTGTTCTCTCATTAGCCATTTAAGGCATACGAGACAACTTTGTTATTAGTGTCTGCTTCGAATACAATACAAAATTGTTTATTTCAAAAACATACATGGTAGGTACAAACTTGTGGTACAGTCGCTGTAACCTTTTTTATTTTTTTTAAGTTACAGAATCGAGAGCCTTTCCCGATACAATGAAATGTATGCCAGCTTGAATTATACATAATTTTATTTATCAGATCAATGAATTTGAGAAACATTTTTCAGAGTGGCAACGATAAAAAATATAAAAAGTGTACTTAATTGTTTTTAAAGAAAATTATATTTTTGAAAATAAAATACTATTGCTGTAAGCGAAAAGTAGATACTTGAATTTAAAAAATACTAACACTCACCCTGTAACTAAAATTAAAAAAAAATAACATGCACACTGGGTGAATTCTTGGACATAGACATAGACATTTATTTATTTGCTTCAATGTGGTACATATGGTGAGGTATTTACACAAATAGATAGCTCAGCACATTCTCCTTCCTGGCATGCAAATATTGTTTCACTTATATATTTTTCTAAATTTCGAATTAATTAATACATACAAATTACAATTATTCTTAGAACCAAAAATTTACACAATTCACATCTACTCACACTAACTCTATATATATCTCCATCTCTATCTATCTTTTCTTTCAAGAAATTCTTTTATGGTATAAAAACTATAAATGACAAGCCATTGCTTAAGTTTTTTTACAAACTGTCTATATGGTAATGGTTTTATGTCTCTAGGTAATGCATTATATATTTTACCACACATTATTATTATTATTATCAGCCTGAGCTGTCCCATTGTAGGGCAAAGGCCTCCCCCCATTTTCGCCAACGGTCTCGATCTTGTTCTACTAATCTCCATTCCCCGTCGAACGCATCCAGTTCGTCGTGCCATCGTCTGCGTGGTCTACCGCGACGCCTGCGCGCTGTATCAGGGCGCCACTGAGTGGTTATTTTAGCCCACAGCTCGTCAGGCATGCGGCAGATATGGCCAGCCCAGTCTGACTTAAGTCTAGCGACTTTTTCCCCTACGTCGGTGATCTGAGTTTTGGAGCGCAGTATGGTGTTACGGATGCGGTCTGTGAGTTTCACTCCAAGAATACTGCGCTCCATTGCCCTTTGGCAAATCTTGAGTTTGGATTTCTGGATGTTTGTCAAAGACCAAGTTTGGGAGCCATATGTCAGAACGGGAAGGATGCACATATCCATAAGTTTGCGCTTCAGTTTACCACACATAGCATAACAATTATTTAAGTACAGGGCTTTCGTACTCAGTAAAGCGCTATTGAATTTGCACAGAACTCTATATCTCAATTTTTATTTACAAGAGGACTTGCCTAAAAGTTAGCTATCAAATGATTTTGTGCCTTTTTTAGGTTCAGACACTGAGATGGCATAAGTTAAGACTAGAGCCAGGCTTAAAAACGTAGGCAAAGCTACATACTCGATCTTACAAAAAACATGGCATGGCATTTTATAAATAAGTGCCATGAAATATGCGATTATTACCACACAATTTGGCTCACACACAGTAATGCACACCACCAGTTGCACTAATGCGAGCATGCGGAATCGACCGCGAGCGATTTCCTTTGTAATGGTGCATCACTTGCCTAATGACGTCGTTCTGTGATAGGAGATTTATGGTATTCATTATGTCTGAAGTAACAGAAACAAATAATTTTGACTTTTAAAGGTTAAATTGCATGATTAGTCAATTTACAGCTAAAATGACTCAATCGAATGATGCGTAGATATAAATGCAAAATCTTGAAATTTTAAAGGTAAGTGTAGGTAGTTAAAGGCTCATCTTAAAATAATATGGTATCCCGGTCATCCTAAAAAGTACCAAATGAATTCGGATGTAGCAGGCTCTAGTATTACAGTGAGTTTTTAATATCACGCAAAAAAAAAAATATGTCTTATAGTGTTCACGCTTTGTTGTGCTTAAATTAGATTAGATATCAAGCGGCTATGAAGATAGCACAAAAAAATGTTAAAAAATAAAGTCCTAATAAATTGACATAGAATTTTCATTCATACGCTGATAAAGGTAAAAATAAACATAAATCACTTTTTTCCTAAATCACACTTCCGACCTTAATTTTTGCCTAAACAGTCTTTATATAAGTCTAAGGTCTGTGTTCACCAATAGATAATCGGAAGATCGGAAGACGGCCTTTTCTTTGACGTTTAATCTATGAAAATTCGAGTCAAACGTCAAAACAACTGTTTAAAATTTAACCGTCTGTTGGTGAACTCGGGTCTAAGATGTAGGTATAGCTATACCCATCTAAAGATCAATTACTAAGTATATTCGCGCAGACACTTAAGCAAGTTGATTGATTACCTAGAGCCCCAGCTGTTGCTATTTTGATAATGTTTCGAACCAGACCCTGATTACTTAGGTCTAGAATTTTGAAGATTTGTGAAATCCTCTCCTAGTAATATTATAAACGCGAAAGTTTGTAAGGATGGATGGATGGATGGATGAATGTTTGTTTCTTTTTCACGTAAAAACTACTGAATGGATTTTAATGAAACTTTACAATTATATGGAGGAGGTCTTTGCCCAACAATGGGACAACGTAGGCAAGTAAAAAAATAATACCATTCGATTCGCTATTGATTCCAATATATCTCTTTATTTATCGAATTGCTAACTTTTGCACACTCTCCGATGAAAATATTTAAATTTACTCTACCAGTTCGAACTAGTCAAATATTTACACCGGTTTCGTTGGTAAACCTTTGAACCTGATAGGTTGAATTGAAATAGTTCAACACAGTGTATTTTTCGTTTTTAATCCTTTAAAAGCGTGTCCATTTTGCTTAATATGTACCCCTGGTTTAGCGTAAGTGGCTATGTATACTTAATTTGTTTTATTTTGGGGTTGCAGCTGTTTTTAGGTCATTGTTTAGCAGATTAAGGTTTAAGAATATTAGTGTGAAAAGTATTTTTTTCATGGTTCATGTTGTATCACACTTTCATGGTTATTCTTCTTCTTATCGTGTCACTAGCTATTTCAAACCAGTGTGGTGAATGGATTTCAAGCGCGCCTCAACTCACGGAAGGCGCCGGAAGGAGCCTTCCGTGCACCTTGGTACAGCTTGCTTCATGGTAGAAGGTATTCTCGATTTAGCAAATTACCTTGGTGTTGGTCAAAATACCATATACACCGTCAATTTTTAATAAATTTAATAATAAACTTGCATCTCTTATTATGACAAATCAACAAAAAAAATCAACAACTTTATATACAATAAAATTACAAAAGAAATGTTTTTTTTTTGTGCCAATATTTATGTATATTATTTGGATGATTTAACCCGCGAGCGTAGGTTCTCGCAAAGAAAATAACAGATACTCATAATAATACCACAGAAACAACGATCTTATATATTTTAGCATCCCCATAAAATACGACGCTTTCTCAATAAATAACGCCCCAAATATATAAGTCGGACTCAAAATATCGCTTCACTTCGAAATAAATTTCGTAATAGTGCGTTTACGGTAGAATTAAGCATGGAGACACTTCAAAATGATTACCGCATAATTCAGCAGTTTGCAGACAATGCGACGCGCTACGATCTCCGGTAACTACTGTAAGGGCTTAGTCACACGATGCGGTGCGATTCGAAAGGATAAATACTAGATCATCGTCATTGGCTGCCTGACTTGACCCGCTGTTGAGTATAAGCTTCTCTCCACAGAAAGAAAAAAGTGATATATTATTTACGTCTTTAAGGTTATTCCAATTAATTAAACGGATGCCTTTCAGGATTTCTAACCGATAAAATTTATAAAAGAATTGACTATATTGTCTTTGGCTTATTGCATTGTAAGCGAATACTGCTAATCTTTTTCGATTCAAAATATGCAGATCTAACTGGCAACCTTCATTTGTAGGAAAGGCAATATTACAAGATGAAGATTTTAATTTATTATTTATTTTACTATTTCACACTTTAACACTTACATATGTGAGGGAGGACTTAATGCTATAAAAGCATTTTCTTCCAAAGAATCCGGGTCTACCAGTCAAATAATTACTTTACAAATAATTAAAAAAACATCTCAAGTCCCATTCTTCTTCTTATCGTGCCACTAGTTCTTTCGAACCAGTGTGGTGAAAGGATTTCAAGTGCGCCTCGATGAAGCTCCTTTCGTGCACGTCCCATGACCAGATCAGGTGTTGTTTTATCCGAAAAAAGACTTGAGATCTACATATATGGCTAGCCAAGGTCTACGTTATAATTAAAGTAATACGTTTTTATAAATAAATTTACGAATGTCTATAGTAGACCTTGGCTAGCCATATATGTAGATCTCAAGTCTTTTTTCGGGAAAACGACTTCTCCATCATATTCCGGTCCCAGACCGTGGCTCCTCCATTTTCACATATAATATGTAGTTTTGTTCAGATTTTCATTTTCATCACACTAAATCCCCGCTATCTTTGTACAAGGCTTAATTGTTCAAATGTCTCTCGCTCGCTTTTTAACGTTTAATCACCTCCGAATGACGCTCACCTAATTTTCACTCGAAAATAATTCATTCTCCCGTAATCCCTAATGGAATATTCACAAGGTTGCCACCTGTAAAATTACAAAGACCGCGAAACGAGAGACCGCATTTTTGCGACGTATTATCGTGTCACATTGTAAAATTGGTTTTGAAGAAATATTGTTCCGCGGAAATGTTGTTTTCATGAATCCGAATGATAAATAGCTGTTAGTGTTAATCTATTTTTTTAACATGCTGAGTCCTCATTCTATCAGCAAAAATAATTTTTAATTTTCTTTATCAATATGCACATTTATTACTTTTACATAACTTACTGCTATAATGCTAAAACAAAAAAGTAGAAACTTAGTATGACATTAAATAATAAAATTAATTGTGATGTTCCAATTTTGGGATGTTGAAATTAAAGAAGATAGTTGCTACGTGAATGCGAATATTACCCGTAGCAGAGTGTATTTTTTAATGAAGATTCTAGTGTTTTAATGAGGATACTTTTTTAAATTAATATTTGAGTGGTAGCCCTGAATGTTTCATTCGACTTTCAGTGCTATCTGAAAGATCTTACTTTATATAATACTTTAATAAAAAAGTTTGTGGGTGCCTTAATTTTTCAAAAGATGAAATACGTAAAAAAGTTTGAACAGCGTTTCTGTGTTTTTCTGATGGAGGGTGACGTGAAGATACTAAATTATGATCTAGAGGAGGTGATCACCAATATTTTGATTAACAATAATTTTATTAGGAACTATTTGTGACAAATCTGACTTTTTACTAATGTAGATATATAGATAGATAGATAAAATATATACTTTATTGCGCACCATCTTTGTACTAGTACATTATATTGGAAAAAAACTACGTATATAACAGTGGACAATGGGTGGTTTAATCGCTTGATCTTTTTATCATGTCACTAATTCTTTCGAACCAGTGTGGTGAAAGGATTTCAAGTGCGCCTCGATGAGGGTCCTTTTGTGCACTAATTTATAACTAACAGTGTTTTATCGCTAAAGAGCGATCTTAATATTTTTTTATTAATAATATTTTAGGTAAAAATTTTTCATCACGTTTCGAAATATTCGTTAGTCTGAAAATAAATGTTGCGTATGTGCTAAAAAGTTTAATAGTGATTTATAACCTCTTTATAGTTTATTTTTGTATAAAAGTTTATACAGTTTTTTATCATCACATCGTTCACTCCTCTATGATATGAATGTAATGGAAAAAAGCGCCTCTATCGGTCACTTTCAGAACCCAATTTTCATCACACCAACTTTCCACCTGGCGACACCAAAACGAAATCGGTTTCGCCCCAATCTACAATAAGCCGCTGCGCGCAGACTGATTGAAATTCCATTATTATTCAGCCCTTTGGTGGTAAATCTTTGTAACTCAATGGTTTTTTCCTCTCCAGTGATGCCAGGGCTTAATACTGAAGGATTTATTCGAGATTCGGACGAGATTGATAGACTATTTGCTTAGGCTGAGACGTTATAAAGTTTGCCGAGACTTGAAGTTATAGAGGTTTTTGGAAAGGTTATTTGGGACTTGTTTGCATAGATCTAAGATTATACATCCCTTATGTTATGAGTATACTGATGGTCAGGTTTCGAATTAGGTACATTCGAAACCTGACCATCAATATATCAATTAAAATCTATATATAAATTACAAAGTTCCAAGTACCTACACTTTTTTGTGTAAATCTGCTAGTATGCGTTACAATTAGTTAATTAAATGTTTTAAGTTTAAATTCAATAATTTGACAATACATTTGAATTTTAAGTGACATCTTACTATCTTTTAATTCAATAACATGACAATAAAATTTTGAAATATAAGCGACATCTTATAATTTAGATTATTTATTATCTTACTATTTGTACCTATAACTAGTTTTGAATGTTGTATGTCTCTATAAATAACGTCAAAATGTATCGCCCATTTGCAACAGAAATTATACGATTGAGAGGTATGTTTTCCTCCTTTTATGTGCACGCAAACTTTCTAAACTAAAAATATATTTTCCAGCAAAATGTCCCCGTGTATTTACTTTACAAAAATCTTTCTCTCTCCGTCTGTCGCTGAAATATAAATGTTGGGAATATTTTTAAAATTTAAAAGAGATCCTTGGAACTGAAATCACTTTGTTTGAAAATAGAGATGGGATGCGGGCTCTTCTGATTCTATAAATTTTGTAGTATATTGCTCGTTTATGCCTACAAACGTGCGGTGTATTAAATATTCATTTTCAAAATCAATTTACTCTTGTCACGTGTGTGCGGCCTACAAATACTATAAAAAAAATTGGTTGTCTGTAAAATTGGTTTACAGACGATAGTTTAACGTGACTACTAGCGTAACGGGACAATGAGTGTTACCGGACAATGACATCAACGTTTTCGTCATGCAGCCGGCGCGGCGGCGTTCATCGATTTATTAGACGTAGTCACATCAAAAAATAAAATGTTTGGACTCTGGTCCAAATACAATTTTAAATTATGTAAAAAAATATTAGTCATTATTTTTATTCAGCTATGATTTTGTTAAAAATGTTAATTATCTTATGAAAGAATGCTCGGGAAAATACTAATATTCTTTATCTGATTAAGAAAGCTTAAAATTAGATGTATTTCAGACTTTGATACTATTTAAATAATTGAATTTTAAGATCGATCTTGAAATTCTCAACCCTATTTAAAATTCCCGAGGTGGGCTGAGACGCGCGATCCATCAGTAAATGAGACTGCGCGTGTATTGGACCTTTTCGAGATTGATATCCTTACTGGGAATTTACTGCCGTGAACACCCCTACCACGGTTATACGATGAAAACTCGATTTCTCGACTTCCAAAAGTATTTTTTGGAGATCAACATATTTTTTAGAATTTTTGAAACAACTTCGGATAATGTAAAAAAATATTACCGTTTTTAATTAAAAAATCTTAAGAATAAATTTCGAAATTCTCTAAGTTTAGTAGATATTATAGTCTTAGATTTTATAATATCAACAATCTCTACGTCCGTAGATTCGTCTTCGTTTCGTAGCTTCGCGTAGCGAGTATTTATCAGTAAACTTCATTCTACGCCGTAGCTTAGCGTTGTAGCACGGCGTAGCGTCGTCGTAGCAACGCGTAACGTAGCATCGTCTTGAAGGAGCACAGCGTAGCGTCGCCTTGTAAGAGCATCTGTTTTATTATTGTTATTGTATTAGACTGACAGACACACCACAAGTCAAACCGCAGAACGTAAGGACTTGAAATTTCGAGGGTATTTTCGTTAAAAAGTGTCAATTAACAAACAAAGTTGTGGGTGTCAGGTAGAATTATATTGATAAATATAAATAAATGTGATCGGTGGCAATATAACAGCCCATCGCAGTCCACGGCTGGACATAGGCCTCTCCCAATGTACGCCATAGCATATTATGTGCAACATATGATGCAAATAAATATTTGAATTTGAATTTATTTATTTCTATGAAATTAATTGTTTCTCTTTTGAACTTTTTGTGGATAAGTAAGTCATGTAGGTTTCGTTAGCTGACAATGCTCGTTAACATAGGTACCATGATTATAGTTCATCTGTCCGTTGCCTGTTTTAATACAACTCTGCTGCAACTGCAAGATTGATAGATGAAGAGTGAAGTGAGACATGTCGTAGGGTCGCCTAACAAAGGTGAAATTGTAAATGCGACCTTTTTCCAATAAGTTTTCCCCTCGCAACATCAATCAATTAATTCAGGTACTTACCCTGCCTTTTATCTCATCCCCTGTGAAAATGTACAAAAATAACGCATAGAAACAAATTATTTTTGGGGGTGAGAAATCCATTATGTTTGCTACATTTTCCGCGTTTTTGGTATTGGGCACGGGTGAATTCATTATTGTTGTGTTATGTCGACGGTAAAGGGGAGGAAATGCAGAAATAGCACGTGGAAAAATGCCACGTCAGAACCTAAATTTATCGCATAAAATATTTTACGGAATATAATATTTTTTTATCACTGATGCTTGTGACCGCGGCTCGCCTAATGAAGAGTGACGAATGTTAGAAAACACTGAATGTGTTGAGAGTTTGTAATTTAATTAAATTAAACTATTCTATTGAGTTGTGATCCAATAGACTCCGCTATTGTATTACAACTCGATTGAAAGTGCTCATCCCTAAATATCAAATTTGAAATATTTAATTTTAATTTAATTTTGTTAAAACTTTTGCCATTATTTTGTATTTTATTTTATATTAATTTTAATTTAATTAAGTATACTTTTTAACTAATTTCAAAGTGTGTTATTTTGTATGGAACTTGCTGTTCAAAAAAAATCTTTTCATTACTATAATGTAATTATTAATCCATTGCGTCGTAACATTAGGAAGGGGCCATTAAAAATAATGTCAAAAAGTACAAAAGTTGACGTAAGTTCCAACCAAAACAATATCTATTACACATCAAAAGAAGTCTCTCAAAACTCATCACCAACATTCATTCCAATAACGTAACATTTTTACCTGTCCACATAAAAATACTTCTTTTTCATCAAACTTTGGTTTTCCGTTTCGAATTTGTCAAAGTCCAAATGAATCGTAACACGCTGAATTCAGGGTCGAAATTGGAATGACTTCGGATATTGAGAAGGGAGATGAGAAAGGAATGACGCACCTTTTTGATGTATTAGGGAAGACGTAAAGACCTGAGATCGATTTTGAATTAGACACTCGCCTTTGTTGCCTCTCACCGGTTTATTGTGACAATGAACTTTTAAGGATATTGAAAGAGTATTTTGCGATGAACAGTAAAATTGATGGGATCATGTGAAAACCGGCGTCAGTATAAAAGCTTCGCCAAACAGAACGCGTACTTACGCCGCGTCAGTGCGCTAAATTGACGCCGCGCTAACGTTGCATTGTGTTGTACAGATATATTGAGAGCCTGTCAAACAGTCCTGACGCCGCGACAGAAAGTTGCGTACTGCTACCGCCGGCGCTCGGTGTTACAGTGGAATACCGTCATAGTACACAGTTCGGCGCTATCGTCGAATGCGCGTGTACGCTAGTCTGAACCTGTACTAAGAATAAGTACGATTAAAGTGTAATATACTCGAACTTAAAAAAAATATGTTGTCTATAAAGTTGGTTTACGAACGATAATTTAACGTGACTACCAGCGTAACGGGACAATAAGCGTTATCGGACAATGACAGCGTTACCGTGCATGAACGAAAATGTCAATGTTTTCGTGCAGCCGGCGTTCACCGATATATTAATCACGCCAAAAACAATTGGTCTCCATTTTATAGGTACGACGAAGTAAAAGACAAAGTTATTTATCATCACAAGAAACTTCAGGATAGAACAATAGAAACCCACTGAGATAAACTCACTCAAACCAGTGAATATGTAGCTACTTATATAAAATCGTATTAAAAACGTTTTATTTGAAACCCTCAGATCCGTATGACTGAGTTATCATTCTCACACATGAGTTTCCAACCGAGTCGAGGCTCTCCTTTGACGAATTAAAAAAAACACCGCCTCAGTTCACTCCGGTAAGCCCTCTGGTTTAAAAATCCCAATTTGGAATCGGAGGAAATCACATTCATCCCGTTTTCGGGCGGCCGGCATAAAGACGGACCTTTTTAAATCGCCGATAAGAGGTAATGAGGTTGAAAATCTTAAATTTATATTCGGAAAATGAATTCTGAGATAAAAAGGAAGTGGAATGTGAACCAGGGTTTGTCGCGGTCCGAATTTTTGTATTCGCCTTTTTCCGTTTCGGATTCTGAGGACAATGAACCTTTATGATAATATTACTGTTGTCCTTAGCCTATTCATATTATACATGCGAAATTTGTTGAGGATAGAAGGAAACTTATTGCTAAATCACACCAAAATTAAATTGGTGAAGCTGATATCCAGAATGAGTAATAAATAATGTTTTTTTAGGTGTTTTTGAACCAATACTGTAGGTATTTTATGCTGGCCATATCTGCCGAAGAGCCGATTAACGCTGAAGTAAACGAGTTCTTGAGTGGAGACCGTAACTCGGCAAGCGTAGTTGCGGCCAGGTGGGGTGACGATCTGCGAAAGGCTGCAGGCAGAAGATAGATTTGGCAAGCCGAAGACAGGGCGCGATGGCGCGCATTGGGAGTGGCCTATGTCCAGTCCAGCAGTCAACTGATATCATGAACAGCTGTAGGCTGTTGATGATATTCAAAATGTTTCGACTTCTGCAGTTTTTGAACCTCAAATTCTGAACACATAAAAAAAATATGTAAGAATGAGTAAAGTGTATGAGCTTATAACTTATGTATCCGGATACCATGCGGGCAAAGCCACGGATATAAGACTTGTTAGAAAATAAATAAACTGGAAACAAAAATTCAAGTTATAAAATAGTAGGTATTTTTGACGTCTCTTTTAGTCCTAAAAATTCAACTCTTATACACGCAGAGATTACTAAGTATTTTGACTTGACTACGTCAAATAAATCGATAATCGATCGGTAGTCACGTTAAACTGTCGCCCGTAAACCAACTTTACAGACAACCAATTTTTTTATACATGTTTTCCTTTACGCAGAACTTCAAAGCGTCGAAAAATAAAACCTATGTTACTCTTTTGCCCCATTATTGTGTCATCTCCAATGCCCACATTTAATACGCGAATTTATCAAATTCCCTATTCGTCGAATACATCCCCTTGATGTTGCCGACATCAATGTTTCTGTATTGGCCAATAACGATCGATACCAGAGGTCTGATCAGAGGGTGCGCGGCCGTACTACGTGTTCTAAACGAAATACCAAGTCTATTGCCATCTAAAGTGAAAATTGGTATTTGTATTTATTTATTAAATTAAAAAGGTTTATCCAATTACATTAATTTAAAAATTGCTTGCATTGTAGTTTGGTCAAAATAGTACCAATAATAATAAATAGAGTCAAATAAGTCAAACAATAATTAAAAAGGTATATAAGAAATAACTGGGCCTTCGTAACTGACAAATGTCTTGAAATTAACGGTGCCATAACAGCACGTGCCTATGTAATTTTAAGTCCAAAAATGGATCAATGTAGCAGTTTTTTGGTCATGGGCAAATCATAAAATTAATCTGTTTATGCATGAATAGACGTAGAAACAGTAATATAAACTAACCAAAATTAATCAAATGCACAGTACTCGTAGGTTTGATTATCTATTTTTAGTAATTTTATCTTTGAAACAACTGCTATTATTATATTAAAATGTATGGAGTAAAACAATTCCCAAGGCACGTAATACGCACGGCTTCACCGCCGAAACCAATGGGAAAATTAATCCTCCGTTCTTCCCCTTTCAGCATTAAGCATTCATACCTCCGCAATTTCGTTATTTCCCGTAACGCCGCCCTATTTCTATTATACTTTTATTCTCGGTTTACGAAAGTGTGACTCTTTCTTTTATTAACCGACTACGTTATAGCTAAACAAGGGTTATAATTTTAGCTATTTCTCGTCTCTTTGGCTCTTCTCTTCCATCTTCTACTAACTATAGTGAATATAGGTCGTCACTCCATCTAGCTGTAGGTCGTCTAACATTTCGCTGGCCTCCACCAGCCAAAAAATAATCATAAAAACAATACTGTGTGAACTATTGTATGAAAGAGAACTCCTTATTGTACCAAAAACGTAACCGATACGCATACTCGAACAACTTGATATGGAGCAAGTATAATGCGCGACCTTATCACACGATACAGCGATTTCTCCCAGGCATTTGGAATATATAAAATTAAATTTTGTTTATAGGAAAGCCGAGACCCGTATTTACTCATTTTATTTTATAACCTAGGTAAATAAAATAAAAAATAAATTGAAAACTCACAAATTTGCTGCATAGACAATGTAGCCACACAGCGAGCCTTACGTGTGGCTACATTGTCTATGCAGGCACAATGCAAATCTATTTCGATCAATTACAAAAAAAGGTTTGCCCTATTCGTAGGGTTATTTGAGCACTTGCGCATAACTACTTACTTATTAAGTATTTAATAGCGAGTAATGAATGGTAACCAAATTTAAACAATTTCAAAATATATTAGGACCAATTTTAAGGGATGGTTTTTTATAAAAAATATTTTAATCGATTAAGTAACTCTGATTTTGAATAAACAAGTATCAGGTTTCGTATAATCAAAATGTAATCTTGTTTTTTGATAAATCTATGATAACTGTGAATTGTGTGTATTATATTGCTAAATTTCTACCGCTATAGAAAGTAAACCGATACCAAAAAGTTTGATTGAAAGTTTTCCATTTAATTGGCATCCATAAAATGGATTGGATTTCACTGAACTCCCGTCTGTTTTCATTTTATGTTTGTGAACAAAGCTAAGTAAGTAAATGATCCTTGAATTAAAATCCTGTTGTCGGGTTGCGTTTCTTGCCGGAGGCGTTTGTTTTTGCTTACGACGTTTTTAATTAGTGGGTATCTTTATGCTGAGTTTTATAAAGTGTAGAGCTATTTTACAGTCTTGGGTTGATCGGATTGTATCTAGAATTAAATTGATGCGATAAAATGAATCTTTGTCAAAACTTAAAACAGAAATTATGTTTGTGGTATTTCTAGAAAATATGCAAATATTTTTTTCAATAAACAACAAACAAATGGGTAACACTATATTTTTAACCGAATGCTATCGTATTTATTTAAAAAAAAAATTACTTAATTTTTCATTTTTTTATTTACGGCTGTGTTTAATAACAGCAACTTCTTCTTATCCTGTCATTTGTTATTTCGAACCTCTTCGAGGCGCACTCGAAATCCTTTCACCACACTTGTTCGAAAAAACTAGTGACACGATAAGAAAAAGATTTCGAACTAGTGTGGTCTACTTCTTCAAGTTTTCAGTATCTACTGCACGAAAGGAACCTCTAGTGCACGAAAGGAGCCTCTTCGAGTGACACTTGAAATCCTTTCACCACACTGGTTCGACGGAACTAGTGACACGATAAGAAGAAGAAGATTCCACGTTTTTTCAGCCTGTTGACTGTCTGTCAGTTAATCAGTCAGTCATAACCAAGCCTTCAATAGATAGATATTAATAAAATCTTAACGTTTCACGTTCACCTCAGGTTTCCTCTTCAGCGGGAACCCTTGTGCAAATTTTGAAACGCTTGTGTCAATTTAAGAATAATTTTCATAGAGCAGAGAGCGAAAAGACCAAGCATTTGGCATTCGGTTCGCGAGCTTTCGCCTTATCCATTATTACTGACAAAGAATGTTTAATGTTGTACAAACACCTACTGCGAAGTTACTTGGGGTTACCGAGTTAAGTTGTCTGTGAAGGGGAGAATATGGTGTTTTCGTTTTGAAAATTCTTTGATAACAGCTGTGTATACGTTATGGAGTTTGAACTCGTATTTAAAGCTTACTGGGAAAGAGTTGACGGGGCTAGTAACTAGTAATTTGTAACTTCAAACGTTCGAAAGGACATAACTAAATTATAGGTCAACAGGAATAAGGATATTCATGTAGGTATCTATAGTTACTTACCGTATTTATAAAATTACATTTAATTGTTTGTTTAACGAATAAAATATATTAGGTACTAGGTATAATTAAGAAAATACAAGTGAAACTTGCTGTATTTATAGTGATAATACGAGGAGTATAAAATGAAAATTGAAGAGGATTAAATTATTAAGCAAAGCTAAGTTAAGGGGCTAGCTGGCGTTATGTTAAATGACTAAATTATTTTTCGTAGACTTTCGCGATTATCACACATAGTTTTTTGATTATAACGGGTATTTATCGCGCTAACCTGGGTTATCAACCCGTGACCACGGCTGTTGCAATACAGTCGAAACGTCGGGACACAAAAACAGTCGAGGTTAGCGCGATAAATACCCGTTATAATCAAAAAACTATGACTAAATTATTTATTTAATTCGATGCCCTATCAAGCGACGTTTTTAAAATTGAAATAAAATGCTATTCTATCCTGTCAAAAAGTTACTTAAGACACAATGTCCTTAAAGAAATTAACTCTACGTCTCTACTGGATTTCTTATCGTCATTCTTATACTGTGTAGGTACACTTGTATAGGATAGGTGGTTCACTTTGTAGGAGGTGCACTTTGTACGAGTCTGCACTGGCTTCTAACCGTCTAAGGGTGCATAGAGTATTGCCCCCCAAAAAACGACTAACCTGGCCCCAGCCTCCTCAAAGTAGCGGAACAGGATTCTGTGTTTAAGGGGAATCCTCAAATCCGAATTCCATGCAAAATGTTTCGGACAAATGTAAAATAAATGTCTGAAACCTTTCACTTTTTCTGTTGACAAAATCAAAAAACATGGACGAAACGAATAGTGTGAAGAATTACTATAATACGGCGTACTTTTTGAGTATTTGTCCGAAACATTTTGTATGGAATTCGGATTTGAGGATTAGCCTTAAATAACAGCTCGTTACCACATTTCATGGAGAGGAGTAAACTAGGGTTTCCATTGGTCATCGTTAAAGTTCAATAAACGATGATTATGATAAGTTACCTTGTTTTTTTATTATAAATGAATTATAACGAGGTAGGTATAAGACCTGAGATCCGTGGCCCTTAATCCATCGTTTGCACGGCACAGCGCGTGTTTGCTGAACGAGAGAACACCCTCTCCCCTCCTCACCTCTTACCCCTCCCCTCCCCGTCTGACTCACGTGACGTTTGATTATGGCGTGACAAAACACGTCGCGGGCCACTTTTGTATTTGTTAAGCCCTTTTTGGAGTTCCGTTTTGGAAGTTGAAACTTAATAATTTTAAGAGAATATAATATTATCTGACGGGCTCACAAAGTTCCAACCGAATGAATGGGCATCCTTTGCATAACAGTGGGACAGAACAGGCTAAAAATAATAATGATAATCATTATTATCTGGTAATTGTCAATTATTTTAAAATTATGCGTTCATCCTTTCTTGACGGTGACTTTTTGACAGTGACAGTCTTAAGTAGATAACGCTGCTGATGCACGATTTTATGGATCAAATACTCGTACAATACAAAAAAAACTCGCTGCGATAGCGGTAAAAAAGAATTGAATATATAAGATAATTGATTGATTCAGGCGTTACTTTGCGGAAATCCATAAATATCAACAAATTATATAAATATATTTAGTAATAAATCCGCTTAATTTCTAAACAAAGGTTTTAATTAACTTACGTTATAAATACGGGTATAAATACGGGCCGGGCAACGTTGTTTATTCACTCTCGTTTCAAACTTCGGCGAGTCCACACCTCCTGATGATGCCTCGTGTAGAGGCGAAACACGTGTCGTATCTTTAAACTTTGGTTTTCTGTTATTTGACTCTTTGGTATAGTTGAACTAAAGTTAAGTTAATTAAAACCTTTGTTTAGAAATTAAGCGGATTTATTACTAAATATATTTATATAATTTGTTGAAATTGAATATATTATAAAAAAATAGTAGTTAGTACTTTTTTTAATATATATATATTAAAGTACTAATAAAAACTTAACTAAAGCGGGTAGCTCTGAAATCGGACGCCACTCAGCGCTGGTTTTCTGTGGCACCATAAAGTCAGTTATAAATCGCACGATATAAAAATAGCACGATTAATATCGCTGTATGCTCGGTGCATAAAAGGTTCTTGATGCTTTTACAGACCCTTTAGTTTAGACTGCATGCTCACCTAAAACTAAAATACATATCAAGAAACTATTTAAATAAGAAAAAAAACAATAAAAATGTTTTATTTAAAAAGGTCTTCAAATTGATTGACTATATATAAAGATAAGGCGCAAGAGTAAAGATGTTTATATGTATGTATACCTATTAATATAGTGTAATAGTGCACGAAAAGAGTCTCTTCGAGGCGCACTTGAAATCTTTTCACCACACTGGTTCGAAAGAACTATTGACACAATAAGAAGAAGAAGCGCGAATTAGGTTGAGACCAATCATATAATGAAAAATCAAAACAATAATTTCATACGGAACCGTGCAAATATGACCTTTTATCACCTACTCCTTTCCGTCCTTTGTACAGGACACAGCTAACGCCCTATGTACACAATCGTGTACTTCTGAAAGCGTAATGCTCCCGTGTTTACGTGTTGTTTTTAATTATGAATGTTTATGTGGGACGAGGTCTGTATTTGATGGCTTCCTCTGTTGTCAGAAGAGGATTTCTATGTGATTTTCTTGTCGTTTTAATAACGCGGTCTTTTGTTGGTTTGGGTTATGGTATCTTTGGCCGGACTGGCTGGAAAAAGGGGCTTATACTTTTGAAATTAAAGTGAGCGAATATAAGTTAAATTGTTGATAATTGTATTTCAAAGGATATTGTTCATTCCTGGCCTCAGTGAACACGATGTTCAGAGAAATCCAATTTGTTCAATAAATCGATTAATTTTGGATATTAATTATTGCGTAATATTTTAGTACCCAGGTGAACCTAAAAAAAGTTTATTTAATTAGTATTTAATATAATAATATTATCCTAGTTTGTCTTATGATTCATCAAACTAGTGTTGTCATTTACTTTCTTCTGAATAGTAATCGAATAATATCTATTTATTTATGAATCGATATCACGATAATGCAAATTGTCATTATGTGATCGAGGGTGTTTATGCATTTTTTGAAAGTGAATACTTTTTGAAGCGTGCTGAACACTTGTTTATTTGTGGGTATTCAACGAGATTCAGCCGTTATGCTTTGCTATGTAACACTTGTTAAGGTAAAGTCAGCACGTGTCACCTTGATGAAGTTTTCACTTCTGTCATGTGGTCAAACACATACCGTTTTTTTTGTTTTTAATAGAAGTTCCTTTACACGACTTTTGCTCAGTTGTTTATTATTCGATCGCTAAAAAAAAAAAATTCCTTAGAAAAAATCGATTCTTTTAATCGATCGATAATTTTAATCTCTTTTTATACTAATATGGCAGCACAGCACACGTCAAAAAGGATCAAAGTCATGTCATAGTCTTGCTTCTAAAAATAGAGTAGTATGCGAGGCAACTCCTTGACACGACGAGCTCCCTCACTGTGGTACCACGATTGAGTACTCATGCCATTTAATTATTAATCTTATTTCTTGTCGCAAGATACTAACAAAAATAGATAGCGTAGCCATCTCTTATTGTCGCCACGTTTTATGAGTAATATCTAAATTAATTAATTAATTAATCTACCCTTAATAGAGTATGCAGAAAAATCATCAAAAATCAAGGCCAAGGTGAACATTCGAGGGAAGAGTGGTGAGCTGGCTCGTCAAAACAAACGTGATGCCTCACTTGCTGGAAAGAGACGCTTCAACTATTGTAGCAACTGTGAAAGCTACCCAAGTCTACATTACATGTCATGTCATTCATTTTGGACATTTGACTGAATATTTTTTATAATTTTTACAATAATTCAATACAATGTGCAATAAAACATGTTTATTAAATAACTTGACCACGAATGCGATAAATTACTTTACACTGGCTTATAATATACTATGTGTGGAGCCAAACGCGAAGAATAAGAATAATCATTTTGTATTTTTTTTCCATTTCAACTTATATTTTGAGGAAGTTTTTTTACTCTTAAATGGACAGTGGATTCTAATGTTGACCCTCACTTGCTTATGGAATTCATATTGACTGCATTTAGGAGTGGAAACGCAAGCGTAATTATGGCAATGGATGGCTCAGCAAACTGTAAGGTTCATCAATTTCCATTTATTGTTTAATTAATTTAAGTAAGTAATTGTGAAATTCGCTATAACAGATTTCCCTTTATTTATAGATTGGAGCACACTAACATAGGAAGGGAAAATCGTCCCTCAGAACCACCGCATACAAGCAGATTGAGCCAAAATATATACCTATATTGAATTTATTTTATTTGAAAGTAATAATTAAAAAAGGAAAGCAATAAAACAGTACTGTTGTAATTGTATTGTAGGCCGTAAAGACGGTGGGTTGCTGTGCTTCATATTGCAACAGTACGGTTCATAAACTGGACAAGGACTACTAAAATAATATGAATCTACCTAGCCAGCTTTTAGATAATGTAATGTATCATATAATTGTGATGAAAAATAGAAAATATGTGAAAAAAACTCATTTTTATTATATAAAACCCTCCGTCGATCATGAACTTTATGAGTGGGATAGTAGGTCAACCGAACATTTTGATACTAAGATATCCTTATATTCTGGTACCTACTTTTAGAAGCTATTAAGCCTCTATCACAATTATACCAAAAATCACTGTTCACCCTAAGCCATAAGCTCATACAAAGTAGCCAATGTCCTTTGATAATATTTTTTACGAACGTGTAAATCAATACATATAAAAGGCTTGAATGAATGAATTATTTATTTGTCTAAAGTATGGTAAGTTACAGACAGGTCTTATATGTATAAAAAATATTAATTTATTATTTAAATTGGTCTTATATAAAGTAGAGTCACATACTTTACTGAAGAATACAGTAAACACATTTTCTTTTAATTGATAAAAAGGCATAAGTTTCTCATAATCTCGATCCAAGTGTCAAAAAATTCATACAATTTAATTTTAGTGAATCATTTTCCACATGTCCAATTAAATAATCACATGTTTTGTTCAGACTGACTAGCAAGGCACAGGCCAAACCAATGAACGTAGAGCCTCGAAATTTTGGGGCGTTTTCTTCAAGAAGTGTTAGCGCGTAAAAATTGTTATTTCGTAACACAAACTACGTTTTTGGGTTTCAGTAAGAGTTTCGGAAATTGTGTTCAAGAAGTTTTGAATAAATATACGTTTTTATATCAAAGTGAATGCATTTTATAGCGACTAAATAAATAATTTAAATCACATAGAAACGGTCGGGGATTACTTATTTTTCCCGACGTTC